>OX638131.1:92443848-93868848 GCA_951804985.1 Dryomyza anilis | reverse complement strand
TAACTTTTTTTGTTTTTTTTTTTTAATTTGGTTATAATTGTTTATATTGTTTTCTTAAATTTTCTTCATAATGTTTTCATTATTTATTACTTATTACTAAAGATTTAATAATTTTAAATGTATTGGTTTGTTAACAACATGTTGCTACAACTAGTGCTAATTTATGTTTAATGACATGTATAAATTGTTCATATAGTTCATATGCATAACTTGTACTTAAACGCTAGAACTGTACTTTCTGACAGCTGTCAACAATAGACATTTCACAATTGCTTTAAAACTACAATTATTGGTATGTTATACAAATCATAATTCACTTTATTAGACATATACAACACACTGAAGTTGAGTTTTGCGCAAATTCAACATAATCCTAATACATTCATCACATTGTAGAGAAACTCAACAGAGTGCAGAAAACGCAACATACATATAGTATATCTCAATATAATAAAGAGTTACCCTACAAATTGTAATGAAATTTCAACATTTTGAAGAGTAACACAATATAATATATATTTACACTGGACTTTCTAGAGAAATTCAGTATAGTATAAAGAAACCCAACAGCAAAGAGAGAAACTCAACATAATATAGAGAAGCCCAATACACTGTAAAGAAACTCAACACACTAAAGAGCAACTCCATAAATTAATGAGAGAAAATCTACTCTCTGCAGAAAAACTCCAATTAATATTAAGAAAAATTATAGAAAATGGAATTTAAAATCATATTGTACTCTCTTCGAAGAGTAACAGAAACAAATTTACTTAACTCAATACATCACGTACTTTTCTGCACTTTTCCTATAAATTCTAGTCTTTTATTAATTATGCCCTGCTTAAACAGGCCTTTTATCCTTATGCTACATTTACACCACACTCTGGCTTATATTCACCACACTTGCGCCTCAGTCTCAACTAGCCTTTTGTTCGTTACGCGATGTAGCAGCTGCAACAATTTCACCACAGCCATTCAATTCATCCAATTTCAACACATCATTGTTCAATACGTCATAAATTTTCACAATGATTTCTCAGAAGCCATGAATATAGAGCTCTCTTTGATATATTCACCACATCATGCAATATTACTGTACCATGAACATAACGTTTATTCACCACACCTTCGCATTTCAACACACCTTCAAAATTTCCACCACACCGTCGCATTTTTTCACCGCACCACCGCCTTACTTCCACTTCTAGCTCCAAAAATCTACCATGTTGACTAGTTTGCACTTCTTGAGCTCAAGTTTCGTGGGCCGAGCGCGAAGTCAAGCGCGTCCGAAGATCGCCGACGACGACACATCGCCCGTGGACTGTGAGTGTGACATGTTGTTATTATTATTGATGCTACTGGTACTGCCACCATGATGATGATGTTGGCCGCCACCAACGCCGCCGCCGACACCACCGCTATGATGCGTCGACATTCCGACAATGGCACTGATGCCGCTGTGATGACTGCCGCTACCACCGACGCCATGATGATGCGACGTAGAGGTCAATCCGCTGCTGCTGCCGCCATACTTCGAGGCTGGCGCTGTGCCGCCGCTCGTGGCCAAGTGTTTGCGCGTCGCTGCGGAGACACCGCCCGACACATGCGGATGCCCATAGATGCGGTGCAGCGAATACTGCTGCACGGACTCGAGATCGGAGACGGATGATGTGATCTTCGAACGCACGGCCAGCTTTTGCATGCTGCCATACTTCTCGGCCGGCAGCTTTATGTCGGGAAGAATGCTTGACGTTGAGCCGTGGTGCTGCGGAGGCAGATGTTGGTGGTGATGTTGTTGCTGCTGTAGCTGTTGATGATTCGTCGTTGCAGTTCTTTGGCTCTTGTTAGTCGTTGCTGTGATGGCCGCATTGCTGACCGCCGTGGTACTGGAGATGCTGGCGACCACTGCGCCGCCGTTGGCCACTGTTGCCGCCGATGGCGAGATGTCGGCAAAGTTGTAGCAGGAGGACTTTTGCGAGGACGAGTTGAGGCCGCTCGAAGACGAGGAGTTCGACATGCGGCAACTGCGATGCCGACTCGAAGACGAAGGCTGCAGGAATTCGTGATGCGCAGCCTCGTCGGGTGTCATGCGCTCCGCTGGATCCCACTCCAGGCAGCGCTGCAAGAAATTGATGAAGTAGCGATCCTGACAGAGCAAAATCTGGGCCAGTGATTTGCCGCCCGGCGTCCGTTTGCGTCCCTTGGTGTTGGTGATGCAACGCGGCGCACCGCGCGAATCAAAGAAGAGCCGACGACGCGTTGCCGTCGCGATGAGATCCTTCGGCGGCAAACCGAGCAGCTCCATGATGCAGGCCAGCTGTTCGACCTCGTTCTCGCCGGGGAAGAGCGGGAAGCCGGTATAAAGTTCGGCGAGAATGCAACCTGGAAAAGAAGGAAACATTTTTTGGAAATTAATTTTAAGTTTTTTTAAATATTAAGCTAAACAACTATTACACAGTATATCTTTTTCACCAAAACTGTTATGCAGTAAAACTGTTATACAGTAAAACTTTTATAAATTTAATCTGTTATAAAGTTAATCTGTTATAAAGTTAATCTGTTATAAAGTTAATCTGCTATCAGTAAAACTGTTATACAGTAAAACTATAATACAGTAAAACTGTTATACAGTAAACTGGTATACAGTAAAACTGTTATACAGTAAAACTGTTATGCAGTAAAACTGTTATACAGTCAAACTTTTATACAATAAACCTGTTATAAAACTGTTATAAAATAAAACTATTATAAATTAAAACTGTTAATACAGTAAAACTTGTATACATTAAATCTTGTATACATTAAAACTGGTTTACATTAAAACTGGTTTACAGTAAAACTGTCATAGGGCAAAACTATTATGCAGTAAAACTATTTTACAGAAAAACTGTTATACGATAAACTGTTTTTATTATTTTAAATCTGTTCGAAATTAAAGTTACTCGCCAAAATTTCCATTATATTTTTACAACTTTCTGTTAACTGTGCAAATTACCATGCTTTGACCATCTGAATTTGTTAAACAAACACAAAGCTTTGTTGGCCTATTAAACGGCTAAAGCACAAAGCCAGCTAAGGAAGCAATGAGCATGATTATTGCTTGCCGTCCCTTTTATGCCATTTCATTAGAGTTCATTCCTCAAACCTGTACTTTGCAGACACTTTTCGCGAAAATTGACCGGAAGTGTCTGTTGCCTGGAAACGGAAATGAGTTGAGTTTTTGAAGTTCCCGAATAGTCATGATAAAAGTGTTCAGATTGTGTTGCCATACATGTTGAATTACAAATACCCTGCAAATGCGTAACGTTAATTGGTGCTAAAAGCCGTTAAGCGGGTGTTGAATACTGACTATGCCAGTCGGAAAGGATGCTGACAAAAGGAAATTGTGCTTAAATTGCTGTTATATAAGACTATAATAAAAAAATTAAGTTTTATTAGTTTAGGTTTTTATTAGAGGTATTTCATATTTTATATTTTATATTTTATATTTTATATTTTATATTTTATATTTTATATTTTATATTTTATATTTTATATTTTATATTTTATATTTTATATTTTATATTTTATATTTTATATTTTATATTTTATATTTTATATTTTATATTTTATATTTTATATTTTATATTTTATATTTTATATTTTATATTTTATATTTTATATTTTATATTTTATATTTTATATTTTATATTTTATATTTTATATTTTATATTTTATATTTTATATTTTATATTTTATATTTTATATTTTATATTTTATATTTTATATTTTATATTTTATATTTTATATTTTATATTTTATATTTTATATTTTATATTTTATATTTTATATTTTATATTTTATATTTTATATTTTATATTTTATATTTTATATTTTATATTTTATATTTTATATTTTATATTTTATATTTTATATTTTATATTTTATATTTTATATTTTATATTTTATATTTTATATTTTATATTTTATATTTTATATTTTATATTTTATATTTTATATTTTATATTTTATATTTTATATTTTATATTTTATATTTTATATTTTATATTTTATATTTTATATTTTATATTTTATATTTTATATTTTATATTTTATATTTTATATTTTATATTTTATATTTTATATTTTATATTTTATATTTTATATTTTATATTTTATATTTTATATTTTATATTTTATATTTTATATTTTATATTTTATATTTTATATTTTATATTTTATATTTTATATTTTATATTTTATATTTTATATTTTATATTTTATATTTTATATTTTATATTTTATATTTTATATTTTATATTTTATATTTTATATTTTATATTTTATATTTTATATTTTATATTTTATATTTTATATTTTATATTTTATATTTTATATTTTATATTTTATATTTTATATTTTATATTTTATATTTTATATTTTATATTTTATATTTTATATTTTATATTTTATATTTTATATTTTATATTTTATATTTTATATTTTATATTTTATATTTTATATTTTATATTTCACTTATTTTTTATGATTCGACTACAAAAGGATCGTAATCAAAAAATTTTATTCAAAATTGTAATATTCATATACATTATTGTGGAACAATAGAAGACATCTTATAATGCATAATTGTAGCTTGATATTTTTTTATTTCGAAAAAGAAATGAAATCAACCGCATAGTTTTGATGTTATGTGTGTGACGTATGAGCAACATTTTCATTTATTGAACGGAAATATATGAATTTCTGCTACGTATTTAAAATTGAGCTTAAACTTGCCAAGAATATATACGTCGTAAGTAAAGGGAAAAAAATATGCTTTTCTGGCAATGTTCAATGTTCGTGCCACAGCAGGATTCCTCACCAGCGACGTATAAATACAGCAGCCATCACCCGTGGTGCTGGAAATTCGCCTTTTATGTTCGCTTTAAAATTTGGCTAATGCATAGATAATTTTCTAATTTGTTATATACTTTGTTATTTAAATATAGAAAGGCTGTTATAATATTTGGCAGCAAAATATTTTCCACTGATATTGAAAAAAAAAATACTTAATGTAAAATATTGGAGAATTTTAAAGAAAATTGTGACCATAGTTTGGAGCGAAATGCGCTGGCGAAGTGTTTAATTTTTATATGTATATATTTTTTTTATACAAAATGCAGAATAGAGTATTGGAAAAAAATAAATAAACGAGTTGGGAAAGTTAGGTCACATGGGTAAGTTCGGTCATATGGGACGGACTGTTATAGTCGATCGGGCCCGACTATGGAATACCCTACACCTTAATGTGAGATATTTAATTGTATACCTCATAATATTATTCACATATCAGAAATTTACGTCTCATATAATTTAAAAAATTGATATAAAAGTATAAAATATCTAATAAAAAAATTTTAAAAATAAAAGTGGGCGGACCACGCCTATATTTAATATTTTGTAAGGCAAATATTTCACAGATTTGATTTTAATAATTTACGGATCAAACTTCCACTATGAAAACCCGGGAAATAATGAAAACAAAAAGTGGGCGGATCACGCCCATTTTTGGACCACATATTTTTAGGTGAATTCTAACAATATGTTTTAAATTTTATAAATATATTTTGAATACTTTTCGAGTTATTAGTTCCTAAAGAGTTATATAAAAGTGACTTGTATGGGAGGTGGGCGTGTCCGTTGACCGATTTGGCTCATTTTCAAACTTAGTTCCTACTTTTGGCTAAAATATATTGAGACGAAATTTCATCGAATTCTGATCAGTATTTCTCAAGATTTTCTGTATTCGGACAGCAAGACAGCAAGACAGCAAGACAGCAAGACAGCAAGACGGACAGACAGACAGACAGACAGACAGACGGACATGGCTAAACGGACTCGGGTAGTGATGCTGATCAAGAATATATATACTTTTCCATACCGGACACGCCTCCTAAGGGGCGTTACAATATATGCACAAAGTTAATATACCCTGTACCTCATAGGTGTAGGGTATAAAAATATATAAGAACTTTTTTTAGTATGATTTACAACAAAAATCGCTGGGCGCATCCAACAGATATTTTTTTTTTGTTTTTATTTTGGTTAGTTAGAATTCGAACGTTATTTAGTCTAGTCATTGTTAGTCTGCTCATTATATTTTTGTATTTAATTTTTTGTTTCTGGTTGTTTTTTGATTCTTCGGAAAACGATGAGTTACTGAATCAGATGGAACGATGAGATGTATGAGCTCTTTTTACTATTGAAATTAGCCAATAGGATAAACTATTAATTCAAACCCATTAAAACTATAAAATTATTTTGGATTTGTATGAAAATATTTATTTTTTGTATACTATTAAATCAATAACTCTCCTATTGATTTTCTTAGTGCATGAATGAAATCGCTCCAGCAAAAAAGGTATTCCATTATCCAGTGGTTGTCAACGTAGGAGAGGGCTTCCAAATCTCCGGTGGAGCGACCAAGTGCAAGACAAACTGACTGCGCTGGGTGTGACCGACACAATTATTGCTGCGGTCGAAACCCGTCATGGGTTGTAATGGCCAAATCAGTAAGCAAATATATAATAAATTGTCCAATAAACATATAACTTTATATATATATATATAATATTTTTTTTTATTAAACATTGCAACATGGCAAATAAAATCATTTTAAAAATGTACAATTTAAACAAATTTGAAGTTGTCATTTAATTTCATTTAGTTGTGTGTTTTTTTTTTTCAATCAATTTAATAGTGCTGTTTATTATGCCAATATTTATTGAAAGCTGTGGCAGCTTCACCATAGAATCGATTGCCAATGTGATAAGTTATATCAATCTAGTGGAATGGTTTGTTGTATTAGTTTTAGCAGTGATGGCGTGCTCGGGTAATATACAAAATGAATTTATTACCGTAATATAGCAAATAATATAGTCCAAAATTTCAGAGGGCATTGATGTCGATGTATTCGCTTGGTTATTTTTTTTTATGGTATTAGTCGTTTTAATCCAACTAGCTATTTCATCTATAAAAAACCCACTGGATTGCTGTAAACATGATCAAAAATATTCTGGACTATATTGGATGGTCGCTTTCATATTTTTAGAAATTAAAACTATATGTGCTTTAGTAGATACGACTTCTGAAGAACAACCATATGAAGATACGATATACTATGCGATATTAAGAGCCGATGGTAGTGAAGCAGATAGACAAACGATGATAGTCTTACAAATCGCATTCATCGGTACATATTTGGGTACAGCTCTAAAATATTCATTTAACATTATCTTACTTTGCAGTTACACACTTGATCATGGCTTACTTTGTGTTTTCCTTCTTCGTAAAGAAGTTGAATAGTGACGTGGAAGCATAAGACTGATTTCTATTCGCTGTATCACTGAACATTTTTGTAAAACGAATAGCTTTGTCGACTTTAAATACATTATTAACAAATGTTTAAAAATGTTAATTTGAATTAAAATCATTAAAGCCCAAATAATAAAGCAGACCAGTCCTAAATTCAAACTTGAATAAGTTCTGTGAAATATTTGATTACACTAATTTTGGTGAG
The DNA here is from genome assembly GCA_951804985.1 of Dryomyza anilis. Lineage (NCBI taxonomy): Eukaryota > Metazoa > Arthropoda > Insecta > Diptera > Dryomyzidae > Dryomyza > Dryomyza anilis. The sequence continues at coordinate 93,861,290 of OX638131.1, read as the reverse complement.
GTGAAAATTACAGCAATTATTGCTTAAAATTGTAGATTCCGAAAAAGTCATCGGTTTTTTCCAATTGGCACTCACTACAGTCCATTTTAAAACATTTTTATTAGGTTGCAAATTAGGTACAAATTTCGTATTTGATGAGCTACAGATTTGATATTGTAAATCAGCCCAATCGAGGTTCCCGATGAACGGAAGCTCGTCGGATTGTTCTCCTTCTGACGGAAAATAAAATCTAATCAAGTTTTCCGAGGAACGGAAAACATTTATAAAACAATGCCACATTATTTTCCTCTCAATTTCGATATTAAATGCCAAATTTCGAAGTAAACATTATTTTTTTTTTTTCAAATTTTCTGATTCAACGTACTCTATTTGACAATTTAAAATGACTGCTAATACCAAACGAATGTAAATTGATTTTTTAATTAATTTTTTATATGCTAAGGACAGTAGGTACTCAAAAATTTAAATTTGCATAGCAATTTAAGCAAATTTGCAACATCCACACAGTCGAAATAAATTATTTATTAACTATTTGAACAGTTTAAACTCTTTTCTGTATGCTATAAATTACAAAAAATGCAAAATTTTATGGTTTCACATACAAATAAAATGTGAACAAATTTGACAGTAAATGTTCACACGACGGGAAACTCGATTGATTTGTGTCCGATGAACATTTTCGAAGATACGTCGGAAAACTGTGAGTTGCTCGATTGCTTTTTTGTCAATTTTGTCGGAAATGTCTCCCGACGCGTTTCTCGATTGGGCTGAATATTTCCTCGAACTGGATGACAATGCAATACGGTTCATCATCGTTCTATCGCCATGGTTCCATATTAAAGACACTTTGAAACACGAATATTTTTAATTTTAATTAATCGAATTCTGTCAGATGAAAATCTAACTGACACAAAAAAAATAAAAAGAATAAAAAATATTTTTTCATATAAAAAGGGTTTAATATAAATTTTTCGTGTGATTTAAAATTAAACGTGCGGCGTTATTGGATCCTTAAAGTTCACATTAAATACATTTTATATTAAAAAATATTTTTTATTTCATATTCTTTTTTTTTACTTTCACATTGTTTTGTTCTTTTATTATTTTTAAAATGTCAACCAATGATAATAATGGAATTATCTTTACTTTATTAGACACGGAAAACTTAATGTTTTAATACAAAAATGTGATTTTATAAGATAAAAAATGGTTTGTGTTAATTGCGAATACAGAAACAAGTTTTATCTGGATGTAATTTTACGGGTGAGGATGATTTACGGTTAGGGATATTACATTAAATACTCGCCTCTCGTCAGTGTCGATGTAGATCTGCTATGCAGAATATTTTAAAAATTCAAAGAATTTTATATTTTCCCCACAAAAAAACACTCCGCAGTTTACATCCAGCAATCACACATGAAATATAATTCAAAAATTATAAGTACCACGACGAGAGAAGTGTCATTGTGCCATATAAAATGAAATGCACTACGGGAGCTCCAAAACCAGTGGGAAGTAATGCATAACACTTAAAGAAAAAAAAAAACACACACACAGCATTGTATTCTAACGAAAATGTTTAAAGAAATATATAAACTTTTAATTTATACAGGGTATTTGGTTCATCGATATCAATATTGTATTATTTTTGTAAATTTCCACTTTACGTATATTTTAAAAAAGAAGCAAATTATGTCGTTCCAAGATGTGATATATCGTTGGAAAGGTAATTTAATTTTCTAAAACATGAGTTAAAAATTGATATTAATTTATCAACAGATTATACTTTATATCCAATTTTCTTGATCTGGTTATGTCAGTAATATGCATTTCTTAAACACCTTGTATCTCAAACTGGGTGCAAAATTGGACATATTTTCCTTTTATATTTTTCAGTTTTCATTTTTTCCTTTTTGTCACTTAGGTGAAAATTGCGAAAAACTTAAAACAAAATTAAATTAAAAGTTTATTTTGTGAGCTGTCATATATTCAAATATATATTTAAAAATATATTAAAACAATTGTCTATTTAAAAATAAAAATAAAAAGCAAGGGCTTCATCTTTAACACATATTTTTAGTTGAAAAACTAGAGAGAATTTCATCTCATTTATAAAGATCAATTCCAACCAGCCGTCGACTTTTGCAACCTGCAAATTTAAAAATTATTTTCTTTCACAATAAAATTTACAATATTTGTCAAATAATTCATTATTTCACTAAAAATTCGCTTTTTCAATTTTTCACTAAAACATATACGATTTTTCTCTAAAATTTAATTTTTTCTAAAAGTTCAATTTTTCAATTCAATTTATCAATAAAATTTATCAACCAAAAACTTTATTATTTACTAAAAAAAAAACATTTTTTTCACTAAAAATTCAATTGTTTACTAAAAATTCATTTTTCACTAAAAATTCATTTTTCACTAAAAATTCAGTTTACACCAAAAATTAAAATTTTCACTTGAAATTCAATTCTAAAAATGCAATTCTATTATTCACTAAAAAATTTCACTAAAAATTCAATTGTTCACTAAAAATTAAAATTTTCAATTAAAATTTAATTTTTCCCTAATTTTTTTCATTTTTTTTATAAAAATTAAGTTTTTTTTAATAAAAATCCAATTATTAACTAAACGCTTAATTTTCACTACAACTTAAATTTTTAACAAAAAAAAAACAATTTTTCACTAAAAATTAAAAAAAAAAATTCAATTATTCCGTAAGAATTAAAATGTTCACTAAAAATTCAAATTTTTACTAAAAAGAAAAATGTCATTAAAATTCAAATTATCACTAAATATTCAATTGTACACTAAAAATTAAAATTTAATTTTTCCCTAATTTTTTTCATTTTTTTATAAAAATTAAGTTTTTTTACTAAAAATCCAATTATTAACTAAACGCTTAATTTTCACTACAACTTAAATTTTTAACAAAAAAAAAAAACAATTTTTCACTAAAAATTAAAATTATCACTAAATATTAAAATTGTCTCGAAAAATTATTAAATTAATATTTTTACTAAAAAAAAATATATATATATAAATTCAATTTTTCACTAAAAATTAAAATGTCATTATAATTTAAATTTTCACTAAATCTTAAATTTTTCAGAAAATAAAATCAAATTTTTCAAAAAAAAGTTTACTTTCTCTTAAAATATTGAAATTTGAACTAACAATTGATAAGTTCATGAAAATTCTATTTTTCTCTAGACATTTTTTTCACATAAATTTTAATTTTCACTTAAATTTAAATTTCATTCAAAATTAATTAAAATTTTAATTTTTCATTAAAATTGTAAAAAAAAAAAATAGACACTGACAATGACCATAAACACTGAAATTTAATTAAAATCACATCACTCGAATTTAATATTCAACAAGAACTAAGTAAAACAAGAATATTGCATTTATGTTTGTTCTCTTCCATATACACGCAGACTCTCATATACAATCTCAATCCCAATCACACACTGTCTCTCTCACAAACAGTGAGCACTACCCAATAGGAAATCGCATCATTACGTAGTCGATTACTGCCTAATTATTAACGAATCGTAATGCTCGGAATATCAATACTGATTTCTGTTTACTTTTACACAGACATGGCCTAGGGCAAGTATGCATCCACTGTAGATTACGAAGTAATGCTATGTAGGAGTCACCACCCATTACACACTCCATCCAAAGTAAAAAGGAGCCGAATGTTACCTCTTGTAGATATAGATTACTATTTAGAAGTATCGTAATAAGGGGTGAATCATACATCATTACTATGTAACCAAACAGTCTCAAGGGGTACTTCCATTTCAGCATTACTTTTCACGCAATCGTAATGAAGATTGGTCTCTTTACACATTATTTTGTAGGTAGTAGTAATTAGGGGTGGTCCATTTGTGCATTACTTTGTACGCAATAGTAATGAGAGGTGGTTCCATTTCTACATTACTTTGTACGCATTGGCAGTGAGGGGTGATTTCATATGTGCATTACTTTGTACGCAGTAGTAATGAGGGGTGGTTCGATTTGAACATTACTATGTACGCAGTGGTAATGAGGTGTAGTTCCATTTATAGATTACATTGTAGTAATGAGGGGTGCTTTCATTTATATATTACTTAGTGCGCATTAGTTATGGGTGTTATGTAACTAATGTCCTTATTTAACAAAAATAAATAGAAATAGTGGTAATTATTAAAATTGTGTGTGAATTGATTGCATGTATGTTGAAACATGTAATTCATTTAATAAAAAATCAGTAAATCTGTATATTTTTTATCCGCAAATGTTGCATTAATCCGTAATTTTCACAGCACCTGAATGGAAAAACGATCAATATGAAATTTTAATTATAATCAACATGTTACCCACCAACAATGATAATTAAATTCGACTGGAGTTCAATAAATTTTGAATTTATTTAATTTTTTTAAAGGCATATATTTTTATAATTTAAAAATCAATTCACATTAGATAAAAACAAATAATCAACAAGTACGTGTTCCATTTTCACATTACTTAGTAATGTGAGGGTAAAGGATGGTAGTTCTATTTCAGCATTACTACGTAAGTGGAAACTGGAACTAGTCATTTATATACATTACTGCTACTTTACAAATGAACTAAATCGAATTTTGTAGAATATGTATTGAAGAAAACATTGGTTACCGTTCGAACTAAGTAGGAATATTTCCCATTGGGTACTCACCTAGACTCCACATATCGATGGCCGTGCCGTATTGCAGGCCCAGAATGACCTCCGGCGAGCGATAGAATCTCGATTGAATGTAGGTGTAAATTTTACGATTCACATAACATGAGCTGCCGAAGTCGATGACTTTGATGGAGCTGCTGCCACGTTGCTTCAGCAGAATGTTTTCCTGCGGATAGATAGAGAGAAAGATAGGCAAGAGAACGAAAGAAAAAATAGGTTAGAAAATTCAAATTGAATGCCGATTGAGTGTTGATGTCAGTCATTTTGTTTTATTGTGAGGTCAAGTATGTCGCATGGACATTTGTCATGCACTTTACATAGTCATGCTATGCAGATACAGTCAGTCATTACTGAATCAGACATTTTTAAATTGTCACAAAATATGTCACAATTGTGTCCAATAATTTGTGATACAGAAGTGTCAAATATACAATTTAAAAACCAAAACAGTTACGTTGATGTAATGCAAAAATTAATAGAAAAATAGAAAAAAAAAATCAAAATTTAATTATAATAGTTGTCTCAAAAATAATTGCCTAAAATTAGATGTCCTAAAAATTATTGTTCCTAAAATATTGGCATTTTAAAAGTTGTCCCAAAACCAATTCTCCCAAATAAAAAATTGTCCCATATATAAATGTCCTAAAAATGATTGTCTGTAAAATAGTTAAAAGTTGTCCCAAAAAAGTTTTTTCAAAAATATGTGTTGTCCCAAAAAAATTGATGTTCAAAATGATGTGCCACATGTTTTGAAATGTCTTCAAAATATTTCGCAAACATGTTTTTATTAAAAATATCTATTGTAAAATGTATGTCCGAAAAAAATTTAAATTATGTCCTCTTTAAATATTCTTTCAAAAATAGTTGTATTATATTTGTCTTCAATAGTTCAATAGTTGTGTCTAAATATTTTGTCCCAAAATGGCTTCCCACAGAATCTGTCTCAAAATATCTAATCCGTCTAAAATTTCTAATGTCAAATGTGTGTCCCAAAATACAAAAAACAAACAAGAAACCTTTTAATAAAGAGATTTTAGTAAAGACTACGAAATTTGTCACAAAGTTTTGTTTTTTTTTTTGTTCTCACATAAATAATTTGAATTGAACTGTTATGGTTAAAATTTACACTTACCGGTTTGAGATCACAGTGTATGATGTTTTCCTTGTAGAGCAGACGCAGGCATTTTACAATTGAGTTGCAGAAACGACGTATGAGACTCATGCTGAAGCCATTATAATTGTTCTTCTTGATTAGTTCATAGAGATTTAAGCTAAAAAAAAGAAAATAAATTGAAGATATAAAAGAATTCAATGAATATATTTTAATTAATATAACGAAGTTGAAGAACGTTTTTACATGATTAGAGTAAAGCTCTCATTATTGCCTCGCAGTCGAGCAGAAACAATAGTTTGACTACGTTATAGAGCAATGCTTCGAAAGGAAGCAACAATTGTATTTATTTAGAAGGAATATTTCTAAAGAATGCAAAGTTATTTATTTTTTGTTGAGCAATGCTTTAAGATTTACAATACTTTCAACTTTTTCATTTGAAATGCTCACATGTTGCAAATACTTTACATTATTACTTTTGAAATGCTTCTCCATATTTATACTTATTATTCTCTCTTTGCACTTTGCTGAAATGCTTTCTATACTCTTAATGGATGCTGTCTATGAATACAGTTAATGTCAAAATGTAGCCTTTTCTTGTTCATATAATAATATTTTTTAGAAAATTAAAACCCTTTCTTGCCTATTGCTTTCACTGTTACTACGGAGCAAAAATATTTGAATCGAGACAGCTTACGAAAGCAAAAAAGGAAAGTGTTTGTATCTCAGCAGCGAGCGAGAGCTTTGAATTCCAAGCAGCATTTATATAGGAAAAAATTAGAGTTTTGGAATCGAAGCACTGTTACCATGGAGCAAAAATATTTAAATCGAGACAGCTTTCGAAAGCAAATAAGGAAAGTATTTGTATCTTAACCGCATTTAAAAAGCAAAGTGTGAGAGTTTTGAAATCGAAGCAGCATTTAAAAAGCAAAGAGCAAGAATTTGTAATTACTCGAGCAATTAATATACCGTCTAAAACGTAATAGCTATATGAAATCTAAAAGAATGTTGACAATTGAAACCGAAATCAAGTCAATTATTAATTTCTATTCGAATTCCTAATTTAGAAATTTCTCAAATTAGTTTTTTAATTATTATGGTTATCTCTAAAATAATTGCCTAAAAATAAATGTCCTAAAAATTGTTGTCCCAAAAATAACTGTCACTTTAAAAGTTGTCCCAAAAATAGGTGACCCAAAAAAATAGGTGTCCCAAAAATAGGTGACCCAAAAAAGTCCCAAAAAAGTTGTCCCAAAAAAAGTGTCCCAAAAAAAGTGTCCCAAAAATTAATGTCCTAAAAATGGTCGTCTCAAAAATCAAAGCAGCATTTAAAAAGAAAAGTGTAAGCGTTTTGTAATCGAAGCAGAATTTAAAAAGCAAAGATCCAGAATTTTTGAATTAATCGGGTAATTAATATTCCGTCTAAAATGATATCGCTGTATAATTCGATATTTTTATTAAAAATATTTTTATTTTAAATAAAAAAATTAATATATATATATTTTTTTTTTTGTAAATAAATTTAGGTTGTATATGTTTTTTTGGAATATTGCAATCACGAATTCAACAATAAAACACACAATGTACCCAACGAAGACCAAAAGGACGGCAACAATATCGCTCACGTAATGCGATGTCAAGTTAAAGTGAATTAATTTGCATCGCATGCCAAGCACATATTTAGATGGCAGCGCGCCTAAAACTGTGCTACAAATGTCGTGCAGCATAGAGTTAAAATGCCAATAAAAAAATAATAACAATAAAAACAAATGAAGGTACAACAAATGCTAAAGATTGTCTTCAAAAAAAAAAAAATTAAATATTTAACATCGATTAATGTTTTTATTTATATTTTGTTTATTCTAATATTTGATTTGATTTTATTGTGGCGATTAATTAACTGATAGCACAAATAATGTGTTGCATATTTTTAGGGGTTAAAAAAATGACGTACTTCGCCTATAAATGCAAAAAGTATTAAAAATTCCATTCAGTCGCATAATTTAAAAATGCCTAAATGTTACAAAGGCGCTTTTATTTGGGTTATGCACTTAATTGAAAACCTTGTAAATGGCAGCATTTTCGTTATTGTTTTTTATCAAGGTTTTTGCATTGTCAAGTGCACAAGGTTTCCTGAGTCCATTTTCGAAAGAAACTTTGAAAATATATCGAGTGGAATTTTCTTTGTCAAGGACATTTTTATAATTTGTAGTATTTTGTTTTTTTTTGTTGAGCTTTTTGTTTTAAACTCATGTCATGAAGGTAATTATACAATTTTAAACAAGTGTTCATTTTATAGTTTTCTTCTATTACACGTTTAAGTCATTTGTTATTTAAAAAAAAATTGAGCCTGCTATAAAAAATCATTAAAGTTTTCAATATGTATATCAAGCTAATTAATTAAAAGATATTTCAATGTTTTTACAAACTCGCGCATTTTCAAAAAATTTACAAAACACTTGCATAATTTTAGACATTGCCGTTGTGCAAATACTTTAAGTAAATAAGCGTTACAAACTTGCAGACCTTCGTGAAACTTTTTATCACTAGTTGTTTGATTTATTAGCGCCAAACAAGAGCAACAACGAAGTTTCACTGACGTCGCACAGTGGGTCAGGGAGTACGAAGAGAAGGCGAAAACTTCAAAAAGTGATATTTTTAGAAAAAAATAATCAATAATAATGGGTTATATCTCAAAAACTAGAGTCGATTTGTTAAAACTGAAGTTATTTTCGAAATCAGCGCTACAAATGTATCCAATATTTTCTGTAACTTTTACCGTACCACTTAACACTTTACTTAAAAGTAGGCGTGGTACCTCCTATACAACTAAAATGTTTAAATTGATTAATATTGGTCATTTCGGAATCTACAGTGATAAAACTTAATAATGGAATATTTTTTGTTGATATAAATTACTTGGCAAAATTTCATCTTGATTTGGCAAGTAGACGTGGTACATTACAAATGACCGAAATGGTAAAATAATAGGAAATGGAAATTAATAGAGCAACTTTGTAATATACTGTAGCCATCTGCGCAAAAGTATTTGAAGTTCCCTCAGGAATACATTCTCTAGTGCATTCGATAGTATTTAATGCATTTTGCAATGACGGTCTACAGTACTATAGTGAAGTCTCTCCAGTGACTTCACTTCACTGCAGTTTTTATTTCATTGATGTCAAGACATTGATGTCAAGACATTTTTTTCAAGACATTCAATGTCTTGAAAAACAAAATGACATAACACTACTGTCGCTGAAAATGCAAACAGTACAGTGAGTTAGCGCAACAAATCTAAAATAAAAAAATTTGTACGACAATTGTTGCGAAAATTTCTCTGTATTTGAGAGAGTGTATGAAAAAGTTGAATACATATGACATAAATTGAGTGATGCCATATTGTAGATAATTTAATTTGTTACACAATGAAAATAGTCTCCAAAGTCAATTTAACTTTTGAGAATTTTTACCAACTTTAGGTACTCGCTGCCCCACTGTGCGTCGCACATTCTGTTAAATGTTTCTGCTGTGCGCGCCTAAATGTAGGCAAGATAAATATTAGATGCACAAACATTGTTGTTCGGTAAAGTTCGAAAATAAACAAAACTTTGGACAAGTTACCAAGTCTCGGATTGGACGTGCTGCTGCTGCTAACTAGCGGAACGAGTGTCAAAGAAGCATATGCAAAATTATTTTCAAAGTTGCAAATGCATTATTGAAAAAGTTATTTGAGCAAATAATATAAATAAAACAAATTAAAGTATGCCAACGATGTTTTTTCGATCACCTGCTGTTAGTTTACATTTTTACGCATTTATATTAGAGATTTTTTTTTAACATGCTGTGTAGTCATGCTGTGTAGTCAAGCTGTGTAGTCAACACTAGGTGGTGTTTCTGAGGCACCTAAAAGCAAGACAGATATATGATATAAACAAAAAACAGTTGAAAAAGTCACAAGAAGACTTTTAAAAATAGATTACTACTTATAGAAAACGAGTGCTGATTTTTTACTTGTTTAAATTTGAAGATTTTTATATGGAATCTGTGTTTAAGGGCCTATTTAAAAAATTTAAAGAGTTGGAACGTCAAATTATATATATATATAATTTAAAGAAATGTATTTAGAATAAAAGAAAACCAATTTAAACGCAAATCGGTCCACATTTAAACAACTTCTATTTAAAAAATCAAGTGTCCGTGAATTGCTTAAACGTTGCATACATCTAGGTGCAGCATTTTCGCGTTAAGCAGAAACTATGTATTCGATGTCATCCTACTCATCATATAATTCTTAGCTCCTTTTTGAGCAACAACATTATACATAACAAATTTAAAAGCGAAAGTAATATAGATAGATGATGATCGTTTGAAAAACATGTTATTTTCTTATTATTTGCATCTTCCAAACGAGAACAAAAGGAAGACAGGAGAATAATTGAAATTGCCAAAAAACAAAAATATATGAATAAAAATATAAAATAATTAAAAAAATAAAATATATTATAAAATAAAAATAAATTGTAATCGACAATTTTCTTAAAACATCTAAGAAACTAATATGACGAAAATAAAAACAGAATAACCAAAAATTCAAAAAGTCTGACAAATCATCTCCTTATGCAGTTATAATAAAAACAAATTTGATTTGCTAAAGCAATAAAGAAAAAAAAAAAAACTAAAAATAGAACAATATAATTTGGTAAAATTTCTTTGTTTCAGTTTGTACTGTCTGTATAAAACTTCAACCTTTTGTCGCCACTGCCGCCTCTAAGCAGCTTTGCATTCTTTTGACGCAAACGAAAAAGAAATTTTATCAACTTTATTGAATTTTTGCATTTTTTCCCCCACTGATTATTTGAAAGTGTCCTTTTCATAAATTTATCTTCCATTTTCGCTAACATATCACATAACCTCATGACCTAAATGTGACGTTCACTGTTTGCATTTCAAACAGCTGCCTTTTGCAGTGTCGAGTTCGACTATCAAATGACATTACAAATGAGTTCAGTCCAAACAGTTGCCCACTCAATGTGTAAAATCATGGTTCCACTATTATGGAAGTCAAAAACAAATACCAAATACCATAGCTGATAAAAGTCACATCACAATTTAGCACATTTATGTATTTTGCTGACAGCTGTTATCAATGCTTTGTGTGGTTTGTCTAAAAGCAGACTATGCGAAATTGAGTCAATATTTGAGAGATGTATCTATGTAATTTAGGAATATTTTGAAATGCTGTTATATAAAATATTTCTTTGTAAAATTAATATTTGGATAATAACTAATATTTTAAAAAGAATTTAGTGCTTCGTAATATTTAAAAATGCTATTGTGAATATTGATGTAGTATTTTATATCATACTAGCTGGAGCCGTGCACGACTCGTGCCGTATATTTCTTTCCGGTAGAATTCTTCTCCGTACAATTCTTAACCGTAGTGTTTATCCAGTAGAAGTTTTAGTGTGGTGAGTTTTAGTTTGATGAATTTAGTGTGGTGAGTTTTAGTGTGGTGAGTTCAGGTGTGGTGAGTTTAGGTGTGGTGAGTTTAGATGTGGTGAGTTAATGTGTGCTGAGTTTTGGTGTGGTGAGATTAAGAAAGATGAGTAAAATCCAATTTTAAAGTTTAGTTGAAATCGATATCATTAGGGCTGAGATATAGCGTACTGAATTTTTGGGTTCTATGCCCCCCTACTTTGTCCAATTTAGTTTATATATGGTTTAGGATACTTCATGGACTTTATAGCATACTAATGCAAATTGTCAGAAAAATACATTCAGTGGTTTTGCGATGAGTCTGAATTATACACCAAAAATAAAAATGGGCGTGGTCAACGAAAACTATGTAGTGATCTTCTGGGTCTGTAGGATATACATTTAAAATTTTAAGAAAATCCGTGCACGGGTGTACATTTGCATAGCGCACAAACAAACAAACGGAAAATGAGCTTTATATATATAGATATCTTCTATATGGTATTATGTATCATGTATCATATTATATAATAAAATATCATATATCATATTATATATCATTATATCATATCATATTATATCATATCATATGATATCATATCATATCATATCATATCATATCTTCTCATACCAGATCATATCCAATTATATCATACCAGATCATATTATATCATATATCATATCCTATCATACCAAATCATACCAGATCATATCATATTATATCATATCATATCCTATCATAACATAACATATCATATCATATCATATCATATCATATCATATCATATCATCTCATACCAGATCATATCCAATTATATCATACCAGATCATATTATATCATATATCATATCCTATCATACCAAATCATACCAGATCATATCATATTATATCATATCATATCCTATCATAACATATCATATCATATCATCTCATACCAGATCATATCCAATTATATCATACCAGATCATATTATATCATATATCATATCCTATCATACCAAATCATACCAGATCATATCATATTATATCATATTAAATCATATCATAAAAACCTATGTAAAATCCTTTTTTTTAATTAGTGTAGCCTAAAAATATGCTATACGTTTTTCAAGCAGAGTATTTTTGCACCATGCACTCAATGAAGAACCAATTAAAATATTATTAAAATGCAATAAAATCACCCGTTGTGTATGATTGCCAAAAACATTTTTATATATTTTTTTTATATTCTAAATTATTTTTTATTTATGTCAAACAATTTATATTAATTTGTTATTATTTATTATTTTATTATTCATTGCTACTACGAGTTTTTCTCTTTTTATTATAATTTTTTTAATTTGTTTTTATTTTTTATTATTTTTTCTTTTTCAATTTGTTTCCATATGTTCAACAATCGATAGACACTCCCACAGCGCACATGAACTTGACTGTGTTGTAAGTCAATTTCTTTGACATCAGCAGTTGATACGAAATAAATTTACAACAAATTTGTTTTTGAACAGCACAACATCGTTTTCCTCATGTTACTAGTTACACCAGTAATATGTTGTCTTGCCAAAAAATAAATAAAATAAAATGGCCGCCTAAAATGCTGCTACTATTTGGGCTTTAATTCGATTTGCCATTTTTTGCGACTTTTGTCGGTGGATGTTGTTCTTGCAACAATAAATCGTTCAATGACATGCAATTGAGTTGCATTCCATGGCATGCACGAGTTTATTTATCAATTGCGCCTAAAAGCAGGCACCGCATATTATTCGAACATAAAGTTATGACGTGGCTCAAGTTTTGTTGTTTAGGTCGTCTTTTGTTTACGTTGGCTATGTATTTGCGTTGTTTGTTTTAATTTATTTGCTTGTCTCGTATTTTTTTATTTTTTTTCATTTTAATTTTTTGTTTGTATACTTTTGGGTTTGTCCTTCAACAAGGCCAACTTGCAAAAGTTTTTCGATTTATTTCATTCGCAGGTGGGCGTCGTTCTTATTTGTTTTTTGTTTATCTATTTTTTTCTAATTTTGTTTATTTTTCTATGCTAAAATTTTTCTTTTTATATTTAAAGAATTTTTGCATTTTTGCATTTATGGCTGCTTTTAGGCGTTAAGCCAAATAATTTTCATTGTTCATTGTGCCTTTAAAAATTCTCTGAAAGTACTCTGAAATTCTTTGAAAATCTGTGCAGTTTGATTTGAACAACTATGTCATTCTATTGAAATGTTATTCATACCGCTACGACCTACTTGTCCTATAAGCTCTTTAGGTTTGTTTTCATCTAACAGCCTCTCGTAAATTTGTTCTCTGTTGCATGTCATCATCAGTGTACAAAGCATTGCTTTATGCAATTACAACAAGTGCCACAGTTATGCGCCTTAAAGTAGGCTTGCGTAAAATTTCAAAAAGCTCATTTGCTATTTTTGTCACTTTACGCAGCATTGTATTAAGTTGAACCAGACTGAGTTATACTCAGAGTATGCTTTAGTTAATGGAACAAAAGCCTATAAAACACAAAAAGTTCATGCTTTTAGAATACGCATATTTTAAGGCGTAAATTTTAATTTAAATATTTAATAGAAATATAAATAACAAATAAATAAATAATAAAACAAGTAAACAAATAAACAAATAAACAAATAAACAAATAAACAAATAAACAAATAAACAAATAAACAAATAAACAAATAAACAAATAAACAAATAAACAAATAAACAAATAAACAAATAAACAAATAAACAAATAAACAAATAAACAAATAAACAAATAAACAAATAAACAAATAAACAAATAAACAAATAAACAAATAAACAAATAAACAAATAAACAAATAAACAAATAAACAAATAAACAAATAAACAAATAAACAAATAAACAAATAAACAAATAAACAAATAAACAAATAAACAAATAAACAAATAAACAAATAAACAAATAAACAAATAAACAAATAAACAAATAAACAAATAAACAAATAAACAAATAAACAAATAAACAAATAAACAAATAAACAAATAAACAAATAAACAAATAAACAAATAAACAAATAAACAAATAAACAAATAAACAAATAAACAAATAAACAAATAAACAAATAAACAAATAAACAAATAAACAAATAAACAAATAAACAAATAAACAAATAAACAAATAAACAAATAAACAAATAAACAAATAAACAAATAAACAAATAAACAAATAAACAAATAAACAAATAAACAAATAAACAAATAAACAAATAAACAAATAAACAAATAAACAAATAAACAAATAAACAAATAAACAAATAAACAAATAAACAAATAAACAAATAAACAAATAAACAAATAAACAAATAAACAAATAAACAAATAAACAAATAAACAAATAAACAAATAAACAAATAAACAAATAAACAAATAAACAAATAAACAAATAAACAAATAAACAAATAAACAAATAAACAAATAAACAAATAAACAAATAAACAAATAAACAAATAAACAAATAAACAAATAAACAAATAAACAAATAAACAAATAAACAAATAAACAAATAAACAAATAAACAAATAAACAAATAAACAAATAAACAAATAAACAAATAAACAAATAAACAAATAAACAAATAAACAAATAAACAAATAAACAAATAAACAAATAAACAAATAAACAAATAAACAAATAAACAAATAAACAAATAAACAAATAAACAAATAAACAAATAAACAAATAAACAAATAAACAAATAAACAAATAAACAAATAAACAAATAAACAAATAAACAAATAAACAAATAAACAAATAAACAAATAAACAAATAAACAAATAAACAAATAAACAAATAAACAAATAAACAAATAAACAAATAAACAAATAAACAAATAAACAAATAAACAAATAAACAAATAAACAAATAAACAAATAAACAAATAAACAAATAAACAAATAAACAAATAAACAAATAAACAAATAAACAAATAAACAAATAAACAAATAAACAAATAAACAAATAAACAAATAAACAAATAAACAAATAAACAAATAAACAAATAAACAAATAAACAAATAAACAAATAAACAAATAAACAAATAAACAAATAAACAAATAAACAAATAAACAAATAAACAAATAAACAAATAAACAAATAAACAAATAAACAAATAAACAAATAAACAAATAAACAAATAAACAAATAAACAAATAAACAAATAAACAAATAAACAAATAAACAAATAAACAAATAAACAAATAAACAAATAAACAAATAAACAAATAAACAAATAAACAAATAAACAAATAAACAAATAAACAAATAAACAAATAAACAAATAAACAAATAAACAAATAAACAAATAAACAAATAAACAAATAAACAAATAAACAAATAAACAAATAAACAAATAAACAAATAAACAAATAAACAAATAAACAAATAAACAAATAAACAAATAAACAAATAAACAAATAAACAAATAAACAAATAAACAAATAAACAAATAAACAAATAAACAAATAAACAAATAAACAAATAAACAAATAAACAAATAAACAAATAAACAAATAAACAAATAAACAAATAAACAAATAAACAAATAAACAAATAAACAAATAAACAAATAAACAAATAAACAAATAAACAAATAAACAAATAAACAAATAAACAAATAAACAAATAAACAAATAAACAAATAAACAAATAAACAAATAAACAAATAAACAAATAAACAAATAAACAAATAAACAAATAAACAAATAAACAAATAAACAAATAAACAAATAAACAAATAAACAAATAAACAAATAAACAAATAAACAAATAAACAAATAAACAAATAAACAAATAAACAAATAAACAAATAAACAAATAAACAAATAAACAAATAAACAAATAAACAAATAAACAAATAAACAAATAAACAAATAAACAAATAAACAAATAAACAAATAAACAAATAAACAAATAAACAAATAAACAAATAAACAAATAAACAAATAAACAAATAAACAAATAAACAAATAAACAAATAAACAAATAAACAAATAAACAAATAAACAAATAAACAAATAAACAAATAAACAAATAAACAAATAAACAAATAAACAAATAAACAAATAAACAAATAAACAAATAAACAAATAAAAAAATAAACAAATAAACAAATAAACAAATAAACAAATAAAAAAATAAACAAATAAACAAATAATCAAATAATCAAATAAACAAATAAACAAACAAGTAAATAGTAAAAATAAATATTTTCATAAGCATAATTTTTATAATTATATGTTTAGTAAACCTAAAATTAAAATACTTTTTACACTATACTATTTTTATAATTTTTTATATTATAATTGCAGCAAATATATTTAAAACAATCATTTTAAAAATTAAAATAGAAAAAAGTATTTTTTATAATCATTTTTAAATAATATTATTTATTTAATGCTAATTCAATTGTATAAATAATTTGTACATATATCATGTTTTCAGAACGTGCCAATTACAATATGTTTCTGGCAAATATTAATATATCCATTACAAACTATTTACAATTAAATAATTATCAATCAAAATATGCAGCACAAGATGTTACTAAGTGCATATTTAATTTAAAATACATTTAGCTCAACATCAAAGTCAAACGTTTTTATGCTAAATTGTTACTGTCGCAAACAAATTATTTTTTTTAATTAGATGAAACACCTTGAGCCTCATACACGATGACACGAGCACTAATGCCCGTAACTTCAACGAATAGATATCTACTGGTGCTTAGTTATCTATCGTGTAAGCAAAATTTCGTAACTTCAACGCATAGTTAAGGAGTAAAAACACCGGATAGGTAAGAGATATCTGTTCGGTACGAACACCAATAGATATCTACTCGTTGAAGTTACGGGCATAAACCGTACAACGACTATAGACATGCAAATGCAGCATTAGATGCTGTGTAATTTGATTACATTAGTTAATGGACATTTTAGTAAAATGTAGTAGTGGCAGTAGTAGTAAAAGTTGGTTGGGAGGAATGTTTTATCTGGGTAGATGGTTGTTGCACAGCAGCACCTTGACTCGCAATTTGTTGCCAGGCAAAAGCCTTGGTTCGCATACATTAATTGAGTAGAACAACGTCTTCTTCTCCAGTGTGCAGCGACGGGAAATTGTGTTCAGGCGCGCATTAAAGGTCAGTAGGTGGGTTGTGATTTTGTAGCTGTTGTTGTGTGTCGCCAATAGTGGCATAAGTTACTTGTGTTTTCTGCATATAGATGGCGTCTTAATGAAACAAAGTAATTGCAATCAACCGACGCGACCGTGGGTGGTAGGATATACATAACATGGAACACAATTAATTGGCTGATTTAGTATAATATGCTTCGAGGATTAAAAGGACATATTTGTAGAAAACATGTTTATTTATGAAATATAAAAAAATATGAAATTAGTTAATTTATTCAAAATTGTTAAAAATATTCATTAATTCAATTATTGCGCCAATCCGTTAACTGTCCAACCAACTTATTCAATATCGCATCGATTAAGCAATGATCTCGAGACTGATTCGAGAAATATTGCGATATCCATGTGAAAAATGTTAAAATATCTTAGCATATCTTATAATTATATTATACGAAAAAATTTAACTTCGAGAAAATTTCGATGATTGCAGAGCTCCGCGACATGGCATACTGGAAATATTCAATATTTTAATAAATATCGAATTTGTTTGTTTTCTATTTCCTAATTTCAATCGAATTCAATCCCAGTCTGCCATCTCTAGATGACCTCCGATGCCTCGAAGTTTTCTCGCATAAATTCGATAAAAAGTTCGATCTCTTTTCTTTATCGATACTAATTTATAAAATTTCTCTTACATTCAAATTCTTTGACAATATATGATATTTAAAAATTTAATGCATCGATATCGTAATATTTTTTGAATCAATCGCGAACTTTGATATTTTTTTTCACGATATTGTTCTGATTTCAAAAAATTTATAGAATCGAGAAAACTACGACAGAACGATTTGTTCATTTTGACACTCGGTATCGAATTCTCCTTCAATATCGAACGAAGTATCCTTTAATATCGAATTCTCCTTCTCGCATTGATTTCGTTACGATATCAAATCGAATACTGGGATTTGTTCTGTATAACGAATTCACATGGATTTCTTTTTTGTTGAATATTTGAATTTGAATCATGTACGAATCTATATATATAAAACTCTTGGTCCGTCTGTCAGTCTGTCGGTCTGTCTGTCTGTTTGTTCCAGCATCACGTCTAAACCGCTGAACCGATATAACTGAAATTTTGCACCAGGATACTATGGAGTCCGGAGGGTGCCATAGGCTATATATGGGCGGGCTTGGACAAAGGGGCGTGGTACCTCCCATACAACCTAAACTTTCAAAACGACATAACTCGGCACATACACAAGCTAAGAAGATGAAACAAAAAACTCAAATACAAAAAAAATACAAAAGCAAAAACACAAAAGCAAAAACCAAACACAAAAAGAAAAGTAAAAGCACAATACTTAAGCAGTAACTCAAAAACAACAGAAAAATAAAAAAAAATGATGGAAAAACAAAATTAAAAGCAAATAAAAAGAACAAAAGCAGAAACACAAAAAAAAGCAAAAACAAAAGCAAAGATACATTAAAAAAAGAACAACAAAAAACAACAAAAACCTAAAAATAAAAGCAAAAACACAAAAATAAAGCAAAACATAAAAGTAAAAAACACAAAAACAAAAGCAAAAACACAAAAAAGAACACGAAAGCAAAACACAAAAACAAAATCAACCACACTAAAATTAACCACTCTAAAATTCACCACAACAAAATTCACCACACTAAAATTCACCACACTAAAATTCACCACACTAAAACTCACCACAATATAATTCACCACACTAAAACTCACCACACTTAAATTCACCACACTAAAACTCACCACAATAAAATTCATCACACTTAAACTCACCACACTAAAACTCAACACAATAAAATTCCCCACACTCAAATTCACCACACTAAAACTCACCACAATAAAATTCACCACACTCAAATTCACCACACTAAAACTCACCACACCAAAGTTCATCACACTAAAATTCACCACACTACTGGAAAAAACTCTACGGAAAAGAATTCTACTGGGAAGAATACTACGGGGAAGCACAGTCTGAGAAAGAATTGTCTATGAGAAAAGTTGTTTTAGCGGAGGATTAGTTTTGTTTTGGTTACTACATTTATAAAACCAATAAAAAAACGTCCACAGGAAAGCACGGGTCCCTGATATAAAGAATAAAAATGTTTTTTATATTAATGAAATTGCACAATATCTTTGCATTCATAAAATCTGCGCACGAGTCGTGCACGGGTCCAGCTAGTATTAAATATATTTTACATTTTGTAAATTTCTCTATAGATAAATAATATAGAACTCGAATTTATAAAAGAACATCGTTGAATATTTTTTTTTTAATATAATTTTCTGCATAAGTACGAGCAACCAATTGACTTTGAGTTCTTATGCTTATATAGGTATAGAAAATAAAATAAAATCCTCACTAATCTCATGACAATGATATATACGTTGTCTCATTACCAAAATAATAACTTGGTTTATAAATATACATATAAATTCATAGCTATACAGACACATATCTGCCTATGCAGCCACCTACATTCAGACATATTCACAGACAGCACAGCTCAAAGTATGAGAAATACACCTACGCATCTATATTCGTACTATTGTATATATATAACGCAACATAGAATATGTCCTTCGGCATGTTTCTGATCTGCGCATATCAACCTCATCCTAAAAACCCTCCTAAAATACATAATTCATACACTGCAAAAAAAAATACTAAAATCCAAAAATGTTTAAATTGAAAATATTACTAAATAAAATTTCCGAAATAATAATATAATTTTTATAAATATTTTGAGTGTTTGTCAAAATATGTATTTTAATTTTATTATACAATTCCTAATCAAATTCTCTTTTAAAGTGGTTGTAGCGTCGGTGGCTCGAATGGGGTGCATTGTACTACGAGCCATAAGGTCCCGGGTTCGATCCCAGCGACGGTCAACATCATTTTATAGAAAAGTTAGAGCACAAAGCTTTGAGTGCAAATATAACATTCACAGCTCGAATGCTGAGAGAGCCCGTCCTAGGTTCTTTAGTGCTGTGGCGCCAAACTATTATTATTATTATTATTCACGGTTCTATAAAAGGTTCAATATAAAAATTAAGGTACCTTTTATAATACAATGTTAGTAATTTTAATAAATGGACTTTTAATTGTACTATCAAAGTACTCTTTGAGATACTATTTAAGCTACTACTTAGGTAAATATTTAGGCTACTATTTAGGCATTTATTTAAGCAAGTATTTACGGTACAATTCAATTTAGTTTTTATATTTTATTCATTATACTGTTTCTGATACTTTTAAGGTCCCTTTAGAGTTCAGTGGTTGATTCTATTATCCGTACATTGTATAAAATGTGGTATTTTTCATTGTAAAATGTGTATTACTTACGCTACTTTCAAAAATTCTAGATGAAATACTATTTGAGAAACTATTTGAGTTACTATTTAACGACTTTAAATGTTTTGAGCTATTATTTGAGGTAATATTTAAGATACTATTTAATTTAAAATGTACAGTATATTTGTAGTACAACGTAAAGCACTAATTAAGGTACTGTAAAGGGTGGTACTATTTGGGTACTATTTAATATTTACTATTTTACGTTTTTTCTGCCGACGTGACCATTTCTTGATACGTCTTTCTTGTGTTGTTTAAGGAATTATTTAAAAAAAACTATTTGAGGTACTTTTCAGGAATTTATTTAAGTGACTATTTTCGTTAGTATTTAAGGAACTACTGAAGAAACAAATAATGGAATTAATGAAGTTACTATATAAAGTACTAATAAACAGCAGGTACTTCTTAATTTACTATTTTCTACCAACCTATACATGACACGTTTTTAGTACCCTTTAACAATTTCTAACATTATTTCTGTGTAATTTAATGCTCGCTCTGTTGCTCGTAGTCCTACGAACGTTAACTTACAACAGCAAAAAAATCCATACCAAAATAACAAAAACGAGTTGGGAAAGTTAGGTCACATGGGTAAGTTCGGTCACATGTGGCGGATTTTTATAGTCGGTCGGGCCCGACTATGGAATACCCTACACCTTTGGTGGGGATATTAACCCTCAGAATATTATTCATATATCAGAAATTTACGTCTTATATCCCCATAAATTAAAAAATTATATAAAGTATAAAAAACTAAAAAAAAAAATTAAAAATGTAATTGGGCGGACCACGCCTATATTTAAAATTTTGAAAGGCTAATATTTCATAGATTTGATTTTAATAATTTACGGATCAAATTCCTGGAAATAATGAAAAAAAAAAAGTGGGCGGATCACGCCCATTTTTCGACCACATATTTCTAGGTGAATTCTAACAATACCTTTTAAATTTTATAACTATACCTTGAATACTTTTCGAGTTATTAGTACCGAAAGAGTTATATAAAAGTGACTTGTATGGGAGGTGGGCGTGTCCGTTGACCGATTTGGCTCATTTTCAAACTCAGTTCCTACTTTTGGCTAAAATATATTGAGACGAAATTTCATCACATTCTGATCAGTATTTCTCAAGTTATTCTGTATTCGGACAGCAAGACAGCAAGACAGCAAGACAGCAAGACGGACAGACAGACAGACAGACAGACAGACAGACAGACAGACAGACAGACAGACAGACAGACAGACAGACAGACAGACAGACGGACATGGCTAAACGGACTCGGGTAGTGATGCTGATCAAGAATATATATACTTTTCCATACCGGACACGCCTCCTAATGGGCGTTACAATATATGCACAAAGTTAATATACCCTGTACCTCATAGGTGTAGGGTATAATAATAACATCACCATAAACAACAAGAACATCATTAGGAAAAAAATAACATCAGGCATGCGACATCAGATGTCATTGTCGTTGCCAACCACATGCAATTAAATTGGATTTTGTGGCAACACTTTTTCCAGCTCTCTCTCCCTCTCTTTCTGTTTCCATCACTATATTTTCTGTCTCACATGCATTTGTTTTATGTAGTCTTTTTTAAGCATCACCTGTTTTAGTGGCTGTGTAAAGGTTGCCCAGAGACTCATGGTCGACACCCCCCAACTGACATTATCATACTACATAGTATTCACCTAATTTACGCTTTTTTGCTTGCCAAGCGTTGCCATCTATTTTAACTAGGTTATGTTGTTGTTTTTGATGTTGTCGTTCAGTGCACTCAGAATATTTAGTAAACTCAGAAGAAAATTTCTGATTAAGTGTAGCGCCAAACTATTATTATTAATTGATTTTCATATAAATTCAAAAGTTGTCAAATGCATTTGATAAATACCATTAATTTAATAATTTCAATATTATTAAATATAAATGTATAAATACTATTATTGTAGAGTTTCTTCTCCTATAATAAAGCTCTAATTATGTGGCATTAAAAAACTTGAACACGAATAGAAACATGTTCGCTTTGTTCGTCATTCTATGAGTTTACGCAAAATGGTCGCATGTATTTTTTGTGATAATCTACATTATTAAACGCGTTATTGGTAAGGACTCAATATATTTAATTATATTCAAACTTTTTATTACAGGAAATA
Organism: Dryomyza anilis; assembly: GCA_951804985.1. NCBI lineage: Eukaryota > Metazoa > Arthropoda > Insecta > Diptera > Dryomyzidae > Dryomyza > Dryomyza anilis. The sequence goes on along the minus strand of OX638131.1, from coordinate 93,838,281 downwards.
AATAATAATACATCTATAATGGTAAGGGACTCAAAAATAAATGCAGACTAAAGTATTACAATCAACTGAAGCGAACATTAAATGTCATATAACCTTCTGCAATAAGAAGTGTCTTTATACATGTCCGTGATTTTGTAGATGTGAATTTTATCCATTTTTGTTTAAAATTAATAATAGTATATAGTACTACAGTTTTGGCGCAACAGTCCGGTGAACCCGACACCCTTCAGCTCGTAGTTCAATACACAACTGACTTTTTTTGACTAGTTGTCCAACGCACTAACCAGAAGAGCTATCGATGCTCGACGTTTCAATAAATATTAAAAGGTCTTGCTATTGCAATTAAAAGATTACATTATAAAATGTCTGGTACAAGGACATATTGTAATAACAGTTTGAATATTATTAAACTAATGATATGTAGCCTATTGACCAACTTTAATAGTACAAATACTTTTTTTTTTCTATTGAAATACTATTAATTTACCAAGTTTTTTTTTTGGGTGTATGTTTTTTGTTCATTTAGTTCAGTTACCAACTGTCCCATTCATATCATTTGGGATTAAGTATGGTTTATTATTAATTTTTTCGTTTTTTTTTGATTTTTTGTATTTGGTTGTATAATAATGAAGTAAAAATATACACAAAATAGTTGAACATATTAATCTATATATATAAAACTCTTGGTCCGTCTGTCGGTCTGTCTGTCTGTTTGTTCCAGCATCACGTCTAAACCGCTGAACCGATATAACTGAAATTTTGCACCACGATACTATGGAGTCCGGAGGGTGCCATAGGCTATATATGGGCGGGCTTGGACAAAGGGGCGTGGTACCTCCCATACAACCTAAACTTTCAAAACGACATAACTCGGCACATACACAAGCTAAGAAGATGAAACAAAAAACTCAAATACAAAAAAAAAAATACAAAAGCAAAAACACAAAAACACAAAAACAAAAGCAAAAATCAAATAAATATACAAAAACAAAAGTAAAAGCACAAAACTTAAGCTATAACTCAAAAACAACAGAAAAATAAAAAAGGATCGAAAACAAAAACAAAATCAACCACACTAAAATTCACCACAATAAAATTCACCACACTAAAACACTAAAACTCACCACACTAAAATTCACCACACTAAAACTCACCACCTTAAAATTTACCAGACTAATATTCACCACACTAAAATTCACCACACAAAAACTCACCACACTAAATTTCACCACACTAAAATTCACCACACTAAAACACACCACACTAAAATTCACCACACTAAAATTCACCACACTAAAACTCACCACTCTAAAATTCACCACATTCAAATTGACCCACTTAAACTGACCATACTAAAATTCACCACACTTAAATTCGACACACTAAAACACACAACAGTATAATTCACTACACTTAAACTCACCACACTAAAATTCACCACACTAAAACTCACCACACTAAAACTCACCACACTAAAACTAACCACACTAAAACTTCTACTGGAAAAAACTCTACGGGGAAGAATTCTACGGGAAAGAATTCTATTGGGAAGTATTCTACGGGGAAGCACAGTCTGAGAAAGAATTGTATATGAGAAAAGTTGTTTTGTCGAATAATTAGTATGGTTTTGTTTACTACATTTATAAAACCAATAAAAAAACGTCCACAGCGAAGCACAGGTCCTTGATATAAATAATAAAAATGTTATTTATATTAATAAATTTGCTCAATAACCTTGCATTCACATAATATTTGCTCGAGTTGTGCACGGGTCCAGCTAGTATTTAATAAAAAAACATTATAATATAAAATAAAAACAGTCCAAATAAACTGATTTACTCTAAACCAATTCAAATGTATAAGAAAAAGAATTTTTGATAATTTATAAATCGAATTTTAAATCAGTCATTTGGCCATTTACATGCAAAATCTTTAAATTTTGACTCTAAATATAACGTTTTAAGAATCGTATTTTCAAATAAATTTCGAATTAAAATTGATTGAGAAATATATTTTAATTCCATTTGTATTAAATACACTTAACCAAAGACTGGCAATACTCACTTAAACTAAATATTAAAAACTAATCTTTAAAATATTGGCGCATTATGATAAATAATTTAATATCAACTTCAAACTAAAATATGTGATTTTATACATTTTATTCTATTCGAAAATTGACATAAATACAAATTTTAATTTTAAAGTTAAATATAAAACATCTTCTATTATGCGCTATTAATTTTAACTCTTCCTATGGTTATCAGATGCCATTGAAAATAACCTTCAACATTTTTTTTAACAAATGGTACTGTTCTGTTTTCAGTTTCTATATTAAGTATTACCATAGTTTAGATTAGGGATGCCCAACTCGCCTGCCCGCGACTGACTGCATGGGCAATCGAGTGCTAGGCGAGGGGAATCTACGGGCAGAAGTGAGCGGAGATTGCAACGCAGAAATGAGCGGGGCTTTTAGTGTTGCATTTATAGAAATTTAAATGGGAAATTTAAATGTCTATTTAAGAGTTTAATTATTTTAGATTGTTTTTAACGGACCCATTTATATTGCTTATTATTTTGAATTACTAAAATATACAAATTTTATAATTTTAAATAATTGTACTTTTTTTTTTCATAACATTTATGTAATTTTCGCTAGCAAAAAAAATATATTATTTGTTATTATTCTGTAAAAGGTTTTGGATTATAAAATGTGTGTCTAAAGTCATTAAAATCTCAAACTTAACTAAATTCTGAAATAATTATTTTACATTTCTGCCCTATTTTACTTAAGAAATGAAGCAACACTGAAAGAAGAGAGTGTGATGAGAGTACGGTGTAACAAAGAAAAACAAACTCTGACATAAATATAATTCGTTGTTTTGTACAGAAATTTACATAGAATTATCCAAAAATACTGTTTTGCGATAACATTTTATTTTTGTTAAAACCAACCTTTTATGTTTTTATTCTGATTATAACACTGGACAAGTTAACAAAAAATGTTATTGCAAAAAAGCCAAGTGAGTTATTAATAATTGTTTTTTAATTAATAAGATTTTTTATAATATACATTAATCGTTTACATACAAAGTATACAATATTAAATGAAAATATAAATATTTAAATCATTAACTACATGCTATGGTCTACTGTGCGCAGTCGACTTCAACTCTACGCATTGAACCCTAATAGAAATTGAACCGACCAATTCTTAGATTTACTTTATTTAGTTAGTTTTAATTAAAACACTCTTAAAAATGAGTGTATAAAAAAAAACAACATAAACATTATTTTTTGAACAGTACTTGATATATTTTTAAAAGATTTGTTGCAATTGTGAAAAGTTCTAAAAATTTCCTATTATTCTATCTAAAATAAATTTAAATGCCTCAAAATAAGTTTCAGATAAAAAAAAAAACGTCTAGTCAAAATTCTATTTTACATTAAATATTTTGTATTAAATGTGATACATTTTACAATTTATACTGGGGTGATTGGAGAACAAGCAGCGCGGACCAGCTCGCATGAAGTCGCACGATCGACTGATATCTTTCGCAGGTCACACGCACTTATATGCGCTGCACTTGCTCTAACTCTAAAAATCCTCTCACCATTTCCGTTTCACCGATCTTCCCCTCGTCTAGCACCTTGCGTGCTGACGTCGTGCCCGTACGGGCACAATGCCCGTACGCCCTGAGTTGGGCATCCCTAGTTTAGATTATATCTTTCAGACTAATATTTTTTTCATAATTTTTTGCCTCAACAATATTTTGCAATAATTTTTATATAATTTATGTGACATTTTCTAAATTCCAAACGAAAACAAATTTTTTCAAATTTTTCCAGTTCCAGAATTCTATTTCTACACACAAAATAAATGTATTTCATTTTGCAGTAAAATACTTGAATTTCTATTAAATATGTGATATATTATTTGATTTTTTATATCGTTTTTACCATTACCGATGATTTTTAATAGCATTACCGCAACACAAGTCTCCAATTTGCAATCGAGATTGTATGGGCGACTGTTTGGCGTCGTTTATGCACCGTGACCAGAACTTTTGGCATTACCAAAATGGCGCCAGTTCTACTTTTAATAAAAAAAAATGCGCAAAGGTTACAAAAATCGAAAAGTACGTAATTGAAATGTATAAAAAATAGCAGCAAATATGGCCTATTTCTGACATTTCGATCAAAGTATATAACATAGTTTAAAAAAAAAAATAGTTCTCAAACTACTAAATTGTGTTGCTGAACTTGAAAAAGTAATTTAGCCAATTACGGCATTACGTGGCACACATGGAGCACATATGTGGCCGACGTTTAACATACTTTCACAGCACGCAGCACGCCATTTAGGCATTGATATGACGCCTAAAAGCAGACACAGGAAAATGAAAGGACATGAAAACTGTTTTTAAAGGGATGGGGTTGGTTCAAAGTACGACAGGCGTTGAATTCATGTGTGAAAAAGTAAAGACTGATTTTTCAAGACTACGGCGTTAAATGCAAATATTGCGCAACCTGTTGATTTCCAAAGCGAAAAATAGAAAAAATGCGATAATTTATTGAACATGTCTACTTCATGTTGGATTTTTTTTTTCATTTTTTTTTTTGTTATTCTGTATTTTGCAACACAAAGTGCTGCCTCATATGTCAAAGTTTTGACATTATCGCAAAAATGCGCACATTGTGTGCAGCGCACGCGATTTCACTTCACCTTCTATGTGTGTGCCACAAACAAACTGCAACCGCTAATTTGGCTAAATGCAATTATGGCGGAAAGCAAAAAACAAACGCAGTCAATTGCATATCACCCACTAATGAACTCAACACCCTTCAAAGTTATATGTTTTTATTTTAGTATGCAAAAGAAGCCAAAGGGGCGGACAAATTTGACATTTGGCTATATAAAGTGTAACGGTTTGACATACTTTTTATAATGCCAATTAAAAGGCAGAAATGTTTTTATTTTATATTTTGTTATTTTATATTTTAAAAAATACACCCTCTGTTTCGCGAAATTGTAATTAAAAAAGTTATTTTAAGTTTGTGGTTTTCATTTGTATTTTATTTTACTGCGTAACAAAAGAAAAAACTTTAGTTGCCATTCAAAATTTTTTGCTGCATAATTTAAAAAATTTCATTAAAATTGTAAAAACATTTATTATAGTTTTAAGAAAAATATGAAATAAAATGTTCTTTAACATTCAAATTGTTTTCATGATTCAAATTGTTTCAATGATCATGTGAAATTTTATTTCATTCAGTTATCATCTCCCGGGCACAATAGACAACAGTCAGTTTTTGATACGAACTCTGCCTGTATCTGCCCAAAATCTTTCAATAATCAGTTGATTTACAGCATCGTTACTATAATAAAACTGTAAAACATCAAAAATAAAATTTAAAAAATATCTAAAACATTTTCAAAATAATATTAATAAACAATTATTCTAAAAAAAATGTAAATGCATACATTTTTTTATTTTTCCTTTGCAAGTTTGTGTTTTAATTGTGCTGAAATACACAATTCGTGCGCACGCGATTGCACTCCATTGCCCAACAAACTTTTCACGAAAACACAACAAGAAAAGTGTTAAATTTTAATTATTATTTGAATTGTACATAATTATACAGGAAACAGTAAAAATACAAGTAGTATTTTTAAAAGAAAAATTACCACAAAGTGCTTGAATTTGAAACTACTTAAACCAGTCATGCAGCAACGAGTACTAAAATAATTTCACAATATAAAAAACAAAATTTCATTATAAGAATATGATATCGTCACTGTCATGCCAAAGGGGCGAATGTGCATTTTTAAAAATGTTGTGAAATCAAATTTTAAAGTTTGAAGTGCTTTAAAAATTATAAAAATATAGTTTTCTTTTAATTTTTTTTGTTATTTTGGTTTATTCATGAATTATTATAACGTATATAAAATATTTTTGGATTTGGACAACTTACTGAATGATAAATACGAATTTTGTGAGGCTATATCATGACCAAAACGCAAATATTTTTGTTTTTTATGCTACAACTTTTTATTAGCTCAAAATAAAATAGTGATGTTAAGAAATTAATTGTTTGTTTTTAAAGCGCCTATCTATTGGCATCATTATTTAAAAATATTTTGCCAAACATTAATTTGGATTTTTTTTTGGCAAATTTAAATAATGATGCCAATCGATAGGTGCTTTAAAATCAGACAATTAATACCTTTGAACTACTATTTTATCTTGCACGAATAAAAAGTTATAGCAAAAAAAATGAAGAAATTTGAAAAATTGAAAACTTCTCATGCCAAAAGGGCGAATCTTTCCTTTTGCTCCATAACTATTTATTGGTATGAGATGAAATAGTGATGTAAAGGCATTTATTGTTTGTTTTTAAAGCACCTATCGATCTGCATCATTATTTAAAAATATTTTCTTGCAAATAACAAAAATTCGAAAAATTGAAAATCTTGTCATGCCAAAAAAAAAAAGCGAATCTTTCCTTTTTTGCAAATTTCCTGCAAATAACAAATGGCAAATTAAAGTTTGACAAAATATTTTTAAATAATGATGCAGATCAATAGGTGCTTTAAAAACAAACAATAAATACCTTTACATCACCTTTACATTACATATCTCGTACCAATAAATAGTTATGGCAAAAAAGGAAAGATTTGCCCTCATTTCAATTTTCAATTTTTCAAATTCGCCCTTTTTGGTTTTGACTTTTGTGGCTGGAAATAACCAACAAAACGACACGCGATTTTAGCACAGTATACTTGAGGAAAAACTACATTCAAAAATGTAAAAAAACGCAAATGTCAAAAATTGTACATTCGCTCCTTTGGCATGATAGTGACGATATATACATATATATAAATATAAAATAAATTTTCTCTGCATAATTTAATCTTTAATATATGCATAACTATTAATTTTAATACAAAATTATGTTCTTTCTGTTGTTGAAAAAGTTTTTATTTGTCTAACTGTTGTCTTTCTAGCAAATAAATCAAAGCTAATGCCACAAAACATGGTAATTAAAAGCACATATGACAGAACACTAAGTAGTTTATGATGAATGTCTTGGCATTTAGTAAATTATGACAAAATGGATTAAAAGTATATTATCCTTTAATTTCATTACAGCTATAAAGTGTACACATAGAGTTGAGATTTGTTGCGCCAACTAACTCTCTGCCCAACCAACGGTTCTCACAACCGCTTAGTGAGCTGTTGTTGTCAAAACTAAAAGAGTTGTAGTTTGTACTGCAAACAATTTCGAACTGTTTTAAAACAATTTAGTATTTAGAACCATTAGAAGTGTGTATAGACTAATATTTAATGTCTATAGGCTCCGCCAGCCATATAAGCCTATACACATTCGATTGAACCGAATGAAGTTAGTTGTTACAGCTAACTTTTTCATTCTTCCAACCTCATGCCAAAAGAGGATTTTTCTGTGTGTAGATATATCGAGGTTGCCGAAAGAAAAGTCACCAACGATATTTTTAAAATTTCAAAAGTAGTTTTACAAAAATAATTTTATATCCGACCGTTCCTAATAGATGAGGCCAATACTGGTACCAATTGATAAGGATACATTAACCTCTGGAAAGACATTTTAATATTCAAAAATAATCAATTGGTTTTTATAATACTGTTACGAAAAGAGGTAATTTGCTCCACTGTGCAAGAGTAAATGAGACGCAATACAATTCAGCGCACTAAGCAATGTGTAAGAAAGAGACGGAAGATCATTCAGTGCACTGATGCATTGTGCGAGAAAGTGAAAGAAGATCAACGCATTAAAAACACATAAGTGCGAATGAGATGCCAATAGCATGGATGACGCATGCTCATTCACGATACGAGTATAAGGTTTTCGAAACGTGTCGAATTGATGCATTCAGTATATAAGGGCGACGCATCTGAGGCACAGCACTTCAGTCGTAATTGGAAAGTGGTCGAGTATGTCTCGTGCTAGAACAATGTCAAGTTAAATAATGGACATACAGTTGTTAGAATTTGTTAGTAGTAAAGTTGTTTATTAAAGTGAATTAATAAAGTTAATTGTTATAATTTAAAACAAATATAAGAGTGTTTTTTATTTGTACAAAATCCAGAGATACGAACTTGTAGAACAGTTTTCCATAGACTCAATTTTCGTAACAATAGCTGCGTTCCCGTGGTTTTTGATCCTGATCCGTAGATCATTTTCATATACAAAAGCAAAACAAACAATTAGATCCAGGTTTGTTTTAGGATCAATTACTGATCTGGTACTGTACGTATCAAAAGTAAATTTGTTTGTGGTGATGTTATGCTATTGTGAATAGCACTTAAAAAGAAGAAGAATTCGCGTTCAAAAAGAAAGGGCAAAAGAAAACAGTGCTGCCAAATTTATTAAAGTAGAACCGATGGCGTTCCCGTGAAACAGATCTGGTTCAAGTACCACGGGAACGCAGCTAATATTAAACAATCAAATCAAAAAATAAGTTTTTGACAAAAATGTATTACGTTAGTTTTACATTTTTGTGTATATTAATTAATCTACTTGACACGATTTGATCAAAATTAAGTTAAGGAACATAATTTAGAAAAGTAAAAAAAAAAAATTTTTTAAATATTTATTTTGATCGTTTGTTATGAATATTTTGATGGACTATTCTGGAGACTAGTAAATCATTTTTTTGTATACCATTAGATCCAAAACGCTTATAATAATAATCGCAAGTTATATTAAAAAATATAAAAAAATCAAATTTCCTAGTTTAGTTTCAAACATCTTTAACACAAATCGGAATATTACAATTCATTCGTAAATTGAAATAAGCATTGACAATTAAAAGACATATAACATTTAAATTTATTTGTAATTCTTTAGTTTTGACAACGACCGTTTTGAAAAAGTGGCTGAAAACGAACATACATTTCGATAACAATTTTATCAAAATCAATACGTAAATGGGTAAAACTGAGTATGTATTCAAAATAAGCAACTTAGAACTCTTAAGAAATGATGAATGTAATATTTACAGGATATTTTTTTTTTTCAAGTTTTTTAGAGTAGTCTCTTTTTTTTCGAGAAATTATGTTCTTTTTAAGTAATATTTATAACAAAATTACAAAAATCATAAGATTCTAATTAAAAGGTCTCGAGATGTTGTTGAAAATATAACAATTATTCAATAAATACCATTCAAGGCGACCTTCGACTTTCTTCATCTAATCTATGTCTAATGATATCTACATCCTTGAGCTAAATATTTCTCAATAAATTTATTCAAATAAAATAAAAAAAATCATAATCAAACAACCAGAACTACAAATATGAATGCGCAACTAGTAGGGACTTGAATCGTATATTTGCCATTCCCAGGTTTTTGAAAACGGCGTGCCTAGCACTTGTAGACCTCATAAAACAAAACGCAAACAATACTTAATATTAATGTAGAAACATCTAAAAATTATAATAACAATGAGTATAACAATAAAAAATACAACTGATTAAAATTGCGTATACAACTGTCAAATTGCACGCAATGTTGTCAACAATCAAGGACATTTTCCCATTTCTATTTTGTTTCAAGGGGGGGGCCTAATAATGAAAGCTACAACAAGACCCATAACAACAAAACATTATGTTCTCAAGGATAATGTGTTTGTCAACATTAAGTTGAAATATGAAAAATAATAAACCGGCAATTTAGACTTTTCATTTCAACGTAATAATGATTATACCCTAATTCCAGGCTAATATTGTAGAATATTTAACCTTTTTTTTATTGCGTGTTGATTTTTTGATAGCATGCTATACTAATAGTTAGTAACGCATTAATAAAAATATGCTTACAAAAAAATCAGCCTCAAGTGGAGAAAAACGAAAGAAAACATTCACTGGAAAATGCTATAAATAGCTATTTTCGGATATTTTGGATTGCGTGCTGATTTTACGCATTAACAAGTATTAATTATCGTCAAATTATGCAAAGTAATCGCTTTGTTGATGTTTGTGTAAATAATCGATGTTGTAAATTCATTATTACTTTATTTTGGTCATCCCGAGAAAAAATGTCTGTAAATTTTGAGGAATATTGCCTGCAAATACACAGATAAATCGAAGTTTATGATAAACTTGTGACAGATTATAAAATTGTATGGAATTTTAAATAAAGATTCTTGGCATATTTTAATAACTGGCAGAAAACAGCTTTGATTAAAAAATCTTTTTCCGAAATATTCCGAATTTGTCGGGAATATTTTCAGCAAACACACTGATAAATGGAAGTTTATGGTAAACATATGGCCGATTATCAAATTGTATGGAATTTGAAAGGTAGATTTTAGACATATTTTGGGAACGGGCAGAAATATTCAGATTTCGATACAAACTGCGTCTTTTTGTGCTTTGGAAAATATCTCGAGACAAAATTTATGTCATTTTTCAGGAATATTTCCTACAAGCACACAGAATAATAAAATATTTTGAGAAATATATAGCAGGTTTTCTGGTTGTGTGGAATTTTAATGGCAGATTCAAGGCATATTTTATCTGTGGATCTTATGAGGGTCTTAACTGATTAGAGGTATGTCTTGAATTCTAAAAGTTTGCGAGTTCGAATACCGAAACGCTCTGTTAAAAAAAAAAAACAATAATTTAGCGCAACAGCTCTGAAGAATCTAGACCGAGCTCTCTCAGCAATTAATATATGTAGGTTCCGTTAGTACTCAAATTGTGGGACCTACAAATCAATGCCGAATCCTAAAATGTTTTTCAATTTCAGTTTTGCCATTTTCTGCTGAAAGCCAGCGCGGTATAGAAAAACATTTTTTATTTAATAAGGTTGACAGTCCCAGCCCAGATTTCAACATGTACTATGAGTCTTTCCGGATCTTAGTCCAACGCACTAACCACCTACGGTATATGTTGATATAATAATAATAGTTTGGCGCTACAGTCCTGTACAGAACTTCGGCCGAGCTCTCTCACCATTTTGAGCTGTGCGTGTTATATTTGTACTCAAAGTGGTGGGACCTACAGTTTATTGCCGAATCCGAACAGCAATGGTTTTAATCTCGTAGGTTTGACATTTACTGACGAGAGGTAGCGCAGTATAGAAAAATGTTTCTATGAAAAGATGTTGTTAGCCCCAGTCCAGGCTTGAACCGGGGACCTTTCGGCTCGCAGTCCAACGCACTAACCACTGACCTACCGCGGCTACCGGTATATGTTGATATTTACCACAAAAATATAATTAATAGATTCACATTACATTGCTTATACCTAATCTGGCTGCGTTCTCTGGACATAAGTAGATCGTCTTATATTACAAAATAAAATAAATACCTATTACATTTTTGTTTATAACTTCAAAAGTACTCACCTCATAAGCTCGAATGTAATGCATAAATGTTTTCGGAAATATGTATAGTCCAACATGTGTATAACATTGTGAGATCCATCGGCATCCTTTTCGCGTAGCTCATCCAAAATGTTGAGCTCAACGACTGCCTGATTCAGGAAACGTTTCTTGTTGCGTATAATCTTGATGGCCACATGTGTATTGGTTTTGTGATCGAGCGCGCGTATGACTTGACCGAAACTGCCCTTACCAATGACCTCGAGTATTTCGTAGCGAAAGCCGATATGATCATGTTCAATCTAAAATTAAATTTTTATATAGTTTTTAAATGCTTAACAATTTTGACAATTTTATGGTGTTTTTTTTTTAACTTACAATTTTATAGTTTCCATTTTCATCGTCATAACCTGAGTTTGTATTCGTAATTGTTGTTGATTTACTGTTGTAATTTTTGCTCGCATTCTGGCCAAAGTACCAAATCTCTTTGTAGATTTTGAGCTCTTCGAATTCCAAGTCAGTCAGAAAATTGCGATATTTTTTGATAAGTTCTAAATGGAGGTATTTATATAATTTTTAAAATTGAATTTTTAAGGTGTTAAATGTGTTAGAAACCATATGTTAGCTTCTTTATGAGAAATATTTTAAAATGTTATTTTAAAACTGAGTAAAATGTAACTTGTAACAGACGTAAAGTTGCTATAATGTTTAACGTGTTTATTTCATGGTGCTTTAATGTAGCGATTACGTTGTCATAAATAATGTTTGTATATTAGACATCTGCACAAATGGTTTTGAAGTTTCCTCTGCAAATATGCACTACTGCACTCTACAGTTTTGAATTCATTTCATAAATGACAATCGACAGTATTATAGTGGTCTCTTTGAGCGACTTCACTTCACTTCAGTATTTGTTTCATTGGTGTCAAGCACTGTCAAAACATCAAGCCATTCAAAACATTCAATGTTTTGAAAAACACAACAAACGACAACACTGTCGCTGAACATGCAACGAATACAGTAAATGCAGCGAGTGAGCGCAACGAGTAACGAGTGAGAAGACGAACATTGAAAACAACAACAAATCTGACGCTCGTTCGACGGCAGTAATGTTGTTATTGGTATTTATGTGTTAATAAAAAATACAACAAACAATATTAAAAAAAAAAAATTGTTAAAAAAAAATGTTGCACGACTAAAACAACGCTTTGGTCGAAAAGCAATATATCCAAACGACAGTAAATGTTTTGAAACGAAGTGAATGTCTTGAATTGGGTTTCAAATAGACTTGTGCAGATGTCTATTGTATATAATTGCTATAATATTTGTTAATGTTGCATTAATATTGGAATATTATAATGTTTCCATAATATATTTGTTATATTGTATTAGAGTAGCTTGAAAGTTCTTAAAAGTTGCTATAATTTGATTGTCAATACTACTGTTATATATCTGTACAGTTGTAATACTGTTGCTATAATGTTCTATAATGATGCTAAAAAGTGTCTATAATGATGCTATAATGTTGCTGTATTGTAACTCTAATTCATTATTCAACATTATCAGAACTAAATGACAACACAAATTAGTGTAATGGAAATCATTTGTTATAATGTTAAAAAAATGGTACTGCAATATTTCTATAATATGGTTCTAATGTAGCTTTAATGTTAATAAAATGTTGCTATAATGTTTCTATTGTATTGGAAAACATTTGTTAAACCAAACGATAATTTTACGATATCGTTTATAGACTCAAATTGTCGTTTTCGATAATCTATAATGATACAAAAACTATAGGGTTTTCGATAAAAACGAACCTATCTAAAATGTTAACGTTGTTTTTAACGTTATAGATATCGAGATGATATCATAAATGGGTTTATTTTCCATAAAAAATTTTATTTGTTCAGAAAATTTTATTTTTTGACAAAAATTATAAAGAACTCGCCATTAGTTTTTCAAATACTTTAGAGTTTTATATCTAAAATTTATCATTATTATATCGAATTTAAAAATTATCGTCATATGGTTAGTAGGGATGTTAAAAAAAATGGAACTGCAATCTTTCTATAATGTGGTTCTAATGTAGCTTTAATGTTAACAAATTGTTGCTATAATGTTACTTTTATGTTGCTATAGCGTTGTTATTATGTATGCTTTAATGTTTCTATAATGTTATTCAAATAATACTATAATATTACTTTTATGTGTTACATTTATGTTATTATGTATCCTATAATGTTGCTATAATGTTGCTAAAACGTGGCTATAATGTTACTTTTAAGTTGCTATAATGTTGCTATCCTGTCAGAATAATGTTAATATTTTTTTTTTAATGTTGTTATAATTATGCTCTAATAATTATATATGATTGTTCTATGATTAAATTTGCTATATCGATATAATATTTCTTTAATGTTACTTTAATGTTGCTATAATGATGCTATAATGTTATTATAATATTGCTTTAATGTTGCTATAATGTAACTTTTATGTTGCTATAATTTTGCTATATATTGGCAGAATAATGCTAAACTTATATTGAAATCTTGCTAAAATGTTGTGATAAATATGCCAAAATAATGCTTTTATAGCTCTATAAGTTTAACTTTGCAATAATATTCTATAATGATGCTGAAATGTTTCCATAATGATGATATAATGTTGTTAAATGTTTTATAGTGATGCTAAAATGATTCTATAATGATGCTTTAATGTTGCTATAATGTTGTTCTAATATAATCATAACATAACAACATTACAAGAATAAAATGACAACACACATTGGTAAAATGTTCCTAAAGTTTTGGAAAACATTTGTTATAATGTAAAAAAACTGGAGCTGCAATCTTTTTATTATGTTGCTATAATGTTGCTATAATGTTGCTATAATTTTGCTATAATGTTGCTATAATGTTACTATAATATTGTTATTTGGTATGCTATAATATTGCTATAATATTGTTATTATATATGCTATAATATTTCTATACTGTTTCTATAAAGTTGCTATAATTATGCTATAATAATTCTATACGATTGCTCTATGATTAAATTTGCTATAACGTTGCTAAATTGTTGTTATTATGTTTGCTATAATATTGCTATAATATTTTTTTAATATTACTGTAATGTTGCTACAATGATGCTATAATGTTGTTATGATGTTCCTTTAATGTTACTAAAATGTAACTTTTATGTTGCTATAATATTGCTATAATCTGTTTACCTTGGATGATGCTATAAAATTCTTATATAAAATTATAGTAGCAACAAAAAAAGACGTATAAAACAGACCACCCAGCAACCCAAACGATATTTTTACGATTTCGAAACGATATCATTTATAGGCCCAAATTATCGTTTTCGATAATCTAAAATGATCGAGAATGATAGGGTTTTCGATAAAAACGAACCTGTCTATAACGATATCGTTGTTTTTGTCGTTATCGAAATCGAGTTGATATCGAAAAACTGTTCATATTCGATAAACAAATTTTATTTGTTCAGAAATTTTTCTTTTTTGACAATAATTTCCAAAAGCACACAATTCATTTTCAAAATATTTTTCATTTCATATCGTAAATTAATCATCATTTTATCGAATTCAAAAATTATCGTCAAATGGTTTGCAGGGCATAACAAAAGTTTAAATATTATTAAGAACAAAAATTCACAAAATTACAAAAAAATTGAAATAAGTAGAAAAAGTGATATTCCTTTAAAAAAGATATAAAAAAAATAAAATTATAGCACATTAGCAAAGACACTTTTCGAAACAAAATGCTTTTATGCCCCATAATACAAACACTAAAATGAAACCAAATTGAGAGCTAATTAAAAATTAACGCTCGCATAAATACGCTAAACAAATCCCACGCCAAAGCGGCGTTACTAAAATACTTTGGCGCTCTAATAAGGACACTTCACCAGCAATGGTAATGGTCACCAACACCAACAAAAACCAACCAGCGCAAATTTATCTCATTCGAAATTTATTTATTTATTTACTTGCAGACTCGCGTTGAGTGCTGCTTGGCATTCAAATAATTAAACAAGGCCAAATGGGAAAAAAAATATAAAATAATTTTCAAAAAAATATAAAACAGCATCCTGAAAATATCCTTGACCTTTAGCATGGTATTTGCAATAAAACAAATTTGCCAAAATATATACAAAAAAAAGACAAGAAAAATGAATAAAATGGATTTCCAACAAACTGAAATTAAAGTGGTTTTGAGTGGCCATGCATTATTAAAATGATGCATAGTTTTAGGCACATGCTGTATTTAGTTCGTTTTATTTTTGCACAAAAGCACAAAAGATACTTCGATTTTTTTAAATTAATTAAAGCTTTTAGTATTTTAAATATATCTAATGTTTCCATTTGAGTTCCAGTCTTCAAAATTATACTACATAATTTCTATATAATTCATGGATTTAGTTTTTTTTAACTTCTTTAATAATTTTATAAGCTCTTAATTAAATTTTATAGAGTTGTAATTAAAATTTCTTAAATAAATATAAAAGTCTTCATTTCCAAAAGCTATAATCTTTTAAATCTATTATTATGTAAGCTTATTTATTATGCAAAAAGCTGTTTTATTATATAAAATGTTCTTTAATGCTGTTTTATTATATTAACTAGTTTAAAATTAATTTTTAAATGCTTTTTAGTTATAATAAAAGCTTCTTAGTTATATTAAAAGCTTTTTATATACCGATAAGATTCATCAATTTCTATTTGCATTCATATTACTTTAGAAGCTCCCAGAAAAGTCTTTATTTCTAGTAAAAGCTAAAGAATAACATTAATTTTATTTTAAGGAAAGCTTTTAAATAAAATGAAAAGCTCTTCAATTATATTAAAAGGTTTTTATATACAATTAAAATTCTTCAATTATGCTTTAAGAGCTTTTTAATTAATTTAAAAGCTACTTAAATATTCATGTGTAAAAAAAGCTTTTTTAAATTGCTATGTGCATTTTTCTAAAAAAACCGCTCACTTACCCGACGGCGTCATCGGTGTGATGCACTTTAGTTCGCTGCCGCCCGACGAGGCGCTGCTCGATTTTGTTGAACCACGTTCGCCGCTCGACGAATTGCCATGCGATGAGGCTGTTGTCGATGAGACCGGCGAACCCAAATTGTTGTTGTTATTGTGGTTGCTGCTGTTTAAATTATTCATGTTGCCATTGCTGTTGCCGTGCATCGAACTCAATTGATGTTGCTGATGATCGCCGGCACAGCGACCATTGTGCGATGAGATGCGTGTGTTGCCGTTGCCATTGCAAAGATTGGGCAAATCCAGACGTGTGTTGCTGATGTGACGCGTGTCACGATCACGACGACATTTTTCGTTGTCCAGATGAACCTGCAAATGATTTTTTTAATTAATTTCATGTTTTATTATTTTATTATTTTATTATTTTATTATTTTATTATTTTATTATTTTATTATTTTATTATTTTATTATTTTATTATTTTATTATTTTATTATTTTATTATTTTATTATTTTATTATTTTATTATTTTATTATTTTATTATTTTATTATTTTATTATTTTATTATTTTATTATTTTATTATTTTATTATTTTATTATTTTATTATTTTATTATTTTATTATTTTATTATTTTATTATTTTATTATTTTATTATTTTATTATTTTATTATTTTATTATTTTATTATTTTATTATTTTATTATTTTATTATTTTATTATTTTATTATTTTATTATTTTATTATTTTATTATTTTATTATTTTATTATTTTATTATTTTATTATTTTATTATTTTATTATTTTATTATTTTATTATTTTATTATTTTATTATTTTATTATTTTATTATTTTATTATTTTATTATTTTATTATTTTATTATTTTATTATTTTATTATTTTATTATTTTATTATTTTATTATTTTATTATTTTATTATTTTATTATTTTATTATTTTATTATTTTATTATTTTATTATTTTATTATTTTATTATTTTATTATTTTATTATTTTATTATTTTATTATTTTATTATTTTATTATTTTATTATTTTATTATTTTATTATTTTATTATTTTATTATTTTATTATTTTATTATTTTATTATTTTATTATTTTATTATTTTATTATTTTATTATTTTATTATTTTATTATTTTATTATTTTATTATTTTATTATTTTATTATTTTATTATTTTATTATTTTATTATTTTATTATTTTATTATTTTATTATTTTATTATTTTATTATTTTATTATTTTATTATTTTATTATTTTATTATTTTATTATTTTATTATTTTATTATTTTATTATTTTATTATTTTATTATTTTATTATTTTATTATTTTATTATTTTATTATTTTATTATTTTATTATTTTATTATTTTATTATTTTATTATTTTATTATTTTATTATTTTATTATTTTATTATTTTATTATTTTATTATTTTATTATTTTATTATTTTATTATTTTATTATTTTATTATTTTATTATTTTATTATTTTATTATTTTATTATTTTATTATTTTATTATTTTATTATTTTATTATTTTATTATTTTATTATTTTATTATTTTATTATTTTATTATTTTATTATTTTATTATTTTATTATTTTATTATTTTATTATTTTATTATTTTATTATTTTATTATTTTATTATTTTATTATTTTATTATTTTATTATTTTATTATTTTATTATTTTATTATTTTATTATTTTATTATTTTATTTTTTTATTATTTTATTATTTTATTATTTTATTATTTTATTATTTTATTATTTTATTATTTTATTATTTTATTATTTTATTATTTTATTATTTTATTATTTTATTATTTTATTATTTTATTATTTTATTATTTTATTATTTTATTATTTTATTATTTTATTATTTTATTATTTTATTATTTTATTATTTTATTATTTTATTATTTTATTATTTTATTATTTTATTTTTTTATTATTTTATTATTTTATTATTTTATTATTTTATTATTTTATTATTTTATTATTTTATTATTTTATTATTTTATTATTTTATTATTTTATTATTTTATTATTTTATTATTTTATTATTTTATTATTTTATTATTTTATTATTTTATTATTTTATTATTTTATTATTTTATTATTTTATTATTTTATTATTTTATTATTTTATTATTTTATTATTTTATTATTTTATTATTTTATTATTTTATTATTTTATTATTTTATTATTTTATTATTTTATTATTTTATTATTTTATTATTTTATTATTTTATTATTTTATTATTTTATTATTTTATTATTTTATTATTTTATTATTTTATTATTTTATTATTTTATTATTTTATTATTTTATTATTTTATTATTTTATTATTTTATTATTTTATTTTTTTATTATTTTATTATTTTATTATTTTATTATTTTATTATTTTATTATTTTATTATTTTATTATTTTATTATTTTATTATTTTATTATTTTATTATTTTTTGGTTTGAATTTAATACTCACCGGCATTTCACATCGATCAAGCATTTTGACAATTTTGGTTTTTCTCTGTGTTGAGCACTTTTTGTGACAGTTTGTCGCTGTTTTTTTTTTAAATTAAAATTTACTTTTCACATAAAAGTGGCCGGACTTTTGGGTACATTTGATTGTTGAATTTTGTAGCCTGAAAATAAAAAGAGATATTTTATGTTAATCAAATATATCAAAAGATTGACGTTTCGGTATAATAAATTTCAAAAATTTTTTCGAAATTATAAATTAAATTTGTGGTAGATATCTGGAATTACAAATGTTATACGTATTTTGTATGCTTTGTGGTACATTTAGTGATTAGTGGCACGTTTTCCATTTTAAAAAAAAGTTTATTTCAAAATATACTTTTTTTCCGATATTCTCAATTATAAAATTTTAAGGTTAAGAATAATACACACTGAAATAAAACGCTTATTCAAAAAATATAAATAAAATAGCGCTTAATCATAGACGATTTAGTTTATACGAAGTATAGTTTAAACATTATATTTTATACGAATTTTGTCATAAAATGTTGTTCTAATATAAAAGTTGAAAATAATCATAGACAATGTTTATTTTTGAATCGAAGTTTATCCGATCTAGTGCAGTGGAAATTTATCAATACTATTTTCAATGTCAAATATTTCAATTTCAATCAAAAGTGGTTTTCAGAACATGCCGAATATTTAACATTTACATTAACTTTACAATAAATTATTCTGCTAATCAACTTTAACACTTAACATAATAATAGCCACTTGCATTATACACACTTCAACACTTTAAAATTCTCCATGAATTCACAAATCCATGCTATTCTGGCTGTCACTAAATCTCGTGCTATTCTCTCTCGCTCACTTAAGCTGTCATCCACTCAACTGTCAATTTCAACTGTCATTCTTAATAAAATCGCTGCAAATAGAGTCTTCAGTTGCAGAATTAGCAGCATTTGCACAATTCTTCGCGCATTAGCAGAGTAGAGTAGAGCTTCGACAACAGCGAAGACGTTTAATTGATTTACTAAAGAGAGAAATTAAGAACCGCAGCCAGTCACGTGGGTCTCAAAACAATGACAGTTGACAGCAATCAGTGCGCATAAAATATAAAATCTATATTTCTGATATTTCTTATTTTAATATTTACAATTGCAAACTCAAACACTATGACAAAATATTTTACAATTTTATAGGAAATGACAAAATATTGAGAAATAATTAAAAAATAAAACAATAAATTTTCGAACGCAACGAAAAGCGTCATCGGCATCTGCAGCCAATTTAAAAGCGTACCTAATTTATTGGGTCACTTGCTATGGTAGCCAACAATTTATCAATTGTTTATTGTATGCACGGCGTCGTCGCGCGGCAACTGTCAATTGTGACACTTGAAAGCAGCAACAATAAAAAAATATTTGTTTAAAATATTTATTTTGATAAATATTCATTGTGCCGCATTGACAATGCATTGAAAGCAAAGCTTTAACGGTTTTCAATTATTTTCGAGTGTTTGGAAAAAAATCAATTTCAATGTCGTTGTGGCGAAGACCTTCAGTGTTCTGTATTTTGACAGATATTTGAAATGTCAGATGTCATATGATAAATATTGTTGTTACGATTGCAAGGTTTGTGAATATGTCTCAGATATATATTTCTGACATATGTTTTTATTGAGTATAAAAAAAAACAAAAACAATTTTTTATAATTTAGGCAATAAAAGAATGAGTCCGAAAGTAATATGTGGCATTACTAAAATCTTTTTTTCTAGTATAATAGGTATTAAATGCGTTATTTGTCTATTTATAATATTTATTTAAAATTATGTGTTAACTTGATTTATTTATTTCGTAGCATTTTCATATATATTCTCTTTTATGAAATTTAAAAATATTTTTTACTTATGTATTTTTTTTTTGATTAAGTTCATTGCTATTCAAAATGGTATTGAATATATTCTTCTTGATTGAATGAAATTAAATACATGGCTACCAAAAATGTAATTGAAAATATTTTTCAAAAAGTCATCGCAAATATTCAGCTTAGTTCGACGAATGTAAATTTGTAACTATCAAAAAAGAAAAATGCAAATACTCTACTTGAGTCGCAGAAATTAAAGTCTTGGCTGTAAAAAAGTAGTCCATAATATTTTTCTTGATTCAAAGAAGTTAAATTCGTGGCTATAAAGAATGTTATTACAAATATTAATCTTGATTTAAAGAAATTTAATTCGTGGTTATAAACAAAGTAATTACAAATAATCGTCTTGTTTCGGTGTAGCTAAATTCGTGGCTTTCCAGAAATAAATCACAAATATTCTTCATAAGTCGCAGAAATTTAATTCGTGACTAAAAACAAAAATAATTACAAATATTATTCTTGATTAGCAGTAGTTATATTCTTGGCTATCAAAAAAGTCAATTTGATTTAATTTTTATATTCTTAAATATCAATTATTCAATATCTATTATTCAATAATAACAGCTCAATCACTTTCGCTGTCATGCTCATGAAATGCTAAACGCATTTTGCACATTCACATTTTTATTATTATTATACTCTGTTTTCTTTATATAAAACGCAACTATTTTGCTTTCACACTAAACGCCGTTTAATTTATGTACAAAGCTACCGCATAGCTAATTACATATTTTCAAAATCTGACAGCTGTCAAAATTTGCAAACTACTTTAAAAGCAAAACCAAACAAACTTAACCTTAGTTTGGCTACAACGACGCGACGGCACTAACCGCACTAACAGCCACACAATCGCACGCCAAAACTACCAGAGTAGCTCTAAACATGACGCAAATGTCAAATGCAAAACCCGCCAAACGTCAATAAATTCAAACAAAATATTAACGTTATTTGACTAATGCAATTTTGTCTGCAACATAAACGTAACAAATTTATGCAATGCAGTTTTTTCTTTTTGGTATTGTGTGTTTTTGTTGTTAATAAATGCGGCATTTTTATGTTTACTGTAACCATTGAATTTTGTGTTATTGACAGCTCAAAGCTAAGACGCAGCGCCCTCTAGTGTTGCGGTAAATGTAACTGCAGCAAAAATATTAAAATGAAAAAAAAAATCATAAATTCAAACAAAACTTTCGCTTAGTGCATGAACAAAATCATGGTTTTTGAGATTGCACAATCGACAACGGTAATGCCAAAATGTCAATGACAGCTGCGGGGAAGTTAAACGTCAGATGTCAGTCAATTTCCACAGTCAATGCAATAAACATATAGAAAAATCGTCTAGCCACATTTGAAGTACATAAATAAATGTGGTTTCCGAAAATAAACATTATGAACATGCAGTGTATAATGTGGTTTGCAACAAACATAATATGTTTATAAACTAATTTAATGAATTTATTAATTTATATGGTCATTCAATATGGTTATCAAATTATTCTTAAAATCATTGTAAAATCTTGAAAATTATTGTGACAATTACTTTTGTTTATAAAACTAATGATTGCAACAATAACAATATTATTGCAGCAAAGGCATTTTATCAATAATTAAAATTATAATGTCGAATTTGTGACATTTATTAAAAACTAAATGTAAAATAATTCTTAAATCATAAAAGTTATTATTACAACTAGTTATTTTTATAGAAGCTAATGACTGCAATTATAATATATATATATATATTCATTATAATATAATTGCTGCAAAGTATGATATAGAAATTGTGATAATTTGTAATCAATTAATGTGACAAATTAAGTATCGAATATAATGAATGTAAAATAATTCTTAAATCATAAAATTGTTGTTACAGCTACATATGTTCATAAATCCAATGATATAACATATATTTGCTGCAAATAATTTTTTTTATATGGACAACAATTTAAAATATAATATAAATTTTGGTATATTTTTGTAATAAACATTTAAAGTAATACCTAAAGTATATTAAAAAATGCAATGTCAGTAAATTTTGCGAATATAAAAAGAAAACAATAAATATAGTAGCACATTTACCATGGAATATAATGTCATATATCTCGAAATATATAAAAATGTGGAAAATATATTAACGAGTAAACCTTAAAATAAACCACTGAATTGAGTAACAAATTTCTAAACAAACAGTTTAACCAACAAAATAATTAAAATGCCTTATCACAAAGTTATAAAACTAACATTCTTACAAATCAGATCTAATCTACTGAATTCGAACTAAATAGAGTAACGAGTAATGTAAAAAGTTATCAACAAATATATTTTAGCCAAGGGAAACTAATAATTTAATTTTCAACTAAAATTCATTCATATAACTACATTATTTCTCAAATATGGCCTCACAAACTAAAAATCTTATCTCTCATAAAAATATTAAAGTTTTTTTATCAAATATATTTCAGAAGGGTGCGTCAAAACCAGACAAAATAATCGAGCTACCATTTAGTTAGCATTTTTATTGTTCAAAGTTATTGCATTAATGTGAGGGTAACTTTTGGCGGTAAGAATATCAAAAAAAAGGCCTACAAAAAAATAATATAACTTAGGGTAAGTTTATGCTTTTATGGTTGGGACCACACAAAAGGGTTTAATTCGGTTGATCACTAGCAACCATTAAATGCAGCCCCCTTCGATTAAATATTATGTTCAGTTTTAGTTTTTGACAGTTACTGTCGTCGTGCATATTTGAAGTGGAAAAGCACACATTTTTTACAATATTGTTAGGTAAATGTCAGCAAAACGTTTATTAGTTGATAATTCATTAACATGTTTGAGTTTGCGGTTACTAACAGGTAACACAGACAAATTTAAAAAGAGAGCATATACTAATTAAGGGTTGGCATTTGAGTTGGAAAATATTTGTTATAATAAATCAATAATATTATAATTAGTATATTATGATTGACTACTAGATTCTAAAATAAGATTTCTTCTGACAACTTTTATAAACTCAAATCTAACATAAATCAAAATTTATAAATTCTGTTCACATTAAACTAATAAACCTCAAAACAAACAAAAAAAATCCAAACAATACTTTAATTAATTGTTTCATAAAATGTAATGAGCCTACGTTTTACATAAACATGTCACATGTTTTGCATTATAATCGACATAACTTGTGCGTAACTTCTGTTGAAAGTGAAATAAATCATAAAAGACGACGCCATTGTTGCCATAACGCATGTCTAACATGTATTTCTGAAACTGTCAAAAATCATAAACATAACTTGATGCTTTCAAAATGTTTGTATGTTTGTTTTATTCATAGTCAAATCACGTTTTAAAAGTTATTACACGGTAGTGTAGAATAAAACTTTACAAATATGATGATGGTTGTAAAAATGCAAAAATTCATGTAAACAATGAAACGTGATATTTTTATAAAACAGCATAATTGAGAGTAAAACTTGCAAGTGCGAGTAATTTTTGCAGACAATAGGAGATGAAATAAATTAGAATTATGGTATTCTAAAATTTTAATTTGAAATTTTAAGTTAAATTTCAAATATGTCTTTAAATTTAAATTTCATTCTACAAATCTAAATATAAAATCAAAACCAACTTAAAAATGTACTAAATAAATATATTATTTACTGCATCAATCATAGTATAATTGCGAATAGCATAGTTTTATAATATTTGAAATATAATATTTGAAAATATGTTTTTTAACTGTTGATATATTTAAAAGTTGAATTATTATCAGAATAAATGTTTTATTTGTTAAAATTCTATATCTGCATTATGATGAATATGCTTGTATTAATCATGAAATGAAACAAACATGATTGAGATAATCATTCAATGCTATTTGCAACAAATGCACATACATAATTACAGTATGTATACAATATTATTTGTACACAGAGTGGAAAATTATATTTAGTAGCAAACATATGATGTTATACGTTACATACATGAATTTCCAGGATTTTAAAATAAATATGTTAATAACATATTATAACCATTAGTCAGGAAATAAATAACAAAATAATTTAAAAAATTTGGAATTAAAAGTAAAATCCAGTTAAAGACATCAAATTTACGATTAGAAATATATTATGTTTGTGGCAAAGCAATTTTTTCGCTGCGTGTAAGTATTCATTAGAATAGCATGATAGTCACAATCATGTGGTAATTTTTCATTCATAACTATTTTGGAAAATCGTTATTTTAATAATTTTATGATCTGCGTTAACCTATAATAATAATAGTTTGCCGCTACAGTTCTGTATAGAACTTCGTCCGAACTCTCTCACCATTTTGAGCTGTGCGTATTATATTTGTATTCAAAGTGGTGGGACCTACAGTTTATTGCCGAATCGGAACGGCGGGTGAGATCTTTTCATAGGCAATGTTTTACTCTCGTAGGTTTGGCATTTACTGACGAGAGGTAGCGCGGTATAGAAAAGTGTTTCTATGAAAAGATGTTGTTAGTCCCTGTCCAGGCTTGAACAGGGGACCTTTCGGCTCGCAGTCCAACGCACTAACCACTGAGCTACCGCAGCTACGTTAACCTAATAATACTAAATCTCCAGTTTGAACAACATATATATTCTTATCATAATAACAAAGATGTTTTCCAGCTTCTCCTATTCAAAAATAAATTCTCATAATGAAGAAGTTTAAGAAATTAAAACAATTAATATTTTCGAATATAATTTAATATGATTGTGTTATATAGTATATTGTCCTGTTAAATAAAATATGGCAAATTGGGATTTTTGAAACAAACTTGACAATTGAAGTTATAAATCTTAATACAAATCATTTTGTAAATACAATTCAAAAAAGTTTATTGAAATTCAAACATTTGCTCCAAAATTCTGTAATTTTTCTGAAATGTTTCAGAAAATTTTTCGGCAAACACAGAGATAAATGGTAGTTTGTAGTAAGGCTATAAAATTTAATTATAAAATATTGTCAAATTTAAAAGGCATATTGCTGATATATTTTGAGGACTAACAGAAAATTTCCGCTTAACATTCCTTCAAAAATGCTTCTTAACCTCCGAGAATCTATTGTTCTTGACAACTACATCTAACTAAAATCTAAAATGTTCTTAACATTTTACTAACAATACCTCTTTATTTAATTTCAATATAATTTCAAAATCAGATTATATCTAAATTACATGTCAAATGTTCAAAAAAAGCATAATTGTAATTATATTATGCTTGCTGCAAACTTATTTATTTATCTTCTTGCAACCATAATAAATGTTGCAAAACTAATCTCAAATATATACCTAATAAATCACAAATTATAAGTAATACTAAATACCACACGGATAGAAAAGATTTGTTTGAATATGCTCGAATGTAATTATAACGTAATTCGAAATCACCATATAAATATTGGTAGTAATATCTAATTACATTATAATTGAATGGTATTATTATTTTGTTTAGATTGAAATATTATTATACGATATTTAAACATAAATTGCTTTAATCACGGATTTACATGAATTTACTATATTAATGTTTCTGTAGAAGTATATATTTTTCATTAGATATTAATATATGTATGTTTGATATTTCTGCTATTTAACACACCCAACGTCAATAAAAGGTTCTTTGAAATATATGTATTTGGTTATTCGTGATTGTTACTGGGTGACAACGAATTTAAAAATAAAAGCATTATTTTGATTATATGTATGTTTGGCATTACGAAGTCGCAATTAAATAACAAAGCTGCATACATTTAGCACTCAGTAACACTCACATTAATACTTTTCATATAGTTCAAAAATTCTTTTTGGTGGAAAAATTTGTTTACCGCCAATTACTGTTAATACCAGCTAGTGACTTCAATATTTCCAATTTATCCGTTAATCACTGAACTCAAAATAGGAACAATAGATGGAAATCAAATTATTAAGTATAAATAAAATAAGTGTAATAAAAAAAATAAAAGTTTAAGTTTATAAATAGAGAATATATAAATAAAAAAAATGTAATTTAAAAATAGGGAAAAATAGAATATTGTATAAAGACGATATTAGCACTAAATTTACTATTTTTGCCTTAAAAGTAAATGTAAACATAAATATGTTTACATGGAAATAAAATGTTTTTCACATTCAAACATATATATGTTTGATAGAACGCCGAAAATTTTTCATTCTGAACATGAATATGTTTGAACGAAAACAAAAATATGTTTGGCTGTTATTATAGTAATGTTTAAAAATGAAATAATACTTTTGTTTTCCTAAAGCTCCAAAGATATATGTAATGCGTGCAAAATTATGTTTGTGACAGGCCCTTTTTTTTGCAGCGAGCACGATCTCTTCAGTAATATACAAGTGATATCTGATTTCAGAAATTAGTAAAATAACGAAATGAGAAATAAAATGAAAAATAAAAAATATAATAATAAATAACAGACTGCGAACATTGGGTCTTAATATGATCGTGTCATTTTGACAGCTTAACAAGCAATTTAGTTTAAGAACCAACCCGCAGACATGTTAATAAAAATACAGATACAATTTAAATTACAAAATTATTTATGTATCGTACAAGAATGCTGTAAATTTATTAACATAAAGAAAGCATAGCAATTGAATTGACAGAAGTACAATTAAAGTACAGTAAAGAAATAAATGCCATATATCAAAAAATTCCATAAAAATCAGTCAATAGAACAGTTATTGATTTAATAGTAAAAAAAATATTAAATATTTCATTTTTTTTTCTTAACATACACCGATCATGTAAAGACATGATCGATATGATTATGTCTATACTAATTGGGAACATTTTACTAGGGTAGGAAATATTATATAATATTTCAATCGATAATAATAAAAATAGTTATTGATTTAATAGTAAAAAAAATATTAAATATTTAATTTTTTTTTCTTAACATACACCGATCATGTAAAGACACACATGATCTCGATATGATTATGTCTATACTAATTGGGAACATTTTTACTAGTGTAGGAAAATATTATATAATATTTCAATCGATAATAATAAAAATAGTTTGGCATTACAATCCTTAGGCCGAGCTCTCTCACCATTTTAAGCTGTGCGTGTTACATTTGTACTCAAAGTGGTCGATAAATAGTATTAAACACTTCAAAATACTATTCATTTTTTTTGAGAATACTGTTTAGAGTATATGTACTCTAAAATAAATTAATAGTATTTTGTGATATTTAATTACAATTATCGATTAAATTAATAACTTATCTTCTAGTAAAAAAATGTTGCCTATTAAGATGTATCCAAATTATGTTCATCATGTTTAAAATCTAGTTATGATAAGAAAACATTCATCATATCGTTGAGCCTAATTTGAATAGTAAAAAAACTATTCATTTTATGGTAAATATTTTCTGGAAAACCGTAAAAATATTAAAATATGTTCGCAATTGTCATAGTTCTTTTCAACTTATATGATACCATGTTGAAATAGTATTGAAATTAACATAAATTGTTTAAGTATATCTGCAAATTTTGACATTTTGAAAAGTGCAGATTTGAGGAAGCACTTGACATTTGATGCCATCATTCGACACAGTTGTCTTGACACTGTCAAGTGTCAAAAACAAATTGATTTACGACGTAAATGAAAAACTAAAAATTAACAAATACAACTTTGGTAATAATCGTGACTTCAAATTGACATTTAACAAAACTCAAAAAAATAAACAAATGGTTAATGTTAACGTAGTTGTAGTGGAAACAAGCCTCTGGAAAATGCATTTGAATCGACTTTCGCAAATATCTGTTTATAGGCAAATTAATGGCAACATTTAAATGACATAAACAGCTAAAAAAGAGGTGTATTCTTCATTACTAAATGTCAGAAAACAACTTTTATCGTATATTAGGCAGCTATGTTGTAATAGGTTGAAAAAATATAAGAAAAATTAGTTTAAATCAATGTCTTATTGTATTTCGAATTAAAAGATATGAAAAAGACCTACGGCATTATAATATAAACGAATTATGGAACTGTTAAACGATTCGTTTGGGGTCAATTTGCTCAATAATTGTTATAATGTTTTACGATCTATACGAATTGTTTTCATAAATATGTTTTTTAAAACGTTTAAAACGGCTTTCTTGTCTGTCTGTTAGGTACAAATTTTGTAATTGAATTTACACTACATTCGCGATGACTTTAAATTTTAAATATTGCCTCGAACTGGATGACAATGCAAAAAAATTTAAAACGTTTACTAAAAATTAAATTCTTCACTAAAAAATAAATTTTTTACTAAAACTAAATCTTTCACTAAAAATTAAATTTTATAATTTTTGACTAAAAATTCAATTTCTCACTAAAAAAATTAAATTTTTCACTAAAAATTCAATTTTTCACTAAAAATTCAATTTTTCACTAAAATTCAATTTTTCACTAAAAATTCAATTTTTCACTAAAAATTCAATTTTTCACTAAAAATTCAATTTTTCACTAAAAATTGAATTTAGCACTAAAAATTCAATTTTTCACTAAAAATTCAATTTTTAGTGAAAAATTGAATTTTTCACTAAAAATTCAATTTTTCACTAAAAATTCAATTTTTCACTAAAAATTCAATTTTTCACTAAAAATTCAATTTTTCACTAAAAATTCAATTTTTCACTAAAAATTCAATTTTTCACTAAAAATTCAATTTTTCACTAAAAATTTCAATATTTGATTAAAAAATCAATTTTTGACTTAAAATACAATTTTTCAATTAAAAATTTAAGTTTTCACTACAAATTAAATTTTTCGCAAAATTACATTTTTCACTAATAATTATGTAAAATTTTCACTAACAATTATTTTTTTTTCACTATAAATTCCATTATTCACTGAAAATTAATTTTTTCACCAAAAATTAAATTTTTTCATTAAAATTAATTTTTCACTTAAAATTCAATTGTTCACTAAAAATTAAATGTTTCACTGAAAATTTAATTTATCACCAAAAATTCATTTATTCACTAAAAATTTAACAGACAAAAACATTTTTCACTTAAAATTAAATTTTTCACCAAAATTCAGTTTTTCACTAAACATTTAATTTTTCACTAAAAATTACACTTTTCACTGAAAATTAAATTTATCATTAAAAATTTTAATTTTTCACTAAAAATTATTTTTTTTTTTACCAAAAATTAAATTTTTTACCAAAATTTTTAACTTTTTACCAAAAATACAACGATTAAAAAAATAAATTAAAATTCATATTTATATTAAAAATTTTAATTTTTACTAAAGATTATATTATTAAATTCAATTCATTTATCAACTAAATGTTCATATAAATTCTTTAAATTCCGCCATACGGCAAAAAACTCTTTCAACTTTTGACCCCATGGCGGTTCAGCAAAACAAACGAAAACAAAATTTTATAGCGCATTTCCGTCAGTTTACTAACAAATTTCACCCTCAGTGAACAAATACTAGAATATAAAACAAAGCCACTAAAACAGCAGAGTAACAACGACAATAATGTAGAAAAACAACGTCATCACCATCATCATCATCGTCATCATATTAACCATCGAGCATAATTCCTAAAAATAATAGTACCAATAAAAATACAACCAAAGCCAGCAGCTTGGTTTGCTTGTCAAGCATGCTTGAACACAGCCAAAGGCAACAAAAACGTTGCTAACAATAACAACAAAAGCAGCTATAAAATTATCAACTACAACAACAACAGCAACAAAAAATAATATTGCATGCTCTACGACGGCTCAACACTCGAGAGAGAAGCCATTGACCAACAAAATGTCATTATGTCAAATATTATTCAAATATGGCGCGCTCGCTAACGGTATCTACTCTATGGGGGTTTTAGTGATGTTATTGTTTTTATTGTGCTGATCCTTCTCGTTGGCCCATATTTTACATGGCCTTTGCTCGTTGCCTGCAGTCGTGGCGGTGCACGAGTGAATGAGTGAGTGAGTGGTCTTATACAGTCAAACGAATTTATTAGAACATTCTAGTTGTTTCTGTGATTATACCAATTTTATGGTTTCTAAATTTTTATTTTTTTCACACCAATACTAGCGTAAATTTACATAGAAAAATCTACTTTTAGCTGGAGATTGAAAGAAAGGAAAGATAGTTAGTAGTAACAATCAACTTCATTTGGTTAAAACAAAATTTCTACAAATATTACAAATACTAAAATCAAAATGGGTTAACGTTATACAAAAATTTAAATAGTACCCAATATCTAAAACCATTCAGGATCTAGTTTTCAAGTGCATTTTTAAACTTAGTTTAAAGTTTAAAATTTTCAACCTTTATTAAATCGTGCTGAATGTAGTTAGAATTTACAAACAGTAATCAGATAATATGAAATTTAAAATATTTGTAATATGTTGACTTTATAATTTTTAGTTTATACTATGTTTAATTTGAAAATGTAACCGAAATAGTTTATCGAGTTTAAACGGAATCTAAAACATTTCATGTTTAAAGTACGAATAACTAAGGCCCAGTTTTTCAGTGCAAGTTTAAACTTAGTTTACACGAAATAACATCAAATTTAAACTACGTTTAATTTGAAAATGAGACTGAAAAACTGGCCCTGAGAAACAAAAAAAGGTCTATACTAAATATAACAAAAGTATTATTGCATGGCAAAACATTATTATTATGACAGTCAACGACATTTTTGTTTTTTTCCAAACATAATTATGTTTAGAATTTTTAGATATTTTAAAATTTTTTAGAAATTTTTTGCGTTCTTGCAAACATATAAATGTTTGAATGTAGAAAAGTTAAATGTAGAAAAGTTAAATTTGCTGATAATAATTTTTTTACCCAATATTATTTTTTTATTTCAACTTAATTACTTAAATTTTTTAAACTTTTATTTTTTACACAAATTTTAATTATTTCTTTACTTAATAATTTTATTTTCATCTGTCGTTCCTATTTTGATCATAGATTCATTTTATTACACAAAACTCGAACCGGAATTAAAACACTAACTATTCTATTAAAGCTGCCGAAAGCACCTAAATTGTTTTTAATTTTAAAACTGGAATTAAATTTGAAACATAAATTACTGAACAAAGACGGGAAATGCAATTGAATACTATGTAAATAATAGTTTTTTTTTTTTTTTAATTGTGAATAGGATAAATTATTATCTTATTCGGAAAATACCATTAAATACTAGAAAATACCATGACATTGCCATTGAGTTTATATGAAATGATTTATTTTTTGTATACTATTAAATCAATATCAATAATTGTGCCATTGACCAATTTTAATGGGATTTGATGGAATTTTTTCTGGGTGCGGAATCTTTATTATTTGTCTAGTACTTAAATAGTGAATATTTAATAAAAGCCCTATAATGGATATACATTGAATTTGTATATTATTGTTACTTCCAAGTCGAAAAGATAATGCCTATTATCAAGAATAAAATTCAAATTGATAATTCGAACTCTTCCGTATATCGTATTCCTAGTAGAATTGTTCATAAACCTGATTAATTTTTTTGGAACGGAAACCTGAATTGAAATTGAAACCATTACTTTAAACTCCTATTTCGTACCCGAACTGAAACTAAAATTAATATAATTCGAAAACATAGAATGTAAATCTGAAGAGTATAGAATTTCGTTTGCAAGCACTGAATTTATAACTACCAATTCTTTTTTTTTTACAAAATACTACAAACTTATTGATGGAATCGGTAATTTCGTTTGCCACAGCCAAACATATTATAGACAGACACCAAATTATTATTTTGAAAAATTAAATTCAACAGTTTTGGCCGTAATAAACATAAATAACATTTACGACAACCAAGAAGTTTTATGGCAACCAAGATGTGGAAGTCGTTGTGGCTACAAATAACTTTTTGCGTATATTTATCCTTAATTTAAAACATAATTCTATTGATATCAACAATCATAATAATGACTGCTAAATTAAAATTAGTTTTAATGAACAAAAATATAAATTTTGTTAATTCAACAAACTATTTTGCTGAATAAATGGAAATATTGTCAATATTTTTGTAATTCATTTTATAAATTTTAATGAAAACCAAAATTTAACCAAAATAAGAAAAATAATACAAAATTCTCGTTATCTTTACCAACATTTTCTGTTAGATTTCAGCCAGATATCGCACACCACGTTTGGTGGAGCGTGTCGGTCAATTGCTTTCAACGGAAGCCTATTAAATTTTGTTTTGTTTTGGTCAAGCACATGTAACGGTTGTTCGTTCATTGTTTTTGTTACATTCATTATTTTTTTTTGTTGTCACAATTGTCAATGGGCCGACATTAAAAATGTTACACTTTTTTCAGACATACTATATCCCAAAAGTGCATTGACCATGTTTTGAGTTTTTGTGAGGATTTTTGTATTAGACAAAAAATCCTGTAAGAATTCTAAATATAGAACAGAGTACTAATGTCTTTGACGTATAACCTACATAATTTTTTTTTTAACGCTATTGGTGCTTTTAGCAATTTATAAATAGTGTCAAAACATTGGCATGTCTTAGAATATATTAGCTGACGTATGTGCCGCTAGGGTTTGGTCACCTTTTACACGTGATACACGTGATACTGACTTTTTGTCGAGTCAAGCGATAGACATTTTATTTTTATTCAAGTGCTATTTGTGTAGAGGTTAAGAGGTTAATAGGATTTTAATGTGTGACGTTAGTCGGTAAAATGGTATGCAGCAAGGTAGCCTATTTATTAATAGACCCTATTCATAGCAGTTTAATTTATGTGTTTTTGTTGTGCTATACAAAAGCACGATACATAATTTAAACCTTACATTGGTCTCTAATTAAATAAAAGTCTCGAATTTTAATTATTTTTAATAAATCCTTTTACAACAACCAGCACTTAAAGAGCAACTGCTGCCTGTATCTCCGTGTATCTTCAATAACCTCTTAAGGTCTGTTATTAAAATGTCAAACGCATGTCAAAAGCCTGTCTATCTGTCTGTGCATATTTCAGTCTATCGCTGTATCGTGTGCTCAACCACAAAATAGTCTTGATAATTGAAAGAGCAAAACTACAAACACCATCCGAACAGCACGACATCAAGAGATAAAATTGAATCAAATTACCGCGGCGTAAATATCTTTGCCACAGAAAAGGCCTGAGATACAGACATATATTAATATATTTATCGTATTATATATACCTATATGTAGTACGTCGTGTGTGCGATCATGTTTGTACGTGGTAATATCTTTTTGTATAAAAACTGCATAGTTTTGTATGGCATGAGGAAAAAAAAGCATAGTGTAAATTGTTATTGAAGAGGTTTTTAATGAGCACGATCACTTCTTTTAATATCAAAATAATTGAAGCAATTATTACCACAATTGGAATCGTCGTTTTTGTTATTACAGCTGATTTTTTGTTGGAGTTAGTTCATATATATATTTTTTTGTACCTATTATTATTATTGTTGTTTTTACAGTTTTCCTTTTGTTGATTTTATAGGGGTTTTTTTCTTTTTCTTTTCTTAATAGTCTTATATTTCAAACCGGGTTCATTTAATTTCAATAGTTTTTCTAGATTTTATATTCGGTTCATGAGCCCTATGAATGAACTCTTGTGAATTATTATTAAACTGTGTAACATTTTTTAAACATTTAAAAGGCTTTTTTATGTTATTGATAAAAGTGATCGAGTATCGAAAAAAGTTATTAAATTTCTGAAATTAATAATTTTATATAATCTGCTTTAAATATAATTACAGTGCTAATGATTAATAAGAAAATAGCGAATAGTTAACCAACACATAGCCGATATTATTGATCAAAATTACTAATGTTTTTCTATATATTCTCTTTTGTAAAATATACCCTTTCAAATAATTTAATATCTTCTAGAACATGTTATCATTTTTATGTGAATTGAGTGAAGTTCTGACAAGAACAAAATTCAAGGATCACTTACAAAATATGTCCCTAGAATAAATTCCACCACGGTAAGCCTCACTCAAGTTTGTTCTTTTATAATAAACGATTAAAAATGTGCAGCATAAAATTAGTCTTTGACAAAGAAATGTTTGAATTTATAAAAAGCAAAATCATTCGTTGTAGCCGCGGTAGCTCAGTGGTTAGTGCGTTGGACTGCGAGCCGAAAGGTCCCCGGTTCAAGCCTGGACTGGGGCTAACAACATCTTTTCACAGAAACATTTTTTCTATACCGCGCTACCTCTCGTCAGTAAATAGCAAACCTACGAGAGTAAAACCATTGCCTATGAAAAGCTCTCACCCGCCGTTCGGATTCGGCAATAAACTGTAGGTCCCACCACTTCGAGTACAAATATAACACGCACAGCTCAAAATGGTGAGAGAGCTCGGCCGAAGTTAAAATCATTCGTATGTGCTGAAAAATGTTCTTGCACGCCAGAATTATGATATTATTAGGGTAAACTGGGGTAAAATGGGTAACGTTTTGTTCTGCCTTCAAAAAAATAGATTTAAATATTTTTTAAAATACTTTTCAATGGTCTATTACTGAGAGTGTATCGTGATATAACTTTTTGCATTAACAGAATACAATTTATATGTTTTTTAAATATATTTTTTGGCGATTTTTCAAAATAGCTGATTTTTTGACCTCTTCAAAAAACCTGGTGTAAAGAGGGAAACATTAAAACTTTTACAATTAGACAAATAATTTATTATTTATGTATTATTTCATGTTTATTTACAACATAAACTATATAAATACATTCAGAATATATAAAAAATATTAATGAAATGAACCAAAAAATTTATGGTAATGCAAAAAAAACGAATGTGAATGAAAAAATAGTAAATATTTATAAATATCTACCAGAAACAACATATTCAATTAAAAAAATTGTGCAATTACTCGTCCTCCATTAAAAATTACACTTCGTACTTTCCAAAAAAAAAAAATGTTGCCCACATTACCCATACTATTATAGCAGTTTCTACTTGGCTTAGCACCATTTAAGCTACGTTCATTTATTTGCAAAACTCATTTGTATTTTTAAAGATGTAATATAGTATCAGATATGCTTATTTAATAAAAAACTTCCAAATTGCACACTTTTTGAAAGCAAACACCATCACTCGAGAAAACTATTTTAATACAATTTTTTTACTTGTTTTCGAAAATAAAAATAATAAAGTACAAAATTGTTTAAAATCTTGGATGAAAAAGTGGATGACATATTAAGTAACATATGACAAACGAGTTGGGAAAGTTAAGTCACATGGGTAAGTTCGGTCACATGGGGCGGATTTTTATAGTCGGTCGGGCCCGACTATGGAATTCCCTACACCTTTGGTGGGGATATTAACCCTCAGAATATTATACATATATCAGAAATATAAGTCTTATATCCCCATAAATTAAAAAAATTATATAAAGTGTAAAAAACTAAAAAAAATTAATTTAATAAATGTAATTGGGCGGACCACGCCTATATTTAAAATTTTGA
This sequence comes from Dryomyza anilis, assembly GCA_951804985.1. Lineage (NCBI taxonomy): Eukaryota > Metazoa > Arthropoda > Insecta > Diptera > Dryomyzidae > Dryomyza > Dryomyza anilis. Next base: position 93,801,964 of record OX638131.1, on the reverse strand, counting down.
AAGGCTAATATTTCATAGATTTGAATTTAATAATTTACGGATCAAATTTCCACTATGAAAACCCGGGAAATAATGAAAAAAAAAAGTGGGCGGATCACGCCCATTTTTGGACCACATATTTTTAGGTGAATTCTAACAATAAGTTTTAAATTTTATAACTATACCTTGAATACTTTTCGAGTTATTAGTTCCGAAAAAGTTATATAAAATTGACTTGTATGGGAGGTGGGCGTGTCCGTTGACCGATTTGGCTCATTTTCAAACTCAGTTCCTACTTCTGGATAAAATATTTTGAGACGAAATTTCATCGCATTCTGATCAGTATTTCTCAAGTTATTCTGTATTCGGACAGCAAGACAGCAAGACAGCAAGACGGACAGACAGACAGACAGACAGACAGACAGACAGACAGACAGACAGACAGACGGACATGGCTAAACGGACTCGGGTAGTGATGCTGATCAAGAATATATATACTTTTCCATACCGGACACGCCTCCTAAGGGGCGTTACAATATATGCACAAAGTTAATATACCCTGTACCTCATAGGTGTAGGGTATAAAAATTGAAATTTCAAACATTACCCCATTTCCCACTTTACACCAGGCTCCGCTATGAAATCTTAGAGCGAAGGTGCCTGGCTAGTGGCCCTTTCTATATTGCTCACCCGCAACAAAATACATCTTGTTGTACAGAAACAATCGCGATTTGTTTTTGGTAGAACAACAGTTCATAGTATAGCGAACTTGAGTTTTTTTTTGTTCTGAACTTTGCATTTGTTTCTTGTCATTACTTTCTTCGCTTATATATATAGCGGTAAATCGAATACACCAACAAGCAAACGTCTTCGGCCGAGTTCAGTTCACGCCTTTATCAAGTGCAATAACAAGCACAAGCGAATACAACAACACAGCATCGATGTTCGCGATCTAGTTTTTCGAGGAAATGTATAACCAGATTTTTTGTTGGGTGTGAAATGGCTGGGCACAAGTGTATTTGAGTATTACATTAGAGTGAAATGTACTAGTTTTCAACGAACTATCAGAAAAAAAAATTTAAAAATATTTTGAGTTTCGAATTATCACTATTTTAGTCAAATTGTGTATCTCACAAATATATGATAAATTGTGGGCATAAATTATTATAATTGGGGGAATTATAACTATTTCTATAACTCTTCAAATAAATTTTATTGGACAAAATAAACAAATGAATATGAAATTACTCATTTATTTGCCTGGTTTTGGTTGCATAAAATTCAAATTCTACGCAAATATTTCTTGTCACACAGTGCCCGATGATTGTTCTCTATCTTTAAATATTTCTACTGCTGGCTTCGCAGACATTATAAGGGTTTCAATTACGAAAACAATTAAGCATGATTCAAATGAGATTTTGTTAGCAATAGACATTTGATTGACATCATACTTTCATTACTAATTCCTGTCATAATTAGATATTATTCTATTAAAGTGAAACTTAAGACTTCTTAAGCTGTTTAAGGTTTCATTGCAATTGAATTAAATTAATTTTGTTTTAATTTTGCTAAGTATTTATATAATTAAAACAAATTCCCGCATATAATACGCAAATATATAAATATTTATTTTCTAATAAAAAAATTTTCTTTAAACTATTAATTTTTTTTTTGTGACTATAAATATTTAAAAATTGACCATTATCTCAAAACTCCAAATGCATTACATTTGTTCCATTGAATATGAATATTCATCATGTCATAACTTAAAACGCATTTCAACTTATATACGCAGACCTTCTTCTTAACGCCAATTACAAACTGGGTCAAGTGTCTCGCTTCCCTTGAAGTAGCAATTTGAAGCCAACAATAATATCAGACTATTTTCAAAAATATTTATTTAATTTAGTTTTTACATAAAGAATATTATTTTCAAGCGCAGCTGCAAATGCTAAAATTACAAAAAAAAATATATAGAAACTTACAATGACTCTTGCGTAAATGTATACGCATACTTTGTAATAAAAATTATAATAAAAACAGCAAATTTTTGTTGAAATAATCAAGTGGCTATTTTTTCAGCCACACAACTACTGACAGTAATTGTCGATTGGTTGGTTGGTCAGATTGTTAGTCAGTCGGTGGCACCACCAGCCACTTCTGACTTGTTGTCCGTCCACTTCTGGAAACATCAACAAACAGTATTAGTTATGGTTTGTAGAATTTTTACGGTGTGGCAGCCAATCGCTAAACCACAGTCACAGTGTTTACTTTGTGTTTTGATTTTGTTTAAAATTACTGCGATAACTTTGCGGCAAGTAAATAAATAAATAAATACGTGCGATTTTGTTTACGCGTTGCAAGTAAAATTAGCGCGTGGAAAATTATTTGCATTGACAATCAGCAAACATTGATCAATGAGGCAGTGATATAAAAATTTGAAAGGTTATTTAGTAGCACGTAAAATGAGTGAACTGCTTTTATTTAATCGCTTTTAATCGTTTTCAATCACTTTCAATTACATTCAATCACTTTTAATTTCTTTCAATCACATAGAACTTATTTCAATCATTTCCAATGCTATTTATATTTTATACAGTTCTTTTTTATTTAAAATAAATCACGTTCAATAACACTCAACTATTTTGAATCACTTTCAACCACTTTCAACTACTTCTAATACATATCAATAAATCTAACTTTATTTAGTATTTTTTTAAATAAATTACTTATAATTACATTAGATGACTTTCAATCATATTCAATTATTTGGAATCGCTTTCAATCACTTTTAATTACTTTAAATAACTTTCAATCGCTTTCAATTACTTACAACTTAATTCAATCTTCAATACTGTTTATTTTTTGTACAGTTCACTTACTTTAAATCATTTTCAATAACTTTCAACTACTTTCAACCACTTTTATCAACTTTCAATACATATCAATAAGTCTACCATTATTTATTATTTTTTAAATTATTACTTTTAAAAACATGAAATATTTTTCAATCATATCCAATAACTGCAATCGCTTTCAATATCTTTCAATCACTTTCAGTAACGTTCAATCGCTTTCAATCATTTACAGTCACTTTCAATAGTGTTTTAATAAATCACTTTTAATTACATTAAATCACTTTCAATTACTTACAACTTAATTCAATCACTTTCAGTACTGTTTTTTATATTTTTATTATATTAAATCACTTTCAATAACTTTAAACTACTTTCAATCACTTTCAACCACTTTTAGCTATTACAATACATATCAATAATTCTACATTTATTTATTATATTTTTAAATTGATCACTTTTAATTAGACTAAATCACTTTGAATCATATTCATCTACTTGCAGTTACTTTCAATGCTTATCAATGGGATTTCAACTTTAGATTTTGAACAATTTTTATATATTCAACCAGTTAAACAACGAATTTCAAGTAATTTTGGCATTTATAAATATATTTCAATAATTCACAGTGGAGTATTAAGTTCTTCGCACTCTTTCAACAAATTTAAACATATTTCCAGTCACTTGCAAATATATTTCGATTGTTCAATTACATTAAAGTTCAACAATATATTTTAATATATTTCCATTATTAACTAAATAAAATATATATAATTTGCTTAATTAGCAATTTTATGTCTTTTAATCACTTGCAACCATGTTCAACCACTTTCAACTATGTATAAAAAGTGAAATTTCTATTAAAAAAAAATATTTATCTTTCTTATATGACACAAATATTTTCATATCTGGCATACATTCTATGTAAAGAAAATGAAAAATCTTTTAATTTTTAAATCTAACATACATATGACTATATTTGAAGGTCATTTTCCATTTATGTAATTTGCATATTTTTTCAAAATATTGTCAACAATTTCTAATTAAAACACATTTACTTATTAAGAAATTTGAAAACTTTCAATCACTTTCAACCACTTTCAATCACTTTCAATCACATTCAACCATTTTCAACTATATTCAACCACGTTCAACTACTTTCAAAAAATCATAATTAATTTTATATGATTCAAAACATATCATTCTCATATCCGACAGAAAGCACAATTTAACCGCGTCCACATAGATTGTGAAATCGATATTCGCACTCAACCTGTCGAAAATAAAATAATCTCATTATTAAGTGTCAGCTTAAATTGATAGCGTCACAACTGCGTTAAACTATTTTCAACTAATTGAGTGTTGCATTCAATTTGTCACATAAATTGAAAGCTAATTACAGACAGTGCGCCGAACAAGACTTTGTCATAATTCAAAATGGGCAGCATGCTTTTAAAACACATACACAATATGGCAGAGGTATTTGACACTTGCTGCTGTTTTTTATTTTTTTTTATTGTGCTGGGGTTTAATACAAAAAGTGCGTAAAAATTGCATTCAATTTTATTGCGTTTGTCCAGTAAATTGACTTAATTGAACGACACTCGCAGCAGACTTCAGTAACAACATACGAAGTATTGAAATAGTTGTAGATATATTTATAACAATATATGTATGATGCGGCAACAAGAGCAACCAGCAACGGCCAAATACTAACGACCTCAAGTGCAATAACCTGGCTGCGTCAAAGATCGCCTTCGTCGTTGATCAAGTTGTTAAGGTTGAATGTGTTGGCTGATGCTGTAGCAACTTGTTGCACATTCAAATGGCCGGTAGGAAATTTTTGTAATGATGTTTGTAAGAATCTGCAGCATTTCAGAAGTGTGCTAAATTCATTAATATTTATTATCATTGTATCGTGTTATAAGATAATTGAGTATATTTCAGTATTTAAAGGAATATTTGGTACACATTTTCACAATTGTTTATTTTTGTTTTCTTTTAAATAAAATCAAATGTTTTGACAAAGCGATCAATTAGTCTTTGAAAATGAGTTTGTGTTATTATAAAAGTGAAAATTACAAATTTTCTTAGTTAGAATTTAACGTATTACCAAGTCTGCCATGCCTCGGAGCTTTTCGATGATCGAAGTTTTCTCAAACGTACTTCGATGAAATAGTTCGAACTCGTTGTTTTATTGTTATTAATTTCTTAAATACTTCGTACAATAAAATGTTATTAAATAAATATCATTGTATAGCAATGTTTTTCGAAAAAATCGCAAAATCTTTGAACTATTCGATGCGATATCAATCCAGAAACGTTTTTATTGCAGTTTAGTACGTGTTGGCGTTCGATAATGGTACTAGATTTGATTCGAAATAGTACGAATACTTCGACTTAACTTATCGTTCTCGCATTAATATTGAAACGAATTTAAGACCGGGAAATTACCTCTTACATGCTGCAAATGGCACGACCAAACGTAAGTTTGTAGGCATAACATATATGTTTGGAGCTTTATGTAAGCATAATTATAATTCTCCAATAAATATTAATAAAAAGTGTTGTAATAACAGTTGAATACAATATAAAATACAATACAATGAGCTCTGAATTACATTATGTTTGTATATGAATGAACAGGAATATTTAGATGTTTTCACTTAAGAGCTTTATGTAAGCATAATTATAATTCTCCAATAAATATTAATAAAAAGTGTTGTAATAACAGTTGAATACAATATAAAATACAATACAATGAGCTCTGAATTACATTATGTTTGTATATGAATGAACAGGAATATTTAGATGTTTTCACTTAAGAAGGCGTATTTCAATATAAAAACATAATAGTGATTACAACCAAATACAGAATATTGTAAATGTAAAATTAATATATTCAAAAGCAATCATGTTTCGAAACAACTTAAATAGAAATATGTTTCAGAGAATAATATAGAAATAAATATACAGTATTAGACATAAATATTCCTAATAATGAAGTAGTAGCTAAAGTATAGTTTGCAGCAAGCGTAATATACACTATTTATGAATTTCATAATTAATAAATTGTTTTTTTTTTTTATCTCCACATCAAATTATAAAATCACTCTAAAAACTTACTTTAAATCTCTAATGTTTTTAACATGTTTGTGGCAAATATATTGTGGCCACATTTAAAAAACAATATAATTTTAAAGTAATATTTAAAATTTTCCTACTGACTGCTAAAACCACTTCCGAAACAAACACAAACCCATGGGACTCTTTGCAGATACGCATGATCTTTTAATGTTTTGCGTAAATATAAAGAAAATAACATTAACGTGGAAATAAAATAAAAATTAAAAAGATAAAAATGCGGCATCCCACTTAGCTTAGAAGAAATTGATGTGTGTGCAGCCCACAAAGCCAGTTGAACAGGTCTAGTGGGTTATGGCAGGGGCCATGGCCAACAACCATCCGTGGCCACTATACGGACGGAGGGTTTCTGCAAGTGAAGTGGTTTGTTGCGCATTGAACCATATTTGGTGGCGCTGAACGGCGCGATTTGGAGGAGCTCGTTTGTTACATAGAGGTTTAAAGGAATTTGCAAAAGGAAATAAATGCATTGAACTGAATGGTTGTAAAGCAATGCACAAGAGTGGAAAATAATATAAATTGTATTAAAATTGTTTTTTTTTGTTTTTAAAGCTTATTATGTAAGGATAAATAACACAATTTTAAATAATAAAAAATTGAAAAAATTAAATAAATTATTTAACTTAGTAAAGTGTTTAAATAAACATTTTAAAATGCAGATCACTTATAAAGGGTTTTTTTAACAGGGACGCTACAAAAGTAGAGCGACAGGGACAGCAAACGACGTCATATTTCTTGCCGCTCTTTTGACATTTCTCTTCAGTAAGGTTTGCCATTTCATGTTGAATAGATGTACGAATTCGAATTTCGGTAGTAAATTTTAATAATTTCGACTCGTTGTTGGCTCGTATATCTTTCCATCATAAAATGGCAAACCTTATTGAAGAGAAATGTCAAAAGAGCGGCAAGAAATATGGCGTCATTTGCTGTCCCTGTCGCTCTACTTTTGTAGCGTCCCTGTTGAAAAATCCTTAAAAACAAATTTGTAGCGCTCTTATTGAAAAACTCTTTATATACTCCTTGTCTAGACATAAATTAAAATCAACAAACTGTAGAACAAAAAATTGACATTGAAAAATAAAGCATTCAATCAGAGAATTAATTTTTTATTAGATTTTGGTATATTCTAATTGTTTGGATGAATCAGTGCAGAAATCTGTTGATTGTTGAAATACCGCCAAAAATCAAAAATAACTTTAAACAAAAAATATGCATTGTGATTTATAATAAAACAAATTTCAGGCAAACCCTTGAGATAATCTTAAGAAGGGAAATATTGAAGTACAAAAATGTATAAAAAAAAATATAAAAAAAATCTAAAAATAAAATGAATAAGAAATAAAAAGAATACAAATAATAAAAATAAAATTAAAAACAATGGACCATCTCGACATTTCGTCTGAACTTTTGAGGTTTTTTTTTTGTATTTATTTAAACAATTCAAATAAAATTTATGGTAGACATCAACATTTTCTCTATAATTATTCTGCTTTGTTTGATAAAAGTTGCCCTTTGATTCAGTGTGGTTTAAGAATCCATTTTAAAAAGGGTTGGTTATATAGTTGTTGTTTTTAATCCGTTTTGTTACGCACTCAATTATCAAGAGCACTTAAAATGTGGAATAATAAATAGTACGTGGAATACGAATTAATATGTCTTATAGTATAGCTTATATATACTAAGAAAAAAAGACGATACAATTAATAGTTTTTTTACTATTAAAATTAATCAATATGTAGGGTAAATTACTATACTAATCGACACAGCACATCTAAAGTAGTTGCCTATCCGAGTGTTAAAATAATGCTGAAGAGGTTTCACGAAGGTTGTAAAACAAAAAAAGTTTACAAAAAGATTGTACTTCAGATTTTAAAGTAAAACTAACCAAATAAATATTTGAAATTTTAATAATACAATTGATTTAGTGAGAATAATAAAAACATTTAATGACATTCATTTAAGGGTTCTATTTCGTTTGCATAACTGTAATTTTTCAAATTTTTATTCATATAAATTATTGAAAAATAAATATAAGTACAAAATCCCATGTCATGTTTAAAAAATTCTGATAAGGTCGCTAATATGTACTTTATAAATTTGCATTGAATAATTCTTAAAATATTTACAAATTATTTAATATTTATATCTGAATTGGCATAAAGGTTCTACAAAGGTTGTAAAATGGTTTTGCAATCGAATTATAATATTATAAATTATGATAAATAAATAATTTGCATTGAATTATTGCTTAAAGTATTTTCAAATTTTTGAATATTGATATTTAAAAAGGAATAAAGGTTCTATAAAGGTTGTTAAAAGGTTTTACAATCGTATTATGATATTTACTAAATTACGTGTCATGTTCTTAGGCCAGGATTGGAACAGAAATGAATAATTTTAATTATATTGCGCAAGAACCGAATAGCCGCGGTAGCTCAGTGATTAGTGCATTGGACTGCGAGCCAAAAGGTCCCCGGTTCAAGCCTGGACTGGGGCTAACAACATCTTTTCATAGAAACGTTTTTCTATACAGCGCTACCTCTCGGCAGTGAATGGCAAACCTCCGAGAGTAAAAACATTGCCTATGAAAAGCTCTCATCCGCCGTTCGGATTCGGCAATAAACTGTAGGTCCCACCACTTTGAGTACAAATATAATACGCACAGCTCAAAATGGTGAGAGAGCTCGGCCTAAGTTCTTATAGAACTGTAGTGCCAAACTATTAAGAACCGAATAATATTACTCAAACAAGTAACTACAAAGAAATCAATAAACAATATATAAAGATTGTATTAATCGGTTCATTTCCAAAATCAATCGTTAAAAATGGCTAAAAGTATCGGCTACGCTTTCAATTCGTGTTTTAGAAGGTTGCATTAAGGTTGCAAAAGGGTATATTAAGTGTTTTAATGATCTTAAAACTAACTGAAGAAATAAATTATGCCTAAATGATATGTTTAAAATTGTATGTCTTAAAATAAACCCTTAAATGGTTCCACAATGGTTGCAAAACAGTAGAAAGTAATTTTTAATATTGAAAAAGGTACCATAACGGTTGCACCACAGCAAAGAGCTAATTTTATAACAAATTATTGCTTAATTATGCATAAATATAACGAAAATTGTACGATTTAATATCGATTACATGCAATTAAAATGTGCTCGTTTGCGTTGCATTTACCTCATAATCTCAATACACTGCTGCCAATTAATTGAAATGCTGCATGTTGTTGACTTTCAAATGGCAGCAGCCGCCAATATCAACGATACCATCGAGTCTAAACTGCAATGCAAGAAGTCCTTCACATTAATTCGTGTGGAAACTGTGCACAAATTAGCGAAAATCCAAAATAAACACAACTCTGAGTACTTTGCAAAGTACTTAGCACCGAATGCTAAGAATTGCGTTTGGCTTTTGCTGTAAATTCATGTTGCAGGGGTAGGGTAGTTGTTATGGTGCATATAATGTTGGTGGGGTGGTGATGTAGAGATTGTAGCTTGTTTTTAGCTTAAGGTGTTAACAACGAAATAGAGGTCGTTCGTTGAATGTTGTGAAACCTTTTTGTAGCGCAATTGTAGTTTTCAGTTTATATGTTGCTGTTGTTTGTTTAGCTGTTATTTCTATAGGTTGTAGTACAATTTTTTTTTCATTGTTTTTGTTGTAGCTTCTAAATGTTATACCAAGTTTTGTAAGAAACACAACAATGAAGCAAAACTCATAGTGCGCGAAACCTTAGTGGAAGTATTTTGCAATTCTAAGCCACAGAGCATGGCATCAAAGCGAAGTAAAAATATAAGTACTAAATGTACAACAATTATACAAAATATATAAGTATTTAAATAGAAATATATAAAACTATAAAGCTAGTTTATTTCAATTTAGTTCATTATGTTATAATTTGCATTTAGGCAGTTTTTGAAGTTCTTACTCAGCAAGGGATGAAAATTAAATTAAATTGAATAAAGATCAAATTTTTATGATTACTTATTCTTGGCTGGGTGGTATCATGATTAATTTTTGAAAAATTTGTGCGAATAATACATGATTTAAAAGAACTTTTCTCTCCGTGAAGTAAATGAAATTGTATGATTATGATGAAAAAAGACTACATTATTTCATATAGAATATATTTAATAACTTTATATAAATTATAAATAAATATAAAACACTCACAGATGAATAGAAGTAGAAAATATGTTTAATCCTTACCTAAAAAAAAATAAAGGTCAATTATTAATCAAATTATGACATATATTATAATTATAAAAATGTTCCAATTGCCAAATATAAATGTTCAAGTGCAAATATCATTTGAATTAGCAGACTAAAATTTGCACACAATCGACACTGATTTAAGGTTGTTATTTTATATTTTTTTTGTTTTTTTTTTTTTTTTTGACAAATACAACATTCGCGCAGACCAATGTTCAGTGGCCAATGGACGTTTGGAAAAACCTAGTAATTTAGATGGAGACAATGTTATGTATTACAACAAAAAGACAGCAAAAAGACAACAAAAAGACAACAAACCACGACACAAAATTAATGTTGTTGAATGCGGTTGTTGATGTTGATTTTATGTTGTTGTTGTTTTAGTGTTGTTGCTACCATAAATAGTAGCAACATAGAAACAAGTACTGGCGCCTAGTAATTTCGAAAAGAAAATATGTGACTATTCATTTATGGCATTGTAAGGTGACAAACATAAAAGCGACATTGGACAAAAATAAAAATTGTGTTTTTAAAAAATTCCATTTTTTTATCTCTAAAAATTCCATTTTGTTTACTAAAAATTCAAATTTCTTTAACTATTTACAAAAATTCAATTTTGTACTAAGAATTCACTAAATTTTCACTAAAAATTTAATTTTTCAATTTTTCACAAAAAAAAAAACAATTTTTCACAAAAAAATTATTTTTTCACTAATAATTCAATTTTTCACTAATAATTCAATTTTTCACTAAAAATTCAATTTTTCACTAAAAATTCAATTTTTCACTAAAAATTCAATTTTCACTAAAAATTCAATTTTTCACTAAAAATTCAAATTTTCACTAAAAATTCAAATTTACACTAAAAATTCAAATTTTCACTAAAAATTCAAATTTTCACTAAAAATTCAAATTTACACTAAAAATTCAAATTTTCACTAAAAATTCAAATTTTCACTAAAAATTAAATTTTTACAAGAAATTCAATTTTTCACTAAAAATTAAAATTTTTACTAGAAATTCAATTTTTCACTAAAAATTCAAGTTTTCACTAAAAATTCAATTTTTAACTAAAAATTCAATTTTTCACTAAAAATACAATTTTTCACTAAACATTCAATTTTTCACTAAAAATTCAATTTTTCACTAAAATTCAATTTTTCACTAAAAATTCAATTTTTCACTAAAAAATCAATTGTTCACTATATATTCAAATTTTCACTAAAAAATCAATTATTCGCTTAAAATTTAGTTCTTCACTTAAAATGCAATTTTTCACTAAAAATTCATTTTTTCACTAAAAATTCAATTTTTAACTAAAAATTCAATTTTTCACTAATAATGAAATTTTTCACTAATATGAAATTTTTCACTAAAATTCAATTTTTCACTAAAAATTCAATTTTTCACTAAAAATTCAATTTTTCACTAAAAATTCAATTTTTCACTAAAAAATTCAATTTTTCACTAAAAATTCAATTTTTCACTAAAAATTCAATTTTTCACTAAAAATTCAATTTTTCACTAAAAATTCAATTTTTCACTAAAAATTCAATTTTTCGCTAAAAATTCAATTTTTCACTAAAAATTCAATTTTTCACTAAAAATTCAATTTTTCACTAAAAATTCAATTTTTCACTAAAAATTCAATTTTTCACTAAAAATTCAATTTTTCACTAAAAATTCAATTTTTCACTAAAAATTCAATTTTTCACTAAAAATTCAATTTTTCACTAAAAATTCAATTTATCACTAAAAATTCAATTTTTCACTAAAAATTCAATTTTTCACTAAAAATTCAAATTTTTACAAAAAATTCAATTTTTCACAAAAAATTCAATTTTTCACTAAAAATTTAATTTTTCACAAAAAATTCAATTTTTCACTAAAAATTCAATTTTTCACTAAAAATTCAATTTTTCACTAAAAATTCAATTTTTCACTAAAAATTCAATTTTTCACTAAAAATTCAATTTTTCACTAAAAATTCAATTTTTCACTAAAAATTCAAATTTTCACTAAAAATTCAAATTTTCACTAAAAATTCAAATTTTCACTAAAAATTCAAATTTTCACTAAAAATTCAAATTTTCACTAAAAATTCAATTTTTCACTAAAAATTCAATTTTTCACTAAAAATTCAATTTTTCACTAAAAATTCAATTTTTCACTAAAAATTCAATTTTTCACTAAAAATTCAATTTTTCACTAAAAATTAAATTTTTCACTAAAAATTCAATTTTTCACTAGAAAATCAATTGTTCACTATTTATTTAAATTTTCACTAAAAATTCAATTTTTCACTAAAAATTCAATTTTTCACTAAAAATTCAATTTTTCACTAAAAAATCAATTGTTCACTATTTTTCATTATTTTCACTAAATTTTCTCTAAAATTTCAATTTTTCACTAAAAAATTCAATATTTTACTAAAAATTCAATTGTTCACTAAAAATTCAATTTTTCACTTAAATTTAAATTTTTTACTTAAAATTTAATTGTTCACTAAAAAATCAATTTTTCTCTAAAAATTCAACTGTTCATTAAAAATTCAATTTTACACTTAAAAATTAATTGTTCACTAAAATTTCAATTATTCGCTTAAAATTCAGTTGTTCACTTAAAATTCAATAGTTCACTAAAATATAAATTTTCCACAAAAATTCAATTGTTCACTAATATTAAAAATTTACAATAAAATTTAAATTTTCACAAAAAATTTAAATTTTCACAAAAATTTAAATTTTCACAAAAAATTAAATTTTTCACTAAAAATTAAAATTTTGTACAAGAAATTAAATTTTTCACAAAAAAAGAATATTTAAAAAAATCATTAAAAACAAAATATTTCATACCATTCAGAAAAATGTTTCATTTATTTAACAAAAAATAATAATTTTAATGAAAGTTTCCAGAAACAAGCTGTGATCACTGTACGCCTCATATCGTTATTTACGAAGCCTATGCCCACTGACCAGATCCGAGTTGAGTTGATTGCACTCATTTGTTGTGGCGGATGATGTGGTACGATGTGGTTAGTTATTAAATCATCGCTATGTTCGAGATCGTTCAAAGGCGATTATTTTAGAGTTCATGCTGAGGCAGTTTTTGTTTTACTGAGTATTGTTTTTGTTTTTTCAATTTTGTCGTTTCACTGATAACGGTTTACATTGAATATTTATGATTTAATGAAATAGGTTGAGCCATACAATTATCTACTCACTGAAAATTGGGTGAAATTTAAAGATATGTTTGAGGCATTCAAACAAATAAACAAAATTATAAACAAAAATTATAAAAGTTGATTGCACTTTAAAATGATGTAATTTCTATGTTTCTTGCATTACTTCAACTGACTTCAAATGCGTTTTGTACAAATAACAAAAAATTCAAAGATAAATTATTGTAAAATATTTTGTAAAATCAAATAGTGGAAAAAATTTGTACAAATTTGCACACCATCGACACTGACAGCTGTCAGTGAGTGGTGGTGGTTGCTGTCGCTATTTTTGTAGTCATCGTCGTCGTCGTTGTTGACCACAAGACCTACTTTGCTGTGACGACCCTGGCTGCCCTTAATATGCCGGTAGTGATTTCTGAAAATAGTTGAACAGCCGAAGCACTAAATTTGTTGCAAAGTAGCGCACACATTTTGTAGAAATGTTTGCTTTGATTTCGTTTTTTTTTTGTCTTTTATTTTCGCAGACACTTCGAAGTAGAATTCAAAGAATTGGAGCATACGATTGAATAATATGCGTTGAATGAAAACAGAAACTGCATGCAAAACAATTTAACAAATCATTTAATACGTAAAAATTAACATATTTTTTTATTTTTTGTAAAAATTATATTTTGTTTATAATTTGCAAAGCAATGTGCATTGCAGTGGCATCAATTGTTGGTTTGAGAATTGCATGGTATGTGTTTAGAATTGTTTGAGTGCGTTTGAATTTTGTGGAAATTGATTTTGGATACAAATTAAATGAGATGGAAAATTATATGCGGCAGTTGAGCAAATTTGAACATAGTTGAAAGCGGTTGAATTGAATGAATGTGATTGAAAGTGGTTGTAAGTGTATTATAATAATGAAAGATATTTTAAATTATATAAATTTTATTAAAATTTAATAAAAATACTTTGTATAAATTAGAAAGTGATTGAATATCATACACAATTAAAAAGTTAACTAATTTTTAATTTATTATAAATAAAATTATATTAAGTTTAACTAAATATTTTTCAAACTAGTTTTAAATTCTTGAAAGTACTGACAAATAATTGAAATTCTAAATTAAATATTGAAATAGGGAATAAATTGTGATTTTTTTTTTAAACATCGTTGTTGATTTTCAAACAAGACATAATTTGCACTGACAAAATGTTTTTCCTGCTAAATATCTTAATAGAAACTCAATACTGTTTAATACACAGTAACTGAGTATAACGTAATTCCGTCACTCTAAGGAAAATTCATCTTTGAACCCAAATGATAAGAACAATACAATTTTAAATTTATTTCTGGAAAGTGGTAACGAATCATTGTTCGATTTTATATTAAAAATTAATGATTTTTATAACTAACTGTCTTCAATTTTAACAGGACAAAATAAATAAATCGTCCAGTACACGGAAAAAAAATATACATCATATTGATTAATTCCGTTTTTCAAACCATGTATTAAAGTACCATTCATAATATTAATTACTAACGACATCAATGTTATGAATGCTATCATAAATATTATGAACGCTTGGTAACTATCGAAAAAGTGATCTTCAATATGATGAACTGTATTTTTATTAAGAAAAAACAAAATTTATATAAAAATTATTTTTATTTTTTATTTTAAATAACATAAATTAATATATTTAAAAATAAAAATTGTTCTACATATTCAACATATTGAAGATTATATTAATGAAAAATTGACAAACAAATTTTTAAATTTTTCATTGATATTATGAATATATTCATCAATTTGATGATTCAAATTCATTGTATTGAATATTTCGTTTTTCGCTATGATATTCGATGGTATAAATAAGTTCATATATATAATGAATCTGTCATTTAATGAACGGTGATACCCTAGTAGAAATTTGCCCGATGCGCCTTCGGGAAATGATCGGGTTTTCGTTGGGTAATCCTTATTAGAGAAAATATGATCATTGTCTTTGCATGCCCTTATCATGCTTACCATAGCAGAGTTTACATTATCTAAACAGTCAATGTTCCCGATCATAGCTACATTATTTGTTCCTGATAATGAAATTAGCATCAGGCAATGATCGAGATTTATGTGAGAAACCCTATTATGCTCGGGCTCAGTCAAGGCAATTGTCGGGTAAATATTAAAATGGGGAATTGCCCGATCAGTACATGATCATGGCCTGAGGTCAATACATGAACAGGACACTGCGTTACAAGGACATAATGGGCCTCGTCATATACCGATCATCTCAAATAATGACATGATCACTTCATGACCATGGCCCTACCAAAATTTCTACTAGGGTATCAATATGATGAATCTTGAGGTTGGCTAAAAAATACATAATATTTATGAATAAATTCTTAATATTGATAAAATTTAATTTACAATTACTGGCAAAGTGCTATTATTACGATGTTTAGTCATTACATAATATATATTTCAATACAAAAATACTTTCAATAACTTTCAACCACTTTTTTATGTTTCTAATCATTAACAATTATTTAAAAATACCGTGAAAAAACAGCATCTACAAGTGAAATTAACTTTTCATTAGTTTAGTGGATTAAAAACTTTTTAAAACTAATTTTAAACACTTTAATGCAGTTTATACAACATCACTATCACTTTCAACTGATATGCAAATCAATCCAATTAAATTTAGTTTGCGATTTCTGTGCATGCTGTTCCAATGCTGTATACCACTACACCGAAAAAAACATTTTCTTTACACAATGTATTTCAATATTAACTTACTTACTAATGTAGTTTGTTTTTAACTACTTCTTTTCATTACTTTTAACCACTCTCAACCATTTTCAAACACTTTTAATCATTTTGAAACGTATTAAAACTATTTATAACTACTTTAAAACTGTTCAACTAATTTCAACCATTTTGTCCTATTCAATTATTTTCAACTAATATTGTACATTAAATTGAGTTTCCAACTATTTAACTATTCAAACTTGTCTTACTACTATCAACATTTTAAAGACTCTTTCAACTATTTACAATCACTTCAAAATACGTTCAGCTACTTTCATCCACTTGCAATCACATTCAACTAGTTTACAATCACATTCAACTAGTTTAAAAAATTGTACAATAAACTGAGTTTTAAATTAGTTTATATTTTAACTTATCTATACAACTTTCAATACTTTTCTTCCACTTTCAATTAATCTAAAATCCCTTTAAACTATATACAACCACTTTGAAACATTTCAACTATTTTTAACCACTTGAAACTATATTCAACCATTTTCAATCATATTCATTTACTTTCAACTAGTTTAAAAAATTGTACATTTATAGAGTTTTCAATTATTTTACTATTTCAACTTAACGTAAGTACTTTTAACCACTTTCAATAATTTTCAAACTTCTTTGAACTATCTTCGTCCACTTATAAAACGTTTCAAGTACTTTCAACTATTTTCAACTACTTTGAACCAAATACGTCCTCTTTTAAAACTTTTCAAGTACTTTCAAAAACACCCAACTACTTTCAATCACATTCAATTACTCTCAACTAGTATAAAAAATTGTACATTTATTTTAGTTTTCAATTATTTTACTATTCAACGTCACTTAAGTACTTTCAACCACTTTCAATAATTTTCAAACTTCTTTGAACTATCTTCGTCCACTTTTAAAACGTTTCAAGTACTTTCAACTATTTTTAACAACACTCAAATACTTTTAATCACATTCAATTACATGCAACTAGTTTAAAAATTGTACATTTATTTGAGTTTTCAAATATTTTACTATTCCAATTTCTACTACTTTAAAATTTCTTAACCATTTTCAACCACCTTCAATCATGTTAAAATTATTAACAACCACTTTTAAAAATTTCATCTACATTCAATTACTTTCAACTATTTTGAAAATTGTGCAAATTAGGTTTTCAATAATATTGCTTACTGCCTTTTGTTAACTATTTTCCACCACTGTTAACCATTTTCAACTGCCTGCAATCATTTGTAAACCGCTTTCAATTATTTACGATCACTTTAAAAACCTTTAAATCTTCAGATCACTTTCAACAATATTAAACCACTTTAAGCTATATTCGCCACTTTCAATCACATTCAATTATTTTCCACTAGTTTAAAAAATTGTACATTTATTTGAGTTTTCAATTATTTTAATATTTCAACTTATTTTAACTACTTTCAACCACTCCCAAACCTTTTCAACCATTTTAAATCATTTTCAACCCTTTTTTTTAACCATTTGCAATTACTTTAATAATCTTTGAACTGTTCAACCATTGTACATATACAATGGGTTTTAAATATTTTTACTATTCCAACTTTCAACCACTTTCAATCATTTTTCAACCGCTTTGAACTATTTGCAACCACTATAAAATATTTCAACTTTTTTCAACCATTTTCAATAACATTCAACCAATTTCAATGACATTCAATTGCTTTAAGCTAGTTTCAAAAATAGTAAATTTAACTGAATATTACGATTTCTACTTTTGATAACTATTTTTAACCACTGTCAACCTTTTTCAACCATTTTCAATCATTTTTAACCCACTTTCAAATTTTTGCAATCATTGTAAAAACCTTTCAACTACTTTCAACCACTTTGAACAACATTCAATTACTTTCATTTACAATAAAATACTTTCAATCACATTCAATTACTTTCAACTAATTTAAAAAATTGTTCATTTTAATTGAGTGTTCAATTATTTCACTATTACATTGATGTAATGCCATTCCAACGATATGTTAAGTTTCAATACACATTAAAACTGTTTGCGTCATAAATAGCAAAACTTAAATGAAACAAAACAAAACCTATAAATTCATGTCGAATACTATAAACTAAATATAAACATTTCTTAAAGCGCAATCATAAAATTCTTTATAAACATATAGTTATTTTTTTGTTGTAGTGCATGCCGCAACATTTGCATTTCCTCACCTTCTTCTACCACTACTATTTCTACTACTTATACTACTAATTTATTATTAATTGATTTGCTTAAAACATCATCAATAGCTAAATCTGCCACTTGTGCCTTGCAACAACATAGCAATGATTCAATTGAAACAACAACAAGAAGACTTTCAACTAAGTTAATTGATTGCTCCAACTGTGGCTGTTGCTACTGTTTATTATTATTGCAAAATGTTGTCGGTGTTGTTATTGTTTTGATTGGTAACACTTTTTATGTATTTTTTTTTTATTTTCTATTATTTTTACTAATTGCGCACGCATTCAACTGTTGACTGCATTGAAAGTGTTGCTATTGCTGCTGTTGGACTTGCTGCTGTTGCTGATATTGTTGTTTCTATTATTGTTGTTGTTGATATTATTATTGTTGCTGCATTGATGTCATCAGCCCGCCGCTAATTCTTCGCGTGGCTCATACGAAATTCCGCAAAATTAGCCAAGTGACCTAGTGGCCGAGTTTCCTCAGCTGCCTGCTGCTGCTGCCAACTTTTCATCTCGCACACACAGTTTTCATTTTGTTTGGTTTTTCTCGTAGGTAGTTGTTGTTGCTATATTTTCTTTTTCCTTTCATTAGAGTTGTTTTTGTAATTTATTGTTATTCTAAAATTTTCAAATTGTTTTTATTTTTTTGTATTTCTCGTTTTTTTTTCTAAAGACAGCGACAGTGTTTACACTTTATTAGCTTACATTGATTTGTGGCCCATGGGTCTGGCAACCTGCGATGCCTCATGTGGTTGAACGTGCTGGTTCAACGAAGAGGGTCAGTGTGGCTGTTATTAACAACAACAACAACAACAACAACAACAAAAAATATGCACTATGGTTTTTAAACTATGGGGAGTTCAGATGAAAAACGATGAAAGTTTGTTGTGTAAATGTTGATTAAATATGCTTAGCATTTGTTGAATGTGTTATGGAAGATGCATGGAGTTTTATGAATATGTTTTTATACCCTATACAGAAGGTGAAGGGGCATATTAACTTTGGTCATTCGTTTGTAACACCTACAAGGAGGTAGATATAGAAAATTAAATTATCACATATCTTGAGGGCATTTAATTACAACTAAGATCTAATATAACTTTCATAATTCTTACTATTTTTATTACACAAAATATCAAAATGATAAAATAACAAAATTTTACATGTGCCTGCAAATTTTTTATTCTGTCACGTCCGTAACTTTGAGTATCAAAAGTGTAAAAAAAATTAAAAAAAAAAATTTCACAAAAAGGCAAAAAAATATAAACATTAAAAAAACCGCTGGATATTCGAATCGTACATCACTCTTTATATCGTAATAATGATTATTAATATTGTCAGATATACATTTTTTTTAGCAGAAATCGTAGTGCAAATTTTCATACAGAACATCCGGAATTATTCTGTGATTTATTACGAAAAATCTATAAACTTTAGAAACAAAGTGTACATATACAAAAATAAAGTAAATTATCTAAACTATCTTTCTAAATTACAAAAAAAGAAAATGTAAGCAAACCAGTTGGGAAGGTTAGATCACATGGGAAATTTTAAAGTAGGTGTAATTATGATAGTTAGGATTATCAAAATTATAGTCGGTCTAAGCCGACTATAAATACCCTACACATATGTGTGGTTACCATTCAAAGTGATATATAGGTCACCAGGGTATACGAATCCTGAAAATAACTACAAACATTCAATCGTTGAAGAATTTCCATTCATTTGATACCCATATTTACAAATGGGTAGGTGTACCGAATTTCGATTTTTTTTTTGTGAACCACAAGTCTTTTCGCCGGAAAACATTATTATCATGTATTTGAGCATGATGTCAATATATATTTGACCAAAAAAGTTTACCTAAGCACGTATACATAAAAATTGATCTTTATATGTACATTTTACATGAGGTATTTGAACATAAGTGGTTCGATCATAGGTCACAATGAACCGATCTCGCCAATTTTTTCGCACATACAGCGTAGGTATATTAGTAATCTAAGTTATAAGTCATTTATCTAGCTCTTCAATTTTAAAAGTAGTAGGGATTTCAACAGACAGACAGACAGACGGACAGACAGACGGACAGACAGACAGGCGGACAGACGGACATCGCTAAATCGACTCAGGAGGTCATGCTGATCAAGAATATATATACTTTTCCATACCGGAGATGCTTCCTTCTGGGTGTTACAAACGGCGTACCAAACTGAATATACCCTTTCACTCTTAGTGTTGGGTATAAAAATATTTATAAAACAAGACAAATATTTTGTCCCGTCCGTAATGTGCAGTCCGGAATTTTTCTATGATTTATTATGAAAAAAATATACATTTTGGAAACAATTTGTAAATTTGCAAATAAAGCACATGATTTTAGATATTTTCTAAGATAAGTCAAAAAATAATTTGTACGCAAAATGTGCTGACTTTTTGGCATTTCCACAGGCATTCACTTCCGTTTTTGTCCCGTCCGGAACGACCACTATTTAATTTATATCTTTTGATCTACCGTATAGAATTCTCTATTTTCTGCAATTTTTAGATCTATTTAAAGACTACTTGAGGAAAAAAATCAAGAAAATTCATTCATTTTCTTTCGAGAGATTAAAGATTTAAGCGTACGAATATCCCGTCCAGAACCCCAGGAAATGCCCATATGTACAAAACCCACTAAGAATGAAAATATCGGAGAAAAAGTTTTGGAAAAAAAAGCTTTATACGTAAATACAATACAAAGCCTTTTTTCTACCAATAATTTCTTCCAAATATTTATGGCAGTATTTGTTTAGAATTGGGCTGATTATCTTCTGTCAATTTGGCGATCTCCGTTTGTCTGTTCACGATCACGATTACAGGAAAATTATAATAACTACAGTCCTATAGAACTTAGGTCGAGCTCTCTCATCATTTTGAGCTGTGCGTGTTATATTTTTACTCAAAGTGGTGGGACCTACAGTTTATTGCCGAATCCGAACGGCGGGTGAGCGCTTTTCATAGTTAATGTTTTTACTCTCGTAGGTTTGCCATTTACTGCCGAGAGGTAGCGCGATATAGAAAAATGTGTCTATGAAAAAATGTTTTTAGCCCCAGTCCAGGCTTGAACCAGGGACCTTTCGGTTCGCAGTCCAACGCACTAACCACTGAGCTATTCGCCGACTGGTATGCAAAATAAGTCTGATGGATTGAACTGATCCAATGATTTTCCTAGTTTTGTTACGTTCCCGTAGTTTTTGATCCTGATCCGTAGATCATTTTCATATATAAAACAAAAACAAACAATGAGAACCAGGTTCGTTTTTGGATAAATTACTGATCTGGTACTGTACGTATCAAAAGTAAATGTGTGGGTTGTTGTACTTAAAAATAGCACTTGAAAAAGAAAGGGAAGAAGAAAACAGATCACTATACCAAAATCGAATGTTAAAAGGTACTAAAAATATATGGATATTTCGAAGCGATATATCACAGTTTTTTTCGAAACGAGAAAAAAAACGATTCTGGACTGATATCACATGAAATATTCCAAAGATATTAAGATTGATTCAAAAAGCTTTGCGATACCCCAGTAGAAATTTGCCCGATGCGCCATCGGGAAATGATCGAGTTTTCGTTGGGTAAGCCCTATTAGAGAAAATATGATCATTGCCTTTGCATGCCCTTATCATGCTAACCATGGCAGGGTTTACATTATCTAAACAGTCAATGTTCCCGATCATAGCTACATTATTTGTTCCTCATAACGAAATAAGCATCAGGCAATGATCGTGATTAATGAGAGAAACCCTATTATGCTCGGGCTCAGACAAGGCAATTGTCGGGTAAATATTAAAATGGGGAATTGCCCGATCAGTACATCATAGCCTGAGGTCAATACATGATCAGGACACTGCGTTACAAGGACATTATGGGCCTCGTCATATCCCGATCACCTCAAATAATGACATGATTATTTCATGATCATGTCCCCTACCAAAATTTCTACTAGGGTATCTATGTAAAAAATGTTTAAATATTATATCGTTATTGTTTAAATGTTTAAATATTTTTTCGACAAAAATTTTAATTTAAAAATGCATTTAAAAAATTGGAAAAATTAGAGAAAGTAAGATGATACACAGTTTCTCAATGGCAAAAATCTATGGGTAAAATTTTCTGTTAAAATGTATTTTTTCTGACCTCAAAAAGTATACATAGATTTATTTTCTTTTTACGTCGTTTTCTTTAAAAAGGTGTAGACTAATTTTGGAATATCACAAACTGTGAATCATTTCGCTTTTTAGATTTTTCCTATATTTTTAAATGCATCTTTGATTTAAATTTTTGTCAAAAAAAAATTATATTTTTCGAGTTCTTCTATCGAATTCTCTCAAAACAGTAAACCAAATTAAAAATGTTGTGAAAAATGTTTTTTTTTTTAAATTATCTTTTATTTAGTATTAAATTCGGTCAAACACGTTAATTCAAACGCGAAATATTTGCAAATATATGTGACCACCTTTTTGAAAGTCCGGTTCAATAGTTATTGGCCGATATCCCGTAAACCTATACATAGACATTTTTTTCATTAATATATTCGAATTCTACGGGTCATTGCCAATAATAAATAAATAGTGCCATTTACTGTGCAAACTTGTTTACTCGTTTTGTTGTGTAGTGTAATATGACTGGTAAAAATTTGAAATAAAATACGATTTAATTATTTACATTTTTTTAAATAAGGCATTTTACCTTTTCTTAATGGTATTAAAAGTGTTAGTTCATTTTTTTTAATAAATCTTATATATGAATTGCCCATAATTATAACTTTACAACTTAACCACTCATAATTTATATAAATTATTAATCTTATAGTATAAAAATGTTGCTGAAAATCTGTAATTGAATTTGATTATAATGTTTAGACAAATAAAAAACTTCTAAATGTGTTTAGTACAATATTTTTCTATACAACATAAAAAAAAACTTAAAATATTTGGCTTCCCTCCACAAAACAACTACAAACGTTGAAACGTGTTGCCAATATTACTGAAGAAGCGGCAGCATCGGTATCACATCTCGCAAATTCTATATTGTTGGCAGCTCAAAGCAGTTTTCTTCTGCTGCTGTTCTTCTTCAACTTCATTTCAATATTTTTGCAGTTGCCCCTATTTGAAATGCAACAAATTGATGGAAAACGAAGACTTGAAAAACA
Organism: Dryomyza anilis; assembly: GCA_951804985.1. Lineage (NCBI taxonomy): Eukaryota > Metazoa > Arthropoda > Insecta > Diptera > Dryomyzidae > Dryomyza > Dryomyza anilis. The sequence continues at coordinate 93,778,393 of OX638131.1, read as the reverse complement.
CGTATCGTATGTTGCATGTTGCTGATGCTCTTTGCATGTCGATTATTGCAAATCGATTATTTTGTGCAGTGTTTATGCTTTAAACAATATAATTTGCCGGCATTGCTGCGGAGGGGAAAGTGTTGCTGATTGTTGGTTGCAGATTTAGAAATCGATTGGCAGCAACTGTGCAGCTGACGAAGTGTGTGCTATTAATTGGTAGCTGTTGCTGCTGATTCTTCTGTTGTTGCTGTTTGCTGCTGCTGTAGTAATTGAATTGAGGATGAGCTCTGATTGGCATGTTGAAGATAATAAAGCTTCCCGCGCTGACGTGGGGTGTAAAACGCATTCAATTTAAAGTAGAGATTTTAATAAATCGTGTGAACTACAAATTGCAGCAGCACTATAGAGTTTTATGAGTTCGAAACGGAAGCAATATGATTAATTGAATGTGTGATTTTCTTACAACTACCAGTGGAAGTTGAATTTTGTATGAGTTTTGTAGGACATCAAAGCTTTTTTTCAATTGATTAATATTCAATTAAATTTATTGAGTTTAACCTAAATATTGAAGTGAGTTGCTCATCCGAAATACAATTTTTGATTGAAATGCATTTATGTTTTTTATTACAATAAAAATTACTATTTGATTATTTAACTTATTTATTTCTTTATTCTTTATTTCTTTATTTCTTTACTTCTTTATTTCTTTATTTCTTTATTTCTTTATTTCTTTATTTCTTTATTTCTTTATTTCTTTATTTCTTTATTTCTTTATTTCTTTATTTCTTTATTTCTTTATTTCTTTATTTCTTTATTTCTTTATTTCTTTATTTCTTTATTTCTTTATTTCTTTATTTCTTTATTTCTTTATTTCTTTATTTCTTTATTTCTTTATTTCTTTATTTCTTTATTTCTTTATTTCTTTATTTCTTTATTTCTTTATTTCTTTATTTCTTTATTTCTTTATTTCTTTATTTCTTTATTTCTTTATTTCTTTATTTCTTTATTTCTTTATTTCTTTATTTCTTTATTTCTTTATTTCTTTATTTCTTTATTTCTTTATTTCTTTATTTCTTTATTTCTTTATTTCTTTATTTCTTTATTTCTTTATTTCTTTATTTCTTTATTTCTTTATTTCTTTATTTCTTTATTTCTTTATTTCTTTATTTCTTTATTTCTTTATTTCTTTATTTCTTTATTTCTTTATTTCTTTATTTCTTTATTTCTTTATTTCTTTATTTCTTTATTTCTTTATTTCTTTATTTCTTTATTTCTTTATTTCTTTATTTCTTTATTTCTTTATTTCTTTATTTCTTTATTTCTTTATTTCTTTATTTCTTTATTTCTTTATTTCTTTATTTCTTTATTTCTTTATTTCTTTATTTCTTTATTTCTTTATTTCTTTATTTCTTTATTTCTTTATTTCTTTATTTCTGTATTTCTTTATTTCTTTATTTTTTTATTTCTTTATTTCTTTATTTCTTTATTTCTTTATTTCTTTATTTCTTTATTTCTTTATTTCTTTATTTCTTTATTTCTTTATTTCTTTATTTCTTTATTTCTTTATTTCTTTATTTCTTTATTTCTTTATTTCTTTATTTCTTTATTTCTTTATTTCTTTATTTCTTTATTTCTTTATTTCTTTATTTCTTTATTTCTTTATTTCTTTATTTCTTTATTTCTTTATTTCTTTATTTCTTTATTTCTTTATTTCTTTATTTCTTTATTTCTTTATTTCTTTATTTCTTTATTTCTTTATTTCTTTATTTCTTTATTTCTTTATTTCTTTATTTCTTTATTTCTTTATTTCTTTATTTCTTTATTTCTTTATTTCTTTATTTCTTTATTTCTTTATTTCTTTATTTCTTTATTTCTTTATTTCTTTATTTCTTTATTTCTTTATTTCTTTATTTCTTTATTTCTTTATTTCTTTATTTCTTTATTTCTTTATTTCTTTATTTCTTTATTTCTTTATTTCTTTATTTCTTTATTTCTTTATTTCTTTATTTAATTTTTTCTTTATTTCTTTACTATTTATTTTTCTTACTAAATCTGTGACTCAATTATTCCCGTCATTTATTCTCTTTTGATTTCATGTTTTTTTCACTATTAACTGACATGATTTCGGCTATTAAATTAGAATTTTCCTGAATTTCTTGCACTTACAACGGCAAAAGCAGCAAAAAGTGAAAAAATCTAAATGAGCTCAATTGATGAAATTGTGCGTTTTCCTCGATTTCGTTGTCTGATTGAGTTTTCATTGAAAATAAGACAAATGAACGACACATTGAATGTTTCTGCTTTCGTTGAAATGTTTTTTTTTTTTTTGTTACTTTTTATATTTATTTTTTGTATTCTGTGCAATTGATGTGAGTAACAGCCTGAAGCTACAGCAAGTTGTAAAGTTTTTACTATCGATTTGTATCGAGACGTAAATATAGATCAAAGATTTTCAATTGTAAAATGAAAATTTGTTATAAACTCAAATAATTTAGTTAGAAGAATAATAAAACAACATTCAGCTGCAATTTAAATTTATTTTGAACATGAAAAACATTAAATTTAAATTTAATGAATGAAATCTTCAATATGATGAATCTGGTAGTCGTTCAAAAAAATTCATAATATTAATGAATAAAATCATTTTATTTTTTATGTTCTCAAAAAATAGAACATTGTTTGCAATTGTGTTCACCATTGTCGTTCAACATTAATTAATATTGTTAAATATCGACGTAACATTTAAATCACTTGCAGCTGCAACTATTTTTTCTTTATTTGTTAAATTTTGTTAAACAAGTTTTTTAAAGTGTGGCACAACACACCCCAAAAACTGTTGTATACAATTAATTAAAAAAAAAATAATAAAAAATTAAATTGTAAAAAAACTTTACTAAAAATTATTGCAATGAGAACTGCAAACAATTAAACCGCCAGCATAGACAGCTGTCAAAAAGTCATGGCATTGCCAACCCGAAAAAAAACTAGATTTTTTTTTTGCATCTCTTGATCGTATAGTCGACTTAATCATTTTATAGCAACACGTGCGCTACAGCAAACACTGCAACAACATAAATGATTGCTGCTGTTGCTGTTACGGCTGCCGTCGTTGCATTCAAACATGTTAAAATCTTTGCATTTACTGCAAATTTTACAACGAAACTCACTCAAGCCAGACGCACATAAAAACCACACGATTTGCATGCAGATTAATATTAAAAACCAGAAATAAATGGCAATCAAACGATCGTTAATAAGCAGCGGCGATTTATAGCAATTTAGCACAGGCGTTTTATGTATATATCACAATAACAATTTCAAATATATCACAATAACAAATATGAGAATAAATATATCACAACAACAATGTCAATTAATCACTGTCGCAAGTTATATGTTTTGTTTAGTTTTTCAGTAACAAGTTGCATATTCAGGCATTTCTACAAAACATATCACACACAACAAACAGATTACAAATGCACAACAAAATTGTCATTGTGATAACAATATGTAGCAAACAACAAAAGCAAAAACACAACAATAAACTACAAGTGAAAAACTGCATTAAATGCTTGACGTACATTTGGCATGCTTCGCATTGACTGTCAGCCAGACACTACAGTTTAATATGTCTTTTTGTTCGTCGTCTCCAACCCTAGTCCCAAACAGTCCATCCATCCATTCAACCATTTATACGTTGCACCATCTGTCCCCTGTCGTCCATCGTCCACTCAACTGACAACTTATTTATAGCATGACATACAAAAGAAATGCTTATAAAATTTTTTGTTCACATTTCAATTTAGCTTATATCATCGTTAGAAGCCACAGCCAACCACCAAGTTGTTGTGATAAGTGGCATTTTTTCTCGCATTGCTTGGCTTTTCCTTATTCGACGATGTTGTCGTCGTCGACGGCGTAACAATTGGCAAACGTTTCTTGATTGCTTTTTAAGACAATTTTCTATAAATAATAATTGCAGCTAAAATGTATATTTTAATTGTTGTGATTATCACTGGCAACACTAAGTTCTGTTGTAATATATAAAATATAAACCAGTGACATGTTTATTAGATGTGTCCCAGTTTTTTTTAGCACCTGCTAAAATAATCTGATGAATGTTAATAAATAATTAGGTCAGTGTCCTAGCATGTTATCTAACTTGTGTTAATAATTTTCTTTCAATATAGTAAGTTTAGTTTTTAATTTACAACAATTACATTTGTGATTGACATGTTCTTAACAAGAAAAGAAATAATATATATATAGAAATAAGAAATTGTAAAAATGATGATTGTGATTATCACTGATGTATAAAGGTAAAAAATAATAATATATGTCAGTGATAATTATTTGATTTAATGTGACAATTTCAATGATTGTTATTATCACTCTTCCGGAGTGTGATATTGTATTAATACTATTTATACATTATGAATAAAATTAATAAATGTCAGTGATAATTATTTATTGTAATATATACTAAAAGAATAATAAATGCCAGTAAATTAATAAATGCCCAAACCGTGATAGTTATAATTATCACTGTTTGGAAGTGTGGTAATTGATACTGCATTAAACATATTTTTATATTACGATAAAATTAATAAATGCCAATGACAATTATTAATTTAAATGACAATTTATTATTATAGGTCGCTGATATTGAATTTTGTATTATAAAAAGCCAATTCGCATAAATAGATTATGAAATAACTAATTGTAAAGCTTATTTTGTGATTATCACTATTTGTGAGTGTACTTTCAAAATATTTTTATATTCGCAAATATTAAAAAATGCCAGTGATAATTATTTGATTCAATGTAATAATTCAATTACCACTATTTCGGAGTGTGATGTAGCATTAACAATAATTTTGTATACGAAAATTTATAAATGATAGTGAATTTTATTGTGATAATATCTAATTATAGATTTTTGATAAATAATCTTGTAAAATATAAATATATTTGTCAGTAATGTCACTCGTTTTCTGTAATACTATTGAATGATTTGAAATAGTTTTTCTTTTGAAGCATTTATAAAAATAAAATTTACATCGTAATATGTTTTTTTAAGTGAAAATGTGTCATTATAAATTTAGATTATAATATTGTGATATATATATTGTGATTATAAATTTAGAAATAAAATTTTGCAAAATTTAAACATTTTTCGTGCTTTTTTTTGTATTATTAACTTATGTCACTGTATTTCTAATAAATGTATTTATTTTAACGTTTATCACTGGTTCCAAATGTAATTTATTACACATTACAATTTTGTATACAAAAGGAAATCGTGATTTCTTAAATATCAAATATTTTGTATTAAAAATAACAGTTTTCATTTACATCACTGATATATAACAAAATTTTATAGTGATAACTGGAATTTGAAGTATTTTATATTAAATAATAATGCAGTGATAAATATTCAAATATGTGATAGTTGTCTTAAAATTTAACTTCTTGAGCTTACTTTTCTTATTACTGTATTTCTGCAATGGTTTTGTTGTGATATTATTAAAATGTTACGATAATATCAGTGATTCAAAATATATCACTGATTTAGTTAAAAAAAAGTAATTATAAAATAATTTTGCGAACACTGAGAACAGATCTACTAATTGTTGCATGTTTTTCAAAATGGTGACATTTTATTTTGGGAAATTTCTTATCAGTACAAATTATAGGCATATTGTAGGGCATGTTTTGATATAAACAACTCTGTGGTCTGATTACAATATTTTAAAACGATGTCCTTTGCTTAATGTGCCGAATTTTACTTGTGATATACTGTAGTGATAAACTTTATAACATGTTTGTTAGACGAATCAAAATGCATTCATATGAATCAAAATGCATTCATACAGATCTATGTTTAAAATGCAACAAAAAAAATATATATTATGAGTATAAAACTTTTTATAATGTGTGATACAATAGTTATTAATAGTTATTATTATGAAATTTTTAAAGCAGTTTCCAGGATACTTAAAACCATGTTTTCATATAAACTTTACTTTTGAATGCTTACAATATTTCAAGATTATGTTTACAATCATCGTTGAGCCGCATACAACTTGTGATATATTGCAGTGATATAATATAAAATATTTTTTAGACGAAACAAAACCCATTTTTATGGTTACAGACTGATCTATGTGAATAATACACAAAAACATTTTTTTTTTAGAATAAAACTTTTCGTATGAGTGATGAATATAGTTAATAATTTTTAGTGTGGAAAATAAGTTTTCAATTATTATGAAATTTTAAAATCATCCAGGCATATTTTAAAGCCGGTTATGATAAAAACTTTATTTTTGGATTCTTACAATATTTCAGAATTATGTTTTTCAGCATCGTTGAGTCGAATACTACTTGTGATATATGGATATAACATATAATGTTTTTCACACGAATCAAAATGTATTCTTATGATTTAAAATGTACTATATACTTGAAATGTACAAAATATATATTTTTAAAATAAAACTATTAATTATGAGTGATAAAATAGTTTTTACTTTTTAGTATGGGAAACAAGTTTTCGAATATTATGAAATATTAACACCAGTATCCAAGAATATTTTAAAGCAGGTTTTCATATAAAATTTACTTTTGGATGCTTTAAATATTTAAACAAAATTTTTCTAATCATCTTTGAACCGTATATAACTTGTGATATATTGCTGTGATATATAATATAAATTGTTTTTCAGATGAATCAAAATGACAAGAGATTAAGTTTGAATTAAAGAATTATAACTTTGTACTATTAGTGATGCAAATAGTTATTACTTTGTAGTAGTGACATTTTTAAACCTTCATTATGAAAACATAATTTAATATATTTTACATCCAATTATTATTCCTTTTAAATCAATCATTTTGAAACTCATTGTCATTAAATTATTCATAAATTATAGAGTGCCATACGCATGTTTCTGGTTCTGACGATATCATTCAACCATCACCACCATCATCTGTGGTGGCGGTGGCGCGCCTCAGTAATTTATTAAATTAACATGACATCACGAGCGCAACATAATTTCATTTTAATGCACATAAGATTTACCGACATGATGTGGTACTTTTTTTTAATAATTTCTATACCACATACATGGTTTTCATTTCTATGCTGTCATTCATTTCCCATTTTCGCTCCCTATATTTTACATCCAGTTTTACCCTTTGCTGTAGTTAAGTTTTTTTTTTTAATTTATTTGTTTAGAAAAAATCGTGGTTCCTTTCGACCACACGAGCGCCCTCAAGTGTAACGTTGCCGCATTTGTGCCATGTTGCATGTATTTTGCACAATAGAAATAACGCAGTATGCGGAAAACTATATTGCAATAGGGGAGCCCTCCGACATATGCGACGTCAATTTGTTGGAGCCCTTTTATCATACGAATAAAATGCGTTTCATAGCAGACAAAGTGAAAAAATAACCAGATCAACAACATAAAATTGAAGTGCCAGTGCAAGAAGAATCGTGTGATGCAGCAAGTTTTCTATGAAAATAGGGGGAAATGCTTCATTATCTAGAGTAGTGCCAGGGGTACCCTATACTATCATTATTTTTGTTTTTTTTTGCACTTTTTTAATATATGAAGCTGTCGCACAGTTTAATGATTTCACTAAATTATGCATTTTGTTAATTCAAGCATAGATAATTGAAAGTTGTTACTGGGAATATTTTTATGGTGCATGGTTCTGTGGGATCATAAAAAGTGCAATGGCTCTTAAGTAGAAAAATCATTTAAACACAAATAAATGTTTTTTTTTTTGAAAAGTAAAATATTTTCTTTTAGTTTTCAATATGTTCAATTTATTTCAACACTATTTTTTGCAAACTCTACAAAATTCTAAAGAGTATCTAAAGTTCTTTGAAAAAACTGTGAAAACTTAAAAATGCTTCAACTTCTAACAATGCCTCAACTGCAAAGCAAAACATGCAGAAAATTGAAAAGTTGAACAATACTGAAAAGCAAAACCAAAACACTGGCTGACTGACTGATGCACCATGTTGTCAGGAAGACAGACAAGAGACAAGAGACAGTCTGCTGTGCATATGTCTCATTTGTCAACTGGTGTAAAAACAATGCAACTCTGTCTAGGGGGTCGTTTGCTGGTGCTGAGGGCAGCAACCAAAAAAGAGGACAATAACCTTCTTCGGGTTGAAACAAGAAAAAACACAGACTCTTTGAAATTGGAGCAGCACTTTTATAGCATTTTGTTCGTGTCGTTTTAAAAAGGGTGTCTTTTTTCCTGGGACTATAAAGAAGTGTTAATTAGGCAGCAGGGTAAAATGAGCAATTGAATTACATGCAATATTAGTGTTTTACAGAAAACAATCGGGGTAAATGGATCTGTGTTAAGTTTAAATACAAACGTAAATTTGTTAAAATGTTCAGATATATAAAATATTAGTTTATTTCGATTATATCTTTGAAATGTTTGTTAATTAAAAAAAAAAATTAAACTATTCAAATATCATTGTTAAGTACTATGATTTTTTATTTCGAGTAAGATAATCATGTCAATTTTGTAATTTTTTTACAATTTTTTACAAATCAATCAATTTTTTTTTTTTCAGTTTATGTTAATTCATGATCATGGCCCTACCAACATTTCTACTCCCTAGTAGAAATTTGGGTAGGGCCATGCTCATGAACTGATCATGTCATTATTTGAGATGATCGGGATATGACGAGCACCACGATGTCCTTGTAACGCAGATCATGTACTCACCTCAGGCAATGATCATGTACTGATCGGGTAATTCCCCATATCATTATTTATCTGACCATTGCCTTGTTAAAACATGAGCATTCGAAATCACTACAAATACCCGATGAAATAAAATATCATACCTCATTGAAACCTGATCATTGCCCCATGAAAATTTCTTTATGAGGAACAATTAATGTAGCTTTGATCGGGACCATTGGCTGTTTAGATAATGTAAACCCTGCTAAGGTGAGCATGATAAGGGCATGACATGGCAATGATCATATTTGCTCTAATAGGGGTTACCTGACGAAACCCCGATCATTTCCCGATGGCGCATCGGGCAAATTTCCACTAGGGCTAGGGATGTAGTCGGAAGAACACATAATTTTCATTAAAATCCAGAACTGAACTAGGCATTTCTTTCGAAAAAGTATCAGATCGTCGGAGATTAGTAAAAAAAAGATCTTTAATAGTAAAACGAAGATAAATCAAAGAAGAAGGACAAAATAGACTTTGGGAAATAATTAAGAGGACAGCGTATGGAAAAGGAGTACTGTCCTCCCAAAAGCCGTACGGTTGGTAGTCTTAATTATGAGGAAAAATATGTAAGTAAAATGTTATGTTTGACAAATAATTTGTATGCTAAACTCTGCCAATAACCTGCCTTGATGCATCTATTTCCAGCTGCCATGGGACATACGCAAAAACTGTCCTCCCAAACATAGTATGGTTGGTAGCCATAGTTATCAGGAAGGAAATTGTGAGTCAAATTTTATGTTTAACAAATAATTTGTCTGGTACACTCTGCCAATAACCTGCCATGATTCAGTCATTTTAAAAAATGTACAATATAAATTTGATGTCAACAAAATGAGATAGGCTAGACTGCCAATACATTCCTAAAATCTGTCTTCAGGCATCTAATTTACATATTTATAAAAAAGTGTTTTCCCAACAATTGATATCCGATATTATGCTGAATACCTGCAACAATGCATGCTATTTCAAATAGTAGGTCACAAACATTCCATTAAGCTGCCGTGGAACGAACGCATTTTTGCACATTTGCAAAATCTGCGCATTTGCAGAAATCTCTCAATATACTGCCTGTAACCTTCCGATTATTTTGTTGCGGCTTCCTTAATTTTTCTAAAATATATCGTAAGTTCTATGTGTTTATTTATTTGTTTTTAAACTTTCGTAATATTATAAAACTAGACTAAGAAAAATACAATTGAATCAATAGTTTTGTTACCATTAAATTTATTAAATATAATTAATTTTAATAGGTTAATAACATTAAATACTACAAAATACTGTTTATTATTGAGTTTATATTAAAATATTTAATTTTGGTGTACTGATAAATCAATACTTGTCCTATTGTCAAATATTAATAGGATTTTATGAGTTCTATTTCTGAGTTTAAACGTAAAGTTTACGGTTAAACTCAGATTATTTATTCAGATTGTTTAATGCATTTATTAAAAAAATCGTTAAGTTTTTAACCTTCTCATTTAATGTAAGTATATAAAAAATATGTCATTTATTCTGAATATAAAATTTACTCAAAAAAGTTTTCTTCACTATGTCTTTAATTTAACTTTGTCTAGTTTCCAAAACATTTGCTAAATTTTGAAAATTTCTTTATTTTGTCACACTTTTTTATTTCCAAATAAATTTAATTTTCCCAAGAATATTTTCCCATTGCAATATATTTCTTTTCCATTCATTGCCAACAACAATGTTTCATCATTACTCATATATAATCTCTTTACATTGTCAGCTAATGACATAGACTTCTTCAGACGTTATTAACAGCAAATTTATAACGCATTTACACCCTCGTAAACAGGCGGCTTATTATCGCAACCACTTGAAAGTCATCACATACTACAAAACAAAAAATAGAAATACTGGCTCTAATCGTACACATACTACGTACATGATAGACTTAATTGAGTTAACGGTCTGCGCATTAACATGAGTTCGTTTCCCTTTCTATGATAAGGCAAAAAGTGTAAAAATACGAAATATAAAAAACTAAAAACAACAGTGCAGACACAAAACAATGGGAAAATGTTGGTTGCTTCATCGGAGTTTTTGTGTTTCTATATTATAAAATATGAACATTGTCATCATTAGTGCTATTTTTGCACATTTATGTTAACTACAAATTAATTAGGCAGGCAGTGTTGAAAATTTGCACATTATTATTGATAAAAACAAAATGATCATTTATAAAACCTCCCAAAAAACAAAACGAAGTTAATAAGAAAAAAAAAAGAACAACATATAATTATGATAAATACCATATTAACAACAAAAGCTACAACACCACCAATTTTGGCGCCTCTTCGCGGCTAATAAAATTGCGTCACAGTCAACTGAAATGTTTTTCTGTTTTGTTTTGCCATGTATGGGGGCTCAAATGACCCGCTCACCCTGCGCTAAAACGTTTAAAAGGGGTAAACAGCAAATACGCGGTATGTTGTTGATTACTGAAAAAGAGTCTATAATATGTGTGTTTAATGTCAATGACTTTTGTGTGTGACGATATTTGGTCTTATTTTACACAGTGAACAATAGAAGGTAATTTTTTGTGATTTATACAATTTATGAAAAATTGAAAGCAGTTGAAATTGATTGAAACTGGTTGAAAGTGATTGAAAATGGTTAAGTTTGAATGTAACTGGTTAAAAGTGATTGAAATTGGTTTAAAGTTATTGAAACAAGTTAAAAGTGATTGAAAATGGTTGAATGTAAATCTAACTGGTTCAAAGTGATTGAAACTGGTTGAAAGTGATTGTAACTGGTTCAAAGTAATTGTAACTGGTTGAAAGTAATTGAAATTGGTTGAAAGTTATTGAAACTGGTTAAAAGTGATTGAAACTGGTTGAAAGTGATTGAAACTGGTTGAAAGTGACTGAAATTGGTTGAACGTTATTGAAACTGATTGAAAGTGATTGAAACTGGTTGAAAGTGATTGAAATTGGTTGAAAGTGATTGAAATTAATAAATTGAATAGAAAATTGTTCTATCTTGTCATTTTTGTCTTTTTTTTTATTAGATATGATTGTTTAGGTGAGAACAGACAAAATTGAAACTGGTGAAAAGTGATTGAAACTGCTTGAAAGTGATTGAAACTGGTTGAAAGTGATTGTAACTGGTTGAAAGTAATTGTAACTGGTTGAAAGTAATTGAAATTGGTTGAAAGTTATTGAAACTGGTTGAAAGTGATTAAAAATGATTGAATGTAAATGCAACTGGTTTAAAATGATTTAAACTGGTTCAAAGTAATTGAAATTAATAAATTGAATAGAAAATTATTCTATCTTGTCATTTTTGTATTTTTTTTTATTAAATATGATTGTTTAGGTGAAAGCAGACAAAATTGAAACTACTTGAAAGTGATTGAAACTGGTTGAATGTGATTGAAACTGGTTGAAAGTGATTGAAACTGGTTGAAAGTGATTGTAACTGGCTGAAAGTGATTGTAACTGGTTGAAAGTGATTGAAACTGGTTGAAAATGATTCAGAGTAATTGAAGGTGTTTGAAAATTGTTGATAGTGATTCAAATGGTGGTGTTTGAAATTGGTTGGAAATACTGTAAATAATTGAAATTAAATGGTAACTATACAAATTAATTATTAACATATATTAACACTTCAAAAATATTCAATAAACAATAAATTGCTGAAAATTCCGAAAAACATAAAATTCATAAAGAAATTATAAACGACCATTAATTAAAACAGGTACAATACCTTTGTAAGTCTTTAAATATATTCAATGGGTTTTTTGTCACTCCACAACAGATAGCATCAAACGTGCATTGAGCTTTCTTAATTATTCTTTCTTTCAGAAATACGTCCAATTTTGTATTCAATTGTGTTGCTGTCGATGGTTTGCGAATTTTATCACATACTTTATAAAACAATTGAAATGCAAAAAGAGGCGTTTCCGATGTATTTTCTGTTTATTTTCATTTTGTACGACATACACTTTTGCGCACAAATTGCAACTCATTTGCAGCGCACTTTTTGTTTCATAGATATTCTAAGAATTTTAATTACGTGCCTGTCTGCACAACGTAGGCAGCAGCAGCAGCGATACAAAAAATGACAACATATGGGAATGATTGAAATGCTTATAGAAACTGAAAGAAATTTCAAAGTATTTAATATGCAAATCTTTGGCTTACCTTTTAGAGAGTTTTGTATTCAAATCTGTAAATAGAAAAATGAAAATATTTATTAATAAAACATAATTTAAAAAATTAGTTAAAAAAATTTCTATTAAAAACTTTATAAAGTCATTATATACTTCAATTGTAATTAAATCACAGCAAAGTAATAAAAGTAGCTTAACAATTCAATCAAATAATAATTTATTTACACTGCACATGAATAAATAACTTCATAAATTGCTTTATTTCTTTCGCACTTAATTCGACTGCCTTCAATTGATAGCATGGCGCCATGCGACATGGTGTTCTGCCCTAAAAGCAGGCAACAATAATTCGCACGCAACAAGAACATGATAACAGTTAATAAAAAAAAATACCATAAAAATGTTGACCACCACATCGACAAATGTTGGTCGACAAGCACTGTTGACAAAACGAAAACAAAAAAAAAAAAAACTGAAACCACAACTCGTAACGCGCCACAGTTATACATAATTCTTCAACTGTCAATATCGCTTACTATCGTTCAATTATTCATATTCAATAAACATGGCAAACGTCGTGTTAGCGTTGTATGAAAATTTATTAATACAAATATGGCAGGACAAGCTCTGTAGAAGAATATTTTAAGCACAATACAAAAAAAAGAATACACTTCAATAAAAGTTGAAGGAAATTTTGATAAAAAATCATTTAAGAGATATTAATACTATAAGCTTTTTGCATTTAAAAAAATATGTTATAACATAAAATCTCAAAACTTTTTATAGCTTTTAATACTAAAAGCTTTTTAGAGCTTCTTACACTAAAAACTTTTTTCGAGCTTTTGATATTAAAATCTTTTTTTTTTTACTTAATTTAATGCAAAATATTGTTAGAATTTTTAATACTAAAAGCGTTTAAAGCTTTAAATACAAAAAGCTTTTTAAATTTTAACACTAAAAGCTTTTTAGAGCTTTTAAACTAAAAGCTTTTTAGAGCTTTAAATTATAAAAGCTTTTTTGAGCTTTAAATAATAAAAGCTTTTTAGAGCTTTAAATAATAAAAGCTTTTTAGAGATTTAAATAATAAAAGCTTTTTAGAGCTTTAAATAATAAAAGCTTTTTAGAGCTTTAAATAATAAAAGTTTTTTTAGCTTTAAAAAACAATATTAGTTATATATTATTGTTAGAGCTTTTAATACTAATAGATTTATAGCGCTCTAAACTAAAAGCTTTTTAGAGATTTCAAAACTAAAAGCTATTTAGAACTTTAAATACTCAACGTTTTTTTAGCTTTAAAAAACAATATTAATTATATTATAATATATTATTGTTAGAGCTTTTAATAAAAAAGTTTTATTTTATTTAGAGCTCTAAATATAAAAAGCTTTTTAGAGTTTTAAAACTTTAAGCTTTTTATGGATTTCAATACTAAAAGCTTTTTAGAGCTTTAATACTAAAAGTTTTTTTAGCTTTAAAAAATATTAATTAGAACATTTAATAATACAAGATTTAGCGTCTAATAACAAAAGCTGTATTAAAGCATTTTATAGTATTTTTTTAGAGCAGTTGAAAACATTACATTTTATTAGAGCTTTTAATAATACATTTTTTCAATACATTTTTTAGCGCTTTTATAAATGTTTTTAATAAACTAAATAAAAACTTTTACATGCAAACAAATTTTAGAGGCATTATTAAAAAAGATTATTAGATTTTTTTTTTAAAATAGCTTTAAGGGCCTTTAAAAAAAAAGATTTTTATGGCTTTTAGTTAAATAATATTTTTAGTGCTTTTATAAAAAAGATTTTATTAAATAAAGTTGATTTAAGATTTTATTATAGAATAAACTTTTTCAAAATTGTATTAAAAAAATAATTTACAAATCTTTTATTCAAATGAAGCTTTTATTAAAAAAAAATTTTAAGATTTTATAAAAAACAATGATTTTTTTTTTGGATAGCTTTTTTTTAAATCTATAAAAATGTTATTAAAGAAAAACTTTTTAAAATCTTTTTTAGAGCCTTTTTAAAGCTTTTAGTAAAAAAAGTTTTTCAAAAAAAGGTTTGAAAATCTTAAACTAAAAAAAGCTTTTATTTTTAAAACTTCTATTAAAAAGAAGCTTAAAAAACTTTTAAAGCTTTTATTTTAAAGGAGTTTTTTTACTAAAAACCCTTTTAAAATCCTTGACAAATCTTTTTTAAATATCGAAATTTGTAGAGTATTCTGAAAATGCTTTTTAATATTATTTTAAAATATTTAGCACTTCGCAGTAAAGAAAAACCAAACATTTATCTTCAAGTGTTTTGTAGACATTTCGTAGTGGGTTGACTTTAATACTAAAAACATATCCTTGCGCTGCCACTAAGCCGCTGTTGATTTTGTAAATTGACACAGCAATTTAGCTTGCGATAACCCAGCAATTTACGGGGCTCTATACGAGAGCCAGCCAACCAAAACCGCAGCACAAGGACGTTTTACTTTACGTGTATCCTGGCTGACTGTTGAGGATATTGTTAGTACAGGAAGTTGTGCTAACAACTTTTCCTGTATTTTTATTTCCACAATCTCGAAGTTTTTTTTTTTATTTTATGACGGTTATTTTTAGTTTGCAAAAAAATGCATACAGGATCAAAGCGCAATTTGTGCGCACCTAACAGGATGTTTCGATTGGCTTACATACAATTATTTAATTTTTTTTTTTTTTGTTCTTTATAACTCGAGCAATTTTCATGCTCATATAGCGCATAAATTTGCGCCACTTTGAGCAGCTTATTAAAATGTGCAACGAGAATGCAACGAGAATGACGTCTTTTTTTAATAGTTATTTTTTTCATTGGTTTTTAATTAAATGCAAAAATGCGTGTCAGCAGTTTAGTGAACTTATTTTAATCAGAATGCGTTCCGTGCTGCAGTCAAAAGCAACACGTGACGCGCGTAAAAGTGCAGCCTAAGTTCAAATTAAATTAGCGGCAAAGTGGCTAAGGTAATTTAATACTTTATTACTGATTAAATTTACGTTAGAACGTGGTGCATAAAAAATACGATAATAAAAATGTATTGATTAGAAACACTCGATTGAATAATGCTAATGCATATTATCAAATTAATTGTTTTATTTGTGTAGATAAATGTTTGTTGAAAATTTAAA
This sequence comes from Dryomyza anilis, assembly GCA_951804985.1. Taxonomy (NCBI): domain Eukaryota; kingdom Metazoa; phylum Arthropoda; class Insecta; order Diptera; family Dryomyzidae; genus Dryomyza; species Dryomyza anilis. The sequence continues at coordinate 93,762,347 of OX638131.1, read as the reverse complement.
TTAGTGTTGAAAGCAGTTGGATGTGATGCAAAAAATTGTTGAATGTTTGAATTTTTAAAGAGTATTTTAAATATTTTAAATTAGACATATCTACTTGAAAATACTGGTCAAATTGACTTATAATTACTTAATAGAATAGAAGTGAAGTGAATTGACAAATTGTTTAAATCAGTTTGAAATGATTTAGCTTACTTTGATGTATTTCGATCGAAAGTTTCATATACTTGACATTTTTAACAAATTTTTGGAAGTAATAATATATTTTGATTATTCTACAAGACGATACATTAATAAATATTGATAAAATTAAAAATTCAGGTTTAGATTAAAAAAATATATTAAATATATTCGAACTGCACATCCAGAAAAAAATACTATATAAATAATAGTTTTTTTACCATTAAAAACAGTCAATAGGATAAATTATTATTTTAATCGGAAAATACCATTAAATACTAGAAAATACCATGACATTACCATTGAGTTTATATGAAATAATTTTGCTATTGACCAATATTGATAGGATTTAAATCCACCTATTATCCACCTATTATAATAGTAAAACGTAGTTCAAGAGTTTTACAATCCAAGAACCCTGGTAGAAATTTGCATGATGCGCCATCGGGAAATGATCGGGTTTTCGTTGGGTAAGTCCTAATAGAGAAAATATGATCATTACCTTAACATGCCCTTATCATGCTTACCATACCAGGGTTTGCATTATCTAAATAGTCAATGTTCCCGATCATAGCTACATTATTTGTTCCTCATAACGAAATGACATCAGACAATGATCGAGATTTAATGAGAGAAACCCTATTATGCTCGGGCTCTGACAAGGCAATTGTCGGGTAAATAATAAAATGGGGAATTGCCCGATCAGTACATGCTCATGGCCTGAGGTCAGTACATGATCAGGACACTGCGTTACAAGGACATTGTGGGTCTCGTCATATCCCGATCATCTTAAATAATGACATGATCACTTCATGACCATGGCCCTACCAAAATTTCTACTAGGGTTGTTCCTGATAATGAAATTAGCATCAGGCAATGATCGAGATTTATGAGAGAAACCCTATTATGCTCGGGCTCAGACAAGGCAATTGTCGGGTAAATATTAAAATGTGGAATTGCCCGATCAGTACATGATCATGGCCTGAGGTCAGTACATGATCAGGACACTGCGTTACAAGGACATTGTGGGCCTCGTCATATCCCGATCATCTCAAATAATGACATGATCACTTCATGACCATGGCTCTACCAAAATTTCTACTAGGGTTGTCCCTGATAATGAAATTAGCATCAGGCAATGATCGAGATTTATGAGAGAAACCCTATTATGCTCGGGCTCAGACAAGGCAATTTTCGGGTAAATAATAAAATGGGGAATTGGCCGATCAGTACATGATCATGGCCTGAGGTCAATACATGATCAGGACACTGCGTTACAAGGACATTTTGGGCCTGGTCATATACCGATCATCTCAAATAATGACATGATCACTTCATGACCATGGCCCTACCAAAATTTCTACTAGGGAAAACAATAAATTTCAAACTAGACTTCACACTTACAATTTCTCGATGTTCTGCAATTTGAGTTAATGGCGACATTATAATTTATTTTAATCTTTTATTAAATTTAATTTATGCATCGCATAAGCAATTGTTTTTTAGAATTATACAAACATGAAGTTCAAGTTTATTTAATCAAGAATTTTTTGAAATAATTATAATATTCCTAGTGCCTTATTGTCAGGAGGACAAAATGCAAACGCTTAAAATGCGTAGAATTTGTAGACACTGCAAAATATTGCTTAAGTAATTATCGTAACGTAAACAGCGTGAAGATTATTGCATAAATAATATTGAATGAATGAATAAAATGCAGATTGAGCTCTTATATGGCAGGCGTTCCGTTTACGATTATGATAATCGAGCAAAGCGCAGGAAGCTGTGAATGAATGTATAAATGTACATGACACGTAAGTGCAAATTGTTTAGTTGGATGGAGATTATAAATATTCATGGTGATATTAAACAAATATTAACAACAAAAAAACAGTTCAAGAAATGCGCTTATTATGGAGGCAACACGTGTCGTGCAAGAAATAATTAGTTTTTACAAAATGAAAAATTAAATTTTAAATAATAATAAAAAATGATTGTATTGTGTACACTCAAAAGAAAATGTCCCATTAAGTACTTGATGGTACGACCATTGATTTTATGGGTCATGTAACTAATATTCTTTTTATTTTTTTATATGATCATGAAAAATAAAATTGAATTCGGCTATATCATAAAAATAGAAATACGCATCAATAAATACTATCTTTCTATTATATTTAACAGGGCGTATTATAAAAATAATGGTACAAAAAAACTTTTTTATTAATTGTGTGAATATTATTGTAATAATGGAACACATCGTATTAATCAATTTTATAAAGAAAAATAATTGTTTTACTATTAAAATATAAGTTTTTCCTTGGTGTATAATAAATTAAATTAATGAATTAATTTAAAACAAACTTCAAATCAGTAAAGATTGGGTTATATAGAAAACTTTAAATTGCATTTACAGCATTCTTTTATTTGCAATAGCGAACTGTTTGCTGGGAAACTTAGTTCTGCTAGTGATCAAGATCGTGCAAGTGTTACTGGTGTGCATATCGCTAGTGTAGCTAACATGCACTAGATGGCGCCATAGTCACAAGACGCTGCAATGTGTCTATAATTCATAGACTCTTATTCGACAACATGTTTATTTAAAAAAGATATTTCTTAACGCAATAATAATGCACGAATGCAAGAGTGAAATAGTGACATAAAGGTAAAATAAAAAATAAGAAAAATAAAATAAATAAATATAATAAAAAAAATAATATAAAAATGAAAAAAGTAAATCAGAAATAAAACCAGTTAGGAAGGTTAGATCACATGGGAAATTTTAAAGTAGGTGTTATTATGATAGTTAGGATTTTCAAAATTATAGTTGGTCTAAGCCAACTATAAATACCCTACACATATGTGTGGTAACCATTCAAAGTGGTATATAGGTCACCAGGGTATACGAATCCTGAAAATAACTACAAACTTTCCATCCCTGAAGAATGTTCTTTCATTTGATACCCATGTTTACAAATGGGTAGGTGTACCGAATTTCGATTTTTTTTTTTTGGGAACCACAAGTCGTTTCGTGGGAAAACATTATTTTCATGTATTTGAACATAATGTCAATATATATTTGACCAAAAAAGTTTACCTAAGCACGTATGCAGTAAAATTGATTTGTTGATGTAAATTTTCTATGAGGTATTTGAACATAAGTGGCCGGTTCTCAGGTCACAATAGACCGATTATGCCAATTTTCTTGTTTAGACAGCTTAGATATATAAGTAATCCAAATCTAAAGTTTCATTGCTCTAGCTCTTCAACTTTTACTGTAATCCTGATTTCAACAGACAGACAGAAGGACAGACGGACAGACGGACAGACGGACGGGCAGACGGACATCGCTAAATCGACTCAGGAAGTCATGCTGATCAAGAATATATATACTTTTCCATACCGGAGATGCTTTTTTCAGGGTGCGACAAACGGCGTACCAAACTGAATATACCCTTTCACTCTTAGTGTAGGGTATAAAAATATTATTAAAATACAAAAAAAATAAATTTTCTTTTTTATGAATTGGATTTAACAGCAACAAATTTTTAAAACAGCTAAAATTGTCTGTTTTAATAGCATAACTTTGTTTACTGAAACAGCAAACTGTCATTTGCTGTTTCAGCAAAATCCGGCGTTTTCTTCTTTTCAGCAAACATTTTTGCTATATTGGCAACCTTTGTTGCTACTCTTAGAGACTTTTTATTTTGATGCCCTATATCCCGCTAGGTATCCAAGAAACTGAAGAAGACAAGACAGATTTTTTATTTTGAGTGTAATATAAAGTTTAAAAGTTAATTGGATCTAAGTCAACTAAAAATACTCTAAGCATACGGAATAATATGGAGACATTAATAATTATCGTTTAAACTGATCCTGATAACAGTATCGTGAACCCGTTAGAGATTGGGATATTTTTTATATTTTCTAACAAGAGGTTTTTTAAATAGAGAATTATAACATATCATTTGAAAGATTAGTATGTGTAATAATACAAAAATGTTATTACCAACCCTTAGAATAAATTATGGAAAATTGCGAAAAAATACAGTCAACATTTTTTTGTTGCCGTCCAACTTTAATAGTTGACTTAAAATTAATAATAAATAAAAAAAAACATTTAGTAAACTATTTTATATTAATAAATACTTAGTCAAATCATTTTTATGCTTATATATTATTATTGGATTTTTTTAAATTTATTTTAATATTCGAAGCGAAACATTCAACATATTCAAAAGATTACCAGTAGACAAAGGCAGAGTGTGTATTAAAAGCTGCATATTTTCTGACCGTTCCCAAAACATGCCGAGAATCTGCCAATAAAATTCGACGCAGTGTATCAAATTTTAGCTTGTCCCGTTTCCTGTCTGTTTCCAATATATGCCGGATATATGTTATTACAATTGCATAAAATTAGCTAATCGCACAGTATTCCAATTATCTGTGTGTGTTTTCTGGAAAAATTCCTGAAAAATTCCACATAAGTATTTCGTCGCGGGTACATTGACAAAATTTTCGATGGCATAGGAACATTTTTTCGAAAGAATTTTGTAGAAAAAGGAAAAGTTTATATGAAAAGTCCTCTATTTTATACCCATTTCCAAAATATATCAAATATATCAAGAATCCTTTAAAATTATAAAAAAATTTGGTAACATGCCATACGCTTCCCACAAACTTCTATTTGTCTGTGTTTATGTCGGAAATATACCGGAAATATTCCTGATATCTAATTTTGTTTATTTTTTTGTTTAGGCAGATTCCAAGATTATACAAACTCCGTTTTTATCGGATTAAAATCTATCAATAAAATGTTTCCAAACTCCCCTTAGCGTACTAAACATTTTGAATTGGTCATTTTTTTAAATACTAATAATAATTTATTTTAGCAATATTTCTATTGAGCAATAAATTCTTCGCTAGTTTTACAACTTGTATTACATTAAATTTAATGAAAATAATTGTATTTTATATATATTTATCAATATACAAAAATATTATTACTACAGTAGTCATCAAATTATTATCACAACATTAATTTCCATTGAAACTTCAAGATACGCATGAATCAACCGCTCAATGTTTTGCAAATTCTATTGTATTAGCAACAAAAAAAAGTCCTTGAAGTGTTGTTTCTATTTATTGTTTTTAATTATATTTTTTCTCATTAAATTTTTATATTTAATTCCACACATATAAGATGCGGCTCAATTGCAATATGATAAACAAACGATGTATATTGTATGTTTGTGAATTTTTTTCCTTTGAAAAATTCTTGAAAAATTTAAGTATTTTATTTTTTTGTAATTATATTAAATATTGCTGATAAAAACGAAAAGGTCGCCGCATGTATTTCAAGTTTAAATAAAATATTTAAATTTATATTTATGAGGAAGTTGTAAATTATAATTTTTAAATAGTTTATTTAATTGATTTCTTTATCATAAGTGTGAATAATGCGATGCAATTAAATGTTTTACACGTATTTATTTATATAAAAATATGATAGCAGGTTTAACTTGTTTACATAGTATGTAAATGAATTATTAATCAATACGCAGTAATAGCTCTATTAGCATTTATTTTCTTGACAATTATTACAAATACAAATTACAAATTAGTAAATGGTAAAGAAGGGGACTGATTGTTGAATATTGTTCCTTTTTGTATAACTCGACCAGTTATGTGATCGTGATCATATCTACCCTAATAGGCTAAATCTGCCTTATACGCAGAGACAAAATTAATTTGCAGCAAACATAATATATTTGCAATCATAAATGTTGTCACTGTAACATTTATTTACAATCAAGGATTGAAACCGTAACCGAAACCGAAACCGATATCCGTTTAAAACCGTTTCATTTTTAAAACCGAAACCGTAACCGAAACCGTTATACGAAAATCAGAAATAAACCGATATCCAAAACCGATATAAACGGTTTCGGTTTTATACCGGTTTAAAACGGTTTTTAAAAAAGTATACAAAAAACCAGAAAAACATATTTTTTTTTTATAGAAGATCTTAAGTAAAATTTGGAGTTCCCAAAATAAACATTTTTGGTTGTACAAAAATTAACATGTTGTTTTTTGAGAAACGATATTTCCAAAACAACGGTATTTGGTCTAAAATTTGTATTTTGTTTCATTAATCGAATTAACAACAAAACACCACAACTCCAAGCAAAATTTTTACGTTAAAAAATGATTTAAATTTTAATAATATTGTTTTTTTATTTATTTTATTAGTAAAATATATAGGGGAGCTTGGGGTAAAGGGACAAGTTTTGAAAAGTTCATTTGAATATTTTTTAAATTCTTTTAAAGGATCTATTCAATAGAATACCATTTATAAGTCTTCTAATGGATGCTCCATTTCGGACATAAACAAAAAAAATGTAAAAAAGTTTCAAATTATTCACATCTCAGTAACTGTTTAAGGAAATACGAAAAATGAAGTGCAAGGTAGACAAGTTTAAAAATTTCAAGTATAAGGCAGATATTTGTTTACATTAATGATGATTAAAAATTTCTTGTTCTTGCATCTTATTCTTGCATTTTTTTTGCAAGAACAAAAGCGAGAACAAAATCGAGATTTTGCATGAAAAAGAACAAGAGCAAGTGCAAGACTAACACTGCAAGAAAAGGAAGACTTGCATTTTTTTATGATTTTAATGTATTTATCATGTTTTTAAGGTTATAATGATATACAAAATAATTCATGATATTACTAAATATTGAACAACAAGTAACAATGGAAAGCGTGCAAAATATTTATGAACGTGAACATTAATGAAGATGTGTGTCGAATTCTAAAGAATATAAGCATCTTAAAAATAAGGCATGTGATGCACTTTTGAAGCGGTAAATAGCTTTAAAAGTGCTTCAAAAGTCGCTTCAAAAAGATAAAATAGACAAAACAATGTTTTTTTCTCTTTTCTTCGCTACGCAAGTTCGTACATCGATTGTGCATATGCACTGTGCTTATGCACATTATTATTTTTGTTTTACTTTTATATATAGTTTTTTTGTTAATTGTCAAATCATGAAGTAATAAAAAATAATACATGAACATTTTCACAGTGTGATATATTTAGCTGATATATTGCTTTTTGTGTTTTTCTTTTTTCACAAATCCGCTGATTCGTTTGAAAGTGCAACAACAACAAAAATGCGAATAAAGCAGCATCCAAGCTTTTGATAGAATTTTGGCGGGAAATTTTTTGTACCACAAAGAGAACTCGTTGTTGTTGCCAACTAGAGAGCTGTACTAGATACATACATGTAGTGTGGTGCCGTGCGTCTGTCCGTTGTCATGCGTCTGTTTGTTGCCATGCAATGATACAGGAAAGCAACGAAGAGTTGTCGTTGTGAAAGTGTATGTATACGTAATCGTTATTGTTATATTCTCTTATTTCTGTTAGTATTCGCTTTGTAGCGTTTGAGTTTGTGTTCGCATGATGTTCGCAAAGAAAAATGTTTCTCTGCAAGATATTATTTGAGATGCTTGACATACGGTACGTGTAGCATACGGATTTTTTTTAATGTGTGACGAAAACAGAAATATGATTATACGAAATATTCCTTATATTTATTGTATATGTATATCGTATACTGTATATCGTCGTTGTAGAACGAAAAGTCATCAAATACATTTTTATAAAAAACTTAATTTACGAGGTTGTTGATTAATATTATAAAAAGTAATTGATGCATTTTTAAAGTTGAAATATCAATTGATAGATTTACATTTTCTTATCATGTGGTAAAAAAAATGGAGATCATCGATTAAAAATTGACAGATACATAAAGATGTTTGTAAAAAATATTTAGCATTTTGAAAATGTATTTGGTGACTTTTCGTTCATTTTATTATGGCATTGACATTTTGAATTGTCTTGTCAACATCACTTGTTCTGTACAATTATTTTTTATTTGTTAATTCTTGTTAAAATATAATTAAAAATTTTATGTTATTGGATTTTTTTTGTTAGTAAAACGTTGAAGAAATTGAAAATATGGAAAATAAGTAACTTAAATACAATTAGTGTTCAAATTCTATTCGTTTTCATAATTAATATGCAGTTTAAGATATTTGTCTTCGATCTTTATTTAAAATTTCAAAGATTAATATTAACATTTCTTGCCTAGCTCTTGCAATTGATCATCACTAGTTTACATATATTGCAGTTCACAGAAGTGTTGAAATTTAATTTCTTTGGCTTTTATGGATGAAAATTGTACAAAATTCTTCTTCTTTTCAATTCAGATCATATATCAGGTGAAGTCAAAATGTTGCTTTTCATTGGTTTGTGGTCACGATATTTTAAATTAAAATTTTTTTCTTGGCGAAATCAATTAAATAATTCATTCATATAACACAATATTTTTACTAAAATAACAACAAACATTGTTTAAATTACGTTTCCCACTTTACCCCAGTATAATAATTTAATCATAATTTAGCACCATATAAAAATAAAATATGGAAATAAAGAAAATTTATACAAAAACCGAAATCAAAACCGAAACCGTAACATGGAACCGGTATACCGAAACCGTTTCGTTATAAAAACTTAAAACCGAAACCGTAACCGAAACCGAAACGCGGAAAAAACCGAAACCGAAATCGAAACCGTTATTCGTTTAGGTTTCAATCCTTGTTTACAATTTTATCATATTATTTTGTTGTTCAATTTATGATTTATGATTATATATTATAATTAAAATATGCATTTAAAAAACATAAAAATTCATGTTAGACATGTGTAACATAATATGTTTGCAGCAAAACATTCTGTTTCCCTGTGTGTAGAGAGTGAAGTTGTTTAATTTCCAACTATTCCTTATGCCTAGAATTTCATTTTTAATTTATTGTGCATTTTTTAAATTTAGTATCAAAATATTTTTTATTGCTTCGCGTTAATAATGCCCATTTCTTTATTTCAGTCCATATGCCATTTATAGTGGCTGCCATTGAAAGACGCTCTGAAAGTACACAACACTCAATTGCCAACCCAAAATTATCGCGATTCTAAATTCGCGCTAAAAACTTTATGACGACATTAAAACAAGCAACTAATTCGTTGCCGTTGATCGACTCGATAAGCAAACATTTTTTTTTATTCAGTATTTTTATTATTATTATTATCAGCATGACGCACAAAACGTTCAACTTAAACATTGAATGTTTGAGCAAAGAACAAACATTGATAGAGGCAACAACACATATGTCCATCCCAAAAACAAGTGTGGTCAGTGTTGTCAATGTTGCGCAATATTGTCAAGAGTAAAATATAAAAAAAAAAAAAATATTAAAAATAAAAAAGCAATATATAAAAATAAAACATAATAATTTGCAAACAAGCAACAAAAACTTATCAAAAAATTCGCAATCCGTCAAGTAAAAAAAGGCGTAAAAAAGAGGATTTTTATTACATGTGAACAGTACTGAAGCGACATTTTGCAATAGAACAATTGCGTTGTGGAATGCGGAAACAGCATGGAATTGAAACACGTACCACCGCGTAATGCTCTCTGGAGTTCAAAGTGCTCATAAAATTAAATTTTTAAGGCAACACTTGCTGCCAGATTACAAAACGCTGTATTTTATGTTAGGAAAAGTCGTAAAAATACAGAGAAGCTTCTTGTAAACGCATTGATTTGTGGGAAATTTCAAAATAAAAAAGACACACATAAAAAATACTGTTGATGTTGTGCTGCGGGGTCTATAAAATTGGTTATTAAATGCGGGAAGAATTATTTTTCTTAGAAATGTAGAAGACAGCCGTAGAATGGGTTTGCAAGAGATGGGAAAAAGTGTGCAAGAAGTGGCAAATTTATAGCTGAATTAAAAGAAAATAAATTAAAAGGTGAATTTTATGTTGATACTTAATTATTTTGTGAAATAGTTGAGCGTCATATGTTTGTGTGTTTCGTAAATCGTATGAAAAATCGAGAAGCAATATTTTGTTGTAAAAATAATTTTTTTACTTTTTTAAAAATAGAATATATTAAATTATATGTAATAATTTTTTATAAAATGCATATGACAAAGTATATATATTCTTGATCAGCATGAACTCCTGAGTCGATTTAGCGATGTTCATCTGTCCGTCTGTCTGTCTGTTGAAATCTTGATTAGAGAAAAACTAGAGGAGCTAAATAAATGAAACTCCTAATTTAGATTACTTATACATCTGCGCTGTCTGTCAGTTAAAATAGGTATGATCAGTCCGTTGTGTCCTGTGAACCGACCACTTTTGTTCAAATACCTCATATAAAATGTATATCTACAGATCAATTTTACTGTATACGTGCTTAGGTAAACTTTTTTTGGTAAAATATATATTGACTCATGCTCAAATACATGAAAATAATGGTTTCCGGCGAAACGACTTGTGATTCAACAAAAAAAAATCGAAATTCGGTACACCTACCCATTTGTAAATATGGGTATCAAATACTTCAGCGATTGAAAGTTTGTAGTTATTTTCAGGATTCGTATATCCTGGTGACCTATATACCACTTTGACTGGTAACCACACATATGTGTAGGGTATTTCTTCGGCTTAGACCGACTATAATTTTGATAATCCTAACTATCATAATAACACCTACTTTAAAATTCCCCATGTGGTCTAACCTTCCCAACTGTTTTTTTATTAATATGACCCATTATGAATATTTCATCAATACTTTGCTGGGAGAAAATACTATCCAACATCGATGGTCCTGATCTGAGTTAGGTGAATCACAGATAAATCATTGATTACATTTCCCACTGGGTAGTCAATACTTTCCAAGTAACAATTTACAAGGAAGCTCAAATACTGCTTTGTTTCTCGTAGAAAATCTAAGAGTACACAGAAAAAATAATCGACGCATATATTGCATTAATTGCATTCAATAATCAATCCAGTGATGAAATTCACTAATTTAATAAAAGCATTTGCTATTCTTCGTTAAATCAGCAATTCCGTTTACTAGTATGAATATTTGTACGTCAATGCAGCAAATTTGTTTGTTGACGCAGTTTCAGCAATTATATGTGCTAAAACTGCGCCGACTAAATTATTTGCTGCATTGACAATTGCTTATATAACGAAAAATGCCAAATGTTTTCATTAAATTAGTGAATTTAATTGCTGGATTGATTAATGAATGCAATTAATATCGGTTGCTATATTTACTTCGATTTTTTTTTCTGTGCATAAAAACGCCAGTAAAATCCATCTAAAACTTTGTCGGTTACTGATAAGAATTTAAAGAGTATATCCCCGCTAGTAAAACTAGTTAAAAAACTGGTACATTACTGGTAGGTATTTGAAAAGTAGATCCTGGCAATAAATCAAGTCAAAAACTGTTTTGTGCCCAGTAAATCAAGTCACAAACTGGTTGGTTACTAGTAGGTATTTGAAGAGTAGATTCCTGCCAATAACACTGGTCAAGAACTTGTCGGTTACTGGTAGGGAATTGCCCAGAAACTGGAGAGTTTTACTGGCTAGTTGCTGGTCGGAAAGTGTGTGACATATCTTGCGAGTTACTTGGTAAATGATTAGCAAAACTGTATACAGCATACTGGTTGGATTTTTACTTAGGTTGATGGAAAAACATTATTGTTTTCTGTTGTAAAATGAAATTATAGGTAAATTTTTTTAGATAAAATTATTAATCTATAAAACTGACCATCTACACAGAAAAAAATATTCGACATAAATAAAGCAACCGACATTTATTGCATTCATTAATCAATTTAGCAATGAAATACACTAATTTAATGATAACATTTACTATTCTTCGTTATATAAGCAATTGCGTTCGCTAATATGAAAATATGAACGTCAATACAACAAATAATTAAGTCGGCGCAGTTTTAGCAAATATAATTGCTGAAACTGCGACGACTAATTAATTTGCTGCATTGACGTACAAATAGTCAGCAAACGTAATTGCTGATCTAACGTAAAAAAGCAAATGTTTTTATTAAATTAGTAAATTACATTGCTGGATTGATTACTGAATGCAATTAATATCGGTTGCTGTATTTACGTCGATTATTTTTCCCGGGTACACCTTTAAATTTCAACTATTGACTTGCATAAAGTTTCATATATCCGAAAATTTCATATCGTTGAGTCTAATATTAATAAGAATCAATGTGGAAATATCTATATTTCGAATGACATTAAAACATTTGAAATGTATCAGCTACATTCCATAGCATTAACCAATAAACTACAAAAATTTTTTTTAATGCATTAGGTTAGTGTTGGCACTACTACGACGAGCTATTTTAAATTAGTATTAAATTTATTTCGACGCATTTTTTTCTACAACTAAATTATGTGTTTATTACAAAATTTTATATATTTCCCAATGAAAGATAACCCGTTGATTTTCTTTTCACTTTCATTTTCTAATGAACAAAATCTTAAAAAACGATCTTTATTAAATTAGTTTTCGATATAAAATCTCATGCTTACTTCCGTCGATTTTCACTTTTGTGTGTTTTTTTTTATATTTTTTATTTTTTTGTATTTGTAATTTCAAAGATTGTCTGTGTTTATGTTTCCCATGCATTTCAACACGTTGCCACAACATGCGCCATGCATTTCATTAGCTTCCTCGAAACGATAACAACTGGCTAAAAAGGTAACTAAAACTACAACAAAAACAAAGGTAGAAATTAAAACAACAACAATATAGAAATACGAAATATAAAAATAACAAGCGAAGCAACAACCACAGCAAAGCAACGCCTTAAGTTACAGTCGGACTTTTGATTAATGATCGGCTACCGTTGAATCTACAATGAGTAGCGGGACGGACATGTGGTCAGCGGGACGGACAAATGGTTGGACGGACGGACAAATGGTTGGACGGACACACAGTCACTGTAAGTTTCATGTTTTGCCTAAATTGGCAAAAAAGAGCAGAAAAGCATATATATAAAATATATTAAAAATTATTAAAAGCTACAATAATACGACAATAAGCCGCTTGTGGCTATTCTGTCTTAAATTTCTTACAGTTGTTGTATTTGTTGTTATTGCTGCGGTTGCCCAAATGGTCATAACCGAACGAGAGTCCGCCAACAGACGCTTTAACCATCGCCGCAACTCAATGCGCTTCTATTTTTTAATAACACTGTACCACAAAATAATTCATCATACTATAAAAAAAAAGTTTTGGTTATTTTGAGATCACACATCGGAAATCAGGATCCCGTATTTCTCTACCACTTATGGGTTATGCGCAATTTGAAGTCAATTTAAATTTGTTACGCCTTGTATAAATAATTCTACGTCCATGATTGGAAAATGATACCTCCGAAATGAGACCTCCGATGCCTCGAATTTGTATCGAATAACTTTGAGAAAAAAGTTCAATCTCGTTGCTTTATCGATTCTATTTTTATACTCACACTAAGAGTGAAAGGGTATATTCAGTTTGGTACGCCGTTTTTAACACCAGAAGGAAGGATATATAGTATATATATTCTTGATCAGCATGACCTCCTGAGTCGTCTGTCTGTCTGCCTGTTGAAATCACTACTACTTAAACAATTGAAAAGTTAGATAAATCAAACTCATAATTTAGATTACTTATATACCTACGCTGTATGGCGAGATCGGTCCATTGTGACCTGTGATCTGACCATTTATATTCAAATACCTCATACTAAATTTACATCTACAGATCAATTTTACTGTATACGTGCTTAGGTAAACTTTTTTGGCTTAGACCGACTATAATTTTGATAATCCAAAATAATCCAAATTTAAAATTTCCCATGTGATCTAACCTTCCCAACTGGTTCTATTATATAATACGTTTTCGTACATTCTAATTTATTGACAATATACGATAAATAAACATTTATCGCATCGATATCGTAATATTTTTTGAAGAAAAATCGAACTTTGATCATTTTTTTCATTGATTTCGTTCTGATTTCAATAAATTGCTCGTACCCAGAAAACTCCGACAAATCGCATCGATATCTACCTATAAGGTCCAATAGGTCCAATCTAAAGTTCCATATCGGTACGAAAAAGTTTCGCATATCGTGTGATTTCTTATTGATCTCGTAACGATTTCGAAACGAATGGCATACTGGGTATATGGTCATGGGCATGTCAACCCTAACAGGGTAAATATCTTCAAGTGCCAATTAACTTTTTCGTTTGTATTAAGTCGTTTCTTCCCGAGAATACATGTCTGTACTTTTTCAGCAATACATGGAAGTTTGTGGGTTGCGCAAAGCAAATTATTACATTTTATAGATTTTTAAATGACAAAAAATAGACAAACTTCGCTCTTTTCTGCTTGCAAATTTCCGAAAAAATGTGTCTAAACTGCTTTGACTCTGCTAAAAAATGTGTCCTGGATAATTACCAAACTAATACACACAGAGTGGATATTTGTTGCGACAACCAACACTTTGCCTAACCAACTTATTCGGTTCTCTCAACCGCTTAGTCGGTTGTTATTGTCAAAACTAAAAGTATTGTAGTTTGGACTACAACCAATTTCGAACTATTTTAGAATAATTTAGTACAGATTTAGAACCATTAGTAGTGTGTATAGGCAAATATGTTAAGAGCCAACCGAATATGGTAGTTTCGCCAACAAATTTGTAGACAATTCTATTTAAGGCCCGGCTGCAAATAACTTATAACTGTGAGTTAAAGTTAATCGATTGAAATCGGTTACAATTTCAATATTGAAACAAGATCTGTCAAATATATAATCTGTCAAATATAATTTAAACTGAATGAAGTTAGTTGTTACAACAAACTTTTCTATTGTTCATATTGTGTGTAATGTAATTAAATGATGTCAAATTAATAAAGAAACCTCACTACCAGACATCAAATCTAGATAAACCGAAATTCCTTGCCCCACTAATGTCTTCAGTTGTCTCAACTGTTAAGTCGATTCTATAAGGTTTTTACATTAAAATACAACGAATTTTAAACAGATTTAGTATAATAAGAGTATACTAAATTCGAATAAACAATTCGTTGAACATCTATTTTAACCAAATGAATTTAGTTATTACAACTGTCGTTTTCTTTTTCGAATCACATTAGAAGATTTTTCTGTGCGTATAATTTCAAATAAATATTGTATTTTCACTGAACTTTGCTACTCAAAAATAAAATAGCTATCTATGATCTTGTAAATACTATTATAGAAGCAAATATAGATCTTTAATTTTTTTCTTACTTTTGAATTTTTGTCTTTTGTGTTTGTACAACAATTTCCTACTTTAGTAGTTTTATTTGTAAATACATAAAGTTTTATTTTTGATTTACCCGATAGTAATCAGACATTTTATAATAAAATCGAATTTATGTTGCACTGTGTAATATATTCGTGTTTTAGTTGTACATTGTTCGATGTGGTTCAGCATCTGCTTTGAACGTGGGTCAATGTTTCAATGACGCCGTTTAATTTAAATGAGTTTTTTCTAATTTGAGTTTTTATTATTTTTTTTCTTTTCTACTTTTTTTATTCTAACTATTTTAACTCTTAGCTGCGAGTAAAATATAAATAAATTTAGTTTGAAATCGCTGAACGCAAGAACTTTTAATTGTGACCGGCAGCAAAAAAAGTTTTAGTTTTTTTATTTTTGTCGCGGTTTCTTGTAGTTTTTGAGCCAAACATTTTGTTGCTTGCAGCGATTCTTATGTAGTTGTTTGGTATAGTAGTCGTTTAGTTTGTCAAGGTTGAAATAAATGTCATGATTAATTGGTTTGTGGCTCGTATGACATGATCTTTTGTTTCTAATGGATTTTGCAGATTATTAGATAATATTTAGTAGAATTTGAGATTATGTTTTTGTAGTAGCAACAAATCATTAGTACGAATTACATTATGCAATACAATTTTTGCATAGCCTTAAACTATATCGATTTTGTATATTTTATCATTACTTTTATTTTGTATTTAAATTAATAAATTAATAAACATATGATTTTCAAAAAAAATTAAATGATTATAATTAACTTGTATTATTAAAAGGGTAGGATAAATCTTTCTGGAAAATTATTACAATTCGCTTGTTAAAAAATTAAAAATTATTTGAAAATTACTTTTTGACTTGGGGAGAACTGGGAAAAATTATCTTAAGTAGAACATTTTCTCAGGAATGAATTTTCCGTGGAAGAACTGATGTATTGACTTGAAATAGAACAGATTTGGTGAAGATTTTTCTCGAAACAAAGTTGTCTTGACGCAAATTAACCGGGGTAAATGTTTTCGCGAAAAAAATGTTAAAAGGGAAAACTTGTTTCGAGGAAAAATATATTTCGTGGAAGAACAATGACCACGGGAATAATTGTCACGATAGTATTATCTCTTGGAAAAAGCTTAGAGGAAAAATTATCTAGATGCAGTTGCCTCGGTGAAGAATTGTCTTAATGAAGAATGATATTGGTGAAGAATTTTCTTGAGAAACAATTGTCTTGTTAAACAATTAGCAAGGAAATAAATTGTCGAGATAGAATTCTGGGGTAAAATAGACCGAGTAAAAATTAACAAAAAAAAAATTGTCGGGACCTGAAATATTTTATTACAAAAATTTGTTTATTATTACTAAATCTTTGACTTCATTTTTTACTTGGAATACCCTACACCTTTAATGTGGGATATTTAATTGCATACCTTAATTTTAAAGATTTTAATTATGCTGAACCTCCTCACCCTCAGAATATTATTCACATATCAGAAATTTACGTCTTATATCCCCATAAATTAAAAAATGTATATAGTATAAAAAACTAATAAAAAAAAATAGAAACATATAATTGGGCGGACAACGTCTATATTTAAAATTTTGAAAGGCTAATATTTCATAGATTTGATTTTAATAATTTACGGATCAAATTTTCACTATGAAAACCCGGGATATAATGAAAAAAAAGTGGGCGTATCACGCCCATTATTGGACCACATATTTTAAGGTAAATTATAACAATACTTTTTAAATTTTATACCTATAGCTTGCATACTTTTCGAGTTATTAATTCCTAAAGAGTTATATAAAAGTGACTTGTATGGGAGGTGAGCGTGTCGGTTGACCGATTTGGCTCATTTTCAAACTCAGTTCCTACTTTTGTCTAAAAAATAATAATACGAAATTTTACCGCATTCTGATCAGTATTTCTCAAGTTATTCTGTATTCGGACAGCAAGACGGACAGACAGACTGACGGACATGGCTAAACAGACTCGGTCACTACCCGCTGCTGATCAGCAGCATTGCAAAAGTTATTTAATCAAATTTATTAGGCTTTAAAACCAAACTTAACGAATGAACTGTCGAATTTATTATGACAGGCAACAATATTTTTCTTTTTCTCTTTTTAATTTTTTAATGTTTTCATTTTCGCTGGCTCAGTTTATTGCCTGGCAATCATAATAACAATAAGATATATTTTCGGCAACTACTTGAGTGTGGAGAACACAGCTGTTGGGAAAGCTTTCACTTACAGCTCTTAAAAAGAAACGCATACGTTTATTTATATAATTCTGGCTCTTTTTACAGTTCATGTTTATTTTGAAATTAATTTAATGTTTCTTTTAAAACTTTTTTTTTTATTATATTTTAACAATTTTGTATTTATTTAAATTTTTGCTTATTTTATAATTAAGTAAAGTGTTTATATTTTATATGACAATAATAAATAGCAATTGTATTTCGACGAGTGACAGGCGAGCAACAGCGCCAACAAACTTTATAATGATGACAAATTTATGAGAATAATTGTCAACAAATGGGGGCTTTGGTGTTTTTTTTTGCAAGTGGCACAAGCGTGGGCAAAAGTAATACATTTAATTTTTTTTGCATAAAAAAAATTATTTATATTGTTGTTAAAAAAAATAAAAATTCAAATTAATTTTTAAATTATTAGGTAGGCATATATTTGACAAATTATTTCTGTTTCCACAATTATGGTTCGTTGTTATTTAATTTCAGAATGTTATAAATACCAAATTCAATAGGAATTTTTATCTTTAATACACACAGATTAAAGATTTGTTGTGCCAACTAACTTTTTCAGTTCTGTCAATCGCTTAATCGGTTCTTATAGTCAAAAATGAAAAGAGTTGTAATTTGAACGACAATTTAATTCGAACTCTGTTAGAACAATTTTGGCCTTTTTGAGAACAATTGGGAGTGTATATGAGCAAATCTATAAAATTTTTTAACCTTCAAGATATTGACATATTAAAATGATTTGTTGTTTTTTTATATTTTACATTTTAATTGAGTATTGTTAAGAATACTTGATATATCCCAACTATTTTTGAGTTCATAAGTTGCTCTGTCAATTTGCTACTACAGTCATATAAGAACTTAGGCCGAGCCTCTCACCATTTTGAGCCGTGGATGTTATATTTGTACTCAAAGTGGTGGAACCTACAGTTTATTGCCGAATCCGAACAGCGGGTGAGAGCTTTTCATAGGCAATGGTTTTACTCTCGTAGGACACGCTAAAACTTTCGATAAAAAAAGGGATTGGCCCGAAAAAAGCACTTTTATCTAAGACACATCTACAATTCTATCTGAATTTGGCTGGACTTAGATGTTATCAAAAATTTATGCTACGAGTTAATTTAATCATTTTTTATTGAGAAAACAAAATTATAAAATATGGTAGAACTAGCTTTCTGACATATTATCGACTGTGTCAAGCGTGGCTTTCAAGAAATAGATTTTTTTTTTGTGAATTGATCATACAAAAACCAGGGTACGGCAATACTCATAAATGAATAAGAAAGTTCATTATTTTTCTTCACACATCACGAGCGAGTAAGCAAGAAAAATCCGACTTACTCGTTATTCTAAAGTGAACACTCGTTATCGAACAGAATTTGGCTACTCACGAGTACTTACATTCGCTACATTTGTACTGCTCATGAAAGATGAGCAACAAATTATTTTTTCTTCTGTTCATATTCAAAAGTGTTCACAATCAAATTGGCAAATCTTTTTATTCACATGTTTAGTGTAGCCTTTAAAAAAATTAAAACATATCTCAAAAAGTAGGTAAAATTTTTTTTTTTTGACCCAAAATGGTTGGAGTGGTTTGGATTTGGAGTGGTCACCCACAAACAGTGGGTCCGAAAACCAACTAACCCAAACCTTTTTATTGGTCAATGACCACCAATGACCAATTTTTGACCCCTCAAATTGTATTGCGGAGATCGATTGCGGACATCATGGGATGCCTAATGGTACTATTTGAAGTGGTCAATGACCATCAATAGTGGGTCCTAAAACCAATTTTTGACCCACATATTTTCATTTCGAAAATCGATAAGAAAATAAGTTTTGATGGGTGTTTTGACCAACACAAAGGGGTTATGGACCACTCCAAATGGTACCATTAGGCATCCCATGAAGTTCGCAATCGATTTCCGCAATAAAAGTTTTGTAGTCAAAAATTGGTTATTGTGGTCATTGACCACTCCAAATGGTACCATTACACATCCCATAATGTCCGCAATCGATTTCCGCTATAAAATGTTTGTGGTCAAAAATTTGGTCATTGGTGGTCATTGGGTATCATTAGGCATCATCCCATAATGTACGCAATCGATTTTCGCAATCAAAATGTTTGTGTCAATAATTGGTTTTCGGACCCACTATTGGTGGTCATTGACCACTCCAGAATGTACCATTAGGCATCCCATGAAGTCCGCAATCGAAATAAAATTTGAGGTGTCAAAATTGGTAATTGGTGGACATTGACCACTCTAAATGGTACCATTAGGCATCCCATGATGTTCGCAATTTATTTCCGCAATAAAAATGATTGGGTCAAAAATCAGTTTTCGAATCCACTCCAAATGGCATCCTATGATGTCCGTCATAATTCACTTCAGTAGAAAAATGTCCTATTATTTGAACAAGTTGATTCGAAGTGCGTTTTAAGTTTTTTTCGTCATATCTAATAGAAATTGTAATAATGAATTTTTAACTATTTCAGAATCCGAGCAGTTACCCCTAGTTTAAAAAAAAAACAATAACAGAAACAACATTTTTAAATTATTATAAAGGCATCTAATAAATTTCCAAATAGTTGATATTTTATACATTATATGTAAGATGAGTACAATACTCACTTGAAAAATGCGAAATGAATACGAGAACCCAACTACGTTCCAAGAAAACATACTATGCTTGTTATAAACATAGTGCGCAAAAAATAAATTTGCACTATTTTATGTAATTTGAACCCTTCTTTCCAAATAAATGAAAAACATCAATTAGCACAGCTGCGTACAACGCACACACATGAAAAAGAAAAAACTTTCTAGAGAACAGCTTTTTAATTGCTGCCCTCCAGTAAACTGCCTCAACCGACAACGAGTGTGGTTTCACTTTCATAAATGCGAAATTTTATATGCAAACAAATCATCATCATCATCCTTTATTATGATTAATAATAAAAGATTAATCGAAATAACAAAAGTAATTGTAAACATTTTGGTATTTTTCGCTACACACACTTCACGACAATGCTCGCTCGTAAACATATATTTTTCGATAAATCAGCAGCACATAATACCCACCAGCATATGGTAAAAATAAATATGGAAGAGCATAAAAAATAAAAAAAAAAAAACAAATTCGAAAAAACGACCTCCTGCCCAGCACATCCACATTTGTGGCTGTGCACTAATAACCTAAGCGACATTATCATAATTATGTCTGCAGCAAGATGCTTAAGAAAAATCATTACAACCATAATATAGCATTTAGCACATTTATGCTTAGCATCTGTGAATTTTGAATTGTTGCTGGATATTTTGATCCCCTTCGTGATTGCAACTCAAATAACACTTTCGATTTTTTTTTTGAAACCTGTGACAGTTTAAATAAATCATGCAGGAGTTGCAAATAAAAAATATATAACAGTGGTTTGCAGATTATTGTTTTATTTTTATTTTTTTGTAATTTGTTTATCTTTATTTTTTTTATGTTTTGCTTCTCCAGCAATATTGCCGTTAAAAGCCTTTTGAGTGAAAATCTGTTTTAATAACAGCTGCGTCCTGTTGATATTTACCTAGATTTTTTGTTATTCTTTTGTTTGATTTTTGTTTTTTGTGCTGGAGGTTGTTGTTCAGTTTTTGTGCAAAGGTTATTAATTTGTTAAATAAAGGAGCAGCGCACTTGGGAGTTTTTAATATTGCGTATTGCATATTTCTGCGATGATGCTTTGGCTGGAAATGTTGGGGTCAGTGGCTCATGTTGATGATATTGCATATTTGTTTTTAATTTTATTAAATTATATTTTTTAATGATGAATAATCTCAAGTTTTTAAATATATGCTACATAATTTAAAGTTATATTTTTTATAAAAAAATATATTCAAACAAAATCTTCTAATTTCCAGTGCTTTTGTTGAACATACGCCCTAAATATTCCAGAAAAATACCCGATACTTTATCTTGGGATATAATGTTATAAAGTAAAGTATCGGGTATTTTTCTGGAATATTTAGGGCATATGTTCAACAAAAGTACTGGAAATTAGAAGATTTTGGGAGTCGTAAAGTAGATTATTAAATTTCATGTAATTGAATGGCAACTCCTGGCAAATTTTGGATATGGATTTGTAATACAAAGTCCTTCCTTCTCGGTTTGTGCCAAAGAGCCTACCGCTTTGTCTTCGGATACCTAGACAAAATTTCTCGCATATGTGTTTAATATTTGGAGCTATTGTCTACAGAAACACAGACAATTGGAAGATTTTGGGAGTCGTAAGTTTTTCAATTCTGTGTAAAGGCAGATTCCCGACATATCTTAAATAAAGGTTTTTGACACAAATTCCGACTTTCTCTGCTTGAAATCTAAGCTTTGGGCTTGCCATTTGCTTACCTGCCAAAAGCATGCCAAAAATCTACTAATTACTTTGTGTGTTTGCCGCACATATGCTCCAAATATTCCATAAAAATGACAGAAATTTTGTCTTGGGATCCCGAGACAAAATTTCTGGCATTTTTATGGAAATTTTGTAGCATATTTGCGACAAACACAAAAAGCAATTGGTAGATTTTGGCAAGCTTATGGCAGGTTATCAAATTATGTCGTATTTTGGATGCCAAATTCTCGGCATTTTTCGGTATGGGAAGAAATAATCAGCTTATGATAAATTGTTCGAATTTGTCTGTTTGAAATCTTTCGATAAAATAGTTCTAAAATACCATGAGCCTCCAAAAATTTTGCATTTTTTTCAATAATCCGACATAAAATGTATGGTATTTTTCAGGAATATTTCCGACTTATTTCCGGTAAACACACAGATAAAATGAAGTTTGTCGAATTTATATGGCAGATTATGAACTCGAGACAAACTTTTTGGCATTTTTCAAGAATATTTCTGGCATATTTCCGGGAAACACACAAATCAATAAAAGTTTTTTTGGAAGCGTATCGCAGATTACCACATTTTTTTGGAAATTTAAAGTCTGATTCCCCAAATATTTTGGGAACCGCCACAAATCAGACAGCTTTTCGTAAAAACTCTGCCTTTGAAATAAGTTAAAAAAATATTTCTAAAATTTGACACTGCCAAAAGTTTTGTCTTTGGACATTTTAAGAAATTTGAATTCCCAGCATATTTTGGGAACGGCAGAAAACAGACAACTTTTGATAAAAACTCGATCCTACAAAAATTTTGTCTTTGGAAATTATTACTACTTTTAAAGAAAATAATTTCATTTCAAAAAATTCATAATAAATATGTTTTATATAAGCATAATATTATTACAAGAATTTCATAATTTTTCGAAATTTTAATTAGTCTGCCTTGATCCTACAAAAATGTTGTCTTTGGAAATTATTACTACTTTTAAATAAAATAATTTCATTTCAAAAAATTCAGAATAAATATGTTTTATATAAGCATAATATTATTACAAGAATTTCAAAATTTTTCGAAATTTTAATTTATTTTGGAAACGTGCAGAAAACAGACAACTTTTGATACAAACTCCAAGTTTGTCTGGCCTGAGCCTTTGGCTTTGGCAAATTTTACTACTATTAAAAAAAATTATTTAATTTCAAAAAGTTCGCAATGAATATGTTTTATAGAAGCATAATATTAATACAAGAATTTCATATTTTCATAAATAATTACGATTATTTATAAAATCTATCGAATTTTTAAATTGTGATTGTCACAATTATTGCTTAATTTGTTGTAAAAATCAGATATGTTCAAAATATTTATGATATATTTGCTGCAAATATAGGTTTTCTTTGTGTGAATAAAAACTATTTTGAATCATTTTCTATTATTAAAGAGAAAATAAAATTCGAACATTTTATAATTAACATATGTTTGTAGTAAATACTATTATCGAATCTTTAAACTGTGATTGTCACAATTATTGCTTAATATGTTGTAAAAACCACATATGTTCAAAATATTTATAATATATTTAATGCCAAAAAATGTTTTATTTGTGTGAATAAAAACTATTTTGAATCATTTCCTATAAGTAATGGAGAAAATCAAAACGAATATTTTAAAATTGAACTTAAAATGAAATTCAGACACTTGATAATAAAAATATGTTTATGGGAAATACTACTAATTGAAATCGTAACTCATAAAAGTATTAATAGAACCTGTTCAATTTTGAAATTGTGAAACTATGATTGTCACAATTATTGCTTTATTTTTTGTAAGAACCATATATGTTCAAAAAGTTGATGATATGTTTGCTGCAAATAAATATTTTCTTTGTGTAAAAAAAACTATTTCGAATCATTTTCTATAGTAATGCTATAAGTAATGCAAAAAATCAAAGGGCCTATTTTAAAATTGAACTTGGAACGAAATTCAAAATATGACACTTGAAATATGTTTGCAGGAATTACTTACACGCACTTAGAAACGAGTATAGAACAATTTCTGTAATTAATCGTTTTCGCTATGAAATCGATCAGCAAAACAGCAGCAATAACCAGGTAATTGAACAATAAAATAGCAAATTAAAACAACACTTCCAAAAGAAATGGCATAAATTGCAAAAATACTATTAAACGAATCAAATAACGAAAGTTATAAAAAAGGCATATATAATAACAATGCACAATCAACACAAAAAAAAAAAAAAAAATGTTTCAAGCGTGCGTTAAAAATGTTTTTGATTGAATATTTTTCTCGTCTGTCTGTCTGTCTGCAATGAATTTGACGATGTGACTTGAAGCCGGACAGACGATGGTTAGTTACTACTCTGTAGATACCAATGGTGCTACTGCTACACAAGTGTCGACCGGCAGCCAAGCGTATTGCGGGGCGCTCAAGTGCGAAGATTTCTAAGCATGGCTTCACAATTTGTTTTTTTTTCTCCATTTTTTTTTTGTACTATTTTCTGCATTTAATATTAATTAAAAGAAATGAGGAAAAATTACAAATAAAAGTGAGCCGCACACATTACGTTTTTATTATTGTTGTACATGATTTTTGTATTTTTGCCATTTTGTAAACAATTTTTTATTTTTATTTTTCTCTTTAATAAAATGTTTTATTTGAAAAGAAAACGAGTGAAATTTTATGTTGTTTTGCAAGAGTTTCCCAAATGCGCACTTTGGTAATGACTGACAATAGGCGTAAAAATTAATTTTGCAGAGATAAACTTAATTGTCATGCATGAGAAATCAATATCAAGTGCAGATTTCGCTGGGTGATTTTATGTGCAAATACAAAGGTGCTTTTCAGATTTATGGTAAGGTGTTTTATTTCCGTTTTGCAAGCTTTTTTTATAAATATTATTATTATTCAAATGTTATATCCATTGAATTATGTCATATTGCGGGATTATGTCGAATTCATTTATGAAAATTCGACTATCCCATTACATAATATGAATTTTAATGTTTTTTTATTTTCCATTGATTTTGAATAAAAATGATTAAATAATAATTGATAATTCCTACTCAAGACAATGACAATCTTCACGAAAATTTCCTTCCGTTTTAATTTTCCCCACATATTTCATTCTCAAGACAATTGTTCTGCGAGATAGTTTTTCCTCAGAAAGTTTTTTCGTTTCTTTGCCTTATCAAATTACATTTGGTAAGAATTCACTTGGGGAAACAGTCTCGCCGCCAAAATCTTATGCGTGAAAGAAATATTTAGGACAGAATTATCACGGAAAAGAAATACGATAATATATTTCACATTATGATTAACTAAATCATATTGTGTTTACCTAAATCACAACAGGTCATAACAAAATAATATTTTGTTTACCATAAAATATTTTATTAAACACAATAACATTATGTTTATCCTAATAATATTAAGACTATTAAAATATAATAATGTTTGTCTATTATATTCATCTACCTATTATATTCATTAACTAAATCATATTGTGTTTACCAAAAAACGCACTAGGTCATAACAAAATAATATTTTGTTTATCATAATAATATTAATACTATCAAAATATAATTATGTTTACCTACTATATTCACCAAAATCTATTTCTATTTACAGAAATCATAAAAATAAAATGTTATTTAGTGTTATTTAGTTTATCGCACATGCATGTTATGTTTAGCGTAAACATATTTTTATTTTCGTCAACAAATATAGTAAAATATTTTATTAAACATAATAACATTATGTTTATCCTAATAATATTAATACTATTAAAATATAATAATGTTTGTCTATTATATTCACCTACCTATTATATTCATTAACTAAATCATATTGTGTTTACCAAAAAACGCACCAGGTCATAACAAAATAATATTTTGTTTATCATAATAATATTAATACTATCAAAATATAATTATGTTTACCTATTATATTCACCAAAATCTATTTCTGTTTACAGAAATCATAAAAATAAAATGTTATTTAGTTTATCGCACATGCATGTTATGTTTAGCGTAAACATATTTTTATTTTCGTCAACAAATATAGTAAAATATTTTATTAAACATAATAACATTATGTTTATCCTAATAATATGAATACTATTAACATATAATAATGTTTATCTATTATATTCACCTACCTATTATATTCATTAACTAAATCATATTGTGTTTACCAAAAAACGCACCAGGTCATAACAATATAATATTTTGTTTATCATAATAATATTAATACTATCAAAATATAATTATGTTTACCTACTATATTCACCAAAATCTATTTCTATTTACAGAAATCATAAAAATAAAATGTTATTTAGTGTTATTTAGTTTATCGCACATGCATGTTATGTTTAGCGTAAACATATTTTTATTTTCATCAACAAATATAGTAAAATATTTTATTAAACATAATAACATTATGTTTATCCTAATAATATTAATACTATTAAAATATAATAATGTTTGTCTATTATATTCACCTACCTATTATATTCATTAACTAAATCATATTGTGTTTACCAAAAAACGCACCAGGTCATAACAAAATAATATTTTGTTTATCATAATAATATTAATACTATCAAAATATAATCATGTTTACCTATTATATTCACCAAAATCTATTTCTATTTACAGAAATCATTAAAATAAAATGTTATTTAGTGTTATTTTGTTTATCGCACATGCATGTTATGTTTAGCGTAAACATATTTTTATTTTCGTCAACAAATATGGTAAGATTCTGCATAACAGACGTGTCTCATTTCCGTTTTGTACATTGTCCCCCCAACGAAATACAAAATTCCCCCAACTTTATCAACTGCTGCGTACAAAATATGCATTTGTCATCAAGTAACCACTACAAACAGCTGACAAAGCAACCATATGTGACTTAAATTTAATCTTGCTTCATAAGCCTAAACTAAATTGCAGTAAAATGTTATAAACAATAACAAAAAAAAAACTGCTTATCAGCAAAATTAATAAAAAAAGAAAAAACAACTAAAATATTTTTACCCAACATTGTTGTATTCTTTGAATTGTGATAAGCTACAAAATTATTAGAAATACAAAATACTTTATATGACAAATTAGTGATATTCTTGAATTTATTATGCAAACAAAAGTAAATATGAACACAAACTAAAATAAATATAAAATTAGAGTTTTCTTTATGAAAAATGTAGTTTAAGTTCAATATTATAACTTATTTATTAATTATCACTGTCATTTAAAAATCTTTAAAATTCACGTAAATTATCAAAATAAAATAAAAGCGCAATATAAATAGATAAGAGTAACGTTTGAAATGTTACATTCGTACAAAGTACATTTTATTGTTTTTTTATCGCATTTTTTAATCTCCCAAATATAAAAAGGTGGTATAAACAAATTTTGTAATAATTGGGAAATTTTATTTCGTTTTTATCATAACAAATACAAATGTTCTAAGAGCATATTTCACTTTAAACGTAATCTTTTGAGTACTAATTGCATTTGTGTTAACCATTGTAACTGCATTTAAAAATTTATTATTTAAATTTCGTAATTTTCGGGCTGGCCTATATTTTGTGATTGATGCCATTGCATGGTTTCACCTGACAACAGAAATGTAGAAATTTCCAATAAATGATTGATTCAAATTTTGATAAAAAGTAATATGGGGAAATACCCTTTAATTGCACTGGTTAATAGAGATTGTAATAGTGATTGCTATGAGTTTTAAAAGAGTAATAATATTGTTTAAGATTTATATATTTGAATCAGAACTTTTAACATACTGAGTTAAAAATATTTTATATGGGACTGTTGTTGTACAAAATTCTCAAGAACAGTGAAATAATATGGCAGAATTTGAAATACTTTCTTATCAAACATATTCGATATATTAATTTCTTTATCCTAGACAAAATTTTCAAAATTTATCTGCATTATTTTGAATTTTCGAGAATGTGTATAATATACAAAAAAAAAAAAATATTTAAAAAATCGACGCAGTTTAGATTTTTCAAAAGCTACATATTTTGTACATATTCCTCAAAATTTGATAATATACTATTCTCTTCCCCTAAACTTCTATTTACTTGTTTGTTTGCAGGCCGGAAATCTGGCCGAAATATACCGAAAAATTAAGAGATTTACAAAAAAAACTGAATTTCTGTATATTATGAAAACGGCATATAATAGAATGATAAATTTCTACTTTTTTCCAAAATATTGCTGAAATCTACCCTCAAAATTTCACAATATGTGATAAGCTGTTAACTGCATCCAAAAATCTTTGATTTTTCCGTGTGTTTGCCGAAAAATGACAAGAGTAGGAGTGAATGAATTGTATCGGGGAGGTTATTAAATTAACCTCCCCGAGGTAATTGAATTTTAAAAATAGATTTTGGTTAAAAAGACATTCACTTCAATTGGAATTTAAGTATTTACCAAGAAAATCGAATTAAATTCCTTTCACAGAACTTGAATATTAGACATATTATATGAAAAAATGGGAATTTCGGTTACAAACATCAAATTCTGGAATAGCAAAATAAAAATATATTAAATAACAATTGGATTTCGAACAAAGGAAAAAAGTTAAAAAAAATTTTAATTAAATTTCGATAAATATTATACAAAAGTTTATAAACAAGTCACTTGGAATTCGATTTGTCAATGCCAAAAATGTTTTTTTTTTTTTGGAAACAATTCAAATTTTTTAAGTCAAAATAAGAGGCTTGAAGAAGCTTTGTTGTATTGAGAAATTGAATTTAAATAACACAGAAAATATCATCGATATGTTGAATTAATTCATAAATAGTATGAATTTTTTCTTCAACTACCAGATTCATAATATTGATACCACCGTTCATTAAATGAAATATTGATGAATGCATTGATTATATATAAGAACGTATTCATACCATTGAAGAACAAAATATTCAATGCAATAAATTTGAATCGTTATATTTGTGAAAAAATATTTATATTTAAAAAAAAAAAAAAAACGAAAAAAACATTTTTTTTTAGTGTGTCCAAAATTTTTACCAAAAATAAAAAAAAATATAAAAAAAAAATGAAAAAAAAATTTTTTTTTTTCAGAACAACTTTTTTTATATATTTTTGTAAATTTAAATTTAAAAAAAAAAATTTTTTTTTTCTTAACAATTTTTTTTATATATTTTTGTAAATTTAAATAAAAGTTAAAAAAAAAAATTTTTTTTTCATAACAATTTTTTTTTTTAATATATTTTTGTAAATTTAAATAAATTTATGGATGAATTTATAAGCCTTTATATAAGAAATAACCTGCAAGAACGACATGAGAAGTATTGCAAAAAATAAACGAACATTAAATAATTTAATAGAAATTTGGTTTGATGAACAGCATTTTATGTATTTGTTCATTAATATGATGAAACGTATTCTTCACATACAGTTTATCATATTGAAGAACACTTTTTCGACAGTTACCAAGCGTACATCATTTTTATGATGTCGTTAGTCATGAATGTTATGAATTGTTTTTCAATACAATGAATCATGGTTTGAAGAACGGAATTCATCAATATGATGCACCTTTTTTTTGTGCATATGGTTAAGTATATAAATCAACTGAAATTTTATCCGGTTATAAAGATAGAATAAGTAACATAAAAATATGAAAATTCGAATTTCAATAGATTTTACATATATCAAAATTTATAATAAAATTATTTTAAATTCGATTTCAAAAAACACACAAAAAAATCTACCAACAACCAGTATGCATCATATTGATGATTTCATTCATTGAATTAAAATCGTATTTTTTAATGTTTTTAATATTCAATATTTTGTTTTATCAACAAATTTCAAACATAAATTTGGACCTATTTACACATTTATGTATTTATAATTCTTATAAGATTTATAGCAGCGGTAGCTCAGTGGTTAGTGCGTTGGACTGCAAGCCGAAAGGTCCTCGGTTCAAGCATGGACTGGGGCTAACAACATCTTGTCATAGAAAACATTTTTCTATACCGCGCTACCTTTCGGCAGTAAATGGCAAACTTACGAGAGTAAAACATAGCCTATGAAAAGCTCTCACCCGCCGTTCGGATTCGGCAATAAACTGTAGGTCCCCACTTTGAGTACAAATATAAAACGCACAGCTGATAATGGTGAGAGAGATCTCGGCCTAAGTTCTTATAGGACTGTAGTGCCAAACTATTATTATTATTATTATGAGATTTATAATATTTAAATTAATATTGTATGATGAACAAAATTCATTAATATGATGTACTCTTGTTCATTAATATGATGAAATGGAGTACTGACATAATTAGAAAATAAATATTATAAAACTTATAAGAATTATAAATATGAAATACTTTTTAGTTTGAAATGCGATGTTATAAAAAATATTGAAAATGAAAAATATTGAAAAAATACAATTTTAGTTCAATGAATGAAATATTTAATATGATGAATACTGGTAGTTGGTAGATTGTTTTGTGTGTGAATGCAAAAGATTTTTTAACAAATAAATTTTATCTTTTTTTATGTACTGACGAAACGAATTGTTAACATACATTTGGAAAGTAATGTTTCAATATTTTATTGAGAAATCATAACTGAATTCAAAGATTTCAAGAACATTAGTGAAAAATTATTTCTTGTTTTTTTTTTGTTATCATATTTGAAATAATTTTTTTTTATATCCATTTTAATTAGCATAATGTCTGCACTACTTCTGTTTCTAGTTTTTAATATTTCTGTATTTCTTTTTATTTTGTATTAATTAGTAATATTGCAGTTTATAGGTATGGATTTTTTGCTGCACATTTTAATTATTTTTTAATTAGCAGCAAAAAATATTTATGCAGCAGCAGCTGCTCTTGTCGATGATTAACAGTAATTGCTGTTGCTAGCGCAGCAGAAGGTGAAGGCGTTCCTTTTTTTCAGCAAGTAATGGTTGTTGATTAGTTTGCTACTCTAGCAAAGCGGTTAATTGTTAGTCATGCAAGTTGTAAAACCAACTATTGCATGGTAATTAATGAGTGTTTGTTTAGCAATTTATTTTTGAAAATTAATTACTCAAAATTTCACAACTTTTAAAATTATAAAAAAAAATAAATAGAACAGTATTAAATTAAGTGTAGTCAACAGAAACTATTAAACCAAAACCAAAGTGCTAAATGTAGTTAGTAATAGAAAAAAAGCATAAAAAAATGTTAAATAAATTTAAAACATGTCACAAGAGAATGACAACAAATCACAAAATCCAATTAACAAATAGTGAGCCACACACAAACAACAAAATCTCATTGACAACACATACGCTAAAAAAACGCAAAAATCAAAAAAATATAAAAATCACAGATAGTAAAAAGTTTACTGAAAAATTTCGCTGTCATAGAAAATGCGAATTCTTTCACTTACACAATAGATGCACACTGAACTATGTAGTGCTGTGGCTAAGCACATAGTACACATGGTGCTTAATTTATGCCGCATGGTTCAAAACCCCCCATACCGCATACAGCTGCTCAACAACTAACTGCACAACGTGCTCGATCGATTTTTATGTGTTTAGAATTATTTTCAGTTGTCGTTTTGTTTTTGGTTTTTGTATTTTTTTTTTGCTTTTTTTTTGTATCTAGTGCAAAAAGTGCAATGAGCCGTACTTTGCAAAAGTGTAGAGCACATTTTTGTCACTTGAAAACTTGAGCTCTTGAGTATTGTAATGGAAATACTAAGTGCTGCCAAGGTTGCGAAACAAATGTAAGCAAACTACGAACTTAAGGCGGTTTTGAGGGCAAAATGTGCGCCATTTGTAACACTTGTTCTCAATGTGTGAATTTGATTTAGGGACTTTAAAACAAATGGAATTGCTGTTTTTGATATATAGTAATTTTGTATATTTCACAATTTTTTTTTTATTAATTGAAATAATCTGTAATTTAAATTATTCTATATTTATATAATAATAATAATAGTTTGGCGCTACAGTACTGTATAGAACTTCGCTCTCTCATCATTTGAGCTGTGTGTGTTATGTTCGTACTCAAATTGGTGGGACCTATGGTTTATTGCCGAATCCGAACGGCGGGTGAGAGCTTTTCGTAGGCAATGTTTTACTCTCGTAGGTTTGCCATTTACTGCCGAGAGGTAGCGTCGCATAGCAAAATGTTTTCTATGAAAAAGCTATTGGCACTCGCTGGGGATCGAACCGCGAACCTTTCGGCTCGTAGTCAAAGGCACCAGCGATTTTTCGCTCGTAGTTCAACGCACTAATCAGACGCACTACCGACGCTACATTTACAAAATCAAATAAATTGTGTTTAAAATTAGTTTATCAATTTTTAAACAAAAATCGAAATTATTTATTCGTATTTAAAATAAGTGCATTATAAAATATTTAGAAAACAATATTAATGAAGTGACCTAACAAATAACTGTAGCAAATTTAGATTAAGTTACTCGTTAAATTTTACTTTGCGTTTCAATTGTACTGAACTAATATTTTGTATCTTTAGTTCTTTGCTTTTGTAGTTTTATTTTTTCACAAAATAAAATATTACTTCTAAATAAATCTTGAAAACATCAATAACACACAAAATGAAAGATGTTCGTAAGGCTTCAACTTTTTCGGCTATAACTTAGTTGATGCAACCCACCTTTAATCGAATAAGAAAGTATATTGCTAAATCAAACCTTCACTTCGTTCACCTTCACTTTATTCATATATTAAAACATTTAACTTCTTTTTAAAAATACAGAATACTTTTTTAAATTTTATTATTTAGTAAAAATATTGCAAACAAGGCCTTTTGTTTTTGTATTTTTTTTTATATTTTTAAAGTTTGAAATGCAAATTTATTAAAAAAGCCTCAATATTTCCCTCACTTATATTTCTTTTTTCTTATAATATTTTTTTTTATTTTTATTTTTTAATTCTTATTTTATTTACTTGTTAAAAATAACTATTTAACAATTTAAATTTTATTTTTATACACAAATTTTGCAAACAATGCCAATTTTTTTAAAACAATAAATGTTTCCCTCACAGTGTTTCAATTTTTTATTTTAGTACCATTCAGTCGTTGTTTTTATTAAAAATTGTAGGCTTTTTCAAAATAAAATAATAACATATTTTGCAACTAAAGCATTTTTAATACAATTTGCTTAAATTACGCACATCGGCCATTTCACAAAAATCGGGCTCTTTTCGACAAAAAAAATACTTTATGAGCTCCGATCTTTTTTAAGTTTTACAGAAATGTTCTGTGTCAATAAATATTTGAGTCGTATTTTTTTATTAATTTTTTTTTTTTAATTTTCGTCGATATTTAACATTTTGCATTTAGGTAAGCTACTGTAGCACGTGAACCATAAGTTCAATATTAAAAAAATATATCTCATTTGAAAGAGAATACCTTGATCTTTCTAATGGTTTACTCCTTCTTAAAATATTTAGTACAAACACTACATGAAAAAAAAGTCCGAAAGTTAAAAAACCGATTTTTAATTTTTTTTTTCACCATAAAAAAACTGCATCAATAATGTACCAACACTGAATAATTTAGAGTGGGACCTCAACGCCCAGAAAAAAAATCCATCATATCCCACTAAAATTGGTCAATAGGACAATTATTAATTTAATAGTATGCAAAAAATAAATCTTTTCATATTAACTCAATGGCAATGTCATGGTATTTTCTAGTATTTAACGGTATTTTACGATTAAAATAATAATTTATCCTATTAACTATTTTTAATAGAAAAAAACTATTATTTATATAGTATTTTTTTCTGGGTGTTGGATTACGATTACTTTTGATTACGATTATCAAAAATTTTGATTACTATTCTAGTAGTCGTAATCAAAAATTTTGATTACGATTATAAATAATCAAAAAGTAATTTGATTCTTAGTACATTTTTTGATTATTTTCACGACTACCTTAAAATAATCAAAAGCTAGTAATGCGACTACTTTTGTTTGGATTATTTGAAAAAAACAGTAATCTGACTATTTTTGATTATTTGAAAATAATCAAAAAAAGTAATCCGTCTACTTTTTTGATTATTTCTATTTTTCTTGATTATTTTTTGATTATTAAATAATCGAAAAATAATCTAACATTAAATAAAAAGTACCAATAGTAATAAATTAATGCAATGTTTCAATGTTGCTGCTGCTGTACGCAAAACCAGCAACCGCATTAGTTACAACAAAACAGCAACATGTTTTCAAAAATGAAGTTTTATATTTTATTAAAATTTTTAGTTTTATTTTTGAATTTATTGCAACTGTTTGCTGCTTTTTTGTGTTATTATTTATTATTGTTTTTTATATGCTGTTGGTTTCATTGTATTTTTTTAATTTTTATTTTTCTATTTCAGTTTAAATTAAGTGTTGCTGTCTTTATGCTGCTATTGTTGGCGTAAATTACCAAACACTTTACTTTCAAACAATGCCATGGACCACGTTGCTGCACCATGGACGACCACACCTTGGTTTTGAAAAACACCAACAACAACAAAAAAAGCGCACCTTTAAAAATGTGCATTCAATTAAGACAACAAAAATACAAAAATAAAAATATTCAATTTCATTTTTTGAACAATGTGCATTAAATACAACCAACTCCACGCGAGACTATTATGTGAAAACTGCAGCAAGTTTGGCATTGAAAGATATTTTGACATCACTTAAAAAAAATAATTTATTAAGTAAGATTCTGTATTTGAAAATATATAAAATAGTACTAAAAATCTACTGGCTAAAATAAGTACTGAGAATTAGAACGAAAAACGAATACAAAAATGTTTACCAAAATAGTACTATAAATTAATACAAAATAATTGGTACTATACATAATACTAAAAATTATACTAAAACTTAGTACTAAAAATTAGTATTTAGTACTAAAATAGTACTATTAATTAAATCTAAAAATTGGTTCTATACATAATAGTAAAAATTGTACTAAAACTTAGTACTAAAAATTAGTATTTAGTACTAAAATAGTACTATTAATTAATTCTAAAAATTGGTTCTATACATAATAGTAAAAATTGTACTAAAAATTAGGTCCACAAATTAGTACTACAAATTGGTGCAATATTGAGTACTCTAAATAAGTATTGAAACTTATAACTGAAAATTGGAAATAAAAATGAGTACTAAAAAATTAGTAGTAAAAAAACTACTTGAAAATATAATAAAATTCGTATTAAAAATTAATATACAAAAATAGTAATAAAGTTAATAATAAAAATTAGATATAAATATTAGTACTAAAAGGGAGTCCTTGAAATTAGTACTAAAAAATAAGTAAATAAAATAAGTCCTAAAAATAAGTACATAAAATTAGTACTAAAAATAGGTACATGAAATTAGATATGTAAGTAGTATAAAAATGTACTAAAAGTGAGTACTAGAAATGTGTACATAAAAATCAGTACTAAGAATGAGTACATAGAATCAGTAATAAAAATCGTTTTGAAAATAAGTACATAACATTTTTGGTAATCAAAATTTAGTAGGTACTCAAAATTAGAATTAAAAATGAGACTAAAAATAAGTACAACAAATTATTTCTATAAAATTGTTTCGAAATAATTAGAACTAAAAATTAGTACAAAAATTAGTACTAAAAATTAGTACTAAAAATTAGTACTAAAATTAGTACTAAAAATTAGTACTAAAAATTAGTACTAAAAATTAGTACTAAAAATTAGTACTAAAAATTAGTACTAAAAATTAGTACTAAAAATTAGTACTAAAAATTAGTACTAAAAATTAGTACTAAAAATTAGTACTAAAAATTAGTACTAAAAATTAGTACTAAAAATTTGTACTAAAAATTAGTACTAAAAATTAGTACTAAAAATTAGTACTAAAAATTAGTACTAAAAATTAGTACTAAAAATTAGTACTAAAAATTAGTACTAAAAATTAGTACTAAAAATTAGTACTAAAAATTAGTACTAAAAATTAGTACTAAAAATTAGTACTAAAAATTAGTACTAAAAATTAGTACTAAAAATTAGTACTAAAAATTAGTATTACAAATTAGTACTAAAAATTAGTACTCAAAACAAGTATCAAAAATTTAATTCTAAAAATGTGTAATAAAAATTAAAAAAGTGTTTGAACTAAAATTTAATAGAAATATTTTTTTAAATAAAATGAAAAAAATCTATTAGAAATAGTTAAAATTTACATTATTTATTTGCCCATTTACTTCATTCCACTGATTCATATTGAATTCGTGCGACCTTTGTATCTTGCAATTTATAAATAAACAGCGATAGCTACCTGTATAGACAGGTTCAAAATTCCGTTTATAAAAGTTGTGTTACAAGATATAGCAGGCTGATTTTTCTCAATTTCAAATGCAACTTCGAAATTGCAAAAAAATGCGTTTTCCGAAAGTGGTTTTGTTTAATAAATTACATAACGTGAGCAATTAAAGTAGTTCACCTCAGTCCACGCCACCTTCTGACAACAAGCACACACCCCACTTTAACCCCCTTACGAAACTCATTACACACTTTCAACACCGCCACCACCAACACCCCCCACGAACAAAACACACGACTCAGCAGGCAGGCAATTGTAATTTACTTTAATGTTCATATAATTACATGAATTACAAATGCATGCTGCTTGACTTAGCCTCATGTTGGTTTTTTTTTTATTAAAGTTTTTTTATTTTTATATCATATTTGCAATGCTTAGAAGTTGCTTATTGTTATTATTGTTTTTGTCGGCGGTATGGAACCTTTGCCGCTACACTCAGGTTACGCCACCAAAACGATGGCGGAACGTGGTGTGGCGTGGTGGTAACGGTGACGGTGGCAATAAAAGGTGTTGCCTGGCGTTTGCTTTCTTGCGGGTCGACTGGTGGGTCTTAAGAGGTCTGTGGAGGCTATGAAGTGTAGAAGGAAGAGATTGCTGTGAGTTATTGTTTTGAAAAATAAAAATTAAACAAATATAATAAAACTGGTCGAAAGTGAGTCGTTGCCGTCCCTGACGCGACGAAGTTGTGCTTTTAAATGGTCACCACATGCAGCTGACAACGGGTACAAGATCGGCTTGTGTCACAGAGAATGTGCGAATTAGCTGTTAAAACAATATTTTTTTAATGTTTTTTATTTCTTTTATTTTGAATAAATACTGTTAACTTGGCGTCATCTTAAAACAAGTACAGTGTGAATAAATTTGATATTTTTAAAATGTTTAACAAATTAAACAATTTAAAAATAATTTCAAAAATTAATGATATTTTCAGTTCGATTTTAAAATGGTTTTCAAAAAGTATGAAACACATTTAAAACATTCTTATATAATTTTTTTTATGTTTAACTTTTATATTAAATATAAAATTAAAATTTTTAGATTTTTGTTTTGTGAGTTAATTTTTAGGTTTTAAAAAGAGATTAAAACCATTATTTTGATTTTAATTAAAGTCCTTCGCACAATAAAATTAATTTATACTTAATACTTAAATAAGCTGATCCGTTGTCTAAATAAAATAAATGCATAGTACTGTCACTTGATGTGTAACTTCCTTTATTTGTACTTCAAAAAAAAAAACAAATAGATAAAAGTCTACGCGGTTTGCATATACAATTTATCCGCTTTTCGCATGCATAAATAGCAACGCATTTAAAACTAATTGTTTGTCTTCGTAATGTTAACCTTCAGCGTAATGCAAATCGACAACCACATATGCATTATCATCATCATCTTCATCAACAACTTCATCGTCAACAACTCAGTTCAAAGTCAGTGGATGAGACAAAAGGTACATTATACAAAAAACCTAAAGTAACGTTTTTGACCAAATTTGAAATTCAAAATATGTTGCAATGTCTTTTAATAAAAATTACTAAATGCACGATGAGAAGTCATTAAATGATTTTTTGATAAGGTTTAAATATTACTAATTTTAAAACGTATAAAACAATGTAGGTATATTTACACATAAATATAATAATAATAAAAAAACAAAGAAACGAAGATTTTTATTTCTTTCCGTCTAGACTTTTTTACTTTATTATGAGTATTTCCATTTAGAGAAAATATGCACAGATAACTTCAAATATAAGATAAATAAATTAAGTGATAGTTTTAACGGTCTACTTGAGGTACAAATTCACCCCTTCCTAGGACATCACCATATTAAAATTTCCAGTTTTGATATAAAATGTCAGAACTAGGACCAATACATTATCTTCGAGGAACCACTTTTAGTTTGAATATTAACCCTTTGAATATTAACCCTTCTGCACAAATTGGCTCAAAATTACACAATTTTTCTGGAAAATCAGGATTGTTGTTATTTCAAAATATGCGTAATGAGTGTATATAATGTCGTCACTAACATGCCAAAAGGGCGATCAAATGTTGATAAATCAAATTATGAAATACTGAAAATTAGTAAGAATTAAATATGGATTTTGTGTGGCTATATCCTGATCAAAACACAAATATTTTTGTTTGTTTTACAATAACTTCTCACGGGTAAAAGTTCAAATAGTGCTGTCAAGGCATACATTTTTTTTAAGCACCTCTCGATTGGCATCATTATTTAAAAATAACATGACAAATTATTTTCTTTCTTAAAATAATGATGGCAATCCATAGGTGCGTTAAATACCAAAAATTGATTGCTTTCAACGACAATTTATCTTGTACCCATTAAAAGTTATGTCAGAAAAACAAAAAGATATGCCCTTTTGGCAAGACTAGTTTTTTAATTTTTCGAATTTTCGTTATTTGCAAGAAAAATGTTTGGAAATTATTTTTAAATAATGATGTGGGTCAGTTTGACCAAATATTTGCAATTTGTGCAGAAGGATTAAGGCATATCAAAGGCCCCTAGTAGAAATTTGGCCAATGCGCCATCGGGAAATGATCGGGGTTTCGTCAGGTAACCCCTATTAGAGCAAATATGATCATTGCCATTTCATGCCCTTATCATGCTCACCATAGCAGGGTTTACATTATCTAAACAGCCAATGGTCCCGATCAAAGCTACATTAGTTGTTCCTCGTAAAGAAATTTTCATCGGGCAATGATCAGGTTTCAATGAGGTATGATATTTTATTTCATCGGGTATTTGTAGTGCTTTCGTATGCTCTTGTTTTAACAAGGCAATTGTCAGATAAGTAATGATATGGGGAATTACCCGATCAGCACATGATCATTGCCTGAGGTGAGTACATGATCAGGACACTGCGTTACAAGTACATCGTGGGTCTCGTCATATCCCGATCATCTCAAATAATGACATGATCAGTTCATGAGCATGGCCCTACCAAAATTTCTACTAGGGGCATACAAAAATATGTGAATACCCAAGAAACCAAACAATACTTTAACGACATCGAATCGAAATCGTTTATAATCTTAAATGGTCGTTTTCGATAATCTATAATGATACGAAAACGATAAGGTTTTTGATAAAAACGAACGTATCTCGAATGTTATCGTTAATTATGTTATTTTAGATATCGAGATTATATAGTAAATGCTTTTATTTTCGATAAACACATATTATTTGTTCAGAAATTGTAATATATCAAATAATTTGAGTTTTATAAACAACATTTATCATTATTATATCGATTTTAAAAATTCTTCAAATGGTTTACAGGGTATACTGTTTCAAATATGCAGTTTTTTAACTTTTCATCATCTTGTTTGTACACATATTACTGATATTTAACGCCTTTTTTGTAATCATGTGCATACATCTAGCAAAAGAAACATTTTTTAATTTCAATACTATTATTTGTAATTTTTGTATTTTTTTTTTTAATTTACATTAAATATGGAGAATTTACTTTGTTACAAAAGTCTGTTTTTCATTCCGCATCAAATGTATTCGCTGTTTGTTGCAGAAATAACAAAAAATAAGTAAATAAAAATTTAAAGCCAGTAAAACTTGCTGCCTGATGCATTTGTTGCCGATGCAGACCAGTTTTCCATTTACGGCACAGACACTTTGAAAGCCAGGTCCAAGATAAAACCACTTTTTCTGCACTGTCCCCAGTCACATTTCTAGTTGATGACTAGTATGATGTGGACTTTGATGATGATTAAAACGATAATGATGTTAAAAATGTGTTTTAATATGAGCTTTGTTGATACTAAACAGGTAAGGCTGACTAAGCAGAAAATTTAAAACAATAAATTACGATTTTAAAAAATCAAAACCGCAAATAGTTTATGAAAAAAATTATTGAATCATTCAAAATTAAATAAAACAAAGAAACAATTTGGTAACACCAACTGAGAATTCTAAAAAAACTAAAATATAATCCTTAAGAAATTATTTAAAACATTTCAGCTGTCACGAAAAGAGGCAACTTTGGGCTGGTCGATAGCGAAACTTTCCTAGCCACAAATGTGGGGTTGACCTAACGAACCGGTTTCATTTTCTAAAATTAGAATTTTGCAACTGGAGCTCGTATAGTAGAAGTGTTGAATATAACACAGGCCATTTAATCCTACAATATTTTATACAACATTTTAGTAGTAGCTTCATTATAGAGGCAAAAGAAATGCCTGCCGGGGAGAAAAGCAGAAAAATGGCAAAGATTAAAAGCTAAAACGAAAAAAAAAACGAAGATTCACAGAGGATGCTGCCAGGCGACTCATATTGTGTATATTACAGAAAACCAGACAATTTAAACATTTAGCTCGCAGCAAGAACAAAGTAAACTAAAGCCTGTTTTGACTGGACAGCTGGTGGAGCCACAAATACACAGCTAAACAGAGGCAGAGTCAAGGCAGTCAAAGGCAGAACCAAAAACAGGCGAAGGCATAACCAAGACAAAGACAGCGCACAAAGACCCAAGACAGAGCCAAGACATTCGATGCCAAAACAGCCGAAGCCAAACTCAGATGGGACAAATATACAGATGGATGGTAAAGATTGAAGGGTGTGTATAAACAGACGGGAGTCAACGACTCAAGAGGGGGTCAAAAGCAGACAAGAGTCAAGCAGTTTAAACGGAGTTATAGTCGCAGATGAATGAAAATAAAGTAAATCATAAAAACCAGAGGAGCAGAAAAAAGGTTATATAGAATCAGAACCAGATTCAGCAGAAACCAGTTTTATTTCATATATGTTTGGGGCCAGCAGCTGTTTATGGCAAAGCCAAAGACAGGAAAAGGCGCAACAGAAAAAAAAACGTTGGAGGATTGTGGATGATGCACTCAACTGGTTGGTAGGTTAGGGAGTCAAAAATATATGTTGATGTCTACATTGTATTAATTTTGAATTTTAAATTATGAACCCAAGATAATGGGTATAAAATAAACCGCAAAAAAACAGTTGACCTAAAAAAGGAATGTGTTGCTTGGTTTTGGGTAGAATTTTCAAGAAAAAGTGACGCAGCAAAAGAAGGCATTAAAATCGAGAGAGAGCAGCAGCATGCAGACTGTGACAGAATCGAGCTGTATATTAATGACTTCATTTTGTAAAGACTTTTAGTTTTTAGTTTTTAGTTTTTGTTTATTTTTAATTTTATGCATATATTATAATTTTGTATTTATAATATTCTGCTACCTAACATAATAAAACAAAGAAAGAAAAAAGAGAACTACAAAATATTAAAATATGCAATTAATTTCGTTTTCTTTTTTTTTTTTTTTTGTAAATTTTAATTTAACGCCTATTAGTTTTCACCTTTGGTAATATAGAAAGAACACTAACTAATAATTTGCAATCTTACAAAACTTTCACATAAATAGTAGCAGGTCGGAAAATTCAAATTTCTTAAAACAAAAACAACAAAAGCACTACTTATTTTACATTTATAATTTTCTGTCATTCTTATTACCTACCAGAACATTATAACATATATCAAGGTGTGCACCAATGTAAGTCTGATATTAACATACTGACCGACAATCCGAATACTGACCCACTAGCCGAATACTGACCCACAATCCGAAGTAAATACTGTATTGAGCAGCTCAAGCGAAAAACTCTGTGCGCCTAAAATATGTGAAAATTAATAGCGAAACAAAATATAGTAAAAAATATAAAAGTAAAAATCTATTAACATCACGCACGAGGGCGTCTGACCAAGACCCATTTATTTCGCCGAAAGTTCTTGAGTAAAATATTGTGTGTCATAGAAATATGACAACTTGCGGTTTTTTTTTGTACACAACATACACAAGGTTTTTTAACACGTGCAGTAGCGTAGAAAATTTTACGAGAAACACAAAATTGTTTATCAGTTAAAATAACTAGTAAAAATAAAAATAAATAGTTCATAAAATAAATAATATATTGAAATTATAAACAAAAAAACATTTTAAATAATTTTGAAAATTAAAAAAATAGTAAATATTTAGTTATAAAGTATAAAAGTTTAGTCTTTATTGGGGGTAAAATAATACCCATTTTAAAAAATTTTTGATCATGATATTTCCTATAGATATCTCTACAACAATTCTATATAATTTGAAGATGCTGATTTTGACTGCATATTCAGTTTTTTCCGATTGCGTATCCTTTTTAAGAAAATCAAAATTTTCAACCTTTTTCAGGTACTTCTTAGAATTAAAATAGAACTAGTTTTTCCAAATTCTTAAACGCAATTTTTCTTGAAATTGTCAAGTCTAATTTCAATATAAAAATGAAAGCTCATTCTGCTATATTATTTTATAATATTTGAATCTAAACTTGGAAAATTATATTTCTTTAGACTATTTTTTAAATATTTTTGAATATTTTGAATCTAATGGTAAACATTAAAATGACTTGAGATTATCCAGAGCATAGTCGAAAGTATCATTAAAATTACTAACTTTTTTCTAACTGTTTTACTTTTTAAAATAATCAAAAATCTAAACAAATATTTAGTTAAAAAATTCTACAATACGAATCTGGTTCAACTTAGACATTTTTAACCATAGAGGCCTCAAATATTATAAAAATATCATTTAGAAATTGAAATTTTTTTTTATCAATACATTATCCAAAATACATATTATAAAATATATACCGTATATATTATTTTCATATCCTAAAATGTGCTAAATTTTAGCACAA
Organism: Dryomyza anilis; assembly: GCA_951804985.1. NCBI lineage: Eukaryota > Metazoa > Arthropoda > Insecta > Diptera > Dryomyzidae > Dryomyza > Dryomyza anilis. The sequence continues at coordinate 93,719,175 of OX638131.1, read as the reverse complement.
ACAAAAAAAAAACACTAAAATTCGCAACTGAAATTAGATGACCTTTGTTGTCAATTGTTCAAAAACAATTAAAACCATTTTCTGATACAATTTGCCTTCTGTCAATTGAATATAGTTTTGAGCCGCCGAACGCTTATGTCATCCATCCATGAGAAATTGTTAACCAAAGATATGTTTGTGGGCTGTTGGCAAATCGCGTTACAACCACCACCAGCAAATCCGAGACAAGAAGTCGCCCACTGTGGCAAATGAAACACTTGATTTCGACTGCAATTGAAGGCCTTTGCGGTTGCGACTGCCTTCGAAATTCATTTTAAGTCCATGCCAAAAATAGGCAAAACATTCGACTAACGCATACGCGCAGATATCAGCTGTTTTAGTCGCACCAAAAATGTATATTTAGATCTCCCCAATAACTTTTGTCAATTGCCAGCTGTTGCCAATAATACAAACAAATAACAAAATAATCATACTAAAACTGCAAAAATGTTGCGTCAAACATTTAGTTACTTGAAAACAATGATTTTTCTTCTTTGCGCAAAACAACAACAAGAAAATAAAGTAGTAGAAAAAAATCAGTGTCACGGTCGCTGTCGTCAAACCATGCATCGCGACAGCAACTTAAGCACATCGTCCACACTTCCCACACTTGCGTCTGTCAGACACAGAGAAACGTCAGACTCTTTCCTTGTCGCACGTTTGCATCGCTCTCAGTGACACTTGATGAAATGTCACTTAAGCAACATATGTTGTTTTTTTTTTATATTTTTGTGCTATAATTAAAGCAATTGTCTTGTTAATCATGTGGAACCATTTAATTGTTGGCTTTGGTTGTTGCTGCTGCTGAGGCGCATGTTATAGTTGTTGCTTAAGTCTATGTTGTAGTTGTAAACGATTGTTTGATTTTAGAGCAATTTTTTGTTTTCTCCATTGCAAAAGGAAATTTGTGGGCGTTTTACGTATTTTAAACGTCTTGATTGAGTTGGGAAAATCCGGCAAAATTTATAATGTTGCATGAAGTGTAAAATACCAAAATATTACATCGTCATGTCTGTTTTTACATGTGAATGTTATTAGCTTTTTACTTTTCATACGATTTTTTTAAATTTTTAATATTTTATAATCAAAAGCTTAAAAGCTTTATTTTAAAGTTATGTTTAAGCTTAAAAATGTATTTATCCTCAAGACTTTATTTGAGCTTAAAGCTTTATTTAGCCTTATATATCTATTTAAGCTGAAAACTTTATTTAATTATAAAGCTTTATTTAAGCTTAAAGCTTTATTAAATCTTAAAGATTTATTTAAACTTAAAGCTTTATTTAAGCTTAAAGATTTATTTACGCTTAAAGCTTTATTTAAGCTTAAAGCTATATTTAATCTTAAAGATTTATTTAAGCTTAAAGTTATATTTAAACTTAAAGCTTTGTTTAAGCCTAAAGCTATATTTAAACTTTAAGCTTTTTATTTACTCTTTAAATTTTTAACAAGCCTAAATTTATTTATTTAAGCTTAAAAACTTTATAAAAGTGTAAAAGTTTTATTTAATCCTAAAAGCATTATTATGCTTAAATGTTTTATTTAAGCATAAACTTTATAGATTCACTCATGTCTAAATGCTTTATTCAAACTTAAAAGCTTTATTTCAACTTGAAAAGCACTTTAAGTGATATTACAATCATATTTTAATAAAATAAGATTAAAGTTTATTTAAGCTTAAAACCTAAAAGCTTTTTTTAATCTTAAACATTAGGCATAAAAGCTGTTAAGCTTATAAACTTTATTTATGCTGAAAAGTTTTATTTAAGCTTAAAAGCTTTTTAAATATAAAAGCTTTAATAACACTGACAAGTTTTTTTTTAACTGTATAAGTTTAAAAGCTTTATTTAAGCTTAAAATATTTTTAAATGTCAAAAGCTTTATTTAAGATTGAAAGCTCAAAAGTTAAAAAAAATGTTTCTAAAATTAAAGGATGCATTAAAATTAAAATATATTTAAATATAAAAGCAATACTTAAGTTTTACATTTTTATATAATATTAAAAGACATATTATAAATTAGTCATATATGCTATTTAAAAAAAAAATCTTTTTTAATCTTGTAGCTTTTATTACGATCAATAGTTTGAATTCCAGGTTTTTATGATTATCTGGAATTTGAATTTGATATATTTTTTTTAATTTAAAAACTTTAAATTTAGTTATTATTGGTTTTGTAATTTTGTAAGTTTCACATTTTATCAACAGCAAGAAAACAAATCAAAAACTTGAATATACCTAAACGACCTTCTCACACTGTCTACAAATTTAATTAAAACTGCATTAATAAATAAAACTTCCAACTGCATTTTTTTACAAAAATGCTGCCCCCACACATTTTGAACGCATTTGCCAGATTCATTCAGATTCATAAAAAGCAGACACAACCAGCAAACAGTTATGTAATGAGACGTAACAAATGCTAATCAACGAATCATTAAACAAACCAACGCATACAAGTTTTCAATTAACAATTCATTCATTGTAAAATGCATACAATTAAAATTTAAAATTTTGTATAAAAAGTATTTTTTTAGGTTTGGCAAAATTTTATAACTGTTTCTGACAACTATGGGCCACATCTAGATACCCACAAATCAAGCGGCCCACAGTTTTATAGTTGAACCACACAAAATGATCCCCCTTCAAGAAGTTAAGCCCCTCAACAGTCGTCAAGCAAATAACCATTGATTGCCTCTGGTTGACATTCTGTATCAAAGTGCTATTTGTGGTATTCATTAATCTTGGGAATGTCATTATTTGACAGCTCTTTCGGGTGTGTATGGATCGGATCTCTAAGTGAGTGAGTAAATGTGAGTGAGTGTTTTCGGTGTGGTAAACTGAACCAGCAGAAAGTCAGGGTAGAAATGAAGAATGATGTTTCTTAATTATGCGTGGCGGCAGCAGTCTGACAGAGATATACAAACCATGCAGCTTTGACCTAAAAACTTCCATGTAATCAATTTGATACAAAAACAATTTCTGTTCTTTTTTTATACATTCATAAATTTATATTTCTTGTTATATACGATATACGAATAATTTGACAATTCGTGGAATTATTAATTAATTTCCGTGTTTGTTGTTGTAGTTCATGGTTTAATTGCATTCGAGTGCAATGAGATGAGATGCGGTGTTAATTTAATTCCCACACTTTTTGGTGCACAGACGACGAAGGATTAAGTAATTAAAAGGGAAGAAATGATGTGATGATAATTGTTTAATTTAATTTTTAAAAAGTATTTTAATTGCGTATGGAAAGAACAAAGAGATGAAATGCAGAGTTAATAATGATGTTGAATTAAATCTTAGAAAATTAATTATATAAAAAACGCAAATAAGAAATATTATTCTACTCACAATTATTAAAGAAATATTATAATCATTTAAATAAATTGATTTATTAACTATTTTGGAGATAAATAAGAAATATACTTCTTGGGTAGTCAATATTTATTGAACTGAATTAAAGAACTTTAGTTCTATTCAGAAATTAAAAAAGAAATTTACTTCTTGAGTAAAAATCTGTATTTTTAATTAATTAGTTTCAGTTCTATTCAGACGATAAGCAAGAAACATTAAAATTGATCTGTAGATGTAAATTTTAAATGAGGTATTTGAACATAAGTGGTCGGATCTCAGGTCACAATATACCGTTCATTTTTTTTGTTCAGACAGCTTAGATATATGAGTAATTTAAATCTAAAGTTTCATTGCTCTAGCTTTTTTACTTTTTCTGTAATCGTGATTTCAACAGACAGACAGAAGGACAGACAGACGGACATCGCTAAATCGACTCAGGAGGTCATGCTGATCTAGAATATATATACTTTTCCATACCGGAGATGCTTTCTTCTGGGTGGTACAAACGGCGTACCAAACTGAATATACCATTTCACTCTTAGTGTAGGGTATAAAAATTTGTTTGCACTTCGTTAAAGATGTTTAGTTCTTTTCAGAAAATTTACTAGAAATACGGAATATTAATTCTATACAGGAAATAAATAATAAATATTAATCTTGAGCAAGCAATATTCCATTTAATTAAATAACTTTAGTTCTATTCATATAATAAACAGCAGAAGTTCTTCTTGATTTGATAATATTTATCATACAGTTTAGTTTTGTTGAGAAAATAATAAAGAAAAATCCTTTTATTTAACTTTATTGAAAAATTTCAGTTTTATTCAGAAAATTAACAAGAAGTATTATTTTTAAACACTTGTATTATATTATGAAAACAAACAAAACCTTCAGTAAACAATATTTCCTAATATTTAGAATATATATTATAAATATTCATTTAATTAAAGAACTTTAGTTCCTCTTATGACGTACAAGAAGTATTCTTCTTGACCAAAAATATTCATCTTATTTCCATTACGAAAATAAACAAGAAACAATTTTCTTGAGTATGCATTATTCCACCTATTTATAGAATTTTAGTTCTTGACCAAACAAAAAACTTCAGTTTTATTCAGAAAATTAACAAGAAGTATTATTTTTAAACACTTGTATTATATTATGAAAACAAACAAAACCTTCAGTAAACAATATTTCCTAATATTTAGAATATATATTATAAATATTCATTTAATTAAAGAACTTTAATTCCTCTTATAACGTACAAGAAGTATTCTTCTTGACCAAAAATATTCATCTTATTTTCATTACGAAAATTAACAAGAAATATTCTTCTTGAGTATGGAATTTTCTACTTAATTAAAGAAGTTTAGTTCTATTCGGATAATATTCATTATTTTATTTGTTAAATTTAATTTTCTGAATTAATGATATTTACCTCTTTTCGAACTAAAAACATTATCAATTTTTATTGAGTAAGCAATATTTTATAATTTAGGAAACTTAAGTTCTATTTAGAAAATAATTAAGAAGTATTCTTCTGCAGTAAACAATATTTAATTTAAATAAAGTAGAAAAATTCTTCTTGCGAAAGCAAGTTTAATTTTACTTAACTAAAGATCTATTCAGAAAATAAAATAGATAAAGAAAATGAAAAACTATCGATTAAACTTTATTTTTATAAACATATTTTTTAGTAAGAACATTATTTTCCATATAAACGTAATTCATTCATACCTTTTTCGTTTTGTAGGTAATACCCAAAGTAGGAAAAAAACTGATTTACTTATTTATTGTAAAATTCCAAACTACTAGAAGAAATTTCTGCCTATATGATTCGTCATATGTTTTTTCCGTCTAACACAGTTAACAAAACGGTCAGCAACAGCTTAAAGCCACATTTGCATAACTGTCTGACATGATGACAGCCAAGTCAAGTGTTTGAAATACCTGCTGACTTACTAAGGGAAGCCATAAATACTTTTTAAACACATATGTATAATATTTGTGTTTATATTTATTTTTCTTGTTAATTTATTAATTAATTAGATGGATTCATCTGGCGCTTCGCTTGAATTGTTTGTTTGTCATCACAGCAAAAGGTGTGAATTAAAAAACTGGCCTGCGAAAAAAAAGAAAGCACACTTTGATAGTAATATCAAGTTTTTGTATCACTCTGCCTGATAATAAAAAAATTAAAAATAACCGAACAACATTTGTGACGTCTTTTCGTTGACAACAAATTAATGACAGATACTGAACAACCGCGTGCGACAAGGTTGTCAGAGTCTTGTTTATTTTGTGCAAAAAAAAATGAATTAGTTTTTTTTTTTAATTTTTTCTTGTTGCTACTGATAGTAAACTGATAATAGTTTTTGAATATATCACAGACTTTGTCAGACATTTACTGCAAATATAGATAAACGTTCTCATGTTTGCGAAAACTGTTGTTATTTTTATTGTAAATTTCATTTAGATAATTGAATGAATACAAAAAAAAATATATTGTTGCTGAAGGGCAATAGTACTTGACGACTAAGTTAGATAAAAATATATTAAATAATAATTTAAATGTTGCGAACATAATAATGTAAAGTAAAATATTCATTACATTATAAAGTAATATTTTTTGTTTTATTTATTGTTTTTTTTGTAATTGTTTGTATTCTTTACACGTAAAGAAAAATTATGAAAATAAAGAAAATCAACTAAAATTTCTAATTATTTTTTAGAAAATACATGATTTGTCTTGCCTTTTAAGTAAATACAGAATGCAGTAAAAATAAATGCAGTTATATTACTTTTTTTTACATATTTATGAAATTGTAATAAAAACAAAAAAAAATTGTATATTTATTATTTTTTTTTATACAATTTTTATGAATTTCAATAAATACATAATGCATTAAAATTAAATGGAGTTAAGGTCATTATACTACACATTTTATTTGTAGTATTTGTAGTAAGGTTTGTAGCCGCGGTAGCTCAGTGGTTAGTGCGTTGGACTGCGAGCCGAAGGGTCCCCGGTTCAAGCCTGGCCTGGGGCTAACAACATCTTTTCATAGAAACATTTTTCTATACCGCGCTACCTCTCGTCAGTAAATGGCAAACCTACGAGAGTAAAACCATTGCCTATGAAAAGCTCTCACCCGCCGTTCGGATTCGGCAATAAACTGTAGGTCCCACCACTTTGAGTACAAATATAACACGCACAGCTCAAAATGGTGAGAGAGCTCGGCCGAAGTTCTATACAGAACTGTAGCGCCAAACTATTATTATTATTATGTTTTAATAAATAAATAAAATATGTAGTTATATATAAAACACTTGTAGTGAATTAATGCTGTAAATACCAATTACAGTTTTGTCACCTAAGAATTGATTTGCTTCAAACGCCATTGAGTCGATTTCTAGAAAAACAATAAAGAAACTTTTTGCGTGAACATAGGAGCAAATTAGCGATTTAAAGCAAAGTCTAAGTATCGAAAAATGGATAAAAGAATTAGAAAGAGAACATATAAGTCATTTAATCAAATACTTAACTCCATTTTCCTAAAAATGGCGTCTGAGGCAAATAAATTCTCTGATGACCACATGTATTAATAGTAAAGAAATTTATCTTTCTTTTGATTTTAATATTTTTTTTATGTAATCGTTTACTGGAAATGGAAGTTCCATCAAACAATTTGTAGAATTTTTGTTTAACTGAAGCAAGTTAAATTTTTATGTAATAAGGACTGCGTCGAATAAAATTGTCCGTTACATATCTTCCCATAATGTGCTATTTCAAGATTCAAATTAAAAAAAATTGATCATAGTAGCTCTGAATTAAATGGCAGCAAATAATTTGTGTCAGTTATAGTCAATACAAAATTTATTTAACGCAAAAATGGCAAACGAAGTGGAAATGCGAGAAAATATAATTAAAATTTTTCAAATACAACCTACTTGGTCTTTTAAAAAAATTGCCAAGGAGGTAGGGGCTAACCCTAAGACCATTTCTCGCGTTAACAACCGCTTTAAGGAAGACCTGAGTATTGATCGGAAGAAAGGTTCTGGTAAAAAAAAGGCCCACATGATCCAAGCATATCCGGAAGGAAATTGGCGAGAAAGGCGGATTGCTCAGAATCTTTCGTGCGCAAGACTAAGAAAGAAGCTGGCCTGAAGACGTACAAGGTCCAAAAAGTTCCGGATAGAAATGCCGTCAAGAATGAAACCGCAAAACATCGAGCTAAAAAGCTGAACCAAGATTTTTTTAAAAAAATTCGATTGCTGCATAATGGATGACGAAACTTATGTTTTTGCGGACTTTTCTCAGCTACCTGGGCAGGAATTTTATACAGCCGATTCTCGAGGAAATGTCGCAGAAAAATTCAAATAAAAAAAAAATGACAAAATTCCCAAAGAAATTCCTTGTTTGGCAGGCAATTTGCAGTTGTGGAAAAAGGAGCAGCTCATTCGTGACATCGGGTACAATTAATAGCGAAATATATGTGAAGGAATGCTTGCAAAAGAGATTGCTTCCATTTTTACACCAACATGAAGTGTCCACATTTTTTTGGCCTGACCTCGCTTCATGTCACTACAGCAAAACGGCCTTAGAGTGGATCCAACAGAATGCAGTGATTTTGGTGCCTAGAGAAGCCAATCCACCAAACTGTCCAGAACTCAGGCCGATTGAGAGATACTGGGCTTTAGTAAAAAGGGAGATGAAGACAACAAAAAAAGTGGCCAAAGACCTTCAAGACTTTAAAAGAAAGTGGTCTTCAGCAGCTGTGAGGGTGTCGGACACTACCATTACAACATAAATGGAAGGGGTTCCGGAAAAATTAAAACTTTTTATTAAAAAATATTAATTTCTGGTTTTTTATATATTTTTTTAAATATAAAAATACTTTGCAAAATAAAATATTTTATTCTATGAAAATTCGATTACTAGATTTCTAAATTTTTTAATTTTTGTAGCGGACAATTAAGTAATTATAATACTGAATGCAATATAAAATAAAGAAGATGTTATATGTTTTAGTTTTGCATTTTTCATGAAGTTTAAATAATACATAATGTAGTAAAATAAATAGAGATGAGATAAATTTTCAACACATTTCTGTACGTATAAATAAATACAAAATGTAGTAGTTTATGTGCAAATGATGTACATTTATATCAAAGACACTTTTCTTTTTTTTTTTAATAAAGTTTTTTTTCCTTATTTTCTTCTTTTTAATACATTTTTTGTCTTTGTTTTACAGAAAATGTCGTTACTAATTTTTAAAATATAATCGTAAAGAAAATCAGCTTGATATGATGATCATTTTAGTAACAATGTACTTAGAAAAAAAAACATTCAATAAGTGGTTCAGTGTTATAGAATTTTCAGTACTTTAAAAATTATTTTATTAAAATTTATTGTAACGAGCAAAGAATTAATTAAACCTATCGACTTAATATTAATAAAAGCAAATAATATTAATTGTAGCCGCGGTAGCTCAGTGGTTAGTGCGTTGGACTGCAAGCCGAAAGGTCCCTGGTTCAACCCTGGACTGGAGCTAACAACATCTTTTCATAGAAACATTTGTCTATACCGCGCTACCTCTCGGCAGTAAATGGCAAACCAACGAGAGTATAACATTGCCTATGAAAAAGCTCTCACCCGTCGTTCGGATTCGGCAATAAACTGTAGCTCCCACCACTTTGAGTTCAAATATAACACGCACAGCTCAAAATGGTGAGAGAGCTCGGCCGAAGTTCTGTACAGGACTGTAGCGCCAAACTATTATAATTATTATAAATAATATTAAAACAATATTTTAGAAAACTATTAATTGTATGGATACAAAATAAAAAATAAAATTTTCAAAAAAAACTAAACTTTGATTCTGCATTTTCTAAAGTCTGTAGTACTTCATTTTTCATAGAAAAAATATAAATATTAAAAAAAACTATTAAATCATGAAATATTATAAAAGAAAAACATAATTATACCGTAAAAGCGTGCCGCATCTAATTATAAACCATTTAAAAAAACAAATTTTAATATGAATCTATTTAACCTCGAACTTCAAAACATATCAAAACTCGTCATAATATAGCAACAGATGGAATAACAATAAATTAAATTACTGATAGTGAAACGCAAAAAATACAAATACTAAACTCGTGCCAAAAAAAACATAATTTAATAAAACACGCCCCGATGCTCTATAACTATGCCAAAGATTTAAAAACGAAATCAGATGTAAAAATTTAATATGATTTTTTTCAATGCAAAAATTCTTTATACTCTTTGGGAGGAGTGTTGATTTTTAAGAACTGCGCAAAACAATAAACATAAAAATATTAATAGTTAAATATGCATATATTTTGTACGTGTATATTTAGCAATTCTAATTAAAAACTTTTTAATTGATAATCGCATAATTTTTTTTATTTATAATTTTTTTTTTTAGAATGTTTTTATTTTTTGGTGTGTTGTTTTATGTATTTGGCACAACTGAGTAAAATTTAAAATAAAACCAATTTCATATTTTGTTGTGTAAGGGGTTTGTCTATTGAGAAAATTAATTAAAATGGTTTTTGTTGTGGTTGTTTGTTCATATCGGCGGTGGCTGGCATAAACTGGCATGAACTATGAGTTCGTCTAATATTTGCGGTATACTTTTTATATAGTTTTTTGCATGTTTTTTCGCATGTTTTATTCTAGTGCTATTTGTGTTTTTTTTTTTTTTTTATTATTTTTGATGTTATGGGTTTTTTCCGTTTTGTTTCAAATATTTTAACATTGAAAGTTTTATATTTTGTTTTCGGTAAATTTTACTATTAATGTTTGTTGATAGAAAAAAGTTATTTTTTAAAATATAATTAAAAGTTATTTCTAAAGTCATTAATTATTGTTAAAATGTTATTATGATTTTTTGCATAATATCTACTACAGACTACATAATTGTATCCAAAGTGCCTAGTAGAAAAGTATACTATTACAGTAGACCCTAGTAGAAATTTGGCCGATACGCCATCGGGAAATGATCGGGTTTTCGTTGGGTAAGTCCTATTAGAGAAAACATGATCATTGCATTTGCATGCGCTTATCACGCTTACCATACCAGTGATTACATTCTCTAAATAGTCAATGTTCCCGATCATAGCTACATTATTTGTTCCTCATAATGAAATGACATCAGACAATGATCGAGATTTATGAGAGAAACCCTATTATGCTCGGGCTCTGACAAGGCAATTGTCGGGTAAATACTAAAATGGGGAATTGCACGATCAGTACATGATCATGACCTGAGGTCAGTACATGATCAGGACACTGCGTTACAAGGACATTATGGGCCTCGTCATATCCCGATCATCTCAAATAATGACATGATCACTGCATGACCATGGCCCTACCAAAATTTCTTCTAGGGGATATGACCGTTTCTCAGATGGTGTGCTTTATGTCGCTGCGCAGGCTCATACAAAGAAAAAATTCAATGATCAATTCTCTTTATGCCTGTCTAAGTACATATGTTATATATTATTTCAATCATAAGAAATACCGCATTTATAAATTTAAAACAATGACCTATATAAACATTTTCTAAAGTTCAACATCTTACTATAATTGCTGTCATCTGTATATCAAAAACATGGTATTTAAAAAAAACTACAATTGAACAACTTCATCACAACGGAAATCAAATTATTTTATAAACGGTAACCCAAATTCCAATTCTTATCACTCAATCAAATTAAAAAAAAAAACACTTTATTGTTGGTACATAAAACATACCTATAGTAATTGTTCTTATTTTCTATTTGCCTGCGGATATATTTTTTTAACGATATTTATTTCTGCAAAAAAAAAAAAAAAATATAAAAACACAAATAGCGCCATTGTGTGAATATAAAATGATATTAGAAATTATTTGTTTGACCTTGGGGCAATAATGCGGTGGTTTTGTAGTTTTCTAATTGTTCTAATTTTTTATTTTATAGTTTTTAAATTTATTTTATATATTTTGAAACTGTCAAAATAAAAATAGTTAACTTTTGTTAATAAAGATTTCACAATTAGTTGCGTAACATATTGCAAAAAATTGAAATAGCAAAAAAAAAATAATAATATTCAGATTATTTTCTCTTTTTGTTGAATAATTTAGTGATAACAATGCGGTATGTGCATAGATATAAAAAGATACAATGTGTTTTTAAGAATGTATTTAAAAAGTATACAATTTAAAATAGATACTTTTAATAAAAAGATATTAAATAATATTTACTCAAAGAAATTACACAACATAAAAGTCACATTATTTATTTTTTTTTTAATTTATAACTATAACCCAGCAAGCCACTTCCATTTTCGATATAATAAAACTACCAAACAGGATTTTTGCCATGGACATATCATAACATCAATTAAATATAATTCGCTGGTGCTGATTTTGACTACATACTCAGTTTGTTCTTATTAAGTAATGTTTTTGAGAAATTTGCAACCATAATTTTAGACTTAATCACCTACTACCCTAGTAGAAATTTGCCCGATGCGCCATCGGGAAATGATCGGGTTTTCATTGGGTAAGCCCTATTAGAGAAAATATGATCATTGCCTTTGCATGCCCTTATCATGCTTACCATAGCAGGGTTTACATTATCTAAACAGTCAATGTTCCCGATCATAGCAACATTATTTGTTCCTCATTTCGAAATTAGCATCAGGCAATGAACGAGATTAATGAGAGAAACCCTATTATGCTCGGGCTCAGACAAGGCAATTGTCGGGTAAATATTAAAATGGGGAATTGCCAGATCAGTAAATGATCATGGTCTGAGGTCAATACATGATCAGGAAACTGCGTTACAAAGACATTATGGGCCTCGTCATATCCCGATCATCTCAAATAATGACCTGATCACTTCATGACCTTAGCCCTACCAAAATTTCTACTAGGGTAGTTAAAATAAAAAAAAATATATTCTGAAAAATAGTTTTTTAAAAACATTAAATGTATTTTTTTTCTTTAATTCTGAAGACTAATATTAATATACTAATGAATGCTAACATTCGAAACATTTTTAAGACAATTTGATCTAAACTTATAATAATAGTTTGGCACTACAGTCCTATAAGAACTTAGGCCGAGCTCTCTCACCATTTTGAGCAGTGCGTGATATATTTGTACTCAATGTGGTGGGAGCTACAGTTTATTTCCGAATCCGAACGGCGGGTGAGAGCTTTTCATAGGCAATGTTTTACTCTCGTGGGTTTGCCATTTACTGCCGAGAGGTAGCGCGATATAGAAAAATGTTTCTATGAAAAGATGTTGTTAGCCCCAGTCCAGGCTTGAACCGATGACCTTTCGACTCGCAGTCCAACGCACTAACCACTGAGCTACCGCGGCTTGATATAAACTTGGAGAATGAAAAAATATATATATTTTTTAAGTATTTAAGATCTAATGATAATAAAGAAAAATGTATGAATATCCAGAGCATAGACTATTAAAACACCTAAAATTACAAACTTTTTTCTAATTGAAAATACAGCCTGTGAATCTGGTAGTCTTTTATATAATCAATTTTCATTAAAAATGCAATCTGAAAATATCTTTGTAGAAACTGATATGCTCCGAATAGGAGCAAAAACCAATTACATAATGTTGCCATAAAAATATAATTTGATAAGAATCAATGTTTTTTTCGGTAAATTATTTTATCTTCAATCATTTAAAACGAAAATGAATAAAATCAAGAACAAAAAATATATATATAAAAAATATATATTTTGAAATACCTAAAATCGTGATATTCCAGAAAAATTGGGCTATTTCGACACAATTTGTACAGAAAGGTTAATGTATATGTTATTGTAATGTAAACATTAAACATACTATGTAATATATGTTATATATATAACATATTTTGAGAAAAAAAACTGTTGATAGGGCATATTTTAAAATTGAGAAACGATGAAAAAAAGATCACAATTTTGATCGTTAGTTTCAACTATGCTCTACATAACCAAAAATCAATTTCTTATCATCATTAGATCTCAAATGCTAAAAGAATTATTCAGAAATAGTCTAAAAAAATATCAAAAAATTACGAGTTTATATTCAAATATCTTAAATATCAAAAAAAATGATATTTAAAAATATTTAGGAATATTGGGTCATATTCTAAAATTAACTTTCGATCGAAATTCAAATATTTGAAAACAGATATGGAATTACACACGTTTAACAGTTATTTAACGGATTAAATTCAATTGAAATACATTTATTTTGTATTGCAAAAAAAAAAATCTGAAACAGTAAAACAATAAATTCCGTTAAATTGAAATTTTAGTACTATTTCGATAGAAAGTAGTATTTTTTAAATAAAATTTATATTTTTTTTATACAGAAATTATAATCAGCCCAATTCTAAATAAATATTCCCATAAATATTAAAAAAAAAAAAACTTTGTGTAAATTCAATACTAAGCTTTTTTCTCCCAACCATTTCTCCCAATACAAGTTTTAAACGAATTTAAATGTTCATCAAAGAAAATGGATTGGATTCCTTAAAAATATATTTTTATACTGAGACATTGAATTCAAATCAGTTTGTTTAAAAATTGTATATGAAATTCGATTGGAATTCGATCGAAAACTGAAACATGATTTACTATCTGCATTCAAAATAGTGTTTTTTTATTAATTTTTTTTAAAAAATTTATTATTTTAAAGAACATAACTAAATTGCTTTGAATTTTAATCTGTAATTTATATTTTTATCTGATTTAAGTATTTACTATATTTTTTATTTTCAATTAATGAAAATTTTGAAACATACCTTATTTGTTCTTGCGCTCTGCTACTAAAATCCAATATTTTGATAAAGTATGTAGTTTATTAAAAGCACAATTCAACACTTTTTATATAAATATTTATTTAATCGAGTTTAAAACTGCTTTTGCTATATTTTTACAAAAGTTTTGTAAAAAGTTGAAAACACTTTTTAATGTAATTTAATTTTGTGGCAATTTTTTAATGTTAACAAAATGTTAAAATTTTGTTAATATAATTTTTTTGTATCTATCGAAACTGCATGAGTTTTATACTGAATGCAGCAGGGCTTTATGCAAACTCGTTGATTAAGCCTATTCAAGTTTTTACGCCAACTTCGTATTTTTACGCCAACATCAAAAAATCTAACAAGAACTGCAAAGGATGCTGTTTGCAGAAACGCGCGCTCTTTTATGCTCTTTTTATGCTTTTTTATGCTCAGCAGTTGCAGATGAATCTTCTTTGCTGAAGTTACGAAATTTTCTGTATCTATATGTGGTACGTGGGGTAATAATGAGTCCTGTATATGTTGGTGTTATTTTATGTTGTTGTTGGTCGAAGACTTGACGGATGCCTATTGAAAGGCCGTAAATTTTGTGATGGCGACAAAGGCCTATACAATGTGGAATATTATATGGATGTCAAATTTATGTTTGTTGTTGTTTATGCTATATTGTTCTTGTTGTGACGGATGTCTATCTTTTTTTGTTGTTTTTTTCTGTTGGCTTTAATGCGCACAGGCTGCAGACAAATGTCTGTGGGAAGTTTTTAATCTTTTCAAATTTGACTGAAAATTTAGTTTTTTTTTGTATTCAAGATTTTTTTTTCCAATTTTTTGTATCACTTATTTAAATTTGTTGCACTTTTTTTTGTAATTTTCAAAATTTTTGTTTTTTTTCACACAAAATTTGGTTTTGTTCGTTATTTTAATTTTATTAATTCACGGTTACACCACAAAATTTGAGATTTTGTTGCAGAGTTTTTAATTAAACATTTTTTTTCCAACTAGCGTATTTTCACAGAAGAAATAAAAAATCACAGAGATTTCTTTCCTTGTAACATGGGGCAAAAAAAAGCTGTAAAAACCTCCGCGTAAAACACAACCTCACTGTCGAGTATAACGTCCGGAACTGACTGACTACAAGAAATGCGAACTCGTTTCAACTGACGACTGCGACTATGGCGAGTTCGAAAAAGTGAAGTCTGTAGTACACGAAACCAAAGAGAAACATGTACATAATACAACAACAACGCACACATACAGCATATTGTTTAAACAAAAGACCAACAACAATAACAACTGCGCTAATACGACTACCGACTTCTGCTCAGAGCAAGCACCACACACAATTAATAAATAAGCGAGCAAACAATAACGAGTATAGAAACGCAAATAACAACAATACCAACGTCTACGAAAAAAATACAATTTAAAACACGCGCTCACGTATTTTACTCTCAATAATAAACAAAAGCAACGCAGTGCGCTCCTCGCATAATAAGTGCATTTAGAGGGGGTTGTGTGAGAGCACCATATGTGTTTGTGTTGCTGTTAGGCCTCCTGCTCTGCGCTACGTTGGGGCTTCTGTTGTTGTTGCTGTTGGTGGTGCAACAAGAACAACAACAACATCATCAACCAGAAATGAGTAGAGTGTTGAGTGAGCAACAGAATGAAAAAACTCGTTTTGCTGCAATTTTACGTTATTACGATATATTCGGCGTTCAACGATTTGTGTGTTTGTGATGTCTGGAGGGGTGGGAAGAGGGTTTGTTTGTGTATAAAAGAGCGTCATGCTGTGTGAGAGTGCGTGGTGCAGTTCCACGTAATTGTTGCATATGGTAAGAAATGTTGAAATTTTAATAAAATGTCTACAATTATAAAATTCATGTTTATTTCTAATATATATAATATACCTATTTAAATGTTGTAACAAACCTGCAAATCATTTTTTTAAATTCGATGTAATAATGATATATTTTCGATATAAAATTCGAAATTATTTCAAAAAATTGAATTTTGTGCTCTTCAGATTTGTTGCCAAAAAATATTAAATTTTCTAAACAAGTATTATTTGATTACCGAAAATAAAACCATTTACGATATTATCTCTATATCTATAATGACAAACATAATGATAACATTCTATACAGGTCCGTTTGTATTCAAAACCCTATCTTTTCCGTATCATTATAGAAAACAACAACAAGGCTACAAACGATATCATTAAAATATCGTTTGGTTTGCTGGATAGATACATATAAGTCAATTGCGTAAAACTTCAAATAAAAGTTATAATTATTATTAAATTAAATAAAACTTTTAATTAAAATAAATTGAAATATGTTAAAAAAACAATTGCAATATATACGGACATTGAACAAATTCTGAAACAAACAGTTCTTCCCCGAGACATTTCCACCTACGACAATACTTCACTGGAAATTGTAGCAGTATCGGCCGATTTATGCTTGAAAACCGTCGAAAATTGGGTTCTGCCGTTTGGACTTCTGCAAGCGTGCCCGTGGTGGCCATGCAAAAGAAATCGAGTTCCATACATAATGGCATCGAACGTACTTTTACAGGAATAAAGAATTTAATTGATATCGTTTTTTTTTATTTAGCGCTCTTATTGAAAAACCCTTTATAAGTAATCGATGCGTGTTATTATTGCCTTTACATCACTATTTGATCTTGTACCCAGGAAATTTTATGGCAAAGAAAACCAAAACTTTTGTGTTTGGGTCTGGATATAGCCACATAAAATCCGTTTTTAAATTTTGGAAATTTGTCCAAATCAAAATTTATTGTATAAAAAATTTAAAACGAAATAATTTTTACTAATTCTTAAAGCAATTCAAACTTTTTAATATGATTTCCCAACATTTTTAAAAATACAACTACGTTCCTTTGGAATGACAGTGACGATATTATCCTTTTAAAATTTCATTTTAAATCTAACTAAAAAAATATCACCTTAAAAATGTTATATATTCAAACATATTTTTTTATTATTATTTTTTGTGTCAGTTAGATTTTCATGTGACAGAATTAGAAATTCTGAAAAGCTTTAAAATAAAAATCATACACTTTTGAAAATATCTTTAATAGATTTTTCAAATGTCTTTAATATGGCTACAGAACCATGTCGAACAGGCAGCCAACACGATAATATTGCATTGTCAACCAGTTCAAGGCTATGTTTAAAATTTCAATACTTCAGCATATCGGAAAATTAGTTTAATATCAATTACAAAATTTGTACCGAACAGACAGGCAAGAATAACTGATTTTTCTTATATTAGTTTTTTTTTATTAAAAATTTAAATTTTTTCAATATTTGAAACATAACTTAATTTAGTCTATCCATTTATAAAATGTTTGAAAAATCTAAATTGAACTAAATTGTATAACAGCAAAGTCACAGATGATTATCTATTGATTACTAATGTCCCAATTTCCGGTTATCAAATGGTGATCTAGTGAAAATCCAATAATTTAGTTTAATCTTCAAATTTAGACAATTTCGCCCATAACCTTCGTACAGATTAAAACAAAATAATGTAACGGTGGTTAGTATTTAGTTTTAAAGTTATACAAATAAAAATTTATTCTTTTAAAATCTCACATTTTTTTCACAAAATGTCATTAAAATACTTACTATCCTCAAATGCTTATCGTAGCGTGGTATATCGTAAAACTAATCAAAACAGATACACAGTTATCTCAAACATAGAGAGAGAGAGAGCGCACCGGAGAACGCGTTCAAATCACAGCATGTGGTAAAAATTGTGCAATGCTGCTTTAACATTTGTCTTGTATATGCTGGAAAAGAGCTGATATAGACACACTTGAAGAAAGAGAGCGTTAACAGAAATGAAATGTTTAACATAGAACTTTACTGTATTTCTTAAAATCAGTTAACAGAGTTGTACAAAATTGTCTCAATACTACGGTACACTATACAAAACATTTCTGATTAAACAATCTATTTCATATATTTTACAAATTTTAGATTTTTAATTAATTCATTAACAGAATATTAATTTTGTATAATAATAATAGTTTGGCGCTACAGACCTGTATAGAACTTCGGCCGAGCTCTCTCACCATTTGAGTTGTGCGTGTTATATTTGTACTCAAATTGGTGGGACCTACAGTTTATTGCCGAATCCGAACGGCGGGTGAGAACTTTTCATAGGCAATGTTTTACTCTCGTAGGTTTGCCATTTACTGCCGAGAGGTAGCGCGGTATAGAAAAATGTTTCTATGAAAAGATGTTGTTAGCCCCAGTCCAGGCTTGAACCGGGGACCTTTCGGCTCGCAGTCCAACGCACTAACCACTGAGCTACCGCGGCTACGTATATGGGTAAAAATAATTCCTTTAAATCATTAATAAAATTACTTTATTTTATTTTTAATGCAAAAAATATTTATTTTCGCAAATATTATATTCATTAAATATTTCAAATGTTTTATGTTTTCGATATTTCAAAAGGTTTTAAATTTGTGAAATTTTATTAAAAAACAGTAAAACCCTTTTTAAAGTAGAAAATACTTTGTTACCATTTTGAAGAAACCAGATTGGTTTTATTATAGGCTTCTTTCTATCCAAGTCACAATCAAAATACCAACACACTTACAAATAACTTGTGTAAAATACAACATTACATAGAAAAGAAGCTCAACAAGTCTATAATCAAGCTCATCAGTATCCATGTCACCCACTATAACTACCCAACTACAATACGCATCCGTTCCACAATCTTATCAGCGCCAATACCACCCATATGCTCTATAGCAATATACTAGAAACCCACACTTAATGATGTTAAAAATACGATATCTACCGTAAAATGAAATAAACACGCAATGCCGACACATGAAAGGATATCATGACAGCACACAGCGTTGCACACACAAACAGCCACAACGTGTGTGAATTATTCTTGGTTTTATTTTTTTAGAATTTTATCTTAAGTAATTTTGTAAAATATCCACTTCCAAAGCCATAACATTGACGACTCACTGACAATTTGACATTTTACAAAATACGCACGCATTTCAAAGATGAGCATACGAAGGACTTTTCGATTTCCGGGGGCTGACATTTTGAATAAATCGCAAAGAATACTCAAAGCAACGCAACTCAGCAGTTTATTTATTCTTGTATTTATTTTTATTTTGTATTTTATTTTGTATTTTTCTTTATTTATATTCAAAGTTGTAAAGAGCTTGATAAATATTATGTTAAGAATGTCTGGTGTGAATGGTGTTGATGCTGACATTTATGGTGTTACATGTGTGTGTGTGTGTAAGAGAGAAAATTGAGTTTTCCAACGATATAATCATATTTGCTGTGCAATATTTTTTTTGCATTTTGACTTGAAAAATATCTGAGTATAGTTATTAAATGCAATGAGTGCATTGAAAATGTATAATGTGTTGAAAATGCAAGGACATCGCAAGGACTTGGGGAATGTTGAATAATGTCAGGTAATGTGGGGTGAATAAATATATAAAAATTTAGTTGTATGGTATTTAATATTGTTGTTTGAGTTTGTGGAAATCATATAATTTGACTAATTATAGATACTGTATATGAATTTGCATCCTTGAATTTTGAAGAAATGCTGAAATACAATTCTATGAATAAATATTTTGCATGAATTTTGATTACACAAAGATGACAGGGTGTAACCAAAGCGTTACATAAAATAAAACCAGTAGAAAGTTTAGGTAACATGGTAAATCTTAAAGTAGAACAATTTTGTTATTTGCTGTATTGAAGGTAGTAACTATAATGAAAGTTATAGTCGGTCAAAGCAAACTAAAAATGCTGCACAGAAAAATAATCTTCAATATGATGATTTTATTCATAAATATTATGAATTTTTTCAACAACTACCAGATTCATCTTATGTGCATTTCCTGGGGTTCCGAACGGGACATTCGTACGCTTTAAACCCTTATATATCAAAGGAAAATTAATGAATTTACTTTATTTTTTTGTGCAAGTAGTATTTAAATAGAATTAAATATCTGCAAATTCTATACGGTAGATCAAAAGATAAAAATTAAATAGATGTCGTTCCGGACGGGACAAAAACGAAAGTAAATGTCGAGGTTAATATGGAAATTCCAAAACGTCACCGATTTTTGGTTACAAAGTATTTCCATTTATTTATTTAACAAAATAGCTGAACTCATGTGCTTCATTTGTATATTTACACATTATTTCCAAAATTAATAGTTTTTTTCATAATAAATCATAGAAAAATTCCGGATGGCACATTCCGGACGGGACAAAAAGTTCCGTATATAAATTATCACTACGATCATTTTTCTAAAAATACGTACAATATATTTTTTTGAATTTTTTAGAATATAGCTGAGACAATTTACTGTATTTTTGTTCATATATACGTTGTTGTTAAAGTCTATAGTTAATAATAATAATAGTTTGGCGCTACAGTCCTGTATAGAACTTCGGCCGAGCTCTCTTACCATTTGACGTGTGCGTGTTATATTTGTACTCAAATTGGTTGGAGCTTTTTTTTTTTTTGGAATATCTACTAAGATCCACAGAGCACTCAGACAGACTATATCCATTGTACTGTGAAATCTATTCCCTACAATTTTGTGGTTAATATCACCACGAGCGCCCATGCCCAAGCCGGGATTCGAACACGAGACCTTCAGAATGCAAGACCAGCGCGCTACCTCTGGACTGCTGAGGCCGGCTGAGGCTGGACCTACAGTTTATTGCCGAATCCGAACGGCGGGTGAGAGCTTTTCATAGGCAATGTTTTACTCTCGTATGTTTGCCATTGACTGCCGAGAGGTAGCGCGGTATAGAAAAATGTTTCTATGATATGATGTTGTTAGCCCCAGTCCAGGCTTGAACCGGGACCTTTCGGATCGCAGTCAAACGCACTAACCTTGAGCTACCAAGTCTATAGTTATTTCGTAATAAATCAAATAATTATTCCGGACGTTCTGTATGAACATTTTTACTACAATTTTTTGTTAAAAATAATTTTATATTTGGCAATATTAATAATAATTACGAAATAAAAAGTGATGTACGATTCGAATTTCCAGATGTTTTTTAAGGTTTTTATTTTTTCATTTTTTTAAAAATTGTAATTGGTACTCAAAGTTCCGGACGTGACAGATTTCAATTAGCTGTAAAAAATTGATATTTACAGTTTTCAAAATGCTGAGGAAATTCTGCAGTAGAAAGAGAGGATTTAACTCTATAAAAATGTTTTTAGTTTAATATGATAAAAAATGTATGTTTTTGGTTCCGTACCTAACAGTGGGACATCCTCATACAAAAATCAAAATTTGTCCCTTTTTTAATTTCAATATTCTCAATCTTTAGAAATACTAATTAAGGTTGTCTGAAAAAACAGAAAATAATATTTTGTATCTGTATGTCTTTCAAATTTTGAGATTTTACTTTTCGATTTCAATGAAATTTGGACATTTCAAAGTTAGAAAAAATGGGGCAAAAATTTTAAATATTTTTGCAAATATTTAAAATTAAAAATTAATTTAAAATAATGATGATGACCGATAGGTGCTTAAAAAAAAAATAATTAATGCTTTTACACCACTAATTCATCTTGTACCAATAAAAAGTTATGGCGAAAAAAACAAAATGATTCGGCCTTTTAGCATGACAAGATTTTCAATTTTTCAAATTTCTTCTTTTTTTTGCTATAACATTTTATTGGTGCAAGATAAAATAGTGATGATTTTAAATTTTTCGAATTCGCCTTTTTGGTTTTGTCTTTTGTGACTAGAAATATCCAACAAAACCACGCACGATTTTTGCATATTATACTCGAGGAAAAACTATATTCAAAAATGAAAAAGAAAGCAAATGTCAAAAATTACACATTCGACCCCTTGGCTTGATCGTGACGACATATTAGTTCAAATTATTAGCTTTACTTGACACTGTGAAAGTTTACTTGATAAACAATTATTGTAAAACTGAAACAATCCATAGTAGGGTCATGATCTGTAACGGATTCTTGCCATAACCCGACTAGTTGCATTACTAATATGATTTGCAATGATTTGTAAAAATTTCTACTAGGGGTATGGACAAATTTTAACGAATCTACTTCTAAAGTGTATATGAAGCAACTTCTATAAAGTTTAGGTAATTACTCAAGTTTAAAGTAATTGTAAAACTATGCTGAATTTAATATTAAGCATTCTTAACAATGTTCTCAAATGTAAACGATTATATATTAAATATAAACCATAGAAGTTAATGTTGATTTAACCTTTAACATAATAACGCACATTTTGCACAAATATCTTGTGAAAGCACATAAACCTCGGAATATATCCTTGCATTTAAATCCACATTGCATTCATTCACACACGGTAACGCATCCATTGAAATACCAAAACCAGGCGGTGGTATTACTTTAATGAATGGCAGTCGTTTCAAAATGAAAGAAGTGTAGCAGACGGGGGAAGTTGCAGCTTCTTTGTTAAACAAACAATTAAAACAAAAGCTTTTATAAATGGAAACAGCAATTAATTTAATGCATTGTGACTAAAGGTAAATGGCAACCTTTAAATAGTTTATTTTTTTAAGAGATTACTGTATGTGGGTGAATATATTGCGTGGCGTAGTTTTTAATTGAATTATTTTGTACATTGAATTTTATCTAATTTATTGAGTGTTCTAATTAGAACTGTAATATTTTAAATAATACATAAATTACAAAAGAACACTAAGAAAAAGGTGAAATTTTGTATTCGAAATTATGAAACAATTGAGATAAAATTTATGGAATTATGTTAGACATATTGCTTAAGATTTCTGGCAAAAAATTTATAAAAATATATAACGATTTATTTTAAATGAATATGAATAAAATTTATCTATGGTATCGTAAATTACAAAAAATAGCAAAATATTATTAAGTGTAAAAAATATCAAAAAAAAAAATTCTTTACAAAAAGAAACCAGTTGGGAAGGTTAGATCACATGGCAAATTTTAGAGTAGGGACATTTTATAGTAGGTGTTATTATGATAGTTAGGATTATCAAAATTATAGTCGGTCTAAGCCGACTATAAATACCCTACACATATGTGTGGTTATCTTTTAAAATGGTATATAGGTCACCAATGTATACGAATCGTAAAAACAACTACAAACTTCCAATCGCTGAAGAATTTCCACTCATTTGATACCCATATTAATAAATGGGTAGGTGTACCGAATTTCGATTTTTTTCTTTGGGTACCACAAGTTGTTTCGCAGGAAAACATTATTTTCATGCATTTGAGCATGAAGTCAATATATATTTGACCAAAAAAAGTTTACATATGCACGTATATAGTAAAATTCACCAGTAGATGTGTTTTGTATGAAAAATTTGAACATAAGTGGTCGGTTCACAGGTCATAATGGACTAGTCATGCCCATTTTCACTGACAGACAGCGTAGATATATAAGAAAGCTAAATAAGGAGTTTCATTTATTTAGCTCTTCTTGTTTTTCTGTAATCGTGATTTCAACAGACAGACAGACGGACAGACGGACATCGCTAAATCGACTCAGAAGGTCATGCTGATCAAAAATATATATATACTTTTCCATACCGGCGATGCTTTCTTCTGGGTGTTACACACGGCGTACCAAACTGAATATACCTTTTCACTCTTAGTGTAGGGTATAAAAATAAAAACCATAATTAAAACATATGGAACTTCGATTCGTACATCACTTTTTATTTTGTAATAATAATAATAGTTTGGTACTACAGCTCTATAAGAGCTTAGGACGAGCTCTTTCACGTTTTGAGCTGTGCGTGTTATATTTGTGCTCAAAGTGGTGGGACCTACAGTTTATTGCCGAATCCGAACGGCGGGTGAGAGCTTTTCATAGGCAATTTTTACTCTCGTAGGTTTGCCATTTACTGCCGAGAGGTAGCGAGGTATAGAAAAATGTTTCTATGAAAAGATGTTGTTAGCCCCAGTCCAGGCTTGAACCGGGGACCTTTCGGCTCGCAGTCCAACGCATTAACCACTGAGCTACCGCTGTAATAATGATGTTTAATATTGTCAGAAATAAAATTATTTTGTGCATAAAATCGTAGTGCAAATTTTCATACACAGAAAAAAAATCGTAAATATAGCCAAAAATGTACATCAACACAATCAAATTTTTGCTAAAACTGCGCTGACTAAATTATTAATTGCATTAGCATACACAATCTTCATATTAACAATCGTATTTGCTGGCAACTGTTATGTGTATTCGCTTACCGCGTTGATGTTATGGCAGTGCGTGATCGCAATAGCAGTGTGTGGTTGCAACAGTAGTGCGTGGTTTCTATAGCAGTGTGCGGTGTGTGTGCGTGTACTCGCTGGTGAATTCGTGAAATTGTTGAAATTCACTTAGAATTAGAATTTTTAGTTGGCGCGCATATCAGTTCTCATTTGGTTCATGTCAAAAGACACACTTATAGAGTTTGATCATACTCTATGGGTGTCGTTGAAAATGATGATGATGGCAAAAGTTGTATATTTAATTATGCTTCATCATCAGAAAAGTATATTTTTATATACTTTCACAGGTATTTATATTATTCTTTTTTAATAAACTAAAAAATAATTATAAGAATACTGTGAAAATACAAAAATACTTTTAAAACGCCGACCATACCAATTAAATAATTTGCTACTTAAGCAAAATCGTTTATTGGTATATTTTTGGACGCAAATAACATGTTTTCTCAATACATGAAAATAGCAAAAATGTCATTGCTAGACGTATTTACGTTGAATATTTTTTATGTGTACCTCCAGAAAAAAATTCCCTCAAATCCCATTAAAATTGGTCAATAGGACAATTATTGATTTAATAGTATACAAAAAAATAAAAATTTTATATAAAATCAATGGCAATGTCATGGTATTTTCTAGTATTTAATGGTATTTTCGGGTTAAAATAATAATTTATCCTATTGAATATTTTTAATAGTAAAAAACTATTATTTATATAGTATTTTTTTCTGTATATACTCTTATTTTTGAAGTAAAAAAATATAGATATTTTGAGAAAATATTTAAATTAAGTAAACGGTATCCTAATTTCAAATGAAATTCCGTAAATATTAATATTTAACATGTTTTCAAAATATTTAACATATATGGATGCTATCCTCATGGATTTCATTAGTTTTCCATTCCTGATTTTGATGTACTCATTTTATGTATTTAGTGCATAATAATTTGACAAATATTAACAACAAAATTTTTATAATTATTACTAATAAAATGTCCAGAACGTATATAAAGTACTTAAGTATATTAAAATCAAGTACTGCGTAAAAAGTATATTGGTCTTGGGGTCTTTTTGATAAAGATTCGGGAACTTAGAATTTTCTGATACGAAATTCTGAACCTGTCGTATATTAATAAATCAACTTTAGGGTCATATCTAATTTTTGATTTATGACAAAACTTGAACATGTATTTTAATTGGTAAAAAAATTCGGAAAATATTTAAAAATGCAATGTAAAAAAAGCTCTTAAATACGATGGTTTTAACTTTTTTTTTCGAAAAATGTATTGAACTCCTTATATCAGTTTTTTTGGCATTCTTAATTACGGTTCTATTAAAAATAATACTGAAATCAGTTTTTATTCCAGTTCTGGTTCTGTAAGTTTTGTTTCAGTACAGGTTCAAAAATAGGTAGAATTACAATTTTTTATTTTGTACTTATAATAATAATAGTTTGGCGCTACAGTCCTGTATAGAACTTCGGCCGAGCTCTCTCACCATTTGGAGCTGTGCGTGTTATATTTGTACTCAAAGTGGTGGGACCTACAGTTTATTGCCGAATCCGAACGGCGGGTGAGAGCTTTTCATAGGCAATGGTTTTACTCTCGTAGGTTTGCCATTTACTGACGAGAGGTAGCGCGGTATAGAAAAATGTTTCTATGAAAAGATGTTGTTAGCCCCAGTCCAGGCTTGAACCGGGGACCTTTCGGCTCGCAGTCCAACGCACTAACCACTGAGCTACCGCGGCTACTTATACAAGAAAAAAATAAAATATAGCAAAAAGTATTGAATATTCATTATTTTGAAATTATAAACAATTTTCTTGATCTAAAAAGCACATAAAAACATTTTATACTATACATTCGTTCTTTTCTGTTTACATTTGACTCAACATAAAATGCAACATATATTTCTTGAGAAATGTCGAAAATATTCCAAAATTTGAAAACTAAACAATGAAAAATGCCATAAATTACACTAAAAATGCAGTCTAAAAAAGGCTGTATTTTGTACAAACAAAAGACTACAACAAAAAAAATAATTAAACAAGAAACCAACAAAAATAATAAACACAAAAAAATAACACAGATTTACAACAATATAAAAACGAAACTACAACAAAGTGCATCAAAGTTGTGAATTTCTTCAACATTTTCCCTGCCGCAATCTCCATCATTC
Organism: Dryomyza anilis; assembly: GCA_951804985.1. NCBI lineage: Eukaryota > Metazoa > Arthropoda > Insecta > Diptera > Dryomyzidae > Dryomyza > Dryomyza anilis. Next base: position 93,692,452 of record OX638131.1, on the reverse strand, counting down.
TGCACTTTGTCCTATCAAAAAAAAAAACACTTTGCTTTTTAGTACGTTACACTCTTGAAGGAAGTAATTTTTTTTGTCTTTTTTGACAACAGAAAAATCTTTTTCATAACTTTCAAAATGGCGCTGATGGATTTTCTCCGGGCCATGCACAAGAACAACACAAAATATATATTTAAAAAATTATATATATAAATATTTTGTTGTTCTTTTAGTTGGTGTTGTATTTTTGTAGCTTTTTGTTGTCTTCAAGTTGATGCATTTTTACAAAATTTCACCGTCACTGACGCAGCACTGAAAGTCTGAAAGGCGACGACGACGATGGCAACGATGATCATGATTGAAAGTGATTTTTGACAAAATATTGAAAGTGAAAATTAATTGTAGCTTTTTGTTAGATTTACAAAACAAACAAATTAACAGTCTACAAATAGTGAACAAAATTTTGACAGTTCATTTGTCTAAGTCAGATATGGGCAATTTTTAAATACGACGAATTTTAAACGGCTTATAATTTAATTTATAATTTGTGACAATCAAATGATATTTTAACAATATCTAAACGATATGTTTTATAGAATTATATCATTGTTTTTGTCGTTATATATATCATGTTTATATTGAAATAGTTTTTATTTTCGATTATCCAATTTTTTTCTTCCCAATTTTTTTTTATGGGAAATCAATTCCGTAAAATTCTACTAAGGATTGCGTCGAATAAAATTGTCCGCTACAAAAATAAAAAATCTAGAAATCTAGTAATCGAATTTTTATAGAATAAAATATTTTATTTTGCAAATTATTTTTAGATTTAAAAAAAATATAAAAAACCAGAAATTAATATTTTTTAATAAAAAGTTTTAATTTTAATGTTTATGTTGTAATGGTAGTGTCCGACACCCTCACAGCTGCTGAAGACCACTTTCTTTTAAAGTCCTGAAGGTCTTTGGCCACTTTTTTGTTGTCTTCTTCTCCCTTTTTACTAAAGCCCAGTATCTCTCAATCGGCCTAAGTTCTGGACAGTTTGCATTTTGTTGGATCCACTCTAAGGATGTTTTGCAGTAGTGACATGAAGCGAGGTCAGGCCAAAAAAATGTGGACACTTCATGTTGGCGTAAAAATGGAAGCAATCTCTTTTGCAAGCATTCCTTCACATATATTTCGCTATTAATTGTACCCTATGTCATGAATGAGCTGCTCCTTTTTCCACAACTGCAAATTGCCTGCCAAACAAGGAATTTCTTTGGTAATTTTGTCATTTTTTTTGATTTGAATTTTTCAGCGACATTTCCTCGAGAATCGGCTGTATATAATTCCTGCTCAGGTAGCTGAGAAAAGTCCGCTAAAACATAAGTTTCGTCGCAGCAATCGAATTTTTTAAAAAAATCTTGGTTCAGCTTTTTAGCTCGTTGTTTTGCGGTTTCATTCTTGACGGCATTTCTATCCGGAACTTTTTGGACCTTGTACGTCTTCAGCCCAGCTTCTTTCTTAGTCCTGCGTACGAAAGATTCTGAGCAATCCGCCTTTCTCGCCAATTTCCTTCCGTATATGCTTGGATATTTCTTTAAAATATTCACAACCTTCTTCGACTTTTTACGATCATGTGGGCCTTCTTTTACCAGAACCTTTCTTCCGATCAATACTCAGGTCTTCCTTAAAGCGGTTGATAACGCGAGAAATGGTCTTAGGGTTAGCCCCTACCTCCTTGGCAATTTTTTTAAAAGACCAATTGTTTTTGAAAAATTTTAATTATATTTTCTCGCACTTCCACTTCGTTTGCCATTTTCGCGTTAAATAGATTTTGTATTGACTATAACTGACACAAATTATTTTCTGCCATTTAATTCAGAGCTACTATGATCAATTTTTTTTAATTTGAATCTTGCAATAGCACATTATGGGAAGATATGTAACGGACATTTTTATTCGACGCAGTCCTTATGAGAGGTGCATCAGTTCGCAGTTTGAAAAGTCTTGGAGGACATGCAGAAATCTCTATAGTTCCGCCAACAATAAAGCCATTCTTTCTGTAAGTTTCGATAGTTTAAACAAGCTAATAAGTAAATCAATTTCAAAATATTTTTGGTTTCATAATGTAAATTTATCATAATTTCATCGAATTTAAAATTACCGTCAAACGGTTTGTGGGCTATAAAAATAAAAAAAAATATATATTTTTTAATTATTTTAAAATTAAACAATATATTGAAATTCCATTTTTGATTTTATTATGTTTGATTTACAGTTGCATGAGACTAATTAGAAATAAATCAAGTACAAACATAACATTCACTATAAATCAAAATATTTTCTCAGGACATTACAGCTTTTATCCAAATTTTTAAGATCTAAATGTTAACTTTAAATTTCAACCAATTTTAGTAGTGTCATTCGAAGGATTACCTAATGGTCGGTTACTAAAGCCCACAAATTATAACAAAATTTGACACCTAATTAAAAACGATTTAACTTTTTCTATAAAACATAATTTATTTCTATAAAAATCACTTAATATTTTGGCAAAACCATTATTTTCCATAACTACGCTCCATCTGCATTGGCATATTTGCAATGAATTTATTGCTCAGTTATTTTGGAATCTTGCCTGATTAGAATTTTGTCATTTCGTTAAAATCTGTATAATTTCCCACCTTATTCTGAATAATATTCCCTAGATATAGAATTTAGATCCGTACTGCATAAAGGCCAGTCCATTAAGCTAACCAATTTGTCATGAAAAAATTTTTTTTATACCACGTCCCGTAATTTTAGGATGGATATCCGCTTGAAAAATGCATGTAACAGGCAGGTTATTATCAGCTAAACGTAGTATTATTATAATTATTATAATTTTCAACAGATTTTTATTTGAAACTTCTTTTTGTCAGATCTTCAAAGAACCTTCAGTACATGGAGACTGAAGTCGGCTTGTTAGGAGGTTTGGATATTCGAATAGTACGGGAAGTCTTTGTAACTCAATTGACTCTGCTTCCTCAATATCTTGGCAGTTCATACAGTATTCGGGCGCGGGGATCTATCTGCCATTGTGCCGATTGCACAATATCCTGTCAGGAAGACAATGAGAATGCGAGAGGACATGCGTCCTCTCTGCTTCGTGCAGAACCCTGTAGCGCTAGCGTTCCCTTCTATATTGCTATGTCCAATAGCCCAGCATATGATTATCGCGTGGTTTTGGCTTAGTAGGTTAAATGATCGGTGACAGTTGAGTACTGTGTTTGTTTTTATACCCTACACTAAGAGTGAAAGGGTATATTCAGTTTGGTACGCCGTTTGTAACACCCAGAAGGAAGCATCTCCAGTATGAAATCACGATTACAGAAAATGTAGAAGATCTAGAGCAATGAAACTTTAGATTTATATTACTTATATATATAAGTAATCTGTCTGAATTGGCATGATCGGTCTATTGTGACCTGAGAACCGACCACTTATGTTCAAATACCTCATATATAATGTATACAAACTTTTTTTGGTAAAATATACATTGAATCATGCTCAAAGACATGAAAATAATGGTTTCCGGCGAAACGACTTGTCGTTCAACAAAAAAAATCAAAATTCGGTACAGCTACCCATTTGTAAATATGGGTATCAAATGAATGGATATTCTTCAGCGATTGAAAGTTTGTAGTTATTTTCAGGATTCGTATACCCTGGTGACCTATATACCACTTTGAATGTAACCACACATATGTGTAGGGTATTTATAGTCGGCTTAGACCGACTATAATTTAAAATTTCCCGTGTGATCTAACCTGCCCAAATGGTTATTACCTCATTTTCTAGTGCTATGATGGCTGCTTGACTATTGTAATCTCTGATGGATCGATGATCTTAGATTGGATGGTCTGTGCAGCTGTAACTATAGAAAATATTTCAGCTTGAAAAACACTGCAATCATCGGGAAGTCTGTGTAACTCGTGGATTTGTAGTGTTTTGCAGAATATTCCAAATCCTGTCCATATTTCCATTTTAAAACCGTCAATAATGTCATGAATGTGTCTGTCGCTTATTGGCGAGTTAGCGTCCCATTGTTCTCTACCCGGTATTGGATTTATTTCCATCTGTGCCCTAGTAGAAATTTTGTTAGGTCCATGGTCATGACTTCATCAGGTCATTATTTGAGATGATCGGGATATGAAGAGGCCTATAATTTTCTTGTAACGCAGTGTCCTGATCATGTATTGAACTCAGGCCATGATCATGTACTGATCGGGCAATTCTTCATTTTAATATTTACCCGAAAATTGCCTTGTCTGAGCCCGAGCATAATAGGGTTTCTCTCATTAATCTTGATCATTGCCTGATGCTAATTTCGTTATGAGGAACAAATAATAGTCTGTTTTGGAGAGTTCGTTCATGTTAAATTTATCGGAAATAGACGTGTGCCCATATGAAAGTTGCTTCCAGAATTCCGATTCTTTGAGTCGAATCAAGTTCTTTACTGCTGTGCTCCTTATGCTCCTTACTGGCGGCAGATTATGCATGATCTAAATAACTAAAAATACCTTCTAAAATAACTAAATATATAACTATTAGTCTGTCGGGTCCGAACCCACACATTTTTTTATATATTACAACTATATCTTGAACATTTTACGAATAACATAACCTTAATATTAGTCTCATTAGTTGCCAATTGTCATTCAAAACGATGTAGTACGTTTAAAACTACCGTATATAAATATGGACAAAAAGTTATTCAATTGCAAAGTAACTCTTTCTGTATAAAAAAATGAGTAATTTGAATTAATAATTTTTATATCCTCTTCCAAGAATGATATTTGATGCAACGATTTGCCACTTTTCACATTTTCAACTCAAAAGTGCGAACTGCTCATAGCTTCAACGCACTCAATTAAAATCGATAAAAATCTTATTTTCTACATCAGACGTACTGCAGAAAAATCAAGTACAGCAAATCAAATTTAAAATAAAAAAAAAAAACAAACTCAATGCAAACATAAACTGATAAATCTATGAAAAGTTCAAAAAAGCAATAAATTTAAAAATGCAAAAATGCAGTCTGCACAAAAAGGGCCAAAGCAATAAAAATACGAAATACCAAAAAAAAACCTGTGTAGACTGTCTCGGTGTCAGTTGGTTGCAAACGAAAAAATAAACGGAAGATGGTGCAGCAGTAGTAGAAACAGTCGCAATAGTATCTGTTAAACTGGCAGCACTAGACGCAGAATATTTTGATGAAGAAGATGGCAAAGAAGAAGAAGACGACGACGAAGAAAATGCATTAAAGTTCAAATTGCATAGCAGATCGTTCGCTTCGTTGCATGGATGGCTGGCTGACTGGATGACTGGCTCAGCGACGACTGCTCGGTGGCTCGTTAGGCGCGCTGAGCTTCATTCGAAGTAATAAAATGCTATTTAATATTTTCAATAAATAGTAAAAAAAAAATATCATAAAAAAACTAAAAAAAAAAAATAAATGGAATCACAAATAATAACTGGAAAAGAAATAGAATATTAGAATATATAGTAGTAACAAATACACAGTGGATTGAAATACATGCTCTTAATCAACTGTGAAATATGAACTCTTACTGAACTTTAGAAAAACTGCATAATAAAGGATGTTGTATGAGACACATTTGACCCAAAACTATAGCAGATACTGTGAATTTTCTAAAGATAAGGTTTTTCAAAGAATTATAATTTCCTTGAACAAATAATTTTTGTAGACTTATAAATAAATTATAGTTTTTAAACCACGAGCACTAATAAAATGTTGATATTTTTTTATACCCTATTATTAACTTTGTGCAATATTGTAACCCCTTAGGAGGCGTATCCGGTATGGAAAAGTATATATATTCTTGATCAGCATCACTACCCGAGTCCGTTTAGCCATGTCCGTCCGTCTGTATGTCTGTCTGTATGTCTGTCTGTCTGTCCGTCTTGCTGACCGAATACAGAATAACTTGAGAAATACTGATCAGAATGCGAAATCGTATTACTATATTTTATCCAAAAGTAGGAACTGAGTTTGAAAATGAGCCAAATCGGTCAACGGACACGGCCACCTCCCATACAAGTCACTTTTATATAACTCTTTAGAAACTAATAACTCGAAAAGTATTCAAGATATAGGTAGGTTCGGCATAATTAAAATCTTTAAAATTAAGGTATGCAATTAAATATCTCTCATTAATATCCCCACCAAAGGTGTAGGGTATTCGATAGTCGATTCGATAGCCGACTATAAAAAATCCGCCCCATGTGACCGAACTTACCCATGTAACTTAACTTTCCCAACTCGTTTTTTAATGAAATTTTAATAGAAGAGTCACGGAATTATGCATTGAAAAAAAATCTTTAATATGATGATTTTATATTATAATTTTTATTTGTTTTTAAAAAAGAGTTTTCCTTAAAAATAATTTAAATATATTAAATCTGAAATTTATATTACGATTTTTTCAAAATAAAAATTGTTTTTCGAAAATTAAATACGAAAAATCTTTAAAAAAAAATTAAAATGTCCTTAAATACAAATTTTTCGAAATTAGTTTAAAAAAAATCTCCGAAAAACATTTTTCTTCATAAATTAAAAAAAAAAAGTTTAAATTTTTATTCATTAAAAATAAATATTTTGTTGATTTAGAACAAAATTGGTTTTCGAAAATTTAATACAAAAAAAAAATCTAAAATAAAATTTTTAAAAAATATACTTAAAAAAAAAATTTCGAAAAAAATATTAGTTAAAAAAAAGGTTGTTCATCAAAAATTGTCCTCACATTTTTTTTTAACTTGTTTTTTTATAAACATATATTTTTAAAAAATAAATACTTAGATTTATAACAAACATTGTTTTTCTTAAATAAAATACGAAAATTCTTTCAAAAATAAAATTTAAAAAAATTACCTTAAATAAAAAATTTTCGAAAAAAAAGAAAATTTAGTTAAAAAAAATCTCCGAAAACATTTTTAACTGAAATTTTTTTTTTTAAATTTTTTTTTATAAATATAACTTTTAATTCATAAAAAATAAATATTTAGATTGAAATTTGTTTTTCGGTTTCGGTCTGTTTATTTTTATTAGCAAAAGATATAAATGTGAATAAAATATATCTCTCATTAGCAATATTTGAGAAGTTGAGAAGCGTTGATGAATAATTCTTTTTCCGGATGATTCCCAATATTTCTGAACAGCAGAGGATATCTTTTGATTACATTTCTTTTATTTTATTTTTTTTATAATGATTACTAGATATATAAAATATCTTTCAAGCAAAGACTAATTTGTTTTACATTTCAATATAATCTCTTAAAAAGAGATTTTTTATTAAATAATACATCTCTGTAAATACCAAATGGAAATAAATGTTATAGTTATTTTTGATCTCTGTTATTTATGGATTATATGAAATTTTGGAGGACATTTTCTACTTCTATTTAACACTCTCAAGTATATAACTTTTTTATTTTACAAAATATATAATATTAGTAGCGTCGGTAGCTCGTCTGGTTAGTGCGTTGGTCCGCGGTTCGATGCCGAACTACTACTAACATCTTTCATAGAAAACATTTTTCCATGCGACGCACGGTGAACAAAATAATGAAATTTTTGAACAAAACGCCATTTTTTTATATTTAAATTTAAATTTTTTTTTTTACTGTTACATACATAAAAGACCCACTAAGAATAATCTGTAACCATTTTTCTTATAACATTAACAGATTAAGAGATACGAGCCTTCAAAATTAGGAAAAAAATTGCATTCCATACAAAAATATATGGAAATACATATTGGAACATAACTAAAATATCCTTGTATATCCTCTCAAATCCTTAAAATTGTATTTAGGCTTTCACAAAATACATATTCTGAAAAAAAAGTAGCTTCCGGTTTGTTCCGGTTTAAAAGAAAATTGTTGTGAAATACTACCATTTTAGTTAGAAGTTTACTTATTTGATTTAAAGCGTTTAGTGTAATAATTGTATATCAATTAAACCTACAGATATCCTTCACACGCGCTAACTTTTTTCTAATCACAATTAATGTGGTGAAAAATAAAAAAAATTTCATAGCGATATCTCTCCCGGATTAGGAGAAATTACGTGTCAAAAATTACCTTTTTTATTCTAATTTCATACATTTGTGCCTTTTTTGTAAATTTATACCAAGGACTGCAAGCGATATCGTTCATTCTCACTAACTTTTTTCTAATCACATTCAATGTGGTAAAAAATGAAAAATGTATCATCGCGATATCGTTCCCGGATTAGGAGAAATTCACTTGGAAAAAATTACCATTTTTCATACATTTGTTCCTTTTTGTAAATTTATTCCAAGGACTGCAAGTGATATCCTCTGTTCGCATTATCTTTTCTCTAATCAAAATCAATGTGGTAAAAATAAAAAATATATCATTCCGATATCGTTCCCGGATTAGGAGAATTTACATGGCAAAAATTACCATTTTTTTATACATTTGTTCCTCTTTTTGTAAATTTATACCAAGGACTGCAAACGATATCCTTCATTCTCACTAACTTTTTTCTAATCACAATCAATGTGGTAAAAAATGGAAAATTTATCATCTCGATATCGTTCCCGGATTAGGAGAAATTCACTTGGCAAAAATTACAATTTTTCATACATTTGTTCCATTTGTAATTTATTCCAAGGACTGCAAGCGATATGCTTCGTTCGCACTAACTTTTTTCTAATCTAATCAATGTGATAAAAAATTAAAAAAAATATGATCCCGATATCTTTCCCGGATTAGAAGAAATTACATGGCAAAAAAAAACAGTTTTATTCTAATTTTTTTGTAAATTTATTTCAAGGACTGCAAACGATATCCTTCGTTCGCACTAACTTTTTTTTAATCACAATCAATGTGGTACAAAATATTACCCTGATATCGTTCCCGGATTAGGAGAAATTACATGGCAAAAATTACCATTTTATTTCCTAATTTCATACATATGTACCTTTTTTGTAAATATATTTCAAGGACTGCAAACGATACCCTTCATTAACACAAACTTATTTCAGATCAATATCAATGTGGTCAAAAATAAAAAATAAATCATACCGATATCGGCTCCAGATTTTAAAAAATCACATGTCAAAAATTTCCTCAAAATTCTCGAAGTTAAATTATTTTTACAAAACTTTTGTGAATCAATAGAAGACATTTTGTAAAGCATAACTATAGCCTGATATTTTTTTATTAAGAAAAAAAATCAACGAAATCTACCGATTTGTTTTGAAGTTATATAATTTTGTTCAAAAAAAGTGCTTTTTTGTTCACCGTGCGACGCTACCTCTTGGCAGTAAATGGCAAACCTACGAGAGTAAAACATTGCCTATGAAAAGCTCTCACCCGCCGTTCGGATTCGGCAATAAACTGTAGGTCGCACCAATTTGAGTACGAATATAACACGCACAGCTCAAATGATAAGAGAGCTCGGCCGAAGTTCTATACAGGACTGTAGCGTCAAACTATTATTATTATATAATATTAATAGTTATACAAACTAAGTTTTTTTTTTTCAAATAAAGTGGGAATCATTTTCTGGGGTAAGGTGGGAACCGTAATAAGCAATGTATGTTGTAATTTTATTTAATATATTGCGCTACATGAATTATTTAATTAGTTTAGTTTTATAATTTCGACATTTTAAGGTTTCGAAATTTTTTTTTCGAAATTTCGTACGGATCCCTTAAAAGGCATATAAATAGCATTATGTTAATATTAGCTCATGAACCAGTCTATGGAATAAACTCTTCAAAAAAATCGAAAATCAAAACATGTTCCACTCCAACACCAAAATTTATTCAAACACCCCTACCAAATATTATTCAAACACTTTTAAATTTTTAAATTAAATAAAAAAAAAATAAAAACAGGAACTTCTAACCATCCCTTTCACTCTGACGAAAGTCATTTCCAATACTAATTCCACGATAATAATAATAATAATTTAAAATTCTACAATACAGTTCTTAGTATTATTGTAAACATTCTATAATCAGACTCCTAATATTTTTTATTTTTAACATTTGAATTTGACTATCTTAAATACCTAGTATTCTTTTAGCATATCGTTCATCTATATCACGCCATGTCACAGAGTCGTTCAACTCATCTCAATTAATTACAAACTCTTCTTTGCTTTAATCAAGTGGAACATATAATTTTTTTTTACTTCAATCAAACTTTTTATTATGCCACTATTTAGTTTTTATTTTTCATATTCTGATTCTTTATAGTCAGACGCTGTATGTCGCTGACATTATCAAAGATCTTGTACAACGCCAGGGTCTTATCTGCGATGTACTCGGGTCTTTAAATTGTGTTTGTTGTAATAATTTCTGTAGTATCTTTATATATATATTGTTATAGGTACTTTTTATTTTCTTATAGCCTTATTTTGTTATTATGTATTATTTTTGCCTATCAATCAGTGCAACGGCGCAGTCTGCATGTCTAGCATGACTTGTGTGCGTTGGTTTTTAATTTCCTTATTAAACTTAGTTTCGATCTTAAAGTTCTTTTTTGTTGTCGTATCTTTTTGATGATGATGATGATGTTTTTCTTTTATTTATTTAGTTCAGAAAATATAATAAACAATACGTATTTATTGAGGCGATCATAAAGACGCGACAATCATCATAAAGTCAGTATAATCAACATGTACTTTTTATTACATTTACATTTTGATTTATTTATTTTCCAATTGATTGAGTTGTACTTCAAGTTATGGACGTAGAGTTGTTCCTATATACCTTTTTTATTTTTCATTGTTTTAATTTTTTCATTGTTTAAATTACAATTTTTGGTTTAAAAAATTATAGTTTGGGTATTATTATGTTTCTATTACGTACAATTTTTAGGTCATATTTGTATATAAAATATTAAACCCTCACTACTTTGGGTCATATATTACTCCTTATTGATATTTATATAAAAAAATACATATATTCAGTTTCAAAAAAATTTAAAAGTTTTAAATGTTTCCTAAAATTTCACTAATCCCTAGTACAAAATTTACAGTATTGATTGCATTTTGCAATGACAGTCTACAATATCATCGTGAAGTTTCTCCAGCGACTTCATTTTTTTCTATTTCTATTTGTTTCTATTAGACATTAGACATCTGCACAAACGTGTTTGAAGTTCCCTCTGAAAAATACCCACTACTGCACTCTACAGTATTAATTGCATTTTTCAATGACAGTCTACAATATTATAGTGAAGTTTCTCCAGCGACTTCATTTCACTGCAGTATTTGTTTCATTAGTGTCAAGTAGGGTCAAGACATTTTTTTCAAGACATTCAATGTTTTCAAAAACAAAACCAGATGACACTCGCTGAAACGAGTACGGTGAGTGCAGCACCCAGAAAAAAAATACTATATAAATAATAGTTTTTTACTATTAAAAATAGTCAATTGGATAAATTATTTTTTTAATCGGAAAATACCATTAAATACTAGAAAATACCATGATATTGCCATTGAGTTTATATAAAAAGATTTATTTTTTGTATACTATTATATCAATAATTGTCCTATTGACGTTGTCCTATAACGTTGAGAATACGAACATTTAAAACAACTACAAATCTGCAGCTCTGCGTACGACGACAATAATGTTGTTGTCAATATATATGTTTTTATAAAAAATACACAATGAAAATTCCTTAGAGTAAGAATGATAAAACAAAATGTAAAATATACTGAGTACTCAGTATCATAAGAAGTTCATTTCAGAATTTGAATTTTTATTCCTCATCATTATAGACATCTTCACTACAACTACGTCTTCACTACAACTACGTCTAGAATTCTATATTTCAAAACATATTTATAATTTATATAATATTTTTTGTTAGTATCGGACTATGTTATCGGAGAATGTTATAACATGAAATATCTTTGAGTAAATATTTCTTATTATAGATGGATGTAATTGTACTGTACACATGCATCACCTTAAACTAATATCTACGACCCAATTCTATTCGAGTTCTATCGAAATATCTACTTGTTATAATCAGGAAAATACATTAGTCATTTTAAGTTCAGTGAAAATTTTGCAATGATTTAGCAGCGAATGGTATATTTATCGTGAGAATTATTTGAATCTAACACAAAAAAAATGTCCCTCGTATTGAGAAATGGTTCAATAGGAATATAAGTGGCTCTGCTAAGTATTCGAAAGTATTGTATTTTCAAAAAAATTTTAAATATGTTTGAAGATTCGCCGTTAGAGTCATATATATCTTCATATATTTTTTTAAATAACTCACTGTGTTCAGATTTCATTGAGTTCTGATTTTATTAATTTTAGAGATATTGGCTTTATATAATAAATATGTTTTTATATAAAGAGTAACACAAGTAACCACTGCGAACTATACTTATTTGCCACCCAATTGCCACAGGGGCGAGGCTTAGTTGCCATAAATTTGGATCCATTAAAGTGTTGATTTACCTATTTGGAACTTGAACTGTAATTTGAAATGTGTTGGGATTTATAAAAATAATAAAGATCCTACCATGATTGTCGTGTAATAACACAGAAAGCCATATATTTTATAAAAGTGCTTTATTCGTATATAATGATTATATTATTGTTTTTTTTTTATGAAAATATAATAAATACTACTACACTACATACATAATAATGATTAATGAGTACGTTTACTGTTGTTATTATTGCAAAATTACTGATCGAACGGGAGTTGAATGTCATTTGCAAGTGGAAAGTGTTGCGGGTGACTCAAGATCAAGGTACATTTAAGGGCATCAGTAAAACGGAAATAATACATTATTTTGTAAATTATATTTTAAGCAGAAAAATACTCATTGTATTTTTATAAGATATTCCATTTAATTTTTATATAATTTTCTTATTTTTATTAATTTCTTTTAATTTATTCAACTTCTGCGAAATATAAAAATAAATAAATTTTGCAGACATACAACGTCTTTGGCCAAAATTAATTACTTAATTGGATGCGCCAAACAACAACAGCAACAGCACAAACAAATAAACAAAGGCGAAATCCCCAAAATATAAAAGAAAATTCAGACAAAATTCAATGAATGAGTGGGCAGCGCAACAAACGTTCCGAAAGTTCCGCATAAACGTGAATGTGCTGGCGCTGCTGTTGCTGTTGCTGGTGAATGGCCGCTGAACAAGACCATGTTGGTTTTGATGATGATTATGATGATGGAAAATAAAACAAAAGGTAGAATTTCACCAAAATGTGCAACAGCGCCATACACGCGATAACTGTTAAATCAGTGAACGGTGAACGAAAAAATAAAACCTTAATCATTTTTAGTCATAAAATAACTATATGATGGAGGAAGTGCAGGGAATATGTTCAAATGAAATTTAACGGACAATATTTGCCACTTCGAGGCATGACCAAATATCATAAGAAACAAACAAATTAAATTTGGTAGTACTTAAGATAATTATTAGTAATTTTTTTGTATTAGTATTTTTACTCGGGCTGCGTATTACGGTTTTTCTGTGCTATTTTTCTTAAATTTTCATTATATATACTGAACAAAAGAAAAACAATATCTGAATTATAGTCAACATTTTTTAAATGTTTGCTGTTCTTACAGCCCTATTCAGGCGAGTAAGGACAATTGTTATCAATAACAATTGTTACAAGTGACAATTTATTCAGACTTTAACGTTAATAAACATAGAAAATAAAATTGACAGAATACGAAATTGTGACAAAGGGCACTAATGTGATCGATTTTAATTTACGACTCGCGCCAGAATAGGTCTGTTAATCGAATGAGGCGTCTTTTTATGAATTTGTGCTTACAAAGTCGTGTTTTTGCTTTTATTTTTTTTAATGTGTGTTTTTGCTTTTTCATTTGATTTTGTTTTTACTTCTCTTTAGATATTGTTGTATTTTTTTATACCCTACACTAAGAGTGAAAGGGTATATTCAATTTGGTACGCCGTTTGTAACACACTAAAGGAAGCATCTCCGGTATGGAAAAGTACATATATTCTTGATCAGCATAGCCTCCTGAGTCGATTTAGCGATGTCCGTCTGTCTGTTGAAATCACTACTACTTAAACAATTAAAAAGTTACATAAATGAAACTCATAATTTAGATTACTTATATACCAACGCAGTTTGTGCAAAAAAATTAGGCATATCGGTCAATTGTGACCTGTGATCTGACCATTTGTATTCAAATAACTCATATAAAATTTAGATCTACAGATCAGTTTTACTGTATACGTGCTTAGGTATACTTTTTTGATCAAATATATATTGACTTTATGCTCAAAAACATGGAAATAATGTTCTCCCGCGGAACGACTTGTGGTTCCAAAAAAAAAATTCGGTACACCTACCCATTTTTAAATATGGGTATCAAATGAAAGGAAATTCTTCAGCGACTGAAAGTTTGTAGTTATTTTCAGGATTTGTATACCCTGATGACCTATATACCACTTTGATTGGTAACCGCACATATGTGTAGGGTATTTATAGTCGGCTAAGACCGACTATAATTTTGATAATCCTAACTATCATAATAACACCAAATTTAAAATTTCCCATGTAATCTAACCTTCCCAACTGGTTTTTAATTTGGATTGCGTGTCTTGGATTTAATTTTATCTTTTATTTTTATTATTTTTTGCATTTGATTTTGTTTTTGTGATTTTCTGTTGTTGTTTTTATTTTTGTATTTTTGCTTTCGCGTTTTAACTTTTGATTTTGCATTTGTGTTTATGATTTTGTTTTTCATTTTCGTGTTTTTGCTTTGTTTATGTTTATGTTTTTAATTATTTTTTGTTTTGTCCGTTGTTGTTTTTGTTTTTTTTTTGTTTTACCTTTTGTTTTTAATTGTATTTTTGTTTGGTGTTTTGCTTTTGTATTCGAATGTTTCCTTTCGTTTTTGATTTCGTTGTTATTTTTTGGATTTTGCTGTTGTTTTTTTTTTGATTTTGTTGTTGTTTTTTATTTTTGCGAAATTTTTGGCATTTTATTTTGTTTTTGTGTTTTTCCTATTTTTCGTTTTTAGTTTTGTGTTTCTGCTTTCGCGTTTTTATTTTTTATTTTGCTTTTGTGTTTTTGAATTATGCCTTCGTGTTTTTGATATTGATTTTATTTTTCATTTTTGGTGTTTTTGCTTTAGTTGGTTGCATTTTTGTGTTTTGCTTTGTTCATGTTTTTTCTTTTGTTTCTGTTTTTGATTTTTACCTTTTGTTTTACTTTTTATTTTTGTGTTTGTGCTTTTGTTTTAGTGTTTTTGCTTTTTTTTAGCTTTCGTATTTCAATTTTTCCTATTGTTTTAATATTTTTGATTTTGCTGTTATTTTTTTTTAATATTTGTTTTTGTGATTTTTTTGCTTTTGTATTTAAATTTTTGATTTTCTTTTTTCGTTTAATGTTTTTGCTTTTGGATTGTGTTTTGATTGGTTTTTGGGTTTATGGTTTTATTTTTGTCTGTTATCCTTTTGTATTTTTTAAAGTTTAGGTTGTATGGGAGGTGCCACGTTGTCCGATTTCGCCCATATACAGCCCTCCGGATTCCATAATATCCTCGTGCAAAATTTTAAAACGGTTCAGCCGTTTAGACGTACCTCAGCAGTCGATAGGTATGAGCACTGGACTTGCATTCTAAAGGTCTCGAGTTCGAATATAAACTACATATAAACCACAAAAAGTAGGGTGTAGGTCTAAAGTACAATACATACAATCTGTCTGAGTAATGTGGACCTTATTAAATATTTCAACAACATTTTGTTTTTTGAGAACAACTTTCATTTTTAATGAATCTCTGCTTGGAATTTTATTTTAGATGATTTTATTACTTTTTATTATTTCCGATGAAAAATTCGGATTTATTTTATAGTTTATTGACCATACACATAATTTTTAGCAGGATCAATGCGGCTTAGAATATTTCTTTTTAAAGATATATAATAGTCCAAGGGGGGTTTGTATCAAAAGCAATGTATTTTCTGCACATCCACAAAATATGCCGAAAATCTATCTTAAAGCCCAGACAATTTGGTATACTTTTTCTATGTTCTACCATTTATCTGTGTTTTATTGGGAACTCTATTATAAACCACTGCATTATTGTGTTAAATTTTATAATATGATAGATATAAAATTCAATTCATATTAAGTATTAAAAACATCCGTGAATCCCAAAATTTTCTTTTGTATCTGAAAGTACCGCCAATTTGAATTAAGTGCCAAGATAAATATTAAACAATTTCTTTAAAATTTGAATTAATCACCTTTGTGTTGTTGCTTCAAACCCGTGCAGTGCAATGTACGATAATTTTGAAAACGTTTTCGAAATTACTTCCTCTTTCCGCATGCGAATATAAACAATTTCGCTACAAAGTTTGCTAATGGCTGCGTGAGCGATAAAATTTTGCTAAAATCACAAGCAACACAAAATGGAAAATTTTACGTGTTGCATATATGTGCAACAAATTAAAATGCAGCATAAATGATGAAGTGAATGGTGATGATGACGAATAGCCACAACAACATCATTCACAATGCGAATCATCAACCAATTCGTTAATGAAAGCGCGTGTCTACGGATTCGGTGTTTTTGTATTTTTTTTCTACTTTTTCGAACATTAAGCGTGTAGCGTGTCGGCGATTAGGCGAGACGAATGAACACTCGAATGAGACGAATGAGTTGAAGGCACAAGAACGAGTGGCGAGCTATAAACAAATGGTCAGCAGACAAATGGATGAGTTTCGGACAGTTCAAAATCGTATGAATTTATTCATTGGGTATATTTTGTGAACTAACAAATTGTGATATACCCTAGGAATATTCAAAAAAAAACGAATAGCTCAACACGAATAGCTTAACAGACGAATGAATTAATTAAAATGATTGATCTTTTTTTAACTTAGGATGAGTAGGTACTTGTGAGGCACTAAATTAACAAACTTGTTCTGGTCAGGCGATCAAGGTGACTAGTCCGTGAGTACAAAAAGGGTACAAAAAAATAAAAAATTTAATACAAAAACATTTTTGTTTTGCACAAAAAATAAGTTTTAGCACATATAATTAGTGCATCTGACGTCGCACCGAAACGTGGCTGGCCCAAACCATCGCATAGTTTAGATTTTAAGCAAGTGGGGATGTTTTTATAATTGGTTTAAAGGGATTTTTTAAAAAAAGTTTACTTCCTCCGGTATAAAGTCAAATTCACCCGAAGATTTTAATGCTACATGAGGTATTTGTTCGCGTCACAAGTCACAATTCATCGATAATAATACCTAAGACAGACATCTGGTATTCATATCATAGTATTTGAAATACTAGATGTGTGTCTCACAATATTATAATATTTTTGTAGTATTCGTTGATTTCATTGTGGTATTTATCTGGTACAAATACCACGAAACTAAATTTCAAAAGCTTTCCGAAAGCTTTTTGTCAAAAGAAGCTCTTTTTACTGAAATGTCATAATAAATTCAAAAAATAAATAAATTATTTGAAATTGTTTTTATTGAAAAATGAATGTTAGAAACTGAATTTTATTGGCCTGCATTTAATTGGCAGCACAAAAATAAAATTACCACGACCTTGCAAATTTCAATGTAGTAAAGCTACAATATCAAGAAAAAATACGAGTTGGGAAGTTAGGTCACATGGGGCGGATTTTTATAGTCGGTCGGGCCCGACTATGGAATACCCTACACCTTTGGTGGGGATATTAATGTGGGATATTTAATTGCATACCTTAATTTTAAAGTTTTTAATTATGCTGAACCTCCCCACCCTCAGAATATTATTCATATATCAGAAGTTTACGTCTTATATCCCCATAAATTAAAAAATTTATATAAAAGTATAAAAAAACTGAAAAAAAATTTGAAAAATATAATTGGGTTGACCACGCCTATATTTAAAATTTTGAAAGGCTAATATTTCATAGATTTGATTTTAATAATTTACGGATCAAATTTCCACTATGAAAACCCGGGAAATAATGAAAAAAAGTGGGCGTATCACGCCCATTTTTGGACCACATTAGGTGAATTCTTATAACACGTTTTAAATTTTATAACTATACCTTGAATACTTTTCGAGTTATTAGTTCCGAAAGAGTTATATAAAAGTGACTTGTATGGGAGGTGGGCGTGTCCGTTGACCGATTTGGCTCATTTTCAAACTCAGTTCCTACTTTTGGCTAAAATATATTGAGACGAAATTTCATTGCATTCTGATGATTTCTCAAGTTATACTGTATTCGGACAGCAAGACGGACAGACAGACGGACATGGCTAAACGGACTCGGGTAGTGATGCTGATTAAGAATATATATACTTTTCTATACCGGACACGCCTCCTAAGGGGCGTTACAATATATGCACAAAGTTAATATACCCTGTACCTCATAGGTGTAGGGTATAATAAGTGTCCACTGAGGATCTGCAAGCAAAGGAAACCTATCGCGTAAAAAAAAAAGTTGTTTTCACTGTTATTAAAAGTCTGTAATAGAAAAACAAAAAATAAAAATTGTCCGACCTTCAAAAAGTAGTGCTCTTTACAGCGGACTAGAATAAATTATTCTCTAATAATCGTGGTACCCAACAAAAATAAAAATGCTGTAATATTTGTTTCGCTTTATTTATTACGCAAACTATACTACGCTATGTCTGTCACCTATCTATAGTATTGTTATTATAATAACTTTACTAGATGTCTGTTTCAGGTATAACTATTTTTTAGAACTAGACAGCATATGTATAACGTTTTTTTTATTTCGGTTCAGTTTATTTTTTTAGATTTAGTGATTGTTGGAATATATTTCAATTATCTTCGCTATATTTTACACATTTTCGTATATTGACTTACTTAAGTAATTAAAACTTTGCATCAAGTTGTGGCAATTTCAGATGGTAATATTTTCTGAAAAATAAAAATATTTTTTTTTGTCTGGGGTAAAGGGGAAAAAAGATGAGATTTTATTTAAAAAAAAAATACATTTGAATAATTTTTTAAATTTTAAAGGGTCTATTCAATAAACAGACTCATAATATTTTGAATTAACAGAATATCATTTATTAGGTACAACTCGGTACCTTATGAAACTTAATTAAAAAAAAATCAAAATAATAAATATGTCGATAAAAATCGACGCCGAAAATCAATTCAAATTCGTTTGCATCATGGGATTTTTCGGTAACAACTCGGTTACTGTGACCCATTTACAAGCGAGTAGCAACCGAAATTGGTCCCATATCGGATCTTCTGGTTACTTGGGATGTTAAGAAAATATGAAAAAAATGGTGCATTTACTCCTAGTCAGAATGGCAATGGACACAGGTGTAGTTGCAGGTCGTAAAGTTTTCTAATTTTAAGCAGGGTTGGGTAATTTCCTGTATTTCGGGATTGTCTACATTTGTGTGTAGACAATGTGTAGACTATGTATACAATTACGTATATAATGTAGACTATTTATACAATTGAGTAGACTATGTATACAATTATGTAGATAATGTAGACTATTTATACAATTGAGTACATAGTCTACAATTGTATTTATTGTCTAAATAAATTCAATTTTGTTCAATATGATTATTTTTATCATAAAATGCACATATTAAAAATAATAATTATTATATATGTTTTGATTAAGGTAAATAATAAAATACATTATATTTATTATTATACCCTACACTAAGAGTGAAAGGGTATATTCAGTTTGGTACGCCGTTTGTAACACCCAAAAGGAAGCATCTCCGGTATGGAAAAGTATATACATTCTTGATCAGCATGATCTCCTGAGTCGAATTAGATGTCCGTCTGTCCGTGTGTCTGCCTGTCTGTCCTTCTGCCTGTCTGTCTGTCTGTTGAAATCACGATTACAGAAAAAGTAGAAGAGCTATAGCAATGAAACTTTAGATTACTTATATATCTAAGCTGTCTGAACAAGAAAATTGGCATAATGAGCAGAGGTCCTCAATCGCTTCGAAGGTATCGAAGGTACAAATAATTGGATACGCAGAAAGATGTATCACAAATAAAGGTGATGCAGTTAATTTTAATGAGATTGAAAACTATGGTCAAAATTGAATTGTTTAGAACTGCTTGTTATTATTTATATTTTATTTTTGTTTTGAAATCGAAATATGTTTTGTTTAAAAATTCTAATTGAAAAAGTTTTTGAAAAATTAGTCTGAATAAAATTTTGTAGAAAAACGTTGATTTTAGTGTTTTGATTATTACGATCCTACATACATTGTCTACATGTATTTTAGAGATTGTGTACATATAATTGTCTACATGTAGACAATCGTGTAATCTACAGTTGATTGCAATCTCGGCTAACCCTGATTTTAAGTATACAGCCAATTGCATATACGGCAGTAATTTCATTCAAGAAGATTGTACAAAATTCTTCTGCTGTTGAAGTACCTTTACTGATGTATTCTTTATCTTTTGTAAAGGTGCAGTTCTCGGCATTCTTCTGCAATTCATATCTCAGTTGATGTCAAAATTTTGCTTTTCATTGTGTTGGTGGCCAGATTGAAGTTTTTTTATAGACTAAACCAATTAAATAATTCATATATCACGATATTTGAACTAAAATTACAACAAACATTGCTTAAAGTACGTTTCCCACTTTACCCCAGAAAGTGTTTCCCACTTTACCCCAATATTGCATAACTTAGCACCATTTAAGAAATTTTAAATTATTTGCAAAACCCGTTTGTATTTCAAAAGGTATACAACATCCGACCAAATTAAGCACACTTTCCTAATTAAAAACAACAATAATTCACACTTTTTGATAGCAAACACTAAAAAAAAAATATTAATTTAATTCGATTTCAATTTCTATTTTATAAAAATCTATTTTTAATGTCTATTTTTGTTATTGAAGCAAAAAAAACTAGAAAACCAATTTTATACCACATTTAAACTAAAACTGACAACCATGTATATAGATCTTTGTATTCAACGTCAAAAATACCCGAGTTTATCTGTGGAAATTACCGCTTTTTTATTTCCAATGTTCCAAAAGTCAACAGATGTTTTATATACGGACCTAAACTGATTAACGTGAAAACAGAAGATCACACCAATGACGAATCATTCATTACGTTGTGGTATCGCTGTTGGCCAGACCGAGGAAAAACAGCGATTAAAAAATTAATGGAAAGCAAGCTACGGCCCAGATGACGCTGCGCCTCGCCGCCTACGTGGCCAACGTATATAATAAGTACTTTAATCGCACCTGCTTGGCGCCCAAAACAGCTGATTTCCGACGAAGCCAACACAAATGTACGCGTGAGCTAGGTGATGCACAACGGTCAATGATCATCAGCCAGTCAGTGGAATAAGTGGAGGCATTAGCTGCGAAATAAGTAGCGTTATGAGCAGGGGATTCGATGAGATATCTGGCGGAAGTCAAACAAAAAATAAATTATGAAAAGAAACCAATTTTAATAAAAACTCAGTAGAAACGGATATTTATAAATAAAACAAAAATGTACATAAGTTTAAATTTGATTGAATTTTATAACGTATTTTCTGAAAATATTTGTAACGCATGTGAATTGCTTGTAAAATCACTTTTACTTAATTGTTATGTCAGACATTTTTATTTTTTCATTTAATCTACGACTTATACTCGACTGACCGATTGCCTTAATGACCCTTTGCTATTAACCCCGATAAACTGCGTATTTAATGTTTCAAACAAAAGTGTTGAAAAAAATCAACAAAATAAATTACAAACAAATTAAATCATTAAAAGTCTATAAAACCATTTTAGGTGTCGAAAATCTGGTCTTATTACATGCATTGATTGCCTAAACTAACGAAATATAGGTCTACCTTAATGCCCGTAACTTCAACGAATAGATATCTACTGGTGCTTAGTTATCTATCGTGTAAGCAAAATTTCGTAACTTCAACGCATAGTTAAGGAGTAAAAACACCGGATAGGTAAGAGATATCTGTTCGGTACGAACACCAATAGATATCTACTCGTTGAAGTTACGGGCATAATTAAGCCTAACAAAATATGTAATATATACATTTAACCCATGAAAGACTGATCCAATTTCTTCGGTCGATGATGAAGCAACTTTACACAGACAATATTTGGGATATTCTATTTATTATCTCTTAAATTTCTAATCTCAAAAAAATACACATCTTATATTTTGAAAAAAATATTTTTTTATTTCAATTATTTTATTTTATGTTTTTCTAAACAAAATCCGCCGAACATTTTTAGTGTCTCACCCAGGTTAATATTTTTATATGATAGAGCAACATACTAGAGTAGAAATTTTCTCTATTAGAGTTCAAGAAAAAAAAATCATCAATATGATGAATTTATTCATAAATATTAAGAATTTGTCTACCAAATAACAGATTCATCATATTGATAGAGCAACATTCTAGAGTAGAAATTTACTCTCTTAGAGTTCAAGAAAAAAAAAATCATCAATATGATGAATTTATTCATAAATATTAAGAATTTTTCTACCAACTAACAGATTCATCATGCAAAAAAAACAATTTCTACCAACAACCAGTATTTCTCATATTGAAGATTTCATTCATTGAACTAAAATCGTATTTCTTTAATGTTTTTCATTTTCAAAATTTTTTATTACATCAAATTTCAAACTAAAATTTGTCTCCATTTACACATTCATGTATTTATGATTCTGATAAGATTTATGATATTTAAATAAATTTGGTTTGATGTACAAATTCATCAATATGATGTACACTTGTTTATTAATATGATACAATAGAGTCTTTGCATAATTACAGATTAAGTATCATAAAACTTATAAGAATTATATGTACATAAATCTGTAAATAGAGGCAAATTTAAGTTTGAAATTTGATATTACAATGTGTCTGTCATAAACATTACCATGAGATATCTCTAGTGGAGACGCACTGTAAGGCTATTATTAGACAATAAGAGAGATTTCCGATTTTCAATTTCTCGAGTTTTTCAGTGTCATTTCCACGCAACTTTTTCTCACTGTGTAAATTTACTTTAGTTATTAATATAAATAAGGTATTGAAAAACAATTCACGCTACCTCACCTAACTCTAATTCAATTTTTCTAAAATTACTTCATTTTTGTGTACTATTCTACTCAATAGTCATTAATGGGTTAATTTTTTGTTTTGCACTTTTCAACTACACGAAAAATAATACAGTTTCAATTTGTATCCACAGTTTCTAAATGAAATTAAAAACTCAGTTTAAGTTTAGCATCAAATGATCCCCAGCATGTTTGCGGAACACCAACTGAGTAGTGGCTACGTGTTTATGGGTTCAATTCATTATTCCGACATTCGTTCCGTATGTCCATCAGCATGTATGAACATCTTTATATGTCTGTCCATGTAACCGCTTTATGTTTGCTTGTATGACTTAATTAGCAACAATGAAAAGGTTCAAAATATGAAGTAATTAAGAAAATATACTCAACTTTCGTTGGTTGTTTGGCGGTTTTCTTGGTAAGAGTTTTTGGTACACAGTTTTAGGCAAACTGTAGCAAAATGTTTCTCTAATTAAGAATTTTGGTTTTAATTTAATGGAAGTGGTAATTTTATTCTTAATTTCAATATTAAAAACAAAAACATTAATTTAAAGAATTTCTTTAATTTACGAGATTGAAAAAAAAGCTATATAAAATAGAATATTTTAGGAATATTCATATTTCGTACTTTGGTATACAATAAAACTAAATAACATTTATTAAATAAGTCAGTGATAAAGCAACAAATAAAGAAAAAAAAAATTTGGTCGGTGAGAATTTTTTCATTTTATATTCAATTTCGGTCTGTGAGAAACCTTTAGTTTATATATTTTTTTAGCCGGACACAGCAGTCCAGAGGTAGCGCGCTGGACTTGCATTCTGAAGGTCTCAGGTTCGAATCCCGGCTTGGGCATGGGCGCTCGTAGTGATATTAACCACAAAATCGTAGGGAATAGATTTCACAGTACAATGGATGCGATTGAACAGCGAGAGGTGTAAAGAGTACCAAAATATATCTCTCATTGGTAATTTTCGATACTCTGAGAAGCGTTGATGCACAATTCTCTTTTCAGATGACTTCCAAGATTTCTGGACCACAGACTGATGGTAACTAATAATAATAATAGTTTGGCGCTACAGTCCTATATAGAACTTCGTCCGAGCTCTCTCACCATTTTGAGCGTGTTATATTTGTACTCAAAGTGGTGGGACCTACAGTTTATTGCCGAATCCGAACGGCGGGTGAGAGCTTTTCATAGGCAATGGATTTACTCTCGTAGGTTTGCCATTTACTGACGAGAGGTAGAGCGGTATAGAAAAATGTTTCTATGAAAAGATGTTGTTAGCCCCAGACCAGGCTTGAACCGGGGACCTTTCGGCTCGCAGTCCAACTCACTAACCACTGAGCTACCGCGGATACACTGATGGTAACTAATTGAATAAAATATGGGTATGTATGTAAATAAAATCCTAAAAGACAAAATTAAACATATTGGCGCATAATCATAGACAATTTAAAGTCGACTTTATATTTAAAATCAGCTTTTTGACATTTTATTCTACACAACATTTGTCAAAAAAGTCGAATTTATTTTTAAAGTCGACTTTAAATTGTCTATGATTATGCGCCATTATTTCGAAAATACAAATGTTCGGTTGACAAAAACAGCACTGTTCGAAAAAAAAATGTTTGGGTCATAAAAAGAAACATCGCAATGTTCGAAAACAACATATTCAATCAAAACCCAGTTGGGAAGGTTAGATCACATGGGAAATTTTAAAGTAGGTGTAATTATGATAGTTAGGATTATCAAAATTATAGTCGGTCTTAGCCGACTATAAATACCCTACACATATGTGTGGTTACCATTCAAAGTGGTATGTAGGTCACCAGGGTATACAAATCCTGAAAATAACTACAAACTTTCAATCGCTGAAGAATTTCCATTCATTTGATACCCATATTTACAAATGGGTAGGTGTACCGAATTTCGTTTTTGTTTTTGGAACCACAAGTCGTTTCGCGGGAAAACATTATTTCCATGTTTTTGAGCATAAAGTCAATATATATTTGACCAAAAAAATTTACCTAAGCACGTATACAGTAAAACTGAACTGTAGATGTAAATTTTATATGAGTTATTTGAATATAAATGGTCAGATCACAGGTCACAATTGATCGATATGCCTAATTGTTTCGCACAAACTGCGTAGGTATATAAGTAATTTAAATTATGAGTTTTAATTATCTAACTTTTCAATTGTTTAAGTAGTAGTGATTTCAACAGACATACGGACAGACAGACGGACATACGGACGGACATACAGACGGACAGACTGACATACGGACGGACAGACGGACAGACAGACGGACAGACGTACATCGCTAAACTTTTCCATACCGGAGATGCTTCCTTCTGGGTGTTACAATCGGCTTTCCAAATTGAATATACCCTTTCACTCTTAGTGTAGGGTATAAAAAAAATTATTCGACAAAAACAACAATATTCGAGTATTTTCGAGAAAAAAAATATTAGAAAATTTTCTAAAAAAGAAAAATATTCGACAAAAACAACAATGTTCGAAAATGTTCGAAAATTTTTTTTGGATTACAAAACCAAATCAAAATTTTAAAAAAAATATATGTTATACAAAATTAACAATATTCAAAAATTTGCGAAAAATAATTGTTAAATAAATGTTGGACGGCAAAAACAACGCAATGTTTGAAATCACAATATAAAATAAAAATATTCGACAAAAACAACAATGTTCGAAAATTTTCGAAGAAAAAGGGTTAACGAATGTTTGACCACAAAAACAATGGACGAAATCACCATTTTCCAAAGAATAAAAAAATCTACAAAAACAAAAATGTTCGAAAAATTACGAAAAAAAATGTTACAAAAAGATTTTAGACAACAAATACAACAAAATGGTCGAAATAACCATTTCCAACTGCAAATTTGTATGTTTCTGCAAGCAACAACAAAAAAATTCCCTATAAATGACACCAATTAAATTTTCTGTCTACGAACAACCATTAACCAAAGACCTTTAAACTCTGAAGCAAATTGCAATAAAAGTTATATCTCAACCAAAGACTTTTATTTTTTTTTTTCAAATAAAAAATATCTCTCAACCAAAGACTTCATATTGATTGAAAAATAATATTTCCCAGTGCAAAGTCAAATGGAAATTAAGATTAATAGTTATTTCAGATATCTGAATAAAATACATTATTCTGTGAATTAAATATAAATGTTACATGAAAAAAAAAATATAAATGTTGCATTGTTTCGTTGTATAATTCATTACAAACCAATTCATTACAAAACAAACCAAAATAAATTCATTATATTATCCATTTTCGATTACCCATTTTCGCAGTATTTTCCAACAACACTATTCTAATTGGCGGTCGAACTGCACACAAAATCCGCTACAGTTTCACATGAAACCCATTAAAAGAAGTGCGCTCAGGTGTGCTCACACTAGAAAAATAAATAAATAAATATACAAACAAATAAACATTTTACACACTTTTGCGCCAAAGTTCGCGCGCGCAATTTTTATGAACTCGCTCAACTAGAGAGAGTCAGGCATCATAAATGTTGCAGTAGTTTTAGTTTTTATATTTCAGTTTTTTTTTTTTTTGCATTTTTAATGTTGTTTTTATTTAAATGGCGCAGATGTTAAAGTTTATTTTGATAAGTTTTAGACAAAATAAAGCAAACAATCTACGGAATATCGTGTAATTTTTGGCGAAATCAGTGCAACCACAAAGTAAAATTTTGTGAAATTAAATTTTTGATTTATGATGATAATCAAAATGAAAATTTTTGAGAAATTAAATACAATAAATCGTGGTGATAGAAGTAAAATTAACTAAATGCATTTTTTTGTAAACAAAATTTTATAGTTTCTATGTTTCGTATCAATTCCACAATTAACCCTTAAGCTAGGTTAGGTCACATGGGAAATTTTGAAGTTAGTAATTTGAGATAGTTGGTGTGATGAAATTAGTAAGAAAATATGAAAGGTCTAAACGGACAATATGTAATGTGTACGAGTCCTGAAAATAACATCAACCAATGTTTGAAGTATTTCCTTTCATTTGAGTGCACATATGTCCAAATAGGTAAGTAAGGTAATAGGTAAGTTTACTAAATTTCTACTTTTTTCGAAAACCGCGATAAAAATATTTGACCAAAAAGGTTCACTTAAACCGAAATAAAGTTAAATTCACCTGTACATGTAAGTTTTATATGAAGTATTAGAACATAATTGAATGGTTCACATGTTACAATGATCCAATCATACTTATTTTTCATGCCAGACTGCGTAGATATACTGTTAATGTCACTAAAAAAGTTTCATTGATTTAACTCTTTTCATTTTTCTGTAATAGTGATTTCAAGACAGACTGACGGACATCGCTAAATCAACCCAGAAGTTCATGCTGATCAAGAATATATATATTTATATACATACCAGATATGTCTTCCTATCTTAGCGTAGGGTATAAAAATATTTATAGATTTACAATTTTAATATTCGATTGATATTGAAAATGTTAAATTGATATCTACGTTAGTTTCATACAAATGGCACCCTTATGAAAAATACCCATTAAGCAATTTAGGAGCGCTCTGAAATTGGAGTCATAAAGGAGACCAATTTTTTAATGTTTTATGAGCCCTCAGAAAAATGACTCTTAAAAGTATCTCATTTAAGACTGTTTTCGGAGCTCTCAAAAATATTACTCATAAAAGATTCATATTAAGGAGTTATTTAGGAGCCCTCATAAATTGGACTCCTAAAAGCATCAAAAATAAATTTGTTTCTGAGCGCTCAGAAAATAGACTCATAAAAGTTCTATATTTTGGAATGTTTTAGGAACGCTCCAAAATTTGACTCATAAAAGAGTCTCATTCATGAGCGTTTTAGGAGCCCCCTCAAATCAAACTCATAAAATCATCAAATTTAGGAGTATTTTAGGAGCACGCAGTAAAGAGAGTCATAAAAGTATCTTATTTATGCCGCCTTTAGGAGTCTACTGTTTAAATAAAATTGATATACTTATGTTCGTTTTGAATTTGAAATCAAATGAAAAATAATAAAATATTAGTGTAAATTCAATAGACAAACATTCATATTTAATTTTTTGAAATGAATGCATTTTCTCACGGTTGTCTGGGCTAAGATAAACATAAACATGTACTATGTTGGATTCATTTCAGACACATTTTATATTTCTGAAGAAGGAAAAACTCCAAAAATGATGTAATTGTGGTGTATGGAAATTCTCAAAAATGTGAATGTTTAAGAATATTTTAAAATGATCAAAAATATGCGGATTTTTGCGCTCTTTAAAGCGCAATTTCTGTAGCCTTTTTGGGGTCTTTTTAGAGCTCAAATATGAGAGTTTTAGGAGTAATAAAAGTGTCAGAAATATGAGGGTTTTTGGGCTCATAAAATGGTGCCCTCTACCCATGGGTTGGGAGTCTTTTTGGGCTCTTTTAAATGCTAATATATGAGTATTTTAGGAGTGATATAAGAGTCAGAAATATGAGTGTTTTTGAGCTCATAAAATGGTGCCCTCTACCCAGGGGTTGGGAGTCTTTTTGGGCTCTTTTGAATGCTCATATATGAGTATTTGCGGATTTTTGCGCTCTTTAAAGCGCAATTTCTGTAGCCTTTTTGGGGTCTTTTTAGAGCTCAAATATGAGAGTTTTAGGAGTAATAAAAGTGTCAGAAATATGAGGGTTTTTGGGCTCATAAAATGGTGCCCTCTACCCATGGGTTGGGAGTCTTTTTGGGCTCTTTTAAATGCTAATATATGAGTATTTTAGGAGTGATATAAGAGTCAGAAATATGAGTGTTTTTGGGCTCATAAAATGGGGCCCTCTACCCAGGAGTAGGGAGTCTTTTTGGACTCTTTTAAGAGCTCATATATGAGGGTAACACTCATAAATATAACACATTTCGGAGTCTTAAAAGACTCATAATGTTTGCTGGGTAATTTTACAACGTTTTTTTACTGATTCCTTCTGTACAATTTTAATTCAAATTAATTTCAAATAATTTTCATAACAAAAAGGGACATTTTTTTTCGATATTGTGGTCCTAAAGACAGTAATTAAAAAAATACAAATACTAAATGTTTATATACTATATTTGCCACCGTGCGTTACTTTTGTGAATGCGATTTAATGTCTTATTAATGTGTTGTTAAAATGTGATTAAGTCTGAGAATAAAAAAAGTTAAAAATGTCAAAATAAGATCAAAAAGTGACAAAATATGGCTATAGCCCAGAAACAATTGAAATAGCTAATGCAGTGAAATGGCGCAGTAGAACTGATTGAACCAGTTGACAGCAACCGCAAATTAAAAGATTGGTTTTTGAACTAAAGGTGACCCAAACCAAACTAGAATTAGCCCAAATATGAATTAATAACCGGCACAAGACTGATACAGGCTTAATTCAATGGTACTCAGGTCTGTGTCAATGCTGTTATCCAGCAAGATTTGGCTGGATTTTTAATGTAAGATAGATATTAGACATCTGCATTTGAAACCCACTTCAAGACATTTATTTTATTTCAAAACATGTACTGTCGCCGACCCTATTTACGAAAATCAAATGTATGTTTTGCTCACAACAACAAGCACAAGTAGTGTCAAAAGATAATAAAAGCATGACGTAGTTGTAGTGAAGAGGTACATAATGATGTGCAATAAAAAAATTCAAATACTGAAATGAACTACTTTGTTGTTGTTGTAGTGAAGGAATATAAAATGATGTGCAATAAAAATTCAAAAACTGAAATTAAATGATTTGTTGTTCTTTTCAATGTTCGTCGATTTACTCGTTATTCGTTGCGCTCACAGCGACAATTAGCGACAATAGTTTAATTTGTTTTTTTTTTGTATATATATATTGAATGTCTTGAAAAAATATCATGACACTACCTGACATCAATGAAACAAATACTGCAATGAAGTGAAGTCGCTGGAGAGTGAAGTGAAGTCGCTATTGCAAAATGCACTCAATATTGTAGAGTGCAGTAGTGCATATTTCGCAGAGGTCACTATAAGTACATTTCCTCAGATGTCTATTAGATATGATTTCAGCAATTTAAATATTGCGCATGTGTTATGAAAATCAATTACTTTATTTGAACATCAATTGGAAAACCTCAAGTCAATTCGGAAAATATCAGTTCAAAATTTTTGAAATTTGGCTACCTTATACTATGTAAAGTCTAGTAATAAAATGTTCCATTAGGGTAGACATGACCAAATAATGTTGGGACTGGTCGTGTTATAACTAGGATAATATTCAATGATCCGACTTAGATATTGAACAATGCTATAGCAATTTTCCCATGCGTATATCGAAATAAAGATACGTCAAAGTTTTCGTTAGTGAATACTTTAAACTTTGAGGTTATTACAACCTCATGCTTTCCACCAACAACCGAATAAGTCAGTTGGACGATTTTGTTACTTTGTGCAATAAATATATATTTTACAAATATAGACAAAATGTATAAGTAAAAAAATATTGAAAAATATTTTATTAAATTCTCTTTCGACTTTTCGTAGCACTCATTATGCTCATAAATCATTTGAAGTCTACTTTTCATATGCTACGAATGCGTGCATTTTCTATAAAAGCTTCATTCGAAGGTACAAATATCAACAAAACCTTTTTTTTTCATACTTTTTACCTGTTTTACATAGCTTATTTCCCAGCGGCTTTGTCATGCAAATAAACCTTTTTTTATTTATTCTCACATTTTCCACCCCAAAAGAGGCCTTGAACTTTAACAAAATGCTGTACAGCTTCATTTTCAACCGTGGCGACAGCATCAGCAGCAATGAAATGGCTAAAAAATGAAAAATCATCACCCAGCATAGCCTGAAAAATTTATGCATTTCAACGCCTATCATTTGTCATGAATACCATGTGATGTATGATGTCAAATGCATATATTTAAGTACACATTTATCACAGCAGAGTAAATATATACAATCCGTTAAGTCTATTGTTTTAATTCGCATGCATATTAAATGCTGTTAATGCGGTGCTATTCTGGATTTTGTAACTTTTGATATCTGCATGAGTGTGAAAAACCATATTTGATATCTGCTGATACATTACTCAGTCAACTATGTTTTTAAATGAAGACATAGATTTATTTATGTGGAATTATCTATTCACAGAATTTCCATTTGAAGAATCAATTGTTATTTAATATGAAATAAGTTTTGAGAAAAATAAATGGTTTTTTGGTATTTTGTATAAAAATCCATAAATTTTCATCTAAATATTTTTTTTTTGTTTTTCGGGCATTTTTATTCACCTTATAACGCAAAAATTGCAGCGAGGAAAAAGTGCTAAATATTACATTTTTTTGAAAAGTCCAAAAACATATTGTTCAATCACGCGAACTGGTATAAAACCAAAGGTAAAACAATGGTATAAATAACAAATCAGACGCCTGGTCGTTGATAAATACAATAAGGACAGCGTTAAATAAAATTGTCCGCTACAAAAATGAAAAAATCTAGAAATCTAGAAATCGAATTTTTATAGAATAAAATATTTTATTTTGCAAATTATTTTTAGATTTAAAAAAAAAAATATAAAAAACCAGAAATTAATATTTTTTAATAAAAAGTTTTAATTTTTCCGGAACCCCTTCCATTAATGTTGTAATGGTAGTATCCGACACCCTCACAGCTGCTGAAGACCACTTTCTTTTAAAGTCTTGAAGGTCTTTGGCCACTTTTTTTGTTGTCTTCATCTCCCTTTTTACTAAAGCCCAGTATCTCTCAATCGGCCTGAGTTCTGGACAGTTTGGTGGATTGGCTTCTCTAGGCACCAAAATCACTGCATTTTGTTGGATCCACTCTAAGGCCGTTTTGCTGTAGTGACAAGAAGCGAGGTCAGGCCAAAAAAATGTGGACACTTCATGTTGGTGTAAAAATGGAAGCAATCTCTTTTGCAAGCATTCCTTCACATATATTTCGCTATTAATTGTACCCGATGTCACGAATGAGCTGCTCATTTTTCCACAACTGCAAATTGCCTGCCAAACAAGGAATTTCTTTGGGAATTTTGTCATTTTTTTTGATTTGAATTTTTCAGCGACATTTCCTCGAGAATCGGCTGTATAAAATTCCTGCCCAGGTAGCTGAGAAAAGTCCGCTAAAACATAAGTTTCGTCGTCCATTATGCAGCAATCGAATTTTTTTAAAAAAATCTTGGTTCAGCTTTTTAGCTCGTTGTTTTGCGGTTTCATTCTCGACGGCATTTCTATCCGGAACTTTTTGGACCTTGTACGTCTTCAGGCCAGCTTCTTTCTTAGTCCTGCGCAGGAAAGATTCTGAGCAATCCGCCTTTCTCGCCAATTTCCTTCCGGATATGCTTGGATCTTTCTTTAAAATATTCACAACCTTCTTCGACTTTTCACGATCATGTGGGCCTTTTTTAACCATAACCTTTCTTCCGATCAATACTCAGGTCTTCCTTAAAGCGGTTGATAACACGAGAAATGGTCTTAGGGTTAGCCCCTACCTCCTTGGCAATTTTTTCAAAAGACCAACTAGGTTGTTTTTGAAATATTTTAATTATATTTTCTCGCACTTCCACTTCGTTTGCCATTTTCGCGTTAAATAAATTTTGTATTGACTATAACTTACCCAAATTATTTTCTGCCATTCAGAACTACTATGATCAAATTTTTTTAATTTGAATCTTGCAATAGCACATTATGGGAAGATATGTAACGGAAAATTTTATTCGACGCTGTCCTTAGTCGTCCCTAAATAAGAACCAGATCACGAAAATAACTTAAAATGTAAAAAGTTATTTTTAAGAAATGGTGATTTAGCAATTGATGATAAGCCTAAAATTTACATTTAAAGTGCTGCTGTATTTTTAATACGATGGGCACAATCATGTGACATATCTCAAAATCTTTGACCTTGTATTATTAGTTCATATGTTGTAATTTTTTTTTTCTCAAAAAAAAAAAGTTTGTTCAATAATACTGAAGCGAAATTGTATTTATACCCTAAACTAAGAGTGAAAGGGTATATTCAGTTTGGTATGCCGTTTGTAACACCCAGAAGGAAGCATCTCCGTTGTGGAAAAGTATATATATTCTTGATCGGCATGACCTCCTGAGTGGATTTAGCGGTGTCCGTCTGTCTGTCCGTCTGTCTGTATGTCTGTCCTTCTGTCTGTCTGTTGAAATCAAGATTACAGAAAAAGTAGAAGAACTTGGGCAATGAAACTTTAGATTTAGATTTCTTATATATCTAAGCTATCTGGCATGATCGGCCTATTGTGACCTGAGAACCGACCAGTTATGTTCAAATACCTCATAAAAAAATAGTGAATTTTACTGTATACGTGCATATGTAAACTTTTTTGGTCAAATATATATTGACATCATGCTTAAATACATGAACATAATGTTTTCCGACGAAACGACTTGTGGTTCGCAAAAAAAAATCGAAATTCGGTATACCTACCCATTTGTAAATATGGGTATCAAATGAATGGAAATTCTTCAGCGATGGAAAGTTTGTATTTATTTTCAAGATTCGTATACCCTGGTGAACTATAACCAGTTTGAATGGTAACCACACATATGTGTAGGGTATTTATAGTCGGCTAAGACCGACTATAATTTTGATAATCCTAACTATCGTAATAACACCTTCTTTAAAATTTCCCATGTGATCTAACTTTCACAACTGGTAAATTAACTCGTGGTTTAAATTTCCGATCACACCTATTTCCAGTCAAATCTAGATGGATTTGTAGATGTGCCTTAGAATAAAGTGATTTTTTTCGGACCAATCACGTTTTTTTCGAAAATTCCACCGTGTCCTTTTTTAATTTTTAACAAAATTATATACAAAAAAAAAAATAGATACAAAAGAGCAGTCATGACTAGCCGCGCCTCACACGTTGAAAAGAAGACGAAATTTTCGTTTTCGTTCTAAAAGTAGTATCATAATTCAACCTCTGTCCAAATTTCGTTTGGACAGAGGTTGACATATATTTATTAAATATTGTTATTCGGGTATTAGCTAGCGATTGTAATAAAATTGTAGCGATATCTTGCATGCGGTAGCAATAGTGATGGTTAGAACGACACAAAACGTGCGCGTATCATCGTATTTTTGATGTTTTTCTTACTTTTGCCACATGTAGCAAATTGACAGATCATATTACGAACTCCAAAATGGTTAGTATTTCTTAATTCAATACTTTCAAACAATAATAAATTAAAATGTAAATTAAAAGAACAACAAATCATTTTTATTAATTGCTTTATACCGGCTTCATGAATGTTAAAAATTTTCTGAATTTGCTCATATCTCAAATAAGGGATTGTTATTTAATATGCCGTTTAATAGTGTACTATAATAATAATATAATATATAATAGTTTGGCACTACAGTTCTTAAAAGAACTTATGCCGAGCTCTCTTACCATTTTGAGCTGTGCGTGTTATATTTGTACTTAAAGTGGTGGGACCTACAGTTTATAGCCGAATCCGAACGGCGGGTGAGAGCTTTTCATAGGCAATGTTTTATTCACGTAGGTTTGCCATTTACTGCCGAGTGGTAACGCTGTATAGAAAAGCGTTTCTATGAAAAGATGTTGTTAGCCACAGTCCTGGTTTGAACCGGGGACCTTTCGGCTCGCAGTCCAACGCACTTACCACTGAGCTACCGCGGCTACTATACTATCTTGAAATTGTGCATTAATATTATTCAGAATTTTAAAAAGGGTCCTTTGAATAATAGTTAATTTAAATTGGAAAGATAATGATCATTCGCTAGATGTCTCTGGATCAAGAAATACTTTTATTTGCAGAACCATAAAAAGGGATTTCTGTCCAATTTTGGACTACTGTACATCATGAGATAGTTGTCCGAAAAAATAAAACGAAAAATGTATGTGTCAATTTGTTGTAGGAATACTCGGTTTAAACATTTTAAGCATTTAAAGGAGTCGACTTTTATTTATAATAACTTCGTTATTTTTAATAAAATTGTAATAACTCCTGAACTTTTGTAAAGGTAATTGAATTTACTTTTAAAACTGTAAATATATATAGGACAAATTAAAAATTTGTTAATTTACGTACATTTTTAAAAAGGAAAAAGCCATTTCGATGATGTAATACACCATTGGAAAGGCAATTTAAATATAAAAATATGGGTATAAAATTGATATTATTTTTTTAACAGATTATCATTTAGAATCAATTTTATAGACTGGATTATGTCAATAATAAGCATTTTCCATGCATCTTAAACTTGGTGCAATATTAGTTTTTTGTTTGTTTATCTTCTATTTTTTTATTATTTTGAGTCAAAGATTTATGAGTCGAAGCATTAATGAACCAAACACCCTTTATGTTTTACCAATTTTAAAAAATATACTTCAATTAATTTCATGGATTCCATAGCATAAACCTCTGAACTTTATATAATTCCCAGAAAAAAAAATTAAATTTATTAAATTGTTTACAATGATTTTTTAAATTATTTTCAACAGCTGTGACTGCTCCCAATGGCCACTCAAATGCCGACCAAAAACAAAATACAAATCCATAAAATCCACACCATATAATTTCAATGCAGCAAACAAATAACCCTGAAAAATCGTTGTGCCTAATGGTCAAACGATTTTAAAGTGAGCATGCCAAACAAAAAATCAGAAAAATAAAAATAATCTCTATTTAAGAAAACGCCAATTCCATACCTCTAAAACCATCTTCAGACTGCCCACGACAATACTTAACAGAGTACGGTTCGAATATCTTATTCTTCAGCCATCCACAGACTA
Source organism: Dryomyza anilis (assembly GCA_951804985.1). NCBI lineage: Eukaryota > Metazoa > Arthropoda > Insecta > Diptera > Dryomyzidae > Dryomyza > Dryomyza anilis. The sequence goes on along the minus strand of OX638131.1, from coordinate 93,656,510 downwards.
CAAATTAGTGTAGATATCTTTCGCCTCTTTGGAGCCAAAGTAAATTTCGAGGATACTTTCTTCGGCTCGTTTGGCACAGCCTCATGAGTCATCGGCTCACAGCATAACAGACAGAACCAAAAAAAAATATATAAAACATTAAAAAAACATCCCGGAAGTAAAGATTTACTTTTTGTAGTCCATTGTTGTTGGTCAAATACTGTATGCTGCAAAAGCTTTTTGCACTTTGAAATAAAATCCAACAACTTTTTGTAACATCCAACGCAGAATTTTCGTTAAATTGCTTAAGTTTTATTTATATTTAACATCATCTCAAAATCGCCTAACATCTCAAAAATGCCTTTTTAAACCTACCGCATATATCACTTCTCCTCCTTAACTTGGCCACACTTTTCCCTCCAATTCAATTGTTTAATAAAGTGAAAACTTTCCTTTTTTGCGTTGATTTCGTTTTATCTTCATTTCCGCTTAAATCGCCGAATTCAGCATCTATAAAGGGACGACGCGTAATGGCGACCTCAATAAAGTGTTGCCTCCAGAGTAGAGAGTGTTGCCAACCACTTTTTGTTGATTTTGTCTTATTTTCGGCATTGTACGTTCAGTCAGTCATATTGTGCAGCAAAAAAAAAAAAAAAAAAATTATCGATTTGTTTTGCGTTGTTCTGTTGCTGTTGCTATTGCTATTGCTGAGATGTGTTGCCATGGAGGCCATTTGCAATTGCAACAACATCAACCACAATAAGAGCCTTAATGCCCACTGGCGATTTTGGCAATCAAAATACAGTGTGAGACTGCAGTCATTGCCATGTATACAGCTGAATGTTTTTATTTATATATTTTCATATATATTTAGCATATTGACTAGAAGTACACCTGCAATGTTTACATTTTGCCACAGCAAAAGGGCACAAAATCTTCCCGTAACTTCAGTTTTGTGCACGATATAATTATTTTTGTTTTAACTATTTTTATACGGTGTGGACACAATTTTAAAATGCAATATAAATTTTCACTTAACTTAATTAAAACCTTATTAACTACACCCAGAAAAAAATACTATATAAATAATATTTTTTTGCTATTAAAAATATTCAATAGGATAAATTATTATTTTAATCGGAAAATACCATTAAATACTAGAAAATACCATGACATTGCCATTGAGTTTATATGAAAATTTTTAATTTTTGTATACTATTAAATCAATAATTGTCCTATTGACCAATTTTAATGGGATTTGAGGGAATATTTTTCTGGGTGTAACTATTAAAAACTTTAACAAGTTATTAAATTAAGAACAAATTATGTAGATACTAGCAAAGAAACTTCTAAAAATCACCCTACACCAAAAGAAATATGGTAAATTAATAGTATTTCAAGTTAAAACAATTATTTAAACTATTAAAATTGGCCAATAGGATGTATACCATCTGTTCAATAATATTCAAACTGTTTATACAATACTTATATTGTTGTACACCCAAAAAAACATGGTAAATTAATAGTATTTATTAGTTAATATCAATGGAAACACAATTATTTAAACGATTAAAATTGATCAATATGATGCGTACCATTACTTCAATAATATTTAAACTGTTAACACAATATGTTGTAATTACAATAAGAAAGATGAATTTTATGGTATAGTTGAATTACATTTTCATAATAATTTATTAAAATAAAAATGGATTTTAGTTATTTTATTGTATGATTAATTTTATATAAATGTTAAAATTGAAATTCACTTTTAAAAAATCACACACTTAAAAAGATACTTATCGTTCCAAAGTTTATAACAAATTCAATATTCGATTCAGTTTCCTTCAGTTTACTTGAGTTTGCACTTATTTGAGTCCGTAATAATTTTCTGTAATAAATAAAAAAAAAATTAAATATAATGAATTTGCATTAAGTTTATTTACAATAGCAAGACCTAAAAAATTATTAATTTTATGGTTTATTCGAATTACATTTTCCTTGTAGTTTATTAAAAAATACAAGCGACCATTTTCTGTAAACATGTTTCTATTCGTGTTTAAATTTTTATATACCACAAAGTGAGATGTTTATTATTATGCAAAAAAAAAAAATTAAAACAATAGTATTTATACCGTTATATTCAATAATATATAATAATAATAGTTTGGCGCTACAGTCGGCCGGCCGAGCTCTCTCACCATTTGAGCTGTGCGAGTTATATTTGTACTCGAATTGGTGGGACCTACAGTTTATTGCCGAATACGAACGACGAGTGAGAGCTTTTCATAGGCAATGTTTTACTCTCGTAGGTTTGCCATTTACTGCCGAGAGGTAGCGTCGCATAGAAAAATGTTTTCTATGAAAAAGATGTTGGTAGTCGCTGGGGATCGAACCGCGGACCCTTCGGCTCGTAGTCGAACGCACCAGCGACTTTTTCGCTCGTAGTCCAACGCACTAACCAGACGAACTACCGACGCTAATATTGATATTATTAAATTAATGGTACTAATTAATGGATATTATTAAATTAATTGTACTACTATCAAATTGCTTATAAAACTTTTGAATCAATATTAAAAAAAAAGTCGTATCATTATATACGTAATGTGACATTTTCATTTGAGTGAACTAAGAGTTCCTAAGTAAACAGTAAAATCGTAATGAAAAATAACTACCACCAAGTGTAGTTATTCAAATATAAAATAATAAATATTTGGTGCGACATTTATGATGAATTTATGCGAGCTCACTCAACAATTGAGCTGTTTGTGTTATATTTGTACTTGGGACCTACAGTATAAGGTCGAATCCGAACGTCAGGGGGCAGTGTTTACTCTCGGAGGATTGTCATTTTCTGCCGAGAGGTAGCGCGGTATAGAAAAATGATTTCTAAGAAAAAATGTTCTTAGCCCCAGCCGATATTTGAACATGTGACCTTTCGGCTCGCGGCCCATGCACTAACCTCTAAGCAACCGACGCTAAAAGATAAAATAAAAATATTTTATTAAGAATTATAAAAAGTATTACATTTCAAAGTACAAAGTATTTTGTATAGTATTTTGAATCTATCTAAATTAAAATAACTAAAATATATTCCTTTAAAATATATTCACATATTGATAGATAATTTATAGTCGACTCTAAACTTAGGGTTTGTGCGAATTCAAGTAAGTTGCATACTGAACTAAATTGAATCAGTTTCATTCGATCATAATTCAGTAACCGGTAATTCTCATCAAATTTTGTTCAATTTAGTTTGCTCGAAAATTTGCCAGAAAATATTTTCGACAAATTTCAAAAAATTCCACAAAAATTTACAACCTGACCGATACAAAAAGTTTGGCATTTTTATGGAATATTTCGGTCATATTTCAGGCAAACGCACAGATAAATAGAATTTTTTGGGAAGTTGTAAATTCTCAAAATAATTATTTTAATAATTATTTTAACTTAGATTAACACAAATGTTTAAAAATATAAAATCATTTTAGTTAAAATAAATTTTTCCCCCTTACAAAGTTAAATTCACATAAGTTACCAACACTTTTGTGGTCTGCAAAACTGTTGCAATGTCCTTCCACTGACACATACACACACGTAAAATTCACACACACATGCATAGAGCGCGTACAATGTTGAGTTCAAGGAAATATTTCTCCCTTCATTAATTCCTCTGGTTTTTGCCGGGAGCCCAAGGACCAAGTGCGGTGTGCAAGGGATTTGGTATGGCTGGACCACAGCCTCCGATATAAACGAATGCAACTCAGTATCTGGACTGCAAATTGTGCCGGAGTTGCGCAATGGAAATTGAGAGGCGGAGAAAGTGCATATAACACAGAGAGCATATAACACAGAGAGCACATTACAAGGAGAGTTTTTAACATATAGAGCATTTTACAGAAGGAGCAATATAACATAGAGCGCATTTAACAGCAGGAGCATATAATCAGAATTTTACAATTCCGGACAATACAAATTTTCTTATTTCTATCAATTTCTCAGTGTTTTGTTTTCTATTCAACTATATCACTCTCTATCTATGTTAAATTTTTATTTTAAACACTATGACGTCAATAATGTTGTTTTTACCACCTATTGCATTATTTCACCTCTTGGTATTTTACCACTATTACGTCAATAATACTATTGATAGTCTAAAGAGCTTTGCCATTTTAATTAGCTTAAGTCATTGATTTTTTTTTTGTGTTTGCCTTTTACAATATCCACGAATGCATTTTCTTCAAAATAACGTCGTTTGAAGAAATAAAATCAATACCTATTAGTTAGTGCTAAGTGCATGGTATTATGAAAATTATTACTTTAGTGGTTTTCAAAGATTTTATATTATTATTTATTATCAAGACTCAACTCGAATGTCATTTCAATTTTTTGTCCACAATAATGGTACTATTTAGCCGCAGTAGCTCAGTGGTTAGTGCGTTGAACTGCGAGCCGAAAGGTTCACGGTTCAAGTCTAGACTAACAACATCTTTTCATAGAAACATTTTTCTATACCGCGCTACCTCTCGGCAGTAAATGGCAAACCTACGAGAGTAAAACATTGCCTATTAAAAGCTCTCACCCGCCGTTCGGATTCGGCAATAAACTGTAGGTCCCACTTTGAGTACAAATATAATACGCACAGCTCAAAATGGTGAGAGAGCTTGGCCTAAGGTCTTATATGACTGTGTGCCAAACTATTATTATTATTAATGTTTCTATTTAAAATTCCGTTTCAGATATATTTGTTTGTTCAAATTAATAATGAAAAGATTTAAAAATAAAATGACATATACCCAATACCAAAAACAAAAGAAGAAATCTCAAATTTTCCTAAAAGATTCCTATTGTAGTCATATATGATTGTGTCCTGTGGATTTTATTGTTGTTGTTTTTTGTTCATTACTTTCAGAGGAACAGGATATTCAAAGTTATTGTTTTGTACGAATACCAGTCTCTTCCACGATTTTATCGTGATCTCATTCGTGATCTTTCATTCGTGATCTCTCATTAGTGATCTCATTTGTGATCTATTAGGGAGTTATAGGAAAAAAATAGAAATATTATACATTCCGCGAAAAAAAGTTTTCATTTTTAAACAGCATTTTTTTAAAATAAATAATGCATTATTTTTTAAATTCATAAAAAGAATTAAACTAGCATAAAATATTTATCAGAACTGCATCAACAGAATTGAATTATTTCTCCTAATGAAACTGTGAAAAATCTCTGCAGTAACAGTTATTCGTACAAAACACTATATGTTTTCTCACGCTGAAAATAATGGACCAAAATAAAAAAAATCCACGTTATTCCAAATTTAAAAACGTTTTGCTTATAACTTAATTCAAGTTATGTCTTTATTCCAAAATAATTTGTTGTTATTTATTGAACATATCTCCACTTATGTTGCTATTCCAAAATTAGTTTTATTAAAAGTTAAAAAATAAGTCGACATATGCCGTTATTCCAAAAACAAAATATTCGCAAATTGTTCTTTAATCAGTTAATACTATTAAAAGATTTAATTTATATTAGTACAATTACATAAGAAATAATTAAAAAATATTTTTGTAATTATTTTTTTATGGTTTTGGTATTTGCATTTTTGATATTGTATTCTCCTTTTTGCTGTTGTTAATGCTTTAGGTTTGTATTTTTGCATTAATTTTTGGCATTTCTTTTGAATTTGATACTGTTTTCGCTTTTGATTTGTTCTTTTTATTTTGACATAATTTGGATTTAATTTTGATGTTGTTTAAAAAGTGTATATTGTATGGGAGAAGATACGACTGCTGTCCTTTAATAGCCTGTGTTACCTCTGAATACCATAGTATCATTGCGTATACATTTAAGTCAAATCGATTCGGCTGATTAGACGTGACGCTCGAACCAATAGTCAGAAAGACAAAGGTAATTTCAGTTATATACGAAATAAAATAAAATGGCACAGCAGTTCTGAAGAATATAAGCCGATCTCTTTCCAACCATTTATGCTAAACATGTTTAATTTGTACTCAAATGGTAGAACCTACAGTTGAAAGCAGTGTTGGGCAAAAATATCACAGTCCTGAACTTGAACTTACTTGGAAATTATTAAAATTATACATCTGACAAACATCTTTAAAATATGAAACAAATACCACAATTAAATGTGACTAAAATCGAATTAATTACAAATACGTTTACTTGTATTAAATATTACTTAAATGTTATGCAAATCTTAAAACACTTGAAGAATACTTGGAAAAGGTACTCCATTATAATTCGCTAAGTAAATTTTATTTAATTAAAATTAAAGCAGTTTTCTGGTTGTACTTCTTCTTTGTAAAGCCTTTCCCGCCAAAATTGTACAATGGCGTGAGTTTTTGTCGCTTGAACTATAATAGTGTAGGCACATTTAAAGCTATTAAGTGCGAATAATGAAAGAAGTTTTTAAATCGCCTAAACTAGTAGTTTTTCTAAAAATATACCTCGAGTCTTTTCATATACTTGTTTGCAGTGAGTATATTGTAGTTCGCTTGGTTAGTACGTTGGACTACGAGCGAAAAATCCCGGGTTCGATGTCAGCAACTGTCAACATCTTTTTCAAAGAAAACATTTTTCTATACTGCGGTACCTCTCGCCAAACAATATCAAACATCTGAAAGTAAAAAAAACCTCCCATGAATAAACTTTTTGTGCAAGCATTCAACAATAATAAATGAGACGCAAGATAATTCAGCGCACTAAGCAATGTGTTAGAAAGAGACGGAAGATCATTCAGCGTACTGAGCAATGTGCGAGAAAGAGACGGAAGATCATTCAGCGTACTGAGCAATGTGCGAGAAAGAGATGGAAGATCAGCAGGTTAAAACACATGAGTGCGAATGAGATGCCAATAGCATGCGTCATTAACGAAACGAGTAGAAGGTTCTCGAAACAAGTTGAAGCTTGTCGAAACGTGTCGAACTGATGCCTGCAGTATATAAGGCCGCGCATTTGAGGCACTGTACTTCAGTAGTGAATGTAAAGTTGTCGAGTGCATCTCGTGTGATAAATGTCAAGTTAAATTGTGAACATGCAGCAGTTGTTAGAATTTGTTATTAGTAAAGTTGTTTATTAAAGTGAATTAATAAAGTTAATTGTTATAATTTAAACCAAACATAAGAGTGTTTTTATTTTGTACACAATCCTGCGATACGAACTCATAGAACAGTTTTCCGTAGACTGAATTTTCGTAACAATATATTGTTAATAAAACAATTTCATTTAGACGTGTTGCAAACATCTTGTCTTTTTTAAAATATAGCAAGAGTTTTGTTGATGGACAATACATCTGGTATATTTACAAGGCATAAATTCAAAATTAAAGTCGGTTTTTCATATTTTTGATGTTTTTAAACCTCTTAATAGAACTAATCACGACATGGAAATTATAGAATAGAAACTGAAAATTAGATTGACTTAAAAATAATATATCTTAATAAAAATAAGTTATAAATCCATCTTTTTATGATAAACCAAAATGATAAATCGTAAATATTCCAAATAATGTTTGTAAAAATATATGGGAATTGACAGTAATAAAGTTGTATAGTTTCATAGTCGAATTGGAAATTTAAAGTATTCAAATCTTATTATATAATAGTTATCCAAAAATGTTAATAAAATGTAGTAAATAATACGGTTTTCTTTTTGTAAAGAATATTCAGTAATTTTAATATTTTTAGTTTTATAATATTAGAATTGTTAAAGAAACATGATTACGTAAATCGAACCAATATTTAGTATGGTAAAACAACATAAATTTAGCATATTCGAAATTTTCTATTCGGCATAACAACATAAGTCGACATATGTTGCTCATTTTATTTTTTTATGCTATAATTAGTTAAACCTTTAAAATGCTCTCCTGAAAAGTAGTAAAAAATGACTTATGTTGTTATTGCTTGAGACCACAGAATTAATAAAAAAGAGTTTAAGTTTTATAATATAAACAAAAAAATGAATGTCAAAAAATGGAAAAAATTAATATTGTTTGAAATAATTATAAGATACAAATTTACTTTTTTTTTTACATAAAAACGAAATGTAATATGTTTACATGTTAATAAAATGTTTTTCACATTCAAACATATATATGTTCGAAAAACTGTCTAAAATTATACATTCATATACATAAATATGTTTGAACATAAATATAATTGAACAAAAATATGTGTGAACATAAATATGTTTGAACAAAAATATGTTTGGATGTCGTTATAATAATGTTTTGCAATGCAATAATACATTTGTTTGCATAAAGCTCCAAAGATATATGTTGTGTCTGCAAAATGATGTTTGGGAGAGACCTAAACAAAAAAGAAAAAGTTCCAAAATATTTTCTTACTCGACCCTTGAAACTAATCCAAATCGTTTTTTTATATATTTCGTAGATAAAACGAGTGGGGAAAGTTAAATCAAACGTGTGGCACTTAAAATCGGTTGGATCCGACTATGGTATATCCTACATCTTGGTGGGATATTTAATTGTATGGGCCATTCCACACCAAATCGACCAGCGGTTGGAACTCACCTTCTTCGATTTCAATGAAATTTTGGCAACTGATAAAGGGTATCGAGACATGCACTAATTTATTTATTATTTTTTCCAACCACTACTTCCAGAGATACAGTGGCTCAAAGTTGGGAAAAAAGTGCTAAATTCATTTTTGTACTGTTGTTCATATTTTAATATCTCTTGAACTAGAAATGCTAGAAACTCCGCTAATGGCTCGTTTTAAAGCTAATAGAACAAGATTTTAGAAAAATTAAGTTGTAATTTCCAAACGGTAACATGTGGCCCTTGCACTTCAAAATTGTGGTCCTTAAAAAGGACCCTTTTTAAAATTCTGAAAAAAATCCTTAATTTTCGTCAATTTATTGTTAATGTTCATGCAAAATTTCAAGATGGTATTTTGATTGCATCATATGAGAAATTAAAAGTCAATGAATGTAAAAAAAATACATTCTGGATTTTTCGAGTTTATGCATTTTTTAATTTAACACTTTAATTTTTTTGTTCGACTTAATTCTCACATTAAAACATAATTCGTTACTAAATCGTAATTTTCGTGTGACAATTGCCCATACCAATATTTCTCAAAAACGTTACGTATAGCGAAAAAACTAAAAACGCAGTTCGAATCAGCATATTAAAATTATATATAAAGGATATTAATGAAAACAGGGAGAATTTTGTGACAAACAGTGTTATTAATTAAAATCTTACATTATATATCACTTAAAGACGTAATTAATGCACAATATAAAATTCAATAAAAACTAAAAATAACAAAATAAATAAAATATTAAATAAATAAAAACTAAAACCAATTACGTCGAATTGATAATTTACAAAAATATAAAAAAATAGTAAAAAAAAGCGTTATTTGTCACATTTAAAATATCTATCTTATCTTCTTTTTGCGTTACTCATTAATCATTTAATAATATTTTTTAATACGAATCAAAAACAGTTTTACGTTTAATTTTTTACATCGTAGTAAAAAGCGAAAAATACGTTTTAAACAAAAAATTATTGAAGCTGCATTTTCTACACAGTTGTCGACTGCTGTTGTCTTTTTATTTTTTTAATACATTTGTTTACGTTAACGTTTGCGTTATCAAAACATAACGTAATAATAATGATAAACAAGAGTGAAAGTGCGACGCATCGCGGAATGGGTTGCCATTGCATGTGTGACGGTTGCAGCAGTGGTAGCAGCAACAGCAGCGACATGTTGCAAGTGAAATTTTACATACGTTTTATTTTTTCAAGTTTTTTGTTTATCATATTTTTGTTTTTCTGGTTTTTGTTTTCTTTTTTATTATTAGCTGCGCACTGCAAGATCGTTGTGTGTTTGTTTTTTAAATTGAAGTTTTATTTTTTTTTACCACGTACTTTTATATTTTATCACTGTTAAAATAAATTTATGTTTATCTTTGCAATTAAACTTCATTGGCGTTAAATTATTATTCGACATTTAAAGCGGCTTTCGTGGTAAAAAAAAAAGAAACAAAAATAAAAATATTAGCAAAACAAACACCGCGCTCACAGTTGCTAATTGCATTTGACATCTGTCAACAGCTGTCAGTCGTGCGCTGTTATGTCAAATTTAAGCCTTTACATAAACTTGTATCCATTTGACATTTGTCTGCCTAAAAATTTCAATTGCTTTTTATATTATTTATCAGTTTTATTTTCAATTCTACATTTTTTTATAATAATTATGCTGTCTAAGTTTTACTCTTACTTTCTCACTCTCATTTTCTTTCTATTACACACTCTCACCTTTTAAAATGCAACTTTAAATTTTCTAATTAAAAACATTTCTCAGACTCACTTTTTTACAAATTATTCAAATATTATTCCTCGAAATATTGTCTCACTTTCAATTGTGCCGCTCTCACAATTTTGACAGTTCAGTGTCAATCAACACACACAAATCATTTGTGACGCGTGTTCTGTCAATTTTTATTTACCGTTAAATTTTTCAAAAACGCTTTTTGTCGAAAACAATACAAATTATTTGTGGTTAATGCAAAAAATACACCCGTGTATTTATAATTAAAACAATTGTTGCCATCAAAGTGTGTTTTTGTGTGACTCACGTATGCGCTCTCGCACAGCTGCTCAATGAGCTGTCAAAATTGACACTTTGTGCGTTTGATGTTTTATGTGCCAAGGCCATCAGCAGGTATTGACGTTTGGTGTGCGTTGGCGTTGTGTGTGAAATTGTTCGCAAATTACATTTCAAGTGTAGAAAGTACCTATTAAGTATAGGTTTAAAGAACTGGAAAGAAGTCATGGTTTGACGTGTTTCATTATTTCCTTATTAGTGCTAACTTAACCGTTATGTGTGCGACGAGGTAATCGTGTACCTTGTGCATTTTTGAAGTTAAATTTGTATATGTTCCAATAAAGCTAGGGCGCTAAAACTTTGTCAGAATTAAAATACGAGTGTTTATATTATTTTAGAATAGTTTTTAATTTTATTGGACGATTTGATTATCTTGGAGACATTTTTTAATTGTTTACGCCTTAATCAGGGCGACAAGGTACCCGTGTACCTACAGGCAATAAATATTGAAAAAGAGCAACAAAATATATTATTTTTATAAGTTACACGAAAACTGAAATTGTATTTACACATTAGTCATCCATTTTTAACACCCAGAATTAAATAAAAAGGACGTGATTTGCCATAGGATGCACTTCACCCGACCACCTTTATTCATACGCCTACATATGTACATACTGTACTGAAATATATATAATTGATTTGGTTTTTGTTATGTTTTCTAATTTCATTTATATAAAACTTATTTTGTAGACATTGGAAGTTTTCGAGAACATCTTGAATGCCAGATTTAATAGATATTTAGTCACAAACAATAAAAATTTTGCCACAAACATATAATAATAGTTTGGCACTACAGTCCTATAAGAACTTAGGCCGAGCTCTCTCACCATTTTGAGCTGTTCGAGTTATATTTTTACTCAAAGTGGTGGGACCTACAGTTTATTGCCGAATCCGAATAGCTGGAATTTCCTTTTGTGATGACAATCAGAACTCCAACCGCTCAAAAAATTATATATTGGACGTTGGAAGCCTTCCCTTGGAGAACCTTCGTTATCCTCTGCGTCCACAAGAGGTGTTTTTGTTTTTTTGTGAGTGTTAGTGTCGCAGTCGTAGCTACCATTTGTGCATCCAACAATCACTCCCACCTCTTGGTAAAATGACCGTGGTATTTTCAACCATGGTAATCGCAGCTGCTTCTTTTTTTTTAATTTATTTAAAATATTAAAAATTTTAAGTGTCATTTCAAAGACATAAACCTTTTATATATGTATTAAGAAGAAAGGTTTGTGTATTATTTCATTTGAGCCACATCGTTTTTTTCACAATTGCTTTGATCCGGAACAAAAAATTAATGAAAAAAACGCAGCTATTGTTAGAATTCGCCTAGAAATATTTTTTTAAAAAAATCCGCCCACATTTGAATTTTTTCATGGTTTACCGATTTTTTGTAGTGGAAATTTTAATCGTAAATAATTGAAAATTATCCAACAAAATTATAACACTATTATATCCACCCAGAGTGTAGGGTATTCCATAGTCGGGCCCGACCGACTAAAAGTCCGCCCCATGTGACCTATCTCTCCCAACTCGTTTTTACTATAGTAATTTTAACGGTCGAAATTTTTCTTATTTTATTCTTAAGAGTTTGGGATAACATTTTTGTATTATAGTACATACAATTATCTTTAAAATCATATGTCATTCTTATATTTTTAGATATCGTATTATTAGTAAATAGTAAAGTTATACGCCGCAATGTCTGAGTTCGGTATACCTGCGAAACTTATAAGGCTTTGCAGGATGACCCTGAGCAACACACGTTGCTCAGTGAGAATAGGAAAAGACCTCTCCGAGCCATTTCATACCGAACGAGGTTTCAGACAGGGTGACTCCCTATCGTGCGACTTTTTTAACTTATTGATGGAGAAAATAGTTCGAGCTGCCGAACTCCGTCAAAGCGGCACCATCCTCAACAAAAGTGTCATGCTGCTCGCATATGCCGACGATATTGATATCATTGGCAGGAGCACACGAGCAGTCAGCGCAGCATTCTCCAGATTGGAGAAAGAGTCGCGTCGAATGGGTCTAGCGGTGAACGAGGACAAGACGAAGTTCCTTGTGTCAACAAGCAAAAAAGAGTCCGTGCGTCTTGGACAAAAAGCTGATTTTGACACCCACAAGTTCGACATTGTGAAGGACTTCGTCTATCTGGGATCCAGCGTAAACAGCAACAACGACGTCAGCCTGGAGATCAAACGGAGAATAACTCTTGCCAACAGGTGCTACTTTGGGCTCAGTAGGCAATTGAGAAGCAGAGCCCTCTCTCGCCGGACAAAAATAACGCTCTACAAGTCACTCATCATGCCCGTCCTACTTTATGGTGCAGAAACATGGACGCTGGCCACCACCGATGAGAGAGTACTGGGAGCGTTCGAGAGAAAGATTCTCCGTAAAATCTTTGGCCCTATCTGCTTTGCTAACGAGTATCGAATCAGGATGAACCACGAGCTATATGAGTTATTCGACGACATTGACATAGTCAAGCGCATCAAGATCCAGCGGCTTCGCTGGCTAGGTCATGTCGAACGAATGGATGAAAACACTCCAGCCAAGAAGGTGCTTGAATCGAAACTCGAAGGTGGACAGCGTAGAAGAGGGCGTCCAAATCTGCGTTGGAAAGACCAAGTTGAGGACAACCTGGCAACGCTTGGTATTTCTAACTGGCGTCAGCGCGCGCAAAACAGATCCGACTGGCGCGGCTTCATCTCAGCGGCCAAAACCGACCCACGGTTGTAAGGGCCATTTAAGTAAGTAAGTAAGTAAGTAAGTAAGTAAGTAAAAGTATGCGCACCTAGCCTAAAAAAATATATATTTTGATTGAAATCACAAAATAAAATTATATAAAGGGTTAATTTCTGGATAGACGACAGGAGTTAGATTTTAATTCAAGAATGTAGCTATTAAAGTCTACTTTTAGAAAACGTGGTTCAGTACGAATATTGATGAGTGTAAAATTCATTATTTATGGTTTACTAAAATCTTAAAATATTTTAGACTAAATTTAAATAAAAAAATGGATTTTGAATTGTAATATCTCTTCAACTTTAGAAGTTAGCTGATTGTTTTTTTTTTTTTGGTAAATATTTGTATATACGTTATTCTGTAACGACAACTTAAGGATATAATGCTCATTTTTGAAAAAAATTTAAACGCTTTTGTTACTACTTATTATGAACCATAAAGGTGAAAAATTTATATAAATATTTTATAATATTTTTTTAGAGGAAAAACTTAATAGTTTAAGCAAAACAAAGTACATTCAATTATTTTAAAAAAATTAAAAAACACCAAAAAATTAATAAACCGTGATATTTAATAAAATGTGCCAACGACTTTTTATTTATTTTGATACTAAATTACTCGGGAGGAATATCCGAAACATTTTCTTGAATGTTTTAGTCAGGAGTGCAGAATTTTACTATCGACTAATAAAACGATATATAAAACGATGTGACATATCATTTCAAAGATAATTGTATGTGCAATAATACAAAAATATTATCTCAAACTCTTTTGAATAAAATTAGAAAAATGTCGACCGTTAAAGTTACTATAGTAAAAAAAAGTTTACATTTTACGTGTTTGGCAAGCCAAGATACTGTAACGGTTAACTAAAAATTTATAATTGGAAAAAGCCTAATTTCAATAAGAGAATTTAAATTAAATAAAGAAAGAAACTTTAGCGATATCTTTTTACACTTAGAGTAATAATAATTTAATTGAAAATAGTCGTTAAAAGTTTAAAAATGTTCTTTAAGCTCTTTGCATCACAGAATCAATTTCTTTCTTTGCTTTTAAAGGCTTTTTCCTAGTTTAAGAGATTCTTGTTTCAGAAAGTCGACGCGGAGCAAAACATTTTAACATTTTTTTGATTTTGAATAAGTTTAGGGTGCTTGGTTCCCATTTCTTTAAAATTTGTCATTAACTAAATTTACTTTAACTGTTCTTATTTTTGTTAATATTTGTAAATCATGTTATATGTAAATTATTATTGATGTCAAACTTATTTAAAATGTAATAAAAATCATCTGACATTAATTTACGCCCTAATTTTCGGTATTTCGAATTAAAAATATAAATTGACATTAATCATTAAATTTGCTAAAAAAAGAGCAACTTTCTTCACAAATTCACAGCATTTTATGACCACAATTACACCAACGCTTGACACTCACGCTGTCAGCCGATGAGCGTGCGCTTCCTGAACGTTGTCTGAACGTTGCCAGAAGGTGGCTGAACCACCGCGTGCCACCCACTCGCGTTGCCAAAAATGTTGAAAATTGCATCACTTTTGACTCGAATCCAACGACTGCACAAAATAAGCATAAAATAAATACAAATCAATTATGATAAAGAAGAATTAAAAAAATAAATAAATAAAAATATAAAAAAACAGCTTAACACACAACAAAATACGCCACTAAAAAATGTAATAACTTTAAAACGGTATAAAAACCACATTAAAACAACAACAAACAAAAAAAAAAATCGCACAAAAAACCAGCGATAAATTTCGGTTGGCAACTCTGTGGGTTGTAAGTTTAAAAATAACCGCCAAACCGCAGCATGTCATTCAATTTCAACAACAACAATAATAATAACGACAATATGTTTTGTTGTTGTTGCCATTGTTGTTCGAAGGGTGCTGGAGGACGGAGTGCGGGTGCTGTTTGAATATTTATTGAGTCATTATTCGAACAAATTAAACAAAAGTTTATTGCATTTTTATGTGCGCTTAAGTGATGCTAACGGTTTGTTTTAAATTAAATGTTCATGTTTTTTTTTTATTATAATTTTTATTTTTTCATGTTTGTAGGTTTTCGTTGAGTACCGTGTGATAAATTTAAATCAGCGAGAGGGTGTTTGTTGTGTGCCATTAAAATGGTTATAAAAACCATATTTAGCAAGAGTGAAAATATACTTAAAATATTTGTAGTCGTTGTAAAATTGTATGATTACAATGTGTTAGTGAAACACCGAAACAGGTCTACTTAAAATATTTATGTATATATTTTAAAATACTCGAAATTAGTTCATAGTGGATTTTACATAAGATTTTTATAAACAAAATTGTTAATATTTCTAATGTTCAAAAATGTTAGAACCTTTATTTAAATTTGTTTGAAGGGTCCATGGACTGATTGCAATCCTATCCTATTAATATAATAAATCTGATTGTTTGTTCCGCATCTCCGCCTAAACGGCTTATCCGATTTTCATAAAATGTTTACTACAAATGCGGTATGGTCTGGAAGGAATGATAAGCTATATATGGGCAGGATATGACAAAGGGGCGTGGTACCTCCCATACAACCTAAACTTTTTTTGCAGTATCACCGACGATATTGTAAATAATATAAATCTAAGTTATAAAGGGTTTTTTAAAAGGGATGCTACAAAAGTAGAGCGACAAGGACAGCAAACGACGCCATATTTCTTGCCGCTGTAATAATTTCGACTCGTTGTTGGCTCGTATATCTTTCCATAATGAAATGGCAAACCTTACTGAAAAGAAATGTCAAAAGAGCGGCAATAAATATGGCGTCGTTTGCTGTCCCTGTCACTTTATTTTTGTAGCGTCCTTGTTGAAAAACCCTTGAAAAAACTTTTGTAGCGCTCTTATTGAAAAACCCTTTACAAGTAGTACTCAAAAATAGATTAACCAACGATACAAAGAGTTAAAAGTACGACCACTCTTTAGTTTTGTTTAACAAGTGTATACATATTGGAAAGTTAAATAAAATAGATAAATAGTTATTTATTATAATTTTTTTTAACAAATTTCATCTCTGAACATTTAATTTAAATTAAAACAAAATATTTCAAAATATTTGTGTAGTGTCAGAGTGACCGTAACTTGAGGATAAGGCGATCACTATAGATTATAAATATAATGCGGAGTACATCGGGTCGTATGCGTAACTTATATTTGAGCCGTTGGGAAACAAAAATGGCTAACAACCTTATTCTAGCGAGTAATAACCATTGATATCAATAACAATTGTTACAAATGATAATTGATTCAGACTTTTACGTCAATAAAATTAACAGAATACGACAATGTGACAATTGTGACAAAGCGCACTATAATGACCGATTTTAATTTTTGACTGCTGCCAGAATATAAGTCCATTTTTGAAAAAAATTAGTTAAACACGTATTCTAGAGCAGTTAGTACGCGTATTATATACTTAACCTTTCAAAATCTAACATTTTTAACCATTGAATTATGTACACATTAAAGTTAAGTCGCAAATCAAATAAATAATATGTGTAAAATGTGTGAATGTCAAAATATGCGATGTCCAGACTCTCGTATCAAAAAGTTATTTTTGTTACATAATATTTGGTTTTTAATGCATATACAATTCCATTTTTATATGTCGCAGGGTGTATTTTTATTTATCTAATAAATAAATACCTATTCAATTTTTTTTAATATTATCCCATCCCAGATACGAACTGAAACGTAAAAACGGTTGTGAGAACGGGTATGCCTGTTATTGCGGTGACATTACGGCACAATATTAAGTGTTAAATATGGGTCAAGCCGTAAATACGATAGTTGATACGAATATCAATTTCTACGTATAAAAACCGGAACCGTTCCGGCCACGTAATTACGGTACAAAAACGTCTGTTATCGTAAATTCAATTGGAAGTAAAAAAAAAACATGTTTACGTCCAAAATACGGTAACGTTACATGTAATTACACAACCATTTTTACGTGTGAAAAACGGTAACTTTACTTAATTTAAAGAAATATTTTTATAAATATAATGCCTGGATTTTTATACCCTACACTAAGAGTGGGGTATATTCAGTTTGGTACGCCGTTTGTAACACCCAGAAGGAAGCATCTCCGGTATGGAAAAGTACATATATTCTTGATCAGCATGACCTCCTGAGCCGATTTAGCGATGTCCGTCTGTCTGTCCGTCTGTCTGTCCGTCTGTTTGTCCGTCTGTCTGTCTGTTGAAATCCCTACTACTTTTAAAATTGAAGAGCTAGATAAATGAAACTTATAACTTAGATTACTAATATACCTACGCTGTATGTGCGAGATCGGTCCATTGTGACCTATGATCCGACCACTTATGTTCAAATACCTCATATAAAATGTACATATAAAGATCAATTTTTATGTATACGTGCTTAGGGGAACTTTTTTGGTCAAATATATATTGACATCATGCTCAAATACATGATAATAATGTTTTCCGGCGAAAAGACTTGTGGTTCACAAAAAAAAATCGAAATTCGGTACACCTACATTTGTCAAATGAATGTAAATTTTTCAGCGATTGAATGTTTGTAGTTATTTTCAGGATTCGTATACCCTGGTGACCTATATATCACTTTGAATGATGACCACACATATGTGTAGAGTATTTACAGTCGGCTTAGACCGACTATAATTTTGATAATCCTAATTATCATAATTACACCTACTTTAAAATTTCCCGTGTGATCTAACTGGTTATTCTTCATGATTGAAAATATGTTTCATTCGAAATAATAAAAATATAGAATATAATTGATATATATATTTTTTAGTTATAACATATTAATGAATAGAAATATGTTCAAACTAATGAATGCTGAAAACGTACTTTCAGTTATACTCAGATAATTTATTTTTCTATAACTATAAAATTTTTATTTTATATTAAGCACGCATACGCAACTGTAATTTCGTGCCGTTTACGTGTTTCGTATTTACGTTGCGTTTACGGGCCGTACATACGTGCCTTTTACGTTCATTTTTATTGTTCATCTCATCAAAGTTAGACAAAAACGAGTTGGGAAAGTTAGGTCACATGGGTAAGTTCGGTCACATGGGGCGGATTTTTATAGTCGGTCGGGCCCGACTATGGAATACCCTACACCTTTGGTGGAGATATTAATGAGGAATATTTAATTGTATACCTTAATTTAAAATTTTTAATTATGCTGAACCTCAGAATATTATTCATATATCAGAAATTTACGTCTTATATCCCCATAAATTAAAAAATTTATATAAAAGTATAAACAACTAATAAAAAATTGAAAAATATAATTGGGCGGACCACGCCTATATTTAAAATTTTGAAAGGCTAATTTTTCATAGATTTGATTTTAATAATTTACGGATCAAATTTTTACTATGAAAACCCGGGATATAATGAAAAAAAAAAGTGGGCGGATCACGCCCATTTTTGGACCACATATTTTTAGGTAAATTCTAACAATACCTTTTAAATTTTATAACTATACCTTGAATACTTTTCGAAATATTAGTTTCGAAAGAGTTATATAAAAGTGACTTGTATGGGAGGTGGGCGTGTCCGTTGACCGATTTTGCTCATTTTCAAACTCAGTTCCTACTTTTGGCTAAAATATATTGAGACGAAATTTCATCGCATTCTGATCAGTATTTCTCAAGTTATTCTGTATTCGGACAGCAAGACAGCAAGACAGCAAGACAGCAAGACAGCAAGACAGCAAGACAGCAAGACAGCAAGACGGACAGACAGACAGACAGACAGACAGACAGACAGACAGACAGACAGACAGACAGACAGACGGACATGGCTAAACGGACTCGGGTAGTGATGCTGATCAAGAATATATATACTTTTCCATACCGGACACGCCTCCTAAGGGGCGTTACAATATATGCACAAAGTTAATATACCCTGTACCTCATAGGTGTAGGGTATAACTACAAATGTGCAAATCAAAACTAACTAAGTCTATATTTAAAACACGTATGGGCCATTCCACATCAAATCGACCAAAAAAAGTTACAAATACATTAAAACATTAGTGCAAATTATACTTTTGAAAAAAAAATAATTTTTTTCAATACAAAAAAATATGTAAAAATTTAGAAAATTAATTTTTAAAATACGATGCGATCAAAATACCATCTTTAAATTTGGCATGCATATTTACATTGATACAAGCAAAATATGTGATTTTTTTTTCAGAATTTTAAAAAGGGTCCTTTTTAAGGACATCAATTTTGAAGTGCAAGGATTATTACCACGGGCCACATGTTCAAGTTTAGAAGTTACAACTTAATTGGAAAATAACCTTGTTCTACTAGCTTTAAAACGAGCCATCAACGGAGTTTCTATCATTTTTACTTTAAGAGATATTGAAATATGAACAACCATAGAAAAGTGATTTCTGTCCCATTTTTTGCAACTTTGAACCACTGTATCACTGAAATTAGTGGGCGTAAAAAAAAAAAAAAAAATGATCAATGCATATCTTGATACCCTTTATCAGTTGCACAAATTTCATTGAAATCGAAGAAGGTGAGTTCCAACCGTTGGTCGATTTGGTGTGGAATGGCCCGTATAACTCATATAACACTCTGATTAAAGGAATATGTTGTGAAAAATGTTGATTTGACATCTTACATTTTAAATTATCGTTTGCTTAATATAAGTTTTTCGTGTTTTTCCCAAAATCCTATAACATGGACTTAGCCATTTTTGATTCCCAACGCCTCATTTGTTTATGCAATATTTGCGCTATGACATAACTATACAAAAATAAGATTAAATAATCCCCAACATTTTTTTTTTTTTAATTTTTTAAAGAAATCTCATTTTTGGTGATCATTTCGTCTTAAACTAGAAAAAACTTAAATTTGTTTAACGTCAGAAATATCAATCTTGGCACGATGTCTTCCAGAAAAAAAATCGATAATTGATTTCTAAAACTTGATAGTTTAGAAACTATGGGAGACTCCATCGAAATTATTTTTTTAAACGACGGGGAAAACTCCAGGGTTTCAAAAAAAATTGCTTTTGATGTATAAAATAGTGAAGAATATTTTTAACTTTTTCTAAGTTAAATGTATTTTATTTTTTTTAATTGTTATTGATATTTGAATGTGATCATAAAGCTTATCTAAACCATTAGTTTCATTAAAATATGTTAATTAGTTACAAAGATGTAAATAATTATCTATAATAGTACTTTGATGTTTCGATTCGCATAACTTTGTTGGAATTGAGAAATCAAAAAAAAAACTAAGTTGATAGTTATTCTTAACTTGTCGGTCACTATCTATCCACAAAATTTCATCAAAATCGAAGGACATCGTGCCAAGACTGATAATTCTGGCGTGGAATGACCCACAGAAAATACTCCAATTTTATTTAAATTTTACATATTTGTGCATTTGTTTGGAAATTTTATTCCAACGACTGCAAGCGATATCCTTTATTCAAACTAAGTTATTTCTGATCACTATCAATATGGTCAAAAACAAAAAAAAAATCATTACGAAAAAAATAATGTCTAAATTTCTCAAAAATTCTCCAAAATTGAGAAACAATTTGTAATGCATAACATTAACAGTGACTTTTTATTCACCGTGTGACGTGACATGACAATATTCATAATTTTATAGAAAATTTCCTCTGCTTGAAATGATTCAGATTTTATATTTTTTAAATTTGCCTTTAATAATTCAAAATTTCAAATGCATTTTACTTTAATACTACAAGTCAGAAAGACCCAGCAGATTTTAGAAGAACTTTGCAACCACTTTGGCAATTTATAATGTATTAAGGGAGTCGCTCTAATGGTTCCAGAAGTCGTTATTTTCGCAGGCGATGTCTACACGAGCAAGTACTTTTCCGTCAGCTTCTAAGAGAAGCGAACGGAGCAGTACATCTTCTTTCGCTTCTACTGCAATGTGTTGTGGAACCACTTTAAGTACTCTTTTTAAATTTCTCTCTTTACTGGTTGAAGAACTTCTCTCCCGGTTCCAAAAGACGTAGTTATGGAATAACGTCCGATGGAATGACTTTTGGAACTACTTCTTAAAATGGTTCCCATGGAATGACTTTTAGAACTACTTCTTAAAATGGTTCCCATGGAATGACTTTTGGAACTACTTCTTAAAATGGTTTCCATGGAATGACTTTTGGAACTACTTCTTAAAATGGTTCCCATGGAATGCCTTTTGGAACACCATACTGTTTCCATAGAATAAATACAATAAATGAAATTGTTCATTTAATTTTTATAAAACTAATATAATCAGAAATATTTAAACTTTAAGGTATATTAACAAATTAAATATTTTCATGGACATTTTTGCTCCAGAACTTATTATATTTTTGAGGTTGATATTCTCTTGCTATTATATGGACTTCCTGCGCACCAACCATCTGAGCCATCGACACTACCTGTAGTATCAACATGTTAAATTATATTTTTAAATTAAATAAAAATGTACTTACTAAATATGTTTTATATCCTATGACACACATGTTTTTAATTGAATTGTTGATTTAGAATACGCAGCTAACTTAATTTTTTTTTAAATAAAATATTTCAAAGAGGTTTGATACGTTTTTGTATATTCTCAATTACATTCTAAAAGAAGCGAAGGTGAAACGACTTTTTATCGGAGCCCAATGTGAAGTTGTTCTCGTTGGTGTGCCGTCAGTACCAAGAGGGAAGTTATTCTAGAATCAGTTGTTGTAGAATTGGATAAAGAAACATATCTTCGTTTACTTTACCGCTCTCATTCGATGCTCAAAAACTGTATTCGCTTCTCGTATACGTTCCGCTAGAAGCGAACGCAGAATGACTTTTTATCGGAACCCAAAGGGAAGTTGTTCTCTTTGCTGTGCCGTCAGTACCAATAGAGAAGTTATTCTAGAATAGCTGGCTATAGAATTGGATGGAGATACAGATCTTGGTTAAATTCTCTCTCATATTTCCATATTCAACAGATAAATTCAAATTTGTTTACTCTTTATAACTCTCGAATATAAAGTGATTCCTAAAATGATTTCACTAGAAGCGAACGTGGCAGGACTTTTTATATTTGCATTCCAAATATATGTAGTTCCAGAAATTGTTCTTTTCGGAACAACTTGCGATAAAATCTGCTGGGGAATTGTTTGTCAACTTTTAATTTTTTGGCCACGGTGGACTTTTCTGTGGAACGCCGATATAAATTTTAATTTGAAATTTTAAAAACCACTTTAAAAGAAAAATGCAATTTTGTCTAGTTGATTAATATTTTGTGCATTAATTTTTTCAAAAATTGTCTGCATCTTTAGCCTTCCATAAAATGAAGGATACGCTTGCTAATAAATCTTTCAACTAATAAATGCGCCGCTATTAATATTTGTTATTACAATTTTAATATTGTTGTTGTTGTTATTATTTTTGTTGCTGCTGCAGCCTTCGCAATGCAGCCGTCAACAAGATTTACATCAATGATATAAACAAAATATTGGCAGCATTGGGGAAATTATAAAAAATTACAAATTGGAAAAATTATGGGAAAAACGTGCGTAAACAGGAGGCAACTTCAATAACAACCACAGCATCAACAACATAAACATCAACAACAGCAGCAGCAGCAATAGCAACAACTGCAAGTGCGTTAAAACACCAGAGACACATGAAATGAATGCATTTTTAAACAATTTTCAAGGCGTCGATAATGCAATGAAATTGAAAAATGAACCAGTAGCAGCAACATCTACAACATGTTTTCGTTCAATGACACTGACTGACTGACGCATAGCGTAGATGAGGAGTAGGGGCTGCTTGACGCACTGACAGTTCGTAGGCTGTTGCTGCTGAGTTGGCCGCTGTGTTGCCAACATGACAAGGGCGCTAAAGATGCGCATGAATGAAGTTGCAGCGGCGGCGGCGGCGGCAGCAATTTTCACACTTGGCAGGCCGCAACAACACCGACTGTCACTCGTGCCACTCGCGCGCACTACCCACCAACAAAGCAGTAACATGTGCAACAAGAAAATGTGCAACAACAACTATATGTCTTGCAGCAATGTACCACTGCCTGCAATGCATTGCTTGGAAATTGAACTAAAATTTTATATTTTGTTTACATTTTGTTGTTTAAAAAATAGATTAATATATTTTTTTTATTTGGAAATTTTACAAAAATTTCCGCCATATATTTTAATTGTTTCGTGCAATGCGGAAATTTTATTTTTCATTCATCTTTTTAAAAACATTCATTTGTTACCGGAAATGCGTTCATTTTTTTGGTTTGCAACAAATTGTTATTTAATTAATTAGCTAAAAATGTTGTTGCATTACAATTTTATAACAACGTAATACTTATATAGTAGCACAACAACAATGTGAATTGTTACAACAACCAAATAACACTTAACATTTTTGCATTGCTGTTTTTCTGTTTCTTCTCCCTTGTCTTCACTTCTTCAGTTTTTCGCATCTTAAGTGCCTTTTGATTTTAAAAATCGCCCAACACTGCAGGTCTGCAAACTTGTTCGCCAACATGTCTGCCGTGCGCTCGATGACTTCCGTTATGAAGCGCACACGACGCGCCATCTGTAATTGGCGCCGTGCACACGAAGAAAACCATTAAACAAAATTTTTTTATACATTGTACCTCATATATAAATTATTTGTTAATATT
The DNA here is from genome assembly GCA_951804985.1 of Dryomyza anilis. NCBI lineage: Eukaryota > Metazoa > Arthropoda > Insecta > Diptera > Dryomyzidae > Dryomyza > Dryomyza anilis. Next base: position 93,632,416 of record OX638131.1, on the reverse strand, counting down.
TATTTATTATTTGGTTTTCGAAAAAAATGTTTTCCTTAACTTGAAAAATTATAATTTCATGTTTACAATAACAAAATCAGGTAGAAATTAAATTTATCCGAAAACGGTAATGAAACAATTTAAAATAATTCGAATATTTTATGGTCAAAACTTAAACAAAAATTAAAGAAACATAAGAAAATTGTATTAAGTAATTTAATATTTCAATAATTGAAATCGATAACATGTGTAGCATATGTACACCTTTCAAGTTACTTCTGAGACCAGTGTTGCAAACCAGTGTTTTTTAGTTCCAAAGCGGTGGTTAAGATAATGTGTGGAACATACGCAGTATTTAGTCGCAATGCTGTGTTATATAAGACATACATACTGATAATGGAACATATAAAATAATGTGTGGAACTTAATTTGTTGCTATTAGGTGGCAAAATAGTGGCAAATTATTCATGTGATATGCTCCGTATAGGTTATTTATTATATTCACCATATATATTCATGGAAATTTTTGTTAAAATACACATTCACAATAGTAGTTTAATAAATAACATAAATCACTATTTTAACAAATTTTAACTAATTACATTTTTTACGTGAGCGTAAAAAGAAGATTGGGTAGTAACCCAAAACATGAAACGTTTATTACACTTGAGACTGCTAACTGGATTTCCAAAAAATCTGTTCGTAAAGACTTTTACTAATATGGCATATTTTTTTCCATTATAAAGTACACGGAAAATATTTACGTATCTTTATTATTTTTATCCAAACATGTTTTACAGTTCAAGTTCCAAATAGGTAAACATAATCTTTAGCGGATCTAAATTTGTGGCAACTAAAACTCGCACGTGGCTTTTCAGCTAACAGTTGGGTGGCTAATAAGTATATTTCTCATGATTTATTAATGGCAATTGTGTGGCTACCACTTAAGTTGCCACAAGATGGTTAGTTGGGTAATATATCAAATTCAATTGAATCCCATAATGAGATGACTTACAAATTATACCAATTTTATTAAAATGTAAATACTGAAGTTAATGCGAAAGTTTATAAATATAAAATATAAATTTGACATACTCGATACTAAAAGATTTTTTTAAATTCTAGTAGTAAAATAGTAGTCGTAGAATATAATGTTGAAATTACTGTATGAAATAAAGATTATTCCGAATTCGACTATCGACAAGCAAACATCGTATTTTACTATAAAATGGACATTTGTCTAACAAAAATATTGTTTTATAATTTCATATGGAACAAAGTCGAATAAATTATTATAAAATTGGAATTCGAACCAACTTAGTAATTGGATGCAGACGTTGAGCCAAGACTTCTGTACTAGTATTGTTTTTTTTTTATATATTTACTTCTTAGTTAGAATTGCAAACTTTAATGAGAAATGGGCCTTGTTGGATTGCATGTCGTTTTTTCATGGGATATCCGGGATTCCTTTCTTGAGTTATGGTGATCATTATTCAAACGCAAAAAGAAGGACAAACAGATAAATAAAAACATATCTATGAGCTTCATATTTTTCTTTTATATATGGCATACCACGACTTTCATCATAAATGGGTGGAGGTAGTCATACAAAATATTTGACCTCCAAAATTATCATGACAAAAAAAACCGAACGGCATCCATTTATTGACCATTTAAATATCATTTATTTCAAAACTTATGAGCGTATGTATATCGTCGACGATACTGCATTTTGAAAATTATGTCTAATTTTGTGTTTTAATCGTGTTTTTAATGATATGTTGATCGAATAAATTAGATAAATGCCATTATATGTTATGACATACTTAATTTTGTATGAAGTAAGTTAAAAATTGAGACACAAAATACTTAGTTTTGTTTCTTCTGTAAAATTAATTTTGTAAGAGTTATTCGAAAATGTAGATAGGCGGTTTTGCAGTATCACCGACGATATTATTTATTATACCCTACACCTATGAGGTACAGGGTATATTAAGTTTGTGCAGATATTGTAACGCCCCTTAGGAGGCGTGTCCGGTATGGAAAAGTATATATATTCTTGATCAGCATCACTACCCGAGTCCGTTTAGCCATGTCCGTCTGTCTGTCTGTCTGTCCGTCTTGCTGTCTTGCTGTCTTGCTGTCCGAATACAGAATAACTTGAGAAATACTGATCAGAATGCGATGAAATTTCGTCTCAATATATTTTAACCAAAAGTAGGAACTGAGTTTGAAAATCAGCCAAATCGGTCAACGGACACGCCCACCTCCCATACAAGTCACTTTTATATAACTCTTTCGGAACTAATAACTCGAAAAGTATTCAAGGTATAGTTATAAAATTTAAAACGTATTGATAGAATTCACCTATAAATATGTTGTCCAAAAATGGGCGTGATCCGCCCACTTTTTTTTTTCATTATTTCCCGGGTTTTCTTAGTGGAAATTTGATCCGTAAATTATTAAAATCTAATCTATGAAATATTAGCCTTTCAAAATTTTAAATATAGGCGTGGTCCGCCCAATTACATTTTTCAAATTTATTTTTTTTTAATTTTTTTATACTTTATATAATTTTTTTAATTTATGGGGATATAAGACGTAAATTTCTGATATATGAATAATATTCTGAGGGTTAATATCCCCACCAAAGGTGTAGGGTATTCCATAGTCGGGCCCGACCGACTATAAAAATCCGCCCCATGTGACCGAACTTACCCATGTGACCTAACTTTCCCAACTCGTTTATTTACAGTTTGCGGTAAAATGCACTGGATATTTATGAAACATAGTTTTATCGTTAAAAAAAATAATTTTATAAGAAGCCAGTAACTAAGCTTAGGTCACATGGGAAATTTTGAAGAGTTAGTTGATGTAACGAAGTAAGTAAGAATTATGAAGTTTACAGTCGATCTATAAATAACTTACACATATGTGATATATGTGTGTGGTAATGATTTAAAGGGTCCGGTACGATAAGTCGAAATTTAAAATATCTAAACTAAAAATACCGAAGAAAAAAATGTAGAAAATAAAAATGCCGAAACCTGAAAATGTCGGAAACAAAAATGTCGAAAACCAAAATGTCGAAAAAAAAATGTTGAAAACTAAAATGTTGAAAACTAAAATGTTGAAAAACAAAATGTCGAAAACTAAAAATGTCGAAATTTAATATGACGAAGTAATTTTTTGCCGAAAAATGATGTAAAATGCCGAAAAAAACTCGAAGATAAAGATATTAAAAAAGAACGAATTCTGATTTTTAGCTACTCTAGGATTCATGCGGAGATTTTTAAATATGCTGCCTTCAAAATACCATCTTGGAATATAGCTTCAACACTTATAAAAAATCAACAAAAATTTCGATTTTTTTTTTAAATACTTTTTTTAAGGACATGCAATTCGAAGTTCAAGGATAACGACCATTGGTTATATGTTCATGTTAAGAAGAATTTTCCAAAATATTGTTTTATTAGTTTTAAAACGAAACCTTATCAAAGTTTCTAGCATCAAGGGATATTTCAATAGGAACCACCATACAAAAGTTACCATTGACAATTTTTTAACTTTGGACTGTATCTCTGGAAAAAGTGATATCTTTGGAAATAGTGGTCGGAAAAAAATGGTGAATGCAGATCCCGATACCCTTTATCAGTTGCCAAAATATCATTGAAATCGAAGAGAGCGAGTTGCAAATCCTACGAGATTTGGTGTGGACTTGCTCATATAGGATTTGAAATTTGTATTTCAACATTTTGATATTTCGGCATTTTCATTTTCGACATTTTTAGATGCTATATAAAAATGTTTTTGTATTTATAGTTTAAAAAATTTGTCGACATTTTCTAGCTTTAAAATATTTTTCGACATTTTGTGATTCGGCCAAATATTGTTTCGGCGTTCTAAGGATTTTATAATTTCGACATTTTAAGGTCTCGACATTTTTGTTTTTTCGATATTTCGTACGGATCCCGATTTAAAGTGGTACATAGGTCACCTGGGTATACGAATCCTGAAAATAACTACAAACTTGCAATCACTGAAAAATGTCCTTTCCTTTGATACTAATAAGGAGTTTCATTGTTCTAACTCTTCAATTTTTATAGTTGTTGTGATTTCAACAGTCGCCAAATCGACTCAGGAGGTCATGCTGATCAGAACATATATACTTTTCTATACCGAATATGTTTTCTAAATATACCCTTTCACTTTCGGTGTAGTAAGAAGTACAAAAAAGTTATTGTGATCAAATTGAGGAATTACTAAATGAAAAATAAAAGTTTATCATGATAAAATTCATGTTATACATATTATCTCTTCAGCGAATATGTAAAAATTATTTATTTTCTAAAAATCCATTCTTGTATATTGTGTTAATATATCCTACAATATGTACCTACATTTTATTAGTTTAAATATATTATTTATATGAGGTTCAAAATTAATTCGCTATATGAAAATTTCAAAATTTATAGAATTTTAGATAAAATCCAATTTAAGTCAAAAACCAAATTTATTTAGGTTCATTTTCGAGAATACATTTTAAAGGGTTTTTTAACAGGGACGCTACAAAAGTAGAGCGACAGGGACAGCAAACGACGCCATATTTATTTCCGCTCTTTTGACATTTCTTTTCAGTAAGGTTTGCCATTTCATGATGGAAAGATATACGAATTCGAATTTCGGTAGTAAATTTTAATAATTTCGACTCGTTGTTGGCTCGTACATCTTTCCATCATGAAATGGCAAACCCTTGAAAAAAAAACTTTTGTGGCGCTCTTACTGAAAAACCCTTTATTATTGTTCTGAACAATAATTTTTTGGAAACAAATGGATCCCAAAGTATAATGGAATTTATTTTCAAACTTATTTAATTGCATCCAATATTTATCGTCAAAAATTACATTCGGGTTTCTTTCCTATACTGTTTTATATGCAGTTTTTAATATACTGAATGAGGCATATCCAGCATGGGAAGGTATAAATATGCTTCATCAGCAACACCTCTTTGGTAATTATTAATTACAATTGCAAAAGTTCATATTTTTTTTAGAATTTTTTCTTTTATTTTGAATGTTATCAGTTGAACAAAATATAATATCTTATCAAAATTTCCAAAGCTTTTGCAATTTAAAATTTTAAATGTGTACAAAAATATTTTTAAATTATAAGTAAAAATTAATAAACGTGATTATGCCAAAACCTCCTTCTATCCTTACCTAACCTTCACAAAAAAAAAATTTAACCAACAACCAGAATTCATCATATTGATGATTTCATTCATTGAATTAAAATCGTATTTTTATAAGGTTTTCATTATATTTTTTTAACATTAAAATTCAAACAAAATGTTGTCCCCATTTATACATCTATGTATTTATTATTCATATAAGATGTATGATAATTAATTGCTAATTATGCGAAGACTCAATTTCATCATATTAGTAAACAAGTGTACATCATATTAATGAACTTTGTTCATCAAACCATATTTATTTATATATCATAAATCTTATAAGAATAATAAATACATAAATGTTTAAATGCAGACAAATTGTTGTTTGAAATTTTGATGACAAAAAATATAGAAAATGAAAGACCTTAAAAAACATTAAAAAATACGATTTTGTTTCTATGAATGAAATCATCAATATGATGAATTGGGTGTCGGCGAAGTTTTTTTTTTTTTTTTGATATATATTTCATATATTTATTTCTAAGTGTAGTTCCTGCCTACTATGCAGCTAGTACTTGTTACTTAAATTGCATCGCTGTTCAAAATTAGTGCATTCATATTTTCGTTATTTAATCGACGTGTTTTTCGCATGCAGTCTCATAAATTGCCGCATGCGTCAAAACGGAAATTGTTTTCGCGCAATATTGTTTGCGTTAATTTTATTCAATTAGCAAATGCAATGCGCTCACGTTTTCACAAAAAAAAAAATATATAGTTTTATTTTTGTTTTTGCACATCAATATCGTCTCACAATTTGTGTGTCTGTCGGTCGGTCGGTCTGTCTGTATCATGCAACAACTTTTATGGCTTTCGGAAGCTACGTTTTTGCTAGATATTTTACAGTTACTGACAGACAGACAGTTCGCTGACATCTGGAATTTTAGTAATGCGTTAATTTTGAAGTCGAACAAGTTTGTTCAACTTGAACATGCCTTATTTAGAATGTTGTTAGAATTTATTAAGTGATTAATATTTAAGTAATTTTTCAAATATTTATATAATAAACTTGACGGTTTTTAATATGAATAACTAATTGCTAATTTTAATTTATCTGTGTTTTCTTTTTTATATGCGTTAATATTAATGCGCTGATCTATGGACATAGAGGTCAAAGGTTTAAAACTGAGTTGCGGGCTGTTAAAATCTACACACAAAAAAATCCTCCTTTGGCATGAGGTTGTAAGAATCAAAAATTTAGTTGTACTAACTGAATTCAGTCGGTTAAATTGAATTGTCTATAAATTTGTTGGCGGATCTGCCATATTAGGCTATACACTTGAAATATTAGTCTGTACACACTCCTAATGCTTCTAAATCAGTACTACATTGTTCTTAAACAGTTTGAAATTGGTTGCAGTACGAACTACAATTCTTTTAGTTTTGACAATAACAACCGACTAAGTGTTTGAGTGAACCGAATAAGTTGGTTGGGCACAAAGTTGGTTAGCGCAACAAATCTATATATATAAAACTCTTGGTCCGTCTGTCAGTCTGTCGGTCTGTCTGTTTGTTCCAGCATCACGACTAAACCGCTGAACCGATTTAACTGAAATTTTGCACCAGGATACTATGCAGTCCGGAGGGTGTCATAGGCTTTATATGGGCGGGATTGGACAAAGGGGCGTGGTACCTCCCATACAACCTAAACTTTCAAAACGACATAACTCGGAACATACACAAGCTAAGAAGATGAAATAAAAAACACAAATACAAAAAAAAATACAAAAGCAAAAACACAAAAACAAAAGCAAAAATCAAACACAAAAACAAAAGTAAAAGCACAAAACTTAAGCAATAACTCAAAAACAACAGAAAATAAAAAAAGGATAGAAAACAAAAACAAAATCAACCACACTAAAATTCACCACACTAAAACTCATCACACTAAAATTCACCACACTAAACCTCACCATACTAAAATTCACCACACTGAAATTCACCACACTAACACTCATCACACTAAAATTAATCACACTAAAACTCACCATACTAAAAATTCACCACACTCAAATTCACCACACTCAAATTTACCACACTAAAACTCACCACACTAAAACTCTCCACACTAAAACTTACCACACTAAAATTCACCACATTTAAACTCACCACACCAAAATTCACTACACTAAAATTCACCACACTAAAATTCACCACACTAAAATTCACCACACTAAAACTCACCACACTAAAACTCACCACACTAAAACTCACCACATTAAAACTCACCACACTCAAATTCACCCACTTAAACTGACCACACTTAAATTGAACACACTAAAACACACAACAAGAACATTCGCTACACTTAAACTCACCACACTAAAATTCACTAAAACTCACCACACTAAAACTTCTACTGGGAAAAACTATACGGGGAAGAATTCTACTGGGACGAATTCTACGGGGAAGCACAGTTTTGAGAAAGAATTGTATATGAAAAATATTGTTTTAGCGGAGAATAAGTTTGGCTTTGGTTACTACATTTATAAAACCAATAAAAAAAATCGTCCACGGGTCCCTGATATAAATAATAAAAATGTTATTAATATTAATAAAATTGCTCCATAACCTTGCATTCACAAAATCTTTGCACGAGTCGTGTACGGGTCCAGCTAGTCTCTATATACATTTGAGCACAATATAAGCTAAAATTATAAAAGATAGGCTCCAAGAGCTGTTGTGAAAACTTATTATTATTTTCTATTAACTTTAAATGACACTTTCTCCATATGCATATTACTTATATAAATTATCACATATCATTTCCAGAGTACGCCACTAATTGAATTATTATAGTCCACCCACAATTTGTTATTATATTTAATGTAATAATTATAATGATATTTATACTATTTAGTGTTAATTAAATACTTTATACATTGCTTGGATTATTTATTCAATTAACAACATCTTATTAATTGATACAGCATTTAAATCAGTCAGCTGACACACACCTACTTCCGACGCTATTAAGCTGTTAACATACCAATATTTACAGGGTATTGCAACTTTTTACTTTCTGTAAATTTTCTTTTCTTTTAAACAAAGATTTCATTGTTTAATTTTAAATGTACTCACACGGACAGAAAAGTTTTGTTTGAATATGCTTGAATGTAATTATAACGTAATTCGAAATCATCATATAAATAGTGGGAGTAATATTTAATTACATAATAATTGAATTGTATTATTATTTTGTTCAGATTGAAATATTATTATACGATATATAAACATAAATTACTTTAATTGCGGATTTACATGAATTTACTATATTAATGTTTCTGTAGATATATATATTTTTCATCAGATATTAATATATGTATGTTTGATATTTCCGCTATTTAACACACCCAACGTCAATAAAATGTTCTTTGAATTATATGTATTTGGTTATTCGTGATTGTTACTGGGTGACAACGAATTTAAAAATAATAGCATAATTTTGAATATATGTATGTTTGGCATTACGATTTCGCAATTTAATAACAATGCTGCCTACTTTTAGCACTCAGTAACACTCACATTAATACTTTTCATATAGTTTAAGAGTTCTTTTTGGTGGAAGAATTTGTTTAAGTACCGCCAATTACTGTTAATACCAGATAGTGGCTGCTTGTGATATATCCAATTTATCCATAATTCACTGAACTCAAAATAGGAATAATATATGCAAATAAAATTATTAAGTTTAAATAAAATATATGTAATAAAAAAAATAAAAGTTTAAGTTTATAATTATATCATAAAAAAAAAAAAAAAATGTAATTTAAAAAAAGGGAAAAAACTAATATTGTATATAGAAGATATTAGCACTAAATTTACTATTTTTACATTAAAACAAAACAAAAAACGAAAACAAAAATATGTTTGGCTGTTATTATAATAATGTTTGAAAATGAAAAAATACTTTTGTTTGCATAAAGCTTCAAAGATATATGTAATGTCTGTAAAATTATGTTTGGGAGAGCCCTTTTATTTGCAGCGTGCAGTTACTGAAATCGAAATGTAACTGCATCAGAGACCGCTAATAAACGAAATCGGAACCGGTACCGGAAGCGTTATTAAAAACAAATGTAACGAGAATCGGAACCGATATTTTAAAAACTTGGAACCAGAATCGGAACCAGATCTGATATTACAAAAGGATTTTAGTCCCTAAATATAATTATTAAATACGATTCCTTTTCTATTTTTATCGAGACGATCATCCCGATCGTTTATAATGTTTAACTCCTTTGGTAATGGTAGAAAATTTATCAATATGATAATTTTTCCAACTTTAAGATGAAAATATAAATTTGAACTATATGTATAGCCACCAAAGTGGCTAATATAAATTTTCATTAAACATCCACAAAAATGATGCTCTATATGTTAGTTCCCTATAAGACCTTCCTGATAAGCAATGTAAGTAGAACAATAAAAAATATTAAAATAAAATGATTTTGTCAAAAATCGTAACTTAATTTTTTATCAAATACTTCTGTAACTAATAAATATTTTTCAAACGAGGACACACTAATATTATTCCTTTCAGCTCATTTAAAGTATATTTTACGAAACAAAAAACCCGCTGAAATATTGAACTCGATTTTGAGACGTATTTTTCGGTTTCCGTCAATTAAGCTTTTAATTTTTAACGATATTTTGCCTGTAAGGTATCGATATATTTGGGATTTTGAATTTGTACCAATTCGAATCTTCTGTTTTATTTCTTTTGCATTCCATTGATAAGACTTCAGATCATATTTTTAAATAAACCGAATGAAATTCGCTGTAATATAAGGTATGGATGTGTTACAATATTATCCAAAAATCTAAGTTCGGTAATCTACAGGGTGATAAGAACGATAGAAATATCTTTTAATAAAATAACAACCAAGTATACCAAATTGTTTAGATATCGCAACGAAAATGTTGCGAAATGTCGAAGGATTTTTACGATATCGATGCCATTTCTGTCAATGATAATATAGGAAAATTCCTACCAAAACGGTCGGCCGATATCGAACCGAGATAATGAAGGTTTCTCGTTACAAGAATTATTTCAGAATCGAGCCGTTCTAGAAACTTGATTGGTTTAAATAAATGTATCATCAATATATGTCATCCACAATGCCAATAACAAAACAGAAAAAAAAACTATCCTACTCAATTAATTTTAAACAACCTTAAATTAAAAAAAATACTTACGTACATGAGGTACATGTAATAAAAGTTAGTTGGTTCAAAATTTCAAATACATCCTTAGTTTTAAGATCGGAAACGAATCGCAATCAGGAGTTCCAAGTTTCATTAACTAAGAAGTGTTGATGCTGAATCGAAAATCGTTGCTTTTTTAATATTGTAATTTACCTAACTCCTGCGGACACTGACAGTACTTGAATGCACAAGGGTTTTCCAACCGTTCGGACCTGCATATAACTACCAAAATAATATACAGCGGACGAAAGAAAGTATGTAAAACTGAATACGAAATTATTAAAAAAAAAATAGTTTCGATATAACAACGAGATCATTTTTTTCTCGTAGACATTTCAAGAAACTTTCAACACATTTGAATATATATTTAGTTTCGATAAAATTTAGTTTCGATATAATATTCAGATCGATTTCTTTTCTCGAAGCCAGTTTGAGAGTTGTTCGATACACTGGATGTTTCAAGTCGTGGTATAAGAGTGTTGTTAGTTATTAAAGTGAGTTTGACTTTATTTTGATGCTTCTTTTATGCCATTAAATATGGAATAGCAAATCCGCATTTCGAAAGAAATAAGGTTCAAAGATGCCACCGCGACTTCTTTTCTCGAAGCCAGTTTGAGAGTTGTTCGATACACTGGAGGTTTCAAGACGTGGTATACTGAGAGTGGTGTAAGTTATCAAATTGAGTTTGGCTTTATTTTGATGCTTCTTTTATGCCATTAAATATGGAATAGCAAATTCTTATTTCGAAAGAAATAAGGTTCAAAGATGCCACCGCGCCATAAACCGCACCAAACGAAATGCATGATGAAATAAGAAACCTTACTTAATATTTTGACAGCGGTATGTTATTAGTAATTTTGACAGCTGTTCAAAAATAACAATTGCAAAAAAGTAATACTACTTAATGACTGAATTTGTTATCAATATATGGACCTAACAAATTTTGATAAGTTAAAAAAATAATTGTATGTAAAATAAGGACAAAAATGCACAATTTAAATAAAAGTAGGTCTGTACAATGAGCATCTTTTGGAACATTTTTTCGAAGGACAAGAGCTTAAAAAGAAGCACAAATGATCACCGTACTTTTTAAACTATTTTTTATGGATTTAAATAATTTGTATATGTCAACCTTTTGTTATTAGACTTAACTTTCAAATGAAGTTTTTGGATAAATGTGGTAAATTCAGAAATGATTTAAAATTCAATATTTGATATAATAGTTCTACAATACGAATTGTAATAATTTGTTCCGAATAATGGACTTAGTAAATATTGATCTTCAGCACGACATCTAAAATTTATAATATTTGTTTCGAAAATTTTTAATTTAATATAAAATAACTATTGTTACTTTAGACAGTCACCATGTATTCGACTCTTTTGAAACTGATACCCGCGCTCACCGATCGCTTTAACACCTGAAAAACTCGTATAATTGCAGTGAAGGCGGGCGAGAAAATGTCGTTCGTCTGCAGCGGCGCGCGTGAAATTCACACCCACTGAGCAAGTGCGACACCGGCCGCGAGGCAAGTGTAAATAACCTTAGACACGCATTAATCCGCTTAGGCAGCAACAGAAAACAACAAGAACAACAACTAAACTAGAAAACAAATTAGTATTGATCGCCATGTATTGATTTCCCGGCAGCCAGTGATGCGCTGCATTGCTGCTTTGCATTGCTACTTAGAACACAGCAACAGCTGCTGGAGGCACATTTTCTCAAGTGGCAAAAACAAAAGACACAAACTATATTTAGTCGAGGAAATAATTTTAAAAATAGTGTATTTAGTTGTTGCACGATAGGGTGCATACATGGGCAAGGCAAGTGTGCGCGGGCAGAAGTTGGAGAACTGTTGTGGAACTGATGGAGGCTAAAAATGTCAGCAGTCATTCGATGTTTAAGACTATAAATAATGAAAAGGCGACAAGTTTGTTTGTCCAACTGTCAATTCGATTTACAACGCTTGCAGGCAATTTTCTTTTATTCTTCGAATACATTTTAAAAATTTACTGCAGAAATATAAGAAAAGTAACAAAATATGGGAGTGTTTGAGGGAGTGAATGAGTGAAAGTTTTCAAGAATGACGAATGTAGTAGACCGGAGAGAAAATAGGGTGAGGAACATATTGCATACTAAATATTGCAATAAAACAGAGATCGATGAACTAACTTTGAATCGACAGAAATGTCTTTTGAGAAATACATCTGTTACACAGAAAAAAAAAAAGATTCTCAGCATTTATGTATTTGTACATTTATTTTATGTATTTTGTCGAGTATCTCAACCAAGATTCAATTTAAACGTATTAATGTATATTATAATTACATATTTTATGAACATATTTTCATATATTTTATGTACACAATCTCAAAACTTATGTATTATGCGGTGATGATTTCTGCACAGATCTATTATTTATTTTTTTATTTCATTATATATTATACTTACACCTTTTACAATACTATTTATTTTACCAACCCCAAGTTCTTCTCCGTCACCCACCGTCGATTTCATCTCCGCTTCTATAAATTAATTTTAGTTGTTACGCATTCGATTTTTTCGATTCACTATATCTATGTACAATTCATAAATATTAGAATTTATACATAACTATTATGAACAATATTTTTTTCTGTTCGCTATGCATAATATTTATGCAACATGTTTTTCAGTTTAGATGCATTTTTAATTTTTGGTAATTACACATGTGATTTATGACCTAGCCATAATATGCAAATGCAGGCATAAGCAATAAAATGTTCAAATATTCGAAAGGAAACGAAATCAAAAAGAAGGAAACGAAATCATTCGTTCACTGCTAATGGGTTTTGACAATTTACCATTTATATTTGTTCATTATTTTGACATAAAATTGATATCTTACAGACAATCGATCATAAACAACAAAAATCAAATATCATAGGAGACAATAATCTTAAAATCGATAAGTTCAATATTTTATTTATTTTTACGTTAAGTATTCTTTAAATGAGCTGACAATAATAACAATGTGAACCTATTTCCAAAATATCCATTATATGTACATTCAGAAAAAAACTGTAAAATCCATAGTAATTCCTATTGATTCAACGATTTTTTACTATTAAAATTAGTCAATAAGATTTTTACTATTAATATTATAATGTATAAACTATTGATTTTATGGTGACATCACACTATTTATTTTATTAGTTTTTACTTTTAAAAATTAATGTGACGTCATTTTAATATTAAAATGTCCCATTGAAATAATAGTTTATCACATTAAGATAATATACTTATACTATTATGTCAATATGATAAAATTATTAATTGAATAACTCAGACTATTGTTTTAAATATATTGCAATATAAATTCAATACTTTAAATCATATAAATGTAATAAGATATCACATTATTTTTAAAGGATATAACTATTAAATTTCTATGGGAACATACTAATAAAATTATAGTCTTTTCATTGAAAATTGATTATATTTTTCTTTTGTTGAACTTTTAGTTTAACATTTTTAATGTTGCCTTATTTTTGCAAGATCTATCCCAGTTTACACAAAAGAATATCATAATTATTTATATCTTGTTTAGAATATTCTGTTTAATTTTTGTACATTTAAATGTTTGCTATCGCCTTTGTCTTTTCATGTTACAACTTCTACTACTTGAAATGTTCTTCCATTCTGTACAAAATCGAGTAACCTGTTTTACAAATAGGCATGATCGATCAACATTACTATTTTTTATTCTTGTATACCATATAGAGATACCATATAGAGATTTTAATACTAAAATGTCCCATTGAAATAATATTTTATCACATTAAGATAATATACTTGTACTATTATGTCAATATGATAAAATTATTAATTGAATAACTCAGACTATTGTTTTAAATATATTGCAATATAAATTCAATAGTTTAAATCATATAAATGTAATAAGATATCACATTATTTTTAAAGGATATAACTATTAAATTTCTATGGGAACATACTATTAAAATTATAGTCTTTTTAGTGTAAATTGATTATATTTTTCTTTTGTTGAACTCTTAGTTTAACATTTTTAATGTTTCCTTATTTTTGCAAGATCTATTCCAGTTTATACAAAAGAATATCATAATTATTTATATCTTGTTTAGAATATTCTGTTTAATGTTTGTATATTTGAATGTTTGCTATCGTTTTTGTCTTTTCATGTTACAACCTCTACTACTTGAAATGTTCTTCCATTCTGTACAAAATCGAGTAACCTATTTTACAAATAGGCATGATCGATCAACATTACTATCTTTTATTCTTGTATACCATATAGAGATGGGCACTTGAGTGAGTTTTGACTCACACTCACTCACGCTCACAAAAGAATTTTTCTAAACACGTACACTCACTCACGACATTTTTTGCTCTACTCACACTCACTCTCAATCACGTGAGTAAAATTAAGATTCTATCACAATCACGCGTGATCACGCGTGATTCATGTGAATCACGCTGAATCACAAACACGCGTGATTCACGTGAATCACGCAGAATCACGCTCACATGCCCATCTCTTATACCATACATTCCAAAAAATAGAAATGAATTATTTAACAATGTGGTAGTATAAATACATTGTGGTAAATATGTGTTTAAATTCAATGAAATTGTGTAAAAATTAAACACAATCGACAATTAAAAAACATATTAAAACAATTTAATTTAAATTTAAAATAATTGGCGCATAATCATAGACAATTTAAAGTCGACTTTAAAAATAAATTTGATTTTTTTGACAAATTTTGAATAGAATAAATTGTCAAAAAGCTGCTTTAAATTTAAAGTTGATTTTAAATTGACTATGATTATGCGCCATTGTTTTTAACACAAAATATAAAACAATTTTGTTAAAATTTTAAATACTGTTATTAAATAACCCATTTACTAACGTCCAATATATACAAACATTACTATTGCTTATTATCACTGTTTTATAAAATTTGATTTCCCAAAAAGGGTCTATGAATAATATGGCAGAGTGACAGGAACACTAAATTTCAGTTTAACGCGTAAATGCTATCCCTAGATGTATTTCGTATGCATTTCACACCGTAAATGCTGCATACATTTAGGAGAATGTCACGAAATTTCGATTTTAAAACCAATGTGATTAAATTGAAAACAAATTCGTTTAATTTGATAACAATTTCGTTTAATTTTAAAATATTATGTTTTATTTAAGTTTGAAACATTCGTTCATTTATTTAAATTTTCTATGTTTCTACAGATAATTTATTAATGATAGTTTAGCTCCCCTTTTTATTATATTGCAAGTCAAAATTGTTACCTTACATCTACTGGTGTTACTCAATCTTTGGTTTATGTATCATATTAAATTTATTATCCCAAATCCTATAGATTTTCAAATGAAAGAAACAATCGATAATTGGTTTATATTGACTACTGAAAAACGTAGTATAAATTTATGATCATCAGAGACCATACTATAATCGGTTATATAAACAGTCCAGTTATAGCATAATAGTCTAAAAATTATACAAAGCATTTAAAATTATTTTATTGCAAAATTCCACATAAATCGAAATTTGAGAGAAACATGACTCCAAAGTATGCCCGCTAATTCCATAATTAAATTTTCAAAATAATTTACGAATGATTCAACAATTTATATTCTATAATTGTTTATTTTAAAATTGTGGTTAATATTTCGACCTGTCTTCATTATTTAAAAAAAATATATATTTTTTAAAATAAATGTCTGTATTTTAAATAATATTCTGCCCGCTCAATACCGCCTTTCATGCGAAAAAAATAACAAAAGAAAGCACGTTCCACCAACACTATCACCTCAAAATACGTCAAAACACACCCGTCTGTACTCGTGACACTGTGCGACATGCGACACGTAAACGTGCGAAATGACGGAAATGCATTTCAGACTACAGAAAACAAAAGACATAATAAATATGTGAACAATCGAATACAACAAAAAAAAATAGTTATTTGCAATAAACGTAAAAACCATAACCAGCTGATGATTCCAAATTGCAAATCATTTTATACATGACGCGCAATAGACTTGTCTGACAATTCTGACGCACTGCACTTAAAAACTAGGAAATGTCTATAGAAGAATTTGTTTCTTAATTCTATTGCAAGATATCAATCTTAATGTACAAAAGTCAAATTAATTGTATGAAGCTGATGTTGCTGTTTTTGTCACCCACGCACGTACTCTTGCAGTTTTCAAAACTATTCTCCATTTCTGCATTTTGCAATCTTATAAAATGCGTTGTTAATCGTTGCAATTAACCAACTCAACGGCATGTGTTTTGCGCTAATTAGAATTTATGCATTCTTCGGTGACTAAATGCAGAAAATCTCACCCGCCCGACAGAGGTCGTCGCTAGCTGTCACAATTGACATTAATTCTAATTTATACAGTTGCAATAACAGCTACCGGGTAGGCATTACATAGTGTCTGCTACGAAATGCAGTTGTCAATCAAATAAAAATATAATCAAATAAATTTATTTTGCTTAAATTTATTTGATTATATTTTTATTATTTTATATTTTTAGTATTTTGAAAATATTAGAGAAATTTTATTTTTACATAATTTCAATCGTTATTTATTAAAAAAAAGAAAATAAAATAATATAAAGAAAAAAAAGAAATAAAAACAATAAAAGAAAGACAATAATTAAAAATAAATAAGTAAATAAATAAATGAAAATAAAATGTAATTAAAAAATAAAAAAAGAAAAGAATTGAAAATCAAAGAAAATCAAAAAATCAAAGAAAATCATATAAAATCAACGAAAATAGAACAAAATAAAATAAAACATAAAAAATAAAACGAAATAAAATAAAACAAAATAAAATAAAATTAAAAAAAAAAAACAAAATGAAATAAATTAAAACAAAATAAAATAAAACAAAAAAAAATAAAATAAAATAAAATAAAATAAAATAAAACAAAATAAAATCAAACAAAACAAATGAATTTAAATTAAAATTAAAAAAAAAAAAAACAAAATGAAATAAAATAAAACAAAATAAAAACAAAAAAAAACAAAATAAAATAAAACAAAATAAAATCAAACAAAACAAAACAAATGAAAACAAAAGAAAACAAAGTGTAGGTATAAAAATAAAAGAAAATGTCCGTAACTTGAATCTTGTATATGGCAGCCGTTTCGTTACAAATTTTAAAATCGAACCGGTAACCGAAACGAGTAGAAAACCGAACTCGTAACCGTTATTCGTTTGATTTCAACATAAGCAACCGACGATGGAAACATGTATTTGATTTGCTATGAATTATAAATTAGTATTATTTATGCAGCACTTTGTTTGCACAATACAGCATTTGAAATCTTTTTAACTAAAGATGTCACAGTTTACAAATTATTGTTCTTGATACAGCCTGTTATTAATCGTCATCATCTTGATGATGATACAATAAAGCTGATGAGCAGTTTTCTTGATTTCCCTATTCTTGAAATTAATTGAAAGCATTGTGCAACATAGCACATGATAAATAGATGTTTGCAATGCTTTCAAAAAACTTTTCAACTAACTATTTATATCAACCTCTTTCAGAGCCACTTAGTATCGTAGTACATATCTCTCCCTGTACCCACTTTCACGCCCTCCGAGGCGTCCATCTTTGGCTCTATTAATACTTTTGTCGCAATATGGAATGCGCTCGAGTATCTTGCATTTTATATATTCATATTTGTCTGAAGCTCGTATTCATTGCAACTTGCAAGTGATTGTTATTAATTGAGCGTCGCCACTGCAACATAGTATGAGGCGCGTGTCAAACACGTATACATTTTTATTATATTTTATTTGAAAAATAAACCTGAAGTATATATTTTTCTTTAATTATTTAGGTTTTGACCAGTTAAATTTTTTCTTCTAGACGCTTGTTACAATTTATTTAATTATTTATTTATTTATTTATATTTTTATTCATTTTAATTTTTTTTTTTATTTCTTTATATTTTTATTTATTTTATACAGTTATTATATACAGTTAATTTTATTACTTTTTATATTTTTTTTTTATTTTTCTTATATTTTCTTTTTAATTTTTTATTTTTTGCTTTTGTTTATTTTTATATTTATTATTATTAATATTTAATTTATTTTTAATCAGTTTTTATACAATTCTTATACAATTATTTTAATTTATTTCTATTTTTTTCATTTATTTTACTTAGATTTATTTATTTTTATATATATTATTTTATTTTTAGAAATTTTAATTATTTTTATATGTTTTTATTAATTTTTATTTAATATAATTTTATTTATTTTTTATTTTAATTTATTTCTATTTATTTTTATTTATTTTTATTAATTTTTATTTATTTTTATTTATTTTTATTTATTTTTATTTATTTTTATTTATTTTTATATATTTTTATTTATTTTTATTTATTTTTATTTATTTTTATTTATTTTAATTTATTTTTATTTATTTTTATATGTTTTTATTTATTTTTATTTAATATAATTTTTATTTATTTTTATTTAATATAATTTTATTTAATTTTATTTATTTTTATTTATTTTTTATTTATTTATTTTTATTTATTTTTATTTATTTTTATTTATTTTTATTTATTTTTATTTATTTTTATTTATTTTTATTTATTTTTATTTATTTTTATTTATTTTTATTTATTTTTATATATTTTTATTTATTTTTATTTATTTTTATTTATTTTTATTTATTTTAATTTATTTTTATTTATTTTTATATGTTTTTATTTATTTTTATTTAATATAATTTTTATTTATTTTTATTTAATATAATTTTATTTAATTTTATTTATTTTTATTTATTTTTTATTTATTTATTTTTATTTATTTTTATTTATTTTTATTTATTTTTATTTATTTTTATTTATTTTTATTTATTTTTATTTATTTTTATTTATTTGTATTTATTTATTTTTATTTATATTTTTTTTTATTTTTTTTATTTTTTTTTTTATTCATTATTATTTATTTTTATTATTTTTATTTTTTTTTTATTTTTTTTTATTTTCAATTATTTTTATTTATTTTTATTTATTTTAATATATTTTTATTTATATTTATTTATTTTTACTTATTTGTATATGTTTTTATTTATTTTTATTTAATATAATTTTATTTAATTTCATTTATTTTTAATTATTTTTATTTATTTTTATTTATTTATTTTTTATTTTTATTTATTTTGATTTATTTTTATTTATTATTATTTTCTTTTATTTATTTTTATTTACTTTTATTTATTTTTATTTATTTTTATTTATTTTTATTTTTATTTATTTTTATTTAATATATTTTTTTTTATTTCATTTATTTATATTTATTTTTAATTATTTATTTATATTTATTTTGATTTATTTTTATTTATTTATTTTTATTTATTTTTATTTATTTTTATTTATTTTTATTTATTTTTATTTATTTATATTTATTTTTATTTATTTTTATTTATTTTTATTTATTTTTATTTATTTTTATTTATTTTTATTTATTTTTATTTATTTTTATTTATTCTTATTTATTTTTATTTTTTTTATTTTTATTTATTTTTTATTTATTTTTATTTATTTTTATTTATTTTTATTTATTTTTATTTATTTTTATTTATTTTTATTTATTTTCATTTAATTTTATTTATTTTTCTTTATTTTTATTTATTTTTATTTATTTTTATTTATTTTTATTTACTTTTATTTATTTATTTTTATTTATTTATTTTTATTTTTATTTATTTTCATTTAATTTTATTTATTTTTATTTATTTTTATTTATTTTTATTTATTTTTATTTATTTTTATTTATTTTGATTTACTTTTATATGTTTTTATTTATTTTTATTTAATATAATTTTATTTATTTTTATTTATTTTTATTTATTAGTATTTATTTTTATTTACTTTTATTATTTTTGATATATTTTATGTATTTTTATATATTTATAATTATTTATAATTATTTGTATTTTTTTATTAATTTTTTTTTATTACTTT
The DNA here is from genome assembly GCA_951804985.1 of Dryomyza anilis. Taxonomy (NCBI): domain Eukaryota; kingdom Metazoa; phylum Arthropoda; class Insecta; order Diptera; family Dryomyzidae; genus Dryomyza; species Dryomyza anilis. Next base: position 93,611,952 of record OX638131.1, on the reverse strand, counting down.
TTATTTTTATTTAAATTTGTTTCGAGTTATTTTTAATTACTTTTATTAATTTATCTGTATTTTTTATTAATATTTTTATTAATATTATTACAGTAATTAAAAATTGATCAATAAATTTATTTTTAAACTCCACTCTCTCAACAAGGACATCATCAAACCAAATACCCAAAAATGTTGCCAATTGTCTAATTTTAGTTAATTGAGTCAGTTGTTTACGGTGGAAAGTTTTCGTATAACAATAAATTATTCGCCATAAAGTTGCCATTAAAATAAATGCAAATTAAAAACAGTAGCGAAAAACAGTCCTAATTTTCTTGTCAAGGACATGTATAGCGCACAAACCTAAATTTGTTTATAATTTCGTGCATTTTTTATAACTTATTAATTGTTTTGTTGACATTTCATTGTAGGCAGCAAATACAAATTAAACGCTAAATATAAATTTGACTTTGTCAATTATTCAGAACTTACATATTCTTGTTCATATGACATGTAATTTGTTAAAAAAAAAAGGTAATACATATTATAAATAACTTTAGAACTTTTTGTACTCTTCTTACCGTCTATAACATTCATAATTTTACTAACTTACTACTATCAAAATTTCCATATTGACAAATATTGCCAGGTAACCAAACCATTCTTAATAGTTTTTCTTTCAAATTAATGATTTTGAATATATGTATTTATATTTTATTTGTATAATAAGTAATATATCTATTTTTTTTTATTAAAAAATGTATATAATTTATTAAAATTTCCATTTAACCATTATTACAAACTGTATTGTAAAATTTGTCTTTTTTAATAATTGAAAATTTGTTGCATCATTTTAGGCTGTTTCATTTTTGAATTCACTACAGTGCTTCGTAAACTGTACAGCACTTTCAATGTGTAGAGTTGGCACGATCGCATGCATATATATTAAGTGCGTACACAAACCGTAAATTGTTAACGGAAATATTTGTGTCATAATCAAGCTACCCATTCAAGAATTTCTGAAATTATATTCTCTGGGAAATTTTATATTCCCCCGTAACAAAATTTAATATCATAAATATCCTAGGAAATAGACTTGCCGATATATTTTTCAATTCAATTTCCAATATTTGTTCGATGTCCTAATAAGCACATTACAATAAATATACCACCCCTATAACGAAAACTAATTAGTCAAAAAACTTCAGAAATACCTGTGACAGATTTTTTTATTTTTACAAAACAAAAACGACGACGAAATGAACAAAATTCTTTTACTAGAATTTTAGTCGATTTTTGACGAATTCGCTTTCATTTCATTTCACGTTATAAGGCTGCAAGTTTCACCAGAATTCGATAGTTTTAAAATGGCTACACAGAAAAAAACTTCTATATGATGATTTTATTCAGAAATATTGTGAATTTTTCACTATCTACCAGATTAATCATATGGATATTTCATTCATTGAATCAAAATTTAATGTATTTAATATTATTAAACATAAATGATGTTCTTAAACATAAAATTTACAAAATTTTCATTTACAAATTTATGTATTTATAATTCTTAAAATGTTTATGTTATGATATTTTATTTTTAAATAATAAATGCTTGATTTATAAAATGTTTTTTTTTTATATTTGAAATTTTACAAGAACTAATAAATTAACTAATAAATAGAATTTAACATATTTTTACGAAAAGAGGTAATTTGCCCCACTGTTCAAGCATTCAACAATAATAAATGAGACACAAGACAATTCAGCGCACTAAGCAATGTGTTAGAAAGAGACGGAAGATCATTCAGCGTACTGAGCAATGTGCGAGAAAGAGATGGAAGATCAGCAGGTTAAAACACATGAGTGCGAATGAGATGCCAATAGCATGCGTCATTCACGAAACGAGAGAAGGTTCTCGAAACAAGTCGAAGCTTGTCGAAACGTGTCGAACTGATGTATGCAGTATATAAGGCCGAGCATCTGAGGCACTGTACTTCAGTAGTGATTGTAAAGTGCTCGAGGGCATCTCGTGTGATAATTGTCAAGTTAAATTGTGGACATGCAGCAGTTGTTAGTATTTGTTATTAGTAAAGTTGTTTATTAAAGTGAATTAATAAAGTTAATTGTTATAATTTAAACCAAACATAAGAGTGTTTTTATTTTGTACACAATCCAGCGATACGAACTCGTAGAACAGTTTTCCGTAGACTGAATTTTCGTAACAATATTTAAAAAATTAGAAAGCACTTTACAACCCTTCACTATTTGATCAGTAATAACAAATTAGATAACGTTCGTGCAAGAATTTAGATGCGCTTATCACAATTGATTTTGATTTTATGTTTTTTTTTTTTGTTTGACTATTGTTTTTACTTTTTTTTTTGTGGTTTTTTGTGTTTTTGTATTTTTTTTTCTGTTGTTTTTATGTATTTTTTTTTTTTTTTGCTTTTTTTACATATTTGCTTTGGTTTTGCTCCTGCTTTTGTTTTTTCGTTTATTTTTGCATATTTTGTTTTTACTTTTGTTTTTGTTTTCGTGTTTTTGTGTTTTTGATTTTGTTTCTGTTTTTTGTTTCTTTTTGTGTCTTTGCTTTTGTATTTTTGCTTTAAGTTTTGTGTTTATGGTTTTGTGTTTGTAATAATGTGTTTGTGTTTTTGATTCCAATTTTGATTTTGCTTCAGTTTGGCTTTTGGTTTTGTTTTTACTTTTACTTTTACTTTTGTTTTTGATTTGGTTTTAGTGTTTTGATTGAGCTTTTTGTGTTTTTATTTAGTTTTATGTTTTTGCTTTGTAGTTTTTTTTTTGTATTTGAGTTTTCTGTTTCATATTTGTAGCTGAGTATAAGTTATATCGTTTTAACTGTTATCTTTTATCGAAGATGCCACAACCCTTTGCCCAATCCCGCCCTATTATAGCCTGTATTAGTCTCCGGACTCCATAGTATCCACGTGAACTAATTTTTATCCTATGTATACCAGAATCACTGTGTAAAATTTTGTCAAAACCGACTCTACCACATCTGTGGTAAAAATTTTAAGAAAATAGGATTAGACGGAGATGCGAAACAAACGATCAAATAGATTTATTATATTAACAGGATGATTGGCCTAAAAAAAAATAAAAATTTAATATTTGCAGAAACATAGTAAGACACAAAAGCAAAATATCGAAATAGAGGTATTCAAAGTTTTGGAAAATATAACAAAAGCACTAGAAATTTTCAAAGCATCCGAATATTTAAAATGGAGAGATTATCAAGAATGTTGCGTCCTATTGAGTTCACTGACACAAAATTTCAACATTTTTAATTCAAAAACGCACAAACTAATTTTATGAACGTACCCTGATACCCTCTCATGATTGACTGGACTCTATTCATGTGTGTATTTATTTCTTCCCCAAAAACAAGTTGTAATAAAACCTACGTCAAAAAATAAAATCTGTTGTATGTTGAAATTACGATTACAGGAAAACTAGAAGAGCTAGATCAATGAAATTTATATTATTTATATACTTACACTGTGAGATATAGAATATATTTTTGCTGTTATTATTCGATAAACCTGGGAACTTCTGGACTACTTTATCACATATGTTTGGGGTATTTAAAGTCGTCTGAGCCCTTAGTCTTACTAACACAAACTATCAAAATGTCCCATACTACCTTACCTTCTTTACTTGTTCAAAATTTCATTTTTCATACTTCGAGCCTCAGATCAAAAGACGTTTTAATTTACAGATTTTGAAGAATCCTAATGAAATGTATATAACAATTTTTAACAACATCCAAAAAAAGTAAAATCCAAAACAATTTTAACATTTCAAAAAACAAAAAAAAAACAGTATTAATATTTTATCATTTGATACCCTCTTTTGGCATGCTCTTATGATACCCTCTCCTTTCAAAACCTTTTCATAACACACGACCATGGCATCAAATTCCCCTACTCGTGACTGTGGTCAGTTTTATTTTGCCGTTGTTCAGCCTTCACGCTTGACTTGACTCGAATCATGTTTGTATTTCTGTTTCCCCCAAAACAAGTTGTAATAAGACCCACGTCCAACCAAAAAAAAAAAAAATGAGAAAAAAAACAAAACACATGGTGGCGCCTGACAAATGCCTTAATTTAAGTTATGAAAATATAAGCCAATATTAAATGAAAATTTTAAACTATTTTTGCTCGTTTGAGATACAAAAAAAGAGATAAATATATGGAGTCTAGAAAATATTGTCTAAAATGACTGTCAACGCGCGCATGTGCGTGGGGCTACTGTTTAGAGATATGATGATAGCTAAGTGATTTGGTAGTTGTGTGTGGGTCTTGCCCCAGGGATTTGTGAATGACGCATGAGAAATGATAGTTATTACTTGGAAGATGAAGCATTTTGGAAGTAAATTTAGGAATTCTTAAGTACGAATTTAAGTTATATTGTCGTTGTAGAACGAAAAGTCACCAAATACATTTTTATGAAAAACTTAAATTTCGAGTGGGTGTTGATTAATATTTTAAAAATTAATTGATGCATTTTTAAAGTTCATATATCAATTGATAGATTTAAATGTCGTTATTATGTGGTAAAAAAATTGAGATCATCGATTAAAAATTGACATGTATTTGGTGATTTTTCGTTCTACATCGACGATATGTAGAAATTGAACATTTAAAAAACCTGTAAAGATTTCTCTCATTTTGTTAAGTGCCATATTTGATATTTAAATGATTAACTTAAACTGATAAATTTAATTTCTGTAAAATATGTCGATTCGATATACACTTCTAACACTGCTACTGCACTCTCTCACGATCTGCAAGATCATCAAGTTTTGAATGTCAATAGAATGACTTTGAAACTAATCAGAAAACTGCAAGTAACAAAGAGTACCTCGACAGAATGACAGGCTGAGCCAGTGAAACCAATGAACCTAGTCGAACTCTATGGACTCAAGTGATCATGTTACAATTACCATAACCAGACTGAAGACCACAGACCGCAGACCGCAGACCGTGGTGCCAACGAGGATGAGTGGCAACTATGAGTATGAGTTTTAGGCCGGCAAGACCGCAACATGTTCATGATATCAGCAGCGAAATATCTGGTTAAAAACGGAATGCGTCGTCGGTTATGCAAATTCAAGACAAAGTGGCGTCCAATGTCAATTTGGCGCGATCACAGCAACAGGAAGCCATGGCGACAAAAGATTGAAGTCAAGAGATGCAGGATCAATGTCGGTATTAATAATATAGTTAGAGGAATGTAGTTCAAAAAGCGAGGAATGAAATAAGGACTCTTGAGGCTAAAGTCATGAGACTGAAAACTGTAATCAAGAGATCGTTGTCCAAGTATCAACACCACATACATAATAGAGACTCTTTACCAAACCAACTTTTTCGGTGCTCTCAACCGCTTAGTCGGTTGTTATTGTCAAAATAAAAAGTGTTGTAGTTTATATTGCAACCAATTTCGAACAATTTAGTACAGAGTTAAAACCATTAGGAGTGTGTATAGACTAATATTTCATGTGTATAGGCTAAAATGGCACTTCCACCAGCAAATTTGTAAACCATTCGATTTAACCGAATTAAGTTAGTTGGTACAACTAACTTTTTCATTCTTGCAACCTCATACTAAAATATGATTTTTTGTTTGCACTGACTTCTGTCAAAAATTTCATCAATCATAAAAAATAGGAGTAAAGTCCAAATACTCAGGATTAAATATGTTTGATAATAGACTAAAGTAAGGAAACTTAATGGCAAAGTTAGGAAACTCCAAGCTGAAATTAGAAGAAATCGAAGTGTGGAAAACTATGCTCTTTACTACTGTAGTCAGAAACTTTAGCATTAAACTAAATGTACTGAAGAATTACTACTGAAAAAATAATTCGGGGAAAGAAGACTGAAGTCAAAATACATAAAAGAAAATTCATGAGACCGAGAACTAAAAGAGATACCATAAACGTAAAGATTTATTTTCGGAAACTAAGGACTACTGAGAATTACAGGAAACTACTGGGGATTACATAGTTCAGAAACAAAAAACTAAAGTCATAAGAGAGAATATAGTAGATCGAGGATCAAATTGGACGATTATCAATATTATTTGTAATGGCTTAATGCATCTCGACCTAATAGGATGTATTGTTCCCAACTTGGAACTTTAGTTGATAGAGCTATCCACTGTAGTACCTCCCTAGTGAATTCAGTAGTATTCTGATTAGCTAAATATTGAATATGTAATAAACAGCATTCGTTAATCCCACAGAAAGGTTTTGGGCCTATGTGCTTAATCGCGGCCCCTTTCCTAGCTAACTGATCAGCTTCTACTTTACCTTCTATTCTCTTGTGTCCAGGGACCGAAAGTATTGTGACATAACTAGTTTGTTGATTTTACCTAGGCATTCCCATGCCAGTTCTAAGATAATCTCATATGATTCTTATGCCATAATGATAGCTCTGCTATTTTATTGTTGTTATAGTTTCTGTCAGGATTGAACTGCATACATCTGTCAATATCGTATATTTCCGCTGGTAAGTTTTACCTTTGATTCAGAGTATTTGGTTCGGGGTCGGGGTCGTTTAGTTTAGAAATCTTTAACGAAATTGAATCGTTTAGTCTTGTAGTACATAAGGGTTGGGATTTATGGGAGTTGTTCAGATATAAGGCTACCTTACCTGACTCTTATGCTCATTCCATTGTCTTCGTTTCCCATGCGATAAAGAGCTCCCTTCACTAGACCTTGTAAGAAAAGGTAAAGTGGTTCTATTTCCAACGCCGCAGTGCGACATATTCTCATGGCTTCTCTTATGCAGACACAGGCAAATCTATGAACTTTCTCTAAAGATTACTGTACTTAGATCTATTCCACCATATCTTTTTTATTTTTTTTTAAAGTGGGATATAAAAAAATAGAGCCACAGCACTCAGACAGGGTTATATCCATTGTGCTGTGACCCAGTTCCCTAGTTTTTAATGATACTTCTTAGAATCATTATTGAATCTAAGAAGGCTATTGTGTGATAGAGAGTGAAGCTGATCCTCTCTCATCACGTCTGTGCCAAAGATCTGCCTTCTAATTCTAGAAAATGCTGGACAGTCACAGAGATAGTGCTCTGTGGTGGCAGTTTCTTCGTAGCAGGCAGAACATAAGGCGCTTTCGGCCAGGCCGATTGCGTTCATGTGTTTTTCACATGCGTTGTGTCCCGTTAGAAGTCCAGTCAGTTTCTGCACTCCTTTCTACTTAAGAAAAGTAGAAACGAGGCCGATTTTTTGGTTATCGTCGGTGTCATGAGCTTGGAGAATCTGCATTTCGTCTCATTCAGCCATCTGCTCCTGTGTGCAGAGGCGACCCAAGAGCTGATGACGAATTTTCCTGTAGATGCAGGTAGTCCAAGCACAGGTTCTGGTCCAAATGGATTATCCTCAGATCCAACACGTGCTAGTTCGTCAGATGTTTCATTGCCCGAAACTCCTTTATGGCCCGGCACCCAAATCAGTTTCAGTGTATTGTATTTACCAACACAATTGAGACGTGATTTGCATTGACGTACAATTTTGGATGTGATGACGTGGTTGTTTAAAGCCATAACAGCAGCCTGACTATCGCTGCAGACTGATATAGCCCTGTTCTGCCATCTATTATCCGCAATTTAGTCCATAGCCATAAGTATAGCATAGACTTCGGCTTGAAATACCGAGGCATTGTCGCCTAAGGCGAAGAGAAGTCTGCAGTCATCCGGTTCCACAAACACTCCAGCACCAGATCCCTGATCGGTTCTGGAGCCGTCTGTGAAAATGCGGTGTGACCCTCTACCTGGCTCACAGTCAGGCGTTAGCCAGTCTTGAATGTCAGGTTGGCAGACCTCAAAATTTCTTCTTGGTAATATTTCTGTTATCATTGCATCAGACTGCATCTCCAGTAGACAGGTGTCTAATAGAGTGTCAAGTGCGATGTCAGAGATATTCCAGGGAACATTAAACCAGAAACTACCTCGTTTTAGTCTCCAGCAGCCTTTCATGGCTTCGCCTCTGATGAAGATGTCAAGTGGTGGTAAGTTTAAGATTGCATTCAGTGCTGGACCAGGTGTAGTGGGAAAGGCACCCGTAACACCCAGACACACGGTTCTCTGAATCTTGGCAAGACTAGTTGTCACGCATTTTCGCGACAGCTTGTTCCACCAGACTACCGATGCATATGATATCATCGGTCTTATCATTGCCGTGTAAATCCATAAGGTTTTGCTCGGCGATAGTCCCCATGTCTTCCCAAAAATTCCTCTGCATTGCCAGAAGGCATTCAATGCTCGCGAAATTTTATTTTCAACATGTTTTGTCCAAAGTAGTTTACTATCTAGAGTTAAGCCCAGATATTTTACTTCGTTAGACATAGGAATAGTGACACCCTTAAGTACTGGTAGAGATAATCCTATACTCTTTCTGCTTAGCTCGATAAAGAAACCAGTCAGAGTATTTAGAAGCTTTCTGGAATCCTTGCGCAAGGTTTCAAAACAAGCGTTCCACCAAGGAACGGGAGGTCTAGATAACGTTTTTCGTACCGGACATGTTCGTACAAAAGTAGAATTTATGACATCGTTCATAACTTAAACGGACGTCTCAATACTTTCTTTGGTACGAATTCTGACAGGAATATTGAGGGAATTCTCAAGTTCATGTCTGAAGCGTGCCCAGTTCGTTTTTCTAGGGTTTCTTACCGTCATAGAGGGCAGCACCTCTCGGTCAGTATGAAACTCGATATACCTGTGGTCCGATAAATAATTTTCTTTAAGAACCTTCCAGTTAAAGATTGACTCTCTCAGTCTACAGTTAGACAAAGTAAGGTCAATCACTTCCTGTCTTCTAACAGTCACAAACGTGGGTTTATTAACAGTGTTGTGAATGTTTAGATTGGAGGTCATGATGAAGTCAAGGAGTCTGGTACCTCGTGCGTTGCATTTACTGCTGCCCCACACAGTGTGTAGAGCATTAGCGTCACAGCAAAGAATAAGGCCGGTCTCCTTAAGATCACAGTACTCTATGAGCTCAACAATTGCCAACAACAAGATGCGCTTGTTATACACCCATGGTTCTTGAATATTACTACTATTAAAAGTAATACTGAACACGAATAGATTGAAATATAGAAAGTTATATATTAAGGAGTATACAGACTAAAGTTAGATGAAAAAGCGAGAAGGTAGGGAACGGAAAAAAAAACTGTAAACGCATAGGTTTATGTCAGAAAATTAAGGAGTTTACTACGGAGATTAAATAATAAAGCCAATAACCCTTCATGGACCAGTAGTCTATTCCCAGGCTTATGCCACAGGCTTTTCAATCCATGAGGTCTTTTTAACACAGATAAAACTCACTGAACCGAATTGACACCTTACAAAACAGAGATTGTTCTCTTCACTAAGAAAAGAATAATGAAAGGATTATCTCTCTGTGTAACGAAGTAAAATATCTGGGCCTTACTCTAGATAGTAAACTACTTTGGACAAAACATGTTCAAAATAAAATTTTTCGAGCATTGAATGCCTTCTGGCAATGCAGAGGAATTTTCGAGAAGACATGGGGACTATCGTCGAGCAAAACCTTATGAATTTACACGACAATGATAAAAAGGCTGCTGGAGACTAAAACGAGATGGTTTCTGGTATATTTTGGTATTTTTTGGAATATCTCTGATATTGCACTCAACACTCATTTAGACACCTGCCTATTGGAGATACCCTTTGATGCAATGACAACATAAATTTTATCAAGACGAAATTTTAAGGTTTACCAACCTCACATACAAGACTGACTAACGCCTGTCTGTGTGTCAGGTATAGGGTCAAACTGCATTTTCACCGACGGCTCCAGAACCGATCAGGTATCTGGTGCAGGAGTGTTTGTGGAAACGGAAGAGCACAGACTTCACCTCGCCTTAGGCGACAATGCCCCGGTATTCCAAGCTATACTTATGGCTATGGACTACATTGCGGATAATAGATGGCAGAACAGAACTATATCTGTTTGCAGCGATAGTCAAGCGATAGTCAACCCGGTCATCACATCCAAAATTATACGTCAATACAGATCACTTCTCAATTGTGTTGGTAAATACAATAAACTGAAACTGATATGGGTGCGGGGTCACAAAGGAGTTTCGGGTAATGAAATATCTGACGAACTATACGAGCTGGATCTGTGGAAAATCCAGTTGCACTAGAACCTAGCTTGACCACCTGCATCCTCGGGAAAACTCTCCATTAACTATTGGGTCGCCTCCGCACACATGAGCAGATGGCTGAACGAGACCAAATGCAGATTCTCCAAGCTCATGACACCCAAGATAACCAAGAGATCGGCCTCTTTTCTACTTTTCTTAAGTAAAAAGGAGTGCTGATCACTGACGGGACAAAACTCATGTGAAAAACACATGAACGCAATCGGCCTGGCCGAAAGCGCCTTATGTTCTGCCTGCTACGAAGAAAACACAGAGCACTATCTCTGTGACCGATGACAGAAACGAGAAGATTGATGTCAAGAAACTAAGGACTACTGAATATTACAGGAAAATACTGAGAATTTCAGAAAAATACTGAGAATTATAGTTCTGAAGCAGAAAATATGTAATTCTCCGAAAAAAGTCAGAATATATTGGTTAGAGGACCAAAAGGAATACTGAACAAGAAAAGATTGAAATGTGGAAAGTTATAGTAAGGAAAATAAAGATAAAATTCAGAAAACAAAAAAGTGATGTCAGTTCACCGGAATTTGACGTGAAAACTTCAAACGAGTAGGTTTATGTCAGAAATCTAAAGAGTTAATTAAGGAGATTGAAGAGTAAAGCCAAGACACAAAAAATACACTTTCCTAACTTATAGCAATATGTAAATAAAGAGTCTACAGAATATAGTCAGAAATATTGAAGTAAGGGACGGGAGACGAACAAATGAAAACAAAATATCGATTTTGGATACAGAAAACTAAAGACAGAAGACTAACAGAAGAGCATCGTGTACTAAATGATATACTGAATAAGAAAAGATTGAAATGAGGAAACTAAGGAATTGAAAATGATAAGATTAATCTATTAATGAGTAAAGTCAGTACACTGAAAGGTGAATACAGTGAAGACAGTACGGACTCTAATGAAAATCATAACGTAGAACCAATTGTCGCAAATATTGAAGTCAGGAAATTGAGATATATGGAATACTGAAGAATAGAGTTCGCGGACTGCATGGACCGAAGGCATAAGACTGACGACTAAAATCTAAGGAATGCAGATAAATGACTAATGAATGAAGAGAAATAAAGTAAAGATATTACTAATAGGAAATTGAATTCCTTAGTCCTGAGACTTAGCTCCCCGTCTAACTATTAAACTTGAAAAGACTTAATTGTGGAAACATTTAAGGTACAAAATTATAGAAACGGCAGAATTTAAATACTTTAGTCAGAAAATAAGAAAAAACTAAAACTATTCGGTAACTTCAATCCATATGACGTTGTAGTAGTCTAAAGTACGGTAACTGGTAGTGAAATAATAAAAAAATAGTGTCGTTACTACCACCATCCGTAATGGTGGCGTTTTCTGCGCCGTCAGTAACATAGTTGATAAAAATCTTAAGAAGCTGTGTTACCAACAAATTGCATGCAAATTTAACGATCTCGAAGGTTTTTTTATTTGCATTTACAAACACAGTTAATCCGTCGTTGCTGTTGTCGGCGGCACACTCACAGGAGGTGGTATTTTAAGAGGTAGTAAGTTAGCATGGCTAAACAAGGCTGACGATCACTGAACACATTGGCCAAAAACATGAGAAAATTGATCGTAAAAATGTTAACACAAAAATACACAACATACATCTCATGCGGCGCAACACAAAAAGAGACATTGGCAGCCAAGAGCCCTTAAAGGATCGAAAAAAAACAATGGAAAGGAGGAACTCAAGTCATGGGCACACTTCATATATAACACCGAACGATCGATCGGTTACTGCCAAGATCGTGATGTGAATGTGTTGCTGTGCTGTCTTTGTCGCCACTACAAATAGGCTTTATTATGTTTTTCGTGAATACCTATTACATAGAGTTTGTAACCGAAAAAACCTCATTTTAATATTTCCTATTTGCAATATCATTTTGCGATCACTGGTTGCAATTTGTTTATGTTTTTTTTTTATTCTTTTAACGTCAAAGAAATACGCTACACTGATTTTTTTCTCCGCTGTTTTATATATCTTGACCAAGTTCAAGTATCAGTTAACATTGTTCTGTTTACCAACGATCGACTACTACCTTCAAAACAATCGCCAATTTAATTTGTTTTTTTTTTGTGCTGTTACTTTTTTCATCTATTTCTTTTGTTTTGGCTCTTATTTTCCTTATAGGGATTTCCTTAAGTATTCTGCCGTTTGGTTGGTTGCTAGGTTTTGTCTTGGTTCACATTGTTAGCCCAGATTTTGTTTATGTAAATTCGATTTTGACCTTCTAGCGAACTGCCAACAGATTTCCGGGGTATGTTTTGTTTTAAATTTAATAGTTGTTTTGCATAGAAGATCATGAGAATATTTTGCAAAGAAAATAATGCTATTTTCATAGAGATGTTGCAGATTATAATGCCTTCAATTTAATTTCAATATAAGCCAGAAGGTAATTTGGAAGTAGGGACATTTTGATAGTAGTTGTAATGAAAATTTCAATAATTGTGAAGGGTGAAGGAAAGAATATTAATTGTGGTTACCGTTTACAGTTGTCTAGAGGTCACTAGGGTTTGTGTCCGTTTCAATACCAGATAGCAGGTAAAATAATCCATGTCAGAACGTCCAGTTCCGTTTTTTGAATATTAATTAAATCAGATTTTAAAGTACCTACCCGAGTGGAAATTTTTGTCAGTATATATGATCAGGTATTCTGAAAAGGATGCATGAAGCCAACCTGCTTTTAACCTGTTTTCTTCTTCTTCTATATATATATAAAAGAAAAAGTCTTTATTGACTGACCGACTGATCGAACAACGCCCAGCCCAAAACCTTCAGACATAGAAACATTAAATTTGTACAGGGTCTTCATATCTCGACGTAGGCGCCCATTAAGGCTGGATTTTCTGAAATTCGCACCCTAAAGTACAAAAGTGGACTTGGCAAACCTGAACGAGTACTTAAGATAGCCACAGTTATGAAATTTGGCACAGTGAAGTATATTGTGGTTGTTTATCGTTTTTTCAAATGTTGGCGAGATTAGGCAAAGGGTCGTGGCACCTCCCATATATTCAAAACTTTAAAAATCCTGTAACTCCGACCTACTTAGAGTAAAGTAAAGTAAAGTATCTGAATCAAAGGTTAACGTATAATGTGAGCGGGCTTGGACAAAGGAGCGTGGTAACTCCCTTATAATCAAAACTTTAAATATGCTATAACTCCTGACATACTAAGAGTAGAGTTATATAAATCGAATGAAATGTTCATATTTAAAACTCCAATCGTCACGTAGAATGTGTGCGGGATATCACAATGAGACGTGGCACCTCCCATATAACCAAAACTTTAAAATTGTTATAACTCTTTAGAGATAAAAATCGTAATAAAGCATCATATTAAACATTGTTAATTTTGAATAAAATTAACTTTATTAAGTGTTTTTAAATGTATTTTGATATATATTATGTATGTAAATATGATATAAACTCATTGAATATATTAAAAACTTCAGAATTTGGGTTTAATTATTATTAACACAAAAATATATATTAATTTTAACTTATCTCTCTGACATTACACAACTTTTAAATTTGTGAACAAGTCAAGCTAACATTTACTTTTCGAACGGAGTCGAAGTGAGTATGGTTTCTTTATTTAAGGATAAATGATGCACAGAAGAAAAATCATCAATGTGATGAATTTATTCATAAATATTATGAATTTTTTCACCAACTACCAGATTCATTATATTAATACCACCGTTTATTAAATGACATATTGGAGAATACTTATATGCATTAAATATATATGAAATTATTCGTACTATCGAACATCATAGTGAAGAATGAAATATTCAATACAATGAATTTGAATCGTCATATTGATGAACATTTTTTAGATAATAATTCGAAAAAAAGTATTGTTGAAAAATGAAATGAAGAACAGTAAAAAAATTAAAAAAAAAATACTATCAGAAGAAAAAAAAATATTTTTCGGAAAAAAAAAAATTAAATGATAATTAACCAGTTGGGAAGGTTAGATCACATGGGAAATTTTAAAGTAAGTGTAATTATGATAGTTAGGATTATCAAAATTATAGTCGGTCTAAGCCGACTATAAATACCCTACACATATGTGTGGTTACCGTTCAAAGTGATATATAGGTCACCAGGGTATACGGATCCTGAAAATAACTACAAACATTCAATCGCTGAAGAATTTCCATTCATTTGATACCCATATTTACAAATGGGTAGGTTTACCGAATTTCAGACAGACGGACAGACAGACGGACAGACAGACGGACAGACAGACAGACGGACAGACGGACATCGCTAAATCGACTCAGGAGGTCATGCTGATCAAGAATATATATACTTTTCCATACCGGAGATGCTTCCTTCTGGGTGTTACAAACGGCGTACCAAACTGAATATACCCTTTCACTCTTAGTGTAGGGTATAAAAAAGGAGGAAAATATTTGAAATATTTTTTATAATTATAGCTTTTCATTAATAAAATGTAATAATTATAGCTAAATATATTATAAAACATTTTACTATTTTATGCAAGTCGAGCAAGCATTATATAAGAAATAATATACAAGAACTACTTGAGAACTGAGAAGTACGGCAAAATATGAATGACATATAAATATTTTGATTGAAATTTGGTTTGATGAACAGCATTCTCCAATATGAAGTAAAATATGTTGAATTTTATGTTCTTGTTCATTAATATGATAAAACGTATTCTTCACATACAATTCATCATTTTAAAGAACACTTCTTCGACAGTTACAAAGTGTTCATCATATTTATAATCGCATTCATAACATTGATGTCGTTATTCATTAATATTATGAATGGCTCTTCAATACTGAATCATGGTTTGAAGTACGAAATTCATCAATATGATGTACATTTTTTCTGTGTGACTATCCTTAAAAAACACTGATCAGGAATTTATAAGGTTTTCTTACGTAGGAAAAACCTGACACTATCAAACTGACACTATCCTGATATTTAATGTGGTAAATTTTCACTCGGGTATATTTCATTTATTTTGTAGATCCACACCGTTTTAACGTAAAAAGCCCCATAAGTAATATAAATTCTGAATTTAATTAATCTAGCTTCTGGTTTTTATGTAATCGTAATTCCAACAGACAAATAGACTTACAGAAAGACAGCACGATGGACAGAGAGAGGCCAACATCGCAAAATATTTGTTTATAAACCAACCAATGTCAAGATTCACACAATGTTGATTGCAGTAAAGGATTATAAGTTAAAGAAAGTGAGAAACGATGGAGTAGTTTCAGTGGATGTTTGTCTTGAATTTGCCAATATCTAAAATATCGGGAAAAACTAATGCACGGAGGTAGTTCCACAAATGTTTCGTGAGAATGAAGAACGTATTTTCTCGGTAATACGTAGTGCAGTTGAGGATCTAATGAACTACGAAGGAGTGCGCTTCGTTCGATGCCCAAGTAGAATCAGAGAACACACAAGCTGGTGAAATCGAGCCGTGTATTTCCCTCGAACATTTACCATTGTAATACATATAAAAAAGGCTCAAGAGAACCAATGAAAGGTGAAGTCTTGCCTACCCGCACAGATCATTACCCCTACGACCCATTTTATCATCAAATTTATATGTAGTGCGCATATTTTAAATTCCTTAGTAAACCACAGAACATCATTAGTGTTTCTACCACATTTGTTCTATTAGAAAACATGATCAGAAAACGCGATACTAAGCACCAAGTTCAAACTAAGGTCAAATCTATTATTCTCCTGCACCGGAAATTAATCTACTGCTACCAATCTAAAAACTTCAATTAACAATTAAAACAATCCCTATAAAATCTAAAATTCCTTTGCTAAATTTTTCAAATTAAAACACATACACGACACTATATAAGGAAGTCCACCGACTAACTATATCGCCGTACGATCACAGCTATTTGGCTATCGACGTAGCAGCGGTTCGAATCATTCCGCCAGTGCGCCTCCGCTCAGAGTGTTCAGAGTTATGCACTGAACGTGCTGTTTTTAACAAAAATTGCCGCCACCAACGCCACCGCCTCACGAGCGGAATTTAAATTATGCCCAATTAAGGAGCAGCTTCCAACTAAAATAATATAGTAAAAAAATTCCCATAGAAGAACAAATGAAACAAAAATAAAACAGCAGATGAAGCTGAAAAACTGGAATAGCTGTGAGCTTGCAAGATTGTTGACTCGTTCAAAACAAAAACAAAATCGTAAAATTGATTTAGATTTAGCAGCTGGCTGCAGTGCCATGCAGCTTCATGGAGCCTTGTCTTGGTGTGGTCAGTGAGCTTGAAGATTAAACTGTGTCCAAGAGATTTGCGACAAGAAATTGATGGATAACGCGTTGACACGTCGACAACTTGTTTGATTTTTGATATAGGCGAGCGCCAGTTGTGTCACCACGAGCATGAAAGTCATTGGAGAGTACTTTCAGTTGACTAGGGAACTTGTAGCTAGAACTTTCCCAGGGGATGGGTGTTTTATATACAAAGACGTTATGGCAATTTGTGGCTGAAACTTCCGCATTTTATGCTAGTGCTAAAAAGGCATCTGAAGTAACTATCAGAAGATGAAGATCATGTTGGTGCAACTCTGACGTAGATGGCAATCATAAGTGGCATGCGGCTAATGAGCAGTACTCGATGATCAGTGGGAATAGCTAAGTACTTGGAAGGTTAGTATTGAGTCATATGAATACACATTACTAGGTGTTCTTTTGCTGTATATTATTTACTTAGAAATACTAAAAATTTGATATTGATGAGAACATTTATGATCGAATAAGTGTTTAAGAAGTGTGCGAGTTTGATTAAATTTGAAACTAAACTAATTTTGTCGGTACTGCAGTATTTACTTTTCAATTTAGCAAACTTTTTTGTCCAATCTAAGTTCAGCTAAATGGAATAATAAGAAACAGATGATAACTGATTGATTAGGTACTTTACTTATTACCGGTTACAAAGTTGTGATGGAATGAAATCTCATTAAATTTAGTTCAGTCTTCAACTTAGGCTAAATTGAACGACTTTCATATGATTTCCTTTTGGTAACCGGTATTTGTTAAAGTTTATAATCAATAGATTATCATATGTCTTTTTGTTGTCTTCCAATTTATTTTAATTTAGTCTGCTCGAAAATTTACTAAATTGAAAAGTGGAACACTGCATTACCGATAAAATGTATAATAACAAATAAATAACAACGATGCCTACTTTTAGCACTCAGTAACACTCACATTAATACTTTTCATATAGTTCAAACAATTTTTTTTTGGTGGATGAAATTGTTTAAGTAACGCCAATCACTGTTAATACCAGATATTGGCTGTTTCTGAAATATCCAATTAATTCGAAATTCACTAAACTCAAAATAGGAACAAAAGATGGAAACAAAAATATTAAGTATAAATAAAAGATGTGTAATAAAAAAAATAATTAATATAATAAATCTCTTTGTTGGTTTGTTTGTTCCGCTTCTCCGTCTAAATGACTGATCCGATTTGCTTGAAATTTTTACCACAGATACGGTAGGGTCTGGAAGCTATGATAGGCTATATATGGCCAGGATTGGACAAATGGGCGTGGCACCTCCGATACAGCCTAAACTTTCAAAACGATATAACTTGGCACTTACAGCAGCTACAAAAATAAAACAAAAATTCACCACACTAAAATTCACCACACTAAAGTTCACCACACTAAAACTCACAACACTAAAACTCACCATACTAAAACTCACCACACACAAATTCACCACACTAAAATTCACTACACTTAAACTCACCACACTAAAATTCACCACACTCAAATTCACCACGCTAAAACTCACTACAATGAAACTCACTACAATGAAACTCACTACAATGAAACTCACCACAATGAAACTCACCACACCAATATTCACCGCACTAAAATTCACCACATTAAAATCCACTGCACTAAAATTCACCACTCTAAAATTCACAACACAAAAATTCACCACAATAAAATTCACCACATTAAAACTCACCACACTAAAACTCACCAACATTTACCACACCAACATTTACCACACCAAACTCACCACACCGAAACTCACTACACTAAAACTTCTACTGGAAAAGACTCTACTGGGAAGAAATCTACGAGAATGAATTCCACCGGGAATGAATTCTACGGGGAAACACAGTCTGAGAAAGAATTGCCTATGAGAAAAGCTGTTTTAGCGGAGAATTATTTTTGTTTTGTTTTGTTTACTACATTTATAAAACCAATAAAAAAAAAAACGTCCACAGCGAAGCATGGGTCCCTGATATAAATAATAAAAATGTTTTTTTATATTAAAATTGCTCCATATCCTTGCATTCACAAAATCTTTGCACGAGTCTTGCACGGGTCCAGATAGTTATATAATATAAATAAAACGAGTTGGGAAAATTAGGACACATAGGTAAGTTCGGTCACATGGGGCGGATTTTTATAGTCGGTCGGGCCCGACTATGGAATACTCTACACCTTTGGTTGGGATATTAATGTTTGCATACCTTAATTTTAAAGATTTTAATTATGCTGAACCTCCCCACCCTCAGAATATTATTCACATATCAGAAATTTACGTCTTATACCCCCATAAATTTATATAAAAAAATTTATATAAAAGTATAAAAAAGTAATAAAAAAAAATTGAAACATATAATTGGGCGGACAACTTCTATATTTAAAATTTTGAAAGGCTAATATTTCATAGATTTTATTTTAATAATGTACGGTTCAAATTTTCACTATGAAAACCCGGGAAATAATGAAAAAAAAAGTGGGCGGATCACGCCAATTTTTTGACCACATATTGAATTATAACAATACGTTTTAAATTTTATACCTATATGGTGAATATTTTTGGAGTTATTAGTTCCTAAAGAGTTATATAAAAGTGACTTGTATGAGAGGTGGGCGTGTCCGTTGGCTGATTTGGCTCATTTTCAAACTCAGTTCCTACTTTTGGCTAAAATATAATAATACGAAATTTCATCGCATTCTGATCAGTATTTCTCAAGTTATTCTGTATTCGGACAGCAAGACAGCAAGATAGCAAGACGTACAGACAGACAGACTGACATGGCTAAACAGACTTGGGTAGTGATGCTGATCAAGAATATATATACTTTTCCATACCATTGTAACGCCCCTTAGGAGGCGTTAGCCATGTCCGTCTGTCTGTCTGTCTGTCTGTCTGTCTGTCTGTCTGTCTGTCTGTCTGTCTGTCTGTCTGTCCGTCTATGAACAAAGTTAATATACCCTGTACCTCATAGATGTAGGGTATAAAAATGTATTATAAAAAAAGTTTGAACGAAAACCAAAATATCTTTGCCTGTTATTTTAATAATGATTGGCAATGCAATAATACTTTTATTTGCATAAAGGTCCAAAGATTTAAAAATTATATTTAGGAGAGCGTCTTTTTTTTGCAGCGTGCCGGTATTCATTCGATCTCCATTCAATATACGTTAATTGTTAAAATATGTATAAATTGATTAACATATGTCTGTTTGCTATCATACAGTATAGTTTAATTATGCTAAATTGTATTGGTAAAAACTGCATTACCGACAGAATTTAGTTTAGACAGCAATTTAGTTTAACTTGCACTTACCCATTTTTGCATATTAACCAACGTTCAGGCGATGATCCTTATTCATGGAATGCACGGAGTTGATCGAATGAAACGATTATAGGTTATTGGAAGGGAGGAAGAATGGAGTAGTGTCGGTCGATGTTTATTTTGAACGAGTTTGTTTGATCAGAGATGTCGGGAAAACAGACGCAGAGAGATTGTTCCACAAACGTATCGTGCGACTAAAGAACGAATTTTTTCTATAATGTGTGGTTCTGTTGATAATCGAGTGGACTACGAAGGGGCGGGCGTGGTTCGATGACCGACTAGAACGAGAGAACACACGACCTGGTGGAACAGGCCATGTATTTCGAACACTTACCGTTGTAATACCTGTAAAACAGTCTTCACAACCAACAGTCCTTCGGCGATTAATAAATGCCCAATGTCTAGCCAGATCGAAAATTTTCACAATTTACACTCATTTCGCACCTAATAGTATGACGCACCCAATATATGACGTATAATTTTGATCAATGCTCCGTAAACATGCCGTCAACGAAGGTGTTGTTATTCCGTATGTGTTGTAGGCTCCGATTAAATGTTTTGGGTATGTTCGTGAAATTTAAACAGTTGGGAAGGTTATATCACATGGGAAATTTTAAAGTAGGGACATTTTATAGTAGGTGTTATTATAATAGTTAGGATTATCAAAATTATAGTCGGTCTAAGCCGACTATAAATACCCTACACATATGTGTGTTTACCATTCAAAGTTATATATGGGTCACCAGGGTATACGAATCCTGAAAATAACTACAAACTTTCAATCGCTGAAGAATTTCCATTCATTTGATACCCATATTTACATATGGGTAGATGCACCGTATTTCGTTTTTTTTTTTGGGGAACCAAAAGTCGTTTCGCGGGAGCACATTATTTTCATGTATTTGAGCATTAAGTCAATATATATTTGACCAAAAAAACTTTACCTGAACACGTATACAGTAAAATTCACCAGTAGATGTGTTTTATATGATAAATTTGAACATAAGTGGTCGGTTCACAGGTCATAATGGACTGATCATGCCCATTTTCACTGACAGACAGCGTATATATATTATCTAAATAAGGAGTTTCATTTATTTAGCTCTTCTAGTTTTACTGTAATCCTGATTTCAACAGACAGACAGACGGACAGACGGACATCGCTAAATCGACTCAGGAGGTCATGCTGATCAAGAATATATATACTTTTCTATAACGGAAATGCTTCCCTTTGGGTGTTACAAACGGCGTACTAAACTGAATATACTCTTTCACTTTTAGTGTAGGGTATAAAAATGAGGGTTAGGGTTAAATATTTTCTCGAATTAATTTTGTTCTTCTACACCCTTGACATGGTCTAGAAGAACACATTTTCCCTGCTACTTTTCTGCTGCACCGTATAAACATTTGCCTAAATATGGTTTAATATTCCATAAATATTCTTATATACCTAGCGATTTTCTGTGAAATCATTAAGTAAGATCCACAAAAAAGGCTTTGCAGACACTACTAAAAAGATTCCTAAACATCAATCAACTATTAAATTCAAAAACAATCTTCAGCAATTAAGTTAAAAATCTGATATTATTCTTATTTGATATCTAGAGTAATCTTATCTTCTACAAAATTTTCTAGCTATTATTTCTCTACTCTACTGACCATAGAAGCATCGAATCAGTAAATTTAATTATTCGCTAAATATCGTCGATTAGAAACACATTAAGAAATGGCTGTAAATACGCGCAAATTACAAATTGCAAAAGGTCTTTGCAAAAGCCGAAACTGCTGTGCCATCCTTTAATGATAACCATTTTAAGCCTTTATTTGCTACTTGCTACATTCATTGCTATTTAGACTTTAAAATTAATAGCCATTCAGTAGCCATGTTTTATCCAGAGGGCCTCAAGTCGCTTACTATAATTTGCGTTGGCGTCATTGTTCAGTGAAGTTAGTGGCCATTGGCAGCAGACGTTATAAAGTGGTTCTGCATCGTGCCACATTGTGGCCCTTCAAAAATCTGTTAACAGCATAGAGTTAAAGCCTAGTTAAAACCTAGTAGTAACCCTAGACTTCTTTGTGGTAGCCTCGTTGTAATGTAGTAAATTTGTAGAGCCGCCATGTAAGCAGTTTGTTTGGTCACAGGTTCGAAAACAAAAGAAAACGTAACGCTTGATTGCTAATCAAAATATTTAAATACCTAGAGGCTGTAAGAAAATGTATTTTTAAAAGGGTTCCATGATAATGCTGCAAGCTAAAAATAACTTATGGTAGCTCTTTAGCGTTGCGATGAGGCAGCTTCGACATTGGGACCGAAGATCCTTAAAATGGTTTAAACCCAGTAAACAGATTTATGGGGTGTGCGGTTACAAGATATTGAAATGGATTATTATGATTTGAATATTGAATAATGATAAAACTAAAATAGTAATAAGAATTTAATTTGAAGTAAGCACCTACAATACTTAAATAATAACTATATCCAATTATGAACTTTATAAAATTTCAATTTTAAAATTCAATTGAAAATTAACTCTTAAAGCAATATCTCAATCGTTTTTGAATCCCTAACATTTTAAATATTTCGGTAATAACTTTTTTTTTTCAAAAGTTGAGATTCTGTAATGAGCCACAGCAGACAGACGAAGTAACTCCATTGTACTATGACCAAGTTCTTTAATTTTAATAAAAATTAATAAAATTAATAAAACAATAACGAAAATTAAATGATAATAAATAAATAATGTATCTTTCATTCAAATGTACGTCTCCTAAGTCTCCTCACACTCTGAGAGTACTAAATCCGTCCCGTGGACGGGACGGGACGGGCCGCATTGATATAAGATGAGATTATGGGTAAGTGAAAACTAAACCAGAAATTAAGAATAAGTGGTATAGTTACGCCAAGGTATAGTGCATTCTCTGGCAAACAAATACCATAAAACCTAAAGCACCAGATTCTAATCAAATTTCAAATCGTTCATTAATACATAATCTTATATTTTATCTGACTTAAAGCTCGGTGCTACTTAGGTAGACTTCAGAATTACGTCTTGGCAAGCTCACAACATCTTATATTAGCTCAACATCTTATATTACCTCGGATAAAATAGATTCGAAAGCGCAATATTTCAATTAATAATAAACCAAACATTCTTTATAATCCAACTATCTTGCATGGATTTCCCTGTAATGGCACTGGCCAACATGTTATGGGGAAACTATCCGTAACATCTAGACACACGATGCTTTTACTCTCCCTATCATGTATTTCCTAGTGACAACGATATTGGCTACAATTCGTTTCCTAATCGGTTGAATTTCGTGTGACTACTATTTTTTTATTTATGTATTAAGCGAAACATTGATAGTTTTTTTGTTGCCAGCATATAAACCACCTGATTGAACAAACGTTCGTTTCAAAGTGCGAAGCAAACCAAACTTTTGAAATATATTATATCAATTTTAGACGAAGGGTACTGGAACCGAATCGTAGTCACACGATAATAAAAACATACATAATTAGGGGTTTAATCTTGGGAAGACAAGTTACCACTGATTGTTCTGCATAACAAACGAAACTACCAATAAGATATCATCAACCTTTCCCGTCGGCCATGTCTCGGAAACCTTCGATGTCTCGAAGCTTACTAAAACTAACATCGATAAAAACGTCCGATCTCGTAATTTTTCCAGGGTATAGTAGACTTTTTTGTCAAACCCAGTTAATGGTTTTAAAGATCTAAGGAGTGCGCACGAAATAATTGTAACATAGAAAATCAAAATATCAAGTAAGCTGTGAATCCAAATTTGTTCATGTTTTTTTTTTTGTATTATACCTCACTTTATGTACATTTTTTACCAAGAAACAAATTAGAATTCTTTGTTTATAAGGAAGTTATGAACCTTTTTAGAAATCCCCTCTATCAAGGACTTTATGGTTCTTCATGAATGTTTTTGGAAGCTGAAATCCTCTTTTTCTTATATATTCTTATTTTCTTCGATTAACCTTTCGTATCCTTCAGTATTCTCTTAATTAGCGCCTAATAACGTTCCTCTGGTCTCATTTCTAGGCAGTACTGGTGAACCACCTCCTGTCCGAAGCAATTTGGATTTTTAATTAAAAATGTTCTTGACACTTTTATCTCTGTGTAGGTCACCCGATCCACATTCTCGGCCAGATCTTACTTTTCGATCAATGTTTAGATTGTCATTATTGTTTCTCAAAACCCGGTTAACAGTTTGAAGGGATACTTTAAGAGTTTTGGCCATTTCTAGGTGACTCCATTTCGTATTTGGTTAAAAAAATATCACAATGATTTTTCGAATTTCAGTAGACATTTCTAGTAAACACTTCTGTGGAAATGAATAAAACTTATTTTGTGTTCACATGTTATTAAATCCGAAATCAGATACTTCTAATAAAAATGGGAAGAAAAATCTATGTTACAATTTTTTCGTGTGCACTCCTTATTTGTTGTCTCTACATATCTTATAGTCACTGCGCTAAATCGTTTCGTTTAAATAAATTCGAGATACACGGAAATTCATGAGACATGAGACACTTTCTCGTAACAATATCGTGCGTCAAATGTGACCTGCAAGTAAGGTAAATATTCATGAGATTTGTCAGAGCATAAATAGCATACTTATCTTTCCAGTCTCCCATTCATTTCGAAATAAATGCGTGAACGATACGATATATCGGTGAATTCGTACGATATCGAATCATATTTATGTCTAATATCGCACGCCAAAGTGTACTAAAATGCACGTAAAGATATCGCAGTTTTTCAGAAACGAGAATAAAACGATTCTGCATTGATATAGCATCGAATAGTGCAATTATATCGAGATCGATACGATAAAAATTGCAATATCGATGTGAAAAATCTTAAAATACCGTAACATGTCATGAATTTGTATAGTACACAAAATTTTAAAAATTAGTAGCGATAAAGCAATGATATCGAACTTTTTTTTTCGAAATTAGTTCGAGAAAACTTCGATCTTCGTAGATCTCCGAAACATGGAACATGGGTGGGAACAAAGCCTGAATTTCCGAGATTTTACGAAAATTAGAAATGATATAGCTACGAACACAAACTTTTTTTATCACAGTTAGTTCGAGAAAGCTTCGAGACATCGAATATATGCAAGACATTTAAAATACTACGAAGTAATACAGAGTAGTGGTTTTTTGAAATCTTAAGAGTACGGAACTTCGGGAATAGTATGCACTATTAGTTTAAAGTTATCTTTTTTATATACTCTATTCACAGAAATATTTACTAATTTTAATAAAATTATATTATATTAATCATGACATTGTTTGTTGGGTTAATCTTGCAAATAGAGATCTCCCAGCTGCACGCGCGCATGTGTGCCCAAGTGTCATAAATAACGAAAAGGAACTTGCTCCACATGCCTTGCGGGGGGAGAATATTTAATAAGGCAGACATGCAGCGAGCCAGTTGTGACTAAAATGCGCCTCTTAATCATTTTTATAATTGTAACAAGATGCTGACGAAGATAGCCACGCCGTCTTTAGCCTCTGTGAATGCTGCCACATTTATCATTGCAGCAGCAGGCACATGGTGGCATCATTTTTGAAGACGAACATTTAGCTACATTTAAGTGCCTACTTCCGATCTTATCCACAGTTTGTTGAGGATTTTTTCATTCTTTTTTTTTTGACTCCTCCGGTTGCATTTGGTTGACCCACTAAACGCATTTATTCGATGCCAATTTGCGCACCTTGATGCGCTTCCCATTGTGCTTCACCACCACGACTCGTCACGCAACAACAACTCGATTCGATTTGCGGCGGGGGTCTACGGTTGCCTCCGACTGTTGCGATTGTCTGCCATGGCAGCGTCGCGACGTTGTTTTCTGAACTTTTGGGTGCGTTCAATGCCGCGACTTTAAGCTGCTCTTTAATAAAATGGAATAATAAATAACTAAAATAAAATAAAAAAATATTAAAATAAAAAAATATTATAATCGAGGCGTTCGAAATTGATGATTTTAAGCTTGGCTAATCATATAGCGTAGTCGGCGACGTGTTTAATGACGCGCTTTAAGTAGAGCAATTTGCGATATTAAACAAAGTTATTTGTATGTCAATTAGTGATATTAATTGGATATTTTATTTTCAACGTTGATATTATAAAGATTTGCACAAAATCGGTGATTGATACCCAAAGGAATAACGGCTTTTTCTATGGCGGTTTTCTCTTTCATTTCAATTTTAGTTACAGTTTAAAATTAAAGTTTTTTACTTACTTAAATATTTTTGTTATAAAACAAGATAATTTTATTTTAAAACATACAAAAATAAAAAAAGAATTCTTCATTATGATGAATTTATTCATAAATATTATGAATATTTTCACCAACTATCAGATTCATCATATTGATACCACCGTTAATTAAATGACTAATTAATGAATGCATTCATTATATATATGAACAAAATATTCAATGCAATGAATTTGAATTGTCATATTGATGAATTTGTGCATAATATTTTTTCAATTTTTTTTTTGTTTTATAAAATAATTCGAAAAAACAGTATTGTAAACATTTCATTTAAAAAAAAAAACTGTCAAAAAAACATCCGAAAAAAAAATTTCGGAAAAAAAAAATCGTCCCGAAAAAAAAAAAAATTCTTTTTCGTAAAAAAAATTGTTCGAAAAAAATTTTTTTTTCAAAAAAAAAATTGTTCGAAAAAAAATATTTTTTTTTTTAAATATATTTTTTATAAATATAACTTTATATTAATAAAAAGTAGTAATTATAATAAATATATTATGAAACATTTTACTAATTTATGCATGTCGAGCAAGCATTATATAAGAAGAAACATACAAGAACTACTTGAGAACTGAGAAGTACGTCAAAAAATGAACGAAAAAAAGAATGTTGATAGAAAGTTGGTTTAATGAACAGCGTTCTTCAATATAATGAACATATATGTTGTATTTTATATTTTGGTTCATTAATATGATGAAACGTATTCTTCACATACAGTTCATCATATTGAAGAACACATTTTCGACAGTTACCAAGTGTTGGAAATTAAACTATTTTTTGAGAGTTTTTATATTTTATTTAAGAAAGAACTTTAAAAATTATAGTCGTTTTCTTTAATTATTTTTTCCAACTGAAAATTTAAGACAGATAAATTATATTTTTTGAAAACAAAATTTTTGTGTAACTAGATTTAAAATAATAAAAAGTTATTAAGGTATTCGTAACTCCAAGCTTTCTTCATATTTATGATAGCATTCATAACATTGATGTCGTTATTCATTAATATTGGGAGTTATGTGAAAATATTTATTTTAAAGATCATTGGTTTGTTATTAGACAGAAAATTCAATTGATCGCATTTATAGGAAATTTTTGTTGTTGTTTATTGAAATATAAAAATTTGTTCGAAATTTTTTCGAAATAATTTGAACATTGTTGTTTTTGACGTTTTTTTTTTTTTAAAGTAGTGATTTCGACAATTGCGTTGTTTTGTCGGTCAATTTACTTTTGACAAAATTGGTGTTTTGGTCGTTTTTTTTTGTTTTTTTGTAAAATGGTGATTTTTTCATTCCATTGTTTGTGTCGGCCAACACTTTTTTTCGATAATTTTTTTTCGAACATTACTTTTGTCGATCATTTTTTTTTGTAAAATAGTAATTTGCAAATTTGCGTTGTTTTTGTCGCCCACATCTTTTTAACAAAATTTTCTATTTCTAAATTTTTCGAACATTATTGTTTTTGTCGCAATTTTTTTTTTGTTTGAAAATGTAATTTTCTCGAATATTGCTGTTTTTGTCAATTTTTTATGGTGATTTCGACCATTCTATTGTTTGTGTTGTCCAACAATTATTTTTCGGAAATTTTCAAATATTGTTTTGGTCGATAATTTTTTTTTTTTTTAAATGGAAATTTTTGCGTGGTTTTTGTCGCCCCCAATATTTTTTAACACAATTTTCTTTTTCGAAAAATTTCGAACATAGTTATTTTTGTGGAAAATGTTTTTTTCGATTTTTTTTTTTGTAAATGTAATTTTTTCGAACATTGTTGTTTTTGTCAAAAAAAATATTTAATGGTGATTTCGACCATTCCATTGTTCTCGTCATTGTTGATTTTGTCAATTTTTTATGGTGATTTCGACCATTCTATTGTTTGTGTCGTCCAATAATTATTTTTCGAAAATTTTCAAACATTGTTTTGGTCGATCATTTTTTTTTTTTTTTAAATGGAAATTTTTGCGTGGTTTTTATCGCCCACAATATTTTTTAACACAATGTTCTTTTTCGAAAAATTTCGAACATAGTTATTTTTGTGGAATTTTTTTGTTTGGAAAATGTTTTTTTCGAACATTTTTTTTGTAAATGTAATTTTTTCGAACATTGTTGTTTTTGTAAAAAAAAAATATATAATGGTGATTTCGACCATTCCATTGTTGTGTCGTCAAACAATTTTTTTTTTCGAAAATTTTCAAACAATGTCTTTGTTGATAATTTTTTTGGAAAATGGTAATTTCGATTTTTGCGTTGTTTTTGTCGTTTTTTTTAAATGGCGTTTTCAAACATTGTTGTTTTTGTCGACCAAAGTTTTTTTTTGATACAAATTTAGTGAGAGTTATTCAAGAACTTCCCAAAAAAAATTAACCTTTATATTTGACCTTTGGTCAAAACTAAAAGAGTTGTAGTTTGGACTACAATTAATTTCGAACAGAATTAGAATAACTTATAGTGTTTATTAACCAAAATTTCAAGCTCCATCAACCAATTTGTAGAAAAATTGGTTTGAAAAGATTTTTTGAAATGAAAATTTTGAACATTTACATTACATTTTTATTATTAATATTCAATTTCATTAACAAAAAATACATTACTTTAAAATTCTGTTGCAAAAAACATAAAATTACATGCCGAATTATAATTCAAACTGAGGTAACCACAACCTCTGGCTCCCAATCAGCAGTACCGAATCAATAGGTCATCACAATCGTATAATTCGGTTGGGCAATTTTATTGGTTGCAGCAACAAATCACTTTTTTTTGTTGAGTGGAGTGAAAGTTGACAATCTTATATGATAAAACGCAGTAAAAGTAACAATAAAGAGCACAAACAAAAACTTTGCACAAAATAAATAAAAATTAATCAATTTTAATTGACCTACTCCGAAGTAGAGTGCAGCAAACAAACATAATAAATGCCAAGCTTTTACGAAAACTCAACGCAATCAATATCATGTACTGACTGACTACTCCACCCTTTGTGAAATAATCACGTCTGTTTTTTATGCGGTTTCATGCGGTTTGGTGTAGACATCCAGTACGAAGACAGTTCTGCAGGAAACCTAAAAATAAATGTAAATTTTTGTTAAGACTCAAATGCGCCAAACATATGGTCAACGAAATGGCTGGTCAACACTTTCCCGAAATAAATTTATGCGTAACTTTTGGCTGTCCGACAAGCCCTTGTCTTCGTGTTACCTCATTGCAAATCGAACTGCTCAACATATGACCATTTATAGTGGGAGTCTTTGCAGTGTTCCTCCTCCTCTACAATGTGGTATATCATTCAATATATTCCAATTAAATTGTTGTCATCACCAACATGGACAGGTTTATGAGTCACCATGCGCACACAAGTTGATGGATTTCATTGGAGTTGATAGTTGTTTTTGTTGCAACGAATTCCTGTGGGTATAAATTATTCTTTGTGTTATGGTCATAAACCACAACATGTTCTTTGTTTCTTTTGCATTTTCCTTTCAGTGCGGTTTGAATGCAGTAGTTGCTTCCTCAAAAATCATGTCAAAAATGGCGCACTTTGATGAGATTTTGTTACCATTTTTGTGGAATTTCTGCAGACCAAGAATATACAGAACGCACTTACGTTTGGAAACGCACTAATGAGCACCTTAAACGGTGTCTTAGGGCAGCATAAATTTCACTTCTTATGGTATGTTGTTGTATGAAATCTTTGGGCAACAGCAAAATATATAAAAAAATGTACTTAGAGTTGGAAGCACTTGAAAGAAAATAAAGTTATTTTAATAAATTAGTACCTATGTAAACCAAAAAAATATATGCGTATAAAAAAATTAACATGTTAAGAGATGAAATTATTTTTTAAATTCTCTAATTAAATGTGACATAAAATAACTTTTGAGTATGCTCAATGAGATATAGTTTTTCTTGTAAGGAATGACGAGCGGAACTGCGGATCCAAATTTCAAACAGGTATCATCCCTCCAAAATTACCTTTAATTAGTCCAAAACCGTTTTTTAGAAATTATGTTTAGTGCTTCAAATTGATTAACTTATCAACTAAATAAATTTTATTAATGTTTTGTAATGAAATGATAAATATTTCTGCGTTAAAATAGATAAAAATCAAAAAAATCTGTTAAAAATTGATTGAAATAAAGATCAAAACAAAATTATTCTCATTTGTACCAAAAATTTCATTATGACTGAGTATTGTGAGAAAACTATACAAGATAGAGCAGCATAAATTCAAGCTCAGCGAGTAATGCTGATCTAAAACATGTTGCAAACTTGAGTTGAAAATTATTCCGGAAATTAAAAATAAAAAATAGGATGGGATATTTAAAGAAAATTTTGTGATAAGATGTTGTGGAAACGGAGTATAATTTGATTGTATAAAAATACTACATGTATTTCCAAACACATAAAACTGATTTGTTGCGGCAACTATCAAAATTGTCCTACCGAATTATTCGGTTGCGGCAATAACTAATAAAGTAGTTGCAACAACCTCTTAAATCGAATGTGGCAACCTCCATGGATGTATGCATGTGATCTTCAAGTAGCTGCTCTTGAGGTTGTCGCAAACTCCAAGTAGGTGAGCATGAGGCTGTCGCAAACTTCAATTGAAATTTTATTTTAATAAAGTATTTTTGTACATTACACTTATTTATGTAAAATTTTCTATATGATAGGAAACCTGGGTAAAGTGGAAATTGTACTTTTTGGACAGGTTTTTCTCACTTAAAAAATAAAAATAATTGTGACATTCAACTTTTTCATTCATGGTTATAATCAAATGTATACCTCTTTATTGCATTTCGAGAACAAGTAAAAAATGTTTTTTTAAAGTTTTTTTAGAGCGTTCGTTTGCAAACAAAAAGTGTGAGTTTTAGTCTTTTTTATTTAGGATGTTGTATATCATTTAAAATAACGAACAAATTTCGATATTGGGGTAAAGTGGCAAATGTAATTGATGGAATTCTTATTGTAATTTTAGTGCTAATATTGTGTTATATGAATTATTTAATTGGTTTAAAATTTAAATTTGGCTTCACCTGAGACAAGATCAGAATTGCAGAAGAAAGCCAAGAAGCGAACCTTTAATAAGAGCAAAAAGAATACATCAGCATAGATTCATTTTCATATAAGAATTTTGTACAATTTACTTTAATGAAATTCCTAAGCACTTGACGACCAGCGCATACATTTCTTTCCATTGTCACTCAAAATATTCTAACTAGGAGTAAATGCACCATTTTTTTATTTTGTATTTTAATAATACAACTACTGAGATGTTTATGAATTTAAACTTTTTTTTCTTATTATTTTTCCTTGCATTACCATTCTTCTTTTATTACCTTATTATAAAGTATTTTATCCTTAATATATTTGACTTTGTTATAAAGAAAACAAAACCTGGAAAAGAAAGACTAAAATAGCATTTTGGAAAAAAAAAAAAAAAAGGATTTTAACCCCAATATTTTCAATAGGTCCAATATTGAGGTGTTCTGAAAAATCTCTCAAAAATCTAATAAAAGGCATACGAATGATATTCTGTTAATACAAAATGTTAGATCATGAACCAGTCTATGGCATATAATCTTCAAAAAAATTACAAAATGTTCAAATATACGTTTTTTTTGAGAAAATCAAAACTTTTTCCCTCTATTATATAAGATGCGTAAATATGTATGGCACGCACTTAATTTCAAAAACTTACCTACTAAGTCCTGTTCCCTGTAAAATAAAAACAACCCAGTATACCACGACTCGGAGCCTCCAGTATATCGAACAATTCTCGGAGTGGCTTCGAGAAAAAAAAATCGATCTCGTTATAATATCGAAACTAATTTTTATTGATTTTTGAATTCAATTATTTAGATATTTTCTGAAATGTCTACGAGAAAAAAAGTTGATCTCGTTGTTATATCGAAACTATTTTTTAAAGATTTTCGTATTCAGTTGTACCTCCTTTCTGGTACATGCCTGCTTTCGTCCGCTGGATATAATTTTGAATGATATGCAGCTCCGAACAGTTGGAACACCCTTTTGCGTTCAAGTTATGTCAGTGTCCGCAAGAGTTAGGTCAATTTCATTATTATAAAAGCAACGATTTTCGTAAATGTTAGAACTCATGATTGCGACTCGTTTCCGATTTTAAAAATAAGTTCACCAGGTGTCCAGTGACCTTTTGCTGTATTTACTTTTGTTTAAAATAAATAGAATGGACATTATTTTTTTATATTTTTATGTTAATGTCACTTTATTTCATTAAAAATAAATGTATGAAAATAGTGAGCTTTGAGTTTTCATTTTTTATTTATTTTTGTTTTTGATGTCAGAAAAATGTTCGTTCAGAAATAAAAAAAAACAGTTGGGAAGGTTAGATCACATGGGAAATTTTAAAGTAGGTGTAATTATGATAGTTAGAATTATCAAAATTATAGTCGGTCTAAGCCGACTATGAATACCCTACACATATGTGTGGTTACCATTCAAAGTGATATATAGGTCACCATGGTATACGAATCCTGAAAATAACTACAAACTTTCCATCCCTGAAGATTTTTCTTTCATTTGATACCCATATTTACAAATGGGTAGGTATACCGAATTTCAATTTTTTTTTTTTGTGAACCACAAGTCTTTTCGCCGGAAAACATTATTATCATGTATTTGAGCATGATATCAATATATATTTGACCAAAAAAGTTTTCCTAAGCACGTATAGATAAAAATTGATCTTTATATGTACATTTTATATGAGGTATTTGAACATAAGTGGTCGGATCATAGGTCACAATGGACCGCACATACAGCGTAGGTATATTAGTAATCTAAGTTATAAGTTTCATTTATCTAGCTTTTCAATTTTAAAAGTAGTAGGGATTTCAACAGACAGACAGACGGACAGACAGACGGTCAGACGGACATCGCTAAATCGACTCAGGATCATGCTGATCCAGAATATATATACTTTCCCATACCGGAGATGCTTCCTTCTGGGTGTTACAAACGGCGTACCAAACTGAATATACCCTTTCACTCTTAGTGTAGGGTATAAAAATGTAAACACATGCTAAGTTCGTAGACTCATTTTCGAAAACTAAGGACTGCGTCGAATAAAATTGTCCGCTACAAAAATGAAAAAATCTAGAAATCTAGTAATCGAATTTTTATAAAATAAATTTTTTTTTTTTGCAAATTATTTTTAGATTAAAAAAAAATATATAAAAAAACCAGAAATTAATATTTTATAATAAAAAGTTTTAATTTTTCCGGAACCCCTTCCATTAATGTTGTAATGGTAGTGTCCGACACCCTCACAGCTGCGGAAGACCACTTTCTTTTAAAGTCTTGAAGTTCTTTGGCCACTTTTTTGTTGTCTTCATCTCCCTTTTTACTAAAGCCCAGTATCTCTCAATCGGTCTGAGTTCTGGACAGTTTGGTGGATTGGCTTCTCTAGGCACCAAAATCACTGCATTTTGTTGGATCCACTCTAAGGCCGTTTTGCTGTAGTGACATGAAAGGAGGTCAGGCCAAAAAAATGTGGACACTTCATGTTGGCGTAAAAATGGAAGCAATCTCTTTTGCAAGCATTCCTTCACATATATTTCGCTATTAATTGTACCCGATGTCACGAATGAGATGCTCCTTTTTCCACAACTGCAAATTGCTTGCCAAACAAGGAATTTCTTTGGGAATTTTGTCATTTTTATACCCTACACTAAGAGTGAAAGGGTATATTCAGTTTGGTACGCCATTTGTAACACCCAGAAGGAAGCATCTCCGGTATGGAAAAGTATATATATTCTTGATCAGCATGACCTCCTGAGTCGATTTAGCGATGTCCGTCTGACCGTCTGTCTGTCCGTTTGTCTGTCCGTCTGTCTGTCTGTCTGTCTGTCTGTCTGTCTGTTGAAATCCCTACTACTTTTAAAATAGAAGAGCTAGATAAATGAAACTTATAACTTAGATTACTAATATACCTACGCTGTATTGGCGAGATCGGCCCATTGTGACCTATGATCCGACCACTTATGTTCAAATACCTCATATAAAATGTACATATAAAGATCAATTTTTATGTATACGTGCTTAGGTAAACTTTTTTGGTCCAATATATATTGATATCATGCTCAAATACATTATAATAATGTTTTCCGGCAAAAAGACTTGTGGTTCACAAAAAAAAAAAATCGAAATTCGGTACACCTACCCATTTGTAAATATGGGTATCAAATGAATGGAAATTCTTCAGCGATTGAATGTTTGTAGTTATTTTCAGGATTCGTATACCCTGGTGACCTATATATCACTTTGAATGGTAACCACACATATGTGTAGGGTATTTATAGTCGGCTTAGACCAACTATAATTTTGATAATCCTAACTATCATAATTACACCTACTTTAAAATTTCCCATGTGATCTAACCTTCCCAACTGGTTTTTATTTAAATTTTTCAGCGACATTTCCTCGAGAATCGGCTGTATAAAATTCCGGCTGTATAACATTCTTATCCAATTCGTCGTCCATTATGCAGCAATCGAATTAAAAAAAAAAATCTTGGTTCAACTTTTTAGCTCGTTGTTTTGCGTTTTCATTCTTGACGGCATTTCTATCCGGAACTTTTTGGACCTTGTACGTCTTCAGCCCAGCTTCTTTCTTAGTCCTGCGCACAAACGATTCTGAGCAATCCGCCTTTCTCGCCAATTTCCTTCCGGATATGCTTGGATCTTTCTTTAAAATATTCACAACTTCTTCGACTTTTCACGATCATGTGGGCCTTTTTTTTACCAGAACCTTTCTTCCGATCAATACTCAGGTCTTCCTTAAAGCGCTTGATAACGCGAGAAATTGTCTTAGGGTTAGCCCCTACCTCCTTGGCAATTTTTTTAAAAGACCAACTAGGTTTAATTATAATTTCTCGCACTTCCACTTCGTTTACCATTTTCGCGTTAAATAAATTTTGTATTGACTATAACTGACACAAATTATTTTCTACCATTTAATTCAGAGCTACTATGATCAAATTTTTTTAATTTGAATCTTGCAATAGCACATTATGGGAAGATATGTAACGGACAATTTTATTCGACGCAGTCCTTATGTTGTTTAAATTGAAATTGAATATGAAAATAATATACGAGAAATTAATATAGGGTACCCAGTAGGAGCAACTGACAGAAAATAAAATGCAATGGAAAATGATGATGGTTATAGTAATTGTGTTACGAAATTAAAATCAATAGAATAAAAAAATATATTAATGTTAGTGCCGACCATGATGCCGAAGCAAATAATAAAAAAAAATAGAGAAATAGAGAGGTAAAGAAATTTCTTTTTGATTTTTAAATTTTTTATTGTCATTGCGGATGACATTTATGCGTCATCTGCATTTATTTAAAACAATCAGAAAGCCCCATTCTGTCGTCAAGAGCGCTTCGAATCTGAAATAATTCTCGTAACGAGAAACCTTCATTATCTCGGTTCGATATCGGCCGACTGTTTTGGTAGGAATTTTCCTATATTATCATTGCAAGAAGTGGTATCGATATCGGAAAAATTCTTCGACATTTCGAAACATTTTCATTGCGATATCGAACCAGTTTGGTATACTGGGTAAGTATGAAAAGCTACATTTTTTATTTTATGTCATCAATATCCAAAACAGTGTAGTGCAAAAATTACTTAGGTTGGGTTAGGTAGTGAGGATGTTGACAATGCAAATATATAAAGATATTTGACGCTTGCCAACCCACTGAGACCATTTTTTTGTCCATTGTGTTTCCACTGTTTTATTGTATACTAGCTGGACCCGTGCACGACTCGTGCCAAGATTTTGTGAATTAAAAGATATGGAGCGATTTTATTAATATAAAAAACATTTTTATTATTTATATCAGGGGCCCGTGCTTGGCTGTGGTTTTATTGGTTTTAGCCAAATAATTCTCCGCGAAAACAACTTTTGTCAAAGACAATATTTTCTCAGACTGCCCCGTAAAATTCTTCCCCATAGAACGCTTTCCCGTATAATTTATCCCGGTAGAAATCTTCCCGTAGATCTCATCCCGGTAGAATTCTTCCCGGTAGAATTGTTCCCGGTAGATTTCTTTCCCGTAGAATTCTTCCCCGTAGAGTTTTTCTCAATAAACATTTTAGTGTGGTGAGTTTCAGTGTGGTGAGTTTAAGTGAGGTGAATTTTGGTGTGATGAGTTTTAGTGTGGTAGGTTTTAGTGTGGTGAGTTTTAGTGTGGTGAGTTTTAGTGTGGTGAGTTTCATTGTGGTGAGTTTTAATGTGATGTGGTTGCTTTTGTATATATTTTTTTTGTATTTGAGTTTTTTGTTTCATCTTTTTAGCATGTTTTTGTGCTGAGTTATGTCGTTTGGAATGTTTAGGTTGTATGGGAGATACCACGCGCCTTTGTCCAATCCCGCCTATGACACCCTCCGGACTCCATAGTATCCTGTTACAAAATTTCAGTTAAATCGGTTCAGCGGTTTAAACGTGATGCTGGAACAAACAGACAGACCGACAGACTGACTGACAGACGGACCAAGAGTTTTATATATATAGATATCCATAGGTGAGTAATATTTAATTTTATATATTCCATTTTAGATCTAATTACATTTTTATTATTTTTTTTCTCTTAAGAATATGTGTTAAGAAGGGGATTCGTGTCTTCCCTCTTCTGGGGCCATCCTGATGCCCTAACGAACATCATTATCTGCATTGGGTGCGTTTCGTGGTTCTTTTCTAGTTCCAGAAAGAAAAAAGAACCTAGAAATTTATTTCTTATTCGAGCCATTGCTGGGCATTGGCAGAGAAAATGGTAGCTGCCTTCATTAGCTTCACTATCCCCACACCACCTGCAAATGTCGTCTACCTGAGAACCCATCCTTCTCAAGTGGGTTCCCAGCGTATTGTAACCTGTTATTATCCCTACTAGTAGTCTTAGTGCTCTTTTGTGTAATTCTAGAATACTAGTACTGTGACCTTTGTCAAGATGGTTCCATGTTTTTTTGTCGTTTGCACCGTATTTGATCTAACCCAGTTCGTATTGCTAATGTTTTCTAGTGTTTTTGTGATCTGTAGATTGTATTCCGCTTCTTCTGCTCCTATCTTGGCTAACTCGTCTGTTTTTCATCCCGGAATACCTGAATGACCTGGTACCCAGCACAGTTTTAAAAAATTACTTAAAATAAAAAATAAAATGACACGTATTAAAAAAATTTCATTTCTTTTTTATTTTGTATGACAAACAATTTTTGATTTTTTTTTCTGGATAACAAATAAATTAACTTATTTGTTATCTTTTTATTCAAGAAGAACAGTTAGTATAGAAAAACAAATAAAATACTTTAAATTATTAAAATTAATTATTAATTTTTTAATAAATAATTAAAAACTGCTTAAAAAAATATTAATATCGCTATATTTAAAAAACTCTACAATCTTTTCTTTTTAATTTCATCCTAAAATAATCGCAAGGGATGTCAAAAAGAGATTCTAACTAATTTTGAGATGGGCATCGGACTTTTGAGTTTAAAGTGTTTCAGGGAAGGCATGAATAATGAAAATTAAAAAACGAAGGATGCCTGTTAAAATAATCACTGCTTCTGTATTTTTTATCCGATTTTTTTCATTTATAGTTGGTTGAAAAGTTATTTAAATGTTTCAATGTATAATATATATTCCATTCAATTTTGAAATTGTCGATTTAGGTACGAAAACGCGTACTTTGAGGTCCAGGTGGCTCCATTTTCCAAATTCAGATTTCATTGAATATTCTCTAAATCAATTTTCTCATCAAATAGATCATTTCTAAGGGGGGTGACCTCCTCTAGATTCGAAATCATGATTTTCCATTGTCACTATAGTGTATATACACAATATATTTTTCAAGAATCTAAAAAAAAAACATTATTTTAGTGACCTACAATGAAAAAAACATGATTATAATAAATTCGAAATATTTTCATATTATAACAAAATATTTTGCTAATTATCCTCATTAAGCGCTGTCAACAATTTATCTGCAAACGCATAAACAATTTCATTTGCGCCTCCATAAATAGCAACCACGGACAATGTCGCAGGCTTCGGGCCGGACCACTCTTAGCACCGCTTGCTGTGTACCACTTGCCACCACCAATGCTTGACAATCACAAGTATAACATTTAAGCCAAGAATCATGAAATTGTCAATTGCATTGACATTTCAAGGAATTACTTGAATTTCTTTGGAGCCACAAAAAAAATAAAATAAAAATTTTATAAAACAAAAAAAAAATGCTAAAGGGTTCCAATTGCAGTGGCAATAGTTGCCGCCGCTTTATTGCAACACCATCTTTCAAAGAGAGAAAGAGAGACCAAAACAACACTAATTGGCACCATAAATGGCAACAAAATGCATTGAGTTGCAAAAGGCTTGGTTGGCTGGGAAGTTGGGATGTTGGCGATATGGCCGAAAGACACAACGACGGTTGGACGGCAGGTCGGTCGAGTGGTTGGTTATTGGCTTTTTGGGAAGAGCACAAGTTGTCAGCGTGCTGATCATTTGGAAAATATGTCAAAATGTGGCAAACGACGAGTGCGTGCAATTTTTATAAATTTCTGTATATTTTTAAATGCTTTTTTTTATTTTATTTCACATTGAAAAAATGAAGTTTCACTCAGAAGCAATTAATTTAATCAGTTTTTATTTTTAATATTTATTACAAATTTATTTTTTGTATATATTTTTTGTATACAATATTTGACATGACTTCATTTCGTGTGTCATTTACACCTGTCATTGTTATAAGCCTGACAAAACTCCCCGGGGATTCTTGAAAATGGTGCAGTGCATTGCATGATTTTATCCGTGATTTTTTCGAATTGGAACGGGTTGGGGAATTTGATTGTTTGACCCTAGCTCAATTCTTTCTCCAAAGAAATTATAATACTTTTCTGACTTCTTGAAGTGGTTATAACCCTTTAATGGGATTTGTTATCAGAAATCCATTAAAAATTGTGGTAAAACAATAAGATACAAAACGAGTTGGGAAAGTTAGGTCACATGGGTAAGTTCGGTCACAAGGGGCGGATTTTTATAGTCGGTCGGGCCCGACTATGGAATACCCTACACCTTTGGTGGGGATATTAACCCTCAGAATATTATTCATATATCAGAAATTTACGTCTTATATCCCATAAATTAAAAAATTATATAAAGTATAAAAAAATTTGAAAAATGTAATTGGGCGCACCACACCTATATTTAAAATTTTGAAAGGCAAATATTTCATAGATATGATTTTAATAATTTACGGATCAAATTTCCACTATTAAAATCCGGGAAATAATGAAAAAAAAAAGTGGGCGGCTCACGCCCATTTTTGAGCTACATATTTTTAGGTGAATTCTAACAATACCTTTTAAATTTTATAACTATAAATTGAATACTTTCCGAGTTATTAGTCCCGAAAGAGTTATTTAAAAATGACTTGTATGGGAGGTGGGCGTGTCCGTTGACCAATTTGGCTCATTTTCAAACTCAGTTCCTACTTTTGACTAAAATATATTGAGACGAAATTTCATCGCATTCTCATCAGTATTTCTCAAGTTATTCTGTATTCGGACAGCAAGACAGCAAGACGGACAGACAGACGGACATGGCTAAACGGACTCGAGTAGTGATGCTGATCAAGAATATATATACTTTTCCATACCGGACACGCCTCCTAAGGGGCGTTACAATATATGCACAAAGTTAATATACCCTGTACCTCATAGGTGTAGGGTATAATTAAATTTTGGAAATCTTCCTTCAGAATTTTCCTATAATCGTTACTTAGACATCAGAAATGCACAATGAATTTTTCGCTACAAAATAACGAAATATATTGCTTGTCCTTTGAAACCTTTCGAATCCAAAAGCGCCTAACCCAGACGGATAGGGGTTAAGTTTATACTACATTTTTAATCCACTGATTATATAGAATACTAGCAGGACCCGTACACGACTCGTGCAAATATTTTGTGAATGCAAGGTTATGGAGCAATTTTATTAATATAAATAACATTTTTATTATTTTTATCAGGGACCCGTGGACGTATTTTTATTGGTTTTATAAATGTAGTAACCAAAATCAAATTAATTCGCCGCTAAAACAACTGTTCTCATATACAATTCTTTCTCAGACTGTGCTTCCCCGTAGAATTCTTCCCAGTAGAATTCTTTCCCGTAGAATTCTTCCCCGTAGAGTTTTTCCCAGTTTTAGTGTGGTGAATTTTAGTCTGGTGAGTTTAAGTGCAGTGAATTTTATTGTTGTGTGTTTTAGTGTGTAAAATTTAAGTGTGATCAATTTAGTGTGGTCAGTTTAAGTGGGTCAATTTTGGTGTGGTGAGTTTCAATGTGGTGATTTTCAATGTGGTGAATTTTAGTGTGATGAGTTTTAGTGTGGTGAGTTTTAGTGTGGTGAGTTTTAGTGTGGTGAATTTGAGTGTGGTGAATTTTATTGTGGTGAGTTTAAGTGTGGTGAATTGTAGTGTGGTGAATTTAGTGTGGTGAAATAGCCGTGGTAGCTCAGTGGTTAGTTCGTTAGACTGCGAGCCGAAAGGTCCCCGGTTCAAGTCTGGACTGGGGCTAACAACATATTTTCATAGAAACATTTTTCTATACCGCGCTACCTCTCGGCAGTAAATGGCAAACCTCCGAGAGTAAAAACATTGCCTATGAAAAAGCTCTCACCCGCCGTTCGGATTCGGCAATAAACTGTAGGTCCCACCAATTTGAGTACAAACATAACACGCACAGCTCAAAATAGTGAGAGAGCTCGGCATAAGTTCTTCTATAGAACTGTAGTGCCAAACTATTTTTATTATTATTAATTTTAGTGTGGAGAATTTTAGTGGTGAATTTTAGTGTGGTTAATTTTAGTGTGATGAATTTTAGTGTGGTGAGTTTCAATGTGGTGAGTTTTAATGTGGTGAGTTTCAATGTGGTGAGTTTTAGTGTGATGAGTTTTAGTGTGGTGAGTTTTAGTGTGGTGAGTTTTAGTGTGGTGAATTTGAGTGTGGTGAATTTTATTGTGTTGAGTTTTAGCGTGGTGAATTTGAGTGTGGTGAATTTGAGTGTGGTGAATTATGGTGTTTTGAATTTGAGTGTGGTGAATTTTAGTATGGTGAGTTTTAGTGCGGTAAATTTTAGTGTGATGATTTTTAGTGTGGTGAATTTTAGTGTGGTGAATTTTTTTCTATTCTTTTTTATTTTTCTGTTGTTTTTGAGTTATTGCCTAAGTTTTGTGCTTTTACTTTTGTGTTTGATTTTTGCTTTTGTTTTTGTGTTTTTGCTTTTGTATTTTTTTGTATTTGAGTTTTTTGTTTCATCTTCTTAGCTTGTGTATGTGCCGAGATATGTCGTTTTGAAAGTTTAGGTTGTATGGGAGGTGCCACGCCCCTTTGTCCAATCTCGCACATATATAGCCTATGACACCCTTCGGACTCCATAGTATTCTGGTGCAAATGAGTTAAATCGGTTCAGCGGTTTAGACGTGATGCTGGAACAAACAGACAGACAGACAGACGGAGCAAGAGTTTTATATATATAGATATAAAACAAAAAAATGGAATTCAAATTTTAGTGCCTCGAAGTGTTGGTAATCAACAAAAGTAATTTAACAGCATAACTAAAAACAAAGAAAAAACAAAAATACAAAAACATTAAAGGCAAATACCAACCAAAAGAAAAAGCACAAAACCAAAAGATGAAAATAAAAAGAACAAAAGAAAAACACAAAAACAACAGTGAAATCAAAAACAAAGAAAACATAAATCCAAAAACAAAACACAAAAATAAAAACAAATCCAAAGAATAAACAAAAAAAAAACATAAATACAAAACCAAATCGCAAAAACCGAAAGAAAAATGCCAAATAGAAAAACACCAAACTAGAAAAAAAGCGAAAAACAGAAAACAAAATCAAAATCAAACGCAGTGAAGTACAAAAGTAAAAATAAATACAAAGCCACAAAAACGAAAGCTAAAAAAATTAGCGAAACAGATAAAATCTAAATCAATCACAAAAACGCAAAACCAAAAACAAAAACACAAAAAAATAAAAAACGAAAATCACAAAATCGAAAAAAGCAAAGACACAAAATTAAAAACAAAAATAAAAGCAATAACGATACAGCAAAATCGAGCAAGAAATAGACACAAAAAAAAGCAAAATATAAAAATACAAAACAAAAATAACAAAAACAAAAAAATAAACACAAAAGCAACAAAAAAAAAGAAAAAATTAAATTTCAAAACTCGAAAAAACAAAACCAAAACACCTAAATAAAATCAATAACAAAATAACAAAAGGAATAACAAAAACTAAAAAAGAAAAAAACAAAACCAAAAAATTAAACGGAAATTTCAGATGCGCAGCCCGGGTAAAAAATACTAGTTATTTAAATATTCCTAATGTATTTATAATGTGTATGTTATAAAATGCATGAAATAAGAAACTATTTTCCTCTTTGTTAAATTTTTACATTTCCCACTTTACCCCAGGATTTTTCGAGAGGTCCGAAAATGTGTAGTTTTCAAAAATTGGCCAAAAATCAATTAAAGACATATAAATTATATTCTCTTAATGGTAAAAGTTACATCACGAACCACTCTATATAATAGTACCTTCAAAAGAATTTAAAAATATATATATATATTTAAATATATATTTTTTTAAGGCAGATCAAAACGTTTCCCACTTTACCCCAGTCTCCCCTAATAATATCCAATTTATTTTTCAGTTTTTCACTTTCGATTGTATATTGAAACAAATTTGTGCTCAGCGTGTATTTTTCATTTAATATACAATTGTTGTAACAATTTCATGACATCATTTCTTGTTTAAATTTTGAACTTTTTGTCTATATGATAAATTAAAATATGTACTTTAAATACTTATCCTACGCTGAAACGTATGTCTACCCTGAAAGCATACGCACGACACATGATTAACCAACAGAGCATTAATCATGCACATTTCGTATAGTTGACGCCAGTCTGAAGAGGACTTCGCTTATTAACTGATTACCATCTCAACATAGTTGTAGACGCCAGCAAGAACATTCTTTTAACACACTAAGTACGAAATGCAACAGAATGAACAAAAACAGAACTGACAACTACAGCAACCAAACGCCAGCCAAGTTTATTACATAATTACTATAATCAACTACAATTTCAAACGATTCTACTACGTTTTCAGGTTGCGCTGTCTGAAGAGACATTTCCAAACGAGTTTGAAATGGGTGTTGTTTTCCGCAACGTTTTATTATTAATTTTAAACATGCATTCATTAAGTAATTGATACTGACTACACTTTAATAAGCATCGACAAGATGCGAAAAGAAGGTGACTTAGAGGTTGGTAATAGACTTACGTTATAAATTATTGGGGAAAAGTTTAGAGTACAGAAGGAGCTCTAATGATTAAATACGATA
The DNA here is from genome assembly GCA_951804985.1 of Dryomyza anilis. Taxonomy (NCBI): domain Eukaryota; kingdom Metazoa; phylum Arthropoda; class Insecta; order Diptera; family Dryomyzidae; genus Dryomyza; species Dryomyza anilis. The sequence continues at coordinate 93,568,315 of OX638131.1, read as the reverse complement.
TTAAACATAATTATCATGTAAAGTTTTCAATGTTTCTTGCATATTAATTGAAAAAAAAAATGTAATCTGCTTTAAAGATAAGCAGTCAAATTTGATATAAGATCTCTTTGTTTTGACTTCATTTGGTTCTCTGATTAAAGTTATTTCGTGTGTCTCTTAAGTTCAGAGGTATGCGCATTGAACTTACATTTTAAATGCCTTGGGTTCAAAACATTGGGAATATATCCATAGAACAAAATTTACAATTCGTCAAAACTCTAGAATAAATTTACCCCATTAGGGCAGACATGTTCATAACCTGATCATGATGCTCTTGATAGGGAAAAAATTAAATTATCAGTTTCCAACCATTGCCATAAAACAATTTTTTTATTGGGGATGCTGTGGACTAGGGATGTCAATCCCGGACTATTTTTCAATCCCGAAATTTCGGGACTAAAAAATTGGAATCCCTGGATCCCGGGATTTAAAGAAATAATAGCAAAGGCATAAAATAACCATATCTATGTTTGAATAATAAGCCATTATACTGTTTAAGGCTCAAACAAAACTCATATATTCAAATGCATCTGTTTTCAGACACATTTTTTAAAGTTTTATGTGATTTTTAATTAATAACAATTTCAAAAATTAACTCAATTTAGGAACGAGGATTTATTTATGTAAACTAAATCGTTTCAGTGGATTTTATACTATTAGTTTAATCGAATTCAGATTTTGTAAAAAGATTTTTTCTCGGTCAAATTGATTTTATATGATTGAAATTTGTAGTACCCACAATTTGATTGTTATAAATGTGAAAAATAGTGAAAAATAGTGAAAAATGTTAGGGTGTTCAATTATATGTATATATGGATTTTGTTATTAATAAAGGTTATAAAGGTTACCTTCAGAGACAACGGTTCCAGTTTTATGGCTATTCGAAATCCGGATTTAATTCGCCAGCATAGTTTATAGTAAATCTTTCGACTGTCTTCAAAATAAAAGTTAGTTTATGGTTTGTTAAATTTGAAAAATTTAATAATAAGGCCAATTTATGGAATTATCGGAAAATAATATTTAGTAAAAAATAAATGATATTTTTTAAATCATTGGTAATACTAGAGAGAATACCTATTTCGACCATGGTATTGCTTTTTCTGTGTCCTTTCTACTTTTTGAGTAATATGCATTTAAAAAACTTATCTGTGAATTAAAATTTGTCTTTTAAATAAAGATAATGAATGTATATTTATTAACATATTTTTATAGAATTTTTATTCTGGAGATATTGCAACAGAATATATTAATCATGTGAAAGAAAAATATTGTCGATGCATTATTATAACGTTTTAAATTATGTTATTTAAAAAGAACGATTGAAATATCGATTGAAATTAATTGATATTTTAATGTATTAGTACAAAAAGTATCAACATAGTTCGTATTATTATAGAACATTAGAAATAGTACATTAGAATAGAACATAAACCCTAGTACTTAATAATTGTTATCATATATTTAGAAATAACAATAAAATACTGCTATAATTAATATTTTTTTTAAATAAAGAGTGAATTATTTTTATACAGTTGAAATTCAATAAAAAATGTATTTATCACAAAAATCAAAAAGGCACCGATAAGTAATACCATTGTCGAAATGAGTAGAATCTATAGTAATTTTAATATTAAAAAAAAAAACATCTTTTATTAAATATGATTTTCCGGTGATATCACAAATTCCTTTTTTCTCAATTTTTAAACTTCAACCGGTTATTGCAACAAAACGCAACAACGACATTCAGGTTGACTTGCTCATGGACAATAACTATTTTAATTTTTATTCAATGGCTGTTTAGTCTTTTTATAAAAAAAAGTTTTTTTTTAATGCAGTGAAAAATGCAAAAATAATAAATTGCATTTTTCTCCAAAACATAACGTATAAGAAAAAAACTAAAAACGCAGTTCGAATCAGCACATTAAAATTATGTAGAAATTATATGAATGAAAACAGGGAGGAACAAAAGTGATAATTTTGCAGAACAGTGTTATTAGTCGAAAGTGACGTAATTTTTAACAATTGTGAATTTGTTTATAGTCAAAAAGCAAGTAATTCATTATTATTGACATCAGAGTTTTTTGATTTTAATCCATTAAATGTTAGATTTATTTTTTCACGAAATATGTATAAAAATATTGAAAGACTTTTGAATAAACTATTAAAAATTGATCTACTAGCGTTTTTTGTAATCCCGAAAATCCCGGGATTTAACGGTGATCCCGAGATGAGTTTTTCGGGACTGATTTGACTCAAATCCCGGGATTGACATCCCTACTGTGGACCTTATTACTCGGAAGGAAATAAACTTCAAAAACTGAAGAGGAATTCGGTTCGAATGAAAAATAGCAGAACTTCACTAATCCCTAGTAGAAATTTGCCCGATGCGCCATCAGGAAATGATCGGGTTTAGTTGGGTAAGCCCTATTAGAGAAAATATGATCATTGCCTTTGTATGCCCTTATCATGCTTACCATATCAGGGTTTACATTATCTAAACAGTCAATGCTCCCGATCATAGCTACATTATTTGTTCCTCATAACGAAATTAGCATCAGGCAATGATCGAGATTAATGAGAGAAACCCTATTATGCTCGGGCTCAGACAAGGAAATTGTCGAGTAAATATTAATATGGGGAATTGCCCGATCAGTACATGATCATGTCCTGTGGTCAATACATGATCAGGACACTGCGTTACAAGGACATTATGGGCCTCGTCATATCCCGATCATCTCAAATAATGACATGATCACTTCATGACCATGGCCCTACCAAAATTTCTACTAGGGTATATCAATAAAATGATACTAAAATTCAAGAATTTATCATCTGCATATGAAGAAAGCAAATTAGCAAATTCAATTGACTATTTAATTGAAATAGTTATTGACTATTAAAAATCAAAGTGTTCTCTTTCAAAAATTGTTCAAAATTGTTGCTGTATTCTTCGCAAAAAGAACACGGGTTCATGTGCCTGTGGTAGTTTTCATCGATGATGCTTTGTCTGCTTTGTCTGTAACTAAGAGCAATTATTCTTGATGCATCAAAAATGTTGTTTTTCTTCATAATTTAATAAAACACGTGTTCGTGAAGCTCTAAATTACGTATTTGATAAATAAGTAAATCTGTTTCTAAAAATGCATAATGATTCCGTTTAGCTGTATATCACTTCGTATAGTTCTTGATTCCTTCTGGTTTTAGAAGTTTTTTCGCTCCCAAAAAAGTAATGATATTGACCAGTTTTTTAAAGTACAAAAATCAGTTCCTGGAATATATTAAATTGCCAATATAAAAATAAACAAATAGCCCTAAATGCTGAAGCAAGTAGTTAAGATTTTTTTAGTTTTATTTTAAACAGGCTATCTTAATGTGTCTATTTTTTAACCGTCTCCAAAATATACTGGGAATCAGCCTTCACATAAAAAATATATGTGTAAATATAGCCAAAAAAATGATCTATACAATTAATTTTTAATTGTTTCATCGCACATACGACATTTAATTATTTTGATTAAATACTTAATTATATTAATAATTAAATTTAAGGATAAACATACTAGATGAAATATTTTTATTTGTAATTTTTTTTTATATTTTTTATTTCAAATTTATTTTACTACTTTATTTCCTACTTGTTGTTTGAAGTTTGAACCACTTTTACGTCACCAATAATGATATATATATAATGAAAGGGAAATATTAAATTCATGATATACGAACGATGTACCGAAAAACAATCCGACGATACGAATAGGCAAGAACGCGTTGCGATGAACCAATATAAAATAAGATCGTTACAACCGTACCTGTAATACTGTGCAGTGAATTTAAAACTGTGTAATTGATGTAAAACTGTCGGTTTGTGTATATGGTATATACATATATGTAAATAATTAGTATATACACCAACCCAGATAGGATTTGATTTATACTATTAAATAATAAAAAATAAAAAAATATATTCAATTAATTATTTTGTATCAATTAATCTCAGTTACTATATTTACGCTCAATATTTTTTCAGTTCTTAAACTTTTGCAAAATTCTATAACCTACTACTTACACACATTTTACAAACATTCATTTATCTTGCTTTGTCGAAAATATTCCCCATATGTTCAAGAAAATTTACAGTTTTTGTTTTATCGCAATTACGTTTCTTTACTAAAAATTACATATATTTAATGATATTTTTATTCAACTGGTATCATTTTTCTATTAACAATTTCGCATTTCTCCCACAACCGTTACCAAAGTTATTACCACAAAAGTACATCTAGTTCTGCACTTCCTGGCCTCCCAGAAGTACCTAATATGCCATAATTACTATAACTGTACTCAATCCAATTTTGTTTTTATGATTTTTTTTTTCTTTACTTCAACCACAAATTACTCTAAGCCATGCTATGCAAATCGGAGGCATCCTACAAATCTGTGTCGATCGCCATTACTTTGATGCTCATATTGTTTATGCGATATTTTTTACATTGTTGATGTGGGATATTCTACTGATGATGTTTTGGTCGATGATGTTTAGGTTGATGCTGTGCATGAAGATGTTGCTACTTCTGTTGGTGATGGGTCCGTTGTCTATTACTGTCTACTGCTGTCTTCAGGTCATACGGTCATATCTGCATCAGAATTTCCGCAATCTACATTTTAATTTCTTTTATTAGGCACAGGACAAATCTTTGTCTGTCCACAATTTTTCTTTTACAACTTAATAGAATCCATCAATTGCAGGCACAAAACTTCAAGCATAGAAAAATTATTTGATTTTTCTCATTCAAAAGATTCTTTTCTATGGATTCCACTGGATTTGCATGAAAAATTAACTGCAATCAATCGTCAATTCAACGCGACGTTACGTCTTCACAGAAGACAAGAAGACGGTGTTGCACAGATGCACTGAATAGTAGTAGTGTGTTGAGTACGGTTTCGTTTTTAAAAGATAATAAGAATTTTTTAAATGCAGTACTATATTTTATTTTTAATTATAAAACAATATAAGACATACCCTATGAAGAAACGAACTGTCTGACCAGTTCGTTGACGGGTACTTCAGAGATATATATCGGTCATGAGGTTGAAAGAACGAATTAGTTAGTTGTACCAACTAACTTCATTCGGTTAAATTGAATTGTCTACAAATATTAGCACATACACACACCCATTGGTTCTAAATCTGTACTAAATTATTCTAAAACAGTTCGAAATTGGTTGTAGTCCAAACAACTTTATATTATGTTTTATTATATGTGAGAATAAATTAGACAAACCAACCTAAGTATTCTAACACACACAGAATAGAGATTTATTGCGCCAACCAACTCTTTGCCCAACCAACTTATTCGGTTCTCTCAACCGCTAAGCCGGTTGTTATTGTCAAAATAAAAAGAATTGTAGTTTATACTGCAATCAATTTCGAATCGTTTTAGAACAATTTAATACAGATTTAGAACCATTAGGAGTGTGTATAGATTTATATTTCATGTGTATAGGCTAATATGGCAGTTCCGCCAGCAAATTTGTAAACCATTCGATTTAACCGAATTAAGTTAGTTGGTACAACTAACTTTTTCATTCTTCCCACCTCATGCAAAAAGAGAATTTTACTGTGTGCAGATTTTATACACAATTTTTAAGTTTATGGCGTTGTAGATTTGAAATTGCAAACTTTTTCATATTCGGACTTCGCAAAAATTCTCTACATTAATTTCTATCCAATAGAATATTTTTAATGGTTGCCCTTTTTTCGATTTTAAATCTTGCAAATCCAATGTCAGTCTAATATACATGGTACAATTTTTATATTTTATATAAATTTATTAGAAAACGAAAAAGTACCATTTTCATAAGTTACCTTTGAATTTAATTATTATAAAATACATTTTTATTTTCATCAACAGCAACTCTGCACGAAGATAGCAATAGAATTGCATGACGTGCGTTGCCATAACTGTTGGACTTTCTATCATTTTTATTGGCTTTGAATTAGGAGGACGCACCAAGAGAAGAACCATGAAGGCGCTTTTAATTATATCAAGACGAGAGAAGCGAAGACATTTTTACAACCTCCATATATTGAGTAACAATTGCTGAATGCAGATGACGATGAAGATGAAGTATTACTGCCCCAGTCTGTCCGCAGAACTTTGTCCGCAATTCAAGTCCCAGTATTTGCTGCAGAAATATCACATTTCAGCACATTTTATTTTTTTGCATAATTCTCCAGTTTATTGCGTGATAAATTAAGCTAAGTGTTTGTTGGCATGTCTTGATTTTTGAGTTGTCTAAATTCTGGTCTTAAGTGGGTTAAGTTTATGATGGTTAAATAAAAGGTTAATTTTTCATTAAATAATAAAAGTTTGTTAAGGGGGCAGCTGAAATCAAATAAATCAATTTAGCTATAAAAATAATTGAATCAAGTCTAAATCAATTTGAAATTTTTATACTTTATAAACCAATAGATCATTTTCTATATCCATACTTTTAGGAAAATTTTCGTATCCGACTTTATAGAATGTTTATAAAAGTTCTTTACCTCCTATAAACCTCAAACTCGAATAGTTTATAAATGTTGTTACAGTACTAGGGTTTATATGACTTTATTTTACGATTTGACAAATATTACTTTCTAGCTAACCTCAATGAGATTTCCAAATTTGCAATAATGAAAGAATTTTACATTAAAAATTTTGAATACTTATTTATCGATTTATCGTCGATTTTCTCAAACTGTGGTTGATTTTCTATCAAAAATTTGACATTTGCATTTTTTACATTTTTGAATGTAGTTTTTCCTCAAGTATACTGTGTGTGTGTGGTTTTGTTGGATATTTCTAGCCACATAACACAAAACCAAAAGGGCAAATTCGAAAAATTGAGAATGTTATGCCAAAAGGGCGAATCTTTTCGTTTTTTTGCCATAACTTTTTATTGGTATAAGATAAAATAATGGTGTAAAGGCATTAATTGTTTGTTTTTAAAGCACCTATCATCATCATCATCATCATCATTATTTTTAAATATTTTTTTGAATTTTTATTATTTCCCAGAAAAATGTTTGGCAAAATATATTTAAATAATGATGCCAATCGATAGGTGGTTTAAAAGCTAACAAGTAATGCCTTTACATTACTTAGTGCGTTGGACTGCGAGCCGGAAGGTCCCCGGTTCAAGCCTGGACTGGGGCTAACAACATCTTTTCATAGAAACATTTTTCTATACCGCGCTACCTCTCGGCATTAAATGGCAAACCTACGAGAGTAAAACCATAGCATTTGAAAAGCTCTCACACGGCGTTCGGATTCGGCAATAAACTGTAGGTCCCACCACTTTGAGTACAAATATAACATGCACAGCTCAAAATGGAGAGAGAGCTCGGTCTGAGTTTTTAAAGGACTGTAGTGCCAAACTATTATTATTATTTTTATTAATAAAAAAGTTATAGCATAAAAGACAAAAATATATGAGTTCTGGTTAAGATATAGCTTCACAAAATCTGTATTTATAATTTAGTAAGTTATCCAAAACCACAGATATTTTATATACGTTATAATAATTGATGAATCAACCCAAGGTGTATTTAACAAGGTGAGGAAAGTATAAAAACTCTTCTCATTTTTATTTTTCAATTTTAATTTTTTTTTGTCATTCGTTTGTTAATTTTCCTCGTTTCCGGTTAATAAATTTGGTGATTAAAATTAAAATTGTGAAAACAATTAAAAAACGAACATCGCGTACAAACTAATGCCGAGAACATCTTATTCTGCCTGTGACCAGTTGCGGTAAATGAAAATTTCATATTTCCCGCAATCTCTAGATGAAGAAATAAGGAGTGCACATTATTATCGCGAATTTATTGAACCCCCGGAAAAATAGTTCGCATTTATATCTGTATGGTATACCAAAATGTTGTCCTCTTTGTCGCGTGTTTCAAATATATTAATGTTAATCTACCGCACCAGTAAAGTTGCATCTCAAAACATGATCGTTGAGGTGTCAACTGTTCCGGAACTCCCACTTATGCCCATTTTTATGCCCCAACTGCCACGACATCTACTGCTTCAGCCTTTGAAGTAGGGGTTCAGATATGTCCGTGGCGTGGAACATCCCATATAACCAATATTTTTATACCCTACACTAAGAGTGAAAGGGTATATTCAGTTTGGTACGCCGTTTGTAACACCCAGAAGAAAGCATCTCCGGTATGGAAAAGTATATATATTCTTGATCAGCATGACCTCCTGAGTCGATTTAGCGATGTCCGTCTGTCTGTCCGTCTGTCTGTCCGTCTGTCTGTCTGTTGAAATCCCTAAGACTTTTAAAATTGAAGAGCTAGATAAATGAAACTTATAACTTAGATTACTAATATACCTACGCTGTATGTGCGAAAAAATTGGCGAGATCGGTCCATGGTGACCTATGATCCGACCACTTATGTTCAAATACCACATATAAAATGTACATATAAAGATCAATTTTTATGTATACGTGCTTAGGTAAACTTTGTTGGTCAAATATATATTGACATCATGCTCAAATACATGATAATAATGTTTTCCGGAGAAAAGACTTGTGGTTCACAAAAAAAAAAATCGAAATTCGGTACACCTACCCATTTGTAAATATGGGTATCAAATGAATGGAAATTCTTCAGCGATTGAATGTTTGTAGTTATTTTCAGGATTCGTATACCCTAGTGACCTATATATCACTTTGAATGGTAACCACACATATGTGTAGGGTATTTATAGTCGGCTTAGACCGACTATAATTTTGATAATCCTAACTATCATAATTACACCTACTTTAAAATTTCCCATGTGATCTAACCTTCCCAACTGGTTAAAATTAAAACTACTTGAAGTAGTTACAAATATCGATGAAAAAATCATATTAATCGCCATGTAGAGAGTGGGCAAGCTTGTCCAAGATTTACTTATTATGAACCCTTGTACACTTGGCCGAGGGGAAGGGATATTCAAAAATATCGAGCATGTGTATTTAAACGCCGCATAACCGATTTAACACATTTGTACACATCAAGGGGTACATCCTCGCTCAAATATGCGACGGGTCTGAGTGTGTCTTATTATCCTCGTTGTCTTTATTAAAAAATATAGCCAAAATATAGTTTGTAGACAAATTTTATGTCATTTAAATTATTTAATAAAAGCAAATCATAAAAAGAGCATTTCAAATGTAAACAAAAACAAATAAATTGACTTTAATATACAGAAAACTTAAATAAAAACAAATATCGCACTGACTTTTGTATACAGAAAATATTTCAAAATTTGAAATATGTGTACAGAATTACGCTCAAATTTTTAGTTTCTCCAAATTTACCTCACCTTCCTTAATACACCTTGAAATTACCAAAAAAAATAATTAAAAAAATAAAAATTACTAATTTTTAAAGCACTTCAAACTTTAAAATTAGATTTCCGAACATTTTTAAAAATGCTCATTCGCCCCTTTGTCATGACAGTGACGATATCATCTAAGCCGTTTTAATTCATAACTGGAATTAAATAATTTTATAACACTCAATATAGCTATATTTATAGGCTTCTGAATTGCAATTAAAGTTTTGCATAATTCTAAATTGGATTAAAAAAAAAAGTACAAAAAAGAGATGTACGCAAATCAACTAAATAAGTGTGCTTTTCATAAAAGAGTTCCCGTGAGGGGTACATTTTTCCAGAGTCAGTCTCTTGTTAATTGTTATGGTACAGAATTAATATACATATGTGGGATTGTGTATATTACAATCCAATGAAATTACCTATAAATTGATATAATTATTTCCGACGTGAAAATTCTGGTTTGGGAGTAACAGCCACAAATACCTAAAATGACCCTTTAATGGAGGTGCTCCCCTACCTGTATATAAATCAAGGATATTGAAGAATTTCAATATCAGTAACAATATCTACTACACACATCTAATGAAATTGGTTGCGCCAACCAACTTATTCGTTTTTCTCAACCGCCTAGTAGGTTGTCATTGTCAAAACTAATACGTTGTATTGGACTACAACCAATTTCGAACTGTTTTAGAACAGTATGGTAATGACTTTGATTCACAATTTTCGTAAAAACGAAGTAAACTGTTCAATTTTATTTCTGACTTCCATAAACAATTAATTTCTTGTCATTGTATGTCTAGGAGAATATTTTTTGGGTTGAACGAATCCTATACTATAAATCCTATTTAAAAATATACCATATTCTAAATAAGAAAAAGTTAATAAAATTATAAATTCAATAGATATAATAGTTAATAATTCCTTACACAATTTGATATGGATAAACCTAATCTTTATTGTTCTATTTAAACTTACGACTTGTCTAATGACTAAGCTTCGTCATTTTCCCACCACCTAATCTACTTTTAATTTGTACCAATTAATGCCGCCACAAACACAAAAAATTAAAATATCATATCCCTATTTTAAAACCATCTCCCCCTATTGAATGCTTATAACTTTATAACCTCACATTAAACCCAATTTAAACCCGCAGCAATTCGAGCTTGTTTCAAATTTAATTTGTTCATAATTACGTAACACCATACTGTGTCCGTCGAAGTGGCAATAAATAACTATCTAGGACAGCCCTTTGTTCCTTGAAGGAAACGCGGTACGCCATACATAGCCGAACATGAAGTAGGTGTCAATGTGAAAAAGCCGCTGGATTCCAAGGAAAAACATGCTACCCAACGGTGAAACCACAAAAAAAAAACATATTGAAAAATATATTGTCTCAATAAAATTTAAAGACCGTCCTTTTTTATGTTTGAAATGCTATGGACAGCAGAGAGACAAAAGAAAAAGCAGTATTGATATTAAAAAAAAAAATACAGTGAAAAATTACCGAACATTACAGCACGCTTGGTGGTCTATGGTAGACAATGCGTCGAAGTGTCATCCGCGGAATGTTACTTGGAAGACACTCGGGGGCCTTTACAAACTGCCGTCAACTCAAGTGTTTGACAAGCGACTGCCACGTGAGAGGCGTGGAAATTCCAATTCGAAATGCATAAATTTGAGAAAAATACGAAAATGATTTAGAAAACTCAAGAACTACGCAAATAGTTGGAAAAAGAGGTATCCGAGGGTTTAAAAAGCATAGGCATGACAAGAATGTGAGAAAGGTCATGCACGTAGTGAGATTTCAATGTCAAGACATATGAAAAGAAAAACCTAGAAAAGGCAATGAAATTTGAATATGAAGTGTTTGTTAAATTTGTAGTTTTGTGTGAAAACATGTGTTGGACAAATAAGAGGCTCGAAAAAATAATGGAAAAAGGTTACCGAGGGTGCACAAACGGTAGATAATGACGAAAGACGGTTTTTGAATAATAGAAATAATGGTAAAGCATAAACAGGGCATTACACTTAGTATAAATGCACGAAGAAACCATATGTTTGCGGTTTACTATTTCAAAGGCTATTCCAATGATTACTTAAATAACACAAACCATATATTTCAATATTATGTAGCACTTCTAAACAAGACAATTTTCCACAGAACTCGGAAAAAATAATGAAAAGAAGTACAACCCTACTTTAATAATTCTCATAATGAAGTCACATTCAATGTCACAATATCATAATGCATAGCAATAGCCTCTAAAAGAGACCAATAATATTTAAATTAAAAAAATAATCGTCATACTCAAAGATAAAAAGATGATACATCATAAGGCATTCGTTTGTTAGCAGAATCATGGGCTCTGATAAGTTGAAATGCGCATAATACGTTGATAAATAATAAAATATGCCTTTATAAAACTAAAGATCATGCGAAAACTTAATAAGAATTAACTTTATATAGTATATGCAGTGAATATACAGAATAATATCTTCTGTAATACAATAACACAAGTTGCAGTAATTCTGTACATCTAGTTCTTTGTATCTTTAGACAATTATTTCCGTTTCTTCTACAATTGTATGTTTAACTCATCATTGCCTGTACCTTTTTCTGATCTCATTGAAGACACCGAACTATTATGCATTGTCAATGAAAATAATATGATCATGTTATAAACAAACATCCTCTTATTTACACCGTCGTTCGTTCCTTTTTTCTGTTCAACATGCGATCGTATACTTATGTGATTAACATTTCTAAGACATTGTTTTGCTTAAAAGCAAATTTGTTCTCTATACGTCTTAAGGTTTTAGTCTCTTCATAATATGTTCATATTTTTATTTGTTGCCTCTACTCATTGAATGTAGGATCATTGTTCGAGTTTGAAAAATTTCCTATAATTCTACAGATCAAATTACAGTGACGGTGCTTCGGCTCTTTGTGTGCATAAATCCTTTGCGTGTGTCTTTTCTGACAGATCACGGACATTTTTGTATGTCAATCAGTGTTTTAAACCAGACAGCAAAAGGACATAAATGAATGTTATATAAATGAATGAGATATAACAAGTGACAGGTTCTACTTAATTTAATGTGTTTACATATCTTAAATCATTTTTTTTTTAGTTTTTTTCCATATTTTGAGACTATATTTAATGATCAAAAATAATTAATTATTTTCAATATAATCATTAATAGTGGTTATCATTACCGTAGCTCATTAGTAACGTAATTTGATCATCGGCTCATTGGTGCTCATTACATTTTTATGATCATTAAATTTAAGTTAAGCAGGAAGTGTAGTGTCAGTTTTACTATAACTAGGTATACTAATAAATTAATAAGTGGTAAGACAGTTTTCTTTTATATTTTCTGATTCCGGGAAAACTAAATTTTTTTAAATTAGATCAGTTGGAGAGATCAGAAAAAACACGGTTTAATGTTGACTTTTGGAAACGACAATCAGATTAACTCTGAATTGATATTTAAGACATAATATTTCAGAATCACAAAAAAAACATGTATTTTTTAACAACAGTAAAATTCAAAAAAATTTAATTCAAAAATTCGAAATAGGTTAAAATAAAGGAAAGAGTCGTAGGAGACAAAGAGGGGCATAATTTGATTTGACTTTTTTAACTAAGTTTTACTAAAAATATTCATTTCTTATAATAAAATAATTTTAAAAATTTAGAATAGATCAAAATATTTGGAGTTATCAGACGGTAGATTCTGGATTGGCGTTAAAGAGAAGTGATTATAATACTTAAATGCGCTCTTCGAGATGAAATGCAGCGAGAAATCGCGTTCGAACTCCCTCGTCGAGAGCAAAGAGCAATTTTCAGCATCTAGTCTGGGATGTTTCAAATTATAGCTATGGGTATAGTCAGCGTGATCGACTGGATTACAGCTGCGAAGCAAGCAGTCCTGTACTGTGTTCCGCTCTATGAGATGAATTTCCTGCACTCAGAGGTGGAGTCGGTGCGAATTTTGTGACCAACGCCAAGTAGGAAGACATCTTTTTGTAATTTTTGTAATGAATTAAATGTGATATGTATGAATGATACATATCACTTACACTGAACGGTTTCCCTTCTTATATAAAGTTCAGAATAATCAATCTAAACAAAAAAAGTTAAGTTTCAAATATAAAGTTCTAAACGAAAAGTTTGAGAAAATTTGAATTGTGCTATGAATATAAAGTTCTCAAAAAAATTAAAATATTATGTATTTTTTTGAAATCATATTAGTGAAAAATGAAACTTCATAAAAAATAATTTTAAAAAAATGTTCGCCAATAAATTTTGTTTATGAAAATTTTTCACGCAGGAAATTGCTGTGACCGACTCGAAGTCACTGCTGGAATCAACCAGCACTCTCAAGCTGAATCAGATGCATCATTATGGAAAATGAGAGATAACTTACGTCAAAAGTACTCGAATATGCTGTCGATACCTTTCTTTTAACTCTTATAATCCAATCCTTCAAATTCATATTCAATTCTCTGTGTTACCTTTATTTTAACTCTCAAAATCCAACCCATCAAATTCCTATAACTACCACTTGTTAGCATTTATTTATCTTAAAAGATTTGTGTAATCAAAATTCATAGTTGAAAAACCTATCGGTATGACGTCGGCAGCTTAGCGGTTAGTGCGTTGTGACTGTGAGTCGAATGATCGTGTAGCATGATCCCGTAGCATAGGTTCAAATCTGGGCTGGGGCTTAACAACATCTTTACTATACCGCGCTACCTCTCGGTAGCAAACTAAAAGAGTAAAATATTGCCTATAAAAAGGATCGAACCACTTTTAGTTCAAACCTAATACGTACAGCTCAAATGGTGAGTTGGTGGTTTTCAAAACTGTTGCGCCAAACTATTATTAGGATAACTTTGATATTGATATTGCAAACATATATATATTTGAATGTGAAAAACGTTTTTTTTTAATATTAATAAAAGTAAATTTAGTGCTAATTATTTTTTTAAACAATATTCATTTTTTCCTTATCATAATTCCATAATCATAATTTGTTTTTATTTATACTATATAATTATAAACTTAAAATATTTTTTATTTATTCGTTGTCATCCGGAATCAATCACGAATAATCAAATATATCTAATTCAAAGAACCTTTTTCTTTTAATAGCATAAATAACAAACATACACATTATAAAAGCTGATAAAAAATATATATATTTATACAGAAACAATAATATAGTAAATTCATATAAATCCGCGACTAAAACAATTTATGTTTAAATATAATAATATTACAATCTGTACAAAATAATTATACGATTCAATTATAATGTAATTAGATTTTACTCCTTATATTTATATGGTGATTTCGAATTACGTTATAATTACAATAAATCATATTAAAATAAATCTTTTCTATGCCTGTAGTAGAAATTTGTCTTAAAAAGTAGACGTGGGTGGTCTGGTCAAACCATGATGAGTACACCCAAAGAACGAATCAGTTGGGGCAATCGTCTTTTTTTCCAACCGATTTATTAAGTTCAGTCAACATTCCACTGATTCAGTTGTTGCAACTCCGCGTATCAGTTCAAACAACTAATGAATACAATTGACACAACCAATTTGTTTAGTTGTGGTAGCCAATTTAATTATAAGAATTCGGCCATTTTACCTAAACACGAAGTCAGCATCACAACAGCGTTCCCGAGATCGGAAATGGCCGATGACTTGTATTCAATAATACAACATAAAGAAACACAATAGCAAGTACTCTGTAGAATAGTATGTCTCTTGTTGAATAAAGTGTATTTGGGCATGAACAGTAAACACGAACAAGTCTGCAAACAATTCCAAATTTTGTTTTCACATGGCACGCGCTGTCCGTAGCACACACAAAAAAAGAGTGAAAAATCTGAAGCGTGTTCGACTAATGTTGTCCTGCTTTGGACTTGCTTTTATACAAGACAACTGATTTCGCAGTTCAATCAAATAAATATTGGTTGCTACAACCTATTATAACAAACTATCTGTTAAGTCAACTAAACATTGTTACACTCAGGGAAAAAATCATATAAATTTAAACAGAAATTAAACAGATTTCATGTTGTTTTTTTTTTCAAACAGATTCATAGTGTTAATTTTTAACAAGATATAGGAATTAACATATTTTCATAATGTTAATTATTAAAAGTACGAAAATAGTAATTGAACATGAATTATCGGATTGATTCACCATGCTATATTTTTAATATAACAGTTGTATAATGTTAGATTTATATTTGATAACTTGTTAGAATAACTCGATGTCTTGTTAAATTAAAATTGCAAAATGTAAATTTTACATGATTCATCGCGTTGTTTTACCTTTTTGTACTGTTAATTTAATGGTATAATGATGCTCAAATTACATGATGCACCGTGCTTAATTAGTATTAATTATCTCGTTATATTAACATGTTCCAATTGTTTTTCCTAATACAGAAATATGAATTGAAACTAAATTTGTTAATTAATTAATTATTTTTTATTATATCCTATACAACAATTAACAAAATTTACTTGAGTTTATAATCCTTGATTTACATGGTCAGTGGATCAAAAATTAAGTATAAACTTAAACTTCTTCACGTCTGGTTTAGATGCTATGAGGTCCGAAAAGATTCAAAGGATATTCAATGTATTTCCGCATTTTATAGCGGGGTGTTTCGTTGTGGGTTTTTGACGTCTAAGGGGCGACTGTAAGGAGAATATTGTATGTTTGTATCTTAAAGTTTTACCACCATTGTAATGAATTTCTCATACTAAATATCGTTAAGAAGTTATAACAAGTAGAAGAAGTCAGAAATATATCATAATGTCTTTTGAAAAAATATTCGTCTCTTAAAACAATAAAATTCCCGAACACGTACCATTTCTGAAGTGTAGGGTAAATAATAACCAATATTAGTCCTTACATAAATTTTGAATTAAGTCTTTCTATATTATTACAATAGAACAATATAACACATTTTGTTAATACAAAATATTTTACTTTGTGAAAATAATTTGTATGCATTTTTGTGCAGTACCATGTATTTTTATACCCTACACCTATGAGGTACAGGGTATATTAACTTTGTGCATATATTGTAACGCCCCTTAGGAGGCGTGTCCGGTATGGAAAAGTATATATATACTTGATCAGCATCACTACCCGAGTCCGTTTAGCCATGTCCGTCTGTCTGTCTGTCTGTCCGTCTTGCTGTCTTGCTGTCTTGCTGTCTTGCTGTCCGAATACAGAATAACTTGAGAAATACTGATCAGAATACGATGAAATTTCGTCTCAATATATTTTAGCCAAAATTAGGAACTGAGTTTGAAAATGAGCCAAATCGGTCAACGGACACGCCCACCTCCCATACAAGTCAATTTTTTATAATTCTTTCGGGACTAATAACTCGAGAAGTATTCAATGTATAGTTATAAAATTTAAAAGGTATTGTTAGAATTCACCTAAAAATATGTGGTCCAAAAATGGGCGTGATCCGCCCACTTTTTTTTTCATTATATCCCGGGTTTTCATAGTGGAAATTTGATCCGTAAATTATTAAAATCAAATCTATGAAATATTTGCCTTTCAAAATTTTAAATATAGGCGTGGTCCGCCCAATTACATTTTTCAAATTTTTTTTTTAGTTTTTTATACTTTATATAATTTATTAATTTATGGGGATATAAGACGTAAATTTCTGATATATGAATAATATTCTGAGGGTTAATATCCACACCAAAGGTGTAGGGTATTCCATAGTCGGGCCCGACCGACTATAAAAATCCGCCCCATGTGACCGAACTTACCCATGTGACCTAACTTTCCCAACTCGTTTTAAATATTTTATAAAAAAAATAAAATAAAAAAAAATAAAATAAATTGTGAAAATTTAAACAAGTCAAAATTTGTTTAAATTTTTTTTTAATAAAGACTAATAACTTTTTAACCATATCATTAAAAGAAGATACATGGTCCCGAACAAAAATACATAACATTTTTTAAAATTTTATTACCATTTTAAATCAACCATTTTTTGGACAATTTAATTTTTTGAAAACTTTAAATTTTCTTTTGCCTATTTTGCAAACCGAAATTTTGTATTATAGCGCAAGGCTCTTTGTGTGTAATGAAGCAATTGTCATTGGTTGTAATATTAAAAACAGAGACTAATATTCGTTGTGTTAGACCTATATTTCGAAATGTTATGGAATTTAATTCTTTGAAGACGAATATTTTTTCCGAAGACATGATGATAGTTTTTAGACTTCTTCTACGGGTAAAACTCTTTACCGGGAAATCCATTTAAGATGGTGGTCAAAATTATAATAAAAACTTCCAGTGTTCAGTGGAAATCGTCCTTAGAAAGTTCGCTCCTTATACGTGAGCGGCGCACAGTGATCCGTTTCGCTGCAAAATGACGAAGTATTAGATTAGACATAGTTATCTGTATTTTTACTAATTTTTCAGTTCATTGCCTTTAGAAGACGTCATTTTATTTAAATATTGAAATTGTCAATTTTGGTGTGAACTATGATATCCTGGTGGGTTCATAACCCATCTTCGGATTTCGTTGAAAAATCTCCACATCAATTTGAAATTATCAAATTCCATCGTCAGTCTATAGTATATTTATAAAAATGCAAAATTAAATAAAATTAATTAAATTAATGATGCTTACCAAAGAGTTGTTGAATAAGAGCCAATAAAAAAAAATATATTTGTTTGAAATTTTCATTTCATATTCATTTTACACTTTTACGCGTAAATTTAACACTGTGATCATGTTATCATGCTGAATTCACCCAGTGCTATTTTAACAATATGAACATGTAAAAAGTATCTTGTTAATTTTTAAAATTTCTTTTTATTTTCTGTAGAAAAATTTGTCATGTGTATTTAAAACGAGCCGTGTTAAACATTTTTCTGTCATAATTTTCTGAGTGTATGTCTCATTTTGAATTTAGTTGCCGTAGCAATTGAACTAAAAAAGTTTAAAATTGATAAAAAGTTTGTTTCCCCAATCAATGTTGCAGTTGCTTCAACTAATAGTTGATTACGCTTCATACTATTGTTTACCATAAATGAATTTCAGTTGAGGCTGACTACATTTGGTAGGTGCAAATGAATATTCGATGAAACAACTGAACGCCAAGCTAATATTTTTTTGTGTGTATATAAAAATTTTATTATTTTTGAGTTTCTCAGTGTGCGAAGTTTCTTAGAATCTAAGTCCTATCCCTACTTAAAACGAACTGGTTCTAGACTGGGCACATGACTGGTTACTCGGAGATAATTAACCGGTCCTAATTCTTCCATATTTATATGAAACCAAACAGTAACATTACAATAAAGACTAACTTTGTTTGGTGTTATTAGAAATATATTTTGTTAAACTATAGTAATTTCTAAGTTTACTACTTTAAAAAACTACACTTTTAAATGAAAAATTAAAACAATTTTTAAAATTTACATAAATTTTAATTAAATGCACAGCCACCAAGTGATCTTGTCATTTTGCTACTATAATTTGCGCCTTTTCTTTCAACCAACAATAAATCAGTTTTTCACTTTGGTCTCAAGATTATTTACTTGATGAGTTTCTGTAGCAATAGCAACAGCAACAGCAGCAGCTGATTGCAATCGGTGCAGCCCAAAGAGTTAAATGTTATGTTGCAGTGATCTGGCAACAAATTTGTACGATCGCCATGTACATGGAATAAACATTTTAGATTGCAATTTAAACACGCTTGTCTATCCAAGTGTCCGCGTAATGCGGCAAATTGCTAACAAAAACAAAGAGCAAACCTGCCTGCCTGGGTGAGCACAAGGATCAGCTAGCCGAATAGATCCAGAAGCAGGCAGTCAGGCTGACCAACCGACCGAGAGTGAGTGAGTAAGGTAAGCGGGCTGCTGGCAGGCAGTCAGCATTGATCTGGACACTTGGTGCTAAAATTTGTACGTAGATTGTGAAGGCGTTTAATTGGCGGTTGCAATAAATGTTGAAATGATATAGGTTTCTTTTTTAGAATGAGTCAGGGTTATATTTTGGTGTTGGTGCCAGTAATTGAGAATGCTGTGAAGTGGCATAAAATGCGGGTTTGTTTAGCCAAAGGATATAAAAGAAAAGCCTAAGTGCTAAAAGATAAGCAAAACAAAAAGAAGAAATACCAGGAATTTATGAAGGCAGATCAGAAGATGTGAAAAATATCATTCTACTAAATTAAAATGGTATAAGAAAAAGTTGTAAAATATATTTTCTTATATTAAGATAAGACCGCTTGCAAAAAAAGAACGCACAAAAAATAAAACACCCACTGTGACACAATTGTAAATTTATGAACTTTGTATTATTTTAGACTAAATCACCATAATAAATTATTTCGCAAAAAGTTTATGATAGTAAAAAGAATCACCTATTGTGACACATTTCGCAATTTCACAATCTACTTACCAAAAGTGAACCAAACTAAGAAATGCCTGACAACAAGAATAGTAAATAATAGAACCACCTAATGTCATAAACATATAATATTTAAAATATTTTTAATTACCGAACACTTGAAAATTGCATATAGAAAATGACACCTAAGCGCCAATAAATAAAAATCGGAAAAACCCATAAAGGACATACGTATTTGCAGGACACTTTAGTTAGTACCTGTTTTAAAAATTAAGTCAATGACATAAAAAGTAAACCAACGATAAGTATAACGATATATTAAAAACAGGTAACAAAAAAATATGAAGCAGCGCGGTATATGGTGGAATATATATTATTTCTCACCACAACCTATCGTTGAGTTGGTTGGAATTGAAAACAAAACAATCGCATGCGTTCCACAATCCATCAAAACAAATGCAGAAAATGCCGGTTTTTAGTTATCATCGAACATGTTTGAGTTCGTTGCAATGCAAGGTTGTTGCATGCTCTTGGGGATTTCTGCAAATTATGGGTGTTTGAAGGAAAACGAAAGTGATATTAGATGATGTAAATTGGATAAGGTAGTTCGAGAATAAATCTAATTTAAATGTTGTTTATTTTATTCATATTAGATAAATATCAAAATGTTTGATATTTTATTAATTTTGAATTTATTATTGTTTAATTTTGTAGTTTTTAAAGGTTTAATTCTGTAGAATGGATTTGCGACATTTAGTTTCTATCTACCATAGTTTCAGAGATATGCGTCCTAGAAATATGAGAAATGCACACAAAATTGAGTATGCTGTTATTTAAGCAAAAGTTAAATTTATTTATTGATTTAATCTGCATTGTAAAGAATAAATATGCGCAGAATTAGACATTTAAAAAAATAATATAATAATAAAATCAAAATAACATTTAAAGTGTAATACCTCTATTACCAATTTTTATATTTAGTAAAGTATATACAATATATTAATGGTAAAAACTTAAAAGTGTTGTTCGGTCTCGTCCCTAATCAAGAATAAAAATGTTATTGAAAGTTGAACTTTTACATGGAATTTTTATTGTTTTTGTTTTGTGACCTCGTTGGTATTTTCAAGATATTGTCTTTACGTGCTCAAGGTCCAGTCAGTACAAATTGGTTGTTTTGAACCAACATATAAAATAACATACTCAGTTTTTGATATCGTCTAAAGTTTTTTTTTACGTAAAACTAAGGATTGAAACCGTAACCGAAACCGAAACCGATATCCGTTGAAAACCGTTACATTTTTAAAACCGAAACCGAAACCGTTATACGAAAATCAGAAATTAACCGATATCCAAAACCGAAATAAACGGTTTCGGTTTTATACCGGTTTAAAACGGTTTAAAAAAAAAAGAAACAGAAAAACACATTTTAATTATATAAAAGATCTTAAGTACAAGGAATGTTTAAATGTCATTTAATAGAATTTGGAGTTCCCAAAATAAAAATGTCAAAACAACACCAAGCACAATTTTTTTTTTGTTGAAAATGATTCAAATTTTAATGATATTGCTTTTTTATTTATTGTATTAGTAAAATATATAGGAGAGCCTGGAGTAAAGTGGGACACGTTTTGAAAAGATCATTTGTTTTAAAAGGTCTATATATAGACTGGTCATGATGTAACTGTTTGCATTAACAGAATACCATTTATAAGTCTTTTAATTGATTTTTGAGTGATTTTTTAAAACACCTCAATTTCGGACATATATGTATATCAAGGATAAAAAAAATAAGTTAATAAATAATATTGATAATGCAAGAAAAAATTAGAAAAATAAGTTTAAATTTATTAACATCTTAGTATCTACTTAAGAAAATACGATAAAATTAGAACCTTTCAAGTGAACAGGCCGTTTGCAGATATTGCAATTCACCGAATTGTTGAAATTTAATTTCTTTGGCTTTTATGGATGGAAATTGTAAAAGATTCTTTTTCTTCTTCTTATGAAGTTTTTTCTTGGAGAAATAATTTAAATAATTCATATAACACAATATTTCCACTAAAATTACAACAAACATTACTTTAATTACGTTTCCAACTTTACCCCAGATAATTGATTCTTACTTTAATATCACAATTTGAACATAACTTAGCACCATATAAACTATGTTCAATATATATTTTTTTTTACTTATTTTCGATATGCAGTAAAAAAGATATTAATGGATGAAAAAGTTGATGTCATATTAAGAAGCTCTTGACAATTGGTTTTCATATTTTAAGTGCAAAAACATGTCCACAAATTGCAATTTCCCACATTACCCCATGTCTCACTTTGCGCAAGGTTTTTTTGTTGAAGACAATGAAAAAATATGGAAAAAAAAACTTTTATACAAAAACCGAAATCAAAACCGAAACCATAACTTGGAACCGGTATACCGAAACCGTTTCGATATAAAAACTTAAAACCGAAACCGTAACCGAAAGCGAAACGCGGAAAAAACCGAAAACGAAATCGAAACCGTTATTCGTTGAGGTTTTAATCCCTGCGTAAAACGGATTAATACGTAAAACAGAAAATTAAAATTCTAGTGTTTTTCTATATATGTTTTTGATATTCATAGCAATTGGAATTTTTTGATGATTTCTTATGTATTCCATTGAAAATACTTTAGATATTATTTAGAATTAAACTCAATTAAATTCGAGTTGATATGCCGAAAGTTATGCCGAAAGTTCAACGCAAAAATATATATTTTATAATGCGTACCTGTTGCAACAAAAAAATACCATTTTAATAAAAATGGGGTCGCTGAGCTCGAATCCGTTTTCTCCATCACCACTGGGTTCGTCACAATTTAGGGTCAAATATGAAAAATAATAGAGCTTAAAGACAGTACAAAAAATGTTTTTATTCCAAAAGATACTGATTTGATGTCTTGAGCTATTTTGTTTATCATGAACATTTTGTTTATTATGTTGCCTGCATATTTGACACAAAATTTGCGAAAACCTATACCTGTTTATAGGTATAGGTGAAAACGTTTATTATTGACGAACTGATTTCCCTTACCCCCTCATAAATAACTGAAATTTAATATAAATATTGTATTTTATTAAATTAAGAAATAATAAAAATGTTTGACATCTAGCTTAAATGGTTATCTTTCTAATAATAGCTCAGTTGAACTTGAACTTGTATGTGAAATACTTTATAAGATAAACTCTATTAAGTTAACTCACCTTTCTGATTTTTTTATTTATTTTTTCGTTATTTAAGCCGCCATATTTCGGGAACCATATACGCTAGTGGTTCAAAATTTATAATTTTTCTTAGTTTAGTATGAGAGAACATTCATCCAAAATTTAATCAATTTCAATGAAGATGACATCTAAAATGATTACTTTTCGTTGATTTAAAATAGAATATTCCGTATGCTTTTACTCGGTAGGCATTAGATAAAAAGTCATAATCATATTTCATTTATTTAAAATTTACATAAACGATTACTGATTAAGTATTGATATTGATTTTAAAAATACTATTCATGGTTTTAGAGATAGCAGTAATAAAGTAACGTATTTTGGTAAAAAAAAATACCATTTTCAACCGAGTTATAATATTAACACCTTTGTGGCATGTTTTAACATATTTTGGATCCAAAAAATAGTCAGAATGGTCGTTGATCAGTGTATGACATTATTATAATATTTCTTCATTTAAATAATAATTGAAATAAAATTTATTTATTAATTTTTAAATGTTTATTAAAAAAAAAAAATGTCAACAATTTTTTCCCTTTTCAAAAATTCAATAAAAAATCTATTCAATTAAAACGAGTTGGCAAAGTTAGGTCACATGGGTAAGTTCGGTCATATGGGGCCTTTTATAGTCGGTCGGGCGCGACTATGGAATACCCTACACCTTTGATGGGGATATTAATGTGGGAAATTTAATTGAATACCTTAATTTTAAAGTTTTTAATTATACTGAACCTCCTCATCCTCAGAATATTATTCACATATCACAAATTTACATCCCCATAATTTAAAATTTTTTTATAAAAGTATGAAAAACTATTAAAAAAAAAATTATAAACATATAATTGGGTGGACCACGCCTATATTTAAAATTTTGTAAGGCTTATATGTCATAGATTTGATTTTAATAATTTACGATTAAAATTTCAACTATGAAAACCCGGGAAATAATGGAAAAAAATGTGGGCTACATATTTTTGTATGAATTATAACAATAAGTTTTAAATTTTATAAATATTTTTATAACTATTTTTTTAAGGGAAATTTTAATTCGGGTAAGAATTCAAAATAAATAATAAAAATAATAAATAACATGCACAGTTAAATATAAAGTAGACTAATTTTAAATAAAAATATATATAAAAGGCGTTATAAAAATTCGGTTAAAAATATATTTTCCAAATTTTCATAAAATTAAAACTGATTTATTTAATTATTCATTTAATTATATAAGTTGTCATTATCCACCCCCTTTTAACATCACCCACAACAACACAACTCTTCCGCCACAAGAATTCACCACGCGCTCATCAAACACTGCAATCGAACACAACCCAACGAACACGGACGAACACAACACGATCGCATTGCGATTGAGTACGAGTGCAGCATTGCACTTGATTTCGGTTTAGTCTTCGTTGGTAGCTCGTCGTCGTCGGTAAAGGAAAAACGCGTTCGCTGTGCGTTGAAGTGAAATATATATAAAAAATAAAAGTAATGAATAATTGAAAAGTGAAATTAAAGTATGCACAAAAAAGTATTAGAAAATTACTTATTAGAAAAAAATCAAAAGCAAAGAAATAAACGAAAATAACTATTAAAAAAAATTAAATTTAAAAAAGAGTTGTAAGAAAATCATAGCAAGGATATACAAAAATAGAAACTAGTCGCCGGTGTTTCTTTTTGAGATTGACGCGTCTATGTCGTTTTCGCATGTGATTTGTGCGAATTTTTTGTTCCTTTTTTGAGACACACTAAAAATTAAAAAAAAAAATAAAGCAAAGTGTAGTTGTTGCCTTTTTGCTTGAATTCGAAATCGCAAATAAAGTGCAAAAAATACGCGACGTTAGAAGAAGATGCAAATCTTGCGTATGCGCGTGCACGTGTGCTGTTTGTGCGGCCAAGAGGCATAACGAAAAAAAATAAAATTGTGTGCTGTGATTTAAAAATAAAAACGTGAAGAGTGCAAAAAGTGCGCACATAAAGGCAACACTGTTGCAACACCGGAAGTCGCAGCAATTTGCTGTGAAGTCGCTAACTAAAGCGAAATAAAAAAAATAGAATTAAAAATGTAAAAAGTGAACATTTTAAAATTGGCAGTGAATTTAAAGAAAATTAGCACGAAGAATGTTTTTATAAAAATTGCAAGTGTTTATATTAAATCTATAATGTGTTGAAGTTGTTTCAAATTAAGAAATTTGCAAAAAAATAATAGCACCACATACACAAATTCAAAAAATAACAAATTTTACAAAATGTCACACACGCAGGTGGCGCTACGAGCCACCACGAGCGCCCACTCAAACGCCTGTCGCACATTTCTGCTGCTCACGCTCGTGCTACTTGCCACACCCACACCCAGCCTCACCAAAGATCTGCTGCACTCGCGCCTGCGCAGCCACACGTCCGCCCACCTAATAAAACAGCACACGGAGGCGCGACGGCACGTGAACGCGAGCCAAGTTGAGCACGAGAGCACAGTTGTGTCCTGGACAGGTGCGCGCATAACAGCGGACACATGGGCAGAAAAGCCCAACAAATTGCAGCTGCAACAAGGAGCGCAGCAATATAGTGAGCAACAGCAACAGTTGCCAAATAAAAGAAAAACAAAAAGTGGTCTGCTGATCGAGAGCAATTTTAATCAGGATTTTACACAAAATTTAGTCACCGAATCAGCAAATGT
The DNA here is from genome assembly GCA_951804985.1 of Dryomyza anilis. Lineage (NCBI taxonomy): Eukaryota > Metazoa > Arthropoda > Insecta > Diptera > Dryomyzidae > Dryomyza > Dryomyza anilis. The sequence continues at coordinate 93,542,528 of OX638131.1, read as the reverse complement.
TGCTGCCACTTTAACGGCGACCAAATCCTCCACACATCGCCAGCAACAACAGAAAAGACGTCGCAATGGACGTAATGGACAACGTCAACGCAATGGTAAAGTCTTGGAAATTATTATTATCTTTTTTTTGCTTTAATTCTATTGCCCATATGTTGTCGATCAGCAAGTGATCTTGTCAGCAACAATATTGTGTATTTATGTGGTCAGCAGCAGCAAAAGTTGTTGCTATTGTCGTTGTCGTCAGTACAAAGCGGTTGTTTGCCGCCATATTTGGGCCAAGATCAGTGCCATGTTATTTCCTCGTTGCAAATATCAATTGTTGTTGTTGCAGTTCTTCTGTTAGTGCTGTTGCAACAAGTGATCGATTGGCATTTGCAGCCCACCAAATTTGGCCACGAGTTGAAAGAACTTCATGTGAAAGTTGCGTGGAAAAAGAAATTTCTAAAATTGCATTGTTTTTTCTTTCTTCCTTTTTACAATAGTAGGAAGTGATCTTGGCGCGTTCAGTTACGCGCTTATATGGTAATGGCTAGGCATTTTATAAGTTGTTTTGGTCTAAAATATTGTTTGTTGATCTGCATGGAACTATAGCTAAAATTATTGGAAAACATGTAGCTTAAAATGCAATTTAATAATTGATCTTTGAGAACACCAAATACTGATCGCACAAAAAGTGATCTTTTATGACAGCGAAGTCAACTTATTATAATTCGATTGGTCTTACAAATAAAAAATACAAAAAAACTATAGAGCCAATTACAAAATACTAATTCTAAATTATCTTCATCATACAAATTTTTGATATTGTTGTTTTATAACCGCATCAATGCTATAAAATAGTACTAAATATTGATCTTGATCATTGATCTTGTTTTAACCGATTTCTCATGCTTTGCTTTTATTATTCATTTTGAGAATTTGTGAAACAACAGTGTTATTAAAAGTGACAATATTTTCTAAAACTTGTCGACGGTTTTGTCGGAAGCAAGCCTCGAACGTTAGAATCTAATTTTATGGCTTTTATGATGCTCATAGAAGACTTGCGACTTTGAACCCTATTTTTTACGAGTTTTTTTTTACATTGAAATCCGATTATGTTGATGCGGTCATTCGAATGAGTTTGGTAGAAATGGAACCTTAGCAACAAAGACGATCATAACTTTGGTTCAGATGCACATTAACGCCAGCTTTGAAAAGTCGATCATCTAGGGCAAAAGACACAAATTCCATTCTAGGGTTTCCCAAAGCAATTAAATATGACAAATTATTTAAAATTTTATATAGAAAAATCAAATGCAATTTATAGAAAACATTTTATACGGGGATTTGTATATTTAGGCGGAGAACATCTAATATATTTTCACACTACTGAGTTTTCATTTAAATGATTATAATATATAGAATGAACTGACAATGGATTTTCATGATTCAAATCGGGAAAGAGTCAACATCTAAAAATGCTTTAATAATATAAAAGTTTGACACTACAGTCCTATATGAACTTAGGCCGAGCTCTCTTACCATTTTGAGTTGTGCGTGTTATATTTCTACTCAAAGTGGTGGGACCTACAGTTTAATGCCGAATCCGAACGGCGGGTGAGAGCTTTTCATAGGCAATGTTTTACTCTCGTAGGTTTGCCTTTTACTGCCTAGAGGTAACGCGGAATAGAAAAATGTTTTTATGAAAAGATGTTGTTTAGCCCCAGTCCAGGCTTGAACCGCTCGCAGTCCAACACACTAACCACTGAGCTACCGCGGCTGCAAATGCTTTACTGAAGATATTCTAAAAAAGAAAACGATGTTGATAATTTTCAGATAAATCCGCATATGTTCGTATTTTGGTACCTAAATTAACAAATTTTAATTTAAATTGAAATTACGTCTTCCAAGTGCTATAAACTCAAAAAGTGGATAAGTCATCTGTTAGGAAATTTCAATACTGTTTTAAAATTCGGCTGAAAAAAAAAGAAGCAGTGATTATTATAACAGGCACTCTTAATATTTTTTCAACTTTTCCCATATTTCCCATATTCGGATTTCGCTGAAAATGCTCCATATTCATTTATTTATCCAATAGAACATTTTTAGGGGTTGATCTTTCTATTCTATAAAAACAGTTCCATACAAATCCATTGTCAGTCAAATGCGGTATCATTTTAAATATAAACAAGTCTAGTCAATATATTTTCTAGTTATATGAAGATTAAATAACCCTAGTAGAATTTTGTAATCTGATCATTATTGGAATCTGATCATTGAATATTTTCAATTTCCCCAATATCATCTAGCGCTAATAAGAAATATTTCTACTAGGGAAAGAAGAAAATTGAATATACATTTGAACAATTTTAAAATATTGAAATAATTATTATTAAACCCCATTATAGTCAAATTTCTCTTAGTTTCTACTATGTGCCAATTCTGCTGATTTTTAATATTTTGTATTTAGGTTCTTTCTTACACTTTACAATTTTGAACTGCAACAGCATTAATTTACCTCCAGTTTTCACTATATCAAATCAACACACTCTTCAGAATTCACTTTGACACGTGTTTTCGTACAAATCCCATAGCCTGATTCGGTTTGAAAAACAAAACTCAAGTGTTGCTACTCCTGTGTGGCCGGCAACATGTAAGCAACTTCTTTTTATTGTGCGCATAACGTGTTAACAACATGCATATTGCTGCCTAAACAATTGCTACTGGCTGCAGTAGCAACAATTGCATTGTTGATGCTCGTGTCGACGACGTCTGGCGTTATTGTTGTCGCCAATATTTCGGTTCAAGTTGTCAGGGGTTGCTGCTTGATCGCATGACCAGAAGTGCGACCAACAATTGTTCTTTTCTATAGATTGCATATTGTATTTTAGTAAGTGTTGAGCAGGAATAAGAAATAACACTTTGCCTGTCATAAAAAAGGACTATACAAAATTTGGGTTCAAGACTATACTACATTGAGTAGGTATTACTTTTTAAAAGACTTCTACAAATTCAATCAGTGAATACTCTATAGGTAAGAATCAGTTTTTTTGTTAATAACTAAATTTCTGTATAGGTTCTTGTTACAAATATTTCAAAACTTTAAAATCTATTTCCAACATACATATAAATATAAATTTGTTGGGTTAACCAATTTACTGCCCTACAACTTATTTGGTTCTTTCAGCTGTTAAATCGGTTCTTCCCTAGTAGAAATTTACCCTATTAGGCCAGACATGATCACGTCCAGATCATGTTCGTCATGTAAATGATCGGGTTATGACAAGGAATAAATTCCATGATCAATTCCTTGTCATGACCTTATTACAATTTCTACTAGGGTTATAGCAAAAAATGTAAGGGTTGTTTGGAATACGGTAATATTTCAAGCGTCAACCAAAGTTCCAATAACAAATTTTTAGAAATGTCGTTTTAATCAAATGAAGTTTGTTGTAACAACTAACCTATTTTCGTAGTATCTTTGTTTTTCATTTCCCAGGAGTATTTTTCTGTGTGTAGTAACTATTGCAAGATGTATGACAAATTTTCTCAACATTATCTTCATAAATAAACGTTTTTTATGACAGTAATACCACAACTTAATGTCTTCATTTAATGTTAATATCTATATTATCAGGCAATTTACTTGTGCAATTATTATAAATCAAGCAACTTTCACACAAATGGTATAGTATTGATGAAACAACCGGGTAATGCAACACAATTCTTCTTGCATTGAAGATTTTGCAGTAGTTACTATCGTAGCAGATTGTTGCACTGACAAAATTTCAAATGTTTAAAAATAAATAATGAGATATGAAACGGAGAAACACAAAAAATATGATGTTTGTTAAAGACTTTTACATACATAAATCAAGGATCATTCTATGATAAAAATATATAATATTTTTAAGAAAAGCTTTCTTTAAATATCACAATAGATATTTACCCTATTAGTGTAGATATGAATATAACATAGTATTTCAACTGGTAACCGATCATGGAAATAGAATAATTTCTACTAAGAATCTACAAACAGGATACAATCTGTATTGTACTGTAGATCTATTTATAATGTTTTTTGTGTTTAATATCATCACGAGCGCCCATTTCAAAACCGAGAACTTTAGAATTTAAGTTAAGTTCATCTGGAAAGCTGTAGACGACCGTGTTTGTACTATCCCTCGAAATATTATTTTCTATTGTGGTCAGTCTCCAAATGTGCTCGGAGAATCCCTCTAAAATTCTATAATATTTAATAAAGTACTGTACATTTATCTTTGAGAGGTAGCGCGGTATAGAAAAATGTTTTCTATGAAAAAAAAGTTGTTTGAACCTGGCCTTGAGATACGGACGCTATATAGTCTTGAAAAATGTTATGGGAATCTTCATGATTTTATACCGTTAGAATATCTTGTTTTTGGTTTGGAAGATATATAGTACATTTTCTAAAAATTCAATTAAGTTTTTACCACTTCAAGACAGTGACAATTTTAAGGATATTAGTTAATAATAATATATAGTATTAAATTTTATTTTATTACATGTAAAAGAACCATACATTTTTTAATTATAGCCCGAAACAATATGAATTCGTAATCGATTCTAACAACAAGTTTACTTGACATTTAAAATTACCCTGCACTGAAAAAATATATCGTCGGTGATACTGCAAAACCGCCTATCTACATTTTCGAATACCTCTTACAAAATTAATTTTACAGAAGAAAAAAACCATTTTCAGTCTTAATTCTGCATTCATATAAAATTAATTATGTCATAACTTATCATTAAAAACCCGATTATAACACAAAATAAGGCATACATTTCTCTTGCATTTAGACGGTGTTGCAGTATCACCGACGATATGTGTAATTATAGTAAGAAAATGGTTCTATATAATTAATTTTATTTGTTTCATCGTCGATACGACATTTAATTTTATTGATTAAATATTTAATTATATTAATTAATAATATAATTGAACAAATAGTAAAGGAGATTAAAAAAAATGTTTTTAAAACAGTGTAATGCCTGTAAAACTGTCGGTTGGTGTATATGGTATGTATGTTTATATTTTAGCATATATACCAACCTATGTCGGATTTGATTTATACTATTAAATAATTCGTATATACAATTATAATATTAATAGAATTAATTATTTTGTATTAATTAATCTGAGTTGCTATATTTACGTTGAATATTTTTTTGAGCTGCGTTTATATTAGTGTAGCGACTACCTTCGAAGAATAGGCTTAAATTATATCTTTGTACTCGGTAACCGGAGCACCAGTTTTATTAATACCAACGATTTAAAATACCCATATTTATTAGCAACTAACAAAGTTTGAACAAAGTCGGTAGTGGGGTATTGAGCTCCAAATCTATAAAAATGTTAGAACCCGAAAAGATGTTCTAAAAATTAAACTGAACTTCTAAAAGTAGTATTTTTTATATAAACAAAAAGTCAGAATTGTCTTTTAAAAAATTGACCTTATAAAATTCTTCTAGTGTAATTTCTAACTCCCAGAAATACTATGGAGTATTTCTGGGACCAACATCATCGTGCTGCAACAACAATTGTCCGATTCGTCTGATTATGTTGTTTATTGGTTGTTGCTGTTAAATTTAATTAATATTACAACACATAAAAATACAAACGCATGCAGTCGTACTTATGTATCAATAACTATTTGCAGTTGAATTTAATTGGGTTGGGAAACTAGTGGACGAACGGACAGACAGACAGACACGAACATAGAGATGCGCCCGCCGACTTGTGTATCGCTATAGCGGGACAAACGAACGGACGCACGAACGAACGTAACGTTTCTGCAATAGATCGATGGCCCCCGCCAAACCGACAAACGACGAACAGAGTTGTTGTCCGGCACAAACAACTTCCTCAGCAGTCAAATGTAGTGGCTGTCATACGCAGTGGGTCTTGCGCACTGGACGACAGTCACTTTGGCCAAAAGATCGTATTACAACTGGTTCGATCAGATCGATGGGCGCTCGCTCGTTCGTTCACTCGGGTGCAGACTACGATTTACACGAACATGCGGCGTAGACTTTGGGCGATCTGTGCGCCGCCGTGTGTTCAAAGTGGCGATGGCGGTGGCGACTGCGATCGCGTTGCATTCTTACCGCAAGCTGGTTTGGTTATTTATGTTTATTTTGATTTTATATATTTTTTTTTTTTAATTTTTACTGCATTTTGATTTTATAACGCATTGATAATTTTTATATTTAGTATTTGTACTTTTTTTTTGGGGCTACCATGATAAACGATCGCGTCTTGACTTTTGAGTTTTGAGGCTAAAATCGCAGCTGTTGATGCGTTGCATTGATTACCAGATTTATTTCTGGGTTAAGCAGCCCATAGCTTGTTTGATCAACAGCGATCACATTAATTGTCAATGACTTCAAAATGCATGCGTGAAGTTTTTCTCAAACTCTATTATTTTTTATTTCTTGTATTTCTTAGGCTTTATCAGATCATTAACAGCTTTTTTATATATATATATATTTTTTTTTTTTTGAACATTTTTGATTCTTACTTTCTTTATCTGACAGTATGTCGAAATTATCGGCTTGCATTGCTATGCGTTTTTTTATCTCTTCTCTTTAAAGCTCTTTGGATCCGCACCAAGTGGTCATGTTCCATAGAAGAACGTCGCGCTTGAGCGCTTTAAAGTTATTGAAAAAGTTTTGACGTCATGTTGACCATTGGTTCTATTTGTATTTGTATTGGTTTTTATTATTTGTATAGATCTCTTTGAGAATGCATTCCTCAAACTGCAGATTGTTGTTCGATCCATAAGGTGACGACTGAACGGCACCTAAAACATTTTTTTTTTTGTAACGTTAACGTTAGAGAAATGTAAAGAATAAAAGGGTTTAGCATTTTGTGGGAAAATAAATATTGTCACTTGGTTTGTCTGATCGTGTTTAACACGATCACAACGAGTTTATTCTTTAATGTTGCTACCTAATTTTTGAAAATAGTTTCTAGGTAATCATGGTTTAATATGAATGATTTTGATGAATAATAATTTGACACTGTTTTCCCACAGTAGGTATTGATTAAATGTGTGATTTTGTTAAACTTGTAATTGATAATTTTTATCATTAACGAAAATTGTACTTATAGTCTTTATGCGCAAAATACACAATACTCATTTTTAAAAATAATATATTAAAAAAAATCGTTGTTTTTATGAGAATTTATAAAAAGGTTAATACATTTCGTAATTTAAACAAATTGTCAATGCAATATGTTACGGTAATTTGATCCTGGTTTTCACATAAATTATAAATTTATCATTTTAAAATTCCCATACATGAATTCTATAAGATGTCCTGCATTCTCAGCTTTTTTATCATATTACGTAACGTTTTTAAGAAAATTACTATCTGAATTTTAGGCATTTTTATATTTAGTTTGGGCTACCATGAATCATTTTCATGTTTAGCATTAGATTTGAAATGCTAAAAAATCCTCCAAATATAGTGTATTAAAATATTTTCTTTATCGAACTTCGATTTAAATAACTGAAAAATATATCGGGTTATTAGAATTCATTAATATATCAAAATTAGTCTTGACAATTAGAATAACACTATGTTTCTACAGTATAATGTTTTATTCTTAATAAGACGATTGCAATTTTCATAAAACATTATGTTATAAAAAATAAAACTGAGTCCACATTCAAAATCAACGCCAGCGAATTATGTAAAATTGATATATGTATGGGATGGTCATTGAAAAATCGTGTTAGGTAGTGTAATATTTGTCAAATGGAAACAAATTTTTTTACAGAAGTAGTAACATTGAATGAAATTTAAACTGACTTAAAAAAAGGAAGGTTGGGTTACATGAGAAATTTTGAAGCAGGGAAATTGTGACAGTTGATGTGATGAACTTAGTAAGAATTTTGAAAGTAATAATCAGTCTTAGCGAATTATAAATACACTACACATGTATGATAATGTGTGCGACTACCATTTAAAGTGGTGCATAGGTCATCAGGGTATACGAATCATCAATCGCTGAAGAATTTTCATTCATTTGATACCGAAATGTGTTGGTGAATCGAATATCGAGTCAGTTCGCGAGAAAACATTAACAACGGACATCGATAAATCGACTCAAGTTATGCTGAACATACCGGATATGCTTTTTTCTGGGTGTTACAAACGGCGTACCAAAGTAAATATATCCTTTCACTCTTAGGGTAGGGTATAAAAATAATAATACAAGTCGCTTCTTTGTTTTAACTAAAAGACACAACATCAAATAAAATTTTTCACGTGCCTTTTTTGAATCATCTGAAATTATCGAAAGTCAGTTAAGTCATGTGGAAAATTTTTAAGTAGGAATATTTAAATAGTGGATGGAATTATTTTAACAAAAAAAGTTTTTTTCGTCTGGTATAAATTAAAATTTAGAAGATGCTAGTTTTATGTAAGGTTTTTAAACATAAGTGGTTGAGTCACTGTTCACAATCGACCGATCATCCTAATTTTAAAATTCAGCATAGACATATAATTGATTTAACTACGGAATTTCATTGATCTATATCTTCAAGTTCCTCTCTAATCCTGATTATAACAGACAGATAGACGAACATCGCTTAATCGATATACGGGTGATCAAGAATATGTATGATTTGTATCGGATATGCTTCTTTCTGAAAGTTATAAAAGGGATATTCCTTTTAATCGATACAGGAGGTCACGGGATGATCAAGAATATGTATGGTTTATATCGTATATGCTTCTTTCTGAAAGTTATAAATGAATATTCCTTTTATAACTCTCAGAAAGAAGCATATCCGATATAGACCATACATATTTTTGATCATCGTGACATCCCGTATCGATTAAGCATAAGGACTACGAGTTTCATTGATTTAGGTATTTTCCTGTAATCGTGATTTAAACAGAGAGACATATTTACGCTTCCTTCTGGATGTTACAAACGGAATATACCCTTTCAGTCTTAGTGTAGAATATAAAAAATAACTGTAATATTAAAATTAGGTTCAGGTGATCGTATGTTCGTGTCTGTTATTATTAAGAATACTAACCATTTCTCTCGATCTTATTTTAAGAACCTCCATAATATTATCACTGTTTCCGTTAACCTTTCGTATATCTTTTATATTAATCGATTGTCTTGTTATCTTTAGTAAATTATGTCGCGATCACCTTGTTATCTTTCGTAAATTATGTCTTCCTTAGACCGTGTAGACCGTAATCATTGGCAATCAACTTACAAACTGTCATTGAACCTGCCAACTTCATCGTCACAATCATCAACTTGATCAAAATTCCGTGCGTTCGCACTTCCAAATTGATAATGAAATTGCATAAGGACTACGATCGTCGCCGTCTTCGTCATTCTTGTTTACCTTTGGAGAGTGTTGTTTAAACAAAAATAAAGCAGAAACAAGGCAATATATTTCTTTTTTTTTAACACGAGCATGTCATGTCTATCGACACCAATTATGGCAACAACTTTCGGTTGTTGTTACCGAAAATTACGTGGAATTTAGCCACTTTTTCGTAAATTTACGAAACACTTGAAATGATGCAGCAAGAATATTGAGGAAGCACAGCAAAAAAAAATATCGATGTTGGTTGGTGCCAACAAAGATATGTTGGTGCTGGTAGTATCAACAACAAAGTATTAATGATCACACCAGCGAACAACAACCAAAAGTATATAAGAAAAAACGAAGATAAATTGTTGAGTGCACTTTGTTTTCTTGTCTGGGAGTATTTTTTTTTTTTGTTATTAAAGAAGCCGTGAAGTTGAATAATTGCTGCACATACTCATTTATTTGTTTTATTGTTTCCTTTAATGCGTGCCTTTTTTACAAATAACATTTCTTCTAAATATTTAGGTGTTTGTGTTAAAGTTTCATGTATTTGCTGCAATTATCGGTACATATAAAGAAAGTGAAGTTGCAGAACACCAAGGTGATAAAGAGGTAGATAATGACCAGGTATTATAAGAGTTGTATTAAAAGTTTAATAATTGCAAGAATTAAATACTGTTTGATGTGGTAAATAATTTTAAAATAATACCAAAAAAAATTTAGGTGATACAACAAAAATTATATACTGGAATGAAATAAACATTTGAAAGTGGGAAATGTCCCACAAATCAGTAAAGGCTTCAAAAAAAAAGTATTTGTTTTTAGTTTAGCAATAATATTTCCAATTCCAGATAGTAGGATTTCACGTAGTGCATAGCGTCACTGTCATGCCAAGGGGCAAATGTGCATTTTTAAAAATGTTGGGAAATCAAATTTTAAAGTTTGAAGTGCTTTAAAATTAGTAAAATGTAGTTTTTTTTAAATTTTTTCAATTATTTTCTGGTTTATTCATCAATTATTATAACGTATATAAAATATGTTTGCATTTGGACAACTTACTGAATTATAAAAAAGGATTTAGTGAGGCTATATCCTGACCAAAACGCAAATTTTTTTGTTTTTATGCTATAACTTTTTATTAGCGCAACATTAAACAGTAATGTAAAGGCATTAATTGTTTGTTTTTAGAGCACCTATAGATTGTCATCATTATTTAAAAATATTTTGCCAAACATTAATTTGCCATTTGTTATTTGCAAGAAAAATGTTTGGCAAAATATTTTTACATAATGATGCCAATCGATATGTGCTTTAAAAATAAACAATTAATGCATTAACATCACTATTTTATCATGCACCAATAAAGTGTTATAGCAAAAAAAAACGAAGAAATTGGAAAAATTGAAAAACTTGGCATTCCAAAAGGGCGAATCTTTTCATTTTTTTGTTATAAATCTTTATTGGTGCAAGATAAAATAGTTATGTAAAAGCATTTATTGTATGATTTCAAAGCACCTTTCGATAGCATTAGTTATTTTAATATATTTTGACAAAAAAAATGTCTGGCAAAAAAATGAAAATGTCAAAAATTGCACATTCGTCCTTTCGCATGATAGTGACGATAATTATTTCGACAATAATGCACGTTAGTTTATTACACTATCAAAAATTTACCCTTCAGATTTGATATTATCTTGCTCGGCAAAGGCAAACATTTAATTATATGTTCAATGTGTCCCTGGGAATTGTTCCGAGCCTGTAACTAAACATTTATATTAAAATTCTGTATTAGAGTACCGATTATTACTGTTAAAAATTCATTGCTTTCAGAACTCCAAATGAAATCGCAATTAAAAAACCATTAAAATAAACCAAGCAGTTTTTTTTTCATTCTTGAGTTTCTTTAAATCGTGGGTGGCTATCATTTATATTACTTATTATTACTGTTCTAAACCATACTGGAATTCAATACTTCACAAACGTCACATAGAACTGCCAATAAATGTCACCATTCACAAAATATCAAATTGTAATTTGACACTTTTATGTGACATTTGTCCAAATGAAAAAAAAAAAAACAATTAAATATTTTATAATAACTTCAAATTTAACCAGCGTGATTTTGCTAAACAATGCACCGCATTCCAAAATTGAAATATCAAAAATGTCTAGAAAAATAAATGTAAAACTCGGAGACCACTTTATGCATAACAAATTACGAAGAGAAATAAATAAAACAATAGACTATTTTGATTTAGGTTGGCAGTTAAAAAGAACTGGAGACACTTCCGATATGTGCAGCATGGAAATTCAAGACGTGTTTAGAATAAATTAAAATATTATGCTGCAGTGTCGCTGTTAAAAACACTCAAACGAAAATATACCACATTTTTAAAAACACATGCAAATAATAGAATTTTTAAAAATATGTATTGAAAATATATTTTCACAGCTCGAAGTTGTTTTCGATTTATGTGGACCTGTAGTAAAAACACTAATATCTTTAACACAATTGTTTATATATTATATAATTCACTTTCGATCGCAGTTCTTCTATTTGACAATATCTTTAAAATTACCCAAAAGCCTTGACCGAAATTGAATTTTTTCTATTTCATAACACGACCAATATGGGAAGACCCTGATCATTTCTATACAAACAGAACAAATTTAATCCTGAAGAGGGAAGCAACTCCCGAATTCGTGCGAGTTATTTTTCTGCATAATTCATAATATATTTACCTGATTCTTAAGTGTTTTATACATTTTAATTTTTCGAATATTTTTTTGTAACCTTTTCACCGCATTGAACAAGAAGCATTTTTCTTTATATGCGAAATAATAGCTACACCTTAATATTATAATTTTTTGTGTTTGACTGGTCATAACTTTGGTCAGAACAATCGGAATTTCATGCAGTTTATTTCAAAATATTAGCTGAAGTATTCTCAAAAGAAATGTGATCGAAAACTCAAATCCAAAACACGATAACTGCCATATATTTGTTTTACGTAATAGCTCAAAAACTTGATTCAATCTAAAAAAATGGGGTCGTGATTAGAATTTAAAAGTCCATCGGATAATCACACTAACATTGTTGTCTAGTGTTATCCATACAACATAAGAATTGTCAACAATTCTTTCTTGGAATAATTATTTCCAGGACAATTCTTCTCCTGGACAATAATTCTCCGATACAATTAAACAAATTTACCCAGATCCAGTATTAGCCAAGGACGTATTGTCTCTAGGAAAATGTATCCAGTGTAAATTTGTCTGAAACGAATTGTTATAGGAAGAATTGTCCGGGGAACACTTGTCTCTGGAAAGAAGTGGAAGAAGGGAAGAATTGTCATAGACAATTACATCATTCAACATTCTTTCTTGGAAAATATTTTTCCGAGACTTCAAAATATCATTATCTCTAGGGAAATGTATCGGCGGTAAAATTGTCCTTCAAGAATTGTCTAAGGAATAATTCGGGGAAAAATTCCCTCGGAAATGAATTATCCTATAAATTCTTTAAAATAAATTGCAACATAAAATATTATCAACAATTATTTCTTAAGGAAATCATTATTTCCCTAGACAATTTACCAAATTTTCAATTTACACCAATCCAATATTATCGTGTTTAGGAAGAATTGGCTAAGGCAGAATTTTCTGGAATATAATTGTCGCAGTGAAGAATAATAATGCAAAGAATTATCGCAGACAATTACACCATAAGATTTGTCAACATTTTTGTCTGATACTTCAAAATTATTATTGTCTCTAGGAAATTGTATCATAGGAAAAATTATCTAAGATAGAATTTTCCAGGAAAGAATTACCTAGGAGAATTGCAACATAGGAATTGTCTAGAATATTTTCTTGGTAAACTTGTTTTTCGGACAATATTTACCGAGACAATTATTCTTCAAAATATTTCTCCAAATGAATTAACCAGAAGGTATAGTATCGGGGAAAAATATCCGAAGTTTAATTTTCAAGAAGATTTCTTAGAGGTTAAAACTTTTAGGTACAAATTTTCGATAACGCTGCTATAAATTGTCGAGAATAAATTGTCCATAACAAGAATAAAGTATAACAGACCCTACCAATAATTTCGAATGTTGGTAGCAATGAATCATAAAGTATATATAATTCAGAATTAAACTAAAAATAGAAATAAATTCAAATTAATCAATATGCAGACATGTTAAACAACACTCCAGAACTACTTGAAAAGTGAAGTAGTACCGGAGAGGAAGAAGCCAAAGAAATATCTTGAAGAAGGCAATGACGAAAAAAAAAAAGAAAAACTCGGGTAGCAATCTATAAACAACGATATCAACGAAAAAAGAGTAAAGTCTGGAAAAGAAAAGCTACGGTTAACTGAAAATGCAAATGATGAACGTTCGTTCGTTCAGCAACAGGAAAAAACAAAAACTTCGAATCAATTTTGTTTATGAACTTCAAAATATAACAACAACATGTAGTATGTATTTCTAAAATATAAACATGTAAACATTAACGCATAATAAACACAAACAAATAAATAAAAGAAAGAAATAAAACTTCAACAATAACAGCAGAAGAAGAAGAAGAAAAAAAACTATCGACATGCACAAATCTTTGAAGAATTTCAGCTGCATTCTTATGCAGATTTCCTTGGAAGTCTGGTAGTAGAAGCCGCAGACGTCCGTTGAATGAACGTCGCCATGATCGTTCAATCGAGTTTGGCTGTTGGATGTTGATGCTGCTGCTGATAATAATGATGAAGTGTTGCAGCTGAAATTTTTATTATTGAAAACTAAAATCAGTTTTGGTTGTTGCTGATTGAAGTTTTAAACGATACACAAAAAAGTTAACATAACAAAGAAAACAAAAAACAGAAAACATTAAATATAAAACTCGTAAAATTTGTAAAAACTTTATTAAACATTTTTGAATATTTTACTAGAAATTGAAAATACTTACATTGAATTTGGTATATTTTATTTCAAACTTTGTAGTTTTTATTTTATGGTTTGTAAACAATAAATTTTCTGAATTTTTTGACTTTAAAAATTAAAATTTATAGAGTTATTGACATGAAATTAATTTATAGCGAAAGTTATAATGTTTTTATTATAACAAGGCATATACTGTTCAATAACATTATTTTTACATATATTTTTTTTAAATGCTTAATCTTAAATCATAGTACTAACTTTAATTCCCCCAACATTCAAATCAAACAGCATTTTTGCAGCTGTCCTGTCTGCCAAATCTCCAGCAAAAAAAAAATATAAATAATAACATATTGCAGGTGTTTTTTTTTTTGGCTTAACCCAAAATAAAATTTTTCAAAATCTCAAAACAAGATCAAGAAATAATCTCTACAAAAATTTAAGAATTGATCTTCGCAAAACAAAAAACATACCATATTCAATTAATGAAATTAGCAAAAAAATACAGAATAAAGCAAAATAAATCAAAATAACCCAAATTAAAACTCAAGGATGTTGCATGTGATACTTGTGTGTCGAGTCGCCAAATTAAATCCCAATTTGAACACGCAGCTGAGTCTGCGGTTTGACGTAATTATTACTTTTGAAAACTCCATTAGCGCTCATCAGCATCGGTATTAGCATCATTTTTATTTTAGTCCAATGAGTCAATAGTGAGACGACTGTGACTGTGTCTTGCTTTAAATGTGCAGTTTATTGCCTGTCGCCTGAAGTTATGCTTCTAAATCAAGTTGTCTTTTCCTTTTTTTTTAATTTTATATGACAAACGAACATGTTTTGATCGCATTCGCGATGCGATGCATAGAAATCTGTATAAATCACAGCTGTCAAAATGTGGTCAACTAATTACAGTGGGTAACAACATCATTTTTTCAATAAAGCTTTTAATAAGTATGATATAAGAAGACATAGGAATAGAAATAGGAATACACGAAGAAAATTGTATACTAATTATTTATGAGTAAAATGTTTATAAAACATATTTTTTTAAATTTTCTTATTTATGAGTTATATTCATGAATTACATATATATTTTTCATTTCCGCATAATTAGTATTGTTTTTCCATTTGCACGCTACTGCTATTTGGCACAATGTATATTTTAATCATGAATTATGAATAATAAATCATAAAATATATTGCAGAACCTATACCAATTATTCATGACATATTATACATAAAACATGAGTAAACATACGCATAATTCTCTTCATTTAATCATAACAATTTATTTTTACTATAACCATATATTTTGAATAAAGCCCAATTCATTACGATTACTTATTCTTAGCTGGAAATAATGATTAATTTTTTCTAAATGTTTTATGAGAACATATCCCTCCGTGAAGGAATATGAAAGGGAATAGGAATAAAAACAGGAATAGAAAAGGAATAGGAATGGGAATAGGAATAGGAATAGGAATAGGAATAGGAATAGGATTAGGAATAGGAATAGGAATAGGAATAGGAATAGGAATAGGAATAGGAATAGGAATAGGAATAGGAATAGGAATAGGAATAGGAATAGGAATAGGAATAGGAATAGGAACACGAATAGGAATGGGAATAGGTATAGGAATAGTAATACGAATAGGTATAGGAATAGGAATTCGAATGGGAATAGGAAAAGAAAAAGGAATTGGAATAAAAATAGGAACAGGAAAATGGAAATCAAAAGAAAAAGGAAAATTTAAAGAAAAAGAAAGAGAAAGAGGAGAAAGGAGAAAGGAGAAGAAAAAGAAAAATAAAAATATAAATAAAAAGAAAAAGAAAAAGAAAAAGAAAAAGAAAAAGAAAAAGAAAAAGAAAAAGAAAAAATGAATAGGAATGGAAATAGGAATAGCAAGAGAAATAAACATAGACAATTGAATAGCAATGGGAATAAGAAAATATATTGAGAAACGAATAGAAATATTGAAATGAACAGGAAAAGAAGAGCAGTATGTCATAGCATAGGAAGAAAAGGAAAACAAAAAAAAAAAAGTAAAATGAATGGTTCTACTCAATATCACATGTGTCTAGTCAGAACCCCATAGCCCATTTCTAATAGAAATTTACTATATTAGAGTAGACATTATAATAACAAAAAAAAAATAATGTTATAACTTGTTGGTTTCAATGATCAATTCCCAATCATGGCCTATAATTGAATAATGTCTACTATGGTATGATCTTTGCAACTTTTCTACTACATTCTAAAAGACTGTCGCCTAGTGTAAACTAAATTCAGACATCTATTCATCTCTTCATCGCTCGCTATGTGTCTAACTAACGAATTCAATTTGCATAACTGAATCGTTTATTAATTAACTAATTTGTTTAACAACCATTTTTGCACGATCGTTAACTGTGATTTTTACGTTTTGGTTTTTTTTTGCCAATGTTTTAAAACTTTTCACAACGTTTCAATTGCGTGCACGTCTGTCATGTTTCCCACAACTGACACAGTCTCCAACACTGACATCTTATCCATCTCTCTCTCTCTCTCTCTCTCTCACACGGCGTATATGTAAAACAGTTGTCATCCTGCTCCATTACCATTGACATTGGCGCACCAAACATTAGAGACTTAGATCTGAACTGGTTCATCTCATACAAGCCAATGTTTTTACTAATTTATTTAATTCCTATTTTTTGCATGTGACAGCTCTGTTCGGCTGACGCCGCCGAGAGATTTGTCTAAGTTGTCATTTAATTGACTGTCATCGCTAGTTTCTTTTTTTTTAACTTTTTTTTATTTTTTGACACCGTTTGTTGTTGTTGTAGCTGTCAGTGTCATCGCACACAGTCACCATGTGCATTTTTACATTTTAGCTGTCGCTGAATATTCAAATGTCAAAACCGCTTTGGCGCTTTTCAGTTTTTCTTTTTTTGCATTTTTGTCTGACAAGATCGTCTTTGCCAGCAATAGCGCAAGTCAACTTAAAGTTGTTGTTAATTTTAAAGTGTTTTCATTTGATGTTTGCCTGCATTTGACAGCAATTTACATTCTACAGATAGCATGACGTAGATTTTAGAAATAACTCTAGGAAAAAGTGTGATGCTTTTAAAATGCTTTCAATTAGAATATATTTGTATCAAACTACTTTAATATAGAGTTTTTTTTTCCAGAACATTGCAAATATTTACTGACGATAATAATAATGACTAATGTCCATTTTTTGTATATCGAAACAATGAACGAAACGAAAATTTGACTTTGGATTTCATGTTTCTTGACATTTAATACATAGAAATTTGTTTAATATTTCGTCACTTTCGTCTAAAGGCTCGAATACACGATAGAGAAATTAGCTAGAGATAGAGAAAAAAATCTACCGTAGAGCTCCCTACAGTCGAGCTCTATGTAGTGTTTACACAACTCTATGAGATTTTTTCTCTATTTTGCTCTATCTCTAGCTATTTTCTCTATTGTGTAAACTCGCCCTAATAGGAAATACAGAAAGAGGCACTAAATATTCTGTAGAACCTAGGCCAAGTTCTATATCGCTCATCTAATACCGTTCAAAATTTGACAAGATAACGATAATTACACCGAAGAGGCATATTTCATGACTATCTTTAGTATATACATATTTTGAGTTCAGTTATGTCAGGTTCATTTGGTGTGAAATTTATAGAAATTCTTTCTTAGTACGTGATCCATTTTTAAAAGGTTTCGGAAGGGCGTTGTTGAGTTAATAAATCTAACATATACCTGGAATTCAAATGACACAACTTCGAAACATCAATTCTTCAAAGTCGATATATTTTCTTTTTTATATTTAAATAAACATTTTAATAAAATGTCACATATGATATAAAATTGCCTACCGCACGATTGCCACACTCCCAATTACCCATTTCACTCGTTCAGCCCAGTCCGTCAAACCCATATTAAAGTGACCACCCGCTTGGCCACAGTGCGCGCGGTGTTGCCATTTTAAATGCACTCACCCAGCGGCACTAATCGTTGGTGATTTAATGGCCGTCATTTGTTTGGCATGCGATATTTATTTAACACATCATTAAATCTTGGCGGCGACACAATGTGCGCATATGGGTCGTCTTAAAATGGTACTTTTTCTTAAGTCCAAATGCTGGCTCTCTAAATGCCTGTGGCTTTTAAAAATGACCCATATTAAAAGCGGGAACACAAGTTGCCGCTTAAGTGGTTTTGCTTTGAATGTGAGAAAAACTAACAGGTCGAGAGTAACTAATGAACAGTTAGAAAATTAGTAATGATAAAAGAATTGATTAAATTAAATCTATGAGCATTTAAATTGGTATTTATCTAAAACAGTTATAATAATGTTTTCACATAATAAATCTGTCTTAATTTAGATAAATTTGAGCCTGGGGCGATTTGAAAATATCTTGGTTTAACTTTTGTTTGTTGTTTTTAATGTTATGTTTATAATTTAGATAATATTATAATTTAGATAGCATATGTTTATAGTTTTAGATTTTCCATTCGAATTCATCTAAATATCGAGGTTTTTTTATATAGGTTGAAGAATATTTTTGATTACAACATTGTATTCGACCGATGTGCCCCAATATTTGACAGAAAATAAGTTCAGAAAAAAAGGGTAGATATGATAAATTAGATATTATAAATTAAATTATTTAATTCTATATTTGACTTTTAAAAATGTTGAATTTTATAAAAAAAAGCAGCTCAAAAATAAAATAAAATATGTAGTTTTCTTTATAAAAAAATACAGTTTTTCTCTAATCATGTGTTGTTCGCACAACAGTTACCTGAACCTATAACTAACATATCTATCCGTCAATCCGTCGAAATTATACATTTCTTTTTTTGGTTCGACTCCTTCAATTTATTCTGCCTACGTAAAAGTACTACAGCATATGGTATCTCCTATCTCCTTAACAAACAACATCAATAAATCTTGACATAGATTACCGTTAAAACCGAAACCAAAAAAAAAAAAAAATGTCGAGATTGTTGCATGCAACAGTTTTTGCAAAATCGATGCAACAGTAGTTTTTACTATGTAATTTTTTATTGATGTTACCATTAACTTAACGCGAATAGACAGCAACTGCGTTTCAACTAGTGGCGAAGGATCGATGTTTTTCGATGATGACTTGTACCGTTAACCCACTGACTACTGCTACAAAATGCCTACAACAATCTAGGTCGAATTACTTACTGTATAACTGTGTAATTAACAGATATTTTTGTTTACAGAATTACAAGATGGTTAATATTTTAGTAGAAAGTATCAAATAAATGTCAATTCTGTTTTCATATAACATATCGTCACTGAAGAAATTGGAAAAATTGAAAATCTTGTCATGCCAAAAGGGCGAATCTTTTCGTTCTTTTTATATAACTCTTTAATGGTACAAGATAAAATAGTAATATAAAGGCAATTATTGTTGGTTTTCAAAGCACCTATCGTTCTGCATCATTAATTAAAAATATTTTGCTAAACATTTTTTCCTGCAAATAACAAATTGCAAATTAATGTTTGGCAAAATATTTTTAATTAATGATGCAGAACGATAGGTGCTTTGAATACAAACAATAAATGCTTCTACATCACCATATTATCTTGTACCATTAAAGAGTTATAGCAAAAAATGAAAAGATTGGCCCATTTGGCATTTCTTCGTTTTTTTGCATTAATTTTTTATTGTTGCAAGATAAAATAGTGGTGTAAAAGTATTAATTGTTAGTTTTTAAAGCACCTATCGATCTGCATCATTATTTAAAAATATGTTGCCTAACATTTTTTTCTGCAAATAACAAATTGCAAATTAATGTTTAGCAAAATATTTTTAATTAATAATGCAGGGTGATAGGTGCCTTGAATACAAACAATAAATGCCTTTACACCACTATTTTATCTTATTCCTTTTGGCATGACAAGATTTTCAATTTTTCAAATTCGCCCTTTTGGTTTTGTCTTTTGTGGCTAGAAATATCCAACAAAATGACAGGCGATTTTGGCACAGCATACTTGAGGATAAACTACATTCAAAAATGTAAAACGCAAATGTCAAAAATTGCACATTCGCCCCTTTGGTATGATAGTGACGATATGGTATATTAGAAATAACCCCCATGTGAATTAATCCCCCCAAAAATAACATAATGTGAAACAAATTTTTTATAAATTTATCTGTCAATTATTATGAAATAATATATAATTTTTTGAGTTGATCCATTTTTCCATTTCAATATTTTTTCTAATGTCGATTTCCATGGCACTTCAGTTGTTGCCCTATTCTAGCAGTTGTTGCACTTATAAATTTCCATAGAGCAACAACTGCTAGAACAGATGTTGCTCTGATTTTTTAGTTTTCGCACAATTTTTAGGAATTAAATTTCAACCATTTATTACGCACTCACTAATGGTTATAAACTCATCATTTTTTTAAGGACTACATATTTTATTTGGCACAATAACTATAGATTAATAAAATATAATTTAAAATACTACAGAACAGAAACATAATAAACAAAAAATGACAAAATTAAAAGTCAATGTGAAATTATTCACAAACACATATTAGAAAATCAAAAATAATGTCCATGGTTAGTGCAAGTACTGAGTTTTTGGGACAACAACTAAAAACTTGCCATGGAAATCGACATAAGTTATCTCAATAAAATTTTGATTTATTGTAGTTATTAGAATTTTATATTTTCAGTAATTTAAAAATATATTTTCATAATACAATGCAATAATTCCTAAAAGTTATTTATTTTATCAATAATTTTCTTTATTTTTATCTGGACAAAATTGAATAATAGACCTCTCCGAAATTCATAAAATTTATCTGTTGGAATTTCTCGAATGGAAATTTAGTTCAGGATTCAATTATTGTCTGATCAGGATTTCCTGATTTTTAATAAGGTAATTATCAGGAAAATCAGACCTTATATCATTGGATGTATATTTCAATTCTTCTGAAACTGATTTTACCAAATTCGAGCCCTTATTAACAAAGAATAGTTTTATGAACACACAAAGTTGTCTCAATAACATTTGCAATGATAATAACTCGACGTTTTGGGTATAAATGAGGTATTTAAATTTTTTCGAAATGTTGAGCATTTGAAGTTATTTTGCATTTGTGTTTCACAAATATTTATTAGAATATTATTATTCAAATTTGTTATCCAATTTTATTAAAAGAAATTATTAATAACATATCGATCATATTAAGAATATGCTTAATTATCAGGATTGATAAGATTGTCTTTCGTGGATTTGCAATTGTGATTACCCTAGTCGACTTTGATCAGGATCATTTCAGCTACCTTATCGTATTCTGATCACGGATGGATGCGAACTGAACTACCCTTAACAAACTGCCACTCGGATAGGTTCAGGTGTTGAAGGTAGTACACTACGTTACTACACAGAAAAAAATAATCGACGTAAATACAGCAATCAAAATTAATTGTACACCATTTATTGGTCTAGCAATGATATTTTTGACTTTCTCATGTATTGAGCAAACACATTCGCTAAAAATGTTATATGCGTCCAAAAATATACCAATAAATGCTTTTGCTTAAGTAACAAATTATTTAATTGGTATAGTCTAAAACGTCGACTATACCAATTAGCAATTTTGTATTTTCACAATATTCTTATAATTCTTTTTTAGTTTATGAAAAAAGACTAATATAAATTCTTGTGAAAGTATATAACAAATATACTTTTCTGATGATGAAGCATAATTAAATATGCAACTATTGCCATCATCATCATTTTCAACGACACCAATAGAGTATGATCAAATTCTATAAGCGTTTCTTTTGACATGAACCAAATGTGAACTGATATGCGCGCCAACCGCCAACTCAAAATTCTAATTCTAAGCGAATTCCACCAAATTCACGAATTCCACTAAATTCACCAGCGCTGTAAGCGAGTACACGAACACACACCACGCACTGTTATAGCGACCACGCACTGCTACAGCTACCACACACTGTTATAGCGACCACGCACTGCTATAACATCAACGCGGTATGCGAAAACACATAGCTGTTGCCAGCAAATGCGATTGCTAATATGATGAATACGTACGCTAATACAATTATTAATTTAGTCGGCGCAGTTTTAGCAATAATTTGATTGTGTTGATGAACGTTTTTGGCTATATTTACTATTTTTTTTTCTGTGTACATTTATGTGTATTCGGAGGGAAAAAAACTCTTAAAGTTCAGAAGAAATCAAGAAGTATACGAAGTGATATACTGCTAAATAAAAAATTCTTAATTTTAAGAAAAAGATCTGCTTAGTTGTCAAAAAAAATACTAAGTGGAATTATTCTAATTATGCAGAAATATATATTTCTTAGGTATCAAAAAAGAAATCGTGTGGAATTTTTCTTCATATGCGGGAAAATAATTTCTTAGGCATCAAAAAAGGAACTACATGGAATTATTCTTGATATGCAGACATTAATTTCTTAGGCAGCAAAAATGTTGTTGCTGTTTTCTTCCTAAAATGTAATGAACACCTGTTCATACAACTGTTGTTTTTTCGATATTGCTTCGTCTGCAATATTAAATGACTTGTTTGAATACTTAATTTAATTGAATTTTTAGTTTATTTTTATTTTTATTATTATTTTATTTAATTTATTTATATATGCTGAACCCGTTTACTTACTTCTGTTTTGCATAATGTCTTAATATCTAGAAAAATTTGTCTTAGTTACTTTTAACCGACATACACTGCAAAACAAAACATACAAGAGAATATTACAGACAAAGAAAAATCGATGAATACAACAACAGAACATAATACGCATTCTTTTTGCAAAGAATTCAGCAACTATTTTGCGTGTTATTTTTGGTTTTTAATAAAGGCTTATTTAGCTTTTGTTAACTAAGTAATTTGTTTTCTTAATATTCAGATAAAAAATTCTATAATTTTAGTACTATGTATTTATTAATTATTTATTTATTTATTTATTTATTTATTTATTTATTACGTATTTATTTAAATCTTTTTACGTAATATATATATATATTTTTGCATTTTTGTGTGTTATTTCAATGAGAATTATATGCTTGCTGCTTCTTTCGTGAAGCCATCTTTTTTATTATTTCTTTTTAACAAAATATTAAATTTTCTCTAACAAATATTTCCCAACCACAAAGTTCAAAAGTTACATTATATCAAAAGGCATGTCTTCTAATTATGTGTTTCTCAAAAAATATTTAAACTTTGACCTTTCAACAAGTGTTCATTATAAGTTTTAACTTTTTTAACTGCACTAAGGCGCCAGTTATTGACCCAAATTAAGCTGTGGTTATATAAAATATTTCTAAGTAAAGTCATACCATGATCACGACATTTTTATAACCAAAAATAAAGATAATTTAAAAATAAACTAAAAAATAACTTGGCGCTTTGCCAAATAAGTCGAAAACTAACTAACCTCAAATGCGCGATAATTATCACGATTTATGAGATATGAACACGATACATTTCTTATCGATAACTGGCAATCTGGCAACAATCGCAGAATATATTGTGTTGCATGGTTATAATAATTTTTAAATTTTAAAACTAAATTCTTACATAAAAAATACATTTATTATTTTATAAATGTTGCAAAAGTGTCAAGAAAACATAATTAAGTGAGTATATTTTTGTTTTTGTGGAAAAATCGTGCATTGCCAGACGATCACTTGACCAAAAAATAATATGTTCGGTGCATAAGTAACTATGCGACCAATATTTGTCAGCCACTTGAAGTCTATTTTTGTTTTTATTTATTTTTTATAGATGCCATATTGTAAAATGTTTATATGAGTCAATATTTATTTAACATGAACACTGCGGAAAATTGCTGTCAAAATATTTACCACATAAAAACAAAACGCAACCAAATAAAAAAATGTGCATTGCAACCATTATAAATATTTGATTTTTTTCTTTCTATTTTTAAACTCTACTTATCAGCTGCAAGATGCACGCATGCGCAACTTTGACAGCGTCAATGAGCACCCAAAATTATGCAAAGTTTTTTTGTTGCCTTGGCCAAATGTCAAAGTTTGAAGTTTGACGTGCGCGCATTTTATTTTGATTTTTTTTGTTTTTGTGCTCATGCAAAAAGTGTCAAGATTTTAAATAAAATTGACACTATTGCGGTGTTGTTGTCTGCGCTGTCACTGGTTGCCTTCAAGTTTGGTCTTTGTTTCTGTTTTTGTTGCCACCAACATGGCGCTCACCCAGCAACACTCGCACACTTTTGTGGACGATCAGTGCTCGTTCACTGTTTCATGTTCAACATGTTGGCTGCCATGTGCGCGCCGCCCGATCACCTAAGAGCCGGCAAATTGAGGTTTGCAGCCTGATCACGGTTCATCCGCGCACTCACCAGTCTGATGTCCAGAGAAGCGCGCAGTATTTACTTCGTGTTGAAATTTATTCTTGTATCTTTTTCTTTATTTTATAACAATAAACAAGCTGGCAAACATCTGGTGCATATGCAGCCGTAATTACAGTAGACCGTATTGGTGAAAAATGTTGGCAGTCTGTTAATCATTATTTAATGCGTAGTATTTGTAAAATTTTTCTTATAGTGGTTCTTTAAGTTGCAAAACTCTTTAAACATACAATTTTTAAAATTTCCCTTTTAGGGTTTTTTTTTTTCAAATGCGTTTAAATTTATTAAAATATGTCAGAAATTATAAATTAACAAACTTAATATATTAAATATCAAGAAATAAAATTTCCCTTTTAGGGAAATTTACAATTTTTTATTATTTAAATAAAATTACGTAGTTCTACATTAAGAATACATATTAAACAAATTGTAAATACTTTATATTGTTTTAAATAAGTCAGAAATTATAAATAAACAATTTTGATACGTTAGAAATTAAAAAATTAAATTTCCCTTTTAGGGAAATTTACAATTTTGTTTTATTTAAATAAAATTACACATTTCTGCATTTAAAACACAAAAATAACATACGAAAAGTACTTGTTAAAAATTTCCCAAAATGGGATATTTTTTAAAAATTTTCCAAAATGAAATATTTTTTAAAAATATGCTTTTGTTAGCTTAAACTGTGTCTTACTCACGTATGACACAACTTTTAAACTACATAATGTATTAATATAATTTCCCTTTGCGGGAAATTTTCATTCCTGCATTGAATTTAATAATGCTCAGTATTAAAAATTAATTAAAATTAACTATAACACTTTTTACAATGTCACTCTTACCTAGTACACTTTCAAAATTCACCACTACTAATCTACGAACTGATTTATTTGCAACGTGTCACAGCAAAAGTCTCTCGAAGTCAATTAACAGATTTTAAATGGATTTTTCATTTTTTTACATTTGTCTGAGAAAAACATTTGGCACGCGTTGCCATTGCAAAATCCAGCAAAAAATAGTTGACAACAAAAAAAATCCATCATCATCATTGATGATGCAAACACGCCAGTAGTACTCATATAGCTAAGTGCAAATATAGTAAAGTGCAAAAAAAAAAGAATTGAGTGAGTCACTCAACACTCCATGCAGCTTCTTCAGGTTTATTTTTTTATGAGATTATTTATGAACTTATTTTCCGTGGAACTGCCATACTTCATGTTGCCCTTATGTCAAAGTAGAAAGGCATTAACTAGTGCAATTTGCTTTTTAAAAAATGTACAAATCAAAAATGATCTACAAGGCATCAAATTAAAACACGACTGCAATGTTGGTGAGTTTCTTTTTTTTTTCTTCTACTTTTTGCACAACGGTAACGAGAACACTTTGCGCAAGATTCCAGGAAAAATTTGTAAATTAAAATTTTCCAAAAAAAAAAAAAACTCGTAGTCAATCACTGGGAACATATTACACTTTGGCGCCCGTTTACTTGTTGAGTGATGAGATTTGGTTGCAGCGAAATTATTACTATTTATTTTTTGTTTTTGTGCAAGTGGTTATCGCGAGGTCAAAAATCGTTACAAGGCCCTGTTGCCAGTTTTTCGTGAATTTTTTATTTTTTTTTATATTTCCAAATAATATTTAAGGTATTAGTTTCAGAGAACGTTAAATGGTAGACAGTTATTTGGCTAAACGTGGGAAATTAACGATCGTTGATCACATTTTGTGTTGTTGCGAACATTTCAAGCACTAGGTAATGGAGAAATTTCGCAGTAGGAGTTACTTATTTATATGGTAAAACTTTTATTATAAAATTTTATTGCTTTTACCTAGATTTAATGGCATAGCACAGTTAATTTTTATTAGTAACTACTTTGAAATGAATGTTGACTTTACATATATCTGAAATACTTTAAAAACTAAAAAAATTAAAATTAAATTCTTATTTTTATTAAATATACTCATCGGTTTTCTTACACATACATTAAATTAGTAATATTTGGAATTAAAGAAGTTATTAAACAGTTACATTTACTTTAGTTACTTTATACGCTACTATTTTTATTATTTAAATATCGGATATTTTCATTTTATAGATGCACTCAGAAAAAAACTATAAAATAAGAATTCTTATTAAATTTTCTATTAAAATAAGTCAATGCGATTTTATATATTAATATCATAGTGTAGGAATTATTAATATTAAAGTGGCGTCATCAGAGCTGGCTTATCTACTCCACTCCAAAAAAAAAAATCCATGTAGATTTTATTGGATTTAACCACTTAAAAAATTCATTCTTTTTGGACTTTTTTTTGATTTTTTGTTTGTTTTTAATGATGAATGTAGATTTTTCGAATTGTAATTTAGGTCAAAATTATTTAATGATATATAGCTGGATGTAGTTTCTGAAACTATGGATTTAATTCAAGCCAATTTTTAAAGCGGTAGATGTTGTAGCCGCGGTAGCTCAGTGGTTAGTGCGTTGGACTGCGAGCCGAAAGGTCCCCGGTTCAATCCTGGACAGAGGCAACAACATCTTTTCATAGAAACATTTTTCTATACCACGCTACCTCTCGGCAGTAAATGGGAAACCTACTAGAGTAAAACATTGCCTATGAAAAGCTCTCACCCGCCGTTCGGATTCGGCAATAAACTGTAGGTCCCACCACTTTGAGTACAAATATAACACGCACAGCTCAAAATGGTGAGAGAGTTCGGCCGAAGTTCTTATGGGACTGTAGTGGCAAACTATTATTATTATTAGATATTGATTGGATCTATTAGGTTCTGAAGAGTTGTCCTGTTATAAAGATCACCAATGTTTCATTTTCTCGCCCATATGCCTAATTCAGTATATGGAAGAAAATGACTTTCAGACCCAAACACAAAAATGTTTTAACCAAAGGTTGTACAGAAGTTCTCGGCTGCGAAAGGAATAACGTTTAAAACCGATAAATCCTATTGAAATTATGTTATTTATAAAAAATCCAACAAAATCCAAAATATTCTTGGATTTCTTTTTTAAATCTACATTTTTCCAGCCCTGGGTGTCACACTATTGATTTGAAAGTTTTTACTATTAAAAATTAATGTGATATCCTATTAAAACTGAAATGTCACATTAAAACAATAGTTTAAATCATTTAAAAGTAAAAATAAATCACATTATTATTAAATGCAATAACTACCTACATTCTTTATAAAGATACTATATAAATTATAGTATTTTTTTATGTTTATTAAATAGGATTGATCCTATAAATTCTAAATGATATAAGTATTATTGGAAAGCTTAAGTACTATATATATACATTTGTTCCCATATCTATACTTGCAAACATTCACGGCATACATTGCATTTTTGCGCTACCTTCTTGAGCTATTTTAAGACTGCGATAACAACATGGAGGATGAATCTGGAAAATGATTAAATTTAAAAATATGTATTAGTATTTAATAAAAGTATGTTAAAAGATTATTATCATGATTCCTATTTATCATATTGATGCTAGACAAAATAAATACAATTTCAATAGTTTGTCTCATAAAACATTTGGATATTATAATATATTCCATATTGACCCACATGGAAAATTTTAAAGTAGGTGTTATTATGATAGTTAGGATTTTTAAAATTACAGTCAGTCTAAGCCGACTATAAATACCCTACACATATGTGTGGTAACCATTCAAAGTTGTATATAGGTCACCAGGGTATACGAATCCTGAAAATAACTACAAACTTTCCATCCCTGAAGAATTTTCTCTCATTTGATACCCATGTTTACAAATGGGTAGGTGTACCGAATTTCGCTTTTTTTTTGCGAACCACAAGTCGTGGGAAAACATTATTTTCATGTATTTGAGCATAATGTCCATATATATTTGACCAAAAAAGATTACCTAAGCACGTATACATAAAAATTGATCTTTATATGTAAATTTTATATGAGGTATTTGAACATAAGTGGTCGGTTCTCAGGTCACAATAGACCGATCATGATAATTTTCTTGTTCAGACAGCTTAGATATATAAGTAATCAAATCTAAAGTTTCATTGCTCTAGCTCTTCAACTTCTACGTAATAGTGATTTCAACAGACAGAAGGACAGACGGACGGACGGACGGACAGACAGACAGACGGACATCGTTAAATCGACTCAGGAGGTCATGCTGATCAAGAATATATATACTTTTCCATACCGGAGATGCTTTTTTCAGGGTGTTACAAACGGCGTACCAAACTGAATATACCCTTTCACTCTTAGTGTAGGATATAAAAATGACAAAACTATAACGATAATAATTTGTCATCCTATGAAGTTCAAAATTAATATTTCATATAGAAATGTTAGGAAATACATATAAAAGCAAAAGTTTACCTCATATAACAAAATAATGCTACAGTTTATCCTATTAAAACAAAATGACAAAACTGTTCATTCTTTATTGTTCTTAATAGTTTCATCATATTACTATAATAGTTTAATTAATGTGACGAAAACTATTAATAATCACTAGTATTTCACTAAAAAATAAAATATTTAAATTAGTAATAAACAAGGAATAACGGTTTCGATTTCGGTTTTTTCCGCGTTTCGGTTTGGGTTACGGTTTCGGTTTTAGGTTTTTATTACGAAACGGTTTCGGTATACTGGTTCCAAGTTACGGTTTCGGTTTTGATTTCGGTTTTTGTATAAAATTAGTTTTTTTTCCATAATTTTCAAATAATTTAACATTGTTTATATTGTGCTAAGTTATGTTCAAATTGTTATATTGGGGTAGAGTGGGAAACGTAATTGAACAATGTTTGTTGTTATTTTAGAGAAAATATTGTGTTATATGAATTATTTAATTGATTTCGCCAAGATAAAAATTCAATCGTGACCACAAGTCAATGAAAAGTAACATTTTGACTTCACTGAATACTAAATTGCAGAGGTGAGCCGAGAACCTTAAATAAATGCAAGAAAAACACATCGGTAAATGTTCCTAAACTTCATGAAAAGATGAAGAATTATGTACAATTTCCATCCATAAAACCAAAGAAATTAAATTTCAACAATTCAGTACACTGCAATATCTGTAAATAAATATCTGCCGTTCTACTTGAAATGTTCGAACTTGCACTTTATTTTCCGTATTAGTTACTAATTTTTTCTTGTATCACCATTGCTTTTTTTTGTTACCTTATTATAAGTATACTTAATATATATGTCCGAAATTTAGGTATTTGAAAAAATCATTCAAAAATCAATCGAACTTATAAATGGTATTCTATTGAATAGATCCTTTAAAAGAATTTAAAAATTATTCAAATGAACTTTTCAAAACTGGTCCCACTTTATTTTACGAATAAAATAAATAAAAAAACAATATCATTCAAAATTTAATAATTTTTTAACAAAAAAATTATGCTTGGAGTTGCTGGTGTTTTGTTGTTAATTCGGTAAATCGAATTAATGAAAAAAAAATCAAATTTTAGACCAAAGACTGGTGAAACAAGACTGGTGAAACAATGTTTCTCAAAAAACAACATTTGAATTTTTGTACAACAAAAAAATGTTATTTTGGGAACTCAAAATTTTATTTTATTCTTCTACACCCAAAAAAAATTCCCTCAAATCGCATTAAAATTGGTCAATAGGACAATTATTGATTTAATAGCATACAAAAAATAAATCTTTTCATATAAACTCAATGGCAATGTCATGGTATTTTCTAGTATTTAATGGTGTTTTCCGATTAAATTAATAATTTATCCTATTGACTATTTTTAATAGTAAAAAACTATTATTTATATAGTATTTTTTATGGGTGTATATAACATATAGCTGTGTTTCTTTTGATGCTTTTTTGAAAACCGTTTTAAACCGGTATAAAACCGAAACCGTTTATTTCGGTTTTGGATATCGGTTTATTTCTGATTTTCGTACAACGGTTTCCGTTACGGTTTCGGTTTTAAAAATGAAACGGTTATAAACGGATATCGGTTTCGGTTACGGTTTCAATCCTTGGTAATAATGCTGATTTATCATTAACATATCCTAGTGAATTAATGTTGACCACCTTATTAGCTAAATAATAGTACAAAATAATATAAAAACTATTGAATTAATAGTATACAATATTATTTCAAGTCCTATAGAATCAATTATCTCGAATAATACAAATATACAATAATAGCTTTTGAATGCAACCAAAACGATCTAGCATATTATCATTATAGATATCAAATCTATATAATTTTCTAATCTATTTTATTTTCTATGAAGAAATTTTATATAAAAAAATAAAACATAATTTTGAACAATATTTAAATTAACTGTCAAATAATTTAAGTTTTATATCGAAAACTGTTTTTAATTAAAAATGGTTATAATTTTAAATTAAAATTAGTACCATTTTTTATATTTCCGAAGTCAATACAATCGTTTTCCACAAAAGACCACAAGAAGTCAACTCAAAGGCCACAAAAAGTCAACCACAATTTAAACTAACAAAAACTAAAAACAGTTTTTAAACGTCTCGCAAGAAAAAAATGTGCCCCCAGCACTGCTAATGAATGCATTTTAACGTCAACAGCATGTCAAAATTCAACTTCAAAATCATATAAAAAATGTTTCATTATCAAAAGAAATAGTTAATAGAAATTGCGGCTAATCGCATGGTTGAGGTGAGGATAACAATTTGCACAAAATGTTAAAACACACAAAAAAAAAGCTAGAAACAAACTACGTCTTAATTGGGCACAAAAAGCAGCATTTAAATGGCGTCACATAAGAAAACCAGAAAAAATACCGCAATTACGGTGGTGACCAACCTAGGCGGTCACTTTATGATAGACCAACTCCACATGATGGCAGGTGGGGGGCGGCGGAACAGGCGTTGGACTTTGCATTGGTCATTTTATACATTTTATTTATTTCATAAAATGTTAATTATTTTTCAATGTGCTATAAAGTTGGCAGCTCTATTCGACAAGCGGTTGAGCGGATTTTGATAAAAGAGTTAATGACAGTTTACTGTATCAGCAAACTTTCTTAATGCATGCGTGCATTTTTATTACGTAGAAGAAATACCTGTGTTATGTATAAATTTTGTCCAAAAACGAATCTACGAATTATAGATGCATTAGCTGAAACGTGCAAATGACTCAAATGAAAATGGCGCCATCTAATGCACGCAGTGTAGCCAAACTGCAGATATGCACACTAGCGATACTCATGCAAATTAGCAGAACTAAGATTCCTAGCAATTAATTCGCTATTGCGTATAAAATTATACTGTAAATGTAATTTAAAGTTTGCTAAAATTAAACATTCAGAGCTTAGCAAACTATATATTTTCAGTCTAATGTAGTAAAATTTACTCCATTTATATAGATGTTTTAAAAAATGATTATTCTACTACATTTACTTAGTTTTAAATACATTCATATTTATTTTACTCCCTTCTGCTAAGTAATGTATTAGAAATTTGTTTGCTACATATAACATAAACTGTGGTTCTGTTTTTGTTTTCTGTATTTTTTTATAATAAACTGCGATAATTAGCAGGTATAAACGAAAACCATTTCATTATCTACAAAGTAATTTGCTACACATCGCAGAAAATGTATTTGGTTTTTGTTTTCTTTTTTGAATTATTTGAAGAGTGTGCTCATGCAAACAGTGCCAAGCATCTGAACGAAATGCGTTGAAGGTAGAATATGTACATATAAGGCTCTATATATTTATACCCTACACTAAGAGTGAAAGGGTATATTCAGTTTGGTACGCCGTTTGTAACTGTAGTATCTACTACATGAAATATTTTACTTTAATATTTATAACCTCAAATATTGTATGATCAATTATTTAAAATGTTTTGTTTTTGTTTTTGTGATCAAATATTTTCATTCAGAAAAATAATTTTATTGCTTCAACTAATAATTTAATTTTGTTAAATAAATTTATGAAATATAAAACTTTGTTATTTTTAATAAATATAACATACACTTCATCTGGCGATCCTGCATCGGACCACAACTACATTCTATATCGGACTATTTTGTATCATAACAAGATATAAATTTAATCAATGCAATCAAGAAACGGAATAGAACTAATTTATTAACAACGCAGCGGTATTCAAGACAACAAGACAACTTTATATAAAAATATTGTCCAGCTGTTTCATTGAGCCGCTACATTTTCAATACGTTAATACAATAATTCATCTATCAACGTTTCAACTTCAACTAACTGAAGACAGATACAATTATACAATAATTCATCTATCAACGTTTCAATTTCAATTAACTGAAGAGAGATAAGATACTTAAATAACAACTTTATTAACAACTAACAAAACAGCAACAAAAAAATTGAAAATAAGATAAGTTTTGAATTATTTAAGACATTTTACACGTATATATATTTATATATTTTGCAAGATTATACAAAGATTATACTATTTTTACATTAATTCTCCAATACATCTAAATAATCAGTGCAGTTTACGTTTTTCTATATTTAAGTGTTCATAGTATTTTTTTTTTTTTTTTAAATTCACTTTTGTAAACTCCCTTACCAGTAAATAGTTGAAATGTTAAGACGCAAAAGAACACGTTTCAATAATCCTATCAGTATTGAAACTCAAAATCTTAATTTAAATACAGAAGAATATCCCCCATTGCCAAATTCTCCAATTACACCAAATTCACCAATACCTAATATCCAACCAATTATCCAACCTGCCCAAAATTCACATTTAACCACACATATACAAAACCCAAAAATGATTAAATTACCCCAATTTTGGATTTCATGCCCTGAAGCATGGTTTGTTCAGGCAGAAATACAATTTTCTTTAAACAATGTAACAGATGATACAACTAAATATCAACATATAATTATTGCTTTACCACAAGACGTAATTGCCAAATTACTCGACATCATACAACGTCCATGTTTAAACGACAAATACAATCATATTAAATCAAAACTTTTAGAACGTTTCTCTCTTAGTGAAGAAAATCGACTAGAACAAATTTTGAATGAGAATAAAATTGGTGATCGTAAACCCTCAGAATTTTTTCGCGATATATGTATTCTGGGTAGTACAGTATCATTGTTAAGTCGCGATTTGTTATTTAAGTTATGGTTACGAAAATTACCACAACAAATTCAAATACATATAGCATCAACAAATTTAAATACTATCGATGAAAAACTTGTACTTGCTGACAAAATCTATGAGATGACAAATACAACACAGACTGACGAAGTATGTAACATTACAACTACCTCAATGGAACACACATTACAGAATTTGGTACAAATTACATCAAACATGTGTCAAAATTTTAATAATCTATCTTTAGAAGTTAGTGAAATGAAAAATAGAGAACGATCTAAAGAAAGATCCTTCAATAAATCCTTCAATCAAAACTTTAAAAAACATTCTAGAAACAAAAGTCAAAATCAAAGTGAAATTTGTTGGTATCATTCAAAATTCGGTGTTAATGCATCAAAATGTGTTCACCCATGTAATTTCAATAATTCTTTTAAACATAATTCAAATTTTTTAAATTAAAACATCCTATTATGACGGCGACAAATAATGGGATGTCTCAACAAGTTTCACGTCGCCTTTTTATATATGATAAGCATAATAAACTAAATTTTTTAATTGATACTGGCGCAGTTGTGTCAGTAGTTCCAGTTTCAAAATTTAAATCTCTGCAGAGAAAATCTGATATTTTTCTTTCTGCGGCCAACGGTACTAATATTAGAACATATGGATCTAAATTATTTAAACTCAATTTAGGACTTAAACGTGATTTTGAGTTTCCTTTAATTTTAGCTGATGTTTCAAATCCCATATTAGGTGCAAATTTTCTTGAACGATTCGGTATAATCGTTGATATGAAAAACAAACAAATTATAGATTCCATGACGAATTTAACAATTAATGCAACAACTGGAATCAGCACAATTTCATGTCTCAAAATAGCATACGACGAAAATAAATTTACCAAACTTTTAAATGAATTTCCTTCCATCATTACTGAACCAGATTATAATAAAATTGTAAAACACACAACTGTACACAGAATAGAGACAAAAGGTAATTTACCATTTTCCAAACCACGTCGTCTCGATCCTCTAAAATTCAAAATAGCTAAAACTGAATTTGATTATCTGATCAAGACTGGAATATGTAGACCATCCAATTCACCTGTAGCTTCTCCACTCCATCTAGTACCAAAAAAGGAACCTAATGACTGGAGACCATGCGGAGACTACAGACGTTTAAATTGTATTACTATTCCTGACAGGTATCCATTACCTCATATTCACGATCTAAGTATAGATTTAAAGAATAAAACTATATTTTCAAAAATAGATCTTATAAGGGCATACCATCAAATTCCAGTAGCTGAGGAAGATATTCACAAGACTGCTATTACAACACCATTTGGCATGTACGAATTCATACGAATGCCATTTGGTCTTCGAAATAGCGCACAGACATTTCAAAGATTTATAAATGAAGTGTTTTTCGGTTTAGATTTTGTATTTACTTATATAGACGATATACTTATAGCAAGTACAGATCAAGATGAACACATTAGACATCTTAGAATTGTATTTTCTCGACTTGATTGTTATGGACTTAACATTAAGCCATCAAAATGTCTTTTCGGCGTTCCATATATTGACTTTTTAAGTTTTAAAATTTCGAACAAAGGAATTCAACCTTCTGAAGATAGGACAAGAGTTATTACATCTTTTCAAAAACCATGTTCAGTGAATAAATTGCAAAAATTTATAGGTATGATTAATTATTATCACAGATGTGTACCAATGATTGCAAAATTACTTAGTCCTCTTCATGAAATTCTTACCACGGCAAATAAAATTAAAAATAAAAAGCTTATTTGGACAGCTGATGCAGAAACTGCATTTGAAAATGTTAAAACAATATTTTGTAAAAACACCTTACTAACACATTTCGATAGAAATGCAGATATTTCAATATCGGTTGATGCATCAAACGTTGCAATTGGTGCGGTATTACAACAAAATTGCAATAAAATTTTGGAACCACTTGCTTTCTTTTCAAAAAAATTATCATCTTCTGAAATTAAATATTCAACATTTGATAGAGAACTTTTAGCAATTTACGCAGCAATTAAACATTTTAGACATTTTCTGGAAGGCCGCAAATTTACAATATACACTGATCACAAACCACTGACGTATGTTCTAGACTCAAAATCAGAAAGATCACCTAGACAAACCAGACATTTGGAATATGTAGCTCAATTTACCAATGACATTCAATATTTACCTGGTGAACACAACATAGTTGCAGACACATTATCAAGAATACCTGAAATCGATGAAATTCTTTCTACAGATATAAATTTTCAAACCTTATTTAAAGAACAAAAATCAGATAACCAACTACAAAATATTGTAAAATCTAATTCAAAATTTAATTTAAACGAAACACACATTCCGGCATTAAATTTAAAAATTTGGTGCGAGACATCTGGCACTGTTTTACGACCATATGTACCTTTTTCTATGAGAAAATCAATTTTTACTAAAATCCATTCGTTATCACATCCTGGCATCCGTCCTACTAGAAAATTAATACAATCAAAATATTTTTGGCCAAATATGCGTAAGGATGTAAATGAATGGGCAAATAACTGTTTAGATTGTCAAAAATCGAAAGTGCACAAATACACTAAATCCCCAGTAACCAAAATAGATATACCATCAGGAAGATTTGATCATATTCACATGGACATTGTAGGACCACTTCCAATTTGTTCGGTGAATTGACAAAACTACTTGGATCACACAAAATACATACATCAACTTACCATCCTCAAGCTAATGGGATGATTGAAAGATTTCATCGCCAATTAAAATCATCAATTGTTGCTTCTCAAAATCAAACACACTGGTCAGATCAGTTACCAATGATTCTGTTGGGTTTTCGTACATCGATTAAAGAAGATCTTAAATGTAGTCCTGCTGAATTAGTATACGGACAACCTTTAAGAATTCCTGGCGAGATTATTGTTAAAAGTGTGGACAAATTTTCCTCAGATGAAACTCTTACTAAACTCAGAGAATATTTTGCCAATGCTCGTAGCAATATTGCTCATCATGGAAACAATGCGTATGAATATATTCCAAAAGATTTGTATAAATGTGATTATGTTTTTGTCAAGATTAAACGAAATTCAGGCCTTGAAACACCTTTTGAAGGACCATATAAAGTTATTAGTAGAAATTATAAAACTTTTAAAATCCAACAAGGTAATTTAATCAAAACTATCTCAATTGATCTTTTAAAACCTGCACACGTAGAGAAAACAATAACCAATAACACAAACATTCCCAAACCGTCATGTAAAAAACAAGTAACTTTCTGTATAAATTAATTGATAATTTCGTTGATTTTAATTAATACTAATATTGTTATTTTATTTTTATTACTGGTGAGGGGAGTAATGTAGTATCTACTACATGAAATATTTTACTTTAATATTTATAACCTCAAATATTGTATGATCAATTATTTAAAATGTTTTGTTTTTGTTTTTGTGATCAAATATTTTCATTCAGAAAAATAATTTTATTGCTTCAACTAATAATTTAATTTTGTTAAATAAATTTATGAAATATAAAACTTTGTTATTTTTAATAAATATAACATACACTTCAGTAACACCTTGAAAAAAGCATCTCCGGTATGGAAAAGTATTTATATTCTTGATCAGCAAGACATTCTGAGTCGATTTAGCCTGTCTGTTGAAATCACGATTACAGAAAAAGGTGAAGAGCTAGAGCAATGAAACTTTAGATTTAGATTACTTATATATCTAAGCTGTCTGAACATCTGGCATAATCGGTCTATTGTGACCTGAGAACCGACCACTTATGTTCAAATACCTCAAATAAAATTTACATCTACGAATCAATTTTACTGTATACGTGCTTAGGTAAACTTTTTTGGTCAAATATATATTGACATTATGCTCAAATAAATGAAAAAATGTTTTCCCACGAAATGACTTGTGGTTCCCATAAAAAAAATCGAAATTCGGTACACCTACCCATTTGTAAATATGGGTATCAAATGAAAGACATTTGTTCAGGGATGGGAAGTTTGTAGTTACTTTCAGGATTCGAATACCCTGGTGACCTATGTACCACTTTGAATGGTAACCACACATATGTGTAGGGTATTTATAGTCGGCTTAGACCGACTATAATTTTGATAATCCTGACTATCATAATAGCACCTACTTTAAAATTTCACAAATTGTAACGCCCCTTAGGAGGCGTGTCCGGTATGGAAAAGTATATATATTCTTGATCAGCATCACTACCCGAGTCCGTTTAGCCATGTCCGTCTGTCTGTCTGTCTGTCTGTCTGTCTGTCTGTCTGTCTGTCTGTCCGTCTTGCTGTCTATCTGTCCGAATACAGAGTAACTTGAGAAATACTGATCAGAATGCGATGAAATTTCGTCTCAATATATTTTAGTCAAAAGTAGAAACTGAGTTTGAAAATGAGCCAACTCGGTCAACGGACACGCCCACCTCCCATACAAGTCACTTTTATATAACTCTTTAGGAACTAATAACTCGAAAAGTATTCAAGATATAGGTATAAAATTTAAAACGTATTATTAGAATTCACCTAAGAATATGTGATCCAAAAATGGGCGTGATACGCCCACTTTTTTTTTCATTATTTCCCGGGTTTTCATAGTGGAAATTTGATCCGTAAATTATTGAAATCAAATCTATGAAATATTAGCCTTTCAGAATTTTAAATATAGGCGTGGTCAGCCCAATTATATTTTTCAATTTTTTTTTTTTTTTTATACTTTTATATACATTTTTTAATTTATGGGGATATAAGACGTAAATTTCTGATATATGAATAATATTCTGAGGGTGGGGAAGTTCAGCATAATTAAAAACTTTAAAATTAAGGTATGCAATTAAATATCCCACATTAATATCCCCACCAAAAGTAGGTGTAGGGTATTCCATTGTCGGGCCCGACCGACTATAAAAATCCGCCACAAGTGACCGAACTTACCCTTGTGACCTAACTTTCCCAACTCGTTTTTTTAAATTTTTTTGCTTATATACCATTTAATATTTTATAATAATAAAAGTACCTTATATTTACTTTGTTTTTGTAACTTAATTAAGAAATTTGAATTAAAAATTTTAAAAAAATCTTTAAAAATCATATATCGAAAGTAGTTGTTATACAACTCAAAAATATTATTCAACTTTTGTTTTTTAATAAATAAAAATATCTGAAATTGAATGATATCATAATGCATTTTATAAGACAGACACAAAAAATGCACGCAAGCGCCATGCGGAGACATTGGAGCACAACATGATCCGACTCTCTCCCACGTGCAACAGCAACAACCACAAACGCGGGTAGATGCATAAAATTTAATTTAAAAAATTTGTAAATGTGTTGAAAATTTGTCAAAATATGTTGGCCCCCATAATAATTAAATTATATGGAGTTTTTGCGGTTTAGTGGTTTTTGCATTTTTCGGCCTCAATGATCGGTGCTGGGATGAATTTAGACAACAGCAAAACAACAACAACAACAGAAAATCCGCCAAAATGCAAAACATGACGCATGCAGCCGTATTTTTTGATTTATGCATGACATGCAGTGAATTTATTAATTTTGAAAAATTTCATCAAGAAAATCCCAAACTGTGCTGAAAACAAGCAACGCCCTCGGAAATGTCAAAAATACTACAACGTACCAGACGACCGTCGCGTTGCGTCGGCAGAGGCCATGAGACCAGCAGAGAGAGAGAGACGAAAGGACTGAAAGTCTGATAGCACTACCGAATGACTGACTGAAGACAGACAGACAGCTAGACGACGGAAAATGTCAACGAGCCTATGCATCACGTAATGCAACAGCATAACGTTAGCTAAACGTAACGTAGCGGAAGGTAGCGCTATAGAGCTGCAATTAAAAATGGAAGCAATGCCAGACATTGCAAAAATTATTAATTCCATGTGATACCCAAATATAGATTTCCGCCACCGACAACATCTTTAACAAGCGCAATTATGACGAAAAGTATTTTAGTATTGGCGAAACAAAATCAGAATGAGACATAAAGAGATATTTATATTTGAAGTTTTAGAATATGAAGACCAAGTGAAGCACGCAAAATAATGATTCATTAAAGGTAGCTATTAAAAAGATTTTAATCTGTTAATATTTAAAAAAAAGAGTAGAATAAAATATGAGTTTGAAAACAAAAAATTTAGAATGTGGTAATAGTTTTTTATAAAATATACTGAAATATTATAAAAAATTAAAACAATTGACCTAGTTGATAATTCGGGTAACAAAAAACATATTATAGAAAAGTAATACACGGTGAAAATTGTGTACTGATGATTTATGAATAAGACGTTCATAAAACATATTTTTTCTAATTTTATTATTACTGACAAAAAAAAAATGTAAATTTCATGCATAAAAACTGAAAATCACTATGTATTTATTATGTATAGGTTTCATAAATTTTAGAAATTAAGACAAATTATGAATATTTATTCATCACTTCAGTTTTTTATTGCATATGCATTTTTTAATGCAAAATTCACGCCAGTAGTGAAAAACCACGTCGTACACAGAAAAAAGAAGTTCATACTATTTACGAATTTGTTCATCAATTTAATGAATTTTTCATTATTACTCAACCAATGATCAAATTCATCCAATTTATGAATCGTTTATAAAACCGTAATGAAAAACTTCATAATATTGATGAACGCTTTCATAATATTTATGAACTTTTAAACTATTTAAAAAAATAAAAAATAAACTATTTTTATTTTCTTGTATTATTTTTTTTATTTTATTATAATATTACTTTTTTTTATTTTTTGATGCGCCGATTTCGTCAAAAAATTAATATTAATTCTTTAATGAACGCAATTCATTTGCTTAAATTGTATATACGAAGAATAGTTCATAAATAGAATGATTTTTTCATATATAATATGAACTATGTCGCAATTACCGGCGTTCATTCCATTTATGAACAATTTTTTTTCTGTGTAGCTGAAGTCCAAAGAACATTTAAGTGTTATTCACTCACTTAAATGTTCTTTGGACTTCAGCTACACAGAAAAAAAATTGTTCATAAATGGAATGAACGCCGGTAATTGCGACATAGTTCATATTATATATGAAAAAATCATTCTATTTATGAAAGATGTGTCATTTAAAAACAAATTAGAAATTTATTTTTCCATTGTTTTTTAATGTTACTTCCTGATGTTCCTTTCCCATTGATTTTTTTTTGTAAAATGCGATATTTTTGACATTGTTCTGCATAATTTTGTTTATCCATTTGCAGGCTACGGTAATTTGGTAGAATGTATGATATTTTATTCATGAATTATGATTAGTAAATCATAGAAAGTATACCAGAACATATTCAAATTACTTATGGCTTATGAATATATTATACATAAAACAAGAGTAAACATACGCATATTTTATTAAAATTAATCATAATAATTGATATCATATATTATGAAAAAAAAAAACCAAATCATTATGATTACTTATTTTTGACTGGATATCTTGATTACATGATCTTGATACATGATTTATGAGAACATTTCTGTTCGCGTTAATACTTTTTTTATTAAATAGAAAAACGGAATTTTATATGTTGGGTTTTGATTAGAAAAAAACTTCTTTCCTCGGGTGTTCATAAGGCAATTTAACGTTAAACAATGTAATGACAAACTGTCAGACCGGGACCTAGTCATGACCCTTGAAAAGTACTAGGTAATGTAACTCGTCAGAGTCTGAATATCGGAAATAATAACTGGGTGAGATCAGAGCATTTTCCTACCGAAATTTCGACTAGGGTCTATCTATATTTAACGCAGACAGTACATTTTCGATTATTATTTTAAAGAAAACTTTTGCCAAGGCCAGTACTAACCCTAGGAACCGCCCTTCATGTACCGCCCTTCACACAAGTGATATTCCATTTTTTTTTTGGGATAAATTTTAAGCATTTTATTTATTTTTAAATATATATTGAAATTGACAATTAATAATATCGACCAATCCTAGCAAAATTCAATATGATCATGACCTGATCAGTTTGTAACAAGGTTAAAATACAAGATCAGTTCCCAAAAGATCAGTTCAAAGCTCTAGAATAACTTCAACTAAATTAAAATTAATTTTTTGACCGGTTTTTTAGTAAACAAAATAGGGTAACAAATAAGTTAATAGGTAAAGTTATTTATACGTTAAATTCTCTTTTTTGTGAATATTTTATTAAAAATATTGTATTATATTTTTGGTGATAACTTCTTTACATACAGATACTTAAATAATTATGTGAGCGAAAAAGAGACCACGGCAATAACAATGTTTATAAATCCTACACGCAG
This sequence comes from Dryomyza anilis, assembly GCA_951804985.1. Classification (NCBI taxonomy): domain Eukaryota; kingdom Metazoa; phylum Arthropoda; class Insecta; order Diptera; family Dryomyzidae; genus Dryomyza; species Dryomyza anilis. Next base: position 93,500,287 of record OX638131.1, on the reverse strand, counting down.
GGAAAAAACGGTCGGTAAAACGGAGGGAAAGAAAGACCACGTCAACAACAAAATTTGTAAATGCTAGTCTTGATAAAACTGAGCTTAACGTATTAAAGTCATTTGAACCGAATTTTTCTCGAATTTTCGAAGTTTTTTTCCCTCTGTGTAAAGGCACGAATTCATGTTGCTGATTACTGACTGCTGCTTGTTATGATGAAAGCCTTTTACTGTTGCCATTAACCATATCGGCGTCAATAAATTACATAGCAGCTACAAAAGAAAAATTAAAATTTACAAAAAAACTACCGACCACTTTGTTTGCATTCAGCTTGATTATTTATTGAGCGCTTGGCATTCAATTAGGCTTGATATTGATCATCATGCAATTGCCAACAATTTGTGCAAATGATGCGCACAGTTTTATTTACCTCATGTTGTTGTTGTTGGTATTATTACCATTGTTGTTGTTGGTGTTTAAGTGACTGCGATAAGCTGCCAACAACTAAACAATCAGCCAACCTATCAACCAGCAGTTCCCACTTTAATGTAATTGCGTGAAAAATGTGCCAGTTGTTGAGAAGGTATTTGATTGAATGGTATGTCGATGGATAGTGATTGCAATTGATCAATTATTGTCAAGTGTTGGAAAAGCTTTCTTAAGTGTTTTTTTTTATTTTGTAAATTGGATTAGCTTTGGAAATTATATTAAAAAAAAACGTGCATTTTAAGTTAGTATTTTAAAAGGGTATTAAGAAAAAAATGGGAACTTTAACATTAACATTTTTCTGCTAGAATATATCATAATTGTCGGAGTTATATCGAGAGAGAAACATGATGGACTCAATCATATTTTCTTTTTTAAACTCTAGAATTTTAATCTTGATGGATATATTGGATATTTTCATTTAAAAACTCGAAAACTTTAAACTTTTCATTGTTCTTTTTATTGTGTAATTTATATCGAGAGAGAATTTTATTTATTGATCTGTGACATGATTAAGACTATTTGACAATGATTTCTGAAATTATGATATTTTCATGATACAAATATTTACAGGTACGATCACTCTGACACTAGGCAAGTTTTTTTGACACATTTTGGAATATTTTGTTTTGATTCAAATTCCAATTTTCAAATTTTAAAATTTATGTTCAATGAAAAAATTAAAATTATTTTTCAGATTTTGTTTTGATTATAAAAATTTTTGAGAACATTTTTAAGTTATCTCAAAGAATTCCTTGATAATTATTTTTCATTTCTATAGAATTTTATATGAGATTTTTTTTAATTGTCGATTTTGTTTTGCTTTTAAATCTAAACTTCAAAAAACTTGCCTAGTGTCAGCTAACAACAGCTATGTGTATTCGCTTACCGCGTCGATGTTACAGCAGTGTGTGCGTGTACTCGCTTAGATCGCTGGTGAATTTGGTGTAATTCGAAATTGGAGGAATTCGCTTTGAATTAGAATTTTTTACAGTTCACATTTGATTCATGTCAAAAGAAATACTTATAGAGTTTGATCATACCGTATTGGTGTCGTTAAAAATGATTATGATATAATTGTATATTTAATTATGCTTCATCATCAGAAAATTATATTTGTTATATTTTCACAAGAATTTATAATATTCTTTTTTAATAAACTAAAAAAAGAATTATAAAAATTATGTGAACATAAAAAATACTTTTAAAACGTCGACCATTCCAATTAAATAATTTGCTATTTAAGCCAAATAGTTCATTGGTATATTTTTGGGCGCAAATAACATTTTTATCGAATGTCTTTGCTCAATACATGAAAATGGCAAACATATTATAATAATAATAATAATAGTTGGCACTACAGTACTATAAGAACTTAGGCCGAGCTCTCTCAGCATTTTGAGCTGTGCGTGTTATATTTGTACTCAAAGTGGTGGGGCCTACAGTTTATTGCCGAATCCGAACGGCGGGTGAGAGCTTTTCATAGGCAATGTTTTACTCTCGTAGGTTTTCCATTTACTGCCGAGAGGTAGCGCGGTATAGAAAAATGTTTCTATGAAAAGATGTTGTTAGCCCCAGTCCAGGCTTGAACCGGGGACCTTTCGGCTCGCAGTCCAACGCACTAACCACTGAGCTACCGCGGCTGTCATTGCTAGACCAATTAATGGTGTGCAAGTAGCGTCGGTAGCACAAGGTTAGTGCGTTGGATTGCGAGCCGAAAGGTCCCCGGTTCAGGTCTGGACTGGGGCTAACAACATCTTTTCATAGAAACAATTTTCTATACCGCGCTACCTCTCAGCAGTAAATGGCAAACATACTAGAGTAAAACATTGCCTATGAAAAGCTGTCACCCGCCGTTCGGATTCGGCAATAAACTGTAGGTCCCACCACTTTGAGTACAAATATAACACGCACAGCTCAAAGTGGTGAGAGATCTCGGCCTGAGTTCTTATAGAACTGTAGCGCCAAACTATTATTATTAATTAATTTTGATTGCTATATTTATGTCGATTATTTTTTCTGTTTATGACTCAAAAAAATAAGAAAATGTAAAATAAAAAAATGTCTAAATGTCTTTTATTTCAACCACCTAATCACAAGACCCGCGACTGATTAATTATTTCTGCAGCTTTTCTTACCAAGGCAAATTCTCTGTAATTGGTACGAAAATATAGGAGATGAGCTGGCCTATCATTATAAATTTAAAAATGGGGTGATCCGTACCGATATGTTGATCAAATCAATGACAAAGTAAAAATTTGTAATTTTGTTTTGTAAATTTCAACTTTTAAAAAAGAAGGAATCATGGGGTTCGAAAATGTGACATACCATTGGATAGGTAATTTTATTGTCCAAAGCACGAGTCAAAAATTGATATAAATTTATCAACAGATTATATTTTATAACCAATTTCCTTGACTATCTTAAACTGGGTACAAAATTTGACTTTTTTATACCTTACACCTATGAGGTACAGGGTATATTAACTTTGTGCATATATTGTAACGCCCCTTATGAGGCGTGTCCGGTATGAAAAAGTATATATATTCTTGATCAGCATCACTACCCGAGTCCGTTTAGCCATGTCCGTCTGTCTGTCTGTCTGTCTGTCTGTCTGTCTGTCTGTCTGTCTTTCTGTCCGAATACAGAATAACTTGAGAAATACTGATCAGAATGCGATAAAATTTCGTCTCAATATATTTTAACCAAAAGTAGGAACTGAGTTTGAAAATGAGCCGACCGATTTGGCTCGAATACGCCCACCTCCCATACAAGTCACTTTTATATAACTCTTTCGGAACTAATAACTCGAAAAGTATTTAAGGTATAGTTATAAAATTTAAATATTGTTAGAATTCACCTATAAATATGTGGTCCAAAAATGGGCGTGATCCGCCCACTCTTTTTGTTTCATTATTTCCAGGGTTTTCATAGTGGAAATTTGATCCGTAAATTATTAAAATCAAATCTATGAAATATTAGCCTTTCAAAATTTTAAATATAGGCGTGGTCCGCCCAATTATATTTTTCATTTTTTTTTTTTTTTAGTTTTTTATACTTTTATATAAATTTTTTTAATTTATGGGGATATAAAACGTAAATTTCTGATATATGAATAATATTCTGAGGGTGGGGAGGTTCAGCATAATTAAAAACTTTAAAATTAAAGTATGCAATTAAATATCCCACATTAATATCCCCACCAAAGGTGTAGGGTATTCCATAGTCGGGCCCGACCGACTAGAAAAATCCGCCCCATGTAACCTAACATCCCAATTCGTTTTATTTAACATTTTCTTATTTTTTGAGTCATAGAATAACCCTCTGAATTATTGACATCGATGAACCAAGCGCCCTTTATAAGTGACAAAATCATTCAATTAGAATCAAACATTATATAATTTCCGTAATTATATTATTGCCACAAACATTTTTTTTTTAATCTACATATTTAAATCTGAAAACTTATAAATTTATCACCACGGCAAATAAAATAGTTGACAACGCACAAAAATGCATTAAATGTTAACAAGAATGTATGCAAAAAATGCAATAAATTTTTGAAATACTCCAAAAAAAATATCAAGGATTTATAATATGCTTTGACCATGCTTAAACGGCCACCAGGCGAACAAGTTACGCGTGTTTGAACTCAATTGCAATGCAAATGCTTGACTTAAATATTGCAAAGCTGATTTATTGCTGACAACAACAGCAGCAGCAACAACTATAATATTGCTGATCAGGATAAGCAATGCAGCAGCACCGCAACATGTCGCCAACGACATTTTTGCCAAATTCGCACTCGACACAAAGACGCACATTGCCAGATTTGAGCAATATTTCGCCGACTGCAATTTGGCTCAATTAAAATTATTAACATGCAAACTGTCAAATTTGACAACAGGCTTAACAGACGAATGCTACAAACGTTGACGACAACTTTATGACGTTGCCAGACCATCGACATTCATATATTAATAAATGTATTATAAATAAATGTTTAATTTTTCTACAGCAATTTTTTTAATATCATAAAAAATCAACTTTTACTTTAATAGTGGTTAATTTGACGATTCTAAAATTTGTTATGACAGTTTACGCCGTCAAAATGACAATTAAATCTGTCTTTTTAAATCAACTGACTCATGAAATTATTTTAGTTTTAAATTTATTTGACTTTTGAAATCAGGTCGCAATTATATATAAATTCAAATCACTTTAGTTGTCGATTTCTAAATGTATTTTGACTATTTAAGCTGTGAAACTGACAACTGTTCTGCATGAAATTATAACACTTTTGAATGAGCTAATTTTTGAAATCATCTGTCAATTGAAATCAGTTAGTATTTTAAAATATATCATAAATAATCAACTTTAACTTCAGTAGTGTTAAATTTGGCAATTTTAAAAATTTGTTTTGACAGTTTATGTTGCCAAATTGACAACTGCTGGTGCTGTCATTAATTGTATTTTAAAACCAACTAACGCATGAAATTAATTGAATTTTTAAATTATTTGACTTTTGAAATCACATAATAATTTAAATTACTTCAACTGACGATTCTTAAATATATGTTGACTATTTAAGCAGTGAAATTCAGAACTCAATTCGCTGATTAAGAACGACAATCGAATATTGTCTTTAATCTCCCAAGCAACCGTTTACTAGGGTACACTCAAAATAAAAAGTCTGCTATTAATAGCAAACTCTGACTGCTAAATTTTAGCACACTTTAATTTGCATTTACAGCATATAGCGAACTGTTTGCTGGGAATCTTAGTTCTGCTAGTGATCAAGATCGTGCTAGTGTCACTGGTGTGCATATTGCTAGTGTAGCTAACCTGCACTAGATGGCGCCATAGTCACGAGACGCTGTAGCTAAATGTGTCTATAATTCGTAGACTCTTATTCGACAACATGTTTTTTAAAAGAGATATTTCTTATGCGTAATAATAATGCACGCATGCAAGAGTGATTTAGTGTAATAAAGGTAAAATAAAAATATGAGATAAATATAATAAAAAATAATATAAAAATAAAAAAGTATATCAGAAATAAAAAAATATTAAAATACAAAAAAAAATATATTTTTTTATTTTCTTTTTTTATGAATTGGAGTTAACAGCAAAAAAATTTGTTAAAATAGCTAAAATTGTCTGCATAAAAAAAGTTCACTGAAACAGCAAACTGTCATTTGCTGTTTCAGAAGAATCCGGCGCTTTCCTCTTTTCAGCTAACATTTTTGCTATATTGGCAACCTTTTTTGCTACTATTAAAGACTTTTTATTTTGAGTTTAGCTCAAATATTTGAAGCGTATGTACTCGCCAATGAAAACTATTCGACACCTTGTAGGGATTTGCAGAGTATATCTCCGCCTGTAAAACTAGTCAAATCTGTTCTGTCCCACTAGTAATAGTCAAAAACTGGTTGGTTACTGGTAGGGTTTTGAAGAGTTGATGCCTGCCAGTAAAACTGGTCAAGAACTGTGCTCGTAGGGAAATGTACTGGTAGGAAATGCCAAGAAACCAAAGATTTTAATATTAAAATTATTTGACATTAAAAATCACTTCATTTGACTTCATTATTTTTTATATTATTTTTAATCAATTTACCCTATAGATCAGCTGACGTTTGTATATGTTAATTAAAGTCAGTTCGTATTTTATAAAATATCATAAATTATGAACTTTTACTTCAATATTGATCAATTTGATATTTCCAGCATTTAATTGACAACTTTTTCTGTCAAAATGACAAAGGGGTCTGTTGTTTCAAGGCATTGAAACCCTACTAAAATTTTGACTAAGATCATGATCGGCAACTGAAAGTTTTGGTATTTGATAAAATATCATAAATTATGAACTTTTACTTCAATATTGATCAATTTAATATTTCTAGCATTTAATTGACCACTTTTGCTGTCGAAATGACAAAGGGATCTGTTGTTTTATGGTATTGAAATCCTACTAGTAATTTCACTAAGGTCATCATTGGCAACTAAAAATTTTGGTATTTGAAAAAATATCATATATTATGAACATTTACTTCAATATTGAACAATTTTGCGTTTCTAGATCTAATTGACAACTTTTGCTGTCAAAATGACAAAAGTGTCTGTTGTTTTATGGCATTGACCAAACTGATTTTTTGGTATTACTTTTAAGATATCATAACTCCTACCAATTACATGACAAACATGATCTCTTATTGAAGATGTCTTCCGTGGACATTTTCTAGTAGAAATTTTAAATTAGTCTAATTTCTAAATCAGCTGACTTTTGTAATCAGGTATCACTTAAATCAGCTGATTTTTCAAAATTATAGAATAAACAAGAGTGCACTCTTTTCTAATCACACCTTCTCTATCTCTTCTTAGGCATACGTCAGCTCGACAGTCAACAATCCAATGAAGACAAATCTATGGACGCCAGTGTCGGTCTTTTCCCGCCTCTCTTCAATGTGGCGCCACGCGCCTCCATCACCGTCAATGCCACCTGCGGTCAGAGTGGTCGTGAGGAGTATTGCAAACTCGTTGATGCATATCCGCACAAAAAGTGGGCAACACAGTGCGGCATCTGCAATGCTCACTCATCCGATGTGGGCAAGCAACGACCCATTGAGTCGGTCATCGGACAATCGGGTTACGATGGCGAACGTTGGTGGCAATCACCGACTCTGCAGTATGGACGAAATTTTGAATATATCACAATAACACTGGATCTAAAACAGGTAAGTCGTACAATAAGAATTTATATAGGGGGATTACTATAAATAGACAATTTCGATTTGAAGTAATATAATAAATTATTTTAATAGATAAAAATTGAATATCATTAAATATTGACAATTTCTATTTGTATTATCAATCTGAATTGATTAGAATAAATTGAAATTTGTTTTATAAGACGAAAATCTATAGAGTATGGATACCAAAAAGATTATTATTTTGATCGTTACTTTGTAGTAAGTTCTAGATAGAAAGTGGAGCAAGAAGGCTCACAAAGTATTGACAATTTCGATTTGAATTATCAAAATAAAGTGTTTAGATTATATTAAAATTTCTTCATTTCGACGAAAACGGAAGGGGTACAGATACAAGAAATGAAGTAGTTTTAAACCCAGTCTGCCATATCTCGGAGACCTTCAATACTTCGTAGCTTTCTCAATAACTTCGCACGAATCATGTGAATTCCCCATCTACTCGCATTGATGTCAAACGATATCGAAACGAATGGCATATTGGGATATTAGATTTTATACAGTTCTTGATAGAAAAAAGGGACATATACCATTTTCTTTTCATCACTAAAGCATAATACAAAAAATAATAAATTAAGATTTACCCATTACTCATCACAAAAACTTCTCTAAAATTTAAATATTATTTTTAACCATATTATTATAATTGTGACTACATCAAAAGCTCCAAATCATTTCACATAACTCTCCCAATCAAAACACTTTTGTTAAGCACTTCGCGCTGCAACTTTCTTCCAACTGTCACAGTTTTGATCGATCACCGTGACTTCGTGTGTAAATCAATTTGTTATGAACTAATCTTAATTTAAACACGCATCGGAGGTGCAACAAATTGGCCGCCTTAATCTGGATCAGATTAAAAGTGTTCCTCGCACATGTTAACAACACGCAGTCAGCCACGCCAAACGACCGGCATAAGATGGATGGATTGATCTATCGTCGTCGTCCTGTTAAATGCGACAAAATGTTGCCAACTCTAAACGTTGGCCACAAACCGATCAAGTCGGCACTAAACCACCAACCATACAGCGCTTTAAATGTAAACGTGTTTTTTTTTTGTAGTTTTCAATAGACCTGCATTGAAAATGTCACCAACTGACGGAAGTCATCGTAATATTTGCAAAAACGTTGTGAACAAATTGTAGCGAAAGATATTAATGGGCTGTGACAGCTGTCAAATGAATGGGAACTTGATGCGTCTGAGAATGAGTGAACATATTAATATGCATAAACTCTGAACCCAATGATTATTTAGACATTTTTATGAGACATTTTGGATTGCCTTTTCATTCCAAACTCTTTTAAAAGCCACTATAAATTATAAAAATTACATTAGTGCTATGAAAGTGACATTCGAAATTTTTAAACTCACCCCAATTAATCACTTCTTCGTATTTTGATTGTATTCTTTATTAAATTATCTCCATCACAATCACATGTTAGGCGTTCTGTTAACTGTCAGAAATTAATGATATTTCCAGCTCATTTCCAGCAACAATTCAATCGTATAAATCTTTCAGACATTGCCATATGTGCGTGTAAACAAAAATATGCAGTTTTTTTTACACATAGTGTAAACAAAAAATGAAGTTCAAGATAAATGAAAAATAAAAGTATTAAAAGTTTACAACGCTGATTCAAACTTGAATAACGTTGTTCATATTTTTCCAGGCAATTAGTATAGACATGATTTGTGAATAACAGAAATGCTATATAATAATATTTGACTTTTTTGACATTTAGCTGTATAGTAGAGAGCATTCACGAATAGAAATAAACTTCTTTAACTGAAGAAGAATTTGTTGTGAATGAAAAATAGTTGAATTTCAATAATATTCAATTCACATTTTAAGTTACGAGTTAGAGCAGGGTGAATTTCTGTTTTTAAATATAATTTTTTGTAATTTTGTCTTAATTACTGTAATCTGTAGGAGGGATTTTACAATAGATAAAACCAATATATACTTAATATTTAGAAAGTAATATCTGTAGCAACAAAAATATATTATCAGTGGAAATATCAAACACCTTTCTTACTTTTTACATAGATTCAAAGATTTCTTTGCTTGTAATCAGAAACTATTCCTCTGGATTCAAAGAAATTAATTTTTGAACCAAAATAATCGCGTATATGCTTCTTGATTCAACGATGTTTTATTCGTAATAAATCTTGCTTTATTTTTTTTATTTGCAAAATCATAAATATTAAAATTAACAAAATTATAATAATTTACAATACAATCACTTTTAATGTCAACTTTAAACACACAAAAATATAAATTAAATTTATAAAAAAATACAAAAAATAACTCGTTACATTTGTTTTTCAATTAGATAAACATGTATGTCATTTGTCGCCATGCGGGTTATTTTTCCACATTCAAACAGACTATCAGGCTAAATAAATAAAATGTTAGTTTCTGCAAATTTTTCTCACATACGGCCACATTTTGTAGCTCAAATTAAAATGACATGAAACGTAAATTGTTACCAAAACCATGAAGAAATAATACGCTAGCCATAAATGGCTACTTGCTGTTTGTATAGACTATTTGTATAAACTTTTTTAAGACATATGCAAATAGCATGTAATGGCTTCTGACAGCTTAACATAGATTTTTTTGAAAAAATATGGTCTGATCGTTGTGTGAAAATTTTGAAAAATATATTGCATCACTTCTTCGATTGTTTTTTGCAATATTTTATATTTTTATACTCTACATTTAAATATAAATATTGTATTATTTTATATTATATTATACTAACGTAAACAGATTTGGAACAATTAACAATTTGGCATATGATTGGGGTCAATTGTATTTTGAACATATTATTATTATTATTATTATTATTATTATTATTATTGTAAACACAAACTATAAAAAAATAATTAGAATTCATTTATTTCAATTCAATGAAAATTACTCCGTGAGTACCTTTTACAAGTATTCCACAACTATCTTTATATTTGTAAGATGTTTAAATTATGTTTGCTCTAAGCATCGTAAATTTGAAAGTTGTTTGTCAGCAATATTTATTGTACACAGTCGCATGTTTGAAAGATGTGTATATGTGTATCGATCTAAGTAATTTGCGAATAAATTGATGTTTAATGCTGTAATATTTGCGGTAAACATATTTGTTTTCGTAATGTACTGTAAACAAATTGTTATGTAATAATTGTTATCTCAAATACGATCTAAGCAATTTTTATGGAGCTAATACAAATGAGTACCTTTTACAAGAAATCCTCAAATAAAAAAAATATATATATGATGTTTAATTGATGTTTGCTTTAAGCATCGTAAATTTAATAGTTGTTTGTCAGCAATATATTGTACTTATTGCTTTCGCATGTTTGAAAGATATGTATCTCAAATACGATCTAAGTAATTTTCAAGTAAAATGATGTTTAATGCTGTAATATTTGCGGTAACCATATTTGTTTCCTTTGTGTACTATGAATTTACAAATAAATTAATATTAAATGCTGTACTATTTGCGATAAACATATTTGTTTCCTTTGTGTACTATGAAAATAATGTTTAATTATATCATAATTTGCAAATAAGCTTATTATTTTCCATGACAAATGTTTTTATGATTGCTGTAAGCACATATGTTTTCGCTGCAATTACATTTGTATTTTCTTTGCATGTCGCAATTGCATTTGCTAATGTTTAATTATTTAGTAATTTACAAAAAAAATTTCGTAATTTACAAATAAATTAATATTAAATGCTGTACTATTTGCGGTAAACATATTTGTTTCCTTTGTGTACTATGAATTTACAAATAAATTAATATTAAATGCTGTACTATTTGCGGTAAACATATTTGTTTCCTTTGTGTACTATGAAAATAATGTTTAATTATATCATAATTTGCAAATAAGCTTATTATTTTCCATGACAAATGTTATTATGATTGCTGTAAGCATATCTGTTTTGGCTGCAATTACATTTGTGTTTTCTTTGCATGTCGCAATTGCATCTGCTATTTCCAAATGCAGTTAATGTCTACAACGAACTCTTCACTTTTATTATTTTTGTCAAATGTCTAGCACATGTTTTAATATGCTGTTTATTTTAGCTTAAATTTTTCTATTTTTGTTTCAACAATTAGTTTATTATTTCCTATTGAATATAGTTATTGTTTTTATTTTTTTACATTTATTTTAAAAATTATTTAATTAAAGTTTACAACTATTTGAGAATTAACTTCATTATTAACCTTAATACTTCTTTCAAAACTTCCGCTTATTTTAGTTTTTTTTTTTTTTGCTTAGCCTTCTTCGCCGCATGTTGTCCTCTTAGATGACTGCATTAATTCGCCGTTGATCTTGCAACTCTATTTCATTTCCTTCTTGACTTCTGTGCTGTCAAGTGTTGATGTATTTATGCGCACTCTTTCGATGCGGCTCTTATGAATTTCTACAAGTAGTTTTGTGTACAATTTGTGGTTTCCTCTTCTGATTGTTCTTAATCTCTTTTTAAATTGACATTTATTTGACTAGTTGTATTATAATTAATCAACTGCATTATTGCAAGATCATAATATCGAATTTGTAATGGAGATTTTAAAAGAGATACTTTATTATATTAAAAAGGGCGTGTGCGAGTTTGTATTAATTTTGAAACTAGGGTAAATTTGTCGACAATTTAGTACTCAGTACTCAATTTACGTGCAATCTTATTGATTATTCGACTGATAATTGACTTTACCAATTACCGAATAGCGTTCAACTGAAAATCTGCAATTTAGTTTAGTCTTCTAATTTAGAAAATATATTTGAAACAATTTAATACATCGTCAATTTAAAACTAATCATATAACGCCATTTCTCTCACAAATGATCCTAACTTTGACAGCTCATAAACAGCTGTTAATTTTCTTTAACCTCACTCTTAACTCCCTCATCAGATTTCGTGGGATTTTTCCAACTGCTTAAAGTATTAAATAGATGCATATTCTACATTCGACAATTGGGTTTGACATAATTTTTAATGTAGATTTCTCAAATGCAGCATGTTGTCAATATGTTGGTTGACAGATGAAGCAGTTGTCACGGTGACAACTTTGTAATGAGACATGAGTGGAAATGAGAGCACTGTAAACATTGTTGCCAGACATCAGAGATCGGAAATGCCCGTGTGCGTGCGCCCGCACATACCCCTTTCTTCATTCACTGACGAGCAAATTTGTTTTACGCAGACACTGCACTCGGGCATCACATTTTTTTTACAACACATCCCGTCGCAACGAGTGATGCTTTGCATTATTCTCGTTGCCTGCCCTCGTGCGGGCTACGAAACTAAAAACTGCAGCCCGCGCAGACGTGGAATGAGAAAATAGAGAAGCATATCGCGCAAGTGCTATGGTATTTATTTCGCGGGGCAACTCCGTGCAACAGCAAAAACAGACTGCCCCTGGCAGCACGCGCATTTGTCACTGCCAGTAAATTTTATTGGCACTGTTTTACTAGACTGCGCAATGTTTTAATAATTTTTATATAAAACTATTGATAATACAGACAAGTTTGGCAATACTCAAATACACTTTTAATCGCAGTTTTATTTTGGTTTATAAAAATTGTATCATTTAATTGTTCGTTGAACAGAAAAATAAATTTAACATGAAATCTTAATCAACATTTTTATTCAAATACAAAAATTATTATATTATTTTAATAAAAAATCTACATGATAGACTTCGAAAAATAATGTATATCCTCATTTGTAAAAATGTACACTAAGTTTAAACTTGCACTGAAAAACTAGTACGAAATTATACAATTTTTATAAACCAAATTAAAACTTCGATTTGAGTATTGCCAAACTTTTCTGTATTAACGATAGTTTTATTTAAAAATTATTAAAACATTTCGCAGTATATTATAAAAGTGCCGTACTCTTGCGCCACATAAGAATGTCGTACAAGAAAAAATTAACTGGCTGTGAAAAACTGCCCCGCGTGCTGCTCGGGGCAGTCGGTTTTCGCTGTTGCACGGAGTTGCCCCGCGAAATAAATACCGTAGCACTTGCGCGATATGTTTCTCTATTTTCTCATTCCACGTCTGCGCGGGCTGCAGTTTTTAGTTTCGTAGCGCGCACGAGGGCAGGTACCGAGAATAGTGCAAAGCATCACTCGTTGCGACGGGATGTGTTGTAAAAAAAATGTGGTGCCCGAGTGCAGAGTATGCGTAAACAAATTTGCTTCTCATTTACTGAAGGGCGCGGGCGCGGGCGTGCGTGCAAATCCGAACTCTGCCAGACATTGTTTAAAAAAATGATTTATAAAATATACAAAACAAAAAACCCCGTTGTTGGGCTAAATACAAAAACTTACTAGAAGGAAGTTTAGGTCACGTGGGAAATTTTAAAGTCTGGAAATTAATTAATGAAGTAATTAAAAATTATGACTGTTATGTTTAAATTTCTTTTGCAACGAGCTCTAACTTTGCTCGCAAAAGATACATGTTTGCTGTAAAAAATTGCCCTCAAAGTGAGCCAAAATTATGTTGTGACAAATGCATAAACATTTATATTAAAGTAAAATGCTTTTTGTGAGAAACGAAAAACTTAAAAAAATCACTTAGAATGTTGCATACTTCTGGGAGCAATTTCAAGCATTTTCAAACTGTTAGATGCTGTGAGCAAAAGTCTCAAACTGTTATATTCAAACTGTTATATTTAAACTGTAGCATTCAAACGAATGCTCGTATAATAATCTTCAGTTTCTGTTTCAGACACACCTATTTATTGATTGGTCATGTATATAAGTGGATTCCAAGCAGAGGAAGGACGAAGATAAAAATAAAAGAAAATAAAATAAAAAATAAGTATTGAAAAAAAATAAATATAAAATATATCTATATTTTTAAAAAAGAAAACTTAAATTTATATTGCAATGAGCTCTAACTTTGCTTGCAAAAGATACATGTTTGCTGTAAAAAAAGTAATTATTCATTCTGAACGAAAATTCATTTGCCCTCAAAGTATTCCAAAATAAAATTGTGTCAAATGCATATAACATTTATATTAAAGTAAAATACTGTTTGTGAGAAACGAAATCCTAAAAAAATCACTTAAAATGTTGCATACTTCTGGGAGCAATTTCAAGCATTTTCAAACTGTTAGATGCTGTGAGCAAAATTCTCAAACTGTTATATTCAAACTGTTATATTCAAACTGTAGCATTCAAACGAATGCTCGTATAATAATTTTCAGCTTCTGTTTCAGACACACCTATTTATTGATTGGTCATGTATACAAGTGGATTCCAAGCAGAGGAAGGACGAATAAAAAAAAATAAAAGAAAAAAAAAATTAGTATTGAAAAAAAATGAATAAAAAATATATCTATATTTTTAAAAAAGAAAACTTAGAACTCTTTTGGTACAAACCGTTTTATTTGTCACAAAATATATCCATAACGAAGTTTATATAATTTTTCGTTTATGAGGAATGATTTTTTTCTTTGCGTGTAGGTATAAATTTCTATTTTTTTTAAGGAACCACAAGTCAATTGATAAAAACACATTTTATATATATATTATCATAAAGTAATGTGGTTTTATCCAAAAAGTTTTTTGTAGCCGGTATAATGTAAAATTCAGCTGTAGATGTTAGTTTTAGTTATGTCAAAATCGATCGATTCTGCGCATTTTCAATACCAGACTGCGTAGATATAAGAGTAATATAACTTTTCCAAGAATTGTGATTTCAAAAAAAGAAAGACAGACAGGCGGACATCGTTTTATCAACTCAGCTGGTTTCGCTGGATGTTACAAAAGGATGACCAACGTGCATATATCCTTTTGCTTTTAATCTAGAATAAAAGGAAACAAATATTGAAGTATGTAAAGTTTCAAAATCAAAAACGACACAATTTAAGAGACTAAATAAATTCAAAATTTTTAAAATATACAAAAACTTACAGATAATGAAAAATTGACAAACATTAAAAAACGACATATATCTAAAAAAAAAAGCATTTATTGCAATTTGACAAATATCGAAAATTGAAAAAAGTCAAAAATTTGACATATATTAAATTTTTTTATAAAATACAAATACTCCAAATTTTTTGCTACATTTAAATTGACTCACAAAGTTTACTCTACTTCACCTGCAGTGATCTAGCTTTCAGTCGACAACATTTTAATTGACAATTTTTAGCAAACATTTTAATTGTCATTGCATGCCGTTCATACATGCAACGCTCACTGCGGTGATGGTCAGTTGTAGTCAGCTGTCAGCCACTTGTCAGCAGGCATGTTATGCCGGCTGCTGCCACTACCAGCAGCAGCAACAAACCACCAGCAACATGGCCGCCATTGCATGCCAAACAAATTATTGCAAAGCGACGGACAGCATTAAATCAGACATAACCAAAAAAAAAAAAAATCAACCAAAAAAAATCCACCAAAATCTCTAGCGAGAAAAAATGGCGTCACAAAATGTCAGTCAGTCCAAAAATGGGCTTCCTGGGTTTTATTTTTTATGCATTTTTTTATTTATTTTATTTTATTTTCAGTTATTGCGCAATATTTTTGTATGTTTTCAAATAAATTAGCCCTGTTAACGTGACCAACGTAACCGGCGGCAACAATAATTTAACAACGGTAATTGCTTCATTAATCGTTACCTAAAATGGTTACTCTCAAAACGGAAATCAAGCAGTCGAAGTAAAAATATATAAATGAAAGAAAAAAATATATAAATGAAAGAAAAAAAAATAAAATGTTTGACAAGCGCCGCAATTATTTTAATAGGCATTTTATTTCGCGTCGATGCTTTTTCTTGTTTTTCTTTTTGTATTTTTGCAACTTGCTGATTTGCATATAATTGATTGAAGTTGTTTTTTTTTTGCAAATCACTGCGCATTCTAACAGCGGCGTTGCCAGCCACCAAAGACATTGAAAACGTGATTTGATTTTTCATCTAATGATTTGCCAAATACGTCAATGCGTTGCCAACTGTTGCAGGCGACGTTTGTCGTGTGCATCGTTTGTTAGATGTCGTTGGCGTTGCCAAAAAATCTAACGCTAAAAAATTCATAGTTTTTTTTTTCAATTTTTGGCAATAAGTCTGTCGCCCTCTTGACCAACTCTGACAGGACTCCCATGCAATGCACTTACGCATCCACTGCTTCAATACACGCATGCGCACATGTTGCTCTTGCGTGTTTGACGTACGTGACGTTAGACATTTACGTGCTGTGTATAGGTCTTACGTAAGATTTTCTTTTTATTTGCAATTAATTGAAAATCCTTGTTTTTTGTGCCATTTTTGGACGGCTGCTACTTTGTTGCATGAGCAATCAATTAGGGTCAATTGAAATTAGTGAATGTTGTAAAAATTTTGTAATTTTCAAATTACTCTATAAAATTACAAAATATTACACTACATATAGTACTGCTTAAAAATAGTTTTCCGCAAAAACATTAAACGCAATTTTTTCATTAATTGTGCAGACTAATTTTAGAATGCTATCTTCCAATGTGGCTTTAAGACAATTGTTAGTATATTATAATTACTACACACAGAAAAATCCTCTTTTGGCATGAGGTTGGAAGAATCAAAAAGTTAGTTGTACCAACTAACTTCATGCGGTTAAATAGAATGGTTTATGAATTTGCTGATGGGACAGCCATATTAGTCTATACAAATGAAATATTAGTCAATAAACACTCCTAATGGTTCTAAATCTCAACTAAATTATTTTGACAATAACAACCGACTATGCGGTTGAGAGAACCGAATAAGTAGGTTGGCAAAGAGTTGCTTGACGCAAAAACTCTCTATTGTGTGTGTAGAAGTGATGTATGCAATGTCCATGCAAAAAAAAATTCGTTTTGTCGAGAAGTTTTATTATTTAACCTTTTTTCATAAACTCGTGTAATTTATACAAGTACTGAGCATATCTTGTTCATGGAAGTAAAAAGTTTAAAATACTTTTGTTAAGCATGAAATAAGTCTATTTAGTTTATTTGACATCACGGTACTATTTTCGGAATTGAAATATGATAATCCCGAAATACCTAGCCGTTACCGATTATAATTTGTCTCAATCGAAAAAAAAACTTAGTCTGGAAAATTTATGATTACCATAGTTTCGTATTATTTAAAACATATGTTTCAGAATTGTCACAATCATAAGTGACAATTCTGAAACATATTTGATGCAATAATGTCATTGAATCAAAAATGACCTCAGTCATATTTTTTGCTCCTAAATCTATCTAGTTTTTTGATCATTGGTCTATTTGGTATTGATATCAACTTGCAATATTTCTCATGGTCATTTTTCAATTCCAGTAGTCATTCATTAGTTTAGAATATAATCAGGTCAGGCACCACTGAATTTCTTTTCTTTGGCAAATATGTTAATTATTTTAATCATAACATTATTTTTAACTCGTTGATTCATACAACGAGTTTTTTTTTGCTCAGCCGTCATTGCCAACTTTTTGCTTTCGTTTGTCTCAGCCATCATTGAACTTCTTGGAATGGAAGTCTATTTCGCCTCCGCCATGCTTTCAGCAACAAGCCAAGATTAATTATATATTATTAATTAAGAATTAGATATAATCTGTAGGGCGTCAGCCCAGTAGATGAATTAAATAAATGAAAATGAAACAGTTTCAGAACAAATTGGTGTGTGTATATATTAAAATATCAAGCGTGAAGTTGGTTATCATAACTACTATTTTCTCATTATCAACCTCATGCCAAATGGGGCCTTTTCTCGGTAAAAAAATGATAAACCTTTCAGAAATTAATAAAGATATTTTTATTATATGAATTCTTTATGAATAGAATTCAAAATAATAGAATTCAATTAATAGAATTCAATTTTTGTTTTCATATGCTATACAAATTTCAAGTGCAATGCTATAATTTAGCAAAGATCTAATTGTTTCGACACTAAAAAAAATATAACAAATTTTTTAAACTTGATCTACTATCGTTAAATATTTTATAAAGTTAATAAAAAAATAACTAATATATAAATTAAGTTTTTAAAGCTTTAAAAACACTACAAATATTAAGAATCATAAAAATTTTAAGATGTAGATAAGACCAGATAAGAAGTGCTCAGTTATGTTTTGCAATGCAAAAAGAACACTACTGGTCTCTGTCGATCTTACGTTGGTGTATTTTTATCCTTTATAGGTTTCACATACTTGTTTGCGCACTAAACACTAAAATAAAAAAAAAATAAAAGCGCGCACCATAAACGCGATAACTCTCCGATTAAAGTTAGAGATAAGCGCATGTTAAGGAACGCGAGGAGTAAAGCGTTGCCACATTGAAAAGTTAATAGGGTGTAATTAAATTTTGTTTTTTTTTGAATTACAGCCCATCAAATAAAATATATCCTGTAAAGTATAACACGTATAAAAAATATTTCGAGGTATGAGTTTTTGTTTATTTTTATCAAACATTTGCTAGACAAAAATGTTTTCTTAACGATGTCTCTCACATTCTAATTATGGTGTTTTCTATAAAACATCAAAAATATGTTCGATACTAAGATGCCTAAGAAACAACCTTCATAGGCATCCCTAATATAAAATATTCCGGGTCCATGAACATTGAATTTTTTTATTGCCATAGCCCGACCAGTTTTTACAAATCCACATGACAAGGTCATGATTTCTACTCAAAAATGGTTAATTTCTACAAAGGATAAAATATTCAATTTTTATTTAATTCTCAATTTTTAATATGATTTTTTTTTATTTAAAGGCGTAATATTTGATAAATTCCTTAAATTTCACTAATCGAAGAATGATACCTAATCAAAAAGAGATCTACTTAGTTATATAACTACTCTAAAATGAATTAGACATTATTTTAAGTTCTACACTAAGAAAACAAAGATGATTGCCAGAAATATCACAGCCCCAAATATCAAGTTATTTACAAATTATTTAAATCGTATTTGAGACAACCATCACTCAAACATTAGTCAAATACGATAAATATTGCTAGCAACCATCTTTCAAATTTACGATTATCTATAGCAACCATCAATTAAACATCTGACAAATAGGAAGATAGTTGATGAATATTTGGAAAGGTACTCCATTAGAATTCGCGGAGTAATTTTTGTTGAATTGAAAGAAAATGATTCAAATGTATTTTTATTTATACTAGAATTAAAACAGTATCCTGGTACATGGTACATCCTGGTATACATCGCCATCGTCTTTTTAAATTCTTCGAAGGCAAAATTGTACAACGACTTGAGATTTCTTCGCAGAAGAACCAAGTCCGACCGGCGACGCTATCATCAAAGTAAACTCTGAAAAGAAATATTTTCCATCACAAGTTGATTATTTAAATCACAGGATATTTTATTTTCACTTATACCATTAAAATGTAATATTTGAGTTGGCACTTTTTTACACCATTAGATTTACTTCATTGTTGTGGATAAATCGAGCGTAAGGAAAAAGTACGCCATTTTCCTTTTTTATGGTAGTCAAATGACAAAATACCTGAAAAGTTTTGTTGTAAATATCTCAATTTTCATTGCTGTTGTGGCAAACATCTCGTAACTATCTGAATATACGTCATATTTAAAAAACATTAATAGTTTTGCTACAACTTTATTGAAAGTTATGGGATGTTTGAATATTTGCTACAAGGCGTAAATTTAAAAGGATAGTTGCAGCAAGACTTTCATAAACATCTTGTTTTCTTAGTGTACAACTGGTACCTACACAGAAAAAACTAATCGACGTAAATATAGCAACCGATATTAATTGCATTCATTAATCGATTCAGCAATGAAATTCACTAATTTAATTTAAAAAATTACTATTCTTCGTTAAATAAGCAATTGTGTTCGCTAATATGAATATTTGTTACGTCAATGCAGCAAATAATTTAGTCGGCGCAGTTTTAGCAAATGTAATTTCTAAAACAGCGCCGACTAAATAATTTGCTGCATTGACGTACAAATATTTATATTAGCAAACAGAATTGCTGATTTAACGAAGAATAGCAAATGTTTTCAATAAATGAATTTCATTGGAGGATTGATTATTAAATGCAATTAACATCGGTTGCTATATTTACACCGATTATTTTTCTGTGTACTCCTCGAGTTCAAACGATATATTTTCAAGTGACAATTAGGAAAATATACCTCTAATTTTCGAATGAAAAATAAATTCATCAGTTCTCTGAGACTTTTGAAATCGAAAATATTGACACGAAAATGCCGATGTACCAACATTTTTTTCTGGAATAAACAGAAAGCTAGAATTTTGAAATTGAACTAGAGAAATTGATACCTGATTTAGTACTGGAGCAGACAATGTTCATCTGACTATCTGCAATAACAGGTTAATAGAATTTGATCTCACTAACTAAATTTATGAAATATCCCACATTCTGTATTTCGACACAAAAGACTATTAGACGAATGTGACCTTAAAAACAATGTAATTCAAATACTATTGACGTCATTTTTACGTCTTTTGTTCGTTGAATTCGTTCGTATGCAATACAGAAAGAGGCTCTAAATGTTCTTTATAAAATTCTGTATATATTTCTGATCGATGAGACTAATATTGGTAGTAAAATCGAAGAACTTATTAATAAATCAAATGTTTTGAAAATTATTAATTGGTTTTTATTATATATATTCATTAATATATATTAATTAAAAAAGAAATAAAATTCATAAAAATTTATTTTGGTTAGTTTTACTTCTAATTCTGTGTAAATATTATTTAAATAAATGTAAAATAAAAACTATTCTTTGAAATTTTAATTTCAAATTTAATAAAAATTTATTTTTTAAATTAATTTTCATAAAATTACAATGTGGCAACGCTATTTTTTCCATGCAATAATATCTCGCTTAAAACTACTTAAAACAGTGGAATGCAAAATTATGTATTTTATTGCTGTATTCTACAAAAACAAAAACAACTACAACAACTGATATGGCAAAAAGTGTTGCCACATCGGCAGCCACTAAAATTCACAACAACAACAACTGGCGTGGTTTTTGTTTTTGTTTATGTTGCTGTTGTTTTTGTTGATATTGCTGTTGCTCTGTTTTGTTGCATGTTGTCATATCTGCATTTCCTTAACTAGTCGTTGTTTATGAACAAGTTGTTTGTTGTTGTCTTTGTTGTTTTTGCTGTAGCTGCTGTTTTAGATGCCTGTCAGCAGATAAGCGATTGACACGCATTGACTTCTTCTGTCAAATTAGCACAAATATGACCAATATACGCGATATAACTTTATTTAGAGCCTAAGTTCGAAAGGCATTGGAAAAGTGATGAATGTGTGAAAAATATATGTGGGCGATTCTTTCAAGAAATAAAAAGAATCATTTTTTTTTTAAATTAAAAAATATATAGTAGTGTAAAATATAAAACCAAACTTACTTTAAAAATATTATTTTAAAAATAAGAATCGTTTGAAAAAAGTTAGTAATTTTGATCGTTTGGACTATGCCCTACATAACTGTAAATATTTTTCTTATTTATTGTTTAATAAGGAATACTAAAAAATCATCAAATAAAAGTATAAAAAATCAACATTTTTTGAGTTTATGTAGATTCAAATATTTGACAAACATAACGAAATATTAGAATATTGTGAAGACTAATTTTAATATATCAGTATATATTAAAATTAGTCTTGACAATTTAAAGAAAAATTGCAGGGAATTTATTTTTTATTTTTTACACTAAGAGTAAAAGGGTATATTTAGTTTGGTACACCATTTGTAATACCCAGAAGGAGATATAACCGGTATAAAAAGGTATATATATTGTTAATTAGCATGAGTTGATTGACGATGTTCGTCTGCCTGTATGTTGAAATAACGATTAGAGGAAAACTAAAATAGCTAAAGGGTTTTTCAATAAGAGCGCTACAAAAGTTTTTTTCAAGGGTTTTCAACAGGGATGCTACAAAAATAGAGCGACAGGGACAGCAAACGACGCCATATTTCTTGCCGCTCTTTTGACATTTCTCTTCAGTAAGGTTTGCCATTTCATGATGGAAAGATATACGAGCCAACAACGAGTCTAAATTATTAAAATTTACTACCGAAATTCGAATTCGTATATCTTTCCATGATGAAATGGCAAACCTTACTGAAGAGCAATGTTAAAAGAACGGCAAGAAATATGGCGTCGTTTGCTGTCCCTGTCGCTCTACCTTTATAGCGTCCCTGTGGAAAAACCCTTTAGATCAATTAGATTACTTATATACTTAAGCTGTCTGCAATGAAAAATGGGCAAGATCCGTCTATTGTGATCTGTTGACCGAACACATATGTTCATGTACCTCAAATAACTCTCATCTACGGGTGTATTTTTCTTTAAACCGCCCGATGTGAACTTTTTTTGCTCAAATATTAAAAATGTTGTTTTCACCCGAATGCACCTGAAAAAAAATTACTCAAATGAAAAGGAATTCTTTGAAGATTGCAAGTTTGCAGTTATTTGCAAGATTCGTACCCCTGGGGACCTCTGAATCATTTTTTAAGGAAACCGAATACAATATTACGTACACTCTGAAAAATACTATAAAATCAATAGTTTTTTTGCTTTTAAAATTAGTCAATAGGATAAATTATTTTTTTTAACAATTAAATACTACAAAATACTATTAAATACTATTAAAATGTTTTAGTGTTTCTATGAAAATATTTATTTTTTGTACACACAAAAAAAAATATCTTGTTTGGTGCAAACAATAATGCAAACAAATACTTGAAGTGTTTGAAATATAATTTGCAACAACCAATTTAAATGATTTGTAGCAAATGTTTAACTTATTAATCACAAACATCTGTTGTAATATTTGTACCAAACTATATAAATTTTCTTCTCTTTTGCTGGAAACACTCTTGATTACACCAAAGTGTTTTCCATAAATACTTCTATTGCTTGCAAACAGAAACCACATTCCACACAGACACATTCATGCATTGAACATATTTTGTTATTACTCATTTTGCCATGTAGTGAAATTTATAATTAAAAAAACTTAAAAAAAAAATCGAACACATACTAAACGAATTTTCTGATTAACTGCTTAAAACTCTATCATCTCCATTGAATATTACACAAAATCTGTTAATTTGTCTGAGTCGAATGTGAGTTCTGGCGATAAACATTGCACGTTGCGTGAGGTTCGGCACATCACTAAAAACGACATGATTGCTTTCGGAAATACTCGTGCAATACTTCCTCTCAAACAAGTGTTTCGAGCAAACACTTTAAATAAGTATTATTTGAGGCAATTGACAAGTTTTTGTACCAAACAGTCATTAAAATTGACTATTTAAGACAAATCGATGCAGTAGTTAAAAGAAGTAATGAATGTGTTTAGGAGAAATAATTATTTAAACACTTACAAAGTGTTTAATGTAAACAATTAAAGTGTTTACAAAAAAAAAAATACTATATGTTACAAAGTGTTTGCAGAAAACAGTCATTATTTATGTCAAATTATATAAAATCAGAAGTATTTAGTGAAACAATAAGTTCTCACTACAAACATTTGTTTGTTTACGGCAAATATTTCGTAAACAATCCTTTCTTTGTGTATATACTACTGAATCAATAACCGTTCTATAGACAAATTTTAATAGGATTTTTGCAGTGTATGTGTAGGGCATTTATAATAGGCTTGGTCCGACTATAACTTTCATAATTCTTACTAACACCAACTCTATAAAATTTCTTACTGCATAGTTTTCCATGTGATCAACCTTCTTTACCGGTTTTATTGTAAAACTTGGCTGAGAAGGCCAAATTGGACCCACGAAAAATGCACCCACGAATGGATGTAAGTGATGTTCATTGGATATTTTTTTCTCGTTTATTTAAGATATACTTTTTAATAGCTTTATTAAATTTTGTACGCATATTTAGGGGAACCTGGGGTAAAGTGAGACATTGGGTAATGTGGGAAATTTCAATTTTTTGACATCTCTTTTGCACTTAGAAAACTAAAAGTTAAAAAAAAAAGTTATTTTTAATATGACATCAACTTTTTCATCCATGGTTATAATAAAATGTATACCTTTTATTGCATTTCGACAACTAGTGTAAAGAAATGTTTTTGAGAGTTCTTTAGAGTGCTGCTGTTTACTAATAAAAAGTGTTATTTTTGTGTAGTTTTTAATTAGTGAAGGTATGTTTAAAATGGTCGGATTTTGTATATCTTTTGTTATATAAACGGATTTTGCAAATAATTTTAGCATTAAGTAAATGGTGCTAAGTTATGTTAAAATTGCGATATTTTGTTAAAGTGGGAAACATTTTCTGGGTTAAATTGGGAAACTAAATGCTGATTTTAATTTTAGTGAAAATATTGTGTTATATGAATTATTTAATGGGTTTAGACAAGAAATTACTCAAATAGTTGCCAAAAATCAATAAAAAGCCACATTTTTACCTTCTGAGATGCTTTTGAATTTAAACTTTTTTTCAAATTTTTTCTAGCATTATAATTCTCTTCTTATTACTTTATAGTAATGTTTTTTATGCTTAAACGGTTGAATTTGTTATAAAAAAATAAAACATGAATAAGAAAGACTAAAATAGCATTTTGGAAAAAAATTTTAAGTTTCCCACTTTACCCCAGGATTTTTCAAGAATTTAGCTGTTTGGAAAAATTGTTCTATTAAGATGCACATAAATGTTATTCTGTTAATGCAAACAGTTAAATTATGAACCAGTCTATGGAACAGACTCTTCAAAAGAATTTTAAAAAATGTTCAAATGTCCTTTTTTGGGGAAGAATCAAATCGTGTCCCACTTTACCCTAGGCTTCCTTAATAATTGTTCTTATTATACTGTAAAATTAAAGTAAAACTATAACAATTTCAAATTTTACATAAACTATTATTTTTACTAATTTCCTACGAATAAAATTTTAATTTTAAACTATTAAAATTTATTTAAATAAAAACAGGCCGCCAATAAACAGCCGTCCAACAACAATAACAACGTAAATATACAATACCCTCAATTTCAGTCAACAAACAGACCTTTGCGCCAAAAATTTAAAATTAAACACAGCCACAAAAATAACAACAAAATGAGGTTTTTTTACACGTTATGTCGGTGCGTCGAGCCGGCCGGCTTTTTATTGTGTTACATTTTATTATATTGCATTTTTGTATTTATTTGCTATATTTTTATTTAAGTATTTAATTTTTTATTTATTTTATTTTACTTTTATTTTCAATGCGCTTTTAATTCATTGTTTTGTTGCGCTTTGGCACGCCTGTCGTGCGGGGGACTGAAACGCACAGATTTTTCACATTAGATAAAGTGACGACAGACATGTGCAGACAGCTAACAGAGACGTGGAAGCCAAGACCAACAACAGTCGTATAGACAGACGATGGACGGACGTACAAAAAACAGCAGCAGCAACAACTGCAAATAAAAGTATTTTTTTAGTCATGTTGCCAACATGCAAAAAATATGTCTGCGCAAGTTTTAGCCTCCTTTTAGGACTGTCGTCTTTCCATGTTTTTTGTTTTTTCTTTTTGTTGCTCTAAATAGTAAACAATTTTTGTTTTCTTTGTGGCCGCCGCTTATCTTCTGAAAACTATTAAAGTTATCGCGCGCATATGTTGCTGCTTGCTGCTGTTGATGTTGCTACTGCTGCAGGCAATTTATTTTTAGACTGCAATGAGATTTCTGTGTTGCCAGAGCCAAGTACTTACAGTGTGAGTCACTTTGTGTGTTGTTGACATAAAAAGTGAAGAAAATTTTAGAAAATACCACAAAAAAATAAAGAGTCAACCATCAACTTCTTATTAAACACATCTCCAGAGGAAGTACCTACTTTCCAAAAGATATGCATAAACTGTGAGTCACATTTTGAGTTGTCTAGGAATAATTTTTAAAGACTTTACATACATAATTCTTGAAATTACTACTCAAGAATAAAATGTACTTAAGATATTAGATGATATTGTTTAAGATCAGATTTGTGAATATAGATTTTCAGTCAATATACCCTTTTTCCTTTATTGTATATTAAGCAGTATTTGGTTTCCGTGATATTTATTTCGATAAATTTTGTTTGACTGTTTTTATTTTTTATTACCTATTATGTTTATCTTAATTTAAAAATCTAGTTATAAAAAAGAAAAAGGGTCTGATTGTTCAAAACATAATCAAAACTTATGAGAGCCGGAAAATTCTTCCCAATACCATTCTTCCCCGACAATTCTTTACTAAGACAATTCCAAGACAATTATTCACCAGACAATTGATACCCAGATAATTCTTCCCAGAAACAATTGTTTACCGAGACAAAGTTCTTCGTATAAATTTTCCCCGTACAATTGCTCCGAGGACAATTCTTCCCATTGAGAAAATCTACAAGCTTCTGAACATCTCGTATTTATCAGATACTAAATACTGCTACAGAAATGGGATAATAGTTTGCCACTACAGTGCTATAAGAACTTAGGCCGAGCTCTCTCACCATTTTGAGTTGTGCGTGTTATATTTGTACTCAAAGTGGTGGGACCTACAGTTTGTTGCCGAACCCGAACGGCGGGTGAGAGCTTTTCATATGCAATGTTTTACTCTTGTAGGTTTGCCATTTACTCTCGAGAGGTAGCGCGGTATAGAAAAATGTTTCTATGAAAAGATGTTGTTAGCCACAATTCAGGCTTGATCCGGGGACTTTTCGGCTCGCAGTCCAACGCACTAACCACTGAGCCACCGTGGTTAAAATGGGATGCTGATAAAAAATGAATATGTGTAATTGAATCGGGGAAGACTTGTTTCGGGAAAGAATTGACCATAAATTAAAACTAACGATAAACATTACTTACTTCCTGGTATCAGTTTACTCCCTACTCTACAAATTAATCCCATTAGACATAGTAATGACCACATCTTGTAGTTCTTGTAATTGATTGAGTTTTGATAAGGTAAAAACACAATGATCAGATTCCGAGTACCAGCATAGCAAAATACTAGAGATATTTGAATAAAGGACACATAAAACTTAATTTTGATAGTTTGGGTTAGTCAGAAGCCTATCACAAACGTCAATCCCAGACCTTATACAGACTTCAATATCTCAAGCTAGATATTGATGTCACTTCCATAAGGCTTTGATATAAGATCTTGATATATCAGGCTAAATAAAAGCCTCATACAATTATTACTCGCAAGCCTAAATAAAAACCTCATACAATTGTTACTCGCAAGCCTTATACACAGGCCTTAGTAAAACAAGGAAGACGAGGTTGACACAATATTGACCTAGATAAAAAAATTGAAAAACTACACTAATCAACTTTTTATTTATCTATGATCTAAATATAGTATTCCGATTGATTTAAAGGTTTTAATCAAGAAAGCCAGCTCATCGCTGGATATTAATACGCCTGACACTGTCAATGTCGGCGTATAGCTCATACAGCTCATCGTTACATCTGATTCTGTACTGGTTTGCAACGCATATCGGGCATAGAATTTCCGATAAACTTTTCTATTGAACGCTCATAAAGCTCGTTTATCGGTGTTGGCAAGCATTCATGCCTCATAGTGGAGGCAGGTCCAATCAGTCCGTTGACGATGTGCTTCAGTCTTTCACATAATACGCTCGATAGAAGCTTTTACGCGATATTAAGGGGACTTATCCCACTGTAGTTGGCGCGTATAGTGGGATCCTCCATCTTAGGGATTAGGCAGAGTACACTGAGATTACATTCGCTGTGCATGTTTTCTTCTGACCATATTCTGCTGATGAGCTGGTGCATGCTCGTTATAAGCTCATCGCCTCCGGTCTTAAACAACTCATCAGGCAGACCATTCGTGTCGGCGGCTTTATTGTTTTCTGAACCTGTGGATGGCTGTCAGGCGATGGTATTTTAACGCCTTCGTCTTCATAAATTTAGGTCTATACACAGGCGATGGTATTTTAACGCCTTCGTCTTCATAAATTTAGGTCTATACACAGAATAGAGATTTGTTGCGCCAACCAACTCTTTGCCCCCACCAACTTATTCGTTTCTCTCAACCGCTTAGTCGGTTGTTATTGTCAAGATGAAAATAGTTGTATTTTGTACTGCAACCAATTTCGAACTGTTTTAGAACAATTTAGTATAGATTTAAAACCATTAAGAGTGTGTATAGACTAATATTTCAAGTGTATAGGCTAATATGGTAGTACCGCCAGCAAATTTGTAAACCATTCGATTTAACCCAATGAAGTTAGTTGGTACAACTAACTTTTTTATTCTTCCAACCTCATGCCAAAAGAGGATTTTTCTGTGTGTATAATTATATTATTCCTCTTACCTTGTTTTTTTTAGTAAACTATACAATGTATTAGTTTTTGTATTTTATTCCTCCAGTATTTGATTTTAAAATACTTAGAGCTAATTTGTATGGTATACATTTTTATTTTAATATATTAATATTTTTCAATTTTTATATATATTTTTTTTGTTTTTTTTTTTTTTTAACCATTAATTTAAATTTTTTGCCAACTCAACACATTCAGAATTCTTAATGGTAGCCTGAATATTCAAGCTGTTATTTCGAGCTGCCGTGTTTTGGTTTTATCAGCAGCAAGATCACACGATAATGCATAAGTGGAGCTTAAAAATGTCTAAAAATTGAATATAATTTAAATGCAAAACTGCAATTAACTTGTAGTAACTCAATTTACAATTTATACACAAGCTGTTACAATTCCCAAGACTGCAATTAAGAACAGAAAAAGATTTTTATCTTGATTTAATGTTAATAATTTTGTTTTTAAATAGCGCAATAAGGTTTTAGAGACTTTTAAGAATATGACAAAAACAAAAAATCATTTAAAATCAGTAAATCAAAAAGGCGCCACCACCACAACTGATGTACATCACAAGCAATTGACCATAAAAGTGCGACTTCAATTTATAGAAAATTGTTCCAATGATTATTTTTTTGATTAACAACCAAACTGAAAATAAAAAAAGACTGGCGTCAAAAATCTTGTTGTCATAGACAGATTTTAAGCGGCAGATAAACATGGTGGTTTTTTTGTGGTTTGCTGATAGCACCTATGACTGTAGTAATCGTGTTCCGTTTTTTTTTGTACAGAAATGTCAACTGCATGTTTGACAGTTCGAGTATTTATTGCACCGCAAGGAAACAAGGTGTTGCTTGAATTTGTTGGGAGTGCAGAACGGCAAACACTTGTATATGCGGTAAGTTGAAAAGGTTTTCTTTTTTTTGTCGACGTATAAGGCAAATAAAAAAGGGGGAAGCGATCGACGAGGTTATTGAACTGAGCTGCATTTGGTGAGGTAGATAAGTTGCATTTTTCGACAACCTATCCCAATAATAGGCTATGATTTCATGTGAAAAATAAATTTTTAAGATTATTTTTATTAAGAGCACATTATAAACTAATGAACTTTAGCACACGATCGTGACTTTTGTGGTAGTTAGTTGTTTTTTATTTCATAAATGAAGTAAACATTTTATTTAGTACCAGTCAGCTCAATTTCTCCTAAGGCCGCAATAGTAGAACCTACCGAACATCGATCTATCGATCGCTGCTGTTCGTTACGTTGAATGAAAGTGATCTATGTTATTATCGTAATGTTGAGCGGTACGTAAACAGGCTTCATTGCCGCTGATTGCTGGTAACGTGCCTGGTTAAGAAGTTAAACGAGTACCGGAAACTGATATCGTCGAAACGATCAAAGGCGATCGTGTGTGTAAAACTTTGAACATTCTTAAAGTTAAAGATCTATGGATAGATGAAAGTTCATTTTAGTTTATTGACTCATATAGATTTTATAGAACGCAGTTATGTCGATCATGTTCGGGATCATTTATTAGGTCAACAACATTGTTGTATTATATCGAACTGCAACAAATATTCCCTAAAGTTGAGTTAATAATTGAGAGATGTGTAATAAAGATTGCGATCTTTAATTAAGTCCGGGAAAAAATATGAACTTCCCTGTTTGCAGACAATTTAAAACACTTCCTTTAACCGGCAAAGACCTTTTTTCACGAATCTGACCTTATTTTATTAATATGATCAAGTTTTTATTAGTTTGCATTAAAGATGACTAAAAAATCATCCTCACATTAATTGGTTGACACCTCTTTCAAAACTTGTTTCTAAAAATGAAGACATTCTTCGAAAATTTGTCTGCAAAAATGATAATTTCTATAGAGTGAGAAGAATTCGGCAATAACAATTAAATTTGTGTTATTTTTTTATCTTTCAAGCCCGCCTAATTTTATTTAAGGCTGTTTTCATTATCTTCGGTTAAGCACTAACTGCCACTTTAACTTAGAGTTACCCATAGAATATATGAAATTGAAACACTTAACTGGATATTGTGAAAACGGCCCTTAAACCGAAAATAATAAATAATTTTAACAATTGTTTTCACCTATTTACAGATCTATCAAGTCTTCTTTGTAATGCTCAAGTCCGCAAATTCGCCACGTCCCGCCTCCTGGATACTCGAGAAATCACACGACGGATATGCGTGGCAACCCTGGCAATATTTTGGTCTCAGCGATGCCGACTGCCGCAGGCGCTACAACCTACCCGGACAAAACGGCAAATATGTATTTCAAACAGACACCGAAGTCATTTGCACAACACAATTCTCAAAAGCGTTGCCGCTTGAAAACGGCGAACTGCACGTGTCGCTACTCAAAAATCGGCCTGGCGCCATGGAGCAGACACCGCAGCTGCTCGATTTTATAACGGCGCGCTACATACGCATACGGCTGCAAGGCATGCACACGACGGCGAATCTAGACAACAGCGTCGATTGGCTGCTGGATGCGCAGTCACTAGAGAAACGCAGCTTTTACTCGTTGAAACAGATACGCATTAGCGCGCGACTCGACTGCAATGGACACGCTGACAAAACGCACGAATTAGCGGAGAAAATAACGACGTCCGCAGATGACGGCATGGGCGGCATCATCGATTACAGCACACCGCATGCGTCACAACTGCAATGCGTCTGTCAGCACAATGCATGCGGTGCCGCGTGCAACGAGTGCTGCGCGCTTTTCAACGAGCGTCCCTTTCGCAGGGGCAGCACACAGGCCGCGCACGGCTGTGAGCCATGTCAGTGTCATGGTCATGCGGAGAGCTGCAGCAACGACGCTTATTTGGAGCGCGGCATTTGTCAGGCGTGCGGCAACAATACAGCCGGCAACGAATGTGAATTCTGCGCAGCTGGTTTTTATCGTGCCGCAGATGCAACACCCAATGAACCGTGTCTACCATGTCGCTGTCATGCGACAGGCGCGGAAGGACACTGCGCAGCCGAGGGTGGCGCTTGTCGCTGTCGCGTCGGGTTCGAAGGTGCGCAATGCTCTGAATGCGCTGCCGGTTATTACGGCGAAGATTGTCAGCCATGCGCTTGCGATACACGCGGCTCGGTGTCAAATGTCGTGTGCGACGGCCACTGTCAGTGTAAGCCGCATGTGCGTGGTGACACTTGTGCGCAGTGTCAAAGCGGTTACTATGATTTGCAGGCCTCGAATCCGGAGGGTTGCTCGCGCTGTTGGTGTTCGGGCGTTGGACACAGCTGCAACAGCGCGCAATTACAGCCAATAGCCTTTGAGACGCTGAATGATTGGCGCATCACGGATATGACGCGTTCGCAATCCGCTGCGGCGACACTTGACACGGATACAGGTTATCTGGTCTATGGCATGTATGATCTCAACGAGGTGGAGGCCATCTATTGGCAGGCGCCGCAGGGGTATCTCGGCAATCATCTCACCAGTTATGGCTCCTTGTTGTCGCTGCAAGTCAGCTGGGTTGTCATACGCGGTGACACTTCGGGCAAACCAACCTCCGGTCCAGATGTTATACTTTTTGGACGCAATGGCCTTAAGATTGCGCATGGAGATCAGCAGTACGAACGCATGTCAGGCACGCACATAGAGCTGTTACTGCACGAGTCCGCTTGGTATCATGTGCCACCTGCCGTGCGCGACATTAAGACGCGACAACGTCGCACCGAATATCATGGTGATCCGGTGACGCGCGCACAATTTATGTCGGTGTTGACTCATATCGAGGCTTTGCTTATACGCGGCGCATATCACACCGATCAAGTGGAGACATCGTTGCAGCGCGCGACCATATACTCGGGCGGCACGCGACTGGGTGGCGCGAGTTCAACACTAGTGGAGCAATGTGTTTGTCCTCCTGGTTATACGGGTCTCTCGTGTGAAGGCTGCGACTTTGGTTACATTCGCACATATGAGAATGCGTCCGACCATCAGCTGATCGGTAAATGTATTCCGTGTCCGTGCAACGGACACTCGAACTCGTGCAATTTGGCGAGTGGGGGATGCGGAGATTGTATGCATAACACGTATGGCGATAGGTAAGTTGCAAATTTGATGACATTGGTCACCTATATAATCACAGTATTACTTCTCTTATTTCAATATCGTTACAAGATTAATGCGATATGATGGAGAAATCACACGATATCAGACCCGTTCTTGTAAGGATATCTAGCTGCATATTGAACCTATATGGTTGGTAGATATCGATGCTTTCTGTCAGAGTTTTCTCGGTACGAGACATTTTTCGAAATCGGAACGATATCGATGAAAAAAATAATCAAAGTTCGAAAAATATTTCGATATCGATGCGATAAATGTTTAAATAATGTAACTGGTCCTTAAATTTTAATGTACGATAAATCTATTTTTTTATCGAAGAAATCTTCGAGGCATCGAAAGTCTGAGAAATGGCAGACTTTAATGCAGCTATTTCAGCCATAAAAATTAAACATTAAATTAATATAATCCCTAGTACATTATTCGTTTCGATATAATTACGAGATCAATGCAAGATGTAGGATAGTACACACGATATTGAATACATTCCCGAAGCGAAATCGAAATACCAGATTGGAAATTTAGTTCAGGATGCTTGACTGATTTCAAATAAGGTAGTTATCAGGTTTTTCACATCCATATCTTATTTTTTTATCGCAGTTAGTTCGAGAAAACTTCGACCATCGACGAGCTCCGAGACATGGCATTCTATGTAGATTTAAATTCTTGTGAAAGTAAATTTATCAAATTTGATCCCTGTCAGATAAGTTTCCATTAAGTACACTTTAGATAAGGATTCTTTGTAAAGAATGAATCAGGTTGAATTACGTGAATTTGAAATTAGAATTACCCCAGTCGACACTGATCAGGGTCATGTGGCCTTTGGTAGGAATGCCTTATCGTATTATGATCAACGACGAATGCGAAATAAGAATAACCTTAACCAATTTCCATTTGGGTTAGAAATCAAATCAATATCGTAAAGAAAAGAAATAAAATCAAATATCGAGATTGTTTCGAATAATATTGCGATATCGAAGTAACAAAGGTTAGAGTAACAAATTGTATCTTGTCAGAAGAAATTAATCATTTTAAAAATTAGAAGATATAAAGCGAGAACGCTTCAAGGCATCGAAGGTCTCCGTTACATTCTCTAAAATGGCTTTAAAAAAAAAAAAAAAAAAAAAATCTATTAAATTTTGAATTACTAAACACAAATCAAACAAAAAATATCCCTTATAATTTTTTTTTTTTTTATGAAAGACAACACTGCATTATTCCACCATGTCCACTAATTCAACTCGTTGCACAAATTCAACTCAATGCTCAAATTCAACTCTATTTTTTATTCAACTTGTTCATATTATTCAACATGCGCGGTTTGAACATTGGCTAAATATTTGTCTAATTCCTTCACCTTTTTAGATGTGAGCGTTGCAAAGTCGGTTTCTATGGCAACCCGATGCAAGGACAGGCAAACGATTGCCAACGCTGTGCATGCCCTCTGCTGGTCGATAGCAACAATTTTTCACCAAGCTGTCAACTCAAATCGTTCAGCATGTTGGACGCGAACCCCTTTGAGCATCTCGAATACGTTTGCACACAGTGTCCGCCAGGTTATACGGGCGACCATTGCGAGACATGCGATGATGGCTACTTTGGCAACCCTACCGAGGTGGGTTCACAGTGCAAAGAGTGCGACTGCAACGGCGGACCCTGTAATGTATTTACCGGTGAATGTATTATTTGCAGGTGAGTTATTAAAATATACACTTTCTTAGTTATTAAAATTTGAATAATTTAATGCAAACAATTACGAATAATTTTCACAGCGGCAACACTGAAGGCTGGCAATGCGAGCGCTGCAAACTCGGCTACTGGGGCGACCCCTCCATGGGCTGCCTACCATGCGATTGCTACGCAGAGGGCTCCGACAGCGGCGTCTGCGACAGCACCGACGGCCAGTGTCTCTGCAAGCCGCGCTTTGCTGGCCAGAAATGCGACGAGTGCGATGTTGGCTATGCGAACGTGGATCTGCACTGTTTGCCCTGCAATTGTGATGTGGCCGGTGCCGAGGACGATGACTGTGATCCGGATAATGGACAGTGCAATTGTCGCCCGGGTGTCATGGGCATTAAGTGCGATCAGTGTGCCGATGAGCATTTCGGACTAAAAGAGGAAGCGGATGGTTGTACAGGTTAGTAATTATATAATTTTTAAATATTTTATATATTTTGTAATTTTCCCATGAAATTGCCAAAATTTTTAACATTTCAACTATCTTTACCCCTTATTGCATACCTTACCGTCAGTGTCTATCGTCTGACAGCTTACACAGCTTCCAATTTTATTGGAATTTTACTTGCAAGTCTTCTTTATTTTATTACCAACAACTATAAGAAGAAG
This sequence comes from Dryomyza anilis, assembly GCA_951804985.1. Taxonomy (NCBI): domain Eukaryota; kingdom Metazoa; phylum Arthropoda; class Insecta; order Diptera; family Dryomyzidae; genus Dryomyza; species Dryomyza anilis. Next base: position 93,465,283 of record OX638131.1, on the reverse strand, counting down.
TCGAAGTGATCAAACAACAGCAAGTGTTCCAACAACACTATGTGATCCAACTACAATAAGTGACCCAACAACATGTGGCAAACTCGGCAACATATCGTTTACCTTTTGAAGTGATCTGTTGCTGTTGTTACTGCCACTAATCCAAAGAATGTTGCCGTTGTTCCCCAAGTTTGTCCGTCTGCACTTTGATGTACTTCCCGTCGACCGTCGATCTTCTCGTCGATCGTCGGTACGCTTACCACAACTCAGCTGACTTCCCTTTTAAATTAAACGCATCTGCGTGCCATGATCATTATGTGCGTGATCCATGTACCGACAAAACACAATCACACCGAAGCACAATGGCAAGTGATATCCAGCAAATACCCACTAGGAAAGATTTTCAATTATGATCGAGCTTACTTAAAGAAGCAGTGTTGTAATAGCATGACTATGTCCTATATGCAAAGAAATTGTTCTATTAATCATATTAATCGATAATTTACTTGTGTGTATCTGTACTGAATATCGATTATTTTTGTTATACGAATTGTTTTTATATGTTTGACATTATAGCAAAAGAGATTATTTAAAATGAAATTCTCTTGTAGCTCATCGATGCCTCAAATAGTTTTCGAACTCACGCCGAGAACAATTTACTGTGTCGTGGTTATATCGGTTCAAGTTTTAGAAATAATTCTCGTACGGAGTAAACTGCATTATCTTGTTACGATATCGTGTATCTTAGTATGAATTGTAGTATGATATAGATACGAGAATGAATTCCCAACATCTCGAAACAGTCTCCAAGCGACATTGAAACGCATCGTTGACTGGGTAGGGTTTATACTTATATAAAAGTAAGCGAATCGCAGATCAGAAGTACTTCCATTTTTCAATATCCAACAAATTAAAGATAACACATCACAACAACAAAAAATTATCCGCGATCTAAATATGTATTTCCAATGGACATTAAGATTCCAATCTTACCTCATACTCAGTTTTTTCCGATTGCCAAAAGTGTTTGAGTTATTGCGTAAATCAAATGTATGGCAATACTCATGTTTTTCTAAATTGATTGGTCTTTAACTTTTTACAGATTTAAGTTTTCGATCACATTTTTTTTTGTATTCCATTGAGATTGCTTCAGCTAATATTTTGAAATAAACCACATGAAATTCGAATTGACTTTGGTCAGAAAGTCAAACGCTAAAAATATTAATTTTAAAGTGTACCTATTATTTTTTGCATAACATCTATGATTTTCATAATTAAATAAAAGTACATATATTAAATCAGACTTGATCTATTAATCTATGCTTCCTCTTACTTTGATTTTGCAAATCACTCTTTATTGAACTTAAAGTGAAATTTATCAAAAATGTACCTTTTTTGTTCGATATGAAACATTAGCAATAAAATATTTTATATAATTTTAAAAATAGGAAAATTTTATAGGTGAATTTAATTTGACTCGATTGTAGGATACTAAGGCAAACCCATGGAAAGTAATACATTTATGCAAAGCTGAATTGTACTGGTTTATGATCTTGTTTAAATTTCTATGAACAATTGGTGGACTGATCATAACTTTGGTCAGATCAATCTGAATTTTATGTGGCGTATTTCAAAATGTTAATCGAAATATTCTCAATGGAATACAAAAGAAATTTAATCAAAAACTTAAATCTGTAAAACGTTTAATACTAAAATATGTAGAAAAACACGAGAATTTCCACATATTTGTTTTAGGTAATAACTCAAAAACTGGAGTCAATCTGAAAACCTGAGTATGAGGTCGTGATTAGAATTTTCGTAAAATCTATCGGTAGGTCATACTAAGATCGTGGTTAAATACAAAAGTCTTCCATTTGTTGTCTATTCTAATCTTAGTTCTGAGTTTTATTGGTTTAGTTATTCTGGTTTTCCTGATATCGTTATTTCGACAGATTTACAGACGATTCAGGAGGTGACGTTGATCATAAATATATACTTATCCATACCAATCATGCCCCTTCTTATTAAAAATGGATGACCATATAAAATATACCCTTGCATGTTTAGTGTAGTGTATATAACTATAAAGTGTACTGTATTTTCTTTCAAAATCGTGTTTAACATGATTCGATAAAATTTTAAAAATACTAATCTTTCCTTACTTTATTTATTTATTATCATTAAAACAAAACCTTAATATATACAAATATGTCACACTGATATCGTGTAATTGATACAAGTGACTATAGATATATATATTTTCATTATACAAAGATTTATAATACTAAAGAGTAGCAATCATCTAAAGTTATTTTATACATGCATTTTCTAAATGTATCACTACTGATCTAGCAACTGGTTATATTGTCGTTAAATAACTAAACAGTGATTGATAATTCTTCATTAGTACCGGTCGACTAAAATTAAGTTTAAACAGTCGAACATAACTATATGAGACAACTTTCTTGAAATGTATCTATTGATTTTTAATCTGTTTGTACTGATCTTACAAACGATCAATTCATTTTAAATTTATTTGACAACATATGTTAAACAAACAATGACTAATAATAACAATAAAAAAACATAAATTATGACGTTTAAACATACTTTTAGTTTCACTTTTTATCATGGGATCTTTCAATGCTTAATATCATAATTAGTGCTACTAGATTAATTTATTATCACAAAAATAGAGTTTAAAATTACATAAATTATATAAAGCTATTAAGCGAACGAATGCTAACAAATGCTACAAACTATTTGATATGGCATCAAATTTGGTTGTTTCAAAGATGAAAGCAGAAAACTATTTTAGGTCATGTGGCAATCCCTAGTAAAAAATTTTCCTTTTTTTTTGGAATGATAATAAACCATGTCCTGATCATGTTGGTCGTGTTATTGGAGGGGTTCCGACAAGGTACAAATGCAATGATCATATTCTGATCATGATCCGGTCGATATTATATTAGGCTTGTTCCCAATCCAGAATTCAAATTTTCAGTATAAAATTAACGCATTTCAGACGAACATGTCTATAATTACTCTAGGCAAAATATCGTAAATGTTGTAGACATTATTTTCCTATTGGGTTAATAACGCAGGAGCGCTTTGTTCGTGTTTTACAATTAAATTTAAGTGTTTTCCAAAGTTATTCCAGTCAAAGTTGATTCCTTTTTTCCTTCATTTTATTATGTTTCCTTCATTTAATTTTTTTTCGTACCCATTTTTTTATAATTTTAAATTTATTTTATTTTAAAGTTGTTTTTTTTTTTTGTTATATTCTTAGCCCTTGTTCTTTTTGTTATGTTTATATATAATAAGCACTTGCAGCTCATACACCGCACTATAATGTTATTATTGTTGCTATTACTGTATCCGACGATCACTTGAAACTCATTATGATGATCGGTGCAGATTAAAAGCAGATGATCGCCTACATCGTCTGTTGTATGTCTTACAACGTGCTTGCTGCTCTATGCCTCAAGTGTGCCTCTGCCACGCAACTTGACCTGTAGGTGGCATGCAAGAAATTCCGATCTGGTCATATGGTGCATGATCGACACGATCAGCATCATGATTGGATTTTTGTGCATTTCTTTTGAAAGTTGTTTTTGAACTCTTCAAATAAAATTAAATTGCATTTCCATTTTCAGAGTTAAACGTTTTGTGTTGCATTTAAATTTGAAAATTATTTATATAAATTTCATCTACTGCCCTAAATTGCTGGTCATTTGTAGCAAGTTTTTGTTTTGTATATCACAATTTCAAAATTATATTCCAGAAAATGTGTGCTGTTTTAAAACATGTTGTTTTATTAGTGCTGTTTTATTTCAAAACCCTTAGCATTACTGAAATTCTTTTGAGTAATTTTAAGATTTTTTAATTCTTTGTTTTATGGCACACATTGGTAATAAATAAACATATTTATTAAAATTGTTTGAAAGTCGCTTTTCACAGACATAAAATATATTTTATGGCAAATATTTGTATTTTGTTGCAATCACATTTGTACAAGGAGAATGTTGCTCAATGTAGTGGCAACATATGAAGAATTATAATAGACAGACACTTTTATTGCACTTGGAGTGAATATTTTATTGTTTTGGCAAAATGTGAGCAATTAAACAATTAAAATTTTAGGAACAAATGTAAACAATAAAAAAAATCTGAAAAACAAAAATCTGAATTTTAAATAAAGAACCAAGAGCAAATGATAATTAAGATTGCTAGAATAGAAGAGCAATTGCTGTACAAATTTAAATAGAGGTGAAACAATTTAAATTAAATTTGAATAAAATTAAATAAAAACCCAGAGCAAATATAGAAAATAAACAAATATATATATACTCACGGGAAATGCTTTGAAAGAGCAAATATATAAAGAGTCAAAAGAAAACAAATATAGATTAAGAAATGGCAAAAAGCATAAAATTAAATAAAAACCAAGAGAAAATTTATGTATAAAATGAACTTATTTAAAACCTAAAGCATAAAAATGCCAAAAATATAAAAAATTTTAATTTGAGTTTAAGAGCAAATTGCGCAAAGAGCAAATTGCATAAAGAGCAAATATATCAAAAAAAAAATATGCAAAAAGAGCAATAAAAATGTGTTTGAATGTAACTAAATTGTAAAAAATAACAAAATGTCTTCAAATTATCAGCACTACAACTAAATGCGAATTATATATCAAAAAATTATAAGCAAAACAATATATTTGTTATAAAATATATTTGCAACTCTTTAAATTTAATTAAAAATTATATGAACAGAAAAAAGTTACACTAAAATCACATTTAAACATATTTTTGTCTGTTTGTCTGTTCGTGCCACACCCTGTATAGAGTTGCCATCACCCCTACACAAGTCGCCCACCCACATAGTCTTATCGCACGTCTCCACCAAAGCCTTAAAGTCAGCCTACACAATGCTTTTCCCATTTTTTACTTCTTCTTCTACTCTTTCACTGACATTTTATTGTCAATGACTTTCTTCACTTTACTTCAATTTGCAATTCAGTGTCGAGGACAATTTCACCTTAACCACTATCAATGCAACAACAACAACATCAACAACAATACTAAAACTTAACAATGCGGCTTTTATTGTAATGCCAAACATTTTGGCGCCCAGTTCAAATTGCAAAACTTGCAGATTGCTTATCGCACAAATAGCGCACAATGACAACAGCAATGTTGCTGCTGCTGCTGCGCGCTGACTGTTGGTGTGGCATAAGCAGCTGTCTGAGCAACAGCAACAGCAGCAACATTGCATCTAAACAGAAGCTCAAATAATAATAAACACCCACTCGATCGTTGCCAATGTGCGGCAGGATCATTGAAAGAGACGCGCGCGCGCGCATTTTCTTTTTGTCGTTTTCTGCCGTTTGACTCAAATGAAGCCACAAATTGTTTTTTGGTTACTGCAACCACAATAAAAATAATAATAATAAAAAAACACTAGGTCAACAGCAATAACAACAACTGCAGCAACAAATCGACTGCAATAGTAGCAACAGCAAATAGTTGGTGGCAGAAAAATGACACACATTAAACCGCCTGCTGTTCGTTGGCAATAGCAACACACACAAAAATGTTGCTCGCAAACTTTAGCAAATTGTTTGAGCGCACAATAAAAACTGACTGGCAAACAATAAAAATAATTGACACTAATATATTTTTCACGGGAATGTTTTTTTTATGTTAGTCTATTATATATATAAAGTTGACTTTAAAAATGTGAGATTTGCAGACATTTTTCTACAAATTGATTTAATTTTTATTTTTAAATATTATAATTGTGATAATGATTTGAAATGTTTAAATCAATTATGAAATCGATCAATCCGTAACAATAAATAATTGTAACAGTATTTTTTTGAGTAAATCGTACCGAGTACATTTTAAAATTTTGAATGTATAGCTTACAACATGAGTTGTATCATTTCAAAAGAAATTTTTAATTCGGAGAGAATAATATTAAGGTTCAGGTTCTGGTTTTGATTCCACTTTTGGTTTTGATTCCAGTATCAAGTAATGGCACAATACACCAATGCCAAAATATTTGTGTGTCAAATGGCAAATGATATATGTTTTACTTTGAATAGATAAATGTAATAAGTGATATCGAATTCAAATCTAAAATGCTTGACTCGGAACGGAAATTATATTCCTTGATGTTCTAGTTCCATTAAAAATAAAAAAAACTATACCTATTTCTGTTCTCAAATAATATTTATTTTGTTTTCCGTACAAGTTTCTATAATTAACAGCTACAGCTTCTGATTTTTATTTGTGGTTCGGTTTCAAGTAACGGTTCTAGTTCGAATTCATGTCTTAAATTTTATAAAAACTTGCTTTACTAGTTTTCAAAACATACTTTCATTGGATTTTTAGCATTTATCGGTCAATTCCAATATGAAAAATCATTTAAATATAACTTTTGGTACAATTTTTGTATCTTAGACGTTGTATTTCAGTAGAAGAACACAAAACAATTCATATTTTGACACGCTTAATTAACAAGTTGCAGAAAATTAATCAAAATCCTAGGACTATAATCGCAAAAATTTACTTTCTTGGACGATTATATATGCCTCATAAAGCATAGTTTTAAAAATATACACACAAAGAAATATTGAACGTAAATATAGCAAGTGAGATTAATTGATATAAAATAATTAATTCTATTAATATAATTAATTTTATATGCGAATTATTTAATAGTATGCCAAAATATACACATACATGTATAGCAAATACACCAACCGACAGTTTTACGAGCACTTTACAGTTTTACTGCAACTGCACAGTTTTAAATTCACTACACAGTATTGCATTCACTACACAGCTGTACTGATCTTATTTAACATTCGGTTCGTCGGTCGTTTTTCAGTACATCGTACGTATATCATGACTATTTCTCTTCCTTTTTTGTGTTGCATTTTTCCCTTTCATTATACATATATAGCTGTATTGTTGACGTGAACGTGGTTAAAACTTCGAAAAACAAATAGTAACTAAGTAGTAAAACACAAAAAAAGTATAAAATAAAAATATAAATAATATAGGTATATAAATAAAAAAAATCAATAACAAACACAGTTTTTTATCGGCTGTGATATAATTTCCTTTAACTTTTGTTTAATTAATTGTGTTTAATTAATGTCTTATCGGCGATGAAACAATAAAAAATGAATTGTATTGATAAAATTTTTGCTATATTCACACGTATATTTTTTTCTGCGTATAGGGGAGTATGTTTCAGTGTTGGAAGTAGAAACCAGTTGGGAAGGTTATATCACATGGGAAATTTTAAAGTAGGTGTTTTATGATAGTTGGGATTATCAAAATTATAGTCGGTCTAAGCCGACTATAAATACCCTACACGTATGTGTGGTTACCATTCAAAGTGATATATAGGTCACCAGGGTATAGGAATCCTGAAAATAACTACAAACATTCAATCGCTGAAGAATTTCCATTCATTTGATACCCATATTTACAAATGGGTAGGTGTACCGAATTTCGATTTTTTTTTGTGAACCACAAGTCTTTTCGTCGGAAAACAATATTATCATGTATTTGAGCATGATATCAATATATATTTGACCAAAAAAGTTTACCTAAGCACGTATACATAAATATTGATCTTTATATGTACATTTTATATGAGGTATTTGAACATAAGTGGTCGGATCATAGGTCACAATGGACCGATCACGCCAATTTTTGCGCACATACAGCGTAGGTATATTAGTAATCTAAGTTATAAGTTTCATTTATCTAGCTCTTCAATTTTAAAAGTAGTAGGGATTTCAACAGACGGACAGACAGACAGACAGACAGACAGACAGACGGACAGACAGACGGACAGACGGACGGACATCGCTAAATCGACTCAGGAGGTCATGCTGATCAAGAATATATATACTTTTCCATACCGGAGATGCTTCCTTCTGGGTGTTACAAACGGCGTACCCAACTGAATATACCCTTTCACTCTTAGTGTAGGGTATAAAAATAAAGAGATGTAACAAATATTAGTTATTCGATAGTTTTTTTCCTATTCTCATTGCGGATCTAGTAAAACCAACAATAATGATTAAAAGTGCTACTTCAGATTCTAATTTCGATCAGTTCTGGTTCAAAAATTAAATTTAAGTAATTTCGGAAAAAGGAAAAACACTGCCGAGGATAAACACTACCGAGTCCTGCTTAGAAATGACTAATAAAAGTTTTATCTTAATTTTTACAAATTGCGGAAGAGGTTTTTTTTATAAATCATCAAATGCCTTATAAAGTATCAACTGCTTTCTAACAAATTTCAAACATGATTTCTAAAAAGCAATTGTATCAATTACACCTATAAAAAAACCTCAAATTAAATAATTTACTACAACATCAACACGCCAACACAAGGTGTTCTAGTAATAAAATTCTCAATTTCAAGTACAACATCTGCATGCAACGAACAAAAGACCAGTGACCAAGGTGTTTCTTATGGAACTCGCATGTGTTTGGTCCATGCTCTGATAGGAAAAATAAAACAAATAATAATGGTCAACGATACAAACAATGAGTCAAACAACAATAACCAGCAACAACATCATCATCATCACCGGTGCCGGTAGCGCCGAGAAACCCGCATATGTATAAAAAAAATATATATTCGAGAACTCGTCATGCCGTTGCGTGTTCTGCGTGCAACAAACGGAGGTTGCAGTTTTTTACTTACTTTTATATATAACTTGGGGTTCTTTTTGTAGATTTTTTATTTATTTTTCTTGCCATTTTTTGTCATCATAAAACATAAACGTACATAAAAAGTACGCATAAATACTGTGAATGTAATTTAAATGAATGCGAAATGTATTCAGTTACATTTAGTAAAGTAGCACTTTTTGCAGTAGACCGTTTTATGTTCATGCCGAACATGACGATGTTTATGCCAGCTGACGTTTATTATTTGAGAAAATAATCTTTTGTCAGGTACGCAAAGGAGATGGGGTTTTGAGGTCAAATCTCAACGATTATGATAAGGTAGAGCGAATGGCTTGAATATAGTTGTTGTGAAGGTTGAATTATATTAGGTGTAGGAATTTTTGTACTTTCCAAAGTTATAAATAATTTCAATAATCATATTTAATTTATGCATACAAACGTACATGAGAGGCAATAAGATAAAAAATAACCTTTTTTTCATACAAATATTCATAATTTATAAACAATTGAATTTCTGATTCGAATATACATTAATAACTAAAATAGCTATATTTTGGCATGTACTAACTTTCAAGCGAAATCATTTCATAAAGAATATACATTTTTTGCGCCAACCAACTGTTATTAATAGCCAAAACTGAAGTGCTTGCAGTTTGGATGGTTTTAAATGAATTTGGAGTGTATATATGATAAATTTTCAAGTGCTAAATGTATATAGCGGTTCCATCAACCAACTTCTTCTAGAAAAATCATTTTAACCGAAGGAAGTTGTTTATTACAGCTAACTTTTTGGCACATCCAACCTCATGATAAAAGAGGATTATACTGAAATTTAAATTTAAGTTATTACACACAGAAAAATATTCTTTTGTTGTTTCCTCATGTCATTGAAATGAACGTAACTTATTTTACTACAACCGAAATGTTAGTCCGCGCAACTGCACATTCACTTGCCTTAACCTCATGATTGCATTTTTCATTCTATTAAAATTGATATTCGTTAATTTGTTACGCCAATTGATTACGTTCTTGTATCAACAACATAAATGGCAAACGGCAACATCATGTCTATCAGTAGTTCAGTTGCCAACTATTATGGATACATACAGAAATAAAAAAACGTCAAAAATGTTCACAAGTCGAGAACAATTGGAAATTCATTATGTATCATTGCGAACTAAGTACACAACCAGTTGGGAACGTTAGATCACATGGGAAATTTTAAAGTAAGGACAATTATAGTCGATAACTATAAACGTTCAATCGCTAAAGAAATTCCATTCATTTGATACCCATATTTACAAATGGGTACGTGTACCGAATTTCGATTTTTGTTACATTTTTGATTTTTGTTACAAACGGCGACCCAACCTGAATATACCTTTTCACTCTTAGTGTAGGGTATAAAAATAATAATTGAAATCAATACAAATTTCTCTCTAGCTAGTGAAATATAAAAAAAAATAAAAAATATGTGACCATATGTGCCAATGGAATGTGCCGATGGAAAGATGTTATCACAATCTCACGATCACCGTCATGGAGGTTGCCACAACCTCATAGGAGATTACCACAACCTCCTTAAGAGGTTGTTGCAACCGAATAATTCGGAAGGCAATTTAATTGATTGCCACAACAAACCAGTTGTCTATGTGTAGAGATTAATTTTAGAATATTATTTTACAATACAAAATATTCATATTCCAATAGAATCCATCCATTTTAGTTCTGTGAAATCGATTTTTGTTGTCAAATATTTGTACTTAAAATGGGATCATGACTGATTATTTTGGTTTGTTGTATATACACACAGAATATACATTTGATGTGCCAACCAACATAGACAGCACTCCCAATTACAAATTCGGTTCTTATAACCAAATCAAAAAATAAAAGGTTTAGTTTGAACTAAAATTAATTTATAACAGTATTAGAACACTTTGGTGTGTGCATATGATATAATTTCAAGTGCCAACCAAATAAGTTACATGCCAATTATGATCAGCACATGATCATGTCTATCCTAAGAGGGTCAATTTTTACTAGGAATCGTGTACATCGTATACAAATCTGTTCAAGAAAACTCTGTAGTTGACAATGAAGAAATATTTTGAACGTCTACCTATTTTAAATTTTGTCCAACTCGCAATATTCACTACCAGCATTTTGTTCCCGTTTTTATGCTGGCACAAGCAACTGGGCCACATATTGCGGCAATTAAAAATGTAAAAAAATAAAAATCCATAGAAGAATCTACTTGGTTAAAATGTGACCAACAAAATGTTGCTGTTGCTGCTGTCCAAAGTGCAATAGAATTTATAGGCCGCACAATATTAAATCAACTATAACAACAGACAATACAAACAAAATGTAAAAAAAAAAGTAAATTGAGACTGCACAAAAACAATACAACATAATGTGTTGTCCACTATAACAGTGACAACAACAGCAACAACATATCACGTTACTAATAAATTTTCTTAATGCTACGTGCGCGCGATGCTTAAACATAGATTATAGTAAAAAAAAAGAAGACCACAAAAACAAAAAAAAAAAATTTAATAAATTTTCCAACATATCAAGCGCTGATTTCGTGTTTATCCTGCCAAAGCTCAGGTGAAAAGTAAGATCAACAACAACATCAGCAGCGAATAATGTTGTCCTCTAACCAGCAATAATTTGGTGGCAACACAGTTCTGAAATTATAAAAATAAAAACGCACGACCGCAGCGCACTTTGGTGACTTTCATGCGATGCAGTTGAATTTGTGATCTATGTTGACATTAGAGACCCAGTTGAAAATTTTACACACAGCCACCAACTAAATTGTCATACCGAATTATTCGGTTGCGGCAACAACTGTTAAAGTATTTGAACATCTCCCTAATTCGATTGTGGCAACCTGCTAGTCATCAAGCATGAGGTTGTTGCAACATTCAAATCGGTGTTCATGAGGTTGTCTATTAATGAATTTCCTATGTTTTTTTTAACTTGAGAAAATTTTTGACGTTCTCTCTTTCTGTATGGTTTCATAACTGTTAACAAAGTTCTGGCAACCGAAGTGCGGAGCGACATGAGGTAGCCGTTTGTCATTTATTTTGTTGATACAACAAATTTTGGCAGTATCAAAAATTCAATCATGAAGTTATGGTAACCGAATGTGTAGTTGCGCGGACTAACATTTCGGTGTTAGTTAAATGAGGTACATTTTAATTACATGAGTTTTTAATTAGATGATCTGTTTTGGTTTCAACAATGAAACGATGGTTCAATTAAACTGATGACAAAAGACGATTGTGCTGTGCGTATAAACTTTTTTTCACCTTTTTCAGTATCAGTAGCAGTATTTTACCATTAAATAACAAATATTTTCAATATTTTTCAGTATTAAGGGTGTGTGCGAGTTCGACTAAATTGGTGACTAAACTAAATTGTGCGGGTTTTGATTCAATCGCCATTCGGTAACCGGTAATTGTTAAAGTACCTAATAAATCAATTATCATATGTCTGTTTGATATCTTCCAATTTAATTGAATTTAGTTTGCTCAAAAATTTGCTAAATTGAAAAGTCGAACACTGCATTACCGACAAAATTTAGTTTAGTCAGCAATTTAGTCGAATTCGCACACACCCTAAATATTCATTATATTTTACAGCAACTTGTAATATATTTGTTAGATTTTTCAATAGATCAATGATCCCCATACCCTTTAAGTTTCTCCTTATAAAAAAGTTCATTATTATTAAAACTCCTTAGTAAAAATTGTAATAAGGTGAAGACAGGAAACTGATCATTGAATTTATACCTTGTCATTGCCAGATCAGTTAAAAGACGAATACGGTCTGGAAATAATAATGTCTACCCTATGTTACATTTGTACTAAGGATAAAGTTAAAACTCATTACAGAATTCGTTATGTATTTGAAAATCGATAAGGCCAATACAGTCATAAATTGATAAAATCAAGCTAATCTTTCAAATATCATCTCAAGATTTTAAATTCATAAATAAATTTTTTGTAATATCTCGTCTCGAATATATCAAATACAAAAAATATGAATTTGATCAATATTACTTCTACAACATTGGCTCAGTCGGTTAGAGCTCTGACACCGTACCGAAATGTTTGGGGTTCGAATCGCATGACTGTCAACCACAAAAATAGAAAAAGTTGTTGTTATTTTTAATTTATTTTTATAACTTATGAAGAATATTTAAACAAAAAAGCAACTTATCATTACAAAGAGTCATCTGACTGATATAGACTGATATATTTTGACCACTATAAATAGATGATTTTATTTTTATACCCTACACCTATGAGGTACAGTGTATATTAACTTTGTGCATATATTGTAACGCCCCTTAAGAGGCGTGTCCGGTATGGAAAAGTATATTTATTCTTGATCAGCATCACTACCCGAATCCGTTTAGCCATGTCCGTCTGTATGTTTGTCTGTCTGTCTGTCCGTCTTGCTGTCTTGCTGTCTTGCTGTCCGAATACAGAATAACTTGAGAAATACTGATCAGAATGCGATGAAATTTCGTCTCAATATATTTTAGCCAAAAGTAGGAACTGAGTTTGAAAATGAGCCAAATCGGTCAACGGACACGCCCACCTCCCATACAAGTCACTTTTATATAACTCTTTCGGAACTAATAACTCGAAAAGTATTCAAGGTATAGTTATAAAATTTAAAACGTATTATTAGAATTCACCTAAAAATATGTGGTCCAAAAATGGGCGTGATCCGCCCACTTTTTTTTCATTATTTCCCGGGTTTTTATAGTGGAAATTTGATCCGTAAATTATTAAAATCAAATCTATGAAATATTAGCCTTTCAAAATTTTAAATATAGGCGTGGTCCGCCCAATTAAAATTTTTTTTTTTTATATACATTTTTTAAATTATGGGGATATAAGACGTAAATTTCTGATATATGAATAATATTTTTTTAACTAATATATTAAACTAAACTAAAAATCATTTCTATCAAAAGACTTTCACATTTTCTACTAGGTTTTTTGGCTCTTCCAATCAGTTAGTCTGTGTCACGCATGCGCAATAAATTCATTTCTTAACCGCGCATCTTGAATCCGTATCTACTTGACAAATTTTATCACACCGAGAAAGAACTTTGTTTCAAGTCTTGTGATTTGTTTTTTTTTTTTTTTTTTTTTTGTTTTTTGTGTTAAGTTTGTTTTTCATATGAGCTCTGTCACATTTTTGACATAATTTCCAAGTATCCTACTCTATGTGTTTAGTGTGAATGTGCAGAAAAATTGCAACAAGCATCAAATTCATGTTATACGAGTTCGTCTGTGCGTGTCAAACTGTGAAAACGTTTTAAATTACTAACAAGCTACAAAATTTATAGAACGTAAAATAAAAACTGTGGCAACATTGTCGCCGTCGGACGGAGCGGTGCGCATTGGATGGTGCGCGGTCGGCAGAGATCAGTGACACACATTAATTGTGGATTGTGTGCACCAGGTGACAAGGTCTGTGGGCAACTGAGTTTAATTGGGAAAATAATGTATATATTTGCAGACAGTTCAAAAAGTGTAATTTATGCTTTATTTAATGTGATATAATTGATAGTTACAGACATTTTAACTAACAATAGGAGAAATTAATTTATTATATAATTTTTAGTTTTTGCACTGATCTGAAAAATAATGCTTGCATTGAATTTCTAATTGATAATTTTTTAAAACAATCATTTTATTTTAAATATATCTTAATTTCATTCCAGTCGTTTTTATGTTTATAAAAATATGTTCAAGCTATTGGTTATATTATTAAAAAATAGATATTTAAAGCACTTTTAAAAATAACATAAATAACTTTATTTTTATTAGGCATCATCCAGAAAAAATTAAATTTATAGTATTTCAAAACAATTATTTATACTATTAAAATTGGTCAATAGGATGCATACCATTAGTTCAGTAATATTCAAACTGTTAACACAATATGTTGTAGTCTCATATTTGTTATACTGTAATCTCCTAATTAAAATAGCAATTATTATTAATTGATACCTACGTATAATTAATTTTATGGTATTGTCGAATAGTTGAATACGTTGAAGTTGAATACGTTGAATGGGCTGGGCGATTTATTGTATAATTTACTTTATTTAAATTCACATCTAAAAAATTAAACACATATAAAAAGACACTTCTTGTTGCAAAAGGTTATAACACTTTAATGTTAAATATAATAAATTTACATTAAATACATTGAGTCCTTATTAATAACATTTTATAATATGGATTATCACAAAAAATGCATGCGACAATTTTGTATAAACCCACCGAATGACGCACAAAACGAACATGTTTCTATTCGTGTTTAAGTTTTTATATGTCACATGGTGAGTCGTTTATTTTTATAGGAGAAAAAAATATTAAAGCAATAGTATTTGTACCGTTATATTCAATACTACTTAAATTATTAAATTAATGGTACTGAATTTTTAACAATTTTGATTGTATTTGAATAATCAAAATCATTAGAAAACTTTAGAATCTATATGAAAAAACGATTAATACATGAACTATAAAATCAATGGTCGCACTATTATGTAGTTAATGTGACATTTTCTTCAGAGTGTATAAAAAATTAAATGCTTAATATTTTATATCTTCATTTATTATGGATGACTTTTTTATCATTAAGTATATATAAATTATCACGATGATTTTACATTAACTTTTGTCTGAATATAACTGGTCTTTCAAATATATCTTCCTTCACCCAGAAATTTTTTTTCTGAAATCCCATTAAAATTGGTCAATAGGACAATTAAAGATTTAATAGTATACAAAAATTAATCTTTTCATATTAACTCAATGGCAATGTCATGATATTTTCTAGTATTTAATGATATTTTCCGATTAATATAATAATTTATACTATTGATTATTTTAAAGAGTAAAAAACTATTATTTGTATAGTATTCTGGGTGTATAAGTTTAATTTCTTTTTAAAATTTAAATGATTATTAGCAATAAATTAATTATCACACGACATATATTCGGCCTCAGTGGCTTGTTATTTTACTAATTGTAGTGATATATCAATGATGCTTTATAGAAGTTCAGTTTTAAAAATTAGAATTATTACAGATATCGGTTTTTATCAACATTTGTGTGATCACTAATCCTAAATCGATGTTAATTGACTGATATTGTTTTGATATATGATATTTAATGGTTTCCTTATTATATTCCAAATATAAGTTATCACTGTGTTTTTATATTGACTCCCTCGAGTATCAGTGATCTTTTCAATATTCATGTCTTATTTTATTTTCTTACATTCTATATTATGTTATCGGTGATAGCCTTTACTTGTGGTGGTATTCAGTTCATCATTAAAACAATATTACACAACATATATTCGACTTCAGTAAGTCTTAACTTACTAAATATAGTGATATATCACTGATACTATATAGATGTTAATTAAATTTTTATATATTTTAATATATGATATTTGATGGGCTCTTTATAACATTTGAAATAAAAGTTATCACTGTGTTTTTGCATTGATTATCACTGAGTATCACTGATTCAAAACACAAGTAGTCACATCAAAATTAGAACAATTATCACTCACTATTTATATATTTTAATTCTGTAGAACTTATCGAATTAAATCAAGTGAAAGATCACTGATCTCCCAAAACATCACTGATATATTTCTTGATTTATTTATACAATATTGTTAAAAGCAAAGTGATAAGTGATTTCTCTTATATATTATCTAAAAATATACCACTGATAATTCAGAATAAAATCATAATTGTATTTTTCAAATGAAATATTGGTTTTATATTTTTCTTTCTTAAAGAAAAATATTAGTGATTAGAGAAAAATATTTATCGCGAAATCAGAATTAAAGTTATTTTTGTGAAAACATCATTTTAACTAGTGATTAAGTTAAAACTAAAAGTATACAAAAAAAAAAAAACATAATTTTTATAAGATGTACAACAAAGAGCTTGCACTATATTTAATAGTAACATTTTTATTTCGCAGTTAAACATAAATTTAGTGATCTTGCAGCGCTTTTAAAACTGTGTGCTCGCGCACAGTCACTCATTTGACAGGCGCGATTAAAAATCGGTTAATTATCGCCAATTTTTTCAACACAGCACTCAGCACCGCGTAGCTTCAACTTAATTTATGACCACTTTGTCGTGAGGAAACAGCTTAAGCGGTGCTGGCAGAGTCGAGGGTACCTCAGGCCAACTTAATTGCCATACGAAGCACAAAATAAAAATGGCATTGCGCTCATACATATGTTGTATGGTCAAGATTTATGTTACTCGCTAGAAGATGCTATTCTGACAGCATAGAAAAAGATTTCCTCAGGTTACATTTATTATTGTTCTTATTATTACGTCTATCAAAGCAGCTAATTGTTGAAAATAGTCCTTGAAATGTTTTGAAATCCTTTTTTATAATGGTTACTCGTTTCTAATTATTCATTAATTTATAGTAGACATTACAAAAGCCATTGCAAAATATAAATCTTAATTAATTCTACATTATTTTACGTAAAATTGCATTTTGTTTATGTCGGTTACTCGTTTTTAATTAATCGTTACTTAATAGAAACTATTGCAATAGTGGCCAAAAATACTTTTTTCATAAAAAAATTCGTTTTAAATCGAATTCTTACTTTTAAAACTGTCTTGAAAATAGTACTTAATTATTTTTACAACATTTTTCTATTTTTTGGCTTTTTATTTTTGTGTTACCGTCAAAGTTCAACATTTTCAACAAATATTAACATAAACCTCATACTAATTAAGCTTACAACAAACAGCTGGTAACACTGCAGCGTTGCCACCCCAACTAACTCAACGCTATGTGCACATAAATCACACAGACGTTAACCTTTTTGTGACCTCTGAGGATTTTTTGTGCGCAATCTGTAGCCGCGGTAGCTCAGTGGTTAGTGCGTTGGACTGCGAGCCGAAGGGTCCCCGGTTCAAGCCTGGACTGGGGCTAACAACATCTTTTCATAGAAACATTTTTCTATACCGCGCTACCTCTCGTCAGTAAATGGCAAACCTACGAGAGTAAAACCATTGCCTATGAAAAGCTCTCACCCGCCGTTCGGATTCGGCAATAAACTGTAGGTCCCACCACTTTGAGTACAAATATTACACGCACAGCTCAAAATGGTGAGAGAGCTCGGCCGAAGTTCTACACAGGACTGTAGCGCCAAACTATTATTATTATATTATTATTATAATCTACTCACTCACTCAACACAACAACGTGGCGTCACTAATCGCCTTCGTAATTAATTTAACCAACAAACAACATTTTTTCGTGTAGAGTTTCACAAATATTTTCCGACACGCCTACAATTTTTGCATATCATTTTAGCCGCAAACTTAAATTGCGCAATATTTTTTTTTTAAATCGCCGCCAAACATATAAAACAAACAGAAAAAAATTGTGCTTAATATTTGACTTGATGTGAAAAAAGCGGTTTGCGCAACTGTTTTAACGACCTTCATTAGTTTACAATTTCAATGCAATTAAATTGTTTGGCAGTGTCCACAGAAATTATCCTCAATAAATTCCTTAATTAAGCTGCGGCATAAATCTTTGTTTAGTGTCGATTTTATGTCTGTCGTAAAATAAATAATTTAGATATTGGCATTATCAAAAAATAAAATAGAAAAACTGCATTATCGACAGGTAACAGTAAAATTTGTAACGAGTTTTTTAAAACTCTTTTTTTGTGAGAAAGTGAAAATTGGAGTAGAAATTAGCTGTTACACTCAAAATAAAATCTGCTTAAAATAGACGAAATCGTTCGTGTATTTTACGAAAAAATTCGTAAAATTTATACACAAAATATTACGTAAAATACACGAAAGAACTAACGTAAATTTATGATAAAATGACGAATACTAATTGTTTATTTTTACAAATATTTTATCTACGAAAGCCATTCTTATCTAATACTAAAGATTCGTAATTTATTGAATATTTGTGTACTTTTTTACGAATATTTGCGTACATTTTACGAAAGTATTCATACTATTGAGATAACATTCGTACATTTTAATGAAACATTTTACGAATCTTTCGTAAAATACACTTTGTTTAATAAAAACTTCCGATGATAATGACGATTAATTAATAAAATTATAAAATATTATGCACTGATTAGTTACTTTTGCACTTTTGACACAAACACAACTCACACAGAACACATTTTAAAACTTTTTGTATTTTATAACTATTTGCTTACCATTTGAAAAAAATGCAGCTCCAAGATGCATTTCTATTTTTACTAATTATTTCGTAATTGTTTCGTAAAATTCTACATATAGCCTCACAATTTACAAAAGTTTAGTAATTTATTCGTAAAATGTAAAGTTCATTCGTAAATTAGTTATTCTTTCGTAAAAAAAATGCAATAGAAAATAATGTAACGAAAGTTTCGTAATTTAAACGGTACATTCGTAATATTGTTGTTGTTTTAGTTTTACGAATATTGATTCGTAATATATATACGAATCGTTCCTAACAAATATGTTGGAAATTAAAGAGAAATTACAAATGTTTCTTGTATTCTACGAATTATTCGTGTATTTTACGAAATTAAAAATTACGATAAAATATTTCGTAAAATGTCCTGGAAATTATTTTGAGTGTATAATATCGATACCTTACAAGCACAACATCGTAACCAAAATGTTCGGATTTTTTTATTGCATTTTGGAGACCACTTTATGACTAGCATGCAAAGTCATATTTTTGAATTTCTCGGTCCGCATTTGAAATAAAGACTAATAGCACTTATTATTTAATTGAATACTTTAAATATTATTAACTCCTTTTGTGGTAATAGTAGAAAATCTAAAAATATAATTATTTGTAGATAATATGTCCACCAAAAAGTAGAAATATAAAATTTTAATTTATTATGTATTTTCAATGAATTTTTCCATCAAAGTAAAATACTGACTTAGAGCTATTCTCAATTTTAATTAAACATGCGCTTAAATGTTCTTATGCTTGTTATTCCCATTTACCAAAATTCGGAATACCAAACCATTTTTGTATAAGACTTTTTACTGTAGCATTGAAAAATTTGGGACAGGCAATTGGGACAGGCAAAACACCGTAACTATATTTTCTTCAAATACTGCATTTAATGGTTATTTTGGAAATTTGGCCACGCTATTATTATGGTCAGCTTATTTAAAGGATACTTTACGAAAAAAAATCAATAAATTGTTGGACTACTCGTTTTTGAGACGTTTTTTCGCCTCCTGGTTACGATCTTTTGCCTGTAAGGTACGATATATTAAACAAATGATAGCTCGCAAACCATTTGACAATAATTAAGTCGATACAAAATAAATCAATCATCCTAATTCGGAATCTTTTAAAATTTATGGCGCAAACTTTTGTCATAAATTCATGTCATTATTTCTTAGATTCCACATATCCGTTACGAATACAAATTTTAGCTACTCTAGGTTCCGTGGGATCCGGTTCTAATAAATCTTAATAATTTACTGAAAACATCATGGTTTCTGATTATATCTATTAAGAATAAAGTATATTTTAGAAAAAAATACCATTACAAAAATGAGTTAATTAATTCAGATAAAATTAAATTTACAACACATAGTATTTGCTACATGTCACAACCAATTAACCTTTGGCTACTTTATTTTGCAGTATAATATAATCAGCAGTATTTCTTTTTTATAAAAACCTTCCAAACACAAACATTTATTTTAATTTAAATTTATTATATTTACATTTTATGCAGCACCCGCGCAAACATAAAATCCCCAAATACTTAATCAGTAGTCGAACTCAAATTAAAACTTATTTATACCACAATAAAAAAAAAGCCGAAGTAGCCAACAAAAAGTTTTTTTTTTGTTAGTTGTGTAATTGCACAAGCCTATAAATTGTATACACGGCAATTAAATTTAAGCTGTACCTAGTTGAATTGTATTAAATGTATTTTGTAATAACATAAAATTTTTAATTAAATTTATAGTTTATTTTTAATGATTTTTTATTTTACAAAAAATAAAGACATAAAATTTTAGTTTATCCAAAAAAAAAATTATATTCAACTTGTACAAATTTAGTACATATCACTTGATCAATTAATTAAATTTTTTCGCTTCACTGACTGGCAGCACTTTCTTAACCAGCTCTTATAGCCACCTTTAAAGTTGGCAACATTTCCGGCTTGTCGTGGCTTAAACTGTCGTTAGTAAATCAGCGTTTTTGGAATTTTTAGTGACTAATCAATTAAAAATGTAGAAAATAAAAAAAAAAACAAAAATAAAACAGCATTAGGCGCGCAGTCAATGATTTTTGTCTAATTAATGATGTAAATTCTACGCGTCGTATTTATTTTAATTGCACTGACAATTTTGTAGATTCTGTCTTTTGCGATGGTTTTCAGGATTATAGTCGAATGTAGCGTGAATTTGAAGTTGAGCATGATGTATGTATGCAGATTGATAGAGTGATTTGGTTGGAATTGAAAGTTTTTCTTGGAAAAATAAAATGTCGCGGATCTTGTGATAGAAATACTTTGTAAAATAAACAATTTCTAATTGGGTTATATCGTGAATAGTTACTAAATAATGTTATCAAACAATGTATACAATAATTTTTAAATAAACTATATTATTTATTTATGTTTGTAGCTGCTGATCAGTTTACTAATCTGACTTTGTGTCGAAGAAATTATCAGTATACTGATCAATCGCTAATTGGACATCTGATCCATTGACTAATCAGACTTATGACCAATCTGTCAACAGTCTATGATCGGTCTAGTGAATTACTTGATAAAAATTCTAACATGTTTTCCAATCAATCTACTAATAGGTCTTCTGATAGGATTCTTTATCCTTCTACTAATCTGAATACAAATTATTTAAGAAATCTATCCATTGGTTCGCTGATCAGTTCTCTGGTCTACAGATCGGTCTACTAATCGGTATACTGATCGACCTTCTTACCGGTCTACTGATTGGTCTACAGATCAGTATACTTATCGATCTACTACCGATTGGCCTACTGAAAATCTTTTGATTGGTCTACTGATCGCTCACTGAAAAGTCTACTGATAGGACTTATAGGTCTATTGATCTTCCTAATAATCGGTCTACTAATCGTTCTACTGATTAGTCTACTGATTAGTCTACTGATTAGTCTACTGATTAGTCTACTGATTAGTCTACTGATTAGTCTACTGATTAGTCTACTGATTAGTCTACAGATTAGTCTACTGATTAGTCTACTGATTAGTCTACTGATTAGTCTACTGATTAGTCTACTGATCGGAACGGATCGAAGGTCTACGGCTTGATTTTTCTACTGATTGGTCGACTGATACAACTACTGATCGATCTAATGATCGTTTTACTAATCAGTCTACTGTTCAGCCAACTGATCGGTCTACTGAATGGTCTACTGAATGGTCTACTGATCGGTCAACTGAAAGGTCTACTAATCGTTCTACTGATGGATCTACTGATAGATCTAGATCTAATCGGTATATTAATCGGTCTACTGATGGGTCTTCTGATAGGTCTTGATCGAGGTCTAATGTTTGAGTCACTGATAGGTCTACTGATCGGTCTATTAAACGGTATACTGATTGATTTACTGATTAGTCTACTGATCGATCTACTGAAAGGTCTACTGATCGGTCTACTGAGAGGTCTACTGAAAGGTCTATTGAATGGTATACTAATTGGTCTACTGAAAGATCTACTGAAACGTCTACTGATTGATTACTGATAGATCTAGATCTAATGATCGGTTACTGATCGGTATATTAATCGGTCTACTGATAGTTATACTGAACCGTCTATTACTCGGTCTATTGATCGTTCTATTGATTGGTCTACTGATGATCTACTGATAAATTTAATAATCGGTTAACTGATTATTCTACTGGTAGGTCTACTGATTGGTCTACTAATCAGTCTACTGATCTCTCTATCGGCCTACAACTCAGTTTTAATAAACAACATTATTTAAAGTTTGATATTTGAGACATTATTGACATTTAATAGAAATCGAATGATATCTTAATATTTTTAATAAATAACTAGTAAATTAGTAAGCGATCAATTTGATCGTATATCATATATGTTAACATCATACGTATATTGAGCTGCATAATTAATATAGAGAAATGTTCATAATAATATGATTAATGCTGTGTAATAAAAAACTGCGATTTATAAAAATCAAAATTTGAATGTGAAAATTGTGACGAATGATATTTAATGAAAATTAATCGAAAAATGTGTATAAAAATGTGTTGCATTCATTAATTAATAAAACTAATAGCATTATTAGTTCATTTAAATCTTGAAAGAAATATAATCCTACAACGTTAATCAAAAGTCATACGGACCATGTATTTCAAATAGTATTAAAAGATCGGTAATATACATAATCAAAGCTTGAATGGAAAATAAAGAAAATAATTTATAATTATCAGAAATGAAATAAAAAGTTTATAAATTTCAAAAGTAAAAACGTGACATTTAAGACAATGAAATTAATTACTGAATATTGTATGATGAAACATAGTAGAAATTATGTTTTGGTCATGATCGCGAACTGATCATCGCATTTTTGTCTTATCCCTAGTGGAAATTTTCTATATTAGGGTATACATTATACATTGCAAGGATATGGAAATAAAAATATGCAATGGTCAGATCTCAATTATGGCCATAGAATAATTTCTACTCGGGATCATGATCATGGCCTCTCTGATAAATTTAATATCTACTGATCGTAGGTGATCCTAGGTCATAATTAAAGTGATTTGTAGTATTAAAAAATTGTATAAATATACTATTTCAACATATTCTACAAAACTCATATTTAAAAAGATCTTCTTAAAAACTATACGAGTTGTATTTTTTAAAATTTTTAAATTATTAGAAATGCAAAAATTCTCAATATCAGCAACATCAATAATTGTCTGCGCATTTAATGCATCCGAAACCCAGAGCGATCCTGCAACACGCCCACTTCTATACTCACGCCCCCTGCAGCTTGAGTGCCGCGATTGGCAAAATTTCATAAAAATGAACTCAACTCACAATTGATGACTTTCAATGGCAATTTTTGTTGATGTTGTTGCGCGAAGCCGCTCAAACGCAAAAACCGCACAGACTGCTTGGAGCCGATTGCAGCTTCCTTTTGCTGTTGCTTCGATGATGTTGTTGCTGCTGCTGACTGCAAAAACACAGAGCAACATTATTAGACTTGGCAACGTTTTTAGCGGACTTTACTGTTTGCTGTTTTTCTTATGTTGTTGCTGCTGCTATTGCTGTTAAGTGTTGCTGCTGTTGCTGTGGGCATTGTTTTGCCTCCTGCCTGCTGGCTGTTGCTTTACGATCTTGTTGACATTTTTATGGACCTCGGAATGCCGTCAGCAGTGCGCGCATGTTGCTGGCCTGCTAATCGCCACAAAAGCAGCAACTGTTGCCGCTTTTGTTGTTTGTATGATAATGATGTTGTTGTTATTGCATTAAGAATCAGCAACTGTTGTGGCTGCGAAGTTTTTCTTTTGTTTTATATATTTTGTTGTTGTTGCCGCAACAATTTTACAATCGCATTGCCGCAAAAATGTTTCGAATTTTTTTAGTGTTTTATATATTTTTTAAGTTTTTGGTTTTATTTCTGATTTTAATTTTGCCCGCCATTGATTGCGCTGCATTTTTGCTATTAAATGATTTCAATTAAGCGCGCAAGTGAAGTGAATTGAAGCATAAGAATTGAAAAAATAATCACAGAGACTAGAATTTCGTGTACATTAATAAATCAAGCATTTGGGCTTGTGGTTGTGCGTTTTTTTAGTTCTTTGGCAATCTCTGAAATTGGATCAATGAGTTTGGTTTATTTTTCTGTAGGCGATTCTAGAGTCAAAATAATGCTATAAATAATGTGTTAACATATTTTAATAAAAAGTGAGTCATGTTTGGTTTGGTGGCAGATAATTTAATAATTTATTGCAATTTTGTATGTAAAATATTTTTTTTGTTTGTTTTTAGTACGACTTTTAAATTCAGTTATAATTCTAAATTTTATTTATAATACTATTATTTAGTTTCAGTTCAAAAATTGAGTTTAGAGTTTTAGTACTAAAATTAAGTTTAAGTACTAAAATTAAGATTTAGTACGAAAATTTAGTTTAGTGCATAAACTTAGTTTTATTACTAAAATTTAGTTTTACTAAAATTTAGTTTTAGTTCTAAAATTTAGTTTCAGTACTAAAATTTAGTATTAGTACTAAAATTTAGTTTTAGTACTAAAATTTAGTTTTAGTACTAAAATTTAGTTTTTGTACTAAAAGTTAGTTTTAGAACTAAAAGTTAGTTTTACTACTAAAATTTAGTTTTAGTACTAAAATTTAGTTTTAGTACTAAAATTTAGTTTTAGTACTAAAATTTAGTTTTAGTACTAAAATTTAGTTTTAGTACTAAAATTTAGTTTTAGTACCAAAATTTAGTTTTAGTACTAAAATTTAGTTTTAGTACAAAAATTAAGTTTTAGTACTATATAATTAATTTTTTCTATTTGTTATCAAAATTATTGCAGTATATTAAATAAACTGATTAAAAACCAATCGTTAAAAATTAATAAAAAAATATTGCAATAGAATTCCACAGAATTAAAATTAAAATAAAAATCTATTTCCGATTCAATGTCTAATCGCTTCACTCTAAAATGTAACCCATTCAAAATCAGTCCAAAAAATTAGTTTTAGTACTTAAATTTAGTTTTAATACTAAAATTTAGTTTTAGTACTAAAATTTATTATTAGTACTAAAATTTAGTTTTAGTACTCAAATTTAGTTTTAGTACTAAAATTTAGTTTTAGTACTAAAATTTAGTTTTAGTACTAAAATTTAGTTTTAGTACTAAAATTTAGTTTTAGTACTAAAATTTAGTTTTTGTACTAAAAGTTAGTTTTAGAACTAAAAGTTAGTTTTACTACTAAAATTTAGTTTTATTACTAAAATTTAGTTTTAGTACTAAAACATAGTTTTAGTACCAAAATTTAGTTTTAGTACCAAAATTTAGTATTAGTCCAAAAAATTTGTTTTAGTACTAAAAATTAGTTTTAGTACTAAAATTTTCTTTTAGTACTAAAATTTAGTTTTAATACTAAAATTTAGTTTTAGTACTAAAATTTAGTTTTAGTACTAAAATTTAGTTTTAGTACTATATAATTAATTTTTTCCATTTGTTATCAAAATTGTTGCAGTATATGAAATAAACTGATTAAAAGCCAATCGTTAAAAATTAATAAAAAATATTACAATAGAATTCCACAGAATTAAAATAAAAAAAAATCTATTTCCGATTCAATGTCTAATCGCTTCACTTAAAAATGTAACCCATTCAAAATCACACATCCATAAAATTTCTACAGCCACTTCAAAGACTCAACAGCGGTCCATGCAACTAAATACTATATAAATAAAATACTGTCGAAATTAGCTGCTTAAAGGCAGTACTTAAATAGACATAAAAAGCACACCAAATAAAACAAAATTCCTAAAACTAAATTACAAAATAACAAATTAATCAAAAAAAAAAATAAGAACTCTACAATGAAGAAATTTCATTGATGAAAATACACAGTTGATAAAGGCGATGAAGCCTATAAATTAGATGCATTGAGTAAATGTTACAACATATGTAAACAAATCAAGTAAATTATAAAATGCCAACCCAAAACAATATCTATGTCTATAAACTGTCCGGTTCATTAGGTCGGGTATTGTTATCAAAAAAAATAAAATATTAAGTTGAAATGCAAATGATTGCGGGATGCGCCTCAAAAAATTAACATTTGATATGCTGTGAAAAATGTTTGAAAAATTAATATAAAGAAACTGTGAAAAATAATATCTTTTAAAATATGAATAACACAACGAATGGTAAGAAAATTATTAAATACTTTGTTTGGATTTTGTAAAATGAGTGCGTGATCTTTTTTAATGATTAAAAATTGCATTTGCGGCATTTCAATGGCATCCGACATGCATATAGCTTGAATTGTGTCTACCAAAAAAATAAGGCCTATGATTATAATAATGTATCTGCGATAGTGCGACCACGTGTGAAAAGTGGGAAACATAGTTTTTATTGAGCTAATTAAGAAATGTTGTAATTATCAATACCGTGTGGTCTGCAATTAATGTCGATTTTAAGTTGCATGTGTGAAAAGGCATTATTTATTTTAGGGCATTTGGAAATTATATATAACGCGTAATTGTGAAGTAAATTGGAAATAAAGTAAAACACTTTCTTTATAATTTTTGAATGATACAACAACTACAAAAAAAAATATATAATTTATAATTTTTAGTTAAGTTTTACCCAACAAATTTATATCTTTTCAATCTTTATACCGATTATGTTAGTCTATGCTGCAAAAACTCAGTTGATTTCTTGTGAATCATGAAAAAATGTTTAACAACAGAAATTTCTAAACAATCTATCAATCTTTTAATATATATGTTGAATTAAAATTATTGCTCAATTTGATATATTGTACGATTTTTATAGTTTTAAGTATTATATTTGAAGCGTCGGTAGCTCAGTGGTTAGTGCGTTGGATCGCGAGCTAACTAAGTTCCACACACAGAAAAATACTCTTTTAACATGAGGTTGGAAGAACTCAAAAGTTAGTTTGACCAACTAACTTCATTCCGTTAAATCGAATTGTCTACAAATTTGTTGGCGAAACTGCCATATTAGCCGATACATGTAGTATAAACTACAACTCTTTTAGTTTCGACTATAACAACCAACTAAGCGGTTGAGAGAACCGTATATGTTGGCTGGGCATAGAGTTAGTTGGCGCAGCAAATATCTACTCTGTGTGCACGTTTAAATCAGAGGTAGGACTAACATTATATTTTCACACAAAACATTATTCTATTCCACGCTACTTCTAATAAAATTCGGCTTTCAGTTTGTATTGAGACAGTTAAATTTTGTGTGGTTCAAACAGACCAAGTAGGTTAGTTTCCATTTTTAACGTTTACTTATTTCAATATCCTCGAAAATGCCTCCATTCGACTCAAAATTCATAGGTTATAGAAATCAGTCTTTGAATAAGATACTCAAATTTGATCTGAACCGACCAATTTGTCCATCCAAAAGAGAATTTTGATCGCTTTTGTTAATTTTCAAGTTTTATTTTTTATTTTCGACTGGAAAAATATATTCTACAGATATTTACTGTTTACTATTGTTACACACAGAATAGAAATTTGTTGCGCCAACCAACTCTTTGCCCAGCAAACTTATTCGGTACTCTCAATCGCTTAGTCGGTTCTAATAGTCAAACCTAAAAGCGTAGTAGTTTAGACTACAATCAATTTCGAAAAACTTTAGAACAATTTTAGAAAAACTAGAATTGTGTACAGGCTAATAATTCAAGTCGCAACCGAATATCGGAGTCCTGTCAACAAATGTGTAGAAAATTCGAATGAAATTGGTTGTTACAACTAACTTCTTTTTTCTTCCAACCTCATGCCAAAAGAGTATTTTTCAGTGTGTACATTATAACATGTACTATTAATTTTTATATAAAATATGTATTTCAAAAATGTTCATAACTTTTTCACTGCATTTTTGCAAATCGTTTTTCTTCTTTCTTTTCCCTGGTCTTGATTATGTCGACGTAATGAGCTGCTTAAGGTGCCAATTTTTCAACAACCAGGCACCGAATTCTACAGAACTTGTTAATGGCTCTGTGGAATAAAAAAATATAGAGCACTAAACATCTCGTCTGTGATTTCTCATAGTTTTACACTATACTTCATTTTTTGGTCTTTGAATTTTTCCTTTTTCGCTTTTATGTGTTAGACTTTAATGCGAAAATCTTGGCTACATTAGTCATCATCGTGAGTCGTTACGTAGTTCGTTAGCGTAATAAGCCATGTTATGTGATGTGCTATTCGTGGGCAGTAGCTGCTAGTTGCAGGATGTTTTTTCTATGGAACTATTATATATTTTGGTTCTTTTTCAGTAATTTTTTGGTTGAAAATGTTTGTACCTAAGTATTGAAGTTTTTTTAGAATATGCATAGGATATATGATTCTATTTTTGTATATGTATGGCAACGCTATAAAGTTTTGATTAATCGAAATATCTAAGAAATAATTTATAATTAAGTTAAAACCAAGGAATATGTCATTATTGCCATTTAGTTAAGTGTTTGAAAGACATTTGACATATTTATTAAAAAAATAAAAACCTGGTTAAAATTTTTGGTAACTGCATTTTGTAATTTTGTTATTCTGACAGTTCATGTGACATTAAAAAAACTGCAATATAAGTTAAAATTGTTGTATTTATGACAAAGTCTTTAAATTTCTTATTTCAACATTTGGCAATTTTGATTGACATTTAAAATTAAGTCATTTCGCAAATCTAATTTTTGAAAATTTTGAATTTGACGTGACCTGACCTGTTTTGGGGTTACTACAATTTTTCGCCATTTTCTCAGACATTTTACTTTTGTCAAACAGTTGTTATGACATTAAATCTATGATTCCAATGTCACATTTTTGAAAATATAATTCAAATTTGTTGAAATATCATCGATCCGCAATTATAATGTCGTATATTGTTAGAATTCACTAAGGATAAACCGCATTATAACTCCGAGGTATATAAAATCTGTATATATGTTACATTTGACAATGTCAGTGTTTTGACAGCTTTATTGTCATTTGACTTTTGACATAAATGCATATACTATAAATGTACTGTCATAAAATTGTTGACGTCTTTTACATATTGCTAACTTTTGACATTTCTTTATGGGGTTTCTATGTTTTTAACTATCATTTCTGACTCAAAATGTTATAAAGTCAGTAAATTATGGGTGGCAACGCTTATGATTAGCTATTATGAGCTGATACTTACATGAAAATCTGTGTGTTAAACTATTAAAGATAAAACTCATAAAATTAGTTGACTCAGTCGTAAACACCACGCTGGTATGACTCATGTCTTTTTTCGGGCGAATTATTTTTGCCTTCAAAAGGCGCTCTAGGAAAAAGCGCACATTAAAATCTAACGATTTCTTTAAACAAAAAGGTTGCCACACAATAGTTTTTATGCTTTACGACATTTTTATGGCAAATTAAATGCTCTGTTTTTTGTGATAAAAAAAGCGTTGAATATTGTTTTTTTTTTTAAACCTTTTTTAACATCAAATATTTCTCGAAAATATTTAATATTTTTTTCGGTTGAATTTTTACACTATTCAGAATAGCACAGGTTGTTGTAGTGTTCGTCTGTCTATTTGCCGACAAAGTGTCATAAAAATTTCACTCATTACCAACCGGTCGGCACCTGTTGCTGTTGCCGGTTGCCTGCCAGACAGCCGTGTTTGTCAACCATTAACGTAAATCACTTGGCCAATTGGACAGCAATGGAAAATTTGTCAGCCGCGCAATATTTGGTAATTAAATAAATTTTAATTAAAGTGGCAACACTCTGACACAGCGTTGGCGCGATTTAAGGAAATTTGTTATAAATTAAATGGGGGTCTTGTGAGATTTTAGCGGGTTTATGTGGCTGGCGCGTAAATTGTGATCATTGTACAATTTAGGCGGCAAATCAGGAAATAAAATAAAAATAAAAAAAATACAACAGTTTACCTATATAATAAAATTCACAATTTAGAAAAAGAAAATAAATATAATTTAAATAAAAACACAAAAAATACACCAGAATTATTTTTAAAATTTATTATTAATTTTTCACAATATTCCAAACCCTTCTGCCACAAGTATAAAATCAATTAAAATCTTTCGACAGCTGCAAACTGAAATCAATTGTGAAAATTTTAAAATATTGCTGTGAAATTATTAAAACTTGACACGCAAAGGAAGTCAGTCAGTCATAGTGTTGCCAACTGTAGCTGCGCAGCAAACAACGGCATCGGGATCAAAAGGCCTAGAAACGCCTACTTCTTCGCACGCTCGCAAATAAACTGAAAAGTGTTTTTTTTACTATAGAACCGACAGATTCCCCTCTGTTCCACTGCACTTTACTCTACTTCTTGTAGTTCTGCTTATTGAACCCTAAAATAAAATGTTATTTGCAAAGTAAACCCAGCATACGGTTTCTCGTAAGCACACCCAGGAAAAAAGCATAGTAAATTAATAGTATTTCAATAGAAAAACAATTATTTATACTATTAAAATTGATCAATTGTAGCCGCGGTAGCTCAGTGGTTAGTGCGTTGGAGTGCGAGCCGAAAAGTCCCCGGTTCAAGCCTGAACTGGGGCTAAAAACACTTCTCGTTGCAAAAGGTTATAACATTTATATGTCTATCAAAATCATTAGAAAACTTTTGAATCAATATGAACAAACGATTAGCACATGAACCATAAAATCGGACATTTTCTTCTGAGTGCATAGTCTTCCCAGGCTAGATTTTGTTCTTGTGTTTTATGACATATTTTAGTCATATTTCCAGGGTTTTGGTACAACAAGTAAAAATTTAAAACATCGAAACTAAAAATACCGAAGTACCTAAAATACCTAAAAATGTTGAAAAAAAATATGTCGAAAACGAAAATACTGAAAACTAAAATGTTGAAAAATAAAATGTAGAAAACTGAAAATGTCGAAATTTGAAATGGCGAAATCATTTTCAACCGAAAAAATTTTAGAAAATGACAAAAAATGCATAAATTGTGTTTTTTTTTGTAAGATAAATATTTTAGTAAGCAACAATTTACAAATAAATAAATAAAATACGAAGATAAAGATTTAAAAAAAATAACAATTCGTAATACAGACACCACAATTCTCAGTCCTGTCGTAGCGAAAATCCGAATCTTCGCCACGAATTCAAATTTGGAGTGGAATGGCTCAAATAAGATTATAAATTTTCTATTTCAACATTTTGTTATTTCGACATTTTATTTTTCGACATTTTCAATTTTCGACATTTTTTGCTCCTATAAAAAAATATGTGCATATTTATTTTCAATTTTTTTTTTCGACATTTTCTAGCTTTAAAATATTTTTCGACATTTTTTGTTTCGACCAAACATTTTTTCGGCATTTTAAGGCTTTCAAAATTTCGACATTTTTAGGTTTTAAAATTTTTTTTCTACATATCGTACGGATACCTTATACTGGACAGCATACAAAAAATATATAACAGGTTATAAAAATTTGTAGAATTTTGGCATACAAATTCTCGGAAAAATTCGACAGAATTAAATTTTCAATTTGATTTCCAATGAAAGTTAAAACATGCCAGTATATTTTTTAAAATATAAACTTTTTTTTTACAATTGATATATGCAAAATTGTTTGCTGGGTGCTACCAAATGCCATTCAGCCGTTGGTAAAATGCTTTCCACAACTACAAACACAACAATCACCGCCGTATGAGTAACAAATGAAGATCAGTTAACGGCGTCAAATCAGTTAAGAGCGCAAAAACGGAAAAGGCAAAAATAAAACGAAGTAGAAATAACTGCAGAGATATTGAAACGATATGGCAACGCACATGTAATGAAACGTCATAACAAGGCACAGCGTAACTCAACACCGACCGCAGAGCCACCACCACCGTCAACGGCAACGACACGATGGCCACGTTTAAAGTGTTGCCAATTGCAAAGTGTGCTTTTAACTTGGCCAAACTGTGTATTAAGATGGTTTTCTTTTTGTTTTTCATTTTTATTATTTTATTTATTTATTTTTATTTTTAAGCAGCAGTCGCAAGCACAACGTTAGGTTTTGTTGTGTTTTGCAGCTGTCTTGCTGAGATTTCTTTCAATTGATATGGCAACATTGGCGAGCGCACAATCGCGTACATTTCCGTTCTACGTTAGAACGCGGGAAAGTTTTTTTTCTTAAAGATTAAAATTGTTTCGTAAAATTAATAAAAAGTTTAAAAAAGTTAATAAAAAGTTTAAAAAAGTTAATAAAAAGCAAAAAAGTTATTGAAAAGTTAAGAAAAAGTTATGAAAAAGTTAAGAAAAAGTCATAAATTTTAAATATGTTGGCAACAGTTTATAAATTGATGGATCTCACACAAAAGAGTGTCAGAGCGATCGATGCTTTGTTTGGCAAGTATTGCCAACGTGAAATATTTAAAATCCTATTTTATAATACTAATCAAAACGATACATTAATTCTATATAAATCGCTGGTGCTGATTTTGGCTGCATACTCACTTTTTCTCATTTCGTTCTTAAGTAAATTGAAATAGAAATTTTATGCCCTTCTCGATCACTACTAGGTTTAAAAAAAGTACTTTCATAAATAGTTTTCCAAAAATCTTTAAGGCATGTTTTCTTTTAATTGTCAAGACTAATTTTAATATACTAATTTGTGCCAATATTCGCATACGTTTTTCAGATATTTGTATCTAAACTCGGAAAATTTTAATTTGATTTTTCCATTTTTAATTATTTCTTTAGCATTAAAAAAATATTTTTTAAAGTGAAAATGATTTATAATTATTCAGAGCATAGTCCAAACTATTTATTAAAATTGCTTACTTTTTTCTACTTGCTCTACTTTTTTAAATATGCATATGTCAACGTAACTTTGGTACTCTTTTATATAATAAATTTTCCAATAAAAATCTTTTAGCAAGTAATCTGAAAATGTCACTATTGTATAACTAAAATATGCTTAATCTTATTGCGTACTTATACAAGCATTTTGAACTTTTATAAAATTTAAGATCCTTTTAAGGGAACCTATATTGATAGGGCATATTTTAAAATTTAGAACCGATGGAAAAAAAGTTCGAACTGTGCTCTCTATAACTATAAATAATTTTTGTATATAGCATTAGATCTGAAATGCTAAAAAAAATTCTCTAGAAATAGTTTATAAAAATTAATATTTTTCGAGTTTAGATTCAAATATCTTATAAAGTATCAGAATATAATTTGGTAATTTATTAGGAAAATTATTGGTATATTATAATTAGTCCTGATAAATGAGAGAAAGATATTTTTGCAGTTTCTTATTCTAAAAAGTGCTGAGATGGGTATAACATTTCAATAGCAATTTTCTTAAAAACGTTAAGTAATAGAAAAAACCTGAGTATTCATAAAAAATCCACGAATTGGAATATCTATATTAAATTTTTTAAACATTTTGTTAATTAGTATTATTTAGGAATATTATTTTATGTTTTAATTTTACAAATATTTTTATTATATTTTTTAATATTTGAATTTTTTTTTTTTTATTTTAAAATATATTTCGAATTACCCTTTTATTGTTGGCAACTCTGCCTGCAACTTTCGCGCCAGCCACACAGCTGATGTCGCGCCCATAACCCTGCGATCTTAACTTCACCGTAGCATTGTGATTTGGCTGCCAGCCAAACCCTCTTCCTGCTGCTTTGTAACTTGAAAACTAACAAAAAAAAAAAGTTTCACTAAATGCACCAGCGAAGAATGGTTTCATTCACCGCCAAACCAAGCATCTCGATCCAGCTGTTGTTCTTTTGGTTGTGCAGTTCTGTTCTTGTTGGCCCAAACCAGTTCCCGCCCAGAATTCAGCGTAGATTTGCATGCAAATCAGATAAAAAGGCTTCTGCTATAGTTCAATAGGTCAACGATGCGCATAACGTGGCCTGAAGAGGTTCCAACTAAAGACAAAGACAATGAAGTAACACATGAGGAAATGAGTTTTAGTTGACTCAAGTTTGAAAGAAAGTCGATTGTGAGAAGTTGCCGTTGAAAGAAAAAAAAAACTCTGAGAACATTATAAAATTTTAACTGCGAAAAGTTTATAATTTGCATGAAATATTATATTTTATAGATTTAGCTGCGGGCAACTTGTTATATGCTATGCAAAATATGTACTAATGATCCGTTGAAATATACCATACTCTGATTGACTGATAAACATTTGCATGCGGTGAACATGTTATGTTTGCAATCAAATTACATGAATTTTCCAATTATAAATGTTAGTTTGTAAATCATCATAAAATCTCCTATAACATTTCACTATTAACAAATACATTATATAAATTTGTGATAATCAATTGTAATTATACAATGCCTACTTCTAAACAAAATATGTTTGCTGAAACCATAAATGTTATCTGTCTCCGGTAATTGTTTTGTATTATATATATATTATTTAATAATAAAAAAATATATATTTACAATTATGTTTACATCCGAATATGTTTATAAAATGCTTGATTGTAAACATTATATGTTTCCTTAAAACTATTTTTTTATCTGTCTGTGATATTTGTTCATATAAGATATGGGTTTCTATTACAAATTATATTTAATAAAGTAAAACACATGCACAACTATATTAAGCCAATTAAATGCATGATTGAAATTTAATATGTTTGCTGAAAACATCATATTTAAGTATCTGATGATTAATTGTATAATAAAACCTTATATTGTGGTGTTTTCAATATTTTATTTATTATAATAACTATAATGCAATGATATTTATGTTGTCACAGCCAATTATGTTTATAAAATGCACGATTTTAAACAATAAATGTTTGTTAAAATCATTATTATATAATATTTGTCGTATAACTCATGCAACGGTAACTGAACACACTTTGTTACATATTTTCAATAATTCAAATTTATTAGTTATTACAGTTTAAATATTATTATATCGCAATATTCAATGAAATCCTTTATTAGATGTATTTTAATTTTTTTTATTACTTCCACATGTACAAAGTGTGAAGAAAATCGTTTAAATTTGTTTGAGTCCATATTTTATAATACAGTATAGTCTATAGTGTTCCAACAAATTTTTTTCTCTCATTCATTATAATAATAAAAATTCCACTTAAATGTCAACAAAATCATTAGCATGAATATCGTTGTTAAAAACATAAAAGCAGTATTTGTCGGAAAATGAGTAGTAGAAACTTGTAATAAAAACGCCACGCTAAATGATTTTTCGTGTGAAAAACTTAGGGAAAATAGTTCTTTTCGTGCAGTCGCGAAAGTCATAAAAAATAATTAAAGAATTAACACTTTGTTTGATGCATTTTTCCATAGCACTTTGAATAAGTTCTTTGTGTGTGCTTTAGTTGAGGATGTTTATCTTATGTGGAGGATTTATGTGAAGTACAGGAAAAACAGTTTTAGACAAAAAAAAAATAAAAATCTAATTTTTCTGGAAATACTGCAATTTCTTAGCTTATGTTGGAATTAAGTTAAAATTTTAGTTAAAACTCTACCCTACAAACAGTAAGCTGGAAAATTGTAGCTCTTCTCCATTTTTCACTTTGGAATAATGTTGCCCGTCTGATATTTTTAGTATTCCGCCATAAGACAAGAGTGCAATAACCTTTTCGTCATTATACACTAAAATCTATGCACTACAATACAAAAATGATACTACATACGTACAAAATTTAGTTTACGAGCTATAAGCATAGGAAACTCAAAATATTGGGAAAAAAAGTCTTTATCTTAAAAATTAGAACAATATTACAATATTGAGGCTATTTCGGAATAACGAAGAACTTATAAAATATTGCAAAAAAAAGTGTTATTGTCTAGTAGCTTTAAGAGTTTTTTTTTTTTGTGTTCGGTAAACTTTAGAAAAATTTAAGGGAATCCCTTTTCCATATATATCCATTTAAATTATTCCGGTAAGTCAAGTTTTAAACTCTTTGAATATTTTTTTTTTAAATATAGGTATTTAATCCTATCGTGAACATAAATTTACATCCGCTTGAAAATATTTTGTTTGTAAATTCAATACATTTCAGGTTAAAAAGGTACATTGGATGTACCTTTATCATATTTTATATGATATAAATACACCATTTTATGGTTTAAAATAAGAAAATACAAATTGTTTAGATCCTAATCCCACTATAATCCTATAATAACTTAGGCCGAGCTCTCTCACCATTTTGAGCTGTGTTATATTTGTACTCAACGTGGTGGGACCTACAGTTTATTGCCGAATCCGAACGGCGGGTGAGAGGCAATGTTTTACTCTCGTAGGGTTGCCATTTACTGCCGAGAGGTAGCGCGGTATAGAAAAATGTTTCTATGGAAAGATGTTGTTAGCCCCAGTCCAGGCTTGAACCGGGGACCTTTTGGTTCGCAGTCCAATAATAAAAATAGTCGTAATAAAACTAGACAATAATAGAGAACTTTTTTAATTATCCACGATCTAAGTATGATTTTCCGATGTATCTCAAGATTCTAATCACGACCTCATACTCCGGTTTTTCAGATTACCTCGATTGCGCCCTAGTACCCAATTCCGCCCTATTTGGTTTAAAGCTTAGAAAAGAAATATATCGGGAGTTTTTGAAGTGAAATTTTAATTTTAAATAGAAGAAAACTTTGATGCATTTTTGATATTCAATATATATATTTTGCATATTTTTAAGATTTACCGGTCCATATGAAACATTTTCTCTCGTTTGGTTGAGTAGTGCAATTACACCCAGAAAAAAATACTATTTAAATAATAGTTTTATACTATTAAAAATAGTCAATAGGATAAATTATTATTTTAATCGGAAAATACCATTAAATACTAGAAAATACCATGACATTGCCATTAAGTTTATATGAAAAGATTAATTTTTTGTATACAATTAAATCAATAATAGTCCTATTGACCAATTTTAATGGGATTTGAGGGAATTTTTTCTGGGTTTAGTAATAAAAACTGAAAAAACTTTAAAGTATTTATCAAAAAAAAAAAAAATTTTGAAACAAAACTCAAAATTCAAAAAATTAATTTTTAAAAAGTGCAATTTATACAAATCAGTCAACAATATTTATACACAAATTAATGAGTCTTTTGTTGCTACAACACAAATAACAACAACACCATTAAATGCAACAACCAGCATAGAATGTCGAACAAAATTATTTAAATTTTTTAAAAATATTTTCAACATTTGTTTCGGCGCTAATCAGACAAAATTAACATTGAAACAAAATACCACAGTGTTGCCAACTACAACCGACGCTCGACAATAATGACTTGAAATGCAAATGCAGACTTAAAATACAACAACAACAACAAAAGTTTTTACAAAAACAATTACAACAATACAAGAAAACAGCAGGCGGTGCTAATATTCAAGATCAAGATGTCTGCAACCGACAGTGTAAAGACAGACAACCGGAAAGATATGCAAATAGACAACAACAACAACAGCTACAACAAGCAACCGTAAAAACTGCAACAACAAACAACTTATCAGCGAGCGAAATTACAATAAAAACAAACATCATTAACATGCAGGCTGTTGTTGTTGTTGTTTTTGGCCATTGCAACAGCAGCAACTCTGACTTTTAAAAATATCAGGTTGGCTTAAATTTTATTTTATGAAAAATAAATTCAGAAATATGCCGAAAAAGGGGGAAAATATATAGAGCTTAAAATAGTTGCAACGCATTAAATGCTTTTTTCTTCCTCTTTTTTTTTTGTTATCGAGATTCAAGTGGCTTTTGGTCATTAATGAAGCGATTTCAATTAAAATTTAACATTAATGCAGCTTATCTTTTATTGTGGTGCTTTTTCAGTGGTAATGTATTTTCGAAATTATTGATGTTTTATTTTTCAAAGCAAAGCTGCTGTATTTTGCAATATTTTGAAAAACATTTGCTTGGAATAATTATTTTTATTTTCTTGGAATCTTATAATTTATATAGTTAAAAATCGTAGGGGAACTTGGGGTAAAGTGGGACATGTATTAATGTGGGAAATTGCAATTTTTGAACGGATTTTGCAAATAATTTAACATTGCTGAAATGATGATAAGTTTTCTGGTAACATTTTCTGGAGTAAAGTGGGAAACATAATTTAAGAAATTTACTGAAAATATTATGTTATATGAATTCTATGTTATATGGATTTTGGTCACTTCAATCGTAGCCACAAACCAATGAAAAATAACATTTTGAGTACACCTGAGATAAGATATGAATTGCAGAAAAATCCGAGAAGCGAAACTTTAACTGTAGCAAAAGAAATACGGTTGGGCTTGAAATCTCCAAACACAAAATCCCCAAACACAAAAGCCCCAAATCAATATCCCCAAACATAAAAACCCCCAAATACAAAAGCTCCAAACACAAAAGCCCCAACCACAAAAGCCCCAAAACACAAAAGTCCCAAACACATAAGCCCCAAACACACAAAAACCCCAAACACAAAAGCCCCAAATACAAAATCTTCAAACACAATTAGCAATGTGATTGTGATTGCGGCTTATGTGTTGGGGCTTTTGTGTTTGTGCTTTTCAAGCCACTCCCAAGGAATACTTCGGTAAATATTTTTTTACTTCATCAGAAGAAGAATAATTTTGTACAATTTGCTTTGATAAAATGCCAAAGAAATCAAATTTCAAAAATACATTCAACTGCAATATCCGGCCTATATACTTAAAATGACGACCTATTTACTTGATTGGCGACCAGCATCTACACCTGTCTCCATTGTCACTCAGAATATTCTATCTAAGACTAAATGCACATTTTTTTAGGTATTTTCCTATTTTTTAACATTTTCTTTTTATACCCTACACCTATGAGGTACAGGGTATATTAAGTTTGTGCAGATATTGTAACGCCCCTTAGGAGGCGTGTACGGTATGGAAAAGTATATATATTCTTGATCAGCATCACTACCCGAGTCCGTTTAGCCATGTCCGTCTGTCTGTCTGTCCGTCTTGCTGTCTTGCTGCCCGAATACAGAATAACTTGATAAATACTGATCAGAATGCGATGAAATTTCGTCTCAATATATTTTAGCCAAAAGTAGGAACTGAGTTTGAAAATGAGCCAAATCGGTCAACGGACACGCCCACCTCCCATACAAGTCACTTCTATGTAACTCTTTCGGAGTTAATAACTCGAAAAGTATTCAAGTTATAAAATTTAAAACGTATTGTTAGAATTCACCTAAAAATATGTGGTCCAAAAATGGGCGTGAACGGCCCACATTTTTTTTAATTATTTCCCGAGTTTTCATAGTGGAAAATTGAACCGTAAATTATTAAAATCAAATCTATGAATTATTAGCCTTTCAAAATTTTAAATATAGGCGTGGTCC
Source organism: Dryomyza anilis (assembly GCA_951804985.1). Taxonomy (NCBI): domain Eukaryota; kingdom Metazoa; phylum Arthropoda; class Insecta; order Diptera; family Dryomyzidae; genus Dryomyza; species Dryomyza anilis. The sequence continues at coordinate 93,425,409 of OX638131.1, read as the reverse complement.
GCCCAATTACATTTTTCAATTTTTTTATTTTAGTTTTTTATACTTTATATAATTTTTTTAATTTATGGGAATATAAGACGTACATTTCTGATATATGAATAATATTCTGAGGGTTAATATCCCCACCAAAGGTGTAGGGTATTCCAAAGTCGGGCCCGACCGACTATAAAAATCTGCCCCATGTGACCGAACTTTCCCATGTGACCTAACTTTCCCAACTCGTTTTTCTTATATTTTGTTGCATTACCATTCCTTTCTTATTACCTTATTATATTTTTTTATATCTTAAAAATATTTTACTTTTTTTATGAAAAAAAAAACATGAAAATGAAAAACTAAAATAGCATTTTGGTAAAAATTTTGAAGTTTCCCACTTTACCCCAACATTTTTCAACAAGTCCGAATTTGAACTGTTTTGAAAAATCGCCCAAAAATCAATTAAAAGGCATATAATTGTTAGTTGCTTGTTTGTGAATGCAAAAATGATCATGAACCAGTCTATGAATAGATCCTTCAAATGAATATAAAAAATATTCAAATGTACTTTTTTGGAAGAAAATCAAAACGTATCCCACTTTACCCCAGGCTCCCCTATATATTTTTCTACGCTATTTCTAAGTGTAATTCAGAAACATTCAATTCATATTAAAAAATTTCAGAAATTCCATTTGTTATTCAAAACACAACAATTGTAATTCAGAAATTCCATATGATTTTCAGAATAAATCTATTTATATTTATAACTACCCATTAGAAATTCAAAAAGATCATTTGAAATAAATATATTTCCATTTGGAATTAAAAAATATGATTTGAAATTAATAATTTATCGTTTAAAATTCAGGCAATACTAATGAAATTTAATAATTGTATATTTAGAATTCAAAACATACCCAGTATGCCATTCGTATCGATATCGTTACGAGATCAAAGCGAGAAGATGGAGAAATCACACGATATAGAACCCGTTCCCCTAACGATATCGAGCGTTAAATTGGACCTAGATGGTAGAAAGATATCGAAACGTTCTGTCGGAGTTTTCTCTATACGACAAATTTTTCTATATCGAAACGATATCGAAGAAAAAAATTATCAAAGTTTGATATATGTTTAAATATCGTATCTTGTCAAAGAATTTAAATATACGAAAAATTTTAAAAATTAGAATCGAGAATGCAACGAAATCGAACTTTTTTATCGAAGTTATTCGAGAAAGCTTGGAGGCATCGAAGGTCTCCGAGACAGGGCAGGAATTCATAATACTTTCAATTAATCTGTTTTAAATTTCAAATGTAATTTCTGAATTACAATTGATATTTTCTAAATTTCTAATGGAATTTATGAATTTCAATTGATCTATTTTGAATTACATTTATAAATGGTGTAGAACAAAATTATGGTGTAGATCATAATCGTTGGAAATTTTTGTGGTGGAATCCTCAAATAATGGTATTAATGGACCATTATTCTGTTGAATTGGAGAAACCTAATAAATTGCTTAATTTGACAAATTCTTGGATAAAATTTGTATCTTTGTAATTTTCCCAGAAATCGAACAGCGTCCTTTGCGTTTTTTATGATTACGTCTAGTAAGTAAAAATTAAACAGTTCTTGGACAAATTAAAAATAGAATATATTTTCATAAAATTTCCATTACTCAGTTCCGTACTGCACAGCATGTCCAATGTTTTTATATTTCTCCTACAAAAGGAATGAATACCTATTTCTGTTTCCATTTGTTTTCATTTCCAAATTATAAAACTAGGGAAATTTTCTTATCAGTTTTTGAATGAAATTAGCGAAATAAATATTAGACCATGTAAAAGAGAAATCTATGATCAACAAACATAGTTCATTGAAAAATTTTATAAAGTTTTTAATAGATTTTTTGCCGGTTTTTTGATTATTTTTGTGCCATTTTTAACTATATTTTGTGCCAAAAAAAACTTGCCCTGTTTATAAATATAAACTATCAGAATAATATATTTCTGGATTTGATATATTTTCACATTTTTTCTCTATTTAAATAAGCAAATTTATACGAAAATTCAACTTAAATTTGAATTACCCGACCACAATTTCTCTAGCCACTCCTTACGAATGATTTACATTTGTTACTTATCTACTTTATCCCTATATTGAAATCAGATATATGTGCAAACAAATATGCAATAATGTTTGTCACAAAAAAAAATGTACATTTGCAAAACATGACAATTTTTCACACCCAAAAAATTGACAAACTATTTCAATTTAATGTTTTATTGCAATGGGGACAAAAAATATATCATTCAGAAAATACTTTAAATTATTATGGTAAACACACCCTTTTTATTTTTACTTTTGAAATGAAATAAAATCATTGAAAATTTTGCAAAATAAAAAAAAATACTCCAGACAATATTTCGATATCCGCATATTTTTCGTGCAGGTATTTTACGCACTTCTTGGCAACTAATACTACACAACACGTGACTGGCTGGCTGTCTTGTCGCACCGCATTAACAGCAGGGCCTTTGCATAAAATCCTCAATGGCTTTTCCGATGTCGTTCTTCGTTTTGTTTGGTTTTTATTGTGCTTAATTTTAAGCAGCAATTGCCTGTGAAGTCCATAAATAACAGCGTTGATGACATTGCCATGTCTGTCGTCGAAAGTATATTTCGATGTCTGGCTGAATTGTTATTTGTCACAACTATATGTGATGGGTGGGGGGGGGTTGCAAATGGTGCGCATAAGCCTTGCCTAGTTTTGTGTTTTACCTTCTTATACACATGATCGGAATTATTATTGAATTTAAAAATAGTAGACTGCATAATTGACTATTTTTCTGTATTTTTCTAGTCGATATCGATTCGATTATAAGGCATCGATATCTACCTACCATGTAGGTCCAATTTCCTTTTCACAAATGAATTCAGAGCTAGCTTAGAATTCAAATCCAATTCAAATCTACTATTTGTATTGAAAAATTGTTTCATTAAAAAAGACAATCTCTATCAAAAGCTGGAAACTTAATTCATGTTGTCTGATAATGAATAATTAGGTACTATTAAAATATCTGTACCTTTCAGAAAAACAATTTTGTTATATGAAATCTTAAAAAAAAAATCATGAAACTCTTTGTGTTGTTCCTACAAACTTGGCATACTTATTAAATACATAGCTTAAACTATTTATTAAAAATATATGTTTAGTAATACTAAAAGATATATAAAATTTTCAAATACTTTAACTTAAATCCCAATTTGACGACTCTTTTTAAAAATTATGACCACATCAAATATTATTACGCGCTTCGTTTACTACCTGAAAACTGCTGCGAGTAATCGTAAAAGTTGGCGTTACTAATACATTTGTCAACCGGTATAACTTAAAACAATTACCCAATAAAAATTTGAAATTCCAAAACGTTGAGTTGAGAGTAGTGACTAGAGTTCGGTCAGCACATGCCACGAATCCAACAACAAAGGCAGATACCAGCTAGAAAAAAAATCCGCTGCTATATAAAATTGTGGTCTCCGTCAAGCCCCAACGTTGGTCAGTCAGCCATTTCGCCAGTCAGTGAGCCAGTCAGTGAGCCAGTCAGTGAGCCAGCCAACCAGTCATCAAGGCAACAGGCTGTTGTCTGATTTTATACTAGAAGCGCAACAAAATGCATGCAATAAAATAAATTGCGAAAAATCACATATTCTGCGCACATGAACGAGTTGCGTGAGATTTCCGCAACCGATAGACGCGGGAATTCTTGCGAGAATTGAGTGTCTTCTGTAGGAGGAGTGACGGAATGAGGTGAAAAGGTAACGAAATGGAACGTTGCGATTTGGCATGATTTGGAATCCAAGGGGAATTGAGTTTTAGTTTGGGGTTTTGTAAAAAAAAAAACAAATTTAAAAACTTGTTAAAAAGTCAGAAAAATGTTTGTATGTCAAGTTTACAATTAATATATAGGAATATCATACCATATCATATACCTATCATACCATGCCATATCATACCATATCATACCATATCATACCACATCATACCATATCATTCCATATCATACCATATCATACCATATCATATCATACCATATCATACCATATCATACCATATCATATCATACCATATCATACCATATCATACCATATCATACCATATCACACCATATCATACCATATCATACCATATCATACCATATCATACCATACCATACCATACCATACCATACCATACCATACCATACCATACCATACCATACCATATCATATCATATCATACCATACCATACCATATCATTCCATATCATACCATATCATACCATATCATATCATACCATACCATACCATACCATATCATACCATACCATACCATACCATACCATACCATACCATATCATACCATACCATACCATATCATACCATCCTTACTGAAGAGAAATGCCAAAAGAGCAGCAAGAAATATGGCGTCGTTTGTTGTCCCTGTCGCTATACTTTTGTAGCGTCCTTATTAACATAAAATAACTCCCTGTATGAATACTATTCTGACATAGAACACAAAATTAGTTCCATCATTATATGTTTGCACAAAACATTTCATTTTCTCTTTAAAACTAAACCATTCGTAGAAATTCCCTTACTGGCCTACGCTAAATTATTCATTTCATTGTCTACTTTAGTTTAAGTAATTATTTAAATTTTCCGCGCACGTTGCCATTGCAGAATTCGCGCAAAAGTCTGCCAACCAACCAACCAACCAAACAACCAACCAGCCAACCATCCAACCAACTCAGCAGCCATCGCGACAGCAAGTCAACCAGCAACATGAGTGCTGCCTGCACTGTGCGATTAAATTATTGACATTTTTCTTTTGCCTAGTCGTGGAATTTTTAGTGATTTTATTATTTTTATAGTTTTATTTTTTATTTAATAATGTCTGTCTAACATTTAACTTTGTAGGCTGTTTATATTTTTATATCATTTCCTTTTTTGCAAAAAAAAAATCCTACGATATTTTCTATTTGTTTCGTGCACTGCTACATTTTTATCGCATGCGACTTTGTCTGCCATAACATGTATGATTAGATTGTCGTACTAGCAGAAAAATTTTGGTAATTATAAAATGTTGCAAAACATGCTGCCAGACGACGCGACGAGAAACAACGAACCAGTGGGTGGTGCGTTTGGCGTTGACAAAGTGACGTTAGTGCGGTGCGAACGGATTTATCAAATGGTCCATATTAATTTATATTCAATTGTAGTTCATATTATATAGCAGGAGATTATTAATTATGTTCGCTATTAATGAAAACAGTTTGCACTTTATTGATGACAGTTTTTATGTGATTATTTTGGTTGAATAATAGTTTTAATAGAAATATTTTCATATGAGTTATGATAAAACTTCAATGACTTCCCAGCAAACCAAAAGATAAATTCAATGAATTCCCAGCAATTAAAAACGTATTTTAACGATATCATTTATAGATGCTATTATTATTTTCTATAGTCAATATTGATATCAAAATAATAGGGTTACCGTTCATTTCAAACCTTCAAACCGTATCTTTGTCATTAAAAAAATGGAGTTAATATCACACAAAAATATTCTGCAATTGGGTTTTTCCTTTTATATTAAACATGTCAAGATTTCATAACATCGCTATTTCTTTTTAACTTCTAGTAAAACCTTGATTTGTACATATATATTATAAATAATTAGTTTATATTAGTATATAATATAACAAAAATGCAATATTTTTATAAATAATAGAGATCGTAAAGAAAATATTCCATAAACTTTGCATTTCACTTTAATTACATTCATTTTTAAAACCGAATTACCTATATCTGAACATTACTCGAGACAAAAGTTCTGATAATTTTTAGAAATATTTCCGACAAAAACTCAGATAAATTGAAGTATTATGCCTGCTAATGCTTCATTAGCAGGCATACATTTTCATGAAACTTTAAAGGCAGATTCCCGGCATATTTTGGGAATGGGCAAAAAACAGACAGCTTTCCAACTTTTGTCTGCTTGAAATATTTCGAAATAATAAATTTATATTGTGAACGGTTTCAATTTTAAAAAATTATATATTTGAAAGGTTTAAATTTTAAACAGATATTTGTAATTTGTGGTATTAATGAAATTCTATAAACATTGATATTTTGCTGAATATATAAAGTTTATATTAATATAACTAATGTTCATATTAGAAATTCCCTATTGCGGCAGGGTTCAATATTCATCTCCTTGTCAAAATTTTTACTTGAGATTTGTTTGAATATTTATTATTTTAAATATATTAGGTAGGGGAGAATATCGACATGTTCTAGTTTTCGATAGAAATTAGAATTTAAAGTTCTGTAAATTTATCAATGCAAATATTGTATAAAATTAAATCAGTTAAAATAAAACCTTTTCGAAGTCAATACAATTTTTGTTGTTAACAATTTTTCTATCAAAATGAATATTCTTTATTCAGAAAGGTTTAAAGCCTCAAACTATGTGAAAGTCCAGTAATTTTTTATTTTTAATTTTTAATGAAATTGTTTGCGGTACATTTCGCCCTATAAACCACAATATCAATGAAATGAGCCACACAGCAACATGTTGATATGGCATGTTACACTGCAACATGTTCGAGACGCGGGCCATGTTCAAATGTACAATGTGAGTGTACAAAAGAGAACCAGAGCATTAATGAGAACAGAAATTCAAATTGCAAAATAAATATTAAAATAAATTCATAAAAAAGATGCAACAAAGGATTTGCTAAATTAAATTTTTTGTGAATATTTGAAATTTTAGTGTTAAACAGATTTTTAAATAAAATTTCGAATTTAAACAAAAATGAAAAACTTAAATTTAAATAAAGCGAAATTAATTCAATTATTTTTAAAGTATTTTTTTTATATATTTTTTTTTCTTAATTTTTGTATAGCTTTATTAATTTTTTATTTGTTTCTTTATTTCTTTATCTTTATTCATTTATTTATTTATTTATATTTTTGTATTAGATATTTTTAACATTTTCTTCATAATACTTATAAAATATCCTCTGTTAAATTTGTTGCTCCAATAAGCAATCGCCCCCCGTTAACATTTTTGTTTAACAGCAACACTGCTTCGGCTCCACAACGAGAACAAGTTCTTCGGCAGTGGCAACAAACACGGCCGAAGCATGCCGAAACAGTTATCTCCACATTTGGCAGCACTCAACAATTCAGTTGCAAGAAAACGGCGCGTGCGATCGGACGTAAATCGGACTAAAATGTTTGTGAACAAAAAGTAATGAAAAAAAATATAAAACACCAAATAAAAGTAATAAAAGCTGTGAAAACTTTTGTTGTTTCTGTGTGGAAATCAAATCGAAAATAAAAGAAAAACACGAAACTTTAAGCGGAACTTGTTTTGGCTAAAATTGCAACGACGCGACGCCAAATTCTGGCGAAAAGGCATCATATTTTTGCAAAATTGAAAAATTCTTAAATTTGCAAAATAAAATTAAAAAAAATTAAATAAAAAAAAAGTGCTGAAAGTGCAGAAAATGTAATGTAAAATTTTTTGCAATAATTTGTGTTTTAATTGAAACTTTTCTGTCGCTGTTGTGCGATACAATCAGCAGCAGCAGCAACAACATTAACGTCATCCTCGCAAAAGCAAACGCGTCGCGTTCGCTTGCGTTTGACAGGCATTTTAATTAATACGACCACGATCGATGCGGCTATCGACATTGCGCTCTTTCGAACGGCGGCGGCGCGCGTTCGTTTGTTTTTGCGCATACGCGCGCGTTTGATTGTGGCGCATGCGTGCTGAACTGAGCCTGCCCCAAGTGTTGTTTTTGTGAAATGAAATTAGAAATGAAACGCAAGCAAATTCTTTGCAATTAATGCGAAATAAAGATATATGTGATCATAAATTGTTGCTGATCTGATTTCGTTGTGCCGCCGCATGTCGTTTATTTGTTGATTAACTAACTCAAGTTGACAAATTGTGAAATTTAACAAAAACAAAAAAATTAATAAAAATAATAAAAATTTAAAATGCTTTCAAAGTGTGAGAATATTGTTAAATATTTTATAATTATTAGAATTAAACAAAATAACTTAATATTAAAATTATACTAACAAATATACGATTTAGAACTATGTAAAAGATGAATTTTATTTAAATATAAAAATTTAATTTTTTACGTAAATTTAAATTTTTAAAAAATTTATTATATTTTATATTAAGGAGATAATTTGATTTTGAACAAGTTTAAATTTGTCTCAGATAATATTTAAATGTTTTATTAAATTTATATTTTTGAAAGGCTTTAAATTTTAAACGAAATTTTCAAATTGTGATATTGATAAAAGCCTACAAAAATTGATATTTCTCTGAATTTGATATAAAATGTTATAAATATAACTAATGAAATAAATGTAACTTTTTTCTAATTGCAATTAATATTAGATATATATTATAAACATATTCTGTACAGATTTCATAAATTTATTATAAAAATCGTTCCAGTTTTCGATCGATCTAAAATGTTTGTACTCGATTTTCTATACAAATATTGAGTATTGAATCAAACTGAAATTCGGAAAATATCCGTATTAAAATTAAAATGAAGTCTGTTCATTATTGCACAAAATATGTAAAAACAAAAATGAAATTCAAACATTCAAAACATAAATGAAATTTCTACAAAATTTTATATTTTTCTAAATGTATGATAAAAATTCCAAAATATACGATATAAATCGTATTGTCAACGCTTTCGATGTCAATTCATAAATGTTTGTATTTCATAGAAAAATAAAAAAGAGGATAAACGTCCATTCATTGGTGAAATAATTGTTAATGATTATCAGAACATGTCTGTCTTACACAGAACAAAATTAAACCAGTTGGGAAGGTTGATCACATGGGAAAATTTTAAGTAGGTGTTATTATGATAGTTAGGATTTTTAATTATAGTCGGTCATTCCTGAAAATAACTACAAACTTTCTATCGCTGAAGAATTTCCATTCATTTGATACCCATATTTACAAATGAGTAGGTGTACCTAATTTCGATTTTTGTTTTGGGAACCACAAGTCGCTTCGCCGGAAAACGTTATTTTCATATATTTGACCAAAAAAGTTTACCTAAGCACGTATACAGTAAAATTGATCTGTAGATGTAAATTTTATATGAGGTATTTGAACATAAGTGGTCAGGTCACAATAGACAGATACAAAAGACAGCTTAGATATATAAGTAATCTAAATCTAAAGTTTCATTGCTCTAGCTCTTCTACTTTTTCCGTAATAGTGATTTCAACAGATAGACAGAAGGACAGACGGACATCGCTTAATCGACTCAGGAGGTCATGCTGATCAAGAATATATATACTTTTCCATACCGGAGATGCTTTCTTTAGGGTATTACAAACGGCGTACCAAACTGAATATTCCCTTTCACTCTTAGTGTAGGGTATAATAAAAAAAAATAAGAATCATCGTTCATTTATTCTATATTTCTGCCAAATACACAACCAAATTTTAGTTTGTAGCAGGTTATCAAATTATGTGGAATTTTAAAAGCAGATTTCAGTTATGTTTTGTGATTACCAGCCTACAAACTACGTCTTTGTCTGCTTAAAATCATTCGAATAAATCTCGACAATTTTCAGGAATATTTTCAGCTATTTTTTCACATACATAAATGAAAGTTTGTGGAAATTTAATAATAACAGCTTTCGAACATAATTTCTAAACTGCCTTGAGCCTTTCAAAAATATTGTCTTGGGAATGTTTAAAAATTTACTCAATCCAAGACAATATTTCTGTAATTTTCCATGAATATTTGAGGCATATTTCCGGCAAACACACAGATAAATGAAAATTTGTAAAAAGCGTATGTCAGTTTATCAAATGTTATGAAATTTTAATGGCAGATTCCTAGCATATTTTGGGAATGAGTAAAAAAAAACAGCTTCTGATATACTCACTCTTTAAAGTCTTTCGAATATATAGTTCTAATTATCCTTCAGCCCTTCCAAAAATTTAGATTAGGGAACTCACAATAAAATATTTGCAATATGTCCGGAATATTTCTGGCAAATACACAGATAAATGTAAGATTTTGGGAAATTTTGTAGAATTTTAAAGGCAGATCCATGGTATATTCTGTGTAGGCATGAAAGTAGGCAACTTTTGATACAAACTGCCTCTTTATTTTTGAATTCTAAAATTCCCTGAGCGTGCCAAAAGTTTGGACTCGGAAACTCTTTTCAAAATTTTGTCTAAGGTACAGAAAACATTTGTTTTAAGCATTGATAGTTATATAAAATAAATGTTTTAGGCAAACATACTTCTTAAAAATCAAAATTTCAAATTGTTTTTAAATTAATTCCAGTCTATATATTCTATAATTAAATTATTTATATAGAAAACATATTGAAATTAATTAAAATTAAAAACAAACAAAATATTACAACGAATAACTCATATTACATATGTATCAAATATTTTCTAAGGTTCAAAAGTCCACAGAGTTCAAAGTTATAAACAGCGAAATTTCTTAAGAACACTTAGCTCAAAACACTTTAACGCGTTCTTTAAATATATTTTTTTGTTTTTCTCTGCTTTTTACCATATGAAAACTTGTTTTTTTTTTCATTTCGTTTTTTTTTATATCGCCTCAATGAACGTCTAATTTTTCTTGTACTTGCCTACTTTGCAAAAACGACACTCGACCATTTAATCATCTTTGGTCATTTGTAGCTGACTCATTCGAACCATGGTTAAAGTCTAAGCAGAAAGTCATTGAAAACACTTAGAAAAAGCCGCCTTTATTTTGTATTTTTTTTGTATTTCTATTATTTTAAAATCAGCAGCAGCAAATGTAGGCAATAAAAAGTGATTAATTACTCTGTGATTTATTTGCCGCTTAAATGGCAAAGACGCACATAAAAAAGAAAAAAAATCTGTATAAAAACTGTGTATAAAAAAATAAAAAAAAGTTTAAATAATTAAAAAAATACGCATATAAGCAAAGTTTTTGAATTATTGCGCAATTGGCGGCCGTTTTAATTAAAAATGTGAATACTTGCAGAGTTTTAACCAATTTTCTAAGTACTCTATAAAGTTGACTTGATGCTATATACAATTAACATTTCTATAAGTCATAGTAAAGGGTTTTTCAATAAGAGCGCTACAAAAATTTTTTTCAATGGTTTTTCAACAGGGACGCTACAAAAGTAGAGTGACAGGGGCAGAAAAGGACGCCATATGCCGCTCTTTTGACATTTCTCTTCGCTCTACTTTTGTAGCGTCCCATTTGAAAAACCCTGTAGTTGGCGCCAAATGTTTATTAATTAAAAAAGCAAGTCAATTTCAAATTAAATTTTACATATTATTAAGAAACTTTTTCCTAATAATATTTCAAGCTCCATTATCCATTCTATAAAGAATCTGTTTTCTGGTGCGTGTATTTATTTATTCATCTTCAAATGTAATGATTTAAGAAACGCACCACTGAGAAGTTTAAATATTGACTATGTGTGTCAAAATCAAGTTTATTTAAATATACTTGAGAAAGTGCTGACAAAGAATTCACCGTATCTGAAAAACAAATATTATATTGATTAAGAGAATTTAAAAGTCTGAATGGTTATTTGAACATTCCAATATTAAAAAAAAAAACATCAATATTATGATTTTATTTATAAATATTATGAATTTTTTCACCAACTACAGATTCATCATATTGATGTTTCATTCATTGAATTGTAATTTGATGTTTTCAAATTTCCACACAAAAATGTGTCGTATAAAGTTTATGTTATTTAATTCTTAAATACTACTTGCTTGTTTTATATTTTTTTTTAAATGAATTAATCGATAAGTTTTCCAAAAAAAATGCAATATTATTCGAATTTTTTTTTTATTCAAATTCGAACAAAAAAAATATCAGAAAAAAAATTGTCCGAAAAACATTTTTTTTTTCAAAAATAAAATGTATGAAAAAAAAACAATTAAAAAAAATATTTTTTTTTTTCAAACATTTTTTTTAAATATATTTTTTTATAAAAAGTTGTAATTATAAATAATCGAGCTATCGAGCAAGTATGGCAAAAATGAACGAAAAATATATATTTTGATTGAAATTTGGTTTGATGAACAGAATTGTTCAATATGATGCACATATATGTTGTATTTTATGTATTTGTTCGTTAATATGATGAGACGTATTCTTACATCATATTAAAGAACACTTTTTCGGTAATTCATCATATTGATTATAAATATTGATAATTTATAGTTCTCAATGTTATGAATCGTTCTGATAAACGATTTTCATCAATATGATTATTTTTAATTGAAATTTGGTTTGATGAACAGTATTCTTCAATATGATGCACATATAGTTTGTATTTTATGTATTTGTTCATTAATACGATGAAAAATATTCTTCACATACAGTTTATCATATTGAAGAACACTTTTTCGATCACTCATCATATTGATTATGAATTTATAATACTGATAATTTGGAGTTATCAATGTTATGAATCGTTCTTCAATACAATGAATCATGGTTTGAAGAACGATATTCATCAATATGATGATTTTTTTTACTGTATATGACTTTTCCAGAAACAACTAATAATAGTTATGTCTGTGCTCTAGTATTAATACTTCAATATTACGAATTATTCATTACTTATTAAGAATTTCTTGTACTTTTGAACTGAGAATTAATTTAAAGAGTCATCCTATCAGAAAAAATGACCTACAAATCAAAATTGTATATGTTCAAGATAAGAATAAATCCCTTTAAATTTTGTTGGACTCTGTTCGAAAAATGTTTTATTATGTACCTCATTAAGTAACAAAAGCTTCTGAAGATAGAGATGAGTTATCTTAATTATATAAAACACAATTTGAACATGAGACAGGTGTTTGCAGTAACTTGTGAAACTTAAGAGTTCAGAATGTTAATTTAAATTGTGTATTCTGTAAAGATACTAAAGATAAGCAGGGCGAATAGCAGCAATATTTGTTTTAAATAATGCAATAAATGCATAAAAAATGCTTTCATATTTTAATTTAATTATTTTGAACAGTCACTTTTATTATAGAAGTTATTTGAAGAAATGTTTGCTAATGAGTTCAATATTTTTTTTAAAAAGTACAGACATTACTAGGAATTTAATTACGATTATTAGTCACTTTAAACTCATCAGTTGAATATCAACAAATTAGCACTAATTCAAAACAGATCACGCAGTTGCATTTAATTTTTATTTGAAAACAGACAGTGAACTCTTTTGTTTAAATTGTGCATTGAAGTCGGGCACACTTCAACGTAACGCTTGTGTACTAACTGACGTTTATTTGCTCGCATTATACGAGACGTTGACAGTCAGCCAAACGGCACCCAGTTGCAACGCGTCGACGGAATAGTAGTTATGCCGCTCAGATAAGCCAGATCTTATCGCGCACATGTTAATATGGAAGAAGAAAAAAATTAAATGGCATTAAAATTCCAAAGATGCACATAATTATGAAGACTTAAAATAATAAAAAAAAATACAAAATAAACAGAAAGCTGTAATAAACGCAGTTTTGTTGAAAGTCTGGTAAATATCTCATCGTTGGCAAATGTTGTGCAATATTAAATATATGTAGATTATCACATAAATAGAAAAATATGTGTACTGAATAATAAATCTTTTCTAAGATATGATAAGAATTTAAAGGGCACTTTTTAGAAAATTTTACATATTTTAAGTTTATCCACAGAAAAAAATATACATCATATTGATGAATTCCGTTCTTCAGACCATGATTCATTGTATTGAAAAACCATTCATAATATTAACGAAAAACGACATCAATGAAATCAATGAAATCAATGAAATCAATGAGATCAAAATATGAGGAACGCTTGCTCATTGTCGGAAAGGCGTTCTTCAATATGATGAACTATATGTGAAGAATATGTTTCATCATAATTTTGAACAAATACATAATATACAACATATATGTACATCATAGTGAAGAAAGCTGTTCATAAAACCAAATTTCAATCAAAATATTTATTTTTTGTTTAAAAATTTATTTTATTAAATCATTTTTTTTCTTTTTAATTTATTTAAAAATGTTGTTTAATAAAAAATTTAAAACAAAATTTAGTTAAAAAAAAAAAATGTTTGGATCATTTTTTTTCGATTTTTTTTTTTTTAGGATTTTTTTTTTTTTTAATAAATTTATCCACATTTTTTTTATGAAAAATGTCTCATCAATTAATTTATTAAGAAAAAATATATTTAAATAATTTGCAAATAAAAATATGATGTTCGATATATATAATGTTCATATATATAATACATTCAATCATCAATATGTCATTTAATGAACGGTGATATCAATATGATGAATATGAAAGTTGTTAGAAAAAATCATAATATTTATGAATAAATTCATCATATTGATGATTTTTTTCTGTGTCGCAGTGAGGAGCTCGAAAACATGCTTCTCCAAAAAATGTCAATGTTAATAAAAGAAAATATGTTGGTTTTAAAGTGTTTACAAAATTTAAAATATTAAAATAAATACGATTTTTCACTTATACCTTTATTTGAAAAGTCATAAATTTCCAAGAACGGATCAGTCGTTTCCACCAATAAAATCACTGTTTGGAAAAAAATGCGCTTAAAGTCTCAAAAGCAATTCACACGTAGTAAAAAAAATTAAACAAAAGTACGTATTAGAATTAAGGTAAAATCATACATAACGAAATTGAAATAAGAAAAAAATATTTTTTGGAAATCCTGAAATCGAAAAAAAAAATTAAAAGAATAACATAAAGTTTCTCTTTTTTTTGATATTAAACTTAATGGAAATAATAAAAATATTTAAACATTTATCACATCGATATCTTTTTCGAAGTAAACTCAAACCTTGATTATTTTATCTTCGATATTGTTCCGATTTCGAAAAATTTCTCGTACCGAGAAAACTCCGACACAACACATCGATATCTATCTACACATAAAAAATCTCACCAAAAATTTTACCAACTACCTGGATTAATCATATTGATGAATTCATTCAATGAATTAAAATCGTATTTTTTAAATGTTTTTCATTTTAAATATTTTTTTAAAAATTTAATTTCAAACAAACATTTGTCTACATTTACACATTTTTGTATTTATTTATAATATTTAATTGCTAATTATTCGAAGACCCAACTTCATCATATTACTGAAAAAGTGAACATCATATTGAGGAATTTTGTTCATCAAACCATATTAATTTAATATCATAAATCTTATAAGAATTATAAATACGTAAATGTGTAAATGGAGACAAATTTTAATTTGAAATTTGATGTTATAAAATATATTGAAAATGTAAAACATTGAAAAAATACGATTTCAGTTCAATGAATGAAATCATCAATATGATGAATACTGATTGTTGGTGAACATTTTTTTTTATGCACCACGAGGGTCATTTTAATGCGTCACGAGAACGGGTTCGATATCGAGTGATTTCTCCATCTACTCGCATTGATCTCGCAACGATATCGATATGAATGACATACTGGGTTGATACCTTAATAGAGATCGATATTCGTTTAAATTTGTTTTATTTTTAAAATCATGTATAAACTGTTTCGGTTTTTTTAACGTTTTACCATATATGTTAAATGAAATATAAAAATAATCCATACTTCTTTTTCAAAACTTTTTAATTCCTTTTCTGGCGCCTACCACAAGTCATCAAAAACAAACGTACCCGCACATGATTGATTTCTGTTTCTCTGTCTCTGTCTCTACGGTACAAAAAGTTATGTAAACATGCTTAAACCTACGAAAAAAACATGTTCACCAACAAAACAAATTGCATACCATCTGACAATACTCAAATTCTCACCATAACTTCAAAAAGAACTCGCAAGAAATCCCTTTGCAACAAAAGTTTATTTTTTAATGTCGTTCGTTTTTTACTAAAATACAAAAAATAAAACTACAAATAAAACCGCAACAAAATGAAAACACACAAAAATCTGCTAAAACATACATAAATCTTTGACTGTTGGCTACGGCACAGTTCATCTCAAAAAAAATGTATTCTTCTCATACGAATTTTTGGTATTTTTCGTTGGATTTGTTGCATCCGAGTCAAAGACCAAGATCAAAGCAAAAGCCGTACACAGTACAAAACAAATAAATATACGCCAAACTTGAGAAAACATACAAGTTTTTTGTAAAAATAAATAACTTTGTTACGTACTGTTTAATATTGTAGGGAAGGATACAAATTGCATCATAGAAAACATGCAGATGATCGTACAGGAAACATGTGAAATAATATTGTGAGAAAAGCTTTTCAAAAATAGAACTAGAAATTATTAAGAGTTATTCCTCTTAACTATAATTTAGAGAATCTTTTATTGAGGTTTTAGTACTACTGATACTCGAACAAATTTAATTATGATTTAGTGCAGTAAAAGGTGTTGAAATTTTTGATTATATTTGTTACGCGGATTCCGAAAATGGTCTCAATTGGTTTTAGTTTTTGAGTTATAGAGTTATAGTTATTTATCAGTTTCCGATTATTATACTCTTTTTATACTCTACGCCATGAGTATTGGTATTGAAAATGGGAATGCTCGGTCGATTGTGACCTGTGACCAGATCACTTATGTTCAAACTACTCATATAATATTAACACCTACATCGATGGTCTCCGAGACATTGCAAACTGGGAAAATAGGTTAAACATTAAATATTCCCATCATGTTCAAAATACTTAAAGATATTGCTCCTATATAATGATCTCCAACAACCCAATCGAAATATCTAATGCCAAACATATCTCCTATTCTTAAAATATGCGCTACATTGAAACCGGTTTTCGCAAGTATATAAAATTTCCTTTTATTTTTGTTCAACCCACCTGTAAGATCACTTTCAAGCTGCCGCTTCTTTTGCCAAAACCCACTCATCATTCGATTCGATTGATTGTATGGTTAGTATATTTATTTTGTTCTTCACTCAACCACGCTAGCATCACAGCAATATTCAATCTTTCCGTCTTATCTGTGCCAATCAATGTTGTACCGTCTCATGATGATCTGATCTTATCACTAATCAAAATGCACTGCCTCATGCATAAAATTGACTTTGATCGAGACTGGAAACTGGATCGATCGGTGGATCGATGCGCAAATCAGTGTGCGATCACTTTGGGTTATTTACATTGTTTGTTGTGGCAATTGTTGCAACGTTCTGCAACGGCCATCAAGATCAGACGAATGTATACAAATACCTGATGATCATGATGTTGCCCTGCTTGCTTCTGATGATTTGACTTTTGTTAATGATGATCTTGATCATAATGCGACCCATTTCATAATAATAATATTGTTGAGAGCCCAGTGTTCAGTGTACGTTGATTGTGATGATCATCTGAGTAGTCGGAGTTTTGACGATCGTCTGCTGCAATGATTTATGATTGCAGCGTAAAATTGTGATGTGTCGGTTGGTGTAACTTACATTAGGGTGAAGGTTAATGTATTTAACAAAGATTTTTGAATTATTATCTTGTCTATATAGGCAGTCTTAGCATTTTAGTATTTTTTTTGTTGGTTAGAAAATAAAGTATCAATTTCATGGTTTACCATAAATGTCAGTTGTCATTAGTTATGCGCTACTATTCTACAGTTTTTTCTTATTTTATTTATTTCGTGTCTTTTTATTTTTGATTTCGGAACATGTCGCTTTTGTTTAGGCTCAATGAGGTAGAAGAATGCACTGACAGTTCGCTGGGCTACTCCATAAAATAAAGGAGCCTGGCGCCATTTTAATAACCTACTTTATTTTAGGCAGGCATTCGGATTTCTTCTTCACTCTTTTTTTAATTTTTTTTTATATTTGGTGTCTTCTCTTCTATGTCTAACGTTCTTCGGGCAGTAGCACTTTTGGCAAAAAGTTGCAGAACGTGTTCCTGCGCCTTCATAACTCTTTTTAGCGACTGCTAATGATGGATTAAATCTTTGGCGTGCACAGTGACAAATTTTGCCCAAAAGTCTCGTATAAAACGAATATGATTTATAATTAAAAACCAGACACACGTTATATTTTATATCACGAGACCTAATTTTCAAGGTTTCAAAAATAGGTACATTCCACAAAGGGATCTGTATGATATATCAGAACGTAAATAAATCAATATATTAAAATCCTGATACATAAAATAACGAAATTGGAAAAACCTTAGAAAGACAAAACCATTTGGTCGACATCTCGGAACAGTCTCGAAACGATATTGAGTCAAACAGCAAACTGGGAAGTCTCGTGCCGAGAAAATTCCGACGAAACGCATCGATAGCTATCTACAATGTAGGTCCAATTTGACACTCGATATCGCTACGTAAAAGTGTCCGATATCGTGTGAATTCTCTTTCTTCTCGCATTGATCTCGTAACGATATCAAACGAATGGCATACTGGGTTGCATATCGGAGTTACTCGGTGATCGAAGTTTTCTCGAATTAAAAGCGATATCACTACTAATTTTAAAAATTATTCGTACAATAAAACTTAAAGAAAAGATACGATATTTAAATATTTATCACATCGATAACACATGTTTTTCGATGCGATATCGATCCAGAATCGTGGTTTTCTCGTTTCAAATAAACTTCATTATCTCGTTACGATATTTGAGTACATCTTAGAATGAATTGCAGTATAATATCGATAGAAATCGTAATCGAGATCGAGATCGAATGAATTCCACGACATCACAATACAGTCACGAAGCGATATCGAATCGAATGGCAGACTGGAAAGACAGTCAGAAACATTTTTTGAATATGAGTAGAAAATTGGTTTTATTATTATATACTATGATGATCAATACAATTTTGTATACATTTGAACCAATTTCTAAACAAGAGTTTCAAACATCGCAACTTCGAAAAACGTGACCCATTCCATCGATATCATAATGAGATTAATGTGAGTCGAGTTCACAGGATATCGAACACATTTTCGTAGCGATATCAAGCGATTTCGTAGCGATATCAAATTTGTCCTACATGTTAGGTAGATATCAATGCGTTCTGTCGGAGTTTTCTCGATACGAGAAATTTATCTGAATCTGAACGATGTCGAAGAAAACAATTATCAAAGTTCGAGATTGCTGCAAAACTTCAATGATCTATACTTTTTATAATTTCCCACGTGATCTTACCTTCCAGTAGGTTCTAAATTCCGCTAATTTTTTATAAGTTTTCGAAAAATTCTTCAAAACTTTCATCCTCTTATTCTCCTATTTTAGAACTCTATATTAATCATGCAGACAAAAAAAGACCAGTAGTCCCCGTGGCTGTAGCTACTAATTTTCATGCAAGTCTCTCACTCTCTTGTGTTGCTCAAGATCAAGAAACTATCAAACGATCAAAGCTGTAGAAAAATCACTTAATCGTCATTTCAGGCAGGCAGGCAGTCAGTCAGGCAGCTTGCTTGTTAACCTCGAGCCTCATCATCGTCATGTTCTTTTTTTCACAGACAGTTTGACTGTCGAATAATGATGCTGCTTGTTCCTCTTCTAAGTAGCTAAGTGATCCTCAGCGGTAGCAGTAGCAACAGCAGCTGTGTTGGTGATCAGTGATCTGCACAAACGTTATTTACTCTTTAAGCCTTTAAGAAAACAACTAACGAGCCATAAACATGCAAATAAAAACGATTTACAACGATCGAGTGATCTTTTGAGATCGCGGTGATAGTTTTTAGTTTTTTCTTAGTTTTTTTTTTTGTAACTTTTTTTATATTTTACAACATTTTTTGTAGTATTTTTCAATTTTTTATTTTGTATTTAAAAAACAATTTTCAGTTTTTCATACATATATTTTTAAAATTTATCGATATCTTTTTTTAAATTTTCTTTACTTTTTTGGTTTCTTATTTTATCTCTTTAATTTTTTATTTTATTTTTTCAATTTAAATCTTTATTTCATTTCATTATTTGCTCTACAAATTAAATTTATTCAGTTTTCTCTTATTTCATGTTTTTTTTGTTATAAATTCATCACAGCAGTCATGCTGATCGATTTGTTTGCAAATTGTCGATGATCTGCTGCTGATCCATCAAACCGGTCATCAAACGATCATGTTGAGCGTCGCACGTTCAGCCTGTCTGTGCTGCAATCTGTCGCTCTGTGCGACTGACCGAATATCTTCTGGTTGCTATTTTCATAATACCTGTCTGTCTGTATATCCCGCTCTGGATTCATGTCTGCCGTTTTGAATGTCAGTTTGTTTCACTGGAATAACGTGTGTCACGATCGGTTGTTCATCTGGCTCTATGGTTTTTCAACTAGAACTTCATATGTTTGGTAAACTGGTGCACTGTTGGATTTTAAAAGGGGATTTTTGGGGTTTTATTAACATTTCTAATATTTTTAATTCAAATTTCCCATTCTTTAAAATGTACGAAATATATCGATTATTCACATTCCAGAACATACTAAGTCACTAAGGGTGATTTTAATATTATTTAATATTTGTATTTTGTATATCTAGATTACAGAATATCTATTTAGATTCTTTTAACCATATCCAATCAAATTTTGGTGCAGATCGGTCAATTCTATCCAAAGTTATAACCAAAAATTTACTTCCAATCAATTGGACCATTCTAAAAAGATTTACCAATTTTTTTATATAAAGTAAAGTAAACGATTAAAATGGTTAAAAACGTTCTTAAACCCCCTTTGCAAAGTCACTTTTTAGTCTTAGCTATGGAATGGAAGATGCGATATGTCCAAGTTGTCGGCTTCTTATTCGGTGAATCTTAAATTCTTAATCCAATTTAAAGAAACACTAATACTTAATCATCATATTCCAATCTTGAACTTTTATTTAAGATTTTCTAATCATTAGGGTAGACTAGGGTAAAGTGGGAAACATTTTGATCTATCTTCAAAAAAAAATATACTTAAATATTTTTAAAATTCTTTTGATGGGTCTTATTACATAGAGTGGTTCGTGATCTAACTTTTTGTATTAACATTATAGAATTTATATGTCTTTTAATTTAATTTCTGGCGTTTTTTGCAAAACAGCTCATTTAGAAAAATCCTGGTGTAAAGTGGGAAATGTTAAAAATTTTACAAACAGGAAAATAGTTTGTTATTTCTGTATTATTTCATGAATATTTGGAACATAAGCAATATATGTATATACAATTAGAATATATAAATAATATTAATTTTATAAAAATATTTAAGAGAATGCAAAAAAAAAAAATGTGAAGGAAAAAAAAAGTTTAAAATTAAAAATTGTACTCAATTAGAATTGCTTAAATAACAATTCGCACCTTCCCAAAAATATCGCAATTTCAATTTACGTTAAATTATTTGCAAAACCATTTTTGTATTTTTAAAGAGATGCAACATACCTGAATTTTAGATATACTTATTGCATTAAAAATGTCCAAATTACACACTTTTTGAAAACAAACATGACCACTCTAGAAGATTTTTTTAATACATTTTTTTTTTACTTGTTCTCGAAAAGTAATAATAATTTAATTATAATCGTGAATGAAAATGTGGATGCCATATTTAGTTTTTTCTTCAAAATTGTATTAACTTGTGAAAAAATTGCAATTTCCCACATTACCCAATTTCCCACTTTACCCCAGGCTCCCCTACTGTAATTCACTCATGTTGAATACCTTCTACAAATATTCTTCTGTCTTCCTTTGTTCACCTATATCCCAATATATAACTTACGATTCGCTTCTTCTACAACAATACCTCCCCCCTTTTGCCTCTATGTATCCTGTACTATATCAATATTTCCACAATATTTCCAGTCCCAATTACATAGCCACCAACAATTGTTGCAAATTGTGTCTAGAAATTCTTTAGCTGCCTTTGGTCATGTAACCAATAATTTTATTTGCATTTTTGCTGTTTTTTTTCTTACTTTTTATCCATTGTAATAGTACTTGTTGTGATTTTTTTACCCTCTTTCTGTCCATCGGTAGGTAGATTATAGTTTATAGATCAATCAATTCGGTCTGAGTTTTGCTGACTTTTTCCCCAGTTTTCGTGGCATGATCACATGTTGCAGTAGTAGAGAGACAGACCACCATCGAGGCCTTTGAGAAATTGCAGAATTATTGGTTTTGCGTGGTGGTTATTTTACTTTGGACTTGCCATGCAAATTTTGTAACCATGAAATTATTACGGTGTATTTTTTGTTTTTTGTGTATTTATTTTTGCCTATATTTTTCTGCTTTTACCAACTTAATTTGTTTAACGACGTTTTTTCTCGGTACTTTGTGTTGTGATATTTTTCGTGGCACTTTTAAGCCGTCGGCTACTTTCTTTAGCAGCCTCACAAGTTGAAGAAAGTATTTTGTGCATTTTTTGTTTTTTTTTTCGGTTGCACCTTTTGTCTCTTCTAAGCACTTATCTGGTAGGATCTTGTGGCGCTGTTCACAACTTCAAATAAGTGATTGAAAATATATAAAATTTTTTAGCGATCGCGACTCATTGCATTTGGCTGCATATTTCATTTTAAACTCTGTGGATTTTTTTAAAGATTTTATCTGTAGAATTTTAATGATCATGTTCATCGTTGATCACAGATTATTTTCCAGTTTTACATTAAAATTTCCAATAAATGTTTTGTGTTTTTTTTCGCCAAGAAAACAATGAAGACTTTATGTTGAAAAGCGCCATTGGCGAAATATTATTCGTTGTTTATCAGAAAATCTTAATGATCATGTCTATGATGTTTTTTTTTTTTCAAATTTCAATTGAGTTAATAACTTTATTAGCAAATTCGTATTTTTTAAATTATAATTTATTTATTGAATACGCAAATGCATTTATTAAATAACAAGACAGAAATTCATTACAATAAAATTTTACAATAGAAATTTGATTTCATTTACCTTCCTTAAATAACATAGAATTTATAGTTTTCTGATATTATTTCAATAGTTTAAGTTATTAAAATTTGTAATTCTATTATTTAGCAAATATCATTGAATAGTACATAATATCATAATTTTGTATACAGAATTAATCTGTAAAACTTATACCACGTATAAAATTTTTCCCTCGTGCAATTCTCACAATATCCCACAGAGAAAAATTCTCACAAATTTCCACCAATTCTCACAAATTCCTAACGTAGCGCTGCATTTGAATCGTATGGAAATTTCTCTCGTGTAAGAAATCATTTCCCACAAGGATAAAAAATTTTCTGCAAAAGTGGCAACTACGATTGTACCTCAAAATGTAATTTTAAAAACGAATTTTTTAAACAACCATGATCATATCTACCCTACTCAAGCCATTCTTTTCGATATTGGAAAAGTACACAAAAAATACCATATAATTAATAACTTTTTATTATTAAAATTACACAAAAGTTTAAATTATTTTTTTAATTGGTAAATACCATTAAATACTGCAAAATGCCATGAAATTTTCATCGAGTTTATATGAAAATATATATTTTTTGTATACTATTAAATCAGTAATTCTCACATTGACCAATTTGAATGAAATTTTATCAAAAAAAAATTTGTCTAAGTGTACATTTTACGAAATTGAATCAATATAAAATAGATAAATAATCAACTATTCGAGATTGCCTCGAAGAATATTTCGATATCGATGTGATAAATGTTTAAATATCGTATCTTGTCAAAAAATTTGAATGAACAATAAATTATAAAAATTATTAGCAAAAATTTCTATCGATGTTAGTTCTACACAAAAAAAAAATAATCGACGTAAATATTGCAACCAATATTAATTGCATTCATTAATCAATCCAGCAATGACATTCACTAATCTAATGAAAACATTTGCTATTCTTTGTTAACTAAGCAATTTTATTCACTGATACACCCAGAAAAAATTCCCTCAAATCCCATTAAAATACGTCAATAGGACAATTATTGATTTATACAAAAAATAAATCTTTTCATGTAAACTCAATGCCAATGTCATGGTATTTTCTAGCTATTTAATGGTATTTTCCGATTAATATAATAATTTAACCTATTGACTATTTTTAATAGTAAAAAACTATTATTTATATAGTATTTTTTTCTGGGTGTATGAATATTTGTACGTCAATGCAGCAAAATTTTGTCGACGCAGTTTTAGCAAATATAATTGCTGAAACTACGCCGACTAATTAATTTTCTGCATTGACGTACAAAAAGTCGTATTAGCAAACTTAATTTCTGATTTACGAAGAGTAGCAAATATTTTCATTAAATTAGTTAATTTCATTGCTGGATTGATTAATGAATGATATTAATATCAGTTGTTTATGTTTACGTCGATTTTTTTTTTGTCTGTGTAGAAAGTAATGAGGCATCTAAGGTCTCCGACACTTGGCAGATTGGGCAATACGATAAATTACTCTAATATAATATGTATATTTTAATGAAGCCCTTACCGTTATTTTTCATATTTTACATATCATGCAGTATTTTTGCCAAAATTAAAACGAAAATTTGTTTATTATTAGAATGCATATTTGTGCTCCATTTCATAGATCATTTAATTTTGTACGCACATATGCGTCTGTATTTCCCAATATTTAGTAATTTGCTAATATTTGAAATATACTTGCAACATTTTGAAAACATTATTTCACATATTTTTCGTTGGCTACGAACTACGGGGGGCGCACACTCAATAAAGTTGTAAATTATTAATTGAATTTTCTATTTTTGTAATACACCTAATACGTGCTGTAGTGTAATCACAACAATGAGTCATAAATTGTATACAAAATGAACATAAATTTATGGAGCCAATTATTTGTGGATTGAAAAATCTTATGAAATTTATCGATATTTTGAATAGACCGAAAATATTGTTTATTTAATTTAAATGGTTTGCTTAATGTTTCTATTCTACACACAGAAAAAAATCGTCTTTTGGCATTAGGTTGGAAGAACGAATAAGTTAGCTGTACTAAATAACTTCCTTCGGTTAAATCAAATGTCTACAAATTTCTTGAAGGACATACACTTGGAATATTAGTCTATACACACTCCTCATGAACTAAATTGTTCTATAACAGTTCGAGGTTGGGTGCAGTACGAACTACAACTCTTTTAGTTTTGACAATAAGAACCGACTAAGCGGTTGCGAGAACTGAATAAGTTGGTTGGGCAGAAAGTGGGTTGGCGCAACAAATCTCTACTATGTGTTTCAATTTTAATTTGTTCTATATATTGAAACCGTTTAGGTCAAAACTTAAGACCATTAACAAAGCTAAGCGAAAATCGATACCAAAATTAAAACATTTTCTGTTCCGGTTTAATTTCCTAGTTTATTTTAATTGATAACCCTTGTCGTTCTACACCAGAAAAAAAGCATTTGATTCACAAAACTTTTACAATATTTATCAATCCATCTTCATGACAAAATATTGTCACAAATTCCAAGAACTGTTAATTTAAAACAACTTCTGCCTTTTTACATTATACGTTTGAATATAGTTTAGACTTGAGACATTTCTGTAGGCCTAATTTGTTGAGAGTAATTCCATATTTATTCGCAAACAAAGATCATATCGTATTCTACGTTAAACCCAAATTGTGACTATAAATTTCTAGGAATCCCAGCTGCATAAAGTTTGAGTAACGCATAAGAAACTCTGTCAAAAATTAGACAAACTGGCTGCCAGATACAGACACTCTATACACAACATGAAACATTAGACAAAATCAACATCGACAACGAAAAAAAAAATATTAAAAAATAAAAAAAAGAATAAAAAACTTAAACTAAACAAAAACTACTTTAGTGCTAGAAAAATATATAAAAAAAGACCACAAGAAACGCACACTAAACGTACTATAGAAAAAGCTTTGAAAATCGTGATGTAATAAATATAAACAAAACAGCTAAATTTACTGAGTTAGGTATATATTTTACACTATGAAAAAGCCCTAAAGGTTTTTGCCAACACTATCTGAAAAGAGTAGAATAAAAAAGTAAACCTAAACTTATTACGAAATATATAGAAAACGAACCGCGTAAGAAGAGAAGTTATTTTTGAGGGCAAAATATAACAAAATCTTAGATATCCCGTGTATTTGTATAAAAACTGAAAACAAAAATGAGATGAGAAGTTGATCTTCATAATTTCTATGAATTGTGCGGCTTTTGTTTGTTTGATCTAATGGTTGTTGTGTGCTTCTTTTGAAAGACAGACTCAGGTATATGAAGGTCAATTTTAAATTAAGTAATAAATTTTTATTTCAATAAATATTTGAAATATATTTGGATTTTTTTCAGGTTTTCATTGAATTAAGATTGATTTTGAAATAAAATTTACTAAACGAAGTATTTTAAACTTGGGAAATGGGTTTCCAAATCTCTAGTAGAAGATCAACCTATTAGGGTAGATATGATCATGGTGAGATCACATCGGTAATGTAACTGATCCGGTTATGACAAAATAGAAATACAATGATCAATTCCAGATCAAACTAATATTTTTAAAATTTGTACTTGGGCATTTTAAAAATTAGGTTTCAATGACCAGATTCTAATCATAGCCCTACAATAATTTCAAAAAATTACCCTTTTTCTAACTTTCAAATTTCGGTAACAAATGAAAAAGAAATCATTAAAGAATTTTTTCTAAAGTATACAATTAACTTCTTTTTAATTGCCTTAATTACTTTGAGCACCTTTGAAATGAACCAATTTGATTGAGAGCAAGTAGTGCTTCGATAGTTTTTGAATAAAACTTATAATGCCTTTCACACATAGCTGTCAGCGTAGCTGTCACTTTGGAATTTGAGAAAAATAAAAAACAACTATTTGAACTTCTGTGTAATTTTGTTACTTCTGAACGTACCAAAACATTAATAGTTTCATGAAAAAATTACAATAAAATACCGACAACAAGCTCTGTCTGTCAAAATTTTGACAGTTCACGGCTAGCTGTCAATTTGACAGCAGCTTTAAAGGCGGCAAATTTGTGATATTATTAAAGTTAATCATTTAATGTATGAATTTCAATACATTTGTTGTGCATAAATTGATTGTACCAGCATTTTTGTTGCTGCTTAAATTTGTACAGATACATTTTTAATATTTTTTAAGTACTCTGTAAACTAAACGATATTTTAACGATAGCCAAACAAGTATAAAAGTATAATTTTCGATCATAGTTTTCCATTTTACCTAAACTTGTTTTCGTATTAAAGGTTTTTTTTACTGTGAATTAAAAAATAAAACTTATTTGTCATCTCATTTTTTTACACTTAATTACTATTAATTTCGTTGTAAACAATTTAATTACCAACCTTTTCGAACGCAACATGTTGCTCGTACTTCGGTCGCCTCCACGTGCGCCACATTTTCTTGCACCTTCGATTAATGCCAAACGAATGAACGATGGAACGGCGACCCAACGTACAAACGAACGCATCCCGACGGGGTGGCTCTTATAAGTGTTGCCAACGCCAAGAAGTAGCAGAAATATGTGCGATTTTTTTTTGTTCACATATAGAGAATTTAAATTTTTATTTTCGTAATTGTAAAAGTCTTTGCAAGTCGTTTTGTGTGTTGCATTATTTAATGATTGAACACAACGGGTGGGCACTCCAGCTGTTCCCTGCCTGCCGCCCTCCGAGGATGAACTAGTTTTTCAGAGGTTTTTATTTTTACTTTAGTTTTGCATTTTTTTTTTAATGAGCTGCTGCAATGCGGCTGTAATGCCTTTTTGATGATGCTGTAAAATCCATTTTATTACATAGCGCATTTTCTGTTGGTCATTTATGTGTGTGTGAAATTACAAAAGACGATTTGTCGTTGACGCCATAAATCAATACGAAATAATAAGGGACTAGAATAGAAATTCATTCCAAAACTTATCAAATTTGTAATTTTTAAATCTGTTTTGTCACAATAATTTAAAACGGAATTATTAGGAATGTTAAAATAGAAACAGAGATGTTCTGTATTCCTTTCGTTTTCATGTCAAATTCGCAAAACGGACGAATTGGAAAAAGGTGTTCTGTAAAACGGACGAAAGAGAGCAATTTCGAATTCACGTTCAAACACCTGATCCATGTACAATTTGAACAAGCAGGATAAATTCAAGTGATTATTCAAAGGATTATTCAAGCCCTTCTCGTGTTCCCTTTTCGGATTGAAATCGGCGGGAAACAGGAAAAACCTTTTTCGAGAACACGGCATTTCGCAATGTTTTAAAAATGTGAAATTGAAAACGTTAAATCGAAATATGGAACATGACATTTCGTTTTCAGTATCAATTTCGAGTGAAAATAGTTAAAAAAATATTTTAATTTAACCATTTTAATGTTTGGAAAGCAGTCTTTTGTTTTGAGATATCGAAATTTTCATTGAAAACAATTTGGTAGTAGAAATTTACCCTATTAGAGAAAACATGATTTTGAACAGATTATGTGGTTTATGTAACTGGACTGGTTAATATAAAACACTCAGTTTTCGATTATGAACTTAGTATAAATTCTATTGAATGCTGGAAAATATCCATATAACTATATTCATACTAAATATTAAAACTTCAATTTAGAATTAATATTTATAAGATTTCGCTTCGAAATATAACATGCAACATTTAAAGTTTTCTAATACAGACCTAATTTTAATTTAAATTAAAACTTTATTTGTTCAAGTAAAAAACGCTTTTTCAACTGAAAAATAATAATATTAAAATAATATTTTAATTTAAATCTGTTCGTGTTTCACATAAATGAAATTTAAAACTAAATTAAAATTTTAATTTTGTCTCAGTCAGCGATATGTTTTAAAGATTCATCAAAAATATATTAAATCATATCATCCTGATAAAATCATCATGTAAATAATTTCAAAAAACCAAAAATTAAAACTCAACAAAAAGTGTGAATAAAAAAATCAACCGGAATAATAAATGTGAGTTAAAAAGTGCAAAATGTGTGCGAACGTGAGGCGTGCTGTCAAAGTGACAGCTATGTGTGCAAAAACAACAACTTCCGCCACACCAACAGCAACAACCACAGCAGCAACAGCAATATCCATACGCAAACAACGTCGACGCAAAAGAAAACAATTCTTCGGCATCAATTTTTCATTGTTGCGCATCTGCCTGTATCTAGTCGTGGGGCTGCAGCTGTTGCAGCCACTGCACGTGGGCAGCAACATGTTGACAACAGCGACAGCAACATCAACAAACACAACAGTAGCAGCAACAACACAAAACGCAGCATTTCAAGATTCAAAAGTTGTGATTGTAAATAATGTAAAAAATGCAAATAGTAGTAGAATTAGTAGTATTAGTAGTAATAAAAATAGTAGTAGCAATAACTACGCTAAAGAAAATGTACAAAATGATGCGCAAAAAATGCGTCGCAAGTTGAGACGCAAATTTGGCACCTCAGCAACAACATATGCACAACGCCAACAACATGCCAGCAACACAACAATGTTGCCCACGCAACAGCGCTATAAAGGCAAACGTCGAAAGCTGTTGCGTCGACCTGCTTTCAATGGAACAACAACAGCAAAACCAACGACAACAACAGTTAAAACTGTTGCGCAGCAGCTACAGCAACAACATAAACCAAAGAATACGCATTTCGTGCAACAACAACATCATCAACAAATCAGCTACAAACAAAATAATATTTTCCAACAACAGCAGCAACATATTGCTGTCAGCGCATCAGCCGCAACCGCTTCGGCTGCTGCTAGTGACAGTGCTGCAGCATTGCCTACAACAACGTTGCGCATCAGCTCAACTATCGATCATCAGTCGTCATCTGCAACTTCGTCGTCTTCTTCATCTTTATCCTCATCCTCTTCTTCCACGTTGTCCTCGTCTGCATTGACAACAACAACTATTAAAAAGCAGCAACAACAACAACAACACCACTTTGGCAACATTAGCCATCTGCAGCATCATAACATCTACGACACAACAACAATACACAATAAAAAGGATCAGTTGCTGATACACGGCAACACGGATATTGTTGTCGCATATCGTAATATTGGCGTTTTGCCACCCTGTCCACCGGGTGTACCGGGCGTTCGTCTGGTGCCGCATCGTTTTGTGCCGGTGCAGCCGACACATCCACCGCAGCAGCAGCAACAGCCGACGACACAAACGCCACAGCCACAGCACCCACACAATCGTCAACAACATACGTATCGACCGCAACATCCTTATCGTCCGCATCATCATCCGCATCAGCAGCAGCAACAACAGCGTCCCAGACAGCGTGGTAAGCAAATAATGTTGTCAATCAATGTTGGTGGGCAGGAAATCCATTTTACATAGATTTTTCAGAAATCTATTTATGAATTTTTACAACCCAGTGGAAAAATTATTAAAATTTTTAAAATTGATTTCAGAGTACGAAACACTTAACTCAGAAATGGTAAAATAATTTTCAAAAACCTGAAAAATTTAAATATCCAATGTACTGGCATTGAAATATTTTTTTGCCATGAAGAAATGAAAAAATAAGTTATAAGAACCAAATTTATTCGGTTAAGACGAATTTTCTCAAAAATTGCATGAGGTTAATTGAACCAACGTTTCAGTGTTGTCACCGAAATACATTTGTTGTAACCACATGTCATTAAAAAAGACGTACCTTATTTTACTATAATGTTAGTCCGCACAACTGCACGTTCGGTTCTCGTAACCTCATCATTGTATTTATCATTCTGCAAAATTGATCTTCGTTCATTTGTTGCAGCGATTGAGTACGTTGTTGTAACAAAAAAAATAAATGACAAGGGCAACCTTAAGTCTATCAGCAGTTCGGTTACCAGTTTCTTGCCAAAAATTATGAATACATACAGAAATAAAGAAACGTCATAAATGATCACAAGTAGGATATTCATTAATTAAGTAATTTTGTGAAATAAATACATAAAAAATAATAAAATTCTAAATTAATTTAATACAAATTGTTAGTGAAACATAAAATAAATAAAGAATATGAAATAATATAATAAATGCATGCGTAAATATGTCGTATGAAAAGATACATGTATTTAATACGACATATTTACGCATCTAATGTACATTTAGAATACTTTACATACATAAATACAATTAATTGCAAGTTGCCACGACCGAATAAAGCGGTTGTTGCAACAGTTATTGGCGCAACGGTAGGGAAATTTAGTATGTTGCCCCAACAAATCAGTTTTCTGTGTTTATATGCGCATGTTCCAGTTTCGATCAAAATCGTATTGAAGTTTAATTTGATCGAATTGGATTTTTCGTTTTCCATTTTATCCACTTTGCCGAGCATATTCCGATCGAAATAGTTTCGAAATTTCAATTCGAACGATTGTTTTTCGGGAATTTGATTTTGTATACAAAAAAAAAAAAAAATTAATAGAATTCAATTCTCTGGTATGTTTTCAATTCGAATTTTGTTGTCCAATATTTAAAATTCGATCGAAAATGAATTCGGATGATGCCCGTATGTTTTCAACCTTATTATTACTCTCCATGAAATAAAATACTCAGATAATCCTTAAATTAAGCATTTAAATAAATATTAGCTAAATAATACTGAATTTTTTAATGATTTATTTAACTGAGTAACATTTGGAGATAATGTTTTATAATTATTATAAATTTTTATTTATTAAATCTGGTACTAAATAAAAAATATTCAAACATTATATGAATTATTATATTATAATTGCATTTTAAATATTTTCGAAAGCACTAAGAATTAATCAAAATTATGCAAATTTTGGCAATTTTCACAAGCACCTGTCGGTCGTGCCTCATAAGTTCAACACTCCCAGAAATATGCAAATACATATTTGGCGGTCCGCACCTTGTGCACTCCAAACGAAAAATTAAAAAATGCAGAAATCGTCAAAAAAAATGTACAGCGACAATCACGACAAAATGTGCGCCCTCATAAATTATGAAAAATAAAAAATAAAATAAAAAAAATCAACTGTCTTCAAATATTTTAATAAATGCAGCTACTGCAGAAAATCTGCAACAAGCAGTTGGAGGTGGCAACCCACAATACATCAAAATGCAGAAGGCGCAAAAAGAGAAACAAGTTAGCAGCTTCACCAGAGGTTAAAATAAAAAATGCAAATAAAAAACAAAAATAAAATAAAAATTAAATAAAATAAAAAAAATAACACAAAAACCTCAAAACTAAAGCATAATAAAAACTAGCTAAAACGTGGCAACACTGCGCTTAAATTTCCTGCGGTTACACGGAAATTTGAGCAATTGTTGTTGGCTTTATGTTGCTGCTGTTTCTTTTTTTCTTTGTTACTACTGCTTTGGTTCAAAATAAAATACATTTTAAATTAAAAGCAGGAAAAGTAAAGCGGCTTTGCATTAAAATGCCGCCGCCACCGCCATTTGAACTTTGAACTTACGAGTGCTGTGATTATTTTTACGTGACGCCGCCATTTTTATTGGATTGCACTTTATTGTCAGCCTCACTTGACGTTGTTGCTCTTGTGGTGACTCTGGCGTTGTTTCTGCTTTTGTTGTGTTTGTCGAAAACGTGATTTTGTTGAATTTTTAGGAATTTTCGCTGAATTTTTTAATTTATTTTTTATTTATGCCATTTTCAACGAAAGCATATATTTCATTTTAGCCGCCTGTTGGGTTTTTTTGTTTTTTCTTTTGTTGTTTTTGTTTCTTAACAATAACAATCAGCAAATTTTACAAACATAACCTGAGCACACAACTTTTACAAAAAAGCTCGTTAGGCTTTGTCGGCGTTTTTCGCCTGTCGACAGAAAATTTCAAAGTTTTAAGGGACTGGCATTATTTTGTATTTTATATTTTTATATTTTTTGAATTTTATATTTTTATATTTTTATATTTTTATATTTTTATATTTTTATATTTTTATATTTTTATATTTTTATATTTTTATATTTTTATATTTTTATATTTTTATATTTTTATATTTTTATATTTTTATATTTTTATATTTTTATATTTTTATATTTTTATATTTTTATATTTTTATATTTTTATATTTTTATATTTTTATATTTTTATATTTTTATATTTTTATATTTTTATATTTTTATATTTTTATATTTTTATATTTTTATATTTTTATATTTTTATATTTTTATATTTTTATATTTTTATATTTTTATATTTTTATATTTTTATATTTTTATATTTTTATATTTTTATATTTTTATATTTTTATATTTTTATATTTTTATATTTTTATATTTTTATATTTTTATATTTTTATATTTTTATATTTTTATATTTTTATATTTTTATATTTTTATATTTTTATATTTTTATATTTTTATATTTTTATATTTTTATATTTTTATATTTTTATATTTTTATATTTTTATATTTTTATATTTTTATATTTTTATATTTTTATATTTTTATATTTTTATATTTTTATATTTTTATATTTTTATATTTTTATATTTTTATATTTTTATATTTTTATATTTTTATATTTTTATATTTTTATATTTTTATATTTTTATATTTTTATATTTTTATATTTTTATATTTTTATATTTTTATATTTTTATATTTTTATATTTTTATATTTTTATATTTTTATATTTTTATATTTTTATATTTTTATATTTTTATATTTTTATATTTTTATATTTTTATATTTTAATATTTTTATATTTTTATATTTTTATATTTTTATATTTTTATATTTTTATATTTTTATATTTTTATATTTTTATATTTTTATATTTTTATATTTTTATATTTTTATATTTTTATATTTTTATATTTTTATATTTTTATATTTTTATATTTTTATATTTTTATATTTTTATATTTTTATATTTTTATATTTTTATATTTTTATATTTTTATATTTTTATATTTTTATATTTTTATATTTTTATATTTTTATATTTTTATATTTTTATATTTTTATATTTTTATATTTTTATATTTTTATATTTTTATATTTTTATATTTTTATATTTTTATATTTTTATATTTTTATATTTTTATATTTTTATATTTTTATATTTTTATATTTTTATATTTTTATATTTTTATATTTTTATATTTTTATATTTTTATATTTTTATATTTTTATATTTTTATATTTTTATATTTTTATATTTTTATATTTTTATATTTTTATATTTTTATATTTTTTTGATATTTTTATATTTTTATATTTTTTTTGATATTTTTATATTTTTATATTTTTTTTGATATTTTTATTTTTTATATTTTTATATTTTTATATTTTTATATTTTTATATTTTTATATTTTTATATTTTTATATTTTTATATTTTTATATTTTTATATTTTTATATTTTTATATTTTTATATTTTTATATTTTTATATTTTTATTTTTTTATATTTTTATATTTTTATATTTTTATATTTTTATATTTTTATATTTTTATATTTTTATATTTTTATATTTTTATATTTTTATATTTTTATATTTTTATATTTTTATATTTTTATATTTTTATATTTTTATATTTTTATATTTTTATATTTTTATATTTTTATATTTTTATATTTTTATATTTTTATATTTTTATATTTTTATATTTTTATATTTTTATATTTTTATATTTTTATATTTTTATATTTTTATATTTTTATATTTTAATATATGTTAATTGTGCGTTTTCCAATTTTTGTTCTAAGAAATTTAAATTTCTTCCACCTTTTTTGCCAGTGTTGCCCTTGTGACCCACACTGTGCGCTTACTAAATGAATCTGAAGCAGCAAAAACTAAAAAGGAACAAAAAAACTAAATTGTTGCATTGCCAAAATATTGCTCACGGCTTGAACTTTGTTTAAAAGAAATGATTTCTGATTTTGTGTTTTTCTTGTTACTTGTTAAATTTTCCCGCCAGTAAAACAATGAGTGAAATTTTGCAAAGTTTTTTTTTATATTTTTGTTATTGGTTGTATTGTGACCACACAGCAAGACCTACGACAACAACAGACTCCGCAAAAAATGCTGTCAGCACTGTTGATAATTTGTGGCTGCAACTGTTGTAGGTTTCAAATTTCAAGTAATGCATTATGTTGTGAAAACTAATTAAAAATGCATTTGTTATGTTGTTTTCTTTATTTTTTTAATGTGTTTTATTGTTAGTTTATTGTTTAATTTTTTATAATTTATTATTTGAGTTGATTTTTAGATGTTTCTAAGTTTTTAGTCATCATTTATATTTATGTTAAATATTACCATTAAAGTTAACATTTTCAAAACAAATATGTCTGAAAATTGCTAAATAAAATAGTAATGTAAAGGCGTTAATTGTTTGTTTTTTTAAGCACCTATCGATTGTCATCATTATTTAAAAATATTTTGTCAAAAAATTTTCAGGCAAATAACAAATGGCAGATTAATATTTCGAAAATTATTTTTAAATAATGATGTCAATCGATAGGTGCTTTGAAAACAAACAATCAATGCCTTTAAATCACTATTATATCTTGCACAATTAGAGTTGTAGCAAAAAAAAATCGAAGAAAATCTTGCCATGCCGAAAAGGCGAATCTTTTAGTTTGTTTGCTATAACTCTTTATTAGTGCAAGATAAAATAGTGATGTAAAAGCATTAATTAATTGATTTGAAAGCACCTATCATATTGCGGCATTATTTATAAAAAAATGCCAAACATTTTCTAAAAATTAACAAAAATATGTTTTACAATAATGATAGTGATCGATAGGTGCTTTAAAAACAAACAATTAATGCCTTTACACCACTATTTTATGTCATACCAATATAAAGTTATGGCAAAAAAACGAAAAGATTAGCCCTTTTGGCATGTCTTTTGTGGTTAGAAATATCCAACAAAACCACACACGATTATGGCACAGTATACTTGAGGAAAAACTACATTCAAAAATGTAAAATAAAAACGCAAATGTCAAAAATTACACATTTGTCCCTTTGGCATGACAGTGACGATATTAGAAAATGTAATTTACTATTAAAGGTAAAAATGTTCAATTGTAAAATGTTCGTATAATCCGAAATCCCTGGTTATATAGTAATTGATATAATTGCATAGGTAAAGAAAAAAATTTCCAAAGATTTATGTTTGGTTCAGGCACCCCCAGAAACTCTGTCAAGGATATTACTTTAAAATACAACATTTGTGTTGCCTATTTGTGATACCTAAACTTTAGAGTCAAAAATCGTCTAAACTGACATACCTGAGTGATTAATGTTCACATTGTTGGGTAGCCAATGAAATCACATATCCTACAAACTATGTTTGGTCCGTGAAAATCTTCCAAAATATAATCAAATTGTATTGAAATGCGTATTTGAAAATGTTGATTAGTATTAAATATAACATTTTTAAAAGACACATTCGTATAATCTGAATGTTCGTATAATCCGAAATCCCTGGTTATATAGTAATTGATATAATTGCATAGGTAATGACAAAAATTTCCAAAGATTTATGTTTGGTTCATGACCCCAGGAAAATCCGTCAAAGATATCACTTTAAAATACAACATTTGTGTTACCTATTTGTGATACCTAAACATTAGAGTCAAAAATCGTCTAAACTGAAATACCGGATTGATTAATTATTCACATTGTTGGGTAGCCAATGAAATCACATTTCCAACAAACTAAGTTTGGTCCGTGACCCCCCGAAAATCTTCGAAAATATAATCAAATTGTATTAAAATACGTATGTTGGACCCTCCAGAAATTAGATCCCAACGGTAACATAAAAAACTAGTTTTGTGGTATTTTATAGTAGAGATGGGCGCGTGCCTGTTTTTGATGGCACGGACATGCACGGGCACGCCGATAGGTGACACGCACGAGCACGAGAATCACGATAAAACACGGGATTTTAAAAGACACGAAGAAACACGGAAAAACACGACAAAACACGGAAAAACACGAAAAATGCGCGGAAAAACATGAAAAAGCAAGCGAAACGTGAAAAATAATACCGGAAACGTTCAGCTTTTTGGAACCAGAATCGTTATTAAAAATGTATTGAACTGGAACTGGAATCGGAACATATATATTTCTTCTAGTTGGAATCGGTACCGCTATTAAAAAAATATCTGAACCAGAACCGGAACAGATATTATATCCCTGTCAGGGAACGCAAAGAAGCAGAATCGGAACCATTGTTAAAAATGTATGGAACCGAAATCGAAACCCATTTAATTTGTTGATTGAAACCGGAACCGGACCCACAATTTTAAAAATCTTTTAGTCCCTGTAATAAATAATTCAAAAATTAAGTTTGATACTGTTTTATTCTCTTAAATCCATAAGTAAAACTAAAGCAACAGATTTTTAAGAAAAGGTTAAAATACCACGAAATTGTTATTTTCTGAAGCAGGAAATAAGGGTTTATTTTAAATTGGGGTAGAAACTATAAAAAAAAATCTTTAATGGGCGCGTGCCTGATTTTGGAGGCACGGGCACGACAAAAACTATCACGCACGGAGATTTGCACGCACGAACTTAGATTTTCGGGCGTGACACGAAAAAAGCACGGCACGCGCCCATCTCTACTTTATAGTACAAACTTTAGAGACAAAATTCGTATAATCCAAAAACTTCGGGTCATTAATGATTCATTTTTTCGAATAGGTAATTAAAGAAAATTTAAAATAAAATTATGTCCTATTTTGCACCCTTTTTGCGATACAGAGTGTTTAGTAAATGCATATTACTGACATAACGTAGTCAAGAAAATTGGTTATAAAGTATAATATGTTGATTAATGAATAACAATTATAAATTAGAAAAAAGTGGGGTGATCGATACCGAAATTTTCAGAAATTCAAAATTTCAACTTTACGTACGTTTTAAAAAAGGAAGAACTCATGAGGTTCGAAGATGAAATATACCATTGGAAAGATAATTTTCTAAGGTATTTTTCTAAAACTAAAGTTAAAAATTATTATTCACTATTAACATATTATGTCAATAATACGCATTTACTAAACACCCTGTATCTTAAACAGCGTGCAAAATAGGACTTTTTTTATTATACATTTTCTTATTTATTTGAGTCAAAAAATAATCCCCAGAATTATTCATCGACGAACAAATACTCTGACAAGAAAATATTTTCAATTTCATATCGAATATTCAACATTATTTGAACGAATTCAAAATTAATCGTCTAATGTTTTACAGAACTTGTGTAAAATATGTGTTCTCTAAATTTTAATTATTTTTACAAATAAAATCTGTTCTACTCAATAACCATATGAGTAGAAGATCCTAGTAAATGCGATATTTTGATTTATCAAATACCCAAAGTTAATTTGATATTCTTACTTATTATTGTAACTTTTAAAACCCACCAACTCTGGCCACAACAAAGCTTCAGACAACGTGTGCCTGGTCCACTAATAATACTGTTTTTATCAGACGACAGACAGGCTTTTAAATTCATGTGGGCTGTGCATAAACTGCACTGAGACATTAAAAAAACAGTCACAAAAAACAAAAAAATATTTCGCTTACGCCAACGTCAACATTCCATTGAAATTTTCGCAATTTATTTAAAGATTTTTCTATTTTAAATATTTTCATATTTTTTATTTGTTTTAATAACATTAGAAAATATATTTTTTATTTAAAATAATTTATTTTTTATAACATACCTGAGACATACAAAAAAATGCAAGAATCAATTTGATAACTAAATATGTCCGGCACGCGTTAAACGTGTTTCATATACGCAAATTTTGTACGTAAATCTTTCTCAATGATTGTGAAATGTCTCGCGGTAGACGGACGGCTACATAAAAATCTTTATGAATCGGACTTGTGCAACATGCGGCCGACCGACCGACTGGCGAACTGGCAAAACATGCCACAGTCTGTGGGTTGAACCAGTTACAGAGCAGCGCCTGTCGCCGGGATGAGTTGTGGTTGGCATTAATCGAAGTTATGAATGAATTAGTTACAAAAAGAGCGATGAATTAATATGTTTTATAAAAGAAGCACAAAAAAATATATAAAAACTATTAACAAGTTTTGTAGAAGTTTAGTTGAATGGGTATTAAAAATTGCAACCGTCTTCTAAAAAAATATTAATCAAATTTAATAAAATATTAATAAATTTAATTTTTAGCATCAAAAGCAATCTAAACATATTTCGAATAATCGCACCCATCTAAACAACATCATAATTTTCAGCTTTGTCACCGCCCACTCATTAAAAGTTGAACTCTGGTTACATGAAAAACTCGTACAAAATAAAGTCAGTCCGCAGTGCTTGTAACTTTTTGCACTTAATTTCCATTTTCCAATTTTCCATTTTTGCTGTCCTCCATTTTGGGCATCATTCATTGCATTCAGTGCATTGAAAAATTAAATTGAAAAATTAAATATAGAAACCATACATTTTCATATGTGCTTCAAAGTTGAGGTGGGAGTTTTTTTACGTATAGCGTATGCTTTTTTTAATCATGTACACAAACTCGTTTAATTAATGTTACATTTGCTGTTAGACTAGGCAATAAATTTAAATTAAGTTTCCTTTAATTGTCAGTTGAGGATTCAAATGGCTTTGACCAAAAACGGACACTAATTGAAGCATTCATTGCATTTTATGATGTTGGACATTTTTTAAATAAGTTAACGAGTTTTTGTAGTACGATCCTTGAGATTAGTCGATTCATAAACCATTTTAATATTTTTATTTAATTTCTAATTTTACTGTTTTTATACTTTTTATGTTCTTATAGTAAAGAAAAGTGCCGACACAGCGACTTTAGGAAATTTATGATTTAGGAAATTTATAAAAAAAATAGTTTTTGAAATTAATTTTTAATATTAATATTAAGGTTTGTAACCGTAGTAAACAATAACCGTTTAAAAATGGTAATTTTTAATACCGAAACACCACAAATAAACCGATATCCGATGAAAAAAAATTAAATTTTAATAAAAAAAAATTAAGCCTGAATCCCACGATTGAATAAACAATGAACTTTTGAATCAATGTTCGAAACAATTTCATCAGTTGGAGCAACCGTCTTTTTGCCAACCTATTTATTTAGTTCTGTCAACATTCGACTGATTCAGTTGTTGCAACACCACGTCTCAGTTCACACAACTAATTAATACAATTGACACACCAATTGGTTTAGTTGTGGTAGCCAATTAAATTACAAACCAGTTGGGAAGGTTAGATCACATGGGAAATTTTAAAGTAGGGACATTTTATAGTAGGTGTTATTATAATAGTTAGGATTGTCAAAATTATTGTCGGTCTAAGCCGACTATAAATACCCTACACAAATGTGTGGTTACCATTCAAAGTTGTATATAGGTCACCAGGGTATACGAATCCTGAAAATAACTACAAACTTTCAATCGCTGAAGAATTTCCATTCATTTGATACCCATATTTACATACGGGTAGGTGTACCGAATTTCGGGAGAACATTATTTTCATGTATTTGAGCATGAAGTCAATATATATTTGACCAAAAAAAGTTTACCTGAACACGTATACAGTAAAATTCACCAGTAGATGTGTTTTATATGATGAATTTGAACATAAGTGGTCGGTTCACAGGTCATAATGTACTGATCATGCCCATTTTCACTGACAGACAGCGTAGATATATGTGTAATCTAAATTAGGAGTTTCATTTATTTAGCTCTTCTAGTTTTTCTGTGATTTCAACAGACAGACAAACAGTCGGACATCGCTAAATCGACTCAGGAGGTCATGCTGATCAAGAATATATATACCGGAGATGCTTCCTTCTGGGTGTTACAAACGGCGTACCAAACTGAATATACCCTTTCACTCTTAGTGTAGGGTATAAAAATTGGCCAATTTACACGAAGTCAGCTACACGAACCGTCGACAATTTCCGATCTTTACATACTTCATCGGAAATTGGCGACAACTCGTTGCGTTGTTTTAGCAACATGTTGAAGCGCTAGGGCTGCTTATATAACTAAACAGATTGAAACAAAATAGCAAGACTCTGTAGAATATTATGTCTCTTCATGAAAAAACCGAACAGTAACAACGAGCAAGCCTTAAAACAATTCCAAATTTTGTTTTACACGTGGCACGCGCTCAAAAAAAACGAGTGAAAAATATGAAGCGTG
Source organism: Dryomyza anilis (assembly GCA_951804985.1). NCBI lineage: Eukaryota > Metazoa > Arthropoda > Insecta > Diptera > Dryomyzidae > Dryomyza > Dryomyza anilis. The sequence goes on along the minus strand of OX638131.1, from coordinate 93,384,246 downwards.
TGCGACTGATGTTGTCCTGCTTTGGCATCGCTTTTCTACAAAAAAATGGATTTCGCAGTTGAATCAAATAAATGTTGGTTTCTACAATCATTAGTCAATATAACCAACTATCTGTTGAGTCAACTAAATATTGGTTATGTCTCATTTTGAATTTAGTTGCCGTAGCAAAGACAATAAAAAATTATATATCGATTAAAAGTTTGTTTCCCCAATCAATGTTGCAGTTGCTTCAACTAATAGTTGGTTACGCGTTATACTATTGTTTACCACAAATGAATTTCAGTTGAGGTTTACTTCATTTATTAGTTGCAAATGAATATTTGTTGAAACAACTGCACGCCAAGCAATTATTTTTTGTATGCACGATTGATATTAAAATTATTTGAATATTGTAACAAAAGTAGATTGTTTATTCAATCGTACAATCCAGGCTTTAATATTTATCTCTTTTCAATTTGTTGATTATAATAATGTTTATAAAATTTGATTATAGTTCAGTTCTTAATCAAGATATTGAAGATATGGACAAACACTAAGATTATTACAAAAATCGAAACGATTCTATGAAACAAATTGCCAAAACCGTTTGTTTATAAATATTGGAATCAAAATCGAAAACTTTATTTAAGGTTAAGATAACGTTCTTTGATTAAAATATTTATATAATTTATATTTGAATTTTTTTTAATTAATCCTGTGTGAAAATTTGTTAAACCTACAATTATTTCACATCCGTCGCTGATCAGAATATGATGAGGCTACCGAAGGTAACTTGATATAATCCTGATCAGCTTAATAAAGGTAACCTGATCTTAAGCTTAATTAAGGTAACCTTATCTAATACTTATGAACAAAAAAAAAACTGATTAGAAATATCTGTTTGGATTATTATTAAAAATTATAATTATATTTGATTTTTATAATAAAATTCGTTTATCATAATTATTCCAATAAGATAAACTATTCTGATAAATAAAAGAATGTTCACATAATAAGGATGTGTGCAAATTCGATTAAATTTATTGACTAAACTAAGTTGCGGGTTTATAACCGATCGCTATTCAGTAATTGATAATTTCTAAAGTCGATTATCAGTCGAATAATAGTCTTTTTGTTTGCTGTGGTACACTGAATTACCGACTAATTTACTTTAGTCTTCCAATTTAGACAAACTGGCACAAATTCTAAAAAATTTTTAAACTATTCTGGTTGACATTGCCAAAGTTTTAATATATCACTTATAAAACTTTGTGTATTCAGAAGAAATTTTTTTTAAATGTGTTCAAAAAGTCCATAAAAAGAGTTTAATACTATTTAAATCCTTCGAGTGAAATAATTTTATGATAAGGGTTAATTTAAGAAGACTAATCTGTCAAACTGATCAAACTAACTGCAAATCACCACATTTTTATCAGGCACTTATGTGGAAGCCTTTACTATTATAGGAGAAAACGTATTAAAATTACCATTAAATTTACCATAAATTATACCATTAGTAAATACAAGTATTGAAATATTAAAATAGTATTTACTATATCAATTGTTTTCATTATAAAACATTCAATTATAAAATTAATGATACTGAATTTTTCCAATACTATCAAATTTGTTATACAAAATTTTAAATTTATATGAAAAAACGATTAATACATGAACCATAAACTTAATGGTAATACTATTAAGCACTTAATGCGAGTGAATGTTTAAAAAAAGTCTTAAACATTGAAACTGATTTACAATAAAATTTTTATTTATTCGAACTTTTGAACAGTAAATCTATTTTAAAATAAAATTGTTGTATAATCAATTTTTTTAAAATTGTTTTACCATAAAACTCTTATGCAGACCGTGTAACTGGAATACAGTAAATCTGTTAAACACAAAACTGTAATATTGTAAAATACCCAATATACTAAATCGATCGTACGATGTAAATTTCACACCGTAAATTTGTTGTATTATAAATCTGTTATATTACAAAACTGTTATACTATAATACTGTTATACTATAAAACTGTTATACTATAAAACTGTCATACTATAAAACTGTTATACTATAAATTGTTATACTATGAAACTGTTGTACCATACAATTTTTAGAATAGAAATCTGTTATACTATAAAACAGAAAACTGTTATAATAAAGGAATATAACTAATTTTTTAATAACAAATATTTCTATAAAATGTGAAATTTGTTTAATTCTCCCTCTGGTTAAAAAAAAACTGTGTAAGCATTTGTACTGTAAAACTTTTATAATATACAACTTTTATACATTTAAACTGTTATTATAAAAATACTGTTATACAAAAAATAATATCTAAATAATATCAAAAATTTCAATAAATTATTAACTTTTATCTCTCTCTCATTGCAGGTATGTGTTTCCTAAACTATTTTAACATTTAATAAACTTGTTACTCGAACGGTAAGTATTTCGAATCCGAGTCCGGTCTCAAGCAGCACCATAGACCCGCCTCCTGCAACCTCTATGATTGAAAAACAATATCAGCAACGTTTTATCTTTATTAGAGACATGTTGTTGTTTTTCTGATATTATAAATATATATTTTTTTTACATTGAGATTTGTTTTTTGCAACAAAATTTATAACCATTTTAATTTTAAACATCGAATAAAAAATATAAACAAGATTATAGCCTTTGGCAAGGCGGTGCTGCTCTGCTGCTGCTGATGGTGGTGGTCGAGTTGTTGGTGGTACCACCAATGACTGCCTGGCTGCTTGCGAAAAAATTCATTAAGCCAAAGGAGTGGAAATTATGTTGCGATCATAACTTTCTTTTCTGCCATATAAACTTGGGGTTAATTGAATTTGACAAAGTAAGCAAAACTGCTATAATAAATTGCATATTAAAATTTAGGCCACCATAAATTAAAAATATTTGAATGTTTTAAAAATGCTCAAAAAATTCAAGGTTTTTCTATACACTGTGTCACCTGCATCACAAATAATCCGCTTAACTCAACTATTAGAAACAACAAATCGAAGTTGTGTCAATACCAAAACCGGCCCTAATCAAAATGTCAACAATGACACTTGAAAAAAAAAACTCGTAAACCAACCCAGAAATAGTATGGAAAAAACAAATTCCAAAATCGATTATCGGAGCTAAGGGCGTACGTCGTCCGTCATGGCTGCTACAGTCATCGAGCCGCAAGAGCTTAAAGCTTAATTACAAAAGTGTTAACAATTGTTGCTAATTGCATACACAGCAGCTGTCAAAAAGCATAAATACAGCAACAACAATCAAAAATAATAATAACAACACCTAAAGCCCAAAAGCATTACCTAGTACGAACCAAACAAAAATTCATAACGTCAGTCAGCATGCAACCCCACAATCAGCATTGACAAATGCAATTGTCAAAAACAAAGCTCGTTTTTTTTCGGATTTACGCTTTAAGCTTTAAAGCGCACTTTTGACTGTCACTCAATTGTTGTGGGTTTGTCATTAGCAGCTTTTAACGGATTTTCGTTGCGATTTTATCGTTTTGGTTGTTATTATTGTAAATGTGACAGCTGTCGGGGCTGGTGATCATTAACTGTCAGTGAAGGTGCATTTTTGTACAGCATATAGCACGAGCGCTTTTCATCAATTACTCAATTTCTTTAACAATCAAAATATTATACGCAGTAATGATCACTGTCACAATCATACTAATAAATTCCTTTAAAAAATTTCGACAAGGTCTATATTAGGATTATTCATAATTATGGGGATGTCAAAATGCAACAAAACTAAGAATTCATTTTTAGTTTAAATATGTTATTAATTTATGTAATGTTCGATACCATTTATATATTTTGTATCCAAATTTTTCACATTAATGTCTATTAACTCTGTTTACTGCTCGAAACGGACACACTGGACCACTTTTCCAAATTAATCTTCTCTGAAATCATTTTACCCTAACAATTATTCCCTGGACAAACCTTTCAAACCAACATTTGTTGAATATATTCTTTTCTGGAGTAGGTGTTCTTCCAAACAGACATACTTTGTGGCAATTCTTTCTAATACAACCGTTTGAAAATATACGGGGAATAATTGTAAAAAAAAAAATTAAGATAGAATTATGTGTTACCTCTTTAAAACATAACTGCGTTCCCTTTGGAATTAAAGTTATTCGTAAAAACATTATTACATTCAGTAATTTGTCATTTTGCATTTCATTTTCATCATAACATATTTTCCCTCAAGCATTATTCGAAACTAAACTTCCTTGAGTGAGTTCTTTTATAATAATTATGATTATTATCACACAAAATTTGTATTAGTTTAACTGAAGTCTATTCTATTCCAAAATTCTTTAGATAAAGGGTTTTTCAAATGGGACGCTACAAAAGTAGAGCGACAGGGACAGCAAACGACGCAATATTTCTTGCCGCTCTTTTGACATTTCTCTTCAGTAAGGTTTGACATTTCATGATGGAAAGATATACGAATTTGAATTTCGGTAGTAAATTTTAATAATTTCGACTCGTTGTTGGCTCGTATATCTTTCCATCATGAAATGGCAAACCTTACTGAAGAGAAATGTCAAAAGAGCGGCAAGAAATATGGCGTCGTTTGCTGTCCCTGTCGCTCTACTTTTGTAGCGTCTCTGTTGAAAAACCCTTGAAAAAAACTTTTGTAGCGCTCTTATTGAAAAACCCTTTAATTCATCCGCAGATATATTATCTCGAGACAATTTGTTCCAATGCAAATTTCCATTAATTTATTGAGAAGAATTGTTTCGGAGAAGAATTTTACATATGGAAATGAACGGGAAATAATGGTTCTAGAAAAAATAGTTGGTATATAATTGGATGAGCAAACTCCCAAAACTTTTGACATTTGGAACAATAGGATAAAATTGTATGGTAATTTATTGTATGGGCCAGATTTATCCGTAACCCCCTGAAAACTCGAATAGCATTCTCTACCGAATTCAAGTCATTCGTAAAAATATTTTATATCTGATTTACAACGTCGTTTGTAACACTCGTTCAGTTAATTTGTCATTTTCATATTTGACAATAAAATATTTATCTATATTTTTATTTTCTTTTTTTTTGTGTATTATTTTTTATTTGTTCCTGCACTTTATTTTGCTGGTAGCTGCATGTACCGCGTTTTGTATACAAATTAAACATCAGCCACACCCTTCAGTTTTGTGCCATTCATTCATACGAACTCAAACAGTTTAATTTTCAGTTTCTGTTAAATGCTCAAACAAAAAAGTGCAAATCATATAAATATAAAACATAATAATAATCGTGTACAGTGCAGCAGAGGCAGCGCCAAGTGGCGCGATTTGCATACAAAACGTTTGATTAATTTGTGGCACTTTTTGTGAGCTGTCATTTTTATTGTTTGCAAAGACTTATTGCCGTCATGAAATGGCGATGTTTTATAGCAGTAATTTTATTGTATATAATTTTAAATTTATCAATTCAAAATGTTTTTTTTTTTTTTGATAAAATTGAAGAACATTTAATTTAATAATTTTCAGATTTAAAATACGGCATATAAAACCTTTGGAATATCGGTTCCGGTTATGCTTCCAAGGTTTTTAAAATAGCGGTTCCGATTCCAATCAAAAACAAATTAAGTGGGTTCCGGTTCCAATTTTTTTTTTTAATAACGGTTTCGATTTCGGTTTAGGTTCCATAAATCGAAACGGTTTTTATTTCGGTTAGCGGTCTCTGACAACGAGTAAAATATCGTTTCCAGTTCTGGTTCCAAGATTTTTAAAATAGCGGTTCCGTTTCCAACCAAAAGAAATTATATGGGTTCCGATTCCGATACCACACCTTTTTTATAACGGTTCCGTTTCCTGTTCCAAAAATAGAATAGAATAGAAAAAGTTCTTGTACCAGTTCCGATCCGGTTCTTTGCGGTCTATTATTTCAATTGTATTTTTTTCGAATCGATTCGAACTGGAATTGTTTAATACAATTTCGATCAGAATTTGGACAAGTCGGATTGCATTTGAATTTACAGATCGATTTAATAAAATGCATTTTATAGTTTTTAGATAAAAATGGTAAATTGTACAATTTTTGGCCTTTCATTTTTCGAAGTTTTATAATTTTGTATAGTAAATTTTAAAAATTACATTTTTTATAATATCATATCGACTCCTCTTACGAAAACCCACACGTTTCAATTTGCTTACGAAAAACAGCACCTTTTTCGAAACTACGATAAGAAGTTCAAGTTCCGTTTCCCCACGAAAACAACCACATCTCTATTATACCCAAGAAATTAAGAATATATGTTTTATGTAAAAAAGCTCATCTATCATTTCCCCAAGAATAAAAGCATATTTATTTATTCAAGAAAGTTATCCCAGTAGACTGTTCGTGCAGAAGAGCAAACTTAATTTGAAAAATGTGTTCCTTTGAGATTTGGCCAGAACCGACTTGCGCCATTGGACAAATTTTTTGGTAAAATTATTTCCTTCTGGATTTGCCCAGAACCGACTTGCGTCATAATTTTTTGGAAATATTCTTCCTTTAGGATTTGGGAAATATAAAGTTACGCTACTGTTTGTGGAGAATATGTGAATGAAGTTCTTTTCGTGGCTAATACAATTTAATGCTTATTTTCGTGGATAAAATAAATGTATGCTTGTTTTAATAAATTTTATTTTTAAAGTGCCGTTTTTCGTAAGCAAATTGGAACGTGTGGGTTTTCGTAAGAGGCGTCGATATAGTGTTTAATTTTTAAAAAATCAGATTTTATTTTTCGTTTTTATGTTTTTATTTAATTTTTTCAAACATACCAGTTTTTAATTTTTTAAATTTACGACAATTTAATTTTTTAGAAAGTTTTTATCGTAGTGTTTCAGTTTCTAAACCGAAAATTTAAAAATGTTACCCTTCTTTTAACCTATAACCTTTTAAATTTCTGCATTCTCAATTCCAAAATTTACCATTTCCCAATTTATGTTTCGATATATCAGCTTTGATTATAATTTAAGTTCTTCCAATTTTTATCCACACATTGTAGGCAGCAACCGTTAAATGCTAATTATGATTCTGTCATAACGGTTTTGCTTTACCACTCGCGTAATTCATTTTGATTGCAATTTGTTGTGAGTTTTTCACCGGAAAATTGGCGCATGCAAATTGCTAGTTGTCGTTGCCCCAACCGGCAATTGGCAGGCGCACCACCCCGATTGATATCTGCAATTAACACTTGTTGAAAATCATGGCGCCCGCGTTATCTACAGAAAAATACAAAATTTTAAATATTCATTGCAAAGTTATCTCTATTTTTATTTATTTTTTTGTATGCAAATACCATCCGTTGATGTTCAGTTTAACCAACGTCATTATCGCCATCAACTTCCTTTGCAGTTTCTCTACAAGTTCTTCACCCGTTCACACCTAATCTTCTACAACATGTCACACTGCATTATCGACCGCGCTGTCAAACATTTAAATGTGACAAATCGACAAATGCAGCCATTTTAATTAAAATACATGCACGCCATTTAATGTCAACTGTCAAAATGCGTTCGTTTCGTTCGTTTATCGCATCGCACGACAGCGCCGCCGACTATAGAAATGTTAAAAGCTTTTCGTGCAAAATATTTTTGCGCAATCAGCTGTAGTTGTTGACAGTTTGCGTCCATCTATCAAAATGTGTTTTGAACATAGACTCCCAAAAGAAAAAAATACAAACAAACCGCAACAACTTTGACTGGTAATTGATGTTAATGTTGTAATTTAAAGTAAAACTGTGAAACAAATGTGTGAGAAAATATTTGGCAAAAATGTCATTTAGTACGTGTTTAGTTGGCAATTCATTTTGCAATGAGCGCAGGGTAGTGGCAGTCCAGAGAAAATGACAGATTGTCAATGAGTGAGAGTTTTCCGTGAGACATCAGGGGATAGGTTACAACATGCAAATCCGTTTATGGAATGGACATTTGATCAACTAGTAAAATGTTTAATGTTAATGTGATTCACAAAAAGAGGGAATCGAGCACACAGAATAGAAGTTTGTTGCATCAACCAACTAATTGCCCAACCGACTAATTCGGTTCTCTCAACTGTTATATCGGTTCTTATTGTCTGAACTAAAAGCTGCACTTTGGACTATAATTAATTTGAAACAGTTTTACAATATTTTGTTGTGTGTTATGATACCGAATAAGGCAGTTTCGTCAACAAATTTGTAGAAATTTTATTTTAATCGAATAAGTTTGGTTGTTTCAACAGTGTTTTTGTTCGCCAACCTGAGAAAAAAAATTTCGGCGTTTAGCTACTTTTTAAACACTAATAGCCTCTGCTAAATTTTGTTCCACACCCATTACATTAATTAACGTAATACGTTTTCACAGCTGGTCCATTTGAGGCAACACATGGCACCCGGCTGACTAATACAAAATCAACAATTGCAAATTCTACAAATTCCAGAATAGCAAAATAAATTTCGAAATATTATTAGTCGTATTTGACTAACCAAACATGTGATTTTAGTAAATAAACTGAATTTTTATTTAGAGATAGATCAAAGCTCATTTAAACAAAAAGTGCAAGTGTTGTTTTAATTGTTTTGTTATTCCGAAATGTTACAGTTTAGATTATGAAAATGTTGATTGATTAATTTTCTTTCAAGTACAAGTTGCTGGACTCTTAACAATGGTGTCTTAACTTAAGATTTTTCTTATGGAAGATTCAATAATTCAAATCTTTTATAATAGAGAAATAAAATCATTTTTGGGATTAAATAAAATATTGGAACTAAACACGTAAAATTAAAATTTTTATTAGACTATTTATGGATTACATTTGTAGCTTTTAGGTTATAATTATAAACAAGAACATTATTTTTGCTTATCCGAAACATAGTCTAAACTAATGATAAAAATTATGTATGCTTATCCTGAACAAAGTTCAAACTAATGTTCAAAATTAGTTATTTTTTTCCAATCGTTGTACTTTTTAAAATATGTCCATCCTTAATCATCATGATAAATGATTTACGACATAATCTCGACAACTATGCTATGCTCTCTACAATCAAAGATGGCTGTCGCAATCAGAGTATTTTCAGTTTTATTTCAACAATAATAAGGTCGCCATATTATTATACTAGATATTATACTATATATATATTATAATAAAATGATTGTCTCTCTGGAAAACCAATATATGGTTCAAAAGAAACATATTATGGTTACAATAAAGACTGCCACGAACAAAATATGGTCAATACCAAACATATTCCATAGTATGGTTCAGGGAAATCGTAATATAATCACTAAGTTTCATATTAAAGTACACAATATTGTTACTGAGGATCATATTAGACAAATTATATAATTGCATACAACCATAACCCCAAACATAGTATGAAGCCACATGATTGTGGTAATCATGTTTTTATCTAAGTGATAGAAATTATAATAGGATCACAATAAGAAACTGAGCATTGAATTTTTTCCTTGTCATAACCCCATAAACTACATTACGAAAGTTGTCTGGACATGATCATGTCTAGGTTTGCCATTTACTGACGAGAGGTAGCGCGGTATAGAAAATGTTTATATGAAAAGATGTTGTGTGCCCCAGTCCAGGCTTGAACCGGGGACCTTTCGGCTCGCAGTCCAACGCACTAACCACTGAGCTATCGCGACTACATTTTACAACACATTTTACTTAAAATTTATTTATTTTTAACACCTTTACATGTGTACCGTCCTTTTGTTCAAGTGCTAAATAAAGCAATTAAGTGCAAACCTATTTTTCATGCAGCTCTTTTCAATTATGTGCATCATTTGCGAGCATTTTACACGGTGCGCAAATGCATTCTTGCCCCAAGTGTTGAGTAAATATTGGCAAACATTTTTAAAAGCATGCGTTACGCTATTTTAAAGAATAAAAAAACCGCGCCCGGCATAGGTAATTGTAATAATAAATTAAACAAACTATTTTAAAGGTTATTTTTGCAATTAGTTAAAATAGGTTAACAAAATTGTATTTTCATGTACAGATAAAAATGAATTATTGCAAAAATGTACAGAAAAATGTACACATAGAAAAAATAAAATATGTTTTGCAGAAAATATAATATGATTAAAAGCTATATTTAAGAATTTCCAAAATCATAATATATAAGTGAAAACATCTTTCAATCAAAATCTTTTAAAACTGGGAATTATTTAACTCAGTTCATAAAATTCAAATATGATATCATAATATGTTTACTGCTATCATCATTTCTTTATGAGTATTATAGAAATTTAATTATATTTTCATATATTATATTGTAAAACCATTCAAAAACTATGGAAACGAATTGTCTAGAGAATGATTGTCTGGGATAAACTGCCTTAGGGAAAATATCGTTTTACGATAATCCATATCCGGACAAATCTTTTCGGTATCTTCCCAAGATTATTTTAAATAACAAATTCTTTATAGAGATGTTGTTGAGTTGGCCGAATAATAATTGTCAAAATAAGAATTGTCTGAGTGAAGAACTCTAGTCCAGAGAAAAACTGGTTCAAGGAGAAACTGGCTCGGGAAGAACTGTCTCAGGAAAGAATTGTTTTACTACCATTTTAATACATTTCCCAACTAAATCAATAGTATTTTAAATTATTTGAATACTATTTCAATTTTAAAAATACTTTTTATTTCATTATTATTTTTTTTATTTACAAAAATATAAATCAAAAAATGTCCCCCAATAATTAAAAATTCCAGTTTATTAAAAAAACAGTTGTATGAATTTCGTATTTATTTTGTACACAAATTTAAGCACTTTTGTAGCGCCTTCGCTTTGAGTCCAAATAGACGCGACACCGACACCGAACTGATTGATTTAAACAGCGTTAATAACTGACACATTAATTTGCATTCGAATGTAAATTTGCAAACAAATAACCAACAGACAAACAAATAACTAAAAAAAAATAAAATGAAATAAACAAATTCTCGTTGCTGCTCTGTTAAATGTTGTCGTCTTTCTTGCAGCCAAATCCTGTATTCAGCCAAACAGAAAGAAATGCGCGTCGTGTCTGCATTTAACGCCAGTTTAAATGCACCGCAAACGAGAAACACATTTTTGTTTACTTATTATTTTATTTTATTTGATATTTTACGGTGTGACGGCTTTTTTGAAAATTGCGTGTCTGCTGTAAATTTAAAAATAGCAACTAAATTTAAATAATTAGAAGAGCGCAAAAAAAAAATATTTTGGAAAAAAAATACTTTATGTTAAATAGGTGCTAAATTTGGTGTTTCTGTTGAATTATACCCTACACCTATGAGGTACAGGGTATATTAACTTTGTGCATTTATTGTAACGCCCCTTAGGAGGCGTGTCCGGTATGGAAAAGTATATGTATTCTTGATCAGCATCACTACCCGAGTCCGTTTAGCCATGTCCGTCTGTCTGTCTGTCTGTCCGTCTTGCTGTCTTGCTGTCCGAATACAGAATAACTTGAGAAATACTGATCAGAATGCGATGAAATTTCGTCAAATATATTTTATCCAAAAGTAGGAACTGAGTTTGAAAATGAGCCAAATCGGTTAACGGACACGCCCAATTCCCATACAAGTCACTTTTATATAACTCTTTCGGAACTAATAACTCGAAAAGTATTCAAGGTATAGTTATAAAATTTAAAACGTATTGTAAGAATTCACCTAAAAATATGTGTTCCAAAAATGGGCGTGATCCGCCCACTTTTTTTTCATTATTTCCCGGGTTTTTATTGTGGAAATTTGATCCGTAAATTATTAAAATCAAATCTATGAAATATTAGCCTTTCAAAATTTTAAATATAGGCGTGGTCCGCCCAATTACATTTTTCAATTTTTTTTTATACTTTTTTTATACTTTATATAATTTTTTTAATTTATGGGGATATAAGACGTAAATTTCTGATATATGAATAATATTCTGAGGGTTAATATCCCCACCAAACGTGTAGGATTCCATAGTCGGGCCCGACCGACTATAAAAATCAGAATGTCAGAAATAAATCATTAGATAAAATTTATATAACTTAAAATTAACCCTTTAGGTTTTATAAATTATTATTATTATTTCAAAAATATAACTTCTAAAAAGTTTTTCAATAAGAGCGCTACAAAAGAAATTTCAATAAAATAAAAACGGTTTTGGATATCAATGAAATTCTTTATTCCTGTAAAAGTACGTTCTATACCATTTGTTTGGCCACCACGGGCACGCTTGCAGAAGTCCAGACGCTGAACCCAATTTTCGACGGTTTTCAAGCATAAATCGGCCGATACTGCTGCAATTTCACGTTCGATATTCGTACGAAGTTCATCAATCGTCGCTGGCTTGTTGGCATGGACCATAGACTTGACGTAGCCCCACAGGAAATAGTCTAATGACGTCAAATCGCACGACCGAGGCGGCCAATCGACTGGACCATTCCGTGAGATAACACGTTCTCCAAACTTGATTTCCAATAAATTGATTGTGGCATTCGCTGTGTGGCTTGTGGCGCCGTCCTGTTGGAACCACATGTCCTCCAAGTCCATATCATCCAATTGGGGCCGTAGTTTTTTCGGGATGCAATGATGACTCATGGAGTACGTGTGGATTGCTGTCTGACCAATAACGCATATTTTGTTTATTGATGAAGCCTTTCAGAGAGAAATGAGCCTCATCGCTGAAGATGATTTTTCGATGAAAATCCGATTAATTTTCAAGTTGTTGCTCAGCACAATTCACGAACAAGCGGCTTCAGTTCTTGCGTCAATTTGATTTTGTAAGGATGTAGACCAAGATCTTTTCGCAAAATTCGCCACAAGGACGTCACAGAGATGCCCAACGCTTGTGAACGACGTGTGAGAGACACATTTGGGCTTTCTTCAACTGCAGCCTCAGCGGTAGCAATATTCTCGACACTACGGGCACTTCTTTGTCTCACTGGCACGGGAACATTTTGTACTGTGCCTGTGGATTCAAATTTTTCCACTAGACGCTCAATTGTTGATCTGCTAGGACGATTATGACGACCATAAATTGGACGTAGCGCTCTTAACGTTGAGGCCATTGACTCCGAATTTCGGTAGTAAATTTTAATAATTTCGACTCGTTTTTGGCTCGTATATCTTTCCATCATGAAATGGCAAACCTTACTGAAGATAAATGTCCAAAGAGCGGTAAGAAATATGGCGTCGTTTGCTGTCTCTGTCGCTCTACTTTTGTAGCGTCCCTAAATTATAAAAATTGTTTTATAATTTATTTATTTTTTACATAATTCAATTTAAATTTTATTTTTAATTATATTTTTATAAAAACTAAAAATTTCCCAAAAAGAAAAATTGTACAAAAATTAAAAAATGATGTTATCTATTTGAAAACAAACAACTTCTACAAAAGTTTTCATTATAAATAAAAAAAATTCCCTAAAGGGTAATTTTTAAAAATATTTCCTAAATGAACAATTTTATTATATATTTAAAAAAATAAATTACTTTCAATGATTTTGCATAATAAATAAATAAATAAAAATCCCAAAGGGAAATTTTGAAAAATGCTAGAAATTTAATTAATTACGTAAGATATTTCAAAAAAAATAAAAAATAAAATTTGTATTTATTAATTAATAATTTTAATTTCCATTTCCCATGTTAATAAAATTTCCCATAAGGGATATTTCTCATTATAAATAAAAAAAATTGACTAAAGGTAAATTTTTTAAAAATATTTCTTAAATATCCTATTTTATTATATATTTGAAAATAAACTACTTTTAAAAATTTCCCAAATGAAATTAAAAAAACTTCCCAAAGGGAAATTTTGAAAAAATGCTACGAATTAATTCAATTATATTTGATATTTCAAAATAAACTACTTTTAGAATTTGTTCTCATTAAATAATAATTTCCCTAAAGGGAATTTTATAAAAATGTTCCAAACCTGATAAATTGCATTAAATAAATATAAATTAGGATCAAGGTTAATTTTTCCCATGTTCATTAAAAGTACCCATTAGTGATATTTTTTAATAATTTTATGTATTAATTAAATCATAAAAATATTATTATATTTATGCCAATTTTTAAATTTAATTTTAAATTGGCGATAATTTAATTTAATATACACGCATGTCACAATGTGTCGATATTTTTTTAATAATTGTATTTGCTACATAATGCTATTTTTATGTTATAGCTTTTTCAACCTTTTTTTTGTATGTAGAAAATATTAGTGCACTCTAAATGACTTAAAAGCAGAAAATATAAAAATTTCCCAAAAAAGGGAAATTTATAAAAACTTACTCTATTTTAATAATTGTTTAAAAATAAACAATTTTTAATAATTTTCCATGATAATAAGGATATTTTTCTTACGTTTTAATCTATTTTAAAAATTCTACTATAAAAACGGAAATGTTTACATTTATCATAATTTATAAATGTTTTTTTTTTAAATAATATTATTTATTACACAGTGTAATAAACATATTTCAAAAAGGGAAATTTATGAAAATGTTCAAAGTTACTCAATTTATTAAAATATTCACATTTTATTAAAATAATCAATACGCAATTTTTACAAATATTCTGTTTTAATAAAAAATTCCCTCTGGTAAAATTTCGCTTCTGGTAAATTTTTAAATAATATATTTTTTTTAATCATAATTGAAATATATAACTATAATATACGAAAAATCACAATTTGTAATAAAATAATTAATTTTATTGTACAATGTAATATTTGCATGTCACAATGTATTGCCTTCATCAAAGCAGATACAGCAGATACTGTCAACTTTATGCGATATTTTTTTATGATTTAATACGTTATTTTTATAGCTTAACAAATATTTTCCAAATTGTTTTTATTTTATTTTATACACTGCTGACCACACACACGTGACCAAAAAAAAAATAAAAAAAGACATCTTCGGCGAGCCTGGTGCCATTGCTTAATCACAAATAAAAACATCAGTGATAATAATTTTTATTATGGCTGCGCATTAAGATGTTAGTGTCAAGATAAACACAGCTCAGACTGATGGCTGATGTATGATGAGTCCTCTCGTGTTTGGGGGGCTGTGTTCAGTGAGTGCATAGAGCATGCGTTGAATTATGCGAAATTTGTGATTAAAGTTTTTTTTGATTTATCATAATTTTTGTTTTGTTATTTTTTGAATGCTTGGTATTAAAAGCTAAATGAAGATTGACACTTTTTGCATGTTTATTGATGTTGCACACATATTTTGCTTCACATCAAAATAAAGCTGACAGCTAGAATATAAATTATTTTGTAAAATTTATTAATCAATTAATGGCATCAATTAATTAGAGTCCGAAATAAAAAAATGAGGTTGAGTCTGTTGCAATAGCTGTCAATGTACAAGGTGTCATTAATAAAGATTTAGTTGCAATTTTTGCGGGGTTTTATTTTTTGTAACGATTAAATGCAATTAAGAGCTTAAATTGTAAATTTATTAAGAAAATAAAAATAAATAAAATTGTATAAAATATAACGTAAATAAACTTTAATTTAAAGCCAATCAAAACAATGCACAAAATAATAAATTTAAATTTAAAAAATGTAAAAAAAAATTAATTCAATTAAGTTGAGCTTTATTTTCAGCCAACATCAATTATATCAATTACAATTATTTAATTAGGCGACTATGCGATATGTGCCCCAAAGATCAATGTTTAAATATCAACAAAAAAGAAACCAGCTCACTTACAATTTATTCATACAAAAAAATACTACTACTATTTGTGATCTAAAGTGTAGTCTGCAGACTATTTGTTATGGCTAACAACACGTGTTAATTTGGCTCGCTGATTTGAGCCAAACACGCATTGACAATCAATCAATTTTTTTTTTGTTTCGATCTGTGGTTGGCTTTTAAGCAATCAGCATTGATTTGTTGGTTCAACAGAAAATCAGCAACGCAAACTATTGGCAGCAATTAACATAAATATCAAATTAAGCAATGACAACAACAAGTCAACGAAGACAGCAACAACATCTCGAATTGTTGCAGCTGCTGCAGCAGCAACAGTTGTTGACAAGTTTGTGAAAATTTCAAATCTGTCGCTAATACAGCACGCAATTTAATGGCTATGGATATTGGGTTTTTTGTTAATCGAAAACTTGACATTTGGGTTTCAGTGTAGGCAATGAGTTGAAGTTGCAGGCATACAATTTTGGACTAAGTCAAAGATATGTTTGAATATCAAAGATCTGTTCAAATATGTTATTAATTAAATTTAGAGATTCATGAAAGTTTTTATATATCACGATATATCTAAATCATACACTTATCATATAAATCATTCGAGTATTATTTCCCTTTTAGATAATTTCCTTATTATGGTAGAGACGAACATTCAATAATAAGTACCAGATCATTACACTATAACATTCAATACTAGGGTTTGCGAGACTTACGGGATTTTCGTCTAATATTTTTCCCAGTAATAAGTCTTTCCTTTTCTTTTTGTTTTTCGTGCTCTTTCGAGTAGTTAGAGATTTTTTTCAGTAGTCCAGGCGTTTATGTAAATGCCATTACGATATATATAATGTAATGTTTTCAAAATTATATTAGTTCATTAAAGTGTATGTAATCCAAAACAATATTTCAAGAAAATATCTACGAATGTTGGCGAATTTTACGAGATTTTAGAAAATTAAGAGTTTTTCGAATAACAAAAGTTTTACGTGTCGTATAAGTTACTTCTCATCATTTCATGCGTTTAAATCTAGTAATACGAGTTTGTCGAGTAATAAAATTGTTGAGTTCTGTGTTTAGAGTCTTCCTATTTGTCAAACCTATTCGAGATAAACCCTTTTTCCTCGGATATTCAGTCGTCTATGTCATTTTTTATTCTTTCCTTTTCTTTTTGTTTTTCGTGCTCTTTCGAGAATTTTGAGTTGTTTGGTCAAACTCAGTTGTCCAACCATCTAAATGTAATTTACAATATATATAATGTTATGTTTTTAATATTTCGTTAGTTATTATTAAAGTGTTTGTAATTTGGCGAATCTAGTGAGATTTAAGAAAATTACAAGTTGATGGAATAGCACAAATTTTAGGTTTAATATCCGTTTATTCTCATCATGTCATGTGTATATATCAAGTAATACGAGTTTTTCGACTTAAACAATTTTTGAGTTCTATCGGTTTTCAAGGTAGCAGCGGTAGCTCAGTGGTTAGTGCGTTGGACTGCGAGCCGAAAGGTCCCCGGTTCAAGCCTGGTCTGGGGCTAACAACATCTTTTCATAGAAACATTTTTCTATACCGCGCTACCTCTCGTCAGTAAATGGCAAACCTACGAGAGTAAAATCATTGCCTATGAAAAGCTCTCACCCGCCGTTCGGATTCGGCAATAAACTGTAGGTCCCACCACTTTGAGTACAAATATTACACGCACAGCTCAAAATGGTGAGAGAGCTCGGCCGAAGTTCTATGCAGGACTGTAGCGCCAAACTATTATTATTATTATTATCGGTTTTCAAGTCTTACTATTTGTCAAACCTTTCGAGATAAACTCATTTTCCCCTGTAATAAGTGTTACTTAAGTCGTCTTAGTTTTTATACCCTACACTAAGAGTGAAAGGGTATATTCAGTTTGATATGCCGTTTGTAACACCCAGAAGGAAGCATATGCGGTATGAAAAAGTATATATATTCTTGATCAGCATGACCTCCTGAGTCGATTTATCGATGTCTGTCTCTCTGTCCTTCTGTCTGTCTGTTGAAATCACGATAACAGAAAAAGTAACAGAGCTGGAGCAATGAAACTTTATATTTAGATTACTTATATATCTAAGCTGTCTGAAGAAGAAAATTGGCATGCTCGGTGTATTGTGACCTGAGAACCGACCACTTATGTCCAAATGCCTCATAAAAAATTTACATCTATACTGTATACGTGCTTAGGTAAACTTTTTTGGTCAAATATATATTGAAATCATGCTCAAATTCATGAAAATAATGTTTTCCGGCTAAACAACTTGTGATTTCCAAAAAAAAAAATCGAAATTAGGTACACCTAACAATTTGTAAATATGGGTATCAAATGAATGGAAATTCTTCAGCGATAGAAAGTTTGTAGGTATTTTTAGGATTTGTATACCCTGGTGACCTATATACCCCTTTGAATGGTAACCATATAGTCGGCTTAGACCGACTATAATTGTGATAATCCTAACTATCATAATAACACCTACATTAAAATTTCCCATGTGATCTAACCTTCCCAACTGTTTTTTCCTTCTTCATCTTTTTTGTTTTTCATGCACTTTCGAGCAGTTAGAGTTTATCGAATAGCACATGACGTATGAGTTTTTTTTTCTCATCATGTCATTCGTTTAAATCAAGTAATACGAATTTTTCGAGGAGTACAATTTTTGAGTTCTATCAGTTTTTCGAGTCGAACTATTTGTCGAACATATTAAGATTTATAAGTTAAACTCCTTTTCTCAGTCATAATATTACTTAAATTTTTTTTAATGCTTGTCGTGCACTTCAAAAATTTGGGACAGTCATAGTTTTTTTGATTCGTACTCAGTTTTACAGACGTTTAAGTGTAAACCACAATACATAATATTTTAAATATTTCATTATTTATGGTTTCATTAAAGTTTATTCAAACTTATTCAACCTTTTCTTGTTTTTCGTGCTCTTCGAGACTTTTGAGTTGTGTTGTACTTAATTTATCACTCGTCTAAATGTAAATTACAATTCATATATCGTAATAATTAAAATATTTCGTTATTTATTGTTTCATTAAAGTTTATAGACACAAATAAAAACAAAATTAATAAATTTAAATTTTTAAAAAATATATACCAAATCGACGATTTTTGAAATTGTACTAGGATTTGCGTTTCCTACGAGATTTATGAATATTGCGAGTTTCACAAATAGCACAAGTTTACGTGTCGTATTAGTTTTTTCTTTTATTAAGTCATGCGTGTAATTCAAGTAATACGAGTATTTCGCGTAGTACAATTTTTGAGTCCTAGCAGTTTTTTACGTCTTACTATTTGTCGAAACATATTAAGCTATTTACGTTAAACTCAGTCGAAAATGTTACTTAAGTCTTCAATGTCTTCTTTTATTCAAACTTTTTTTTATTTTCGTGCTCTTGAAGACTTTCGGGCAGTCCGAGTTTTTGAGTCGTACTCAGGTTTTCAGTCGCATAAATCTAAATTACAATACATATATCATAAATTTTTAAATATTTCGTTATTTTTTATTTCATTTATTGAGTCATGCGTCTAATTCAAGTAATACAAATTTTTCGCGTAGTATAATTTTTGAGTCCTATCAGTTTTTCGAGTTACTATTTGACGAACATTATTATGATATCTGAGCTAAACTCTGTCATAAGTGTTGCTTAAGTCGTATATTTTTTATCAACTTTTTTTCTTTTTTGTTTTTCGTGCTCTTGGAGTTTTTGAGTCGATTTTTGAAATTGTTAATTTATGAACATTTTAATTGCACTCAAAGATAATCTATTTAATTCAAACCAAGTAGTCAAACTTTCCGCTTTTCCGATATAACTATATAATTGATATAATTTGAATATGCGTGAAATTTAAAAAATGGAATTGGGTTAAACTCGTAGTTAGTTCGACAAATTAATTGTAGATTTTTTTTGTGAAGTTGTACTAGCTTCAAAATATTGATATAATAACGAATATTTCGAATTTTATTTATAAATTCTTTCATTTAAAATTAACTAATATTTTTATTCGGTTTTCTAGCTATCCACAGACTTGTCACTTTAACATTTTTTACCTAAATTGATAATCTTATAATTGTGCTCGTCCATGACCCATTTAGTGCAATTGAAAAATTCTGAACACTCGACTGGTTTTCGCATCAATCATCGGCAACATCAACACATGGGACCACCCTGACCATCAGATCTGTTCAAATTTGCAATATTTCAGTTAATTAACCTGTTTGCATAAATTTTAATAGAAATAAAAAATCAAAAAAAGTTGCCGGAAAATAAAACAATTAATATCTCTAACATTTTATCAGCCAACACATGGCAGCCGGCGGCAGTCGGTCAATCAGTCAGTCAGGCAGTCAGTCTTTGCACAAGACAACATTAAACCAGGCATCCTCAAAACCACTTCTTCTAACCAGCCAAGAACCAACCACTCAGCCACCCAACAATTTCTTTGACTCTGCGTGCATTTCGACTACCTTCTCCACTCTCCACCTCCTAGAGATGGTCATTTAAATTAAGCGCAACGAAGGCGTTTCTATAGCACGAACTGCCGCCACAGACCACTGAGTGCCGTCGCCGCCACCACAGCGAACGGCAGCAAAAGTTCGCTAAAGCCTGACAGAACGGTAGCCAAGATCAGTTTTCTTTTTTTTTTTGTACAGTTTTTCTACTATTTTTTTATAATTCTTCGCTTTGACTTTCGTTCAGTCTGTCCGTTCGTCTGTCATCCGTTGCGCTCGATTGCGGGCCTCAGCCATATTTATGCATTCGCTGATCAAAAGCTACAACGCATCATTATATCGACGGCTACCACACGACGCTGTACGAGTAGCTATTAAAAATATCCTCTATATAGATTTTTCTATCGTGCAAAATATAGAAATTTCACTACTTTGAAATTCTAGCGTTGTACCGCGGATATTAATTATGTGCCATGTGGATTTTGTCGCCTGATAAAAATTGCATTGCAATTCGTTTGTTTGATTAATGCTCGTGAATGCATCATGTAGGGGGACCACCTATACTTAGTCCAACGATTATGATATTTTTTCTATATAATCATATATTTTTTTGATTGAAGAACATTTTCTTCTTCTTTTTATGCTTTCTTTCTGCAATGCATTTATATATGATCCATTTTCATTCAACTAAGTAGGTCTAAGTTATTTATATCTTAAGTAAAATTTAATTTGGCCTATCGTCGAATCAGACTTGTCATGTCGAATATACCCTTAATATAAACAGCATTATTACAAATTTCATTGATTAAGGTATTTTTTTAAATTCTGAGAACTAATATATTGCGAATTATTTTGGAAGGCTTAAATTCATTGATCCAATTATAAACGGCATCTGTGGTAAGAAAAACCAATAAAATGAAATATTATAAAAATAAATCTCAATCTCGTCGAAACTGTGTGGGCAGAAAATAGACAGTTTTTTATACCTTTGTCTGCTTAAAATCTTTTATGAAAATTCCGATTCTACCAAATGTTTTTTTTGCGTCCCGAGACAAAATTTCTGTAATTTTTCAGGAATATTTCCGGCAAACACACAGATAAATGAAAATTTGGTGAAGTTGTAAGGTTGTAAAATGTTGAGCAATATTAATGGCATATTTTGAGAATGAGCACAAAACAGACAGCTTGTGATACAAACTCTGCATTTGTCTGCTTGAAATCTTTCCATAAAATGTTTCTAAACAGCCTCGACCCTGCCTACCGATACAAAATTTCTGGAATATTTGGGTAATATTTCCGGCAAACACACATAACGCGTAGTATTGTGAAATTTTGTGAAATTTGAATGCTAAATTCCCGGCATAAAACAGACAAACTCCGCCTGTTTCTCTTAAAAATATGTAGTATGTTGAAAAAAATGTTTCTAAACTGCCTCCACCCTGCCAAATATTTTGTCTGGGGTACCACGGGATAAAATTTTTATAATTTTTCATAAATATTTCCGGCATATACACAGATAAGTGGAAGTTTATATTAAAATTTATAAAATCCGGTATATTTTGGGCAGAAAACAGACAACATGTTATACTAAAGGCGGATCTTTTCTGTTGAATGATATGAAATATGTATGTTGGGAAATATTTCTAAATTGCCTGCCACAAATTTTGTCTACACAATACATACGGCATGTAACAGGCTGGCAAATGTCAGCCAAACACAGCAGCTTTCAAGGTGAAAATCAACAGATATTCCGCAGATTTACGTCAGATAAGGCGGAGTTTGAGGCATTCAAATCTGCCCTATAACCATACAGCAAACGGCAGTTTATAGCAAGTTTAAGTAATGACAGCCTGATACAATATTTCCGGTATTTTTCTGGAATATTTCCGACATATTTACGGTAAACACAGAGTTAAATGGAAGTTTGTGGTAAGCTTATGACAGATTATCAAATTTTATGCAATTTAAAAGACCGGCACTGTTTAAAAATTGGCAAAGAACAGACGTATTTGTCGGCTGACAATTTTTTAAAATATGTTTTTAAACTTTCTATAGCCTGAAATATTTTTTTTTCTAGAGAGATATGTATTACAAAAAGAGGCATATCAAATATTTTTCATATGATTTGTTGAATTTCGTCGACTGTTTGAAATGGACTGCCCTGCTATTCCTAAAAACTTCCGTGTGACAGCTATTTTGAATATATATAAAAAAAAAACTATTGTCTGCCGACAACTGTCTTCTGCTATTCAGTCGAAAACCTGTTACAAAACGGACTATTTCAAATAGCATTCCAAATACATTCCAAAAATCTTACTTGGAAGTACAAATTTTTAAACATGGCTAAAGGAAAAAAAAACAAACTAACCTGAGTAAAATCAGCTTTTTCCAAAAATCTGTTAATATACTGACAGTAGCCTGCCGAATATTTTGACTCGGTTACTTTAAATAAATTCTCACATTTCTCAAATTTTTAAAAATATTTGAATAAGTATACCGGATGCAAATTATCGAATATTATATAATTTAAATGGCAGATTTTCGGCATATTTTGGGAACGGCATAAGCAAAACACAAAAACTCCACTTTACTTGCTTAAAATCTTTCGGAAACTTTCTCAATTCAGTTTACTCGATTATAAAATTTTTCTGGGGATTCTACTTGAGACCCTTGACCTGAAAAAGTCGCTTAATTGAGCTAACCCAAATAAAATCCTTTTGGACTTATATTGTGTGGAGCATCAACCTTCAGAATCAAGTATTAGATATGCCATCAGAATTTGGTCTTAGACAGTGTTATCAAAGAGTTTTTATATTGCCGTTAAAAAATAAAGTTAAATAATTTTATCAATATTTTTCAAAAATACGATATATTTTCTCTGAGAATTAAATCAGATTGCAATTGTAATATATAGGTTCATTTGAATAAAATAATGTGGATAAACGAGATTCCAAACCAACCAAATTTCTTGTTTTTCAACCTCATCAGCCGCTACGTAATTGACCTCCTCCTTCGTTCAATCGCATTACGTTAATTTCATTTTTCACACTTCCTACAATATGAAACTAAAATCGAATTCAAGCAAAAGAAACTTAATCGTATGTGGATCACCCGCTGTTGCATTTAAACAAACGCCACCTACCTGTCAGACAGCATCCCACCCCACTGTGCACCGCCTCCTACCAACAACATGAGTGCGTTGTTGGCCGCAATGATTGCAATTTCTAACATTTAAATTGAAACACAAAAATTTACGGTGGAAAAATAAAACAAATGACTAAGAAAAAAACATAAAATCTTAATTAAAGCGTTCAGGAGCAGCGGGAGCAGCAGCAGCTCAGCCTAATACCGATTTGTATGCAGTTGCAACCACATGAAGTTGGCTGCGTTTGGTTAGTTACAAGCAACATGGCTGCTCGTGATTGAACGTTTTTAAATTGGTCAATTGATGGCGCGGCATTCAATGACGAAGTTGGTGTTGTTGTGCTTGAATGAACAACAACAACAACAACATCAAAAAAAACGAAGCAACAGCTGCTGCTCGTTGTTCGGCGGAAATTGAAAATGAAAAGAAAGGCTTTTTAAAGTGCAATTTAAAGTTAAACTGTTTACTTTAAGCGATTGGAAGGTATTTTAATGGTAAACTACACTGAAAACAATCATTTTTATTTTAGTTTATTAAAACTAAAATTCATAGTATGGATGTATACACCCAGAAAAAAATACTATATAAATAATAGTTTTTTACTATTAAAAAAAGTCAATAGGATAAACTATTATTTTTATCGGAAAATACCATTAAATACTAGAAAATACCATGACATTGCCATTGAGTTTATATGAAAAGATTTATTTTTTGTATACTATTAAATCAATAATTGTCCTATTGACCAATTTTAATGGGATTTGAGGGAATAATATTTATATTGGGTAATATTGGGTGTAATAATATTTATGAAACTTTTTTCAATATATTTGAAAACTGTACTGATAACTTATCTATATTTTGAATAATTTAAAAATTAGTCGTATTCATCAATATTATGAATAAATCATATATTTGAACATTTTTGTAGATATTTAAATTTTAATAAAGAAAAGTAAACGAATATTTGTGTCTAATATGTAAACATTTCATAACTTTGAAATTTGTTATTTAGATTTTAATTTTCACAAAATAAATGAAATATTCATTAAAATATTTTTAATCTAAAATCTTCTGTAATTAGTTGAATTTCAATTTTAAAAATAAAATTAAAATAATTTGCACTTTTTCATACAATTCATGAAGCATTTATGATATTATTGAACAAATAATTTATTGTGTCAAAAACCTTATTTTAATTTATTAAAATTAAGAATCATTTCATCATTTTGATGAATTTCAAAAATTCAATGAATTTAAAATTTAATTGAAAAATATTGAAAAGCTTTGTCTAAAAAAAATTCATAATTTTGATGAATTTTTTATTTTAATTTAACTTTTTAATAAAATATTATTGAACAAAGTTTAAAATTTTTGTTAATATGAAAATTTTTGTAATTAGTTGAATTTCAATTAATTACAAAAAAAAAATTACAAAAAAACAATAAATTTGATGATTTTTTTTTTTTATTTAAAAATGAAATTTTTTCGTAAAATTGATGAAGCATTCATAATATTATTGAACAAATTAATAAAAATGTACTATGATATCTAGTATGTATTATGTATAAATAAAAAAGTTATATTGATTCATCAATATTAAAAGTACATCATTATTTTGATGAATTTGAAAGATTTAATGAATTTCAATTTGCAATTTAAATATAAAAATTTGTAAAACTTCTAGAAGTCTAAAGAAAGCACATTCCATAATATTGATGAATTTATTGAATTTAAATTTACAATTTATTTGTTAAATTTCGAAACTCAATAAAAATAAAAATAGTTATTTCAATTCATCAATGTTATGCAATATTCGATATTTTGATGAATTTAAAATTTTAATATGAACCAAGTATGAGTATTAGACGGATTCAAATGTGTATGAAAAATCTAGAACTATTTTTTCTTTTGCTCCGCATCGACTTTCTGAAACTAGGACCTCTAAAACTAAGAAGTAGCATTTTAGAAGAAACGCGTACTTTTACGATTTACTAATACTACGATAACTAAAAATATAAGAGTGACATATTATATTAAAGATAACTGTATGTGCAATAATACAAAAATATTATCTCAAACTCGTTAGAATAAAATTAGAAAAATTTCGACCGTTAAAATTACTATAGTAAAATAAAAGTCTACATTTTATTTGTTTGACAAGCCATGAAACTGTAACGTTTAAATAAAAATTTATAATTTTAAAAATCATAATTTCAGTGAGAGATTTTAAATTAAATAAAAAATTAAAATTGAGTGATATCTTTTAACACTTGGAGTAATAATAATTTAATTGAAAATAGTTTTTAAAAGTTCAAAAATGTCCGTTAAGCTCTTTGCGCAACATCACAGGATCATTTTTTTTTGGGTTTTAAAATTTTCTTCTCAGTTTTAGAGGTCCTAGTTTCAGAAAGTCGACGCAGAGCGAAACATTTTATGATTTTTGGTTTTTAAATCAGTCTAGTGAGTATAACTTAAAAACCTTTCAAAGACAACTACAAACAGAAATCATTATTATCCCTAGTAGAAAATTGCCCGATGCGCCATCGGGAAATGATCGGGTTTTCGTTGGGTAAGCCCTATTAGAGAAAATATGACCATTGCCTTTGCATGCCCTTATCATGCTTACCATAGCAGGGTTTACATTATCTAAACAGTCAGTGTTCCCGATCATAGCTACATTATTTGTTCCTCATAACGAAATTAGTATCAGGCAATGATCGAGATTAATGAGAGGAACCCTATTATGCTCGGGCTCAGACAAGGCAATTGTCGGGTAAATATTAAAATGGGGAATTACCCGATCAGTACATGATCATGGCCTGAGGTCAATACATGATCAGGACACTGCGTTACAAGGACATTATGGTCCTCGTCATATCCCGATCACCTCAAATAATGACATGATCACTTCATGACCATGGCCCTACCAAAATTTCTACTAGGGATTCATATGTATATATTTTCGAAAACTTTGAATGTCATTATTTCGATATTTTTCTTTTTTTTTGCCATTATGACTACTATGTCTTGTTGTTGCAACCTCAGTAGAATGATTTATATAAATGTTACACTTCATATTATGAAAAAGGTTAATTTTATAAATGAAAATTCAAAATATTAAATTTCATAAATTTCAAATAAGTGATATTAAAAAAAAAGTTTATTAAATGGTAAAAAGATTTAATTAATAATTCAACAATTAAAAAAAAAAGATCATACAAAATTTAAATTTTGTAGTTGACAAATTACTTAAATAAATTCGTAAATAATTTGTAAAGCAGATTTTCTGTCAGTGTTGCATATGAAACATAAATATAATTGGTTATTAAACATTAATATGATGATAACCACTGATGCTTAAAGTACCGTTTAAATACAATGTTCAATTTTAAACAAAATTAGTTTCATAAAGTTAATAGAGTTATTAGTGGGTTTATTAAATTTTATGCCAAGCACACAGTTAATCCATCACACACACGGCATCCGCTTGCAACATGTTTGAGGCGAAACATAATTTTTATTTATTTGCTGACGACAACTTGTGAAACGTCGGTTCATTAATAAACGTCAGACATTGAAGTCATTTAGGCAGTCATTCAACTACTCATTCAAGCACCTATTCAACCAGTCATTCAACTACTATTCAACTATTTGTACAACTAGTCATTCAACTACTCATGCAACTACTCATTCAACTACTCAGTCAAATACTCATTTAACTACTCATGCAACTACTCATTCAACTACTCAGTCAAATACTCATTTAACTACTCATGCAACTACTCATACCAGCACTCATTCAACAAGTCATTCATACTTTTTGCACTTCATTCAGTAAATTATCCGTAAAGTAAATACAAACAAACCCACTCCTAAATATATGCAAAACGTTTGTTTTATTTTTTTATGTTTTGTATTTTGTTTTTTTCTTTTTTTATTTATTTTATGCAAATGACATCATTTCAACGCATGGCAACCCATAAAGTATACAAACAGTTGATTGAACTGCACGAAATTATTGCAGTTCATTCATAAGTCCTACAATTGTAGCCAACAGCTAGAAAAATAAAATTTATTAAATAAATAAAATAAAAATAATAAAATCATGTACCTCCCAAACCCAAACTGACGTTGGTCAACACGCAGCACGACATCGCGCGCCAGTCAAAAACAACCAACGCAATATCGCTAAATTTCCTGACAAACTACATTTGCGCGTGCGCAAATCGTGCAATTGAAACAAATACAAATAATAGAAAATATAACAAAAAAATAATTTTGAAAATTTATTATTAAAATTTACAATGTCTTGTGTAACATTTATTATATAAAAAAAAAGCTTTTTGAGTTAACAAACTTTTTAGTTACTACTATAGCAATATTATGTATATTTTTTGATTCAACAAACTATTTAGTTGAGAAAATTAAAATATTAATTTAAATTCTAAAACAGCAATTCAATGATAATAGAATCATTAAATTATTCACAATTAAAATTATTAACAAATTTAATTATTAATTTTACAAATGTTAATTAATTTAGCAAATCAAAATTTTTTAATAAAAAATAAATATTGTTAAATAATTTTATTAATATTTTTATGTTTCTAAAATGATATTAAGTTGCATATTTAATATAACATGTCATTTAAAATCAATTTGTACTAAATAAATTTGTAAAATGTATTAAAAACATATTTGTCAATTTAACAATACATTTCGTAAAACACAGGTTTGTGACAATAATTTAGCAATTTTTGCATTTAAACATTATGAACTTAAATAGATACCTAAATGAGTTATTTATTTATTTCAAGTTAGTCCCATTTGTAGAATGTTCAAACTACATATCTGTCTATATAACAAATATTTCTGTTAAAGCTTTTGGTTAACAAAAAATTTTTAATTTAAACTGTACATTTTTGTTACATTTATAAATGCTGTATATATTTTAGTAATTGTCTAATTCTGTATTCTTTTGGCATGAGGTTGGTAAAAATAATACATTAAAACAAACTAACTTCATTCACCTAAAAAGAAATTTCTACATATCTGTCAATATAACAAATAATACTGTTACAGTATATTTTTTTAACAATAAATTGGTGATTTCAGCAATTGTTTAGTTTTAACTAATAACATATTTGATTAAAGTTACAAATGCTGTAAGTTTTTAAAAATTGGTAATGAAATTATTTGTACTCACAGGAAAATCCACTCATGGCATGGCACTCATGTCATGGCAGGTAGAACGAAAATGTTTGTTGTAACAACCAACTTCATTCAGTTTTAATAAATTTCTACAAATTGGTTGAGGGAATTGCACTAGTATTCTTTAAGTTATACGTAACATATAGATACACCATATTGTTCTAAAACTGTTCTAAAACAATAACACATTTATTTCGGGCTATAAAAACCGACTTAGCAGTTGATAGAACCGAATAAATTGGTAAGGCAATGATTTGGTTGATGTGTATACAAAAAATAAATAGTTTGCTATCAAAAGCATAATCTGATTGCTAAATTTTAGCAATCTTTAAAAAGTAATTACAGCATGCTTTTATTAAGAGTTTACTAGGAAACTTAGTTCTGCTAGTTTGCACCAGATCGCACAATTATCTAGTATTGCTGGTATACATATCGTGTTGCCAAATTGCACTAGGTGGCGCTATATTCACTACACAGAAAAAATAATCGTCGCAACCATTAGCAACGAGTTCTAATGTATTTAGCAAACACATTCGCTAAAAATGTGATTTGCTTCCAAAAATATACCAATTAAGTACTTAATTAATTGCAAACTATTTAATCGGTATGGTCGACATTTTATAATTCTCATTCAGTTAATTAAAAAAGAATGTAAAATTATATAACATATACTTTTCTGATGATGAAGTTGCAAGCATAATTAAATATGCAACCATTCTCCATGCAACAATCCATCATCAGCATTTTTGACGAGACACTTAGAGGATGATCAAGCTCTATAAGTGTATATCTTGGCATATACCAAATGGGAATAATATAAAACGAGCAAACAAAAATTCCATTGATTGCTTGTTTGCCGGCGTTCATTCGCTGCAAGCTCGCATCGTGACGCCGCGTCGTGTGCTCAGCAACGGCGATTATTAATGCAATTAATTCAATAGTCATTTCAGCAAATTATTTGATTGTATTGATGCCAATTTATGATTTTTTCTGTTAATTTATTAATTAACATGATTAAATATTTAATCAATACAATGAATTCCATAGTATTTTCAGCAAAATTGTATTGATGTAAGTTTTTGTTAATTTTCTGTTAATTTATTAATTAATATAATTAAATATTTAATCAATTCAATTAAAGGTCGTATCGGCGATGAATCAATCAAAAATGAAATGTTTTGATCAAACTTTTTGCTATATTTGCAAATATATTTTTTCTGTGCAAGCTACAGCTAATGCGTCTATAATCCGAAGACTCTTTTTTGGAAAAACATTCGATTTCAAACAATATTCTTTTCATGTAATAATAAAGCACGCATGTAAGGATGCAATTGTTAGTGAAATGTGAATGTGTTAAATCGAGTTTACAGTACAAAATTTAGTAAAAACAGCTACAATTATTTATGCAAACTTTCGTTTGCTCTTTCAGCAAAAATCAGCGTTTTCCTTTTTTCAGCAAATATTTTTGCTATTTAAGCAACCTTTTTTGCTACTGTTGCATTTTTAATTTAATAAAAGCGACTTCAGCTGGAAATTTTATATTCAATTGCCCATCTTGAAATTTACCCTATTAGTATATAGCCACAAATTGTTGGAAAATTCATTGTTCAGTTACTGATATCTTATAGAATTAAACAAATTAATAAAAATTACAAAAAATTCGTTAAATTAACAAACATTTCTTGATGTAAAAAGATGTGCATTCATATTTGTGCATATATGATTATTTATTGAAATATTTATATATTTATTAAAATCAGAGCTGTAAAGGTTGGATTACGATTACTTAGTAGTCGTAATCAAAAGTATTAATTACGATTAGAAATAATCAATTTTTTTTAAACAAATTTTATAAATTTATAAAATTTTATAATATAAAAAATTAAATATAGTAATTTTTACTCTTTAAACTTTTCGCACTGGGCATACTTACTGATATCGCGTGCCACACAGACACCACGTCCATGATGATTACAAACCACGACAACGCGTTGGCTGGACTCCACATTTCATGAATGAAACTTTGCATAGCAAGAGGTAGTGGAAATAAAAAATCTCAACAGCATCCAACAAAAATAACAACAACAATAATAGAGAAACAACTACAACAACTCGACTACAACTCGAGCAAAGAGCAAAACGTAGGCGTACGCCAACTTTCGACCCACTAGTACTATGTGGCGATGGGGAATCATTTATGAAGTTTACCAGTTTTCAATTTCCGCCTGTGTGTGGAAATTTATGAAAATCTGAACGACCTGATTTCGACGACGTGACGTCGACTTCATCCGCTTTTTCCAAAAGCCAAACAAAAACCAATGTCTGCTTCCTCGATGTTGATGTTTTTGACTTGGGTTTAATTTTTTTTTTTATTTTTTATATATTTTTTATTATTATTTTTAATTTTAATTTTAAATTGTGTGTTTTTTTTTTTTTTTGAAGGAACTACGCGTTAACGCAAATTGTAAGCCAGACCCGCCATTCTACTTCTTTTTGACTCTTTGCAACACATTCACTTTGTGGCACTTTTTCAAAATCGCCTACATTTGATTTATAAATACAGCGAAAAATAAGACGACATTTAAAACAAAACATATACACAACAAAAAATGTGATTCTGCTTAAAGAATTAACAAAAATTTAACTAAATTCTTTGCTATTTTAAGAACCTTATCTAAAGACTACAAAGCATTTGTTAATTTTAACAACTAAATTGTTTGTATTTACAAAATATATTTGTTTGTCTACGATTTCGATATATTTAATAAAATAATATTTTAGACAGTTTAAAAGAACTTGGCAATCAAATACCAGTATATTATACGTAATCAAAATATAATATTGTAAAACATTTTAAAACTTTAATTCCTTCGAAAAACTATCAAATTTGAAAAATAATGATTTAAGGGGTCTTAATATGTTGTACAAAAAGATTTCCTATAAAATGTTACTGATATAGAAGATTCTCTATTATAATGCATATAAAATTCAGTTTAAGTTTCTTTCATTTGACATTTTTGTATATTTATCTATTTTTAAACTTGACAAAGCATTTATTAAATTAATAATTTAAATAAATTTTAAAATATGTTATAGATTATCTTTCAAAAATTCTAAAAAAACATTTCTAAAATCAAAATATTCTTCAAAATTACAAATATTGTTTACATTTGCAATATGCTTCATAACAATAACAACCGTTATAGTTAATATGAAACAATTTCTTGTTATATCAACAAACTATGTAGTGTTGATATTTTTTATAATTACAAATATTGTTAACCGTTGCAATATGCTTCATAGCAATAACAAATATTTTTTTTTTTTACAAATTAACCAACGCTCATGCAATGCACAGTGTTGATCGTAAGAAAGGATTATAGGTTAAAGGGAGGAGGAAAGATGGAGTAGTGTCGGTGGATGTTTGCTTTAAATTTCCCAATATTAAAAATGTCGGGAAAAACAGAGGCAGGGAGATTGTTCCACAAACGTATCGTGCGACTGGTGAACGAATTATCTCTGTAATGCGTGGTTCTGTTGAGAACCGAGTGAACTACGAAGGGGTGGGCTTGGTTCGATGCCCGAGTAGAACGAGAGAATACACGACCTGGTGGAATCAAGCCATGTATTTCCCTCAAACACTTACTATTGTAATACCTATAAAACAGGCTTACACACCCTACGGTCCTTCGGTGCTCAAGAGAACCAATAGACGATGAAATATTTTCATCCCCTATTAAATATATTGCACGTTGTTGGATTCGATCCAGGAACTCCAAAGAAGATTTTGAAGCCCCTGCCCATATGTGCGAATTGTATTCCATCTTAGGCCGAATATAGGTGGTGTAGACAATGCGCAAGTCAGCGGGAGTGAAGTATGTCTTACACCGTTTCAAAAAACCGAGGCACTTGGCCGCTTCTTTCGACACATCAAATATGTGATCACTCCAACGGAGGTCACATTGAATTGATATACCCAGAACGTCAAGAGCAGCTGACTGCGCAATATCCACAGAGTCATATGGAGGGGAGGGAGGGGTGAATCCATTCTTTTGTGAGATAACAGACAACATTGGGTCTTGCTAGCATTAAAATCAACTCTATTTGCAAGACCCCACTCGGAGATTGTTTTAAGGTCATTATTGAGTGTATCATTCATTGTGCGCCTTTTACTCTCAATCTCCAAAGAGTTTGGGCGCTTGTTGAACGAATATGAGTGACAAATGTTACTGTCATCTGCAAAGGAATGGATTGGGTTCTGGGTCGATGACAGAAGGTCATTGATAAAAACCAGAAATAGGGACGGGGATAGGACAGAACCCTGCGGGACTCCAGAATTGATGGAAAGTTGTTCTTACAAAACACCATCCATCGCAACTCGTATTGAACGACCCTGGAGAAAACTCGATATCCATCGAGTAAAAGAATTACCGACACCATATGCAATAAGTTTTGATACCAGGGCTTCATGCAACACTCGATCAAAAGCCTTGGAAATATCAAGAGCAACCACATTACTCTCCCCGAAAAGATGAATACAATTATTCCACTTTTCGGTGAGGACCGCCATCAAGTCACCGGTGGACCTGGTCCTACGGAAACCATATTGCCGGTCACTAAGTAATTCGTTTCGCTCCAGATAGTTCACAAGGTGGAAGTTTATTACGCTTTCCATTACCTTGGATAGCGCAGAGCATATTGCAATGGGTCGGTAATTAGCAGGGTTCATAGCCTCACCCTTTTTCGGAACTGGCTGGACATTGGCAACCTTCCAACAAGATGGAAAAACTCCTGATGTTGTTGTTATATGATTTTTTATCAATAATTTAATGTAATTTCTCTTTAATAAAAGTTCTAAACATTATTATTTTTTTTAGTAACAGCAAAAAATACAAATTTTCAATTAAATAAAACATAAATTTCATTTTGTAACTTTTTATTTCAAGTGTAACTCATCGCAAATGTTGCATACTCCTCAGCATCGTGTGCATCTCAACTGTCTGTCGATATTGCAGTCACTTTGGTGGTGTCTCTTGCACCATAGGCACTATTAACAACGATTCCTTTTTTTTTAGTTTATTTTTTGCTTTATTACTTGCTCGTATTTTTGGGTCGATTCGTCTAGCTTAGTTGAAGGTTTTTATTATTTATTTTTTTATTTTGTATTTTTGAAGAGTTGTCTTTTGTCACTTTTCCCTGATGCATGTAGACGGTAAACGTGTTTTAATAGTGCTCGTCGCATATGCAAATTTGTTTGGTTCGAGACACAATAAACATGAGTCTGGAACCGCATCTTCTGCAGCCACTTCCTGCTCTTCTCGTTTGGCGTCTTGTCACTGAGTCTTTAAATCTTAAGAGGGAAGCAGCAGCAGTCTAAACAAGTGGCTACACATGTTTTTGTAATATATATATTTTTTGTTTTGTGTAAATCAAATAATGATTTTTTGGCATGCTCACTTGACTAGAACACAGTCGTGATTTTGGCAAAATCGTGTGGTTGAGGTGTTTAAAAAAGGAGGTTTTTGTGATTATTGATTTTTTTTTTTAAACATTAGGTTCAAATGACATTTAAATTGACATTATTTATTATCAACTTTTTTTGACTTTAGTGTAAATTATATTAGTAAGAATATTTTGTCTTTCCCTAAACTACCTCTTCCCATTAGGTTCGATAGCCTTACTGAGTTCAATGCTAAATGCAGAAGAATTCACTCAATATCGGACACTTTCTCGAAGCGATATCGAGCGTCAAATTGGACCTACTTAGTAGGTAGATATCGATGCATTCTTTCGTCATTTACTCAAATGATCTTAATAAACTCTACCATTGCTCATGTTCTTTTATACCGTTCTTCACATCTTCTCTCCTGTCATCCTCACTTCTTTGTTATACCTTGTTTGCCTCTTTATTCATAGAACTTAATCCAACTACTACATTTTGTAATCGTTTTTAACATCAGTAAATCCCATTCGATTGTTTTCTAATTCCTATTCCGTTTTTTTTTTCTCTTTCAGAATGTCAATGCGATCCGAATGGCTCCATTTCAAACAGCTGCGAGAAACGTACCGGCCAGTGTCCCTGCCTGCCGCACGTCACCGGTCGCCGTTGCGACAAATGCAAATCGGGTCATTGGAATCTCACACAGGCCGTGGGTTGCCACGATTGTCGCTGCGATCTCGCCGGGTCACGCAGTCATGAATGTAATCCGTGGACCGGACAGTGCGACTGTAAGATCGGCGTTGGCGGTCAACGTTGCAACGAGTGTACCGACGGTTTCTACGGTTTCTCCAGCGATGGTTGTCAACGTTGTGCACCATGCGCTGGCGAAGGTCAAGTCTGCGACCCCATACACGGACGTTGCATTTGCCCACCCAATAGCCGCGGCATGGGTTGTGCTCAGTGCACCACGGGCACCTGGGGTTGGCAGGCACGTTTCGGTTGTCGCAACTGTGATTGCGATCACATTGGTTCGATTGGTCAAGACTGTGAGTCGGCCGGTGGTCAATGCGCCTGTCGTGAGGGTTATGCGGGACGTAAATGTGATGCCTGTGCCGTGGGTTACTTCGGTTATCCAGAATGTCGGCGTTGTAATTGTGATGCTGATGGTTCTTTCATGCGTTCCGATGGTTTAATTGCTTGTGACAACAATGGACAATGTCCTTGTAAGTCCCTGGTTGTTGGACTAAAATGTGACACCTGCATGCAGTCGACTTTTGGTTTGGCGGCAGCTAATCCAGAGGGTTGCACGCGTTGTTTCTGTTTCGGTCGTTCGTCAGAGTGCCGGCAGAGCGAATGGTCATGGGGTCACATACGCATGGCGGAGTCACGTAATCTCAGCGTACAATATATACGTCCACAGTCAGTGCCCAACACCGAATATGAGTATATTGTTGTCATTCAAATGGAGGGCACGCATTTTTATCGCGAAGATGCCGAAATCAGTGTGATGAACGATTTGAATCTAATACCAAAATCTACGGGAAATGTATCAATTGGCACGTATGCGTCCTTTTATCATCCGTTGTACTTCCAGTTACCACCTCAATTCTATACGGATCGCACCAATAGTTATGGCGGCTACTTGTACTTTAGTCTATTAACCGAAGGCGCACGTTCTCCTCTCGAACGCAGAATGCTGACTCATCAGCCCCTCGTGCAGATACACGCACATTCGAAACTCGTGTTGGATTACTTTGAGTATGAAAATAATGAGTATTCGCTTAATGTCACATACAAAATTCCAATGCACGAGTCTTTCTGGAAGTACCATCATAATGGACAGGATGTGGATCGCTCTACCATGATGGCGGCATTGCAGAACGTGAAGCATATCTTTCTGCGAGGTACTTCGTTCGCTGATTTTACTCAAGTGGTGTAAGTATATTTTTGTATTAATGGTGCATTACATAATCTAATATATTCCGATACCTCTTGC
This sequence comes from Dryomyza anilis, assembly GCA_951804985.1. Classification (NCBI taxonomy): domain Eukaryota; kingdom Metazoa; phylum Arthropoda; class Insecta; order Diptera; family Dryomyzidae; genus Dryomyza; species Dryomyza anilis. The sequence goes on along the minus strand of OX638131.1, from coordinate 93,348,262 downwards.
AGTCTCTCTAATGTGCACATGGACTCCGCAATCTATATTCACGGTTCTACGAATATGATCGCCAAGGGTGTTGAACAATGCAAGTGTCCCAAACGGTTTGACGGACTCTCATGTCAAGATCCTGCCAGAGGATTTTATAGATGGCGCAACAGCAGTGAAGTGGAAAGTGTCTTCATAGAGGATTTAATTGGACGCGCCGCGCCATGTGCTTGCAATGGACGCAGTCAGGAGTGTAATCGCGAAACTGGCATTTGTCAGGTATGCATGGAGTTACTTTTTTTTTAATTATAAATATGACCTTATTAATTCACTCACAGAATTGTCGCGATAATACCGGTGGCGATCACTGCGAACTCTGCGCAGATGGTTTCTTTGGTGATCCGAATACCAGTGGCTGTCAATCGTGTCCGTGTCCGGAAAGAAGTCGCAACTTTGCTAAGGGTTGCACCGTCTGGCAGGGCCAAGTTAGTTGCATCTGCAAGCCTGGATACACGGGGCAGCTTTGCGATCGCTGTCGGCCCGGTTATTTTGGAAATCCACTCGCTTCCTCGAACAGCAGCTGTCAGGCTTGCAATTGTAATATGGAAGGCATTACCACAGAAGGTTGCAATGAGTTGACTGGACAATGTTACTGTCGTGCCGGAGTGACTGGCCTGAAGTGTGACACTTGTTTAGCCGAACGGCATTTCCTGCAGGATCGTCGTTGCAAAAGTATGTTAAAATAGTTTAAAAATTGTAATTAAATCATTTAATATAACATTCCTCCTAATAGTTTGTGATAATTGCACTCTGTTATTGCTGGATTATGTGGAATTGATCGGCAATAAATTGAGGCGCGGTCTTCAACATCTCGATTTAACCGGTATACCAGCACCCTACTTGCAATTGGAAGACTATAGTAATCGTACCAACCAACTGAGCGCACAATGGCACGACTACAATAATGCACGTATCATGTTAACTAACTACGATTCCAATGCATTGTTAAAGATGGATTCATATGCTGAGAATAACAAATTCCAATTCCGTAAATCATTGGCCATGGCGACAAAGCGCGGTCATGCTATCCACATCATGGATATTGAGGCTGCCAAAGTCAACATCGATTTAAGCGCACTAACAGCAGCTATTATGCAAACAATCTTCAATCTTAATAACTACGGAAAATCACATCATCACATGAGTCTACCGAAGGCATTGGAACAAGCACGTTACTATTTGGAAGGCATTAAGCAACATCATCAATCGGTGATCAATATGCGTTCCAGCTGGACATGTGCTTGGGATCACTACTATTACTTTGGTAATGCTTCGGACGCAGCATTCGATCAACAAGCTAAATTGGAGATGTATTGGCGTGATTTAAACAGCACAAATTTTCGTGTGAACGATTTACGTTTGCATGTTGATCGCACTTTTGAAAAACTTAGCGAAATCGATGATGTGCATGAACATATAACGAATTTGCGCAGTTATTTGGTCGAAGATTATGGTAAAATAAACGAGCTTAGAGATGAAGTCAACTTGCATTTGAACCACAGTCTGGTGCCAATGACCGACGTTTTACTGGAAATGGATTTGGGTCAACAGGATCAGTTGAGTAATGCTTTGGAGTCGATCGTGCATCTGGGCACCTCACTCAATAACACGCTAGATGCGCGTGAGGCCGTGCATAGTGAGGTGCGTAAACATTGGCTGCCAAAGGCACATAAACATGCGCTACATCTAATGGAACGTTCCAATGAATACGCACGTACATTTCAACCAACGCGAAATGGCGCCAGAATTGCAATGCTGGCCAGGTAAGTGGCAATAATGTGGTTACATTGATTGCTTTGAACTTATAAATCTCTTCAATAGTTCTGCACACAAAAACATCTCTGCTGCCATTACGGCTGCTCGACATGCATCCAAAGAAGCAAAAGATCGCGTCTTCATAGCACAGCAAAAACTCTATCCGACGGATGGAAGTTCAGTGATTGAACGTGCTAAAAATTCATTGAATCGCTCGAAGAATTTGCAGAAAGAGGCGCTGCTGGAGATGCAGCAAACAAATGGTAAATATTCTCAAAAAATATTTCGTTGTTCTATATTAAATAATCACTTCCAAAACCATTTGCAGCTCTCAAGCAGCAAATCAAATCTCAAGAAGACAAAGTCGACGGTATACAATCGAAGATACTCGAGGCTGGTATACGCACGAATAATATTTCCTCGCAACTGCAGTCTCTACGCAATACCAACGCACGCAAACTTGCGCTGGAAAGCATCGAGATGGCTCAGCGCGTCTCTGAGGAAATGCGTGCGGAAACACGCAAAGCTCTTGCTATGCACGATGATATTTTGAGCTTACGCAATAAATTTGCAATACTCGAACCTGATTGGGAAATTAAGCTGGGCATGGCCGAGGAGAATATCTCATTGACGAAGACCAATATACGTCTGGCCAATATAACGCTATCGTATGTCGAAGAGCAGACGATGAAGTCGCAAGCAAAATTCGACAACTGGAACAATACAATGTCGAAGCAGTTGCAAGAGTTACGCGATAAGATTGCAAAGGCCAAACATGCCGCCGAAGGGGTAAGTGAAGAAGTTATTTATTTATAATTATTGAAGGTTTATGTTGTTTATTAATATTCCTTCGATCAATTCAGATCAAAGTCTCGCTGGAATCTTTGGGTCCGAAGTGTGTACGTACTTATCTACCCACCTCTTATGGACTCTCCACATCGAATTCTATAAAATTGAGCTTTGCTTTGAGCAATCGCAATGGCAACTCTCCATTGATCTACATGCAAGGCACTGATGGTCGCCATATTTCATTGGAACTTTACAAACGACGCGTGCGACTCGTCTGGAATATGGGCGGCACTACAGAAACTTTGACACATCCGCTCGAAATTCAAACACGTGATCCAAAGTACGATGATGCCTGGTATCATGTGGAGGCGAATCGTACACTCAATATTGGCACTTTACTTGTGCGTCGTATGAACAACTATGGCTCCCTGAGTCCAGAGTCTCCGGTAATGGGTAATACTAACTTGGAATATACACGATTCTTTCAAACAAGCGTCGAGCGCATTTATCTCGGTGGTGTACCGGTCGATAGACGTGGCTCATCGAATGGCTTAACAGCTGGTCTCAATGTTGTAGTACACAATGTAGAGATTGACAATAAACCAATGGGCATTTGGAACTTTGTAAAGAGTGAAGGGCGTTGTGGCGGTGCTATGATTGGTGCACAAGAATCCAATTCGGCATCGATTGCACGTCACTTTAATGGACTGGGCTATGCAGAGGTTAAGAAGACACGTCCACGTCCATATCGCAAGAATTTGTTTGCGCTGCAAATGACTTTCAAGACTCTGGATGAGAATGCACTGTTGTTCCTGGCGGTTGATGACAAAAATGTAAGTAGACCTAAAGTGGAAAGTGCGATATTTACTAATTTCTATCATTTGCGTGTCCAATAGAACCGCTCCGTCTCAGTGACTCTCAGTCGAGGTCGCATAATGTTCCGCATCGATTATGGCGACGAGTCGAAGCTGGAGATAAACACTACAAACAAGTACAATAGCGGGAAATGGGTTAAAATTGAGGCAGCACGCGAATTTGTGCCAAAACGTGGCACTGAGAACGGCATGTTGCGCGTAAACAATGAGCGTGCCATCACGGGCTCACCCACAGTGCCCATTAAGAGTCATATGTTACCGGATCTGTCGAAGCCGGTGTACTATTTGGGCGGAGTACCACCTGGTGTGTATTTTTATGGTAATATTGAATGAAAACAGTTCTTAACTGGTATATTTTAAAGGCTTTACCTCCGGCACAACCAAGGCTCCAGGCGCCGATAACCCCTTTTTGGGCTGCATGATGGATGTCGTTGTCAATGGTGAGACTTATGATCCGCTGGAAAGTTCAGCGTTCTTTGGCGTGGAGCCATCATGCAAGGAAATGATTACCAAGTAAGCTAAAGCAAAATTATCGTTCTCTATAAAAACTAAACATTTGTGTTCGTCACAGAGCTGGCTTCACAGGTAACGGTTACATGGAGTTACCCTCGCAATCGTTGCGTAAACGTTCAAATGCCGGATTCGTTTTCCGCACACTGCAGCCCGATTGTTTGCTCTTGCTTTCGGCATATCCACCCGAGGTGGAGGATGACTACGATGCCAAAGATATTAAGGGTAACTATTCGATTAGTTTGCTCGATGGACATTTGCATGTGTGGGTGAATTCCGGACGCAGTCTGATGAAAATGTCCTCGAATGTCTCGTTGAACGATGGTGAATTCCATGTCGTAAATCTGATTAAAAATGGACGTAAATTTGAGCTTATGGTCGATGATGAACAGCAAGATGCACGCAGTTTGTCGGGGTCACCAACGTTGGTCAGTATGCCCAGCAATGCTGGCGGTTTGTATATCGGTGGTGCTCCGCCGCATCATGAGTACACACCACTGGCACCGACATTCATACAGCTAGAGGGCGCTGTACGTGATGTGGTGTTCAACAATCGGACGGTGAACTTCAATCAGGCATTGACATTTGTCAATGCGCAGATTGGACGCAATGGTCCGTCGATGGGCAGCGTAAATGGTGTGCTCGATGTGTATCTGAAGACGGAGCCGATGCTGGGCAAAAGCTTTACGGCACCGCCTGCGGGATGTCAGAGGGTGAGTTTCAATAATTTATGTATGGGATAAAGGTGACAACTTTTAAAGCTTTTAAATAAAAATACTTTTATGTTTTAAAAAGATTTTATGATTTTAAAATAATTTTAAGTTTTTTAAAGCATTTTTTAACTTTTATGTTTTTTAAAGATTTTATCTTTTACAACTTTTCAAGACAAAGCTTTTTGTAAAATCTTAAAAGTTTTGAAAGCTTGAAAATGTTTAAATACAATTTAAATGTTTTGTTTTTTTGATGCTTTTATGTTTTTAAAAGCTTTTATATTTTTAAAGCTTTCAAGTTTTTAAAGCTTTTGTGTTATTCAAAGCTTTTATGTTTAACATATTTTTAAGGCAAAGCTTTTTGTAAAACTATTAAATTTTTTGAAAGCTTTGATACGTTAAATACACTATCAATTGCATAATTTTGATTAGAACAACTTTTAAAATGCTTCAATATTTTTTTATCATTAAGTTATACTAGTTTTTTTTTACATTTTATGTTTTTTTTTTTTGGTACAATGGTTACAACTTTATTTTTCTTTTTTTTATTTTGTAGGACTTTAGTTGTTAGTTTTGAAGCGAATATCAAAAGAAAAACATTTGGGCTTTCAAAAGCTTACAGCGCAAGCTTCTGTTGTATACTAATTTCACAAAATAACATGTTGTGGATTCACTAATTATCATATTTTCTGTGGCAATATTAATCAATAATCGAATATATTAAACATAAGTCATATAATTAAAACAAACTCAAAATTAATTTTAAGCTCGCATTAAGCTCTCTTTAACAAAGTACATTTTTCATAACAAAATGTATAATTCATATATTTTTATTTTATATAAATATTTCAAATTTCATTATTTTTTTTCATGCCTCATTTTCTAACTGTTTTACGCAATTATCTCTCCATTATATTATGTTCTATTTTTGGTTGTGGTCCTAGATAACAAGCAAATGTAACAAATATTGTAAATATTTTTCTGATTTTTTTATACTTATATAAAAAAAACAAAAAAACTAACTAGTTTATAAGTTCATTATTTTAAATACATCAATATATTTTTAAGTCTTCATCTCTAATACTTTTTCATCACTTATGCCTTCATTCACATTGCATTTTGCGTCTGTGTTTTCAAATACATTTAAATTTAACGTTTTATATTAATAATTAAAATTAATTTATAAATTTGTTAACCAAAAAATTAAAAAAATCATTGCACAAATAAAGCACATTTTTAACAAAAAAACAAAAATCATAAGAACGTGTTTTTTATTTCATGTATTAACAAATATTTTGGCACTAACTCGAAATTATACATAAGCTAACCAAAAGCTTTATTAAAAGCTACTGACAAAATTCATAAACTATGTTGCAAAATTAACACACAAAATTAGCAGTGCATTGAGGTGTAAGTGCGCTAATTCAAAGAAGGTGTATAGTTGTTCAAAATTATGATTTTTAATTGGAATGCATGGAAATGGAACTTTTGTATATATTGCTCAGTTTTTTAAATTATATATTTATTGGTTATAGTAAATATGTAATTGCGCGTTTGGGAATGCACAGGAATTAAATATAATGTTTATTGTAGTACTTAATTTTAATAAATATTTGAAAGCGTTGATAAATTAGACAGGATTTTATTCTTTTTATTTCTAGTAATATTTTTCATACATTTAATTAATTTTGATAGTTGCAAATAGTATTCTTCAAAAATGCATCTCATAGAGATTTTCTTATTCTTCGCTCATTATTTTTTGCACTTCCCCCTTCTTATACAACCATTCTCCATTGCATTATACATTACTCAGGTTGGCAGTTACTCCTACGAACCGAATGCTTTTAAATTCGGCGACGAACCACACAGTTATGCCATACTCCAGGCACCGGCGCGTAACTTCTGGCAACGCAATTTTCACATTGAATTCGATTTTCGTTCATTCTATCCGAACGGTCTGATTTTTCTTGCACCCGGCAACAAAGACAAACACAAACATTATCTGACATTGCTGCTGAAAGACGGCCAATTGTTGCTGATCGTACGCGGTCGTCGTCGCGAAGAATTGCAACTGACCGCAAAACTCAACGACGGCGAATGGCATCACGTGCGCATTGTTTGTCACGAACGCAAAATCACAATGTCCGTGGAAATCGGCAGTACCGATCAAAAGACATCGGCACAAATGAAGGTTCCTAAGAAAATCGCTGCATCGCCCACACTCTATGTGGGTGGGCTGCCGGAACAGACACTGAAATTGCCTGCAGAGCTTTTATCGAAATTAGAACCGTTTAAGGGTTGCTTGCGACGCATGACCGTTAATGGCACCATGCAGGATCTGGCACGACCCGGACGACATCAGCATGTCGGGCAATGCTTTCCGAAGGTGGAGCGGGGCTCGTACTTTCCGGGTGATGCGTATGCAGTTTACAGTAAGTATAATTTGATCTAATAAAAAAATTTGTTATTCATTAAAAATCTTTAAAAAGTAAGCTTTTATGAAAGCTTTTTAAGAAAAACTATATGAAAGCTTTTCTAAAAGCTTTTTTGAAAGCTTTTTGAGAAAAATAACTTAAATAAAAGCTTTTTAAGAAAAAAAAACTTTTATAAAAGATTTTTTTCAGAAAATATTTTATGAAATCTATTTGAGAAAATATTTAATGAAAGATTTTTTTAAAGTTTTCATATAAACTTTTCTTAAAAAGTTTTCATTAAAAGCTTTTATTACAAAGTTTTCTTTAAGAAAAGCTTTTCTTTAAAAACTGTTCTTAAAAGGCTTTAATTAAAGCTTTTCTTTACAAGCTTTTTAATAAAACGATTTTCTTAAAAAAAAAACTTTCATAAAAGCTTTTCTTAAAAAAAAAGTTCATTTTGTTTGAGTAAAGTTTTTATGAAAGCTTTTTAGAAAAGCTTTACTGATGGTTTTTTTTAATAAAAGCTATTAGGACAGTTTTAGGAAAAGTTTTTTTTTAAAGGTTATATAAACACTTTTTAAGAAAAGCGTTTTATTAAAAAGCTTTTAAAGAAAAACTTTAATTAAAGATTTTTAAGAAAAACATTTTTAGTAAAAGCTTCTAATGAAAACTTTTTCTAAGAAAAGTTTATATGAAAACTTGTTTAAGAAAAATGTTTATGATAGATTTATTTTTAAGAAAAGCTTTTAGATTTAAAAAAAAATCTTTTACAATAAACTCTTAAGAAACTTTTTTAAAGTAAAGGAATACTTTCTTACGAAATGAAAAATTTATGAAAACTTTTTTAAGATAAGATTTTTTGGGTAACACATTTTTATATAGGTTTTATAAAAACTTACAAAAATTTATATTTCGTGTATTTCTATGATATCTAAAAAAGAGTGTAAAGTATTCATTTTTTAGGTAAAGCGTTTTATTAAAAAGCTTTTAAAGAAAATCTTTTTAGAAACAGCTTTTTAAGAAAAGCTTTTAAAAAAGACTTTGTTCAGAAAAGTTTTTATGAAAGATTTACTTTTAAAAGTAAAACTTTTATGAAAACATTTTTAAGGAAAGCTATCAGATTTTTTAAAGAAAAGCTTTTTGAAAGCTTTTTCAATAAACAATTAGGAAACTTTTTTAATGTAATGGAATACTTTTTTTACGAAAAGCTTAAATGAAAACTTTTTTTAAGAAAAGTTTTTTTGGGTAACACATTTTCATATGAATTTTATAAAAACTTAAAAAACTTTTTATTTCATCTTTTCATATGATATCTACTAACATTTATTGTATTACAGAGAAAAACTTCCATGTCGGCAAATATCTGGAATTTGAACTGGAATTCCGTACGTCGGAGCTTTCAGGCATATTACTGAGTGTGTCCGAGCCGAATGGTTTTCCAGCGCTTGCATTAGAAATCAACAATGGCAATGTAAGTTTTGAAACAGACCATTTATTTTAAACTAAACTTACTTTATTTTATTTTTTTTCCATAGGTTATACTCTCTTGCGATTTAGGCGACGGAATTCCGTTCCGTGTCGAGTCACTGCTGCCAACGAAATACGCACTTTGTGACAACAAATGGCACAACATCTCGGCGCTCTACGACTACGAACAGATTGCGTTGCGTATCGATCAAATGCCACCGACGATAGGACTGGCTCAGCAAAGTGCCACCGGTAGGGTGCAAACTAAGTCACCACTATATATAGGCGGTATACCGGGTAAGTGAAAGGCACCTGAAATTGTTTAAGTAAAATGCATTAGTTTTTATTTTTTATCTATTTTATTTTAACGCAGATATTGCACCGAGCGGCGCTTTACTCTCACGAGAAAATTTCAAAGGATGCATACGAAATGTTTCGATACGTAACGAACGACGTGACTGGATCGACATGGATGTGCTGCATAATGTGCTGCTCAGTGAGTGCATCGTGGTCAATTAATTGAATAGATAAAGCTTTGCACAAAAAGAAGCTCCAAATAAAAAATATGACAATTCTTCGACACAAATCAATGAAACAAATGGAATTGAAACACTGCCATAAAATACGCTTAATTAAGTTCATATGTAAAAAAAGCTATGAAAACTTTAAAGCTTTCTTCAAAAGCTTTTTGTTTAACTACGTACCAGCCTTTCCGCCAGACCAGTGACTGCATTTTAAAATTTATAGTTTCTTTTAACTTTATAAATTTTATAATTTATTTAAATTTATAAAACTTTTATGAATAGTATGCAATTTAATTTTTTTTATTTTAAAACATTTCTATATAACATAGTATTAAATTTATAATGTGTATATTTTTTTAATTTAATATTTAATTGTAATAATTAAATTTAATTCGTAATTTAAATTCGCCAATGCAATAGTGTTTAAAAATGAGGCTTTATTTATTATTTATATTAATAACATTTTCGTTTTTTAAAAAGTTATTTTATTTATTTATTTTGTATTTTAATATTTTCTTTTTTTTTTCAATTTAATGTTTAAAGCCTTCACACAGAATTATTATTTCAATGTAACTTTTAACGGAATCTCACATGCGTTGTACAGTAAATCTCTAGATTTAAAAAAAACATTATTTTTAAATATTTTCATTTGTATATAATCAAAGAGCATTTTCGCAATTAAACTAAAATATATTTAATTAGTATTTAATACCTTAAACTTTAAACTAATTTAACATTTTATTTTAGACAATAGAAAAAAGAAATCTACGATTAATTCCAGTTTTTTAAGCCACGTACAATGTATTTTCATATTTAAGCAACCAGAAAAATCAAAGCCAATCTTTTTTATTAAATAAAAATATTTATTGTATTTTTTAAGCATATTAAACAAATAAAATAATTTATAACAAAATATTATTTATTATTTTTAAATTTTTTAATTAATTCGGAAATAAAAATCACATCGAAATTCATAAATAATATGGTAGAGTGTTTGTGTATGTGCTAAATAAAACGCACGAATATTTTCAGCATATGCACAAACCCATGACTCTCAAACTGTGCCTTTTTTCAAAATAAATAAAAATTGTATTACGCAGTTGGTACAGCCATTTAACAGTGTTGCAAAACGTTGATATCTGTGCTGGGGCAATGTAAATAAATTTGAGTTATTCCGCGTAACCATGCTACTATTATGGGAATTTGATTGATTAAATTTGAGTCATTTTTTAATTGCTAATTATTCAAAAGTAAAAAATAAATCATTTTCTATTGAAAAATCATGGATTCAAACTTAAACCAATAATTGTAACGAATTTCTCACACATGTTGGTGTTAGTTTTATGATAATGAAACAGTTTCGCTTTACCGGTTTAAAGTTAACGTTTAGGTTTTGATTTCTGTTTTTGTATTAATTTTGCTTTTGATTCATTTTTTTAATATAGGGTTTCTGCGAATTCGACTAAATTGCTAATTAAATTGAACGGCTTTCCATTCGATCGCCATTGGATAACCGGTAACACTACACAACAAAATGAGAAAAAAGGTTTGCGCAGTACTATTTTTGTATTATTGGCAATGACTCGTAGAATTCGAATATATTAATTAAAAAAAATTCTATGGATAGGTTTACGAGATATCGGCCGAGCTTTCAAAAAGGTGGTCACATTTATTTGCAAATATTTCGAGTATTAAATAACGGGTTTGATCAAGTTAAATACTAAATAAAAGATAATTTATTAATAAACATTTCTCTCAACGTTTGAAATTGGTTTACTAGTTTGACAGAATTCGATAGAAGAACTCGAAAATTGTATTTTTTTTTTTTTGACAAAAATTTAAGTCAAAGATTCATTTAAAAAATTGAGAAAAATATTAAAAGCGAGATGATTTACAGTCTGTGATATTTAAAAATAAGTCTGCACCTAGTAAAAATAAAATAAATCTATGGATACATTTTGAGGTCAGAAAAATTCATATAAAGCATTAGAATTGGATGTAAACTAAAAAAAACGCATTTTGTGTTTTTATACACTACACCCATGGGTTATACTATGTATATGAGGATAAAACACTAATCCGAATGCGATAAAATTTAATTTAAATATATTTTAATTCGAAAATAAGTCAACTTAGTCAACGTACTACATCCCATACAAGACATGGGTTTACTTTTAAGGATCTCATATCTCGTAAAGTATTCAATATAAAGTTATAAAATTTAAAATTAGTTAAAAGCAGTCATCTATCAATACGTGCTTAAAAAATTTGGCGTGATTGGCCCACATTTAAATGCATTTTTTAATAAAATATTTTGTCGACAAAATACTTTTTTCAAGTTCTTATATCGAGTTCTCTTAAACTACACAAAAAATTCCTTTGTTGATATTAACCAAAATCTGGTCTAAATTAACAAAATATTTGTTAATCATCCTCCAGAACAAGGAGCGATGTGGCTAAAATCAGCAAAAGTCTCATGAGACTCCTCCAGTATTCCAAACAAACAATTTAAAGTTTATTTTTATGTTATAATACTCTGGAACTGCACTAATGCACTAGTGCAAACGCTAACACAGCAGAACATAATGGAATGAATTGAAGCGTCATGACGCTTTATTTTTTTTTCTCAAAATAAACAAATAGTCCGTTCAGGCAACAAATAAGTTTTGTTCGTATTACAGAGCATTATTTTGACTTTTACAAAAACCATTGTAATTTTAACAAAATGCCAAATAATAATGATTTTGTTTTATTTACAAGTATATAAAGTTATTTTTGGTTAAATACACAAATGAAAATTTGTAAAACATACAAGTATTTGTAAATATAACAAGTACTGGAAAATGACTGCTACGGATAACAAAATGTTTGTGAGTAGAACAAAAAGTTTAAAAAATCGCTGTTTAATAAACAAAATCATGTTTAATGCAACAATATAACATTAACAAATTTCAATTTGTTAATATTTTAAAATTTTAAAAAGTTGTCAAAAATTGGATGTTTAAATACCTTTCATTTGATATAACTATTGACCATGTGAGTTATTTGGAACGTGACAATTTACAAATATATGTACCTCCTTGTGTAGTGTAGTTACTAATGTCCATAATCAATTGATTACATATGTCTGTTTGCTGTCATCCAATTTAGTTCTATTTAGTCTGCTCGAAAATTTGCTAAATTGAAAAGTCGAATACTGCATTACCGACAAAATTTAGTTTAGTCAGCAATTTAGTCGAATTCGCACACAACCATATTGTAGAAAAAAATATTGTTTTTACCCACATTAAAGAATTAAGAATTACCTAAAAATTTATTAATAGATATGATAATCTATTCAAAAATAAAATTAGGTTTTCGTTCTTTTTAAACCCGTTTTTAAATAGCTACATATGTATAAAATTGATACCGTTTCTATCGGCTTTCGATTCGGTTTAATTTTCAAATTTATCGCTTTAAATGGTTCCTTAATGAATCACAATGAATAAAGATTTTACCAAAGACTTTAAATCTATTAATATAAGCTAGAGTTTCCAAACAACTAAATTCTCCAACACGTATTATTTTTGAAATATTAGTCTAATGAAAACGAATAATAGTTCCAACTTAAAATTTAAATTTAGTCTTAGAAATACATTAATACAATATATTTGCTACAGAGAAAATCACAGCAATGCTTTGTTAAAATTGTGACCCTGATTTCGATTCAGTTTCTCATATTGAATCTAGTTTTTGAGATATACCCCATTTTTATTTTCTCATAGCTCTTGTATTATTTTTAATATTCCAAATAATGACAAGAATGAATATATATTCTGCACTACTTTCCAATTAATTACAAGTTTTATGAAAATGACCAATCATATATTGTTAAAAAGCAATAATATATATGGTATTCTCAGTTTCATGGTTTTGGTACCACATTGTACGAATACGACAGTACGGTAATTGAACTGTGTGAACCACTTTTCTATTTTTTAAATATTTCATCAAATAAATGCAGCTGATTCTTATAAACTTGTTTTTGTTTTCAAAATATCATAAATATTCCTCGATTTGAAAAGAATGATGAATATATTAGCATTTTTTGTGCACTTTTAATATTCAATTTTACAATTTTCTTCCTTTCACAAAATACGACATCAAAAAATATGTCTCAGGGCAACTCTCAAATAAATCACTTGTGGTATTTCACTTTACTAAAAAGAATGCAACAAAAAATAACGTGTCTGTGTTATTGTATCGTATATATACTACATGTTAGATTTTGTTTACTTTATATATTTTATAATTTATTTTAATTTATAAAATTTTTATAAATTTTATGCAATTTAAAATATTTTCATTTTAAAACATTTCTATATAACTTAGTAATAAATTTATAATGTGTATATTTTTTAATTTAATATTTAATTGTAATAATTAATTTTAATTCGTAATTTAAATGCGCCAATGCAATAGTGTTTAAAAATGGAGCTTTATATTAATGACATTTTCGTTTTTTTTAAGTTATTTTATTAATTTATTTTGTATTTTAATATTTTATTTTGTTTCATTTATATGTTTAAAGCCTTCACTTATTATTATTATTTAACTTGTAACTTTTAAAAGAATCTCACATGCGTTGTACAGTAAATCTCTAGATATAAAAAGTATGTGCTAAACTTGCACGAATATTTTCAGCATATGCACAAACCCATGACCGGTGACAGTACATTGCAGAGTTGCAGTAAATTCGCAGGATTGCAGTAAGTGAAAAGAAAACGTCAGAAGTACCGCGGAATTGTGAAAAGACAACGTCAGAAATACCGCGAAATTGCTGAATTTGTGTGTACTCCAGTACGAACTAGGAACGTATGCAACACTGTTGGCTGTCAAATTTCGTATCAGTTTGGAAGTTTTTTCATGTGAACAACAACTTGTCTCGCTGCCAGCCAAGTAATATCTCTAATATTCATGTGTGAAAATCTTCAAAAATTCTCAAATCCAGTGTAATTATATATTGCGTAAAATTGTGGTGAAATATCAATTGCAGGCAAATGCAAATAATTCTTGTGCTAAATTAACAACTGCTGCTGCTACTATTACTTTGGCTACGTACATGAGCAAAGTATTAATAAAAGTGAGGTTAATGCGAACAAATCTACTTTGTTAAAAGAAGTGAACAAAAATTAACTAAAAATTAAAATTGTAAGCAATTATTTGCAGTGAATTAACTGAAGTCTATTTAAGCTCCGTCAGACTGTTGAACTGCAATAAATATTCTAAATTTTATTTGAGTCTCAATTAAAAATCTACATGAATTTAAAAATTAATAAATTTTTAACGAAAACATAAAATCTGAATTCTAAATAAATTGTTTGTGTGGCACATAAATATAATCTCGAGATTTCTTTTTGGAATTTTGTGAAATTTGTGAATTTCTGTAAAAGTTTTGTGAAGAAAAACAGTTTTTCGTCGACGGGAAAATAGATTGAATTCTACGCCCATTGTGTCAAGTCAATCTCAAATGTGTATGGCTATTGTGGTAAGTAGCTGTTGTTGTGAAAACATTTTCCACATATTAACTCTTTCGTATATCGTATTAAATACAACCTTCGCATAACCTCAAAAATATAATTGACTTCTATAAGTTTTATATTTTGCAAATTTTTAAATTGATTTCCTAAAATATCTGTTTGTAGATTATTTTTCCACCCAAGTTTAGTATTTCTTTTTTTCTGCCATTTAGTCTCTTCTTGCGTTTTCCTCTGCTTCTTCATTGGCATTTTCTTTTTACTGTGTTGCACTGTGTCATATATAGCGCACTCTTTCACTCTTGATTGTTTGTTGCCTATTTCGTGATTTTATGAAATACATCTGTTCGTCGTTGTCGTCATCGTTTTCTTATTATTGTTGTTGTTGTTTTTGTGTGCATCTGTTTTTGTTGTTGTTGTTATTATTAGGGAGTTGTCAAAATTGTGTTACAGTGTTGCATTTTATCAAAAAGTGTTGCTTTTTTATATTTCAGAAATTATGTGTTTGGGAATTTAATTGTTTGAATGACAGAGGCTCGAAGTAAAGCAAAAATTTAAAAAGTTCTCAATTTTAATGTGGAAACAAAAGATTCTTGTGTCCTAATTATTAAGTCAAAGAAAATTCGTACGAAAATTGGAAAAAAGCAAAAAATTAAAGTAAAGCAAAAAATTAAAAAGTTCTCAATTTTAATGTGGAAACAAAAGATTCTTGTGTCCTAATTATTAAGTCAAAGAAAATTCGTACGAAAATTGGAAATAAAAATTCAAGAGACCTGGGGTTACTCTGTAATGCCATTCAAAAGTGATATTACTCGCATTCTAATAAATGGTACTTTGGTAGTGTGACTTTCGCATTTAAATTTGGAACTTTCGTATTCAAATTCACAAAGTGACAACACGACTACCTTTTCATTCCGTTAGATTACATGAATTTGCCTTCGTAACGCTTTGCTCTTCGATTTAAATTGATTTTCGTATCGCTTTGACTTTCGAATTGCGATACAAAGTAACACCCCTGAACGATTGGCGATGTGGCAATAATAAAATTCGATCTCATTCTTATATTATGTGTGCGAGTTTGACTAAATTGGTGACTCCCAATTTGGGAGAATTCATGTATTTTTCCGTATATCCTTTTGGGTATTTAAATGTATGATAAAAAATATATTAGATATAAAATATATCACGTCGCGTCGATTTTCTGCAACTAGAACTTCTAACACTAAGAACTTTGAATGAACTTTGAAAATTGTACTAGGAGTCGAAATTTAGAATATTTCAAAACAATATTTGAAGTACGCAATCATGTAGAACTAATTGCGAAAAAAAATTATATGTAATCGGATTTTTGATATTTCGATCATTTTCCATGTTATCGATTGTTTTATACAGCAGTAAACACATATAAATCAAAGGTTAATTTTTTATAATATAAACACAAAATATTGGCACAACATTTATATACCAATTGAATGGAAACTAATTAGGCTTTTTAAATGGATGGCATACTTAAAATATTTACGTTGGTTTATATGTGTTCATTGCATATAAAACAAGCGATAACACGGAAAAATTATCGAAATATCGAAAATCCGATTACATATAATTTTTTTTTCGCAACAATTCTTGAAGATTGCTTACTTGAAATATTGAATTTCGACAATATATTGTTTTGGAATATTCTACAATTCGACTTCTCGTACAATTTTCAATGTCATTGCGGCACTTGTTTCCGCTCTTCAAATTCAAAAATATTTTGCATATCTTATTTTTAGTCCCCAATAAGCAATCATAGAAAACTAAAAATCGGAAAAAGTGTCAAATAAGTGACACCCTAGTGTGCAGACTGGGGATGTTAATCCCGGGATTTGAGTCAAATCAGTTCTGAAAAACTGATATGCACCAAAAACCAATGTCCCAATAAAAATTTGATTGTTCATTCAAATTAAAATATATTTGTACTAAAACATAATTTTTCAATAAAAAGTATTTTAAAATCAGTTTCATGATCAACTGGGGTTTATATATCGTGAATTTTATATTTTGGATACCAAACCGAACATAAAAACAGATGCTTTTGAATATATGAGTTCTGTTTGAGCCTTAACCATTATAATTGTTTATTATTCAAACAGAGATATGGTAATTTTTTTTTAAATCACGGGAATATTCCCGGGATTCCAATTGTTTAGTCCCGACATTTCTTGATCGAAAAATAGTCCGGGATTGAAATCCCTACGGCATACTATATTTTTGTATTTGACTTAAATATTTCGACGTTGTTCTAACTACTAACAATATGCTGTAGCATCTGTCCAAAAATAAAATTACGTCTAAAACAATTCAATCAACTATTCAATTATCGCCGACGTCTGTTAATGACGTCTCGGACGAGAGTTCGATTTATTATTGGCGCATGACGTCTCTTCAATTTATGTCTATGGTAAATGCGTAAATTCAGATCAATAGCTGGTTATTATTTGGAACAAAACCCTGCGCCGTCAGCCAGTCGTCAATTGGACGTGGGTTGTTTTAGTGACGCATCAAATATGGAAAGCACTTGAAAAAGCTCTATATGTGACATGATAACAGAAGGAGGGAGTACTGATTATTAGAATAACTTTGAGGCAAACACGTGATTTTTTTTATGACGTCATTGCACATGCAACAAGTTCATGTTCATGGGTTGAAGAAAAAATATTTTATTGTTGTTTAAAAAATAAAAAAAATGTAAGAGTTGTTTTTTTTTACATTTAATCAATTTGTCAGACATATGCTCACTTATTTAATCACCTTGAACTTCACGGAGACAGCAATTTGGCCATAGTTATTCAGTCTTAAAAGCCCTGCGCTCTTTTCTTCTCTCGTCTCTCACGCCCTCTATTCAATGGCATTTCCAGTTTGCTTCGCTTCGTATTATTTTTTTTTTGTTCGACCTTTAATAGTTTGTTATGCCTATTTTTAGACCACTGCTGCTTGTCAGCCTTGTTAATGGCCACGTTGTCAGTGCCAACATTTTAAAACAAAACCACCTCGACAACAACAACAGCAGCTACATTGTTGTAATACAATTTATCATTTGGTAGGGTCTACAATTTGCTGGTTTCAGCAGCTACCTTTTAAAATATATTTTCCATTTTCCATATTGAATTTTTTTTTGCATAACATTTTGTGTTGTAAAGTTTATTTCAATTTTTAAAAGATATTTTAATTTGCTTGTGACAACTTGAAAGCTTTTAAACAATTTCATTTTACAAAATGCATAATATTTTTCCATTTATTTATTTTTTTAATATGCAAGTGAACTCTTTAGCTTTTTATGCAATTTTTGACATTTAGTTTGACCTTGTTAGCATTACAAATAAAAATAAAACTTAAAACTAACTAGCTATTCAAAAATCAATAGCTTAATAGAGCACATCGAGTATGGTGCCAAGTTTTTGGTAAAACGTGTCTTCTATAAAGTGCTTTTTTAAAAATATTTTGCACTTACAAAAAATAAATATAAAATGATATATCTAATTGCAAGAAAAAAATGTTAAAAATATTTTACGGCAAGTTTGTCAGTGGTAGTTTAAACTTAGTTTAAACTACGTTTACTTAAACATCTCATACACTATAACTATTCGAGCAGTTTTTCAGTGGCAGTTTAAGTTTCATTCAGATCAGTGCTTAAAATATGGCAGCACCGGCGAATTATCGATTGTGAATAGCATTAAAGAAGAAGAAGAGGGTTATTTTTCTCATTTGGAACAGCTGATATGGAAGTTGCGAAAATTGCGAAATGTACAACAAATTATAAAGATAATTTAGAATAGTATAATGCACAAAATAATAAATATCAGTGAGAATTTGTGCGTGTAATCGTTTTGTGTTACTTTATACAATGAATAATAGCAGAAAACTAATAAAATAAAAACCGATGAACAGACAAATGAGCGCATGAGTGCGGACTGCAGAGCGTAAAGAGTGCATTTCACATTTTTCACTCAAAAAACACGATTCTATGTTTAAACTAAGTTTAAACTTCAAATGGAGATCAAATACTACTGAAAAACTGGTCCTTAGTATCAGAAAAAGTTTCTTGTCAAAGTGTCCAAAAAATATTTACCACGACATGAACCAAAAATCGTCGTCGTTGGACTGCGAGCCGCAACGTACCGTGGCAGGGATTCAAATCAGGACTGGGACAAACAACATCTTTTCATAGAAAACATTTTTCTATACCGCACTACCTCTCGACAGACTGAAAAGCCGCTATAACGACAAACTATAATTTTAATAGTTTTATCGTGTAACATAATTTGTATACGACTTTTACACAGTTTAGTGATAATCAGGGCTAGGATTTTGGTGACTTAAAAATACCTTAAAAAGACCATTAATATGACCCTAAAAACGACAAAAAATGACTAAAATACGCTAAAAATTACTATTAAAATGACCTCCTAAAATCGACAAAAAATGACTTTAAAAATGATCTAAAAATTATTTATACAAAATCATAAATAACCGAGTTTTAGCTAATACAGCTTACATGCTGTGGTCAGTTGTTACCTAATTTGCACATTCTAGTGAAAAGTGATACATGAAATGATTTAGTTCTTCTATATGGTAGATAAAATAGAATATTCCCATTTCTACTACATAACGATTGTGGTTAAAAGTAATATTCTTAGTATCTAGTCTAGTGTATCTGTTCTATCCGTTATTAAATGATGTAAGTTATATCGGTAATGTGTCTACGTTCCCCATAAATTTTAAATTTAGTAGTTTCAGACGATCTTCGTATGGGGGATGATGTAAGTTATCTTCTCAATTAAAACCCTTGACAGCAAAGCATAGAATTTTTGTCTGTATTCAATGCGTCAATATGTACATTGTAGAAAGGAGACTTCAAGTATTTTCATATCTATATAAACCAATGTTTAAATAATTTACTTTATTAAATTGCATTCGTATAGGTAACGAAGAATATTCTCAAGTTGTACTTTGAATTTGATATAAGTACAGTATGTAGTACAAATTATTGCATATGTAGTAATATTATAATATTTAGCTTAAAGTTAAATAAATAACAACAATCTTTTTTGAGAGACTAATATTTTCGAATTGAAAATAAATACAGAATATTGTAAAATTAAATGAGTAAATGTTATATTTTAACTTTAGCCTGATGTAAAATAAATACAGTATGTAGCAAAATTTAAAAAAAGATGTAGTTATTTATCTACATATTTGAGGACGTATAAATAAAGACAAAATGTAGTTCTTTTAATACAAATTTATTCAAATTTTGAAGTAATGCATTAAAATTATGTTGTTGTTTTCCATACAAACATTTTTTCAAAAACTTCAATGTAGGTAAAACAAATAGTTATAATTTGAACATAAATTTAATACAAATGTATTTATTTTAAAGACATTTTTATTTATTTTTAATACATTTTTTTTCGTTCCAGCTATAGCTTTTATAGGCCATTTTATTTTCAATTTCAGATTAAACGAATGTACAAAAAATAGCTATTTATAAATTTAATAACTTGCGATGTATTATTTTTGATTTCAACTCCACTGCATGGTTGAAAATATTAAAGACAGAAATAGTAGTAACGACTAAAAAATGCAAAAAAAAAATTACAAATGCATTAAAAAATGACATGTCGTCAAAATCCGAGCTCTGGTGATCTATTAATTAGTTTTTACAAGAGTTCAATACAATTTGTTTATGTATCAAATTTTGTATCTTATTGCTGATAAACACTATATAAACCATAAATGTAATAAATATTGTCACTTCTGTGTAAAATAACATTAAATTTGTAAACCCCATTTTTTCGTGGAAATTAAAAGCAGTCGATATTTCAAAATTTTTAAACGTTTTTATGACTGACTTTGTATGCGATGCAAAAATATCTGGTTGTATGTTTATTCATTTTGGCCATTAAGACAGCCAACAGCCGCCAGTAGGCAGCACATTAAATGTAAAATGATGCCACCATATCTGTATTTTCTTTTTTGTGTTTTTATTGCCGTCGTCTATTTTGCCACATGCAGCTGCGTTGTCGCCGCAATACAAATAAATAATAATAAAATGCATAAAACCTATGAACGCAACGCATAAAAATCGTTGTTTTGGCGCCTGTGTATTTTTCAATTTAGAAAAATAAACAAATTCGCAGCGCACTTTGCAAATTTTGCAAATCTTTGAAGAAAACACACACACAAAATGTTTTCTATTAATAAAAAAAAATATCTTATCGACCAGATGACTATTTTGTTTTTGTCCTGCACATATAAAGCAAGTTGCAAATTTCACAATAAACTTGGATAAACAGTACGCCTTCTAAGAGATACCGTTATACAAAATTGAGGTTTATTGTTTAGTCTGGTTTCGTATTGCAATCTGTATTGCGTTCGTGGTCCATGGACCATGCTCCTCGCAGTATCTTGTATCAAAGCTCCAAGTAAACATTTACACGAATTCGATGCTTTACAGCGGACATTAAAATATTGATCTTTGTACCCTTGGTGCTAAATCCGAATAAGGGGATTCACGGAATAAACTGAAATTTAATGAACATTTTCTTGATGTTTGTTTTCTTTACAAATTTATATATTTTTGTGAAATTTTTTTTATTGAAATATTGAAAATTTGCAGAACTGGAAAATTTTTAAAATTAATGGTATTTTGTTTCTCATTTTATTGGATACGAGTATTACTGTATTAACAGTTTTACTCTATAACACTTTCACTGTATAAACAGTTTTACTGTATACCAGTTTTACTGTATAACAGTTTTACTGTATAACAGT
This sequence comes from Dryomyza anilis, assembly GCA_951804985.1. Lineage (NCBI taxonomy): Eukaryota > Metazoa > Arthropoda > Insecta > Diptera > Dryomyzidae > Dryomyza > Dryomyza anilis. The sequence goes on along the minus strand of OX638131.1, from coordinate 93,326,847 downwards.
TTTACTGTATAACAGTTTTACTGTAAACAAGTTTTACTGTAGAATAGTTCTACAGTATAACAGTTTTACTGTATAACAGTTTTAATGTATAACAGATTTACTGTATGACAATTTCACTGTATAACTGTTTTACTGTATAACAGTTTTACTGAAGATCAGTTTTACTGTAGAACAGTTTTACTGTAGAACAGTTTTACGGTAGAATAGTTTTGCTGTATAACAGTTTTACTGTAGAATAGTTTACTGTAGAACAGTTTTACTGTATAACAGTTTTACTGTATAACAGTTTGACTGTATAACAGTTTTACTGTATAACAATTTTACAGTATAACAGTAAAACTGTATTACAGTTTAACTGTATAACAATTTAACTGTATAACAGTTTAACTGTATAACAGTTTAACTGAATATCAGTTTAACTGTATAACATTTTTACTGTATAACAGTTTTACTGTATAACAGTAAAACTGTATTACAGTAAAACTGTATAACAGTTTAACTGTATAACAGTTTTACTGTAAAACTATTTTACTGCATAACCGTTGCCTTTAACAGTTAATATTTTATAGATTTATTGAATTTATTGCCATTTAAAGTAAAGTTTTAATTCTCTTTCAGCATTTAAAAGTAAATTATCGACACATTGTCATTCGGACGTAGTTCACCTTGGCATGAAAACCGACTTTATTCTGTTTGCCATTTGCAATTACAATTTGTCGTACAAAAATCTAGTTTTTCTAAGCCGCGTTTTTCCATGTTAGTTAACTATTACATAACTATTTCAACTACTACTTGTACTACTACTACTACTTCTCCTACAATTCTACTACTATTTCTACTACTACATTTGCTGTAACTCAAGCTAATGCTTTTCAATTGCGGAACCTCAAAGACGCGACGGCCGCCACATTTCAAAATGTTGTTTGCCTTAGAATGTAGGTAATTCATTTTCTATGCGGCTTCAATTCGACGACGATGATGACGCCGCCGCCGTCACACTCCACCGTTGCATGCAGCCAAGAAACGAGTCTACGAAACCAGGTTACTTTGAGAATACCTCGCATTGGCCACCATCGTCGTCGTCATCGTTTTTATATGGAGGTCTGTTGCAGCCATTATCTTTTTACAATGAATATTTCAAAGTGAATTGCAAATAATTGCATGCGACGTTTCATGCAATTTTCGATTCGATTTGAGGTTGACTAACTACTGAAAATTGTTGATATCTAATCTAGATTTTATTTTCAAAATCCGCCCATATTGAATGTGATGTTTAGAATATTCTGGAGTTATAGAGTAGATAGAAACTCGCCCCATTTGTAAAATCATGTCTATATACTATGTGTCTATATACCGGCCTCAGCATTCTGAAGGTCTCGGTTCGAATCCCGGCTTGGGCATGGACGCTCGTGGTGATATTAACCACAAAATTGTAGGGAATAGATTTCACAGTACAATGGATATAGTCTGTCTGAGTGCTGTGGATCTTAGTAGATATACCAAAAAAAAAAAAAAAAAATGTGACGATTAAAATATGAAATATGTTAATTTTCAAAGATTTTTAAATATTAATTTTATTGGTAGGTAATTGCATTTTTAGTTATATGAGTTTTAGTTATATGAGAGGTGTCACACCCTGTTGCATAATACCGTCTAATGGAGATAAATCACGACAATCAACATCACTGAGCAAAATTGGTGTCTTAAGTACATAGATATTTTAGTAAGAAGTTCAGTTTTGTCACTACTATTTTTATAACATAGGGAAGAACGTTTGAAAAAGTGCATGTCCTGTTCAAATTTTATCTTTCTATGCTTAAGTGTTGGGCTGGTTGTTAATAGTTCATATATATTAATTTAGTACAACCTTATATTAAAATTATTATTTGTAATTTCATTTAAACAGACGACTAATTAAACCAAGTATAAACTAAGTTTAAACCGTCACAGTAAACTGACGCAATATATTTTGAAAGTAACCCGAGTGTAATTTTAGTTTAGTATAATGGTGATGTCATTTTCTGATCACACTTATCTACTGACTTCAAAGCTATGCTATTTGAACAGATCGTTGTCCTCAACAGATTGCCTGATCAGACTTCATAATCTTAGACTTCACATTATTTCATTCAATGCCTATTATATAAACTTCTTAACTTCTAAAACAGAAGATCAAGTCGGTTCGAATGAAAAGATAGCAGAAATTTCACTAATATATATACATAGATGGCATCGCCATCTGTTTGTTAGTGTGCCAGTCTGTCGATATGTTGAAAGTAACTAATAGCAATTATTCGTGATATACAGAGATTATGTTCTAGGTATCAAAAAAGTAACTAAGAGCAAATATTGCAGAAAAAACACAATAGCGAATATTACAGGAAAAGCAAGAAGTTCTTTAAATTTTAGGAAGAAAACTGCAAGAACATTTTTATCAAGAATAGTTGTTCTTAGTCACTTTTTTGATAACTAAGTGGATCTGTTTCTTAAAATCCAGAACGCCCATGTACGAAACGCCAGGCTTGATGATGGGCGTAAGACATAGCCAACCTTGGCCGACCAAGGCATGGGCCAACTCTTGATTTCGTACATGGCCCAGAGTTGACTACTATTGGCGCAAGTCTGGGCCAACATTGGGCCCATCGTTTTTTCCTACATGGGTGTTTCCGTTTAGCAGCTGTAAATCACTTCGTACATTTTTAGATTCCTTTTGAATTTTAGAAGTTGTTCCCTCCGTATAGTGCGACCATATGGATATACTTGTGATGATGTTCCCAAAACAGGGTGTAACGGTGAAAGCAAAGCAAAAATAAACCCAAACTTAATTATTTTTCATAACTACTGTAGCTACGTGTGTAAATAAATTAAAGTTCATCTTCGGTTCCATTAAATGGTAGTGTCTCAAAGTGAAGCATTTATAAAGAACAGAAGAAACCTTGATTTTAATTGAATTTTTTCGATTATTCGTCATTGGTTTAATTTCAGATTTGGCTTGTTTTAATTTCCTACCAGAAGTTGAAGGCAGAGAACGAATTGCGTATGGAGAAAAATCAGAAAAATTAACTTTAATACTTGATAGTTCAGAAACAATGGGAGACTTCGTCAAAATTATTATTTTAATCGACGGGAAAAACTGAAATATTCAAAACAAATTTTTTTTTGGTATTTATGTTGTAAAAAAAAATAATAAATATTCAGTTTTTTTTATATTTCTTGATGACGACTATCTGCTCAATTTTTTAAAAATCGGAAGACATTGTGCTAAGATTTCTAACGTGGACTAATCAATATATATTTTTGTATGTGTATTTGCACACCTCGTCCTGACATATCCTTACACCTAATACAAAAATAAACGTCATATTTGAGATCCTTGCGTCCTAATTAGTACATAAGTAAATCGAAGAAGATTTATTAAAAATTCGAAAAAGAAATAATTCAGATGCATTCGGCTTGATTTAAAAAAAACTCCTGTCATTATTTGTCATCGTTATTATTTATTGCAATTTCAACGTGCTTTATATTTAAATTTATTTCCTACTTTAATTAGCACTCTTTATGCTTTTACGTATTGTCACTTCTTAATTTTTTCTTTTTGCACCATAGTTAATTCTAGCTATTTATATCTTTTGTTCAATATTATTCTTTGTTTTCTTTTTTTAATGCCGACCTGGTTTTTCCGAAAAAAACACTAACAAAAATCAGGTCAACGTGTTAAGGTTAACAGAGCTAACTACTTTTTTATTTTATTTTTGTGCGTAGTAGTTATATAAAAAAAATGTTCTTTCATTAGTAGTTACATGAGTTTGACGTACATGGTGCTGTGGCCTTTTTTTATTTTTTTCATTGTGCGCAAAATTAAATCAGTTGACCCGGATTCACTGAATGACTGTATGATCAGGCCTGTTGTTTGTCCTACTTTCCGGTGGCATTACATGGTTGCAAATTTCGAACAGAGATTTTGTTTTTGGTGGTTTGGAAAATACAAATGCATTTCTGGGCATGCATTAAAAGAGAATTTATAGTGTTTTTTTTTAAATTTTATTCACTTTGCAGTCGATTTAAAATCATGTTTTCAACAGGTTTTTTTCACGTCTTGTCTCTCTGTATTAAATAAATCGCATATTTGTATATTTTTTGTTTGTTTCTTTTAGTCACCTACTTTCAATTTCCTTTTCAACTGCCATCTAGAACATTCAATTTGTCTCGCTTGCGAGCTTTGCATGTGTTTTGGTTTAAAATGTCGCTTGCGTCACAAATGTCTACACGTCAACCGCACTTCAAATTTCAAGTCTACACACACAAACACGCAAACATACTTTGTTGCCAACTGAAAAAGAGCTTTTTTCGCATATTTTAATTTTATTAATTTTTTTTATTTTTTTGTATTTATTTTTGCCTGCTGTTTGCCATGCCGATGTCGATATCATACCGTTTGTACATTAGTTTGTTGGCTATTAACACCTCACGTAAACGCACAGCAAACAAACTAAACACATGCATATGTATAACTGCTACGCGTGTTAAAGAACCTAGTAGGAAATGTTATGTATTCAGTTTTTTCGGATATTCCTTATCCTAGTAGAAACTTTCCAAGTTAGGGTAGAAATAATCATGACCAGCTCATATTGATAATGTCGAGCTGTGACAAGGCAAAAATACTATGATGAGTTTACGAATTGTACAATTTCTACTAACCATTGTAGATATATACCCTATTAGGGTATGCATGATCAAGACCTCCGATACAACAAGGTAAAAATTCAATAATCAATTCAATTCAATAAAAAAAAAGTACATCATATTGATGAATTTCATTCTTCAAACCAGGATTCATTGTATTGAAGAGCCATTCATAATATTAATGACTAACGCCATCAATGTTATGAATGCTATCATAAATATGAAGAACGCTTGGTAAATGTTGAAAAAGTGTTCTTCAATATAATGAACTGTATGTGAAGAATACGTTTCATCATATTAATGCACCAAAATATAAAATACAACATATATGTTCTTTATATTGAAGAATGCTGTTCATTAAACCAAATTTCTATCAACATATTTTTTTTTCGTTCATGTTTTGCCGTACTTCTCAATTCTCAAGTAGTTCTTGTGTTTTATTTCTTATATAATTCTGGCTCGACATAAATTAGTAAAATGTTTTATAATATATTTATTTTAATTACAACTTTTTGTTAATAAAAAGTTATATATATAAAAAATATATTTTTGAAAAAAAAAATTTTTTTCGAACTTTTTTTTTTCGAAATTTTTTTTTTCCGAACAATTTTTTTTTCGAAACAAATTTTTTTTTGTAAATTTTTTTTTGTAAATTTTTTTTTCGGGCATTTTTTTTTCGAAAAAAAAATTTTTTTTTGAACAATTTTTTTTGGTATAATTTTTTTGTAAATTTTTTTACTGTTATTTTTTAAATAAAATGTTTACACTTTTCAAATTATTTTATAAAAAAAATTGTTTTTGAAAAAATATTATGAACAAATTCATCAACAATTCATGACAATTTAAATTCATTGTATTGGATATTTTGTTGATATATATAATGAATACATTCATTAATATGTCATTTAATGAACGGTGGTATCAATATGATGAATCTGGTAGTTGGTGAAAAATCATATTGAAGAATTTTTTTTCTGTGTTCCATTCGAATATTTGTTCTAGGGTACGATAGTAATGACTATGTTTATAAGGTAATCATGTCATTACTTCTGATAACTCTGTTCTACAAATTGCTGGATTCTACAAGTTATTAGATTTCCACCGAAAGATTCTGCAGCAAGAATCAGCATACCGAATCTACCCGAAATGATAAGTTTAATTTCGGTGGAAATTTCGTGTAGAACAGTATAATCGTACTTTGACCGATCTTAAACGGGGAAACAAATCGGATGCATAATGTCCTTCTAATGCACACTAAGAAAACTAAGACGCCAAAATAGTACACACTTCTTCGCAGAGCCCGCCCGGCTGTCATCAAAGAAACATTTTTCCATCACAAGTTAAAAATTTCGATCTCAAGTATTTTTCTTTTGTCTTTTACATTGAGATGAAATATTTGATGTGACCCCTTTTATAGAGTCATCATTTCGACGCCTCTTACGAAAACTCGCACGTTTCAATTTGCTTTTTCGTAACTACGAAAAGAAGCACAAGTTCAGTTTCTCCACGAAAACAATCACATTTTTATTATACCCAAGAAAAGAAGCATACAAAAATTAAACTATGTTTAAACTTGCATTGTGAAATTAAGAGAATTAAAATTAATTAAGAAAATATTATATACGGACACAGATAGTGCGTATAACTCTCATATGCATAACATTCATAAGGATAATGCTGTGCGGATAATACTAATACGGATAATAATAATGCAGAATACTGATTTAAATACTTCTGATAATAATATATACAAATATACGAAGTAGCGTCGGTAGCTCGCCTGGTTAGTGCGTTGGACTACGAGCGAAATACAAGCCGAAAGGTCCGCAGTTCGATCCTCAGCGACTGCCAACATATTTTACATAGAAAACATTTTTCCATACGACGCTACCTCTCGGCAGTAAATGCTAAACCTACGAGAGTAAAACCATGCCTATGAAAAGCTCTCACCCGCCGTTCGGATTTGGCAATAAACTGTAGGTCCCACCAATATATAACACGCATATATAATATATAACACGCATGAATTGTCATATTTATGAATTTGCTCATAATATTTTTCCAAACAAAATTTTTTTTTATAACATAATTCGAAAAAAAGTGTTGTAAACATTTTATTTAAAAAATAACAGTAAATTAAAAAAAAATAAATTAAAAATTAAAAAAAAAATCAAAAAAAAAATGTTCGGAAAAAAATTTGTTCAGAAAAATAAAAAAAATCGAAAAAAAGAATGCATCCTGGTTTGAAGAGCGGAATTCATTAACATGATGTACATTTTTTTTCTGTGTATATAAATATACCTACATCAGTTTTTGTTTCTATATTTTTCTTTTTTTTTATACTTTCCACTGGGTTTAATTAAACTTTTCTCTCTCGCATCGAAAGTCTCGCCACTGCAGTTGTTTGTTTCGTTTAATTAATAAAATCATATTTAATTTGACTTAATCCTAAATATTATGTCATTTGTTTTTGTTGACGCTTGTGGGATTTTCAGTGATTTTATTTATTAACTTTTTGCAATCACCACTTGCATGTGGTTTTTATTTTATTTATTTGCATGGTTTAATTATTCAAATATACTTGAAACAATATTCGTTTAAATATTATTTAAAATTAATTAAGTTGGATGTTTATGAAAGTCTACATAATTTATAAAATAACAAAATATTAATGAATTAAATGTTTTTTAAAATATTGAAAAATAATTTTTAATTTTTTGCAGCTCACAAAGTATTTTTCTCCCAGTTTAAACTCTCGAAAACCAGTTATCTCTAATATTTTAATCTTTACTTTACCTTTTTGCTCACTCAATCTTTTCAAAGTTTTTGCACAAAAAATTATCTAATCTGCATTTTTACACTCACTCTCTGGAAGGTGGTCGGCTTTTGAGACTTTTTATCATTTCGGAAAATCGCAATTTCGCTTTAGTTCGTGGTGCTCCGTTAATCGTCTTAACCGTCTTATTTTAAATCAGTAATGAGATATTAAAGAAAAATATCTGTGAATTATTATAAATACTTATAATATTAATTTAATTTTCCACTATCTAAATGTAAGACGACATTTCTAAATAAATATTAGATTAAATCTGTTTAATCGTTCGAGTTTATATTTGGTTTTTTGAATTTTATGATTATTTTGTGCTGATTAATATTGTGATTAGTTTCGTTATATAAAAAAATTCAATTAAAAATTCCAATATTTTGTGCTGATATAATAATCTTTTTTTAGTTTTATTTTCAACAAATATTTTTATATTTTCTCAATTGAATTTTTATACTGTTGTTATGCGCACTTCGAGTTCAATTGATTTGTGATTTTATGTTCAGGTAAATTATTTAAAATATTATATAAAAATTATATTTTTTGCTTATCTCGTCGTCGTTATCTTTTCAACATTTGTTCTGATTTTTATTTTATTTTTGTGGTTTTAAATTATTTCTCATCACATTTACGTCAATGTTTTGTTGTTGAAGTATGACGCATGTTGACGTTATTGTGATTTCTTTTAAAAACGACTTTTCTTTGTTTATTTGCTTGTTCCTCTATACTTGGTTGTTCACTCTAATCAATTCATGCTATACCTACAACAAAATTTGTATCGTTCCTTGTTTTCTTTTATTATTATTATTTGCTGATTGATAAGTAAAACATTCTTAGATAAAATACTTTACTCTTTTTGTTGGTATTTTTTCGTATTTATTTTTATTATTTGTTTAAACTCGTGACAATATTATTTAATTAATTAATATTTTATTATTATAAATTATTGAACTGCGTTATCGCAACTAGAGTTTATTCATTCATGAGTAATAGCATTAACCTTATATTAATTTGTATAGTACACATAAACAAAATGAATTTATGATATATGAAAAATGACAAAACTTGTGGAATGTTTGAGTTCTTCTAAATAATAAATAATAATAGTTTGGCGCTACAGTCCTGTGTAGAACTTCGGCCGAGCTCTCTCACCATTTTGAGCTGTGCGTGTTATATTTGTACTTAAAGTGGTGGGACCTACAGCTTATTGCCGAATCCGAACGGCGGGTGAGAGCTTTTCATAGGCAATGGTTTTACTCTTGTAGGTTTGCCTTTTACTGACGAGAGGTAGCGCGGTATAGAAAAATGTTTCTATGAAAAGATGTTGTTAGCCCCCGTCCAGGCTTGAACCGGAGACCTTTCGGCTCGCAGTCCAACGCACTAACCACTGAGCTACCGCGGCTACGTTCTTCTATTAAACTAAGAGTTCTTCTATTAAACTAAAATTGGAGTCATAAAGAAGACCTATTTTGAAGTGTTTTATGATATGAGCTCTCAGAAAAATTACTCATTAAAACGGAACTCTTCCCTAGTGAAAATTTGCCCGATGCGCCATCGGGAAATGATCGGGGTTTCGTCAGGTAACCCCTATTAGAGCAAATATGATCATTGCCTTGTCATGCCCTTATCATTCTCACCATAGCAGGGTTTACATTATCTAAACAGCCAATGGTCCCGATCAAAGCTACATTAGTTGTTCCTCATAAAGAAATTTTCAATGCAATGATTAGGTTTCAATGAGGTATGATATTTTATTTCATCGGGTATTTGTAGTGCTTACGTATGCTCATGTTTTAACAAGGCAATGGTCAGATCAATAATGATATGGGGAATTACCCGATCAGTACATGATCATTAACTGAGGTGAGTACATGATCAGGACACTGCGTTACAAGGACATCGTGTGCCTCGTCATATCCCGATCATCTCAAATAATGACATGATCAGTTCATGAGCATGGTCCTACCAAAATTTCTACTAGGGTTAGGAAACCTTAGGTTTACAGATCCATTTTAGTCTTTAAGATATTCAAATATAAATAATTTATTAAAAATCTAATATTAATTCCTTAAATGTGCGATTTTTTTGAACTCATAAAAGCGTACCATTCTACCAAGTTTCTGTAGCCATTTTTGGTTCTTGTAATTGCTCAAATATGAAGCCCTTATTAGGCTGGGAAAAATCCGGATTTAAAAAAAAATCCACTTTTTGGTTTTCATTGGATTTTTTTGGATTTTATTCGATATTTTTGAATTTTTATAAATAACATAATTTAAATAGGATTTATCGGTTTTTAAAGTTATTCCTTCCCACCCTTTCGCCGCCGAGAACGGCTGTATAACCTTTATTTTAAACATACTTTGTGGATCTGGCGGCCGTTTTCTTCCATGTACTGAATTAGTCATATGGGCCAAAAAATGAAACAGCCTAAGTGCCTGATCAAATCCATTTTGAATGTCTTCTTTATAACAGGTCAACTCTTCAGAACCTAATAGATTCAATCAATGTCTAGCGCTTTAAAAATTGGCTTAGAATTGGATTCAGTTAAAACTATAGTTGCGGAGACTACATCCAGCTATTTTTATGATTAAATTATTTGGATCTACATAAAGGCCTATGTTGGCTAATATAATATATGAATCATTTCATTATCAAACTCTCCAGATATTACATCCAAGAGTGGTCTAAATAACTATTTTCGATTTAGTAGTTTATATCCAGTTCTTAAATTGTCAATAAATAAATCGTACTCTAAAAACCACAAATAAATGTCTTAAGTTATAATTCGAAAAATGTACAAAAATCAATAAAATCTCAAAAAAAAGTCAAAAAATCATGTATTTTTTTTAGTGGATAAAGTGCCCAGCCCTGGGGGGTTACTCTGTAATGCGATTCGAAAGTGATATTATTCGCATTGTTATAAATGGTACTTTGGTAGTGTGACTTTCGCATTCAAATTTGGAACTTTCGTATTAAAACACAAAGTGACAACACGGCTTTCAATTCCGTTAGATTATATCAATTTGCCTTCGTAACGCTTTTTCTTCGAATAAAATTGACTTTCGAATCGCGATGCATAGGAACCCCCCTGGTTTTAATAGTACTAAAAGACTGAGAAATGTGAGGGTATTATGTTTCAAAAAATCGTGCTAGGTTTCGTTTACTTTTTGGGCTCGTTTTAGAGCTCCTCCATATGCGGGTAAAACTCAAAAATAAAAATCATTTGAGAGTCACAATTTAAGATGGGCTAATTCTGATTATATATTTTATAAATTTCATTGTTAATTTTTTTTTGTATATATCTTTTATTTTCCGTATTTAAATTTTTTTTCCTATCTTTTCAGGTGAGTTTGCCGATCTCAAATATAATTTTGCAATATAAGTATGATAGTAAACAGTCATCGATAAGTAATTATAACATATAATATATAATAAAAATTACTAAAAATTGAATTATTTCAAGAATTCAATTGCTGTAATCATGTAATACCCAACATGTCAATTCATAACACGCTAAGTCGACTTTGCATGTTATGGAATTTTATTATATTTTTTTGATTCTGTGTATCTGAATATATTTCTTGTCAAATTTTTGTTCATATCGTTCGATCCTATCTAAACCCAGTTTGCCATTCGTATCGACATCATTACGTGATCAATGCGAGTAGATGGAGACATCACACGATATCGGACCCGTTCTCGTAAAGATATCGAACGTCAAATTGGACTAGATGGTAGGTAGATCTCGAAACATTCTGTCGGAGTTTTCTCGATACGAGAAATTTTTCGAAATCGGAACAATATAGAAGAAAAAAATGATCAAGGTTCGAGATTGCTGCGAAAATATGGCGATATCGATTTGATAAATGTATCAATATCGTATCTTGTCAAAAAATTTTAATGTACGAAAATTTAAAAAATTAGAATCGAGAATACAACGAGATCGTATTTTGTTATCGAAGTTATTCGAGACATGGCAGACTGGGAAGTTATAACATTTTAAAAACTTTCAATACATATTTAGTTTATTTATTTACCTAGCAAATGTTTACTTGGAAGTATTGTAATTTTGTAATACTCTAAGTAGAATAACCTATTTTGATATTTAATAAAAATCTAAGCATCCACTGAATAAAACAAATGCCTTTCTATCTGTTTAAAAAATGCAATATAATTACAAAAAAAAAATTGTTATGGAATAGAAGGGTCGATATGATTGAAACAGTTAAAATGTTACTTTTTCAATAATACACTTATGTTTGCGTTCAATTATCGTAATTAACTTTACACACAGAAAAATTCTCAGTTGGCAGAAGGTTGAAAGAACGAAAAAGTTAGTTGTAACAACCAACTACATTTGTTTAAAATGAATTTTGTACAAAACTGTTGGCGGTACAGTATTTTTGCGGGCGCCTTTTTGCATAAGGCCGAAAGAACGAAAAGTTAGTTGTAACAACGAACTTCATTCATTTAAATTAACATTTCTATAATTTATTTGGTGGAACAGCATTACCGTTGGCGCTTGAATATTAGCCTATACACACTCCAAATTGTTCTAAAACTGTTAGAAATTGTTTTAAAACTGTTCGAAATTTATTCGAACTAATATATAACTAATAACACAAATTTGTATAAAATGAAGTATCACTTTTAGTTTTGACGGTTAAGCGGTTCAGTGAACCGAATATGTTAGATGCGCAAAGAGTTGGTTGGCGCAACAAATGTCTATTCTGTGTGTACTAATTCAATTCAATGCTTGTATGATATCTTCATCTCTTTTCAATTGATGTGCCGTGTATAGCCGAATTCTAAAAGTTTACGTAATAAATAAAAAAATCAGTGATTCTCTCACTCGCTATTTTCATTTAGATTACACAATATTTTTTTTTAATTATTAAAAAGTTTATCCAATTATTGAGAATTATTTATCAACTGCGAAGTATCTAAATTCCAAAAATTAAAATAGTTTCTTATTTTCGGCAAAGAGTCTGTTTCTTAACAAATAAAATCTTGAACATTTTTCATGTTTATTCATTAGCATTTATTTGATATAACTTTGGATCAGATCTATGTGATTAGATCTGTGTATAACTTTTTCTTCCGGGTAACAAATCACAATTAACCCATTTGTTTGAAAAATAATGTACAAATAAAGTCTGTAAACTATATTTTCCACTCAATCAATTAAAACAGATTTTTTTTTTATTTAAATTTATTTTTAAACCTATATTTGTATTCTATAAATTATAACGATGCTCTTTTGTGTATTGCATATATTATAACTGTCTATGTAAAACTCAAATCACATTCTTCAACCTTTATTAATAAAAAGTACTTGCTAACGATGTGAACGTTGGGTACGGGTCCGTTGGGAGCTGGTGAGGTGCTTGTAACAAGTACCTATCTAACTACGTAAATTTGTTTCTAGTAGTTTTCTATTTGCATTTCTAGATTATACTAGCGAACAATCAAACGAACGATTTGAATGATTTGCTTTTCGTTGTAATGTTTTAATAAAATTGACAGTGAAATTTTTGCGCAGAACAAAACCAAAAATAAAACACATAAAAATAAACAAAATAGAATACATAAATTATTTAAGAGCCAACAAATGAATGTGCAGAACATATAAGGTTTATTTTTAGCTTATTTTTCTTTTAAAAGTTGTATGAGATTTATTTAGAATGTTACATGATGTTTATTTATTTTAAATATTTGATATGAAAAATTATTTGTGATACATTTAAACCCAACAAAGAAATGCGTATTTAAATTTAGGAAACTAGTACAAATTAACAAAAAAATATAAAACTATAATAGAAATTAAAATGAAATTAAATAAAAATGAGATAACAATTAAATATATCACTAAATGAAAATCAAAATTATGTTATTACCAGAATCACAACTATATCCAAATGAGAATCATAATTACATCATAGTAAGCATTTATATTGCATCGTTAAGATAATCAAAATTAAATCATTATGAAAAATCTAATTTATTCATAATAGAAATCATAACAAGAATCAATACTAATAATAATGGAAATATAAATTAAATCAAATTTATTCATTATAGAAATCATAACAAGAATCAATATTTATCTCAATGGAACTCTAAATTAAATCATTAGTGAGAGGAAAAAAATTAAATAGTAATGAGAACTTTATCATAGAAGTCAAATTAAGTTCTAATAAGGTAAATTTAATTGAATTCACATCAAATAAAATGAAATGAGAACCAAATATTAGAATCATATTCAATTCATCATAAGATTCATAATCAGATTTAACGTAAATCATAATTCGATTCGAAGTTAAATCATAATAAATTTAATTAAATAACTGAAATTTAATTGAATTATAATGATAATCGCAATAAAATCTTTTGCAGAATCAATGAGAATGCAAATTAAATTATTATGGGCATTAAAATGATAATCAAAATTAAATCAGATAATCACATTAAATTAAATCATAATAAAAATCGAAATATTCAAAATTAAATCATAATAAGATTCATTTTTAAATCATAATGAGAATAAATATGAATTAACTAAAATCCAAATAATTCTTTATTATAATCAGTAATAAATCGTATATAAAATCAAAATTTTATCCGAATTAAAATTAAATTAAATTATTCGAGGATCCAAATGATAATCAAAATTGAATCAAATTGACAATCTCAATTGAATCAGTATGGTAATCGAAATTGAACCAGAATTATAATTAAATTAAATCATATGGGAAACAAATGCATATGAGGAACAAAATGAAATCATAGCTATATTAATTCATAATTACATGAAATCATAATGATATGAAAAAACTAAAAAATAAATAAATAAATAAAAAAAAAATATATATATATAATAAAACAAAAAAAAAAAAATAAATAAAAAAAAATAAATAAATAAAAAAAAAATAAAATTAAAAATTAAAAAAAAATACATACATTTTTAAATAAATACCAAAAATATAAAATATAAATTTATTTTTTTTAAATATAAAAAATATAAAATTTTTAAAAAATTTAAAAAATTACAAAAAAAAAATACAAAAAATTAAAAAAAAAAAAAAATATATAAAAAATTACAAGAAAATATAAAAAGTATAAAGAATATAAAAAGTTACAAGAAAATATAAAAAGTATAAAGAATATAAAAAATTACAAGAAAATAAAAAAGTATAAAAAATTGCAAGAAAATATAAAAAGTATAAAAAATATAAAAAATATAAAAAATATAAAAAATATAAAAAATATAAAAAATACAAAAAAATATAAAAAATATAAAAAATATAAAAAATATAAAAAATATAAAAAATATAAAAAATATAAAAAATATAAAAAATATAAAAAATATAAAAAATATAAAAATATAAAAAATATAAAAAATATAAAAAATATAAAAAATATAAAAAATATAAAAAATATAAAAATATAAAAAATTTAAAAAATATAAAAAATATAAAAAATATAAAAAATATAAAAAATTTAAAAAATATAAAAAATATAAAAAATATAAAAAATATAAAAAGTATAAAAAAATATAAAAAATATAAAAAATATAAAAAGTATTAAAAATATAAAAAATATAAAAAAATAACAAATACAAATATAAAAAATATAAAAATATAAAAATAAAAAAATATAAAAATAAAAAAATATAAAAATATCAAAAATATAAAAAATATAAAATTTATAAAAAAATATAAAAAATATAAAAAATATAAAAAATATAAAAATATAAAAAATATAAAAAATATAAAAAATATAAAAAATATAAAAAATATAAAAAATATAAAAAATATAAAAAATATAAAAAATATAAAAAATAAAAAAAATATAAAAAATATAAAAAATATAAAAAATATAAAAAATATAAAAAATATAAAAAATATAAAAAATATAAAAAATATAAAAAATATAAAAAATATAAAAAATATAAAAAATATAAAAAATATAAAAAATATAAAAAATATAAAAAATATAAAAAAAATATAAAAAATATAAAAAAATAAAAAATATAAAAAATATAAAAAATATAAAAAATATCACAAAATAATATAAATAAATATTTTAATATATAAAGGATATGAGTGAAATATTAAGTAAAAAAATAAATAGAAACAAACAAATAAATAGAAAATGATTAAAAAATATAAAATTCATATTAAAATGTTTTATATGGGCCATTCCACACCAAGTCGACCAAAAAAAAAATCAAATTTGAGATTTTACCTTTTGGATTTCAATAAAATTTGGGCAACTGAGAAAGGGTATCAGGATATGTACTGACCAATTTTTTTCGCCCACTACTTCCAGAGATACAGTGGCTTAAAGTTACAAAAAATGAGTCAAAAATCAGTTTTGTATGGCATATTTAAATATCTCTTAAACTATAAACGCTAGAAACTCCACTGATGGCTCGTTTTAAAGCTAATAGAACATACTTTCAGAAAATTAAGTAGTAACTTCTAAACGTGAACATGTGGTCCGTGGTCATTATCCTTGCACTTCAAAATTGATGTCCTTAAAAAGGACGCCTTTTAAAATTCTGAAAAAAATCCTAGGTTTTCGTCAATTTATTATAAATGTTCACGCAAAATTTCAAGATGGTATTTTGATGGCATCATATTTTAAAAAATAATTTTCTAAATTTTTATTTATTTATGTATAGAAAAAAAAAAATTCTACAGTAAAAGTTGTAATATTACCTGAATATATATGCAACTCTGATTTCTAAAATGAAGTCAGTTTTATCATATTCCATCTAGTTTTTGAGATATTGATTTTGGCATATAAAGGGTTTTTCAATAAGAGCGCTACAAAAGTTTTTTTCAAGGGTTTTTCAACAGGGACGCTACAAAAGTAGAGCGACACGGACAGCAAACGACGCCATATTTCTTGCCGCTCTTTTGACATTTCTCTTCAGTAAGGTTTGCCATTTCATGATGGAAAGATATACGAGTCGAAATTATTAAAATTTACTACCGAAATTCGAATTCTTATATCTTTCCATCATGAAATGGCAAACAATTACTGAAGAGAAATGCAAAAGAGCGGCAAGAAATATGGCGTCGTTTCCTGTCTCTGTCGCTCTACTTTTGTAGCGTCCCTGTTGAAAAACTCTTCAGTTTTTACGATTTTCGAAAAATATATCTATATTTGTTGAAACTGACGCCATTTTCGAAATCAGAGTTGCAAAATCATTGAAAAATAAATGCAAATTTTACTTTTGAAAAAAATATTTTTTTTCGTTACAAATTTTTTTTTTAAATTTTAAAAATTTATTTTTAAAAAATGATGCCATTAAAATACCATCTTGGAATTTGGCATGAACATTTATATTAAATCAACCAAAATATGTGATTTTTTTCAGAATTTTAAAAAGGGTGCTTTTTAAGGACATCCATTTTGAAGTGCATGGATGATTACCACGGGCCACATGTTCAAGTTTAGAAGTTACAACTTGCTTTAAAATGAACCATCAATGGAGTTTCTGGTATTTCAACTTTAAGAAATATTGAAATATGAACAACCATATAAAAGTGATTTTTGGCACATTTTTAGTAAATTTGAACCCCTGTATCTCTGGAAGTAGTCGGCGAAAAAATAAAACAAAAATTGATCAATGCATATCTCAATACCCTTTATAAGTTGTGCAAATTTCATTGAAATCGAAGAAGATGAGTTCCAACCGCTGGTCGATTTGGTGTGGAATGGCCCATATAAGATGAATTGAATATAAATAAAAATAAAAATAAAAATAAAAAAATATTAATATAAACAAATAAATAATAATGAAATAATTAAAACCAATATACATAATTTTAAATGCTGGCCATCGTGTAATTAATAGTAAATTCAGCCATTTCTGCCCAGCCCCATAGCACCAAAGAATAAATTAAATAAATACATATAATTCCATCTGCAGTCGTAGAGTGTCGCGCGCGTCGCGTGTCTGTCATATAATCTGGCAAATCAAGGTTACACGTGTCCGCCAACTATTACGTATTGTTGGTCAACTCAAATTGCACCACACTACACCGTTCACCGAACACAGACGAGTCAGTCCGTCAGTCAGTAGAGTCAGCCATAGCCACCCACTGAACAAAACAGCAGTTGTACATAAATCGATGAAAATGTAAATTTTCCGCATCTGGGTCTATGTAATGTTTTCCAACAAATTATTTTCAGTATTTTTTTTGTTTGCTGTAATTTTACGTGCCAAGTTTATAAGACTCTGCTTACAAATTTTTATTTGTCTATAAATTTTTCGCAAATTTATTGTGGGAATTTTTTTGGTTGGTGCAGTTTTGTTCGCTATCAGAATGCAATCAATCGTAAAATTTTAATTGCCTTCTTTTTTTTGTTTTTGCAACAACACACGTCAAAAATTGTTGAGTTGTTTATAAATTTATTTTTAGTTTTAATGATTTATGCGAATTTTTTCGGTTGGCGAATAAATAGGCAACATTTTAAAAATAAATTAATGCAAATAATGTATCTATGCATTTTATATATCTTTTAATTGCTATAAATACAGCGATGTTTGTTTGATGTAATATTTTGTCTATACTGCAATATTTCAGAAATTGATTGCATACTTTTAGGCTCAGCATTATTATAACCTGGGGTGATCATAAAAAGTATTTTTTTTTTAAATGAATTAGTGCAAATATTTAAAATTATCTGTGTATTTCGTTTATCTTGAAATTGCTAAAAAATATAAAATATTTTGTAATATTTAAATTTTTTTTATTAGTTTGCGATTTTTCAAAAATTTGTTGCATACTTTTGTGTCTGCATTTTGAATTAAAAAATGAAAAAAAAAACACATAAAATAAATTATTGCAAATATTTTAATTGTATCTATTCATTTTATTTATCTTGATCTTGCTATAAATATAAAAATGTTTATATTATTTAATATTTGTTGTACTGCTTTGCAATTTTTTGTATTACCTTCCTTATTTTTCATAAATTTATTGCATACTTTACGGTGACAATTATGAACTTCAGCAAGGAATACAAAGTTATATTCAAATTAAATGTATGCGCATATTTAAAATTTATTTTATTTGCCTTTTAATTAGTATAAAAATAAAAATATTTGTATATTTTTTGCATACTCTGCCATTTTTCATAAATTTGTTGCATACTTTTGGGTAACAATTTTAAACTACCGCGATGTAGACAATAAAAAAGCATTTAATACTGTTTATATTATAAAAAATAAAATGCCTACGTTTGCATTCTGATAAGCTGCTTAATTTAAATCGTCGCAAAATATGCTAAAAATGCGGAGTGTGCTTAAATAAATCATACCCTATTTATAGGCACTATTAATAACTTTAAGCTTTTACTACCAATTTGTTGTGCTTATGTATTTAATTTTTAAATTATTTATATAATAAAAATATAACCATAATTATGTGCACTGAACTCTGAGCAAAAAAAAAAATATATATACAAATATAATAAAAATATAATAAATATTCGAAATGTGCCTGAAAGTATGCAATAATAATTAGCTGATCGTTGGACTGGCTTCACTTTCATTTGCTTCGTCTGTTGTGCTCGCTTTTTCATTATTCGCATGGTGTGAAGCATGCGACGTGAAGATTATATGTTGAGATGTGCGTTGTTTCTACCCATTCAATATATTTTTCCTACACTTCCCGAGCATTCTCCTTACGTCAACGCAAATGGAAAGTCCAAACTCAACGAAGCGTTCACAATTTACATGCCATACCATTTGCAGTACATTCGGTCGCTCTGTCGTTCGTTCGTTCGCTCAACTTAATTCAATTCATTTATTTATTTTGCATACGTTTTAATATGGCAAAAACCTGTGAAAATTGCAAATGACATTTGTTTCGTCTTCACTTGTTTTTCATATTGCCTCAAGATATATTGAGGGCAGAATCGTAATATTTTTTCTATATATGAATTATATGGATACAGGCATTCATTGAGTTTTACTGAGTGTAGCCAAAAGTAGGCAGCATTGCGATTTAATTGTGATATAGTTATGGCAAACATACGTATAATTAAATTTAATAATTAATATATTTGTGGGTATTAGTGAGTGCTCCAAGAAGTAGGCCGCGTTGTCGTACCAATTCTTTTAAATTCGTTGTCACCCAGTAATAATCACTATTAACCAAATACATATAATTCATAGAATCTTTTTCTGATATCGAATGTGTTGAATAGCAGTAATGACAAACATATAAATAATATAAATAATAAAAAATAATGAATATAGCAACCGATATTAATTGCATTCATTAATCAATCCAGCAATTAAATTCACTACTTTTATTTAAACATTTGCTTCGTTAAATCAGCAATTCCGTTTGCTAATGTGAATATTTGTACGTCAATTCACAAAAATCGAAAACACAAAAACAAATTCAAAAACAAACGCAAAAACAAAAGAAAAAATTTAAAAAATGTCAAGACGAAAATTTGAAAACATATTCAAAAACAAAAGCAACAATACAAAAAAAACCAAAATCACAAAAAAACGAAAGAAAAAACAAAAACATAAAACCAAAAATAAAAGTAAAAGACGAAACCAAAAATTCAATCAATTGGAAAAAAGAAAATTCAAAGGCAAAAACTCAAGATCAAAAGAGAAAAAAAGCACAAACAAAAATATAAATACAAAAGCAAATGTAAAAGAAAAAAAGTAGAAAATAATACAAAAAACCAAAATCAATCGCAAAATCTAAATTTACAGCAAAAACAGTCACAAAAAAACCAAATATAAAGAATAGTAAAAACAAAAGCAAAACAAACGGGAAAAACACAAAAGTCTAAAAGATAAATTCAAATAAAATCAAAAACCAAAACAATCAAAAGGTAAACACTAAGATAAAAATTAAATCAAAAACAAATCTAGCAAAAACAGTAACAATAAAAACATAAGAAACAACAATAAAAACACGAAAACAAAATATTGGAAATTCATGTATGTATTCATGTAATATGTTTGCTGCAAAACATAATGTTTCTCGTGTTTAGAATATTTAAACAAATCTTATCTGTAACTAGTTGTAGTTGAGGAATTCCACAGAATAAAGGGTTTTTCAATAAGAGCGCTACAAAAGTTTTTTTCAAGGGTTTTTCAACAGGGACGCTACAAAAGTAGAGCGACAGGGACAGCAACCACGCCATATTTCTTGCCGCTCTTTTGACATTTCTCTTCAGTAAGGTTTGCCATTTCATGATGGAAATATATACGAGCCAACAATGAGTCGAAATTATTAAAATTTACTACCGAAATTCGAATTCGTATATCTTTCCATCATGAAATGGCAAACCTTACTGAAGAGAAACGTCAAAAGAGCGGCAAGATATATAGCGTCGTTTGCTGTCCCTGTCGCTCTACTTTTGTAGCGTCCCTGTTGAAAAACCCTTTACATCAAATAAATGCACAAATACATATATGTCCCCAAAAAGATGATGTTCCAGAGAACTAGTTCTGAAAATTTCTCTGAGTATAAATATATTTTATTTCCATTTGTTGGAAATATTTTAATACTCATCATAATTAAACGAAATAAAAAAGGTATACTGTGAAATTAACTTGTTTGTAATTACCGCATTGAAATATTCTAAAAAATTAAATTCTTTCGTAAATTATTCATTTTCATCACCAAGCATAAACATGGTTATGGGCAAAATAATTATTTTTATGGTCAAAATTACAAATTTTCTTAATTGCTTAAACTTAACTTTTATTGTCATGTGAAACACTTCAATTAAAGTTCAATCGATAAGTTAATTAAAATAGATCAACCCACATGCTCGATGAACTAACTAAAAATATATAAATTGCTTTGCTAATTTATTGCACGAGAAACCAGACAAGTGTCGTAGTTGCTTGATAAAGATAGAGACGTTTTGAGTAAACATTGTAGCATTAATAATAATGAAAACATTTTAAATATTCCCATGTGACTTGAGACAGTTGGAATAAATATTTGATACGATTTAAATACTATGTATTAATTTTATTTCAAGCTCCTTACAAACTTCTTTGCTTCACTTATTCGCTCAAAGTCCATTAGATACCATTAACATATGACTAATATCAGAAATGAAGGCTTTTTGGTATTGACGTGTTTTGGCACAGCATGGCTACTACTACTACTTCTTCTATTTATTCTTTATATTCTAAATATTTTTTTGAAAATAATGTCTTGTTTAATTTTTTTGTTTGCCGACATACGTACTTGACGCTCTATTTATAGATAGTTTTAAATTTAGCCACAAATATATTTCACATCTACATGTTGTATGTTTATGTTTATAAAAAAAAAAAAATGTTTAATGTACACAGAAAATGTATTAAAATTTATTTTCGTATTATTTGAATTTCTTAATATAAATATTTGGATTTTCATTTATAGATATGTGCAGCCTAAAAATATGCATTTTATTTAATTTTATTTTTTTTATATATCTTCTATTTGAATATTTTATAAATTTTTT
The DNA here is from genome assembly GCA_951804985.1 of Dryomyza anilis. NCBI lineage: Eukaryota > Metazoa > Arthropoda > Insecta > Diptera > Dryomyzidae > Dryomyza > Dryomyza anilis. The sequence continues at coordinate 93,304,826 of OX638131.1, read as the reverse complement.
AAAATATATTTCTTAAAATATAATATATGAAAATTAAAATAGAATGAATGCATTTATAATTGTTGCTAAAATGCGATGAATTTAATAAATTTCATTTTTAATCTACATATATTTTTAAGTTCATTTTTTATTCGACAACAATAGCAAAAAAATAAAAATTAAAAATAAAAAAAAGTTTACAAATAAAAATATGTTTAAATATTTTTTGCGTCGCAAATATTAGGTGTGTCGTCTGCCCATCATCTTCTTCATCATCATCACGTTATAATCACAAGACTTTTTGCGTTGTTGCTAAATTTATTCTATTTATTTCTCAGCTTTTGACTAGTTGAATTTACGTTTTGTTTGCATCGTTTTTTACGCAATTACATTTTTGCGCTGCTGGATAATTGCAGGAAATTATCTGAAATGAAAAATGTCACAAATTTATTACTTCAAGTACTTTGAAAGTCATGTCATTTACTGGAGTTTATTTTTAATTGGAAGTTGTTGAAGAAGGCAGAAAGCTCTTTTTTCTGTTTTTTTTTTATATTTTTTAAATTTTTTTTTATTTATTATTTATTTTTTAAATTTTGATTTATTTTTAATTTTTGATTTTTTTTATTTCTATTTTTTTTATTGCTGATTTTGTTTTATTTTTTGTTGGTATTTAATTTTTTTTTGTTATTTGTATGATTTTATCTAATTTTTTGTTAGTTTTGATGTTTTTATATACATATTTTTTTTATTTATTATTATTATTATTTTTTTATTTTTATTTTTTTTAGTTTAAAATTTTTCTTTTTTTTTATTATAATGTGTTCGTTTATTTGTTCAATACTTAGTTATATGAATATTTTACAAACACTATACAATTTTTAAACTATCCAAATGTGTTTTGTTAACGCTATCAGCGTTCACTTGTGTAGCAGTAAATCGAAAACAACAAAAAACACACGGTTTCTTCTTCAAGGTTTTGCTTCTCGCAAGTGCAACAACAAAACATGCGACTCCAACAGCACACTATCGAAGCTCGCGAACAAGTTTTTCGCGGAAATACAACATAGGTATTGTTGTAAAGGGTTTTTCAATAAGAGCGTTTTTTTCAAGGATTTTTCAACAAGGACGCTACACAAATAGAGCGACAGGGACAGCGAACGACGCCATATTTCTTGCCGCTCTTTTGGCATTTCTCTTCAGTAACGTTTGCCATTTCATGATGGAAAGATATACGAGCCAACAACGAGTCGAAATTATTAAAATTTACTACCGAAATTCGAATTCGTATATCTTTCCATCATGAAATGGCAAATCTTACTGAAGAGAAATGTTTAAAGAGCGGCAAGAAATATGGCGTCGTTTGCTGTCCCTGTCGCTCTACTTTTGTAGCGTCCCTGTTGAAAAACCCTTTACAACAAGAAGTGCGCAATAGAAAGGATGTTAAATCTGATGCATGATAGGATGAAAGTTAGAAATTAAAAAATCACAATCTAAAAAATGGTTGTCCCTGTATCCAAGAACATTTATGATCTTATATCTCTTGAGTCTAAACATGTATAAAATACTTAACTTACAGTGAATGGTTTCCATCTCCGCACTCGTTGTCCACATTCAGAAATAATACCACAAAATTAATATATTTTTTAATATTAAAATTAGTCAATAGTTTAAATTCATATTTTAATTGCTAGGAACTTGAGATGGGCCGATTACGTACTTTTTTCGTGTCACTCCCGAAAATTTGAGTTCGTTCGTGCAAATCTCCGTGCGTGCTAGTTGTTGTCGTGCCACTAAAATCAGGCGCCCATTAAAGATTTTTTTTTTTCAGTTTCTACTCCAATTTAAAAAAAAAAAATTACTTCCATCTTTAGAAAATAAAAATTTCATGGTATTTGAACCGCTATATCTTGCAACGAGATATTCCAAGGAATTTAGTCCCTCTCTAGGACCGCAAAGAACCGGAATTGTAACCGAAACAGTTTCGATTTTTGTAACCGAAATAGGAACGTCGTTAAAAAATGTGTGGAGCCGGAATCGGGAGCCATATAATGTGGAGCCGGAATTGGTACCGCTATTTTAAAAATCTTGGAACCAGAACCAATATTTTAAAGTGTTTTAGTCCCTGTTTATAATATTGTTTTTCACGTTTTTCTTGTGATTTCGTGTTTTTTTGTGTATTTGCATGTTTCCTCTTGTCTTTCTATATCCCGTGTTTTATGGTGCTCCTCGTGCGTGCCTTTACATTTAGTCGTCGGGCTCGTGCGTGGCACCTTTCGGCGTGCCCATGCGTGTCCGTTTCATCAAAAACAGATACGCGCCGCCCATCTCTAGTAGGAACCATTAAATACTACAAAATTATATTAAAATATATTCTAACATTATTTAAAACAAAAAATTTAGTATACCATTAAATCAATAACTGTCCTATTATGTTAAATAATAGTTTGGCGCTACAGTCATGTACAGAACTTCGGCCGAGCTCTCTCACCATTTTGAGCTGTGCGTGTTATATTTGTACTCAAAGTGGTGGGACCTACAGTTTATTGCCGAATCCGAACGGCGGGTGAGAGCTTTTTATAGGCAATGGTTTTACTCTCGTAGGTTTGCCATTTACTGACGAGAGGTAGCGCGGTATAGAAAAATGTTTCTATGAAAAGATGTTGTTAGCCCCAGTCCAGGCTTGAACCGGGGACCTTTCGACTCGCAGTTCAACGCACTAACCACTGAGCTACCGCGGCTACTAACTGTCCTATTAATCATTTTTATATGATTTTCTGGACTTGAATTTTAATTCTATGTTTTTTTGTCAATGTGGTATAAAAATTTTATAGATTTTCGACATCTAGAAATGAATTTAGTCCCACAGTTTCACACAAACTGACCTGTTCCAAACGTACCGCGAATATTTTTTGCCCATATTTTCCTCCACTTTTGAAACATTCACTACTATGTATTGTCGACTTTGACCGCTTCTCCAACTTTAACATTTCATAAGTACTATGTGTTTATTGCTGAAGTTGCTTCACGACCTAAAAGCACCGCCGATCATATACCGTGTTGTCCTGTTGTCCTAAGTTCGTTGTTCCACCTTCCATCATCATCATTAATATCATTATTAACATTATCATTGCAATTGTAAATGCATTTAAGGGCGTATATATGTATTACATGCGTTCGTTTGGTAGCATTCAAGGACATTGAACCTTTGGCGGGAGAGTAAATAAAACATGGCTGGCACTGATAGACATTTGAACAAAAATACAAAAACATGTTAAAATGCCAAAACCTTTGAATAGTGCCCTTTTTATTTTGTTTTTTTTTTTATTATGCTGTTGAACAATATAGTTTATTCGATAAATTTTTGTTTTTACTGGAACAATACTAATTATTTTTAGGTAGTTTAGGAACCCAGACAGATTTAACAACGTACTTAAGGAACAATTTTTTATACATACAAAAAATAGTAGACTGACTCGGGACATTTATGTTTATGTCTCGATGTGGTGGTAAATTTTAAAAGTGTCTATATAAATTTTAAAAGTGTCTATATAAATTTTAAAAGTGTCTATATAAATGTTCAAAGTGTCTATATAAATTTTAAAAGTGTCCATATAAATTTTCAAAGTGTCTATATCAATTTTAAAAGTGACTATATAAATTTTCAAAGTGTCTATATAAATTTTAGAAGTGTCTATATAAATTTTCAAACATTAAAAATATATATAGTTTTTTATTAAAATATTTTTATTTTTGACTTTGAATTAAATATGTAAAAAATTTTATTCTACATTTTTGTCTTCGGAATTTTTAGTATCGATATTTTAAATTTCAACTTATCCCATGTTGTCTTTGAACTGCGCAATAAAATTTGCTATTAACCTAACCAAATAGAAAATGTAAAACTTTCTAAATTTTTCCTCAATTTATCTTCAATTTTGACTATATTATCTACTTTGTAGTCAAATCCAAAGTATTTCGGTTTTGCTGTACATTTATGGCAATGGAAGAAAGTAGATAAACGCAGTTACCGCTCGGTTACCGCCCAAATAAGGTATGCAACACAAAAAGCTCTCCGAAACAAAAGCGCGCGTCGCCCAAAAGTATGCACAATGTTCCTGCGCTGCGACAACAGATAATACATTGCATAGAGCCAGGCAGTGTAGTCTACATTTTTTTTTGTATTTTTAAACTCAAGAACATAGTGTAGAGAGTAGCACATAATAAATACCTTGGGTTGTGCCCTGCATCGTTCAGTGGCGGCAGCGGCCTGTTGTTCAAACTGCGCCACAAGTGCAAAAAAAAAATCAATATTTCAGAGCAAAGTTTTATGCTGTGTGGCTCAAACTTGAAAGAGAGTAGATTTTTGTATGTAGAGTGTTAAAAGTTGAACATAGTAAAAACTCTACACAGTGTCCAAAGTTTCTCGACTAAGTACCAACTAAGGGTTGCTTAGTACTTTTCAGAGTGTTGGTACCTATGATTTTTGTACTCTTTATAAGCAGTTTATTTACTTTAAACTCTCAAATACTTCACTAGCTTCAACAGATAGAATATTTTGTTATTTTCTTTTTATATATTTTTTGAAGTTGATTTTCAGGAGTTAACCTTTTACTTTTGCTGCATATCAAGGACATGCACATGATTTGCATTATTTTTAATCACTTGACTGATAATTGGAATTGCTATTATTAAGTTTTATATTCTAAGAATAGTTATAATAATTAAAAAATAATATATATTTGTTGTGCAGTTTTAGAGTTTCTTAAAAAAGTGTGCGCTACATAGATTTAAACATATCTACAGAGAAATAAATTATGTTTGCAGCAAACATAATGCATTTGCAATCATAACATCCAGAAAGAGGTTATGGAAAGTATAAATATATTCTTGATTAGCATCATCACCAAAATAGTTATATCGATGTCCGTCTGTCCGCGAGTTTGTTAAAATCACAAGTACATGAAATATAGAAGAGCTAGATCACAGAAACTCTTATTATAAATTACTTGTGGGAGGTTGCTAACTACACTGTATATATCACTAAAATCTACGAGTGTATTTCACTTTAGCGGACGAAGTGCACTTGTTTCTTTTTACTTAAATATACAAAAAAAATTGATACCTTTGAAAATTGAAATTCGGTACACCTACCAATAGGGTAGACTGTGGTAAAGTGGGAAACGTTTTGACAGCCTTCAAAAAATACATTTAAATATTTTTGAATATTCTTTTGAAGGGTCTATTATCAGAATACAATTTATATGTCTTTTAATTGATTTTTGGTAGTTTTTTTCAAAACCGCCCATTTTCGGACGGTTTGAAAAATCCTGGGGTAAAGTGGGAAACGTTCAATAGGCAAATAATTTGTTATTTCTGTATTATTTCGTGTTCATTTACAATATAAATGCATTCAGAATATATAAAAAAATTTTAATGAAATCAACAAAACCAATTATAGTAATGCAAGAAATGAATCTGAATGAAAAATTTGTTTGTTGTATTTGTTGCATTGTTGTTGCAAGCTTCTCTGCTCTTTTGTCGGGTATTCGCATTTCTTTGATATTGAATTTGCAAAAGCAAAGAAACGAACTCAGCAGAAGACGTGTGTTTGTTGTTGTGTTCGATTAACTGCTTTACAAGTGATCGAAGAAAACAATAACAAAAAACATGAAAAGTTCGCACCAAAGTTCGCAAAAAAATATTGTTGATTTAGATTTGATATCATTATCGACTAAAATAGCATTATCGTTGAAGATATGTTGGATATTTTTGTATTGCATATCGTTTTTGTAAGTTTAAACAATATCGAAAATGTATTAATGATATCGTTTTAATATTGGTTTGGTTTGCTGTGAATTTATATATACTAGTTGCGTTAATCGGCTATTTGCGAATCAAAAACGATATTTATCTATACTATCAGATGTATGAAAAAATATAGGTACGCAGTTTTATTAAACATGTCCAGCTTTACAATAGCTACCTGTTTGGTATATTCATCAATATGTGTTCTGATTGAAGTATTCATTTTAATATTTTCAGTTTCCTTTATTTTGTTGCTGTTGAATTTATGAAATTAAAATCATACTCTTCAATTATAAATTCATTATTTTTCCATATCTTGTTCCCGAAATGTATTTTTTTTTTTTAAATTTTATAATCGTCCAGAGGGTTCAACGGGTTCAATGATTTTCAAACCGGCTTCCCTTTCGCTACAATCGCACTGCATTCCAAGGCAATCGTAATTTTGCCACCGCATAATTTGCTCTGAACATGCCAACATTTTGGTTTGTATGTTCCATAGCTGCGTACGTTTTGTGCGCTCTTCCTGCACTTTGTGCCGGTCTTCAGACCCTTTACCGCTTTGTCAATTCCTTTGACGGTAAATCGTTCGTTCGTTCGTTCGTTCGCTCGTTCTCTCTCTTTCTGTCTAGATATCAGTCTGTATACTTTTTTTTTCTGTTGTTCAACATTCAACCTACCAACTATTCATCTGTCTGTCTATATGTCTGATTGTTTATATGTCTGTTGGTTCCCCACTCAACAGTGCATTGGTCCGTCCTTGGCGTCTGTCGCAACCCGTTTGTTTTGCATCAATCCATTAGTATGTGTGAGGTTGCCTCTTCGGGTCCTTGAACTGCAAATGATTTTGCGATCGATAACCCTTTATTTTATGTTGCATCGTCTTGTTTTGGTATGGTTCTCAGCGGCGTCAGTGTTATTATTAATTTTGTTCGTTTAATTCATATTATTTTTATATTTTGTAATTTTTAGTTAATTTTTTTCTTACTTTTTTGTATATTACATTTTTTTAATAATGTTTTTTTGTATTTTGTACTGTTTATGTATTTCGTATTTTTTAATGTATTTTGTACGTTTTAGAATATTTAACATTTTTGTATTTTGTGTTGTATATTTCTGTACTTTGTATGTTGTGGTTAGATGTATTTTGTACTCTTCTTTATGTATCTTTGTAATTGTAGATTTATTATTTATGCATTTTATATATACTTTTATACTTATTTTTATATATATTGTATATTTTACGAGTTTTTGTATTTGGTACGTTTTATGTATTTTTGTATTTCTTACTTTTTATGTATTTAACTTATATATTTGGTTTTTTTGTACTTTTTATGTATTTCATTTATATATTTCTTATTTTTTACATTTTTTTTTTAATTTTTCCTTCGTTTCTCTTAAGTTCGGTATATTTCCATGAATTTTTAAAATTTTTCTTTTATTTTATTTAAAAAAAACAAGATATTTTTCTCTTTTTTTCTATATATTTCTTTTATTTTTATTTTTGTTTTATTCTTTTTTTAATACTTTCCATTATATTTTTTCAACACGCGTTAATCGTTTATTTCACACACATTTTTTTTTGTTGTGTTGTTTATTATTTTTGTAGTCTGCCGTTCTTGAAATTTAAAAATACGTTGCAACCATTCGTACCATATGCCGCCAATGGTCGTTGGACGGACGGACGCCGGTCTTCGGTCTGTTCTGATCGCATATGGTCTTTCCTGCTGATGTTCCTGCTTGTCGTTGATTTCCTTTGTCTGTCGACGTTCATGCGTTCAACCAACCGTCATTTAGGGTTCGTCGTCTTCGTTTTCGTCTCCGTCTCCATTTGCATCGGTTTCTGCATCGCATATTGTTTCCCATATAATTTCACAACCTCAACTGCAGACGGTCTATAATGCTGAGAACATTAACTTTGCCAATTCAATGACCTCCTTCAGATAAACAAAAATATCTAAAAAAAAAATTCACCAGCACCATCATGTCTTACCAACGTCCGTCCTGCTTGCTGTTCTTGCCTTAGGTCGGTGCTGCGGCTTCGTCGTGAGAATCGATTTTTGGTTTAGTTGCTTTGCTCCCGCCTTTATTGAAATCAAAACCAAATTTCGAAAATTCAGTATATACTCCTTCGGGTACTATAATCTTAGGGTTGCCAGGCTTTATACGAGGTCAGTTAATTATCATTGTTGAGGTAGACTTTTTTTATTATGTTTCAAATTTCGATCGCATACCGATAAGTTTTGTATGTTAAGTTGTAAAGCATCGATTTTGAAATCGATATCAGAATTCAGAAAATTGGTTTTCAGATGAAGTCATATCCAGTATTTAAAAGCAAAGGAAGCAAAGCTCAAACTATCACTTTTTATTGCAGAGGCAAAACTTTGATAACATTACAGAGCAATGCTTTGGAAGGAAGCAACATTTGCAAAGTAATTTGTTTTTGTTGAGCAATGCTTCAATATTTTGATAGTATTAAAAAACATAGAGTGAGTCTTTTGGAGTCGAGACAGCATTAAAAATCAAAGAGCGAGAGTTTTGGAGTCGAGACAGCATTAAAAAGGAAAAGTTTTAGAATCAAGACAGCATTAAAAAGCAATGGGCAAGAGTTTTGGAATTGTATGATTTGGAATCGGGACAGCATTAAAAAGCTACACAGAAAAAATAATGTACATCATATTGATGAATTCCGTTCCTCAAAACAGGATTCATTGTATTGAAGAGCCATTCATAATATTAATGACTAACGACGTTTTTCGAAAAAACATTTTTTTTTTCGAACTATTTTTTTTCGAAATTTTTTTTTTGACATATTTTTTTGGAACAATTTTTTTTTGTCCAAAAATTTTTTTTGGATAATTTTTTTGTAAATTTTTTACTGTTATTTTTTAAATAAAATGTTTACACTTTTTTTTCGAATTATTTTATAATTTTTTTTTTTTTTTTTGAAAAAATATTTGTCAAATTCTTCAATATGACAATTCAAATTCATTGTATTGAATATTTTGTTCATATATATAATGAATACATTCATTAAATAGGACGGTGGTATCAATATGATGAATCTGAAAGTTGGTGAAAAAATTCATAATATTTATGAATAAATTCATCATATTGAACATTTTTTTTTCTGTGTAAGAGCGAGAATTCCAGAATTGAAGAGCATATAAAGGAGGCATATAATCGGGACAGCATTAAAAAAACAGATCTGAGAGTTTTGGAATCGAGACATTATTAAAAAACAATTATCGAAATTTTCGGAATTGCTCGAGCAATTTAAACAAATAGTGAATGTTTAGAAATGGAGACAGCATTAAAAAGCGAAGAGCGAGTGTTCTGGAATCGAGACAACATTAAAAATCATAGAATCGGGACAACATTAATAAAAATAAATCATACAATTTGTCATCGTGGCAGCATTAAAAAGCAATTAATGAGAGTTTTGGAATCGAAAAAACAATGAGCGAAATTTTTGGGATTGCTCGAGCAATTAGAACACTATACAAATTGTTTAGTGGTTCGAATTAATTTAAAAATGCAATTTTATGTATTGAAATATCGAATTTAAAATTCGATAAAAAATTGTAACTGGCACTATTTATAAATATTTTTATAAATATTAAAAAAAAAAAATCTTCATGGCTGGCAACTTTACATTCAACAACTACATAAAGTGTTTTAAGTTGTAGACCCTTTGTATCGACGCTATCTTCAAATTGGTTTTTTGTGTATTTTTTTTTTAGAATAAGTACCCTGGTTTATCTCTTCATCTGACTGACTGTCCTTCTGTCTGTCTACATGGCATTGACTTGTCTTCTTAAGTCTGGCCAGAGTTTAAGGACATCTCTTCGTTGTGTCGTCGCGTAAAGCACACAATTCCCAAAAAGTATGAAATAAATAAACATTCACTTAAACAAGAAAACTTTATGGTTTAAAATCCCTTATTCCCTAATATGCCATTTTATATACATTTTTTTTTTTTAAATACCATCATTTTTTCTGTCTCGTTGCTGTTTGTGTGCTCAATTTTGGCGCGACGTTGCTGCTTCAGTGGCAAATTTACGAAGTTCAGTGCTTCGTATATAGATAAGCGCGACAACGATACCTTTACGTCTGGCGTACTCTTTTGCATGGTACCAAAATGGTACCTCTTTAGTTTTACCTTAATTTCTACAATTTTGTGCAATTTGTAAATTCTATGTCTCGAATTACATAGACTTGGTAACAATACCACCATTCTTGGTTACGTTTGCAGGGGAGACTTCCTTAATACCTTAATATATATGCTTTGGAAATTTGCATTATTTTTTTTTTGGTAGGCATTTAATGTCGTGCATTGTAATGGCTATCATTAAATTCGTCCTAAATATGTCTACAGTTCTAAGTAATGAAGACTTCTAAATTATTCTAATTTATTTTGTCGCATTGCCATTATTTTGAAGTGTTTTCTTTTTATTTAATGTTTCATTAAGTTTAACATAAATTAAGAAACAGTCTAAATTGTAACCTAATTATATAACATAATTTAGGAATATTTAAGAGTTGCTTAAATGGTTGGATTTCGTTGTTTTGGACAATTTTAAATTTCTGTTTCTTTAATTTCCATCTACTAATATATTTCTCTTACACATTTAATTCAATTCATTATAAATTACAATAAAAGTATTTAATTCTTTTAATGTTTGCATTGGAAGTACATAAGAATATTAAAATTTGTTTTTTAACTTCAAAGATGAACAAATTTTCTACAAATACTCATATTTTAATATTTATTATTATCAAAAATCGAATCGATATCGGAAGAGCTATGATTTTTGATAAACAAATTTGAGTTCAGACAAATTTAATATTTTTTATCAATTATTTTATGAAATACACAAATTAGTAATAAAGTATTTTATTTTAACTTAGACAAATTATAATATCGGATTTAAAAAATATCGGCAAATGATTTGTAAGCCAATAAAAATTGATGTAACAAATTTGAGCATATTTTGGTATTTGTTTAGTTTGTTTGATTTTACTACAAAGTGTATTAGTAATTCGTTTTCTACATATTGTAGAAACATGTATTTGTTTTCTGTATATTTTAATTTATTGAAGTTCGTATACACTGTGGTCGTAATACAAAGTAGAAAAGGTACAAATGAAATCAAAGCAACTGAATGAAACGCGTTAAATGCACGAATATTATTTATTGTTTTGCGCATATTATTCATATTGTGTTCTAGTGAAAAGCAATACTTATTAAATGCATGTGATGTCAGAACTATCATCATTAGTTGTTGCTTCCCTCTTCATCATTAGAAAATATATTTGTTATACACATTTTCAACATAAATTCTCTTGACTTTATAACAATACAAAATGCAGTAACAATAAATGCAGATGTAATTATTTTTTTTCCACATATTTAAGGACTGCGTCGAATAAAATTGTCCGCTTCAAAAATGAAAAAATCTAGAAATCTAGTAATCGAATTTTTATAGAATACATTTTTTTATTTTGCAAATTATTTTTAGATTTAAAAAAAAAATATAAAAAACCAGAAATTAATATTTAAAAAAAAAAAGTTTTAATTTTTCCGGAACCCCTTCCATTAATGTTGTAATGGTAGTGTCCGACACCCTCACAGCTGCTGAAGACCACTTTCTTTTAAAGTCTTGAAGGTCTTTGGCCACTTTTTTTGTTGTCTTCATCTCCCTTTTTACTAAAGTCCAGTATCTCTCAATCGGCCTGAGTTCTGGACAGTTTGGTGGATTGGCTTCTCTAGGCACCAAAATCACTGCATTTTGTTGGATCCACTCTAAGGCCGTTTTGCTGCTGTAGTGACATGAAGCGAGGTCAGGCCAAAAAAATGTGGACACTTCATGTTGGCGTAAAAATGGAAGCAATCTCTTTTGCAAGCATTCCTTCACATATATTTCGCTATTAATTGTACCCGATGTCACGAATGAGCTGCTCCTTTTTCCACAACTGCAAATTGCCTGCCAAACAAGGAATTTCTTTGGGAATTTAGTCATTTTTTTTTATTTGAATTTTTCAGCGACATATCCTCGAGAATCGGCTGTATAAAATTTCTGCCCAGGTAGCTGAGAAAAGTCCGATAAAACATAAGTTTCGTCGTCCATTATGCAGCAATCGAATTTTTTAAAAAAATCTTGGTTCAGCTTTTGCGGTTTCATTCTTGACGGCATTTTTATCCGGATTTTTTTGGACCTTGTACGTCTTCAGCCCAGCTTCTTTCTTAGCCCTGCGCACAAAAGATTCTGAGCAGTCCGCCTTTCTCGCCAATTTCCCTCCGGATATGCTTGGATCTTTCTTTAAAATATTCACACCTTCTTCGACTTTTCATGATCATGTGGGCCTTTTTTTCACCAGAACCTTTCTTCCGATCAATACTCCGGTCTTCCTTAAAGCGGTTGATAACGCGAGAAATGGTCTTAGGGTTAGACCCTACATCCTTGGCAATTTTTTTAAAAGACCAACTAGGTTGTTTTTGAAAATTTTAATTATATTTTCTCGCACTTCCACTTCGTTTGCCATTTTCGCATTAAATAAATTTTGTATTGACTATAACTGACACAAATTATTTTCTGCCATTTAATTCAGAGCTACTATGATCAAATTTTTTTAATTTGAATCTTGCAATAGCACATTATGGGAAGATATGTAACGGACAATTTTATTCGACGCAGTCCTTATAATGTAATATAATGTATTATATATTTGTGAATGTTTGTATGTATGTTCCGAGTAAACTTCAAAATGGCTTAACAGAATCGAATAAAATTTTGACACAATATTTTTGTTGTATCTGTGCAGTGTATCTTTGGTTCGGATTGGTGGCCTGGGCACTTCTCATACAACCGAAATATTAAAAAACATATTGTATCCGGAATTAGGATAGTGAATATAATTAAATTTTTCTCATATTTTGCCATTAAGATCGATCATTTTTTTACTTTTTTTATATATTTTTTATTATTTTTTATTTATATTTTTTTTTATTATTTTTTATATATTTTTTTTATTATTTTTATACGTTTTTATTTTTTTTTATATGCTATTGTGTAGAGCTTTTGAAAACTCAAAACCAGTCTTCGCAACACATCACATTGTACAGTTTCTGCAGCCTCGACCTCGGACACCATGAAACATTTTAACCCTTTTTGTATTCTTGCGCAGTAGCCAAGCCTGCTCTTCGACAATATTATTTTTTTTTTTTTTGTTTTTTTTTTGTAAATTCATTTGTGTTTGTTGTTTTGCAACGACTTGCATGCAACATGCGTCTGCAGTCATCAACATAACTTTGTTCGTGCTCCTCGTGTTGCTTTTGTTGAGGTTGTTATTATTTATTGTGGTTTTTTTTTTATATATTTTTTTGTATTCATATTTTTTTTTTTGTATTCATATTTTTTTTTGTATTATTATTTTTTTTATATGTAACATGTTTGTCAGGAACTGCGGCAAGAATTGTGCTCGAAATAAGTTGCCAACATAATAAAAAAAAGAAACACATGTTGAATATGGCTGCTTGTACTGCGCGTTGTGACGTTTAAAGTGCACTTTATTATATTTGTTTTAATAAATTACATTAATCTTTTTTATGCAACCTATAAATAAAAAAAATAAATGTTACAGAAAGTATGCTTTATCTTGTTTCTGAAACCATTTAGTTTTATGACTAAAAGTATGCTACATTTATGACAAAATATATTGCGTTCTTCAAATTTAACTATTTAGTTAATTTTCTACTTAATTTTACTACTTTTTCTGCTAATTTAATTACATATTTTTTCCGCTTTATCTATTGCCATTGGACTTGCCATAAAACAGGCTAGTAATTTATTTAAAGCCTAAAAGCATGCTTCAAATTTATTTTATTTAGCTATATCATATAAACTGCTATACCTTGTGAACTGTATGTCCAATATTGAACAAATTTGTCTGATTTGAATGATAATGAATTGCTTTATCGAACCGTATACTTATTTTTAAACTAGCACAGCACAACTAGCACAGCTTATAAATGCCAAACTATATCGTTTTCATAGTGTGAATACATTCATGCCACTATTTTCTCTTTTCAGTGCATGCTTACGTCGCAATTTTTCTCGCCGACTTTTAACGTAGTGCCAACTTTTGCCCAATCCCGTTCACATTCTACGTTACGATTATAATTTTTAGTATGATCCTGTATTTCGATTTTTACAACTCTACTCTTAGTACACAGAAAAAACAAATTCTTCAATAAGATGAATTTATTCATAAATATTATGAATTTTTTTACCAACTAGCAGATTCATCATATTGATACCACCGTTCATTAAATGACATACTGATGAATACATTCATTATATATAATATTAATATTTATGATCATATTTTTTTTACGAATTTTTTTCAAAAAAAAATAAAAAAAATTAGAAAATAATTCGAAAAAAGTGTTGTAAAAATTTTATTTAAAAAATAACAGAAAAAAATTTATTAAAAAAAAAATATCCGAAAAAAAAATTTTTTTTAGAAAATAATTCGAAAAAAAGTGTTGTTTTAAAATTTTTATTTACAAAATAACAGACAAAAATGCATAAAAAAATATTATACGAAAAAAAAATTCTAAATTTTTTTTTTTTTTTTTGAAAGGTGCCACTGCCCTTTGTCCAATCCCGCCCATATTCTACGTGATGACGTTCTACGTTTAATATGATCCTTTTTGTCGATTTTTATAACTCTACACTTAAGGACTGCGTCGAATAAAATTGTCCGTTACATATCTTCCCATAATGTGCTATTGCAAGATTCAAATTAAAAAAATGTGATCATAGTAGCTCTGAATTAAATGGCAGAAAATAATTTGTGTCAGTTATAGTCAATACAAAATTTATTTAACGCGAAAATGGCAAACGAAGTGGAAGTGCGAGAAAATATAATTAAAATTTTTCAAAAACAACCTAGTTGGTCTTTTAAAAAAAATTGCCAAGGAGGTAGGGGCTAACCCTAAGACCATTTCTCGCGTTATCAACCGCTTTAAGGAAGACCTGAGTATTGATCGGAAGTAAGGTTCTGGTAAAAAAAGGCACACATGATCGTGAAAAGTCGAATATTTTAAGAAAGATCCAAGCATACCCGGAAGGAAATTGGCGAGAAAGGCGGATTGCTCAGAATCTTTCGTGCGCAGGACTAAGAAAGAAGCTGGGCTGAAGACGTACAAGGTCCAAAAAGTTCCGGATAGAAATGCCGTCAAGAATGAAACCGCAAAACAACGAGCTAAAAAGCCGAACCAAGATTTTTTTTTAAAATTCGATTGCTGCATAATGGACGACGAAACGTATGTTTTAGCGGACTTTTCCCAGCTACCTGGGCAGGAATTTTATACAGCCGATTCTCGAGGAAATGTCGCTGAAAAATTCAAATAAAAAACAATGACAAAATTCACAAAGAAATTCCTTGTTTGGCAGGTAATTTGCAGTTGTGGAAAAAGGAGCAGCTCATTCGTGACATCGGGTACAATTAATAGCGAAATATATGTGAAGGAATGCTTGCAAAAGAGATTGCTTCCATTTTTAAGCCAACATGAAGTGTCCACATTTTTTTGGCCTGACCTCGCTTCATGTCACTACAGCAAAACGGCTTTAGAGTGGATCCACAAAATGCAGTGCTTTTGGTGCCTAGAGAAGCCAATCCACCAAACTGTCCAGAACTCAGGCCGATTGAGAGATACTGGGCTTTAGTAAAAAGGGAGATGAAGACAACAAAAAAAGTGGCCAAAAACCTTCAAGACTTTATAAGAAAGTGGTCTTCAGCAGCTGTGAGGGTGTCGGACACTACCATTACAACATTAATGGAAGGGGTTCCGGAAAAATTAAAACTTTTTATTAAAAAATATTAATTTCTGGTTTTTTATATTTTTTTTTTAAATCTAAAAATAATTTGCAAAATAAAATATTTTATTCTATAAAAATTCGATTACTAGATTTCTAGATTTTTTCATTTTTGTAGCGGACAATTTTATTCGACGCAGTCCTTAGTAGGTCAGGAGTAATAGTATTTTTAAAGTGTTTGTTGTATGGGAGGTGTCACGCCGTTTTGTAGAATCCCGAAAAAACGATAAACAATCACAATATACATCACTTTGCCAAATTTTATGACTTAAGTACACAGATACTTTGAATTAAAAAAAAAGTTTTGCCACTTCCATTTTTATACCTTAGAGGGCGAATTTCAAGTATTCCGTCTTAGTGCAAGAAAAAGTACAGTGCATGGTAGTCTTGTTCCTGCTCTTGCATAGTCGTTTTTGTTCTGAAATTGGCAGGTCGACATTGTTCTTGCATAGTCAGTCTTGTTCTTGCTGTTAGAATCGTGCATTTTCTTGCATACACAGAATAAAAATGTACATCATATTGATGAATTCAGTTCTTCAAAACATGATTCATTGCATTGAATAACCATTCATAATATTAATGACTAACGACATCAATGTTATTAATGCGATCATAAATATGGTAAACGCTTGGTAACTGTGTAAAAATGATCTTCAATATGATGAACTAACTGTATGTAAAGAATACGTTTCATCATATTAATGAACAATAACATAACATACAAAATATTTGTTTTTTTATATTGATGAATGTTGTACATCAAACCATATTTCAATCAAAATATTTATTTTACGTTCATTTTTTGCTGTACTTCTCAGTTTTCAAGTAGTTCTTGTATGTTATTTCTTATATAATACTGGCTCGACATACATTTTTAATAACAACTTTTTATTATTAAAAAGTTATATATATAAAAAATAAATTTATAAAAAAAAAAATATTTGAAAAAGAATTATTTTTTCGATATATATTTTTTTTCCATTTTTTTTTTTTTAGTATATAAAATTTTTGCAACACTTTTTTGCGAATTATTTTCTAAAAAAAATTTTTTTTTTTTGAAAAATTCGTAAAAATATATTATATTCATAAATATTATGCACAAATTCATCAATATGACGATTTAAATTCATTGTATTGAATATTTCGTTCTACACTATGATGTTCGATAGTACGAATAATTTCATATATATTACTGAATGTATTCATCAATATAGCATTTAATCAACGGTGGTTTCAATGTGATGAATCTGGTAGTTGGTGAAAAAATCATAATATTTATGAATAAATTCTTCATATTGATGAATTTTTTTTCTGTGTAAAAAAAACCAAAGAAATAAACATACTTTAGTACATACTATTGTAATCTGCATTAAATTCAAACTTTAATTTAATTTTTTTTAAATGTTTTTTTTTTTTACTATAATCCTAAAAACATGTAAAATAGCATTTAAGTTTAACCCAAATTTAAACATGAATAAAATAACATATGAACCAAAAAGTATGCTTCATTTTTCTTTTCTTTCATACTTTTATACATTGTTGGTCTTTACTGTCAGAAGTAACACTGTCAGAAGTAACACAACTGCATATTTTACTCTTATATAAATAAATCTACTATTCCAGAGCTCTTCGCAGCTATGTATTATCTACATTATTCTCTGGGGGAACTGCTACATATACTATAACTCCTTGCTTATGCATTAAAAATGTATATGTAGACCTATATTTTAGTAGTGCCAGCATGTTAAAAGCAAAAAGCATTGCCTACGTTTAGGCGTCATTTAAGTAATGTAACTTTGTTGCTGCCACAAGTAAATTGCATTGCCAATGAATTGTTCAATACATAAATCAAAGAAAACCACCTATATATAGTAATGAAATTTTCGATAGAAATTTAATTTATAATACAAAATAAAAGCATTGCATACTTTGAGGTTGATATATACCATATATGAATGCATTTATCTAATTGCATCATAAATTAAAATGCAGCAACACCTACAAGTTACACAATATATATTCTAATTTTAATATAGCAACTCCTCGGTAGTGTGCGTGGCACGCCTCGTATAATGTCTAAAAGTAGGCTACGCTCGTGCAACGTTCGTGCCTTGTAATGACCTAAAAGTATGCTTTAATAAACAGTAACTGCTTTTGTATTTGCATATGAACGAGAGACAACTAATAAATGTTGAGTAGACATTTTAATAATTTATATGAAATAGAGGGTTGATGTATATTATAATATTGTGTCTTTTATTTTGGTTTATCGTTTGGGTTGGGGGGATAATGTTGATGAACCCGTTAATCAGGTTGTGATGGTGCTGTGTTGTCTAGACATGCTCTGCTCCGGCCTAATTTGTCTGTCAATTTTATATGTGTTTGGTTTTTATTAAGACGCATAAAATATGTGCTATAATTTGCATAATCAGTTATTTTGTTTGGCAAAATAAACAATTTTTAAGATATTTTATTTTAAGTTCAAGAATTCATTTATTTGTTGCACTTATTTATTTCTTTGTTCAATTATTAAAAGTTATTTAAAACTTTATGAGTAATTTTAAATTTTTTTTTTACAAACTTTTAAAATTCGACTTAAAATTATAACTAATTTAGTTCCAGAAATTCTTAATAATTTAACTGATACCTGAAGTAATTCTAATAGATCACTTCAAACACTTTTAAAATTTTAAACATAAAAGTTTTTCAAAATTAAACAAAATCGTTATGTGTTTTATTTTAATGTTCCATGGAATTTTGAAATAATTTGACTGAGATGCAATTCTCAGAAAATCTCTTAAAAATATATTTCAAATGAAAAACAGTGCTAAGAATCTGCCAACGAATTAAGTTTATTTGAATTTATCATATTTTTAATATTAGTTGATATAATTCTAATAGTTTTTTTGGTTCTCTGTTGGTACCCTAAAGTAGGGTACAAAGTGATGAACATTTTAATTTGGTCATACACACAGAATAGAGATTTGTTACGCCAACCGCTTAGTCGGTTGTTATTCATAAAATAAAAAGAGTTGTAGTTTGTACTGCAACCAATTTCGAGCTGTTTTAGAACTATTTAGTACATATTTAGAACCATTAGTAGTGTGTATAGACTAATATTGCATGTGTACAGGCTAATACAGCAGTTCCGCCAGTAAATTTGTAAACCATTAAATTTAACCTAATGAAGTTTGTTGGTACAATTAACTTTTTCATTCTTTCAACTTCATGCGAAAAGAGGATTTTTCTGTGTGTAGAATTGTTTACAATTACAAATAAATTACAAAATATGTTGCGTATTTTCTTATTTAGAATTTATGTGTTCCTTCTTAGCATCATGCCTAGAAATATGCTAAACAAAGTTCAACATATTTTAAATTATTAAAAATTATGTTTAATTTATCGCACTTCTCTACAAAACAAAAATTTTTTTTTTCTACACATAAAAAATATATTTGTTGCGCCAACCAAATTCCCAGCCTCTCAACTGCTAAGTCGGTTCTTATAGCCAAACGAAAAGGGTTGCAGTTTGTGCTAGAAGCAATTAAAAACAGTTTTAGAACAATTTTGTATATGATAAACCGATTAAGAAACCAATTTCTAGAAATTTTATTTCAACCTATTGAAGTCTTGATTGTAACAACTAACATTTTCGTTCTCCCATTTCTTAGAAAGGAGATTTTTACTGTGTGTATGAAGATCTCATATAAATATTTTATATAATTGACTGGTATTATTTTTGACTGTTTTTTCCTTGTATTAGACTTCAAAAAAATACAATACGAATTTCAGGCACGTTTTAGTATATAAAAATGACAGTACTTAACAAAACTAGTTTTCTGATTTGTTATTGTTTTTCCGAACAAATTTGAATTTTTTGACGAAATACAGTTTGAAAATTGGAGAATGTCTGGTTCATGCCTGGGATGATTATAGTTTGAACAGCCTGGTTAATAAAATAAAAAAAGCCTAGGCTAAATAGTAGCGGCTGTTCTGAAAAAGCTTCTATATAAGGTTTATAAACTACAGAATAAGTGACTAAAGTGAATGATATAGACGAAGTACGAAAAATCGTATTCTTTATATTAAATTTTTTACGTGATGTTTTTTTTTTCAAAAAACAGAAAACAAAAAAAATTAATAAAAAAAAAAACGAAAAATGTCTTTAAAATACAAAAATCTATTTGTTTTTACTACATTTATGTAATTGGTATTGTATGGAAAACACCAAAATAAACTTACTGAATTTTTCTGACATTTTGCTACATTTGTGTTAAAAATAATTACATTTTATATTTATTTAAGCGTCCAGAAAAATGTAGAAACTTTACTACTTCTGCGTTTATTTTCACTACATATATTTCGTATTTATTAAATTGTTTCAAAAATGTACTAAGTTACCTTTATTTTTTCTACTCTATTAAATTGTTTAAATTTTACTGCATCCGGTAATTATATAAAAGTCAAGAAAATGGTGTATTACAAAAACATGAATGTTATAAATTATATTAATAAATAATTTGAGCAAACAAAAACTAATAAACGCATTATGACTTTATTTCCTTTGTACCGCCTCATATTCGCATTTCGGCCGATGTTTGCAAACGGATTTGAAAATAATACAGAAAACCAAAAACATTCCCCAGTTTCTGAAATAAACAGAAAACAAGTTCCTAATACATTGTGTAGTAAAATCAAGTAAAATAAGTACAAATGCATTTAAAAAATGAATAAATGCTGTGTAACTGTGTAATATGTAGAAAAACTAATACAAAAATGTTTTACTACCATATTTTTCTTTTTTTAAACAGTAATATATTTGTTAGTTTTTCTATTTATTTCCTTTTAATATTTTTTTATATAAATTTATATAAATAACTTTTTATAAAACAAAACTGTTACTCTTATAAATTACATCAATTTCACAACGGCACTAAATGGGTTATTGCTAAGTTTTACTGTATTTATTTAATGCCATTTTGAAATGACGTCTACTGCGGTTTAGTTTTACGAATGCACTACAATTACACGTTTCCGTGAAATGACGTTGTCTGCCTTCCAGTCTGTCGTTACGTACGTCGGTCTTGCGGTTTTTTTTTTGTTTTTTTTTTTGCTGTACCCCTGTCTGTCATTGAGACGTTGGTGTCTAGAGTTCGTTTGACGCGTGATTTTTATTCGATTTCATATGCACTCAGTTTTAATTTATTTATATTAATTTTTCATTTCCATTATATTTTATTTTTCTTTATTTTATTATGTTTTTTTCGTATTTTTTTATTTTATTTTTGATATAAATTTTTATTTTATTTTATTGACAACACGCGCTTGTTAAAATAACTAATTTTCTGTAATTAGTTTGTATGTGGTCTGTTTATTTCGAAATGCAGGTAATTTATGAAACGTATCACAATTCATTACGACACGGCGTTCTAGTTTTGATATTTCTGTATACGATTTTGTTTATATTCTTAATTGTATTTCTCAAAATATATTTTCAATTAAATGAGCATAATTTAATGTTTTTTTCCTTCTTTTTACAGGTAAGCATCAATCATATCAACAATTTTTATTTACTACTACAATTGCAAACATTAAAGGTCACAGTAAGTAATATTTCATTAAAGAGTTAGATATTTAATAATTGTAATAAATTTTTAATTATTGGAATAACTTTTACTTATAGTCAAATATTGATACCTAAACGAATAACGGTTTCGGTTTCGTTTTTTTCCGCGTTTCGGTTTTAAGTTTTTATAACTAAACGGTTTCGGTATACCGGTTCCAAGTTACGGTTTCGATTTTGATTTCCGTTTTTGTATAAAATTTCTTTTTTTTTTCATATTTTTCAAATAATTTTACATTGTTTATATGGGCTATGTTATGTTCAAATTGTGATATTGGGGAAAAGTGGAAAACGTAATTTAAACAATGTTTGTTGTTATTTTAGTGAAAATATTGTGTTATATACATTATTTAATTGATTTCACCAAGAACAAATTTCAATCGTAACCACAAACCAATGAAAAGCAACATTTTGACTTCACCTGAGATATGATTTAAAAATTATTCAAATTAACTTTTCAAAACTTTTCCCACTTTACCCCAGGCTCCCCAATACATTTTACTAATTCCAAAAACCACTATCATTAAAATTTGAATCATTTTTTAACGAATAAAATTTGTTTGTATTTTTGTACAAAAAAAAAATTGATTTTGGGACTGTACTTAAAATCTTCTAAGGACTGCATCGAATAAAATTGTCCGTTACATATCTTCCCATAATTTGCTATTGCAAGATTCAAATTAAAAAAATTTGATCATAGTAGCTCTGAATTAAATGGCAGAAAATAATTTGTGTCAGTTATAGTCAATACAAAATTTATTTAACGCGAAAATGGCAAACGAAGTGGAAGTGCGAGAAAATATAATTAAAATTTTTCAAAAACAACCTAGTTGGTCTTTTAAAAAAATTGCCAAGGAGGTAGGGGCTAACGCTAAGACCATTTCTCGCGTTATCAACCACTTTAAGGAAGACCTGAGTATTGATCGGAAGAAAGGTTCTGGTAAAAAAAGGCCCACATGATCGTGAAAAGTCGAAGAAGGTTGTGAATATTTTAAAGAAAGATCCAAGCATATCCGGAAGGAAATTGGCGAGAAAGGCGGATTGCTCAGAATCTTTCGTGCGCAGGACTAAGAAAGAAGCTGGGCTGAAGACGTACAAGGTCCAAAAAGTTCCGGATAGAAATGCCGTCAAGAATGAAACCGCAAAACAACGAGCTAAAAATCTGAACAAAGATTTTTTAAAAAATTCGATTGCTGCATAATGGTCGACGAAACTTATGTTTTAGCGATTCTCGAGGAAATGTCGCTGAAAAATTAAAATCAAAAAAAATGACAAAATTCCCAAAGAAATTCCTTGTTTGGCGGGCAATTTGCAGTTGTGGAAAAAGGAGCAGCTCATTCGTGACATCGGGTACAATTAATAACGAAATATATGTGAAGGAATGCTTGCCAAAGAGATTGCTTCCATTTTTACGCCAACATGAAGTGTCCACATTTTTTTGGCCTGACCTCGCTTCATGTCACTACAGCAAAACGGCCTTAGAGTGGATCCAACAAAATGCAGTGATTTTTGTGCCTAGAGAAGCCAATCCACCAAACTGTCCAGAACTCAGGCCGATTGAGAGATACTGGGCTTTAGTAAAAAGGGAGATGAAGACAACAAAAAAAGTGGCCAAAGACCTTCAAGACTTTAAAAGGAAGTGGTCTTCAGCAGCTGTGAGGGTGTCGGACACTACTATTACAACATTAATGGAAGGGGTTCCGGAAAAATTAAAACTTTTTATTAAAAAATATTAATTTCTGGTTTTTTATATTTTTTTTTTTAAATCTAAAAATAATTTGCAAAATAAAATATTTTATTCTATAAAAATTCGATTACTAGATTTCTAGATTTTTTTCATTTTTGAAGCGGACAATTTTATTCGACGCAGTCCTTATATAAAATAAAATATGTTTTTCTGCTTCTTTTTATACTTTTTTAAAAACCGTTGTAAACTGATATAAAACCGAAACCGTTTATTTCGGTTTTGGATATCGGTTTATTTCGATAACGTATAACGGTTTCGGTTACAGTTTTACAAATGGTTACGGTTTCAATCCTTGCTTATAGTAAAAAGGTTTAATTCTCAAATTCACACAATATAAACACATCTCATTATTAAATTTCTACTGGGGTTTGTAATAATTAGGTAGGTGCAATTTGTTAATTCATCAAAATTTTGTTTAATTATAATCGTGATTAATCGATTGATCAAGTTTTCTGATTGCTTCAAATTTCTGAATAATTGATTACTCAAATTTTTGATTGCTTAAAAATGAAACAATTTTATTCCTCAACATTTGAAAATGCTGACAACTTGACATTTTTATATACTTCTTCATACCGGCTAAGAGGCGCTAAAATATGCTCAGATACATTGTATAACTTGTAATCCATGGGTTTAGGGTAAACATATGGGGTTTCTAGTTTACACTTAATTCTCTTATGTTTTTACATGATTTTATGTCCTCAAAATGTATACATAGATTTATTTTATTTTTATGTCGTTTTCTTTGTAAAGGTTCAGGCTAATATTGGAATAAGGACTGCGTCGAATAAAATTGTCGGCTACAAAAATGAAAAAATCTAGAAATCTAGTAATCGAATTTTTATAGAATAAAATATTTTATTTTGCAAATTATTTTTAGATTTAAAAAAAAAAAAAATCCAGAAATTAATATTTTTTAATAAAAAGTTTTAATTTTTCCAGAACCCTTTCCATTAATGTTGTAATGGTAGTGTCCGACACCCTCACAGCTGCTGAAGACCACTTTCTTTTAAACTCTTGAAGGTCTTTGGCCACTTTTGTTGTTGTCTTTACCTCCCTTTTTACTAAAGCCCAGTATCTCTAAACCCGCCTGAGTTCTGGACAGTTTGGTGGATTGGCTTCTCTAGACACAAAAATCACTGCATTTTGTTGGATCCACTCTAAGGCCGTTTTGCTGTAGTGACATGAAGCGAGGTCAGGCCAAAAAAATGTGGACACTTCATGTTGGCGTAAAAATGGAAGCAATCTCTTTGGCAAGCATTCCTTCACATATATTTCGCTATTAATTGTACCCGATGTCACGAATGGCTGCTCCTTTTTCCACAACTGCAAATTGCCTGCCAAACAAGGAATTTCTTTGGGAATTTTGTCATTTTTTTTTTTTTTGAATTTTTCCGCGACATTTCCTCGAGAATCGGCTGTATAAAATTCCTGCCCAGGTTGCTGAGAAAAGTCCGCTAAAACATAAGTTTCGTCGTCCATTATGCAGCAATCGAATTTTTTAAAAAAATCTTGGTTCAGATTTTTAGCTCGTTGTTTTGCGGTTTCATTCTTGACGGCATTTCTATCCGGAACTTTTTGGACCTTGTACGTCTTCAGCCCAGCTTCTTTCTTAGTCCTGCGCACGAAAGATTCTGAGCAATCCGCCTTTCTCGCCAATTTCCTTCCGGATATGCTTGGATCTTTCTTTAAAATATTCACAACCTTCTTCGACTTTTCACGATCATGTGGGCCTTTTTTTACCAGAACCTTTCTTCCGATCAATACTCAGGTCTTCCTTAAAGCGGTTGATAACGCGAGAAATGGTCTTAGGGTTAGCCCCTACCTCCTTGGCAATTTTTTTGTTTTTGAAAATTTTTAATTATATTTTCTCGCACTTCTACTTCGTTTGCCATTTTCGCGTTAAATACATTTTGTATTGACTATAACTGACACAAATTATTTTCTGCCACTTAATTCAGAGCTACTATGATCAAATTTTTTTAATTTGAATCTTGCAATAGCACATTATGGGAAGATATGTAACGGACAATTTGATTCTACGCAGTCCTTATAACAAACTGTGAATCGCTCGCTTTTTAGATTTTTCCCAAATTTTTAAATGTATATTTCGCAGAAAAAATAATCGATGTAAATATAGCAACCGATATTAATTGCATGCATTAATAAATCCAGCAATTATTCACTATTGTTATTAAAACATTTTTTATTCTTCGTTATATAAACAATTGCGTTCGCTAATTTGAATATTTATACGTCAATGCAGCAAATAATTTTGTTGGAGCAGTTTTATCAAATATAATTGCTGAAACTGCGCCGACTAATTAATTTGCTGCATTGACGTATAAATATTCATATTAGCAAACGGTATTGATGATTTAACGAGGAATAACAAATGTTTTCATTAAATTAGTGAATTTCACTGCTGATTGATTAATAAATGCAATTAATATCGGTGACTATATTTACGTCGATTATTTTTTCTGTGTTGATTTAAATTTTTGTCGAAAAATTAAATTTTTTGAGTTCTTCTATCGAGTTCTCTTAAACTACTAAACCAATTTAAAAATGTTGTGAGAAATGAATATTGGATGTTTAATTACCTTTTATTTGGTATAACACTTGAACAAATCAGTTATTTAAAACGCGAAATATATGCAAATATATCTGACCACCTATCCTTAAAAAATATTTTAGTTCATATATTCGGATTCTACGGGTCATTTCCAATAATACAAAAATAATAGCATTTACTGCGCAAACTTTTGTTCACATTTTATTGTGAAGTGTTTTAAATGTGGTGAGTTTCTAATTTAATACGTTTTCAATGTGCTGAGGGTCTAATGTGCTAAATTCAGATATACATAATCCAATGAATAACATTAACAACTTTTCTATAAATATTGAACATATTCAAGGGCAAAAATATTTTCTATATTATTTAATAATTTTTGTCGTTAAAAATAAAATCAACAACGGATTCATTTTTCATCTTTAATTAAAAACTTTTACCTTTTACTACTTAAACAAAAACCGCGTGTTCTATTCTATTTTGAGTCGAATAAAAAATTAATAATAAAAAAAGGATTAATAAATATCGCGTGGGTTGTTTTTTTATCTATTACAATCAAATTACGACAATTGCACAAAATATTAATACTTTTATTAACAAATTTTTATACGTTTATTAAACATGCATAACGACTGCGTGGTTTGTCTAACTTCAATGACACAAAAAAATATTTTTTATTTTTTTATATTATTTTTCTTTTTGTAAACAACCAATTGGCGACAGTTGCTGCCTTGACTTTTTATTGTCAATTTTGTAATTGCCGCGAAACCTTGAATGTTGAAAGCGAGTTAAATTGAACACTTCAAAAACTTCTAATGAAGTGAAAATTTAAATTTTTTTGCATATATTTAAAAATTTAATTTAATCCAGTCACCTATTCTTAATCAGTAACCCCATTATGTTATTTATAAATTAGCAAGTTATCAACATCTATGAACGATAATATTTTTGCACTTGTTGTTTAAACAAAAAAATTAATAAATTTTATTAAAATGTGATTCATTATTATTTGTATATTCTGCAAAATAAAAAACGACGGCACGTGTTTGCCTGTTAAGGCATTCTGAAAATTTCATTCGTGGGCGGATGGGTCTCTTCTCGTGTGGTTGATGTCGTGCTTACATGGCTCCTAACCATGAAATACCTGGAATGATAAAGCATTCGTTGTGCTTGCTTCGCTGTAGTTATAAGTTTGACGTATTTTAACTTTTTGGCACGTGTCTGGTTAATGGTTCACCATAAAATAAATATTTTACAAACTTTATGCGTTTTTTTTTTCGCTAAAATGCTACCGAGCGCAATTTCAAGAACTATTAAATTCATATTAAGTAATTAAAATGTTATTTGATCTGGAATTTTGCAGTTAATAGAATAATATGCGAATCTTAATAGAAATGACTTGAATAATTACACTAATCTATAAAATGAGAATACTACACTGAAAAAAGACTGTATTAAAAATGAAAAAAAAATATATATATATTATATATCCTTGAAATATGACATAAAGTCGGTGATACTGTAACATCGTATATCTACATTTTCGAATACTGCTTACAAAAAGAATTTTACAGAACTTAATTCTGTATTAATTTTTTACTTAATTCATCCAAAATTAAATATTAACATTTATCCAATATATATTTTATCCGATCACCATATCATTTAAAACTGGATTATAAGACAAAATTAGGCGTAATTTTTTTCACATGTAGTTATGCGGTATCGAGTATCGTCGACGATATGTTTTTGATTTACATACGTCGAAAAGTAAATGCATTTATTTTTACTACATTGATGCATGGAAAATAACTACATAATTTTACTGCATTTTTGTATAAAACTTTTATACAGAAAACCACATTTTGTAATTATTTATACATTCTGATATATTTAGATAATATGATCTGATATAAATTAGAACATATGCATTTAATTTTACTACATTCTGTAATTTGGGTTTGCATGGGTATTGTTTTTGCAGTATCCAGTATCATCGAAGATATGTTTTTGATTTACATACGTCGAACATTTACTTTTCGACGAACATTTCTTTTTTCTATATTGATGTTTGGAAATTATTTATACGTTCGTAAATATTTAGATGAATTACTATATATGTATTTAATTTTACTACATTCTGTAATTTGGGTTTGCTTGGGTATTACGCAGTCGTCCATCATGTGTGTGCACGAACTCAATAAATAAGAATGCAGAAAATAAAAACAGTACACAATTTCTCCTCAATTTTTCCACAATAAGTAGAAAACGAATTTATAATAAATGGATGGAAATTTGAGATTTTACCTCTTCGCTTTTAATGATATTTGGACCACATTATTTCGACCACTTTTGCTAGATATACAGTAGATCAAAGATCAAAAAAATGGTGCAAAAATCAGTTTTTTGCTGTTCATATTGAAATATCTCTTTTGAGAGAAATGCTAAAAATTCCGTTTTTACAGAAAAAATAGTTTTAAAATAGTAAGCGTTCAGCTCCATTTATATAAATATAGAAAAGGATGGTTTAAAAGAAAAAATTGTAAGTGGTGAGACCATCCATTAAAAAAGCAATTTCAAATAAGCTTTTCAATATTGGTTCACATGCTACAGTAGAAAGCACACACAAATGCCTGAATAAATTTAGAGTTAATAAAGTAATTTTTTATCGAAAAGTTCTCTAAATTAGCTGTTTTTAAATTTCATGAAAATTATAATTTGCAAATCATTTCAAAGTTGACAGTTATATTCTAAGTTATACATTAGACATCTGTACAAATGCATTTGAAACTCACTTCAAGTCATTCATTTTATTTCAAGACACCGACTATATGCTTGAAAATCAAATGAATGTGAACAAAGCTCAAGTAGTTTGCTTATCATTCGTTACTCGTTGTGCGCACTCACTGCACTTGTTGCATTTTCATCGACCGTAGTGTCATTTGGTTTTGTTTTTCAAAACGTTGAATGTCATCAAAAATAAATGTTTTGACACTACTTGATACCAATTAAACAAATACTGCGGTTAAGCGAAGTCGCTGGAGAGACTTCAATATAATGCTGTAGACTGTCATTGCAAAATGCTCTAAATACTGTTGAATGCAGTAGCGAATATTTTGCAGATGGAAATTCAAGTACATTTGTGCAGATGTCTATTATACAACCTATATAGTTAGGGTTCAAAATCAATAGATGCATAATCCAAAACGAGTCGTACCATTATAAATAATTTTCTTCATATACTTATAGTTAAATTTTTTAAAACCTATAGCACCTTTGGCTTTAATTACCATTTTCTTAATGTGTAGATGAAAACGAGGCTTATGGTCCATAGCTATTCCGAATGTAGAAAATATATTCAAATTTTATTCAGAAATACTGATAGGCAGAGAATATCTTTAGATTAAGTTTAAGGCCACTGTTGGGCTAGATTATCAGTGCAATTTTATGCTGAGTTTAAACTTGTTCACATTTTTAAAACGTCTATAGTTCCTAATCAAAATTGCCGACTGTCGGTAAATTGTACAGATAGCAAAACAATCAGTTATCTATTAATTTGAGATTTTAGATATTTGTGATATGTTGAATATATACGAATTGATATCTAGTTTCTCAGTGTACGTTTAAACTGGGTTTTTACTTTTACACACTTTTAAACCATCCTAATCAAAACTGTTGAATTTTACAGACAACAAAACAATTGCTAATCGGTTAATATGACATGATATTTGTGATAGGTTGAGTATTGACGAATTAATATCTAGTTTAAACTAAGTTTAATTTTAAAATTGAAATTTTAAAAATTTCTTAAGTACACAATTTTACTAATCTATTTAGATCTTATTGAATATAAAATTACTGCACTATTTTTATACCAATAAACCAATTTTTGGAATATTTTTCAATCAGTTTTTTTCAAATGGTAAAGACTCGATTAAGACTTACATTGTAAAATATCAAACATTTATTATTCCAATCGACATTGTGCTGGGAGAACTCAAAATTGTATGTTTACCTACTAAAATGATGTGGGACATGAATATGTCTTTCCTAATAGGTTAAACTATAAAATTTCCAGAATTGTGCTATCTCTTAATTTTCAGTATCCTTACAAAACAAGTTTAATATTATCTAAATTTGTATCTGCTGCAGTGCATAAAATCTGACATTCAAAAGTTTTCAAGTTCATTATATGACAAACACAAAATTCTCGTTAATTTAATGATTATAAACTGGTAAAATGTTGGTTTTCTGCGAATTCTTTTTGTCTGCCACATTCTTTTTGTCTGCCACAAATGACTGGTTGTCGTTTTTCCGTTAAACACTAAACATATCAGTTGCTTACATCTTTAACAGCATCATCAACATATATATGTTTAAATATTTATTTTCAATATTTCTCAGATTTTATATATGCTTTTATTATCTACGTTAAACAATAACGCACTTAACGTTTTATTTTTATCATTTTCTATTTTGTTTGGTTTGGTTTTGCTATTGACCATCAACTAACTTTATATAGTACCTAATGATTTTGACATTGACATGTCATCTACATACTACACACAATCGATAAAGAATAGAATTATAAATGTTTAACTTAACCTGACGTTCAGACGCATTACGTATCTGTTCCGCACGTCAGTTTGTTATTTGTCAACGTCATTTTATTGTTACATCTCATGACAAACATTTGACGTTGAAGTGTTTTTTTTTTTACAATCATCTGACATGTTTTATTTATATTACGACGTTGTCTCTACTCTTCCCTAGGGTTTACTTTCATTATCATTAGGCATAAAGTTTTGCTTAGTTTTGTTTTAATTCATATTTGTCTAAATGCGTAATAAATTAATTAATAATATACGTTATAATATGTCATGAATATTACGTTTTAATAGTGACTCTATTTATTTGCCTATTAACGTATACCCGTTTATCTCTATTTTCATCTCATCTATTTATACTATGTTATTACACAAACAATTTTCCATTTCAAGTCGTTTCCTTCTAGTATTTAATCTAATGTCAGATTATTTGATTATCGCACCCATCGTGATTTTTTTTTACATTGCTTGATTGTCTAATCTTCTACCTTTTTTTGTTAATTCCGCTCACTATCAGTCAGTACACAGTACAAAAATTAACTTTATTTAAAATTACCAACATTTGATAACGTTAACCAAATTCTTTAAATTGTTATTAACAGTAAAATGTGTTTGCCACAAACATATTATGAGGCGTTCACACCATTTTCCTTAATCTTGGAACGTGTCTGATGTTAATATTTTTACTGAAGGTCTTATAAAACTAAAACAAACTAATTTTTAAAAGAAAAAAACCTTTGAGAATTGAGATCACGTCATAATATGCTTGGAATAAAAGTATTTTTCGGCATTAAACTGTAGGTCTCATCATTTAAGTAAAAATGTAGCACGCACAGCTCAAATGGCGAAAGAGGTTCGTCCAGGATCTTCAGAGTTGTTAAATGAGTTCTGAAAACGTTTTTTTTTTTTAATAAAAATAAAAGACATTAAAAATAATGTTTATGTAAATTAAAGTAAAATACTCCTAAGTGGATGACACGTCACAATCGGCCGATCACGTCCTTTTTCAATACCAGTCAGCGTTGATGTACAAGTACACGCTGCAAAAAAAAGGGCTCTCCCAAACATAATTTTGCAGGCATTACATATATCTTTGGAGCTTTATGCAAAGAAAAGTATGATTTCATTGCCAAACATTATTATAATAACAGCCAAACATATTTTTGTTTTAGTTCAAACATATTTATGTTCAGTATGAATAATTTTCGGCGTTCTTGCAAACATATATATGTTTGAATGTGAAAAACATTTTATTTACTTGTAAACATATTTATGTTTACATTTAATTTTAATGTAAAAATAGTAAATTTAGTGCTAATACCTTCTTTACGCAATATTCGCTTTTCCCTATTTTTAAATTACACTTTTTTTATTTATATTAAATAATTATAAACCTAAACTTGTATTTCATTATTATTACACATATTTTATTTATACTTAATAATTTTATTTCCATCTATTGTACTTATTTTGAGTTCAGTACATTACGGATAAATTGGATATATCACAAGCAGCCACCATCTGGTATTAACAGTAATTGGCGGTACTTAAACAAATTCTTTCACCAAAAAGAACTTTTGAACTATATGAAAAGTATTAATGTGAGTAATACTGAGTGCTAAAAGTAGGCAGCGCTGTTATTTAATTGTGATATCGTAATGCCAAACATACATATAATCAAAATAATGCTATTTTATTTAAATTCGTTGTCACCCAGTAACAATCAGGAATAACCAATTACATATAATTCAAAGAACCTTTTATTGACGTTTGGTGTGTTAAATAGCGGAAATATCAAACATACATATATTAATATCTGATGAAAAATATATGTTTCTCCAGAAACTTTTATATAGTAAATTCATGTAAATCCGCGATTACAGCAATTTATGTATAAATATCGTATAATAATATTTCAATCTGAACAAAATAATAATAATACAATTCAATTGAAATGTAATTAGATATTACTCCCAATATGTATATGGTGATTTCGAATTACGTTATAATTACATTCAAGCATATTCAAACAAATCTTTTCTATCTGTGTAAGCCCTGCTAAACTCTTTTCAGAACGAACTTCTTCGACTTTTAAATAAATGTACCTACATCATTTGTAAATATTTTTCATATTCTTTGAATTTCGCTCCCTAAGGTACAAAAATGGGGGATGGCAAATGACCATTAAATTTGGCTCAGTGGTCAAAACATTAAAAATGCTAAAACTTCTTACTTTTAAAAGCAGATGTTATAAAAAACGAAGCAGGATTCTATTCAACAACTAATCGCCATGTAAAATGTGAGCGGGCTTGGAAAAAGGGGGGGGGGGGGGGGAAAGGGGGGTATTAGACGGAAACACGAGGTATCATATTTCTATATCCGATATTTGCAAAAACAGGCAGATTATACTTAAACTAGGAAAATATCCAACAATTTTCACAAACATTTACTAAGATCCAGTTATAAAGTTCAAGTTTAAACTAAGTTTAAATTTTTTCACATTTTTAAAAAGCCTATAGTTTTTAATCAAAATTTCTGAAAGTCTTTAATTTTAACAGATAGATAACAATTATTATTCAGTTAATGTGACATTTAAAATATGTGTTATAAGTTGACTATAGACGAAATTACGTTTAGCTTAAACTAAGTTTAATTTGAAAATGTAACTGAAAAACAGTTCCTAAGGTCAATTTGTTCAGTTCTAGTTTAAACTTAGTTTACACCTTTGTACATGTTTTATATAGTTTCAAATCAAAACAGCCGAATGTCTTTAAATTTAGCAGATAGATAGACAATTAGTATTCAGTTAATATGAGTTTTTAAATATTGGTTATATGTAGACTATAGACAAAATTACATCTAGGTTAAACTTAGTTTAAATTAAAAATGTGACTGAAAAATAGTTCCATAAAAGTCTGAACAAAAACTTAATTTGCAATGCCTCCAAAATAAGGTTTAGATTGATTTTAACATTTAACATTTAAAATTTAATCTTCATTTTAGTTTTTGACCCTCTTATATATATATATTTGATCTATTTGTCATGCCTGACATTCTCTGTGTGTAACAGATTTGTTTAAGCTACAAGAACCAATACACGACAAAGTGGCACTTATTGTATTTACCGTTATGAAGTAGTTCTTAGACTAGGAGGTGCTTAAATTAACGCAAAAATATATAAACTTAACGCTGCTTTGAAGTGTTATTTTAGTTTGGAACTCTTCTGTAAATATAGATTAAGCGCTATAGAAAATGTTCAATAGAAATATTATTTTTAACACAAAGACCTTTAAAACTTTTGATTCTAGATCCATAACAAATAAATTCTTGTCAACAAACTTTTTGATGCAAATTAAGTTACTTAATCAATATGTTTTTTTTTTGTGATTTGAAGACTTTGACAACTTTTACTGCTTTATTGACTCTGGCTTTATTCTTAACAGTAGTTGTAAGTTCTTCATTCATAGTAGCTTTCAAACTAGAGATGGGAGCGTGTCTGATTATGATGGCACGGATACGCACGGGCACGCCGATAGGTGACATGTACGAACCAGAAGACTAAATTTATAGGGGTGTACGAATTTGAAAATACACGAAAAAGCACGGATAAACATGAAAAAGCACGGAAAATATAAAAAAAAGCGAGCGAAATGTGTTGGTACTTTTTTTTTGTTCATTAACAAGTTGGTTTAAGTTTTACTTATGGGTAAAACTTAAACTATTTTGTATGCACGGGCTTGACATGAAAAAAGTACGGCACGCGCCCATCTCTACCTCAGACCTTGATTACATCATCATCATCATCATCATTTGTTTGCATTGCATAAACTGCCGCATAACATTTGCCCCTGATGCCGATTCGTAATGCATTCAATCATCATCCGTTCTTCTTATTTTATATTTCAATCCCACGCATTTTTATTGATGTCCTTTGGTGGCAGACAGTATTATTATTAAAAAACTAGTTAAAAAAAATATTTTTATTACCTCTTTAGTTGACGGGCGGTGACGTACAAAGAAAATTCTCATTTATTCGTCTGGGTGAATTTTACTTTAACCCGTGTTACATTTTATAACCTACATGCGTTCTTTATCACCCACTCATTTGACATTTGTCTGTGTGGGTGCCTTATCAACTACCAAC
This sequence comes from Dryomyza anilis, assembly GCA_951804985.1. NCBI lineage: Eukaryota > Metazoa > Arthropoda > Insecta > Diptera > Dryomyzidae > Dryomyza > Dryomyza anilis. The sequence goes on along the minus strand of OX638131.1, from coordinate 93,270,468 downwards.
AAACCACCAACCACCCACCTTGAATTTAATGCCTTGGCCTTTGTCGCCATATTTAGTTACACTTTACGGGCATTGAGTGGCGGCGCGTGCAACTTTTCTAAAGTGCAAACTGTCAACATGTTGGAGAACAATTTCCTTGTTCTATACTGCAAAAATCGGAGGGAGCTAGGGGTATTATGACAATGATCTATTTTTATTTATCTTATATATAGCGGAATTTTAAAACAAATTATCTGTATTAAGTCCAAGATTTGAAAAATCCAGTTTTTTTTTTTGGTTGAAATGTATTCTATCATTATCGGATCACGTAGTTTATGTAACTATAAAAGTTGGATCTGGGCTTGGGGTATATGTTTGTCGGATTGATAACTCCTCTACACTTCAAATATTCAAAACAAAGCGAATTTAATGATATTGTGAGCAGAGCACTATATTTCTCCATTTGGATCGATCTCTTGGAATGTGGGTGACCTTCTATTGCTGGGCGTGTCACCTCCAATGAAATCTACATCTTTAAAAAGCAATAATGTTGATAAAATATATCTTAATTTTTAATGGAGTCACCTAATGTGGACGGCTTTCGAGTTATTGTTGACAGTTAACCACTCCAAAAATCTTTGAACTCACCGCACCTGCAATAACCACACTTGAACTCACTACACTTGAACTCACCACACTTGAACTCATCACACTTGAACTCACCACACTTGAACTCACCACACTTGAACTCACCACACTTGAACTCACCACACTTGAACTCACCACACTTGAACTCACCACACCTCAAATAACCACACTTGAACTCACCACACTTAAACTCACCGCACCTCAAATAACCACACTTGAACTCACCACACTTGAACTCACCGCACCTCAAATAACCACACTTGAACTCACCACACTTGAACTCACCACACTTGAACTCATCACACTTGAACCCATCACACTTGAACTCACCATACCTGAACTCACAACACCTAAACGCACTACACCTGAACGCACCACACCTGAACTGGACACTCCTGAACTCATCACACCTTAACTATTACACCTCAACTCATCACACCTGACCTCATCACAGCTGAACTCACCACACCTGAACTCACCATACACAAACTAACAAAACATTTTCAACCACCTTTTCATATGTAGTTTTTCAAATGAAAAGTTAAAAGTTCTCTCGAGGAATAATCATCCGGGTAAGAATTCTGCGGGGATGCTTTGGCTCAGGCAAAAATCTTACGGAAAAGAATAGCCGGGAGAGGAATAGTCCGGGAATACATGTTCGATAATTAATTATCTTTAAGAAAAATTTTCTTAGGAGACATTTTTTTATTTCTTTGTACATCAATCTTGGAAATGTTAAAAATATTTGAAAATGTTAAAAAATTTTAAATTTAAATTAATAACTATACGGAACAACGCAATGGGCAATTTTTAAATTTTGTGAAATTAATATTTTTATTTTAATAGAAATATTTTGAAAAATTACGAAACAAAAAATGTTTGGAAAACGTTAAAATTTGGAATATTGAAATATTAAAGTAATTATGAAATTTTTATTATATTAAAATGTAGTTTTAAATTTTTAAAAAGCGCTATGTAAAATTTAATAATATCATGTTTGCAGTGGTATTAAACCGAACTACGCCACTGGAACTTAATAACCCTCAACTTGGTTTTTTGTTACAATTTTATGCATGAGTTCTTTCAATTTTTCCAGACCCTGTAACGCATTAGCTGCGGTTTGCTGCTGGCGCCACTGAAACGGAAATCAATAAATTCTCAGTATTTTCTGCAGTTGCAACAAATGTTTCTTTTCTTATTGCATCTCGTTATTACTTCCCGCTTCATTAAGATTTTCTAATTGTTTTACGGAATAAAAACTATATAAGCTTGAAAAGTTTAAAGTCTTATATTGCATAATTTTTGTATGCAATTTTATAATATTTTTAATTATAATTGATTTTTTTATTTATTAAACTTAATTTTTTAGTATAAATTGTGTGAATTTCACATTTAAGTTTTTAGTATATTTTCATTGTTTTAAATTTTATTTAAAACTGTTCTTAATATTTTGTTATTATTTTTTTTGATTATTTATTTTTATTATTTGTTTTTAATATTTGTTTAATTTTTATTATATGTTTTATTTAATTATATTTTTATATATATTTTTTTTTAAATTTCTTGCCATTGCAAACAATTCCACTGTCTGTGTTTGTTTTTATTTTTATCAACATTTTCGGAATTTGTGTTTTATATTTCTTTTATTATTTTTTTTTTTATTTTTTATTTTTTTTTTTATCTACACACATTTTGCCCATAACTTTTTCTACACTGACTCTGTCTCTTTTCAAACAGTCTGTGACGCTCTCTCTTTTTTACGTTTTGTGTCTCATTCTTTTGTCTCTTGAATAATAAAGTAAACTCACCGAATCTGTGTAGAGATTACTTAAGTTGAATAAACCTCGTTTACATACAAAGCCCTGTTATGTGTGTTCGCTCTTACAGTCACATTATGTGCTCTCGTACTCTCTGCTTTATATCGTCGTTTTGTCAATTTGTCTGTCTCAAAAACTCTACTTTATATGTGATGTTTCTGTCAGAGTACATATAACATTATTTGATGTATTTTGGAGAGTACCACTCATTAATGTTTCATTTTATCTCTTTTTAATACAAATTTTAAATGTACCGTAAAGAGTACCTAGTGAGATTTTTAAGCAATCTGGATGTAGTTTTTAAAAAATTACGTGTAGCAAAAAGGCACTTTTTACAACAACAGAAAAATGATTTGAAAAAAAAAGGAAAACATATTGTGTTTGCAGTAAACATATTATATTTGCGAAAATATATTATATCTGCGGTAAACATATTGTATTTGCAGTAAACATAATATATTTTGTAGTAAACATATTATATTTTACCAAACATATAATATAATGAAACTGCAGTTGTTTGACACAAATATAAAATCTGAATGATAAATATTTTATTTGACTATAAGCAAAGTTTTTACAGCTATAACAGACAAGTCTATATGTTATTATTTTTATCACATAAACATAAAAGCACACACTCTCTCTCTGTTCAACAAAATACAAAACACTCCCATACTCTCCACAGATATTCAGTATATTTCCACCAATACATACACATCGGACAACTTTTTGCATTTGGCAAATTTTCTTGGCAAATCAGTTGCGCCGCAAAAGATTCAATCGTCAGTCGCCATCAAATGATGAAACGGAGCTCATCTTGCAGGAACAATTCTACTCTGCTGAATGTTATATTCGATCAACGTCTTAGAATTGACACCTGTCGATATCTAATTGAAATACTGTCGCGCCGTCTGACGGGTGAATAAATACAAATAAATAAATTCCGATTGAAAAACGTGAATAACAAAAATACTAAATTGTGCAAAATATATTTTAAAATATAATTTCAAACTAAAAATACAAAAAACCAACGCGCAAAATTATACTATCGAGTGTGGAAAAATTATATATTCAAAAATTAATTTCGTTAACTATTTAAAAAACAAAAAAATTTAAATAATTCTTTGCGTTGTGTATAAGTTTAAATTAAAGGTAAATATTTTCGTGAAAATAATGAAAAATGAAAAGAAAATGTTTTACCACAAAAAGTGTTTATGGAATAAGGTAGTTGATAAAAAATAGTGAAAGTTGTCGGTGCAGTGTTTTTATTTTTCCTCTTTGTACGTTTTGTCGTATTTTCTGTGGTTTTGTCGACAGTTTTTTTTTTTTTTTGATGTTTTATGCAAATATTAAAATGAAAAAGCTTTAAAATGTCAATATTGTGGCATGTTTCAGATTTTGATGCCATTATGAACGTATTTTATATGAAAATTGTTTTCGATATATAATTAAACCGATTTCTTTAAATGAAACGATTTGAAGTCTTTTAGAAAACAATTCTCATATCGATTCAAAATCGAATTTGATAACAAATTTTCATACCAAATCATTAGAAATCCTAGCGAAATTTGAAATATGTCTGTGGCGCGATTCTGTAACTTATTAACGACATATATCGATATCGTTAACTAACAACAATTGTGGCATGCAGAAGCGATCGTCATGAAGAAAATGTAAATTTTAACGATATTTGTCGTTAAAAATAATTAACGATATCGATTTTTGTCGTTAATAAGTTACAGAATCGCACTACTGATATTTTTGTAATTATGTTAATATTAAAATGAAAATATTCTAGAGTGTTATATGTATATGTTCTTTTTTAATAATTCAATTAAATGAAATGTTATAGTAATTTAGTTCTTTTTTTTAAATTTTTTATTGCATTTTAGTTCCTCACATCACATCAATAATTGAAATTGTGCTAGATTTTTGATCGTGAACTGATCGTTACTTTTTGCATTGTATCATTACCTTACATGTTGATTATTATCTGACCATTCTAATTCAAAATCTGTTTTGTGGCAAACATAATATGGACGCCTCTTACGAAAACAAGCACGTGTCAGATTTGTATATCATACAAAAATTTGAAACATGCTTGTTTTCGTAAGAGGCGTCGATATATGATTGCAACCAATCATATATGATATTAAATTATGATATTAAATTAAAACATTCTAGCTTATTGTGACGGTGAATTATATTCATAGAATATACGATTGTATTTTTTAATATGTTTGTGGTAAGCCTATGATTTTGTTGTGTGCAATTATCTTTTGATTTTGTGTGATTTACTGTTGTATGTTTGCAGTTTAAAATTTATAAATGCCAGATGAAATATGAAAATACAAGAAATTGTATAGTTTTTATTCAGTTATCAAAAAAGTAACTAAGAACAATTATTCTTGATAATGTCTTAGGTATCAAAAAACGTATAACTGTTGTTTTTTCGATCTTGCTTTTTCAGTAGTATTCGCAATTCTGCGTTGTTTTACTGTTTGTTAGTTTATCTGTCCGTCAATAAGTTGAAAATAACTAAGAGCAATTATTCTTGATATGCAGAAAATATGTTCTTAAATATCAAAAAAGTTACTAAGAGCAATTATTCTTGATATGCAGAAAATATGTTCTTTGATATAACTAAGTGGATCTGTTTCTTAATAAAATTAAATGTAAAAAAAGTATATTCAGCATAAATATAATAATTTTTTTTTCTACATATTGCATAAACAGCTACATATTGCATTTGAGGTTTGTGCGTGAACACACCGGACATTCTGTGAAAGATATTAAAGATACTAGCAAACCCAAGAATTTGAACGAAATGCGTTGAAGACAAGGAATTTTCTATGTTAAGACAAAGAATGTTCTTGTGCTGATATTATTTTCGCATAACAATTAAATGCTTCCGATTCGAATTTCCATCTTAATCAAAATATTTGTATATATAATTTTTTTTTTTTTTTAGAGAAGATTTTTTTTTTTTAATAAATACAGAATGTAGACTAACGTACAGATGTTGTATTTTAAAATAAATGTCAAAATAAATGCATATATTGTATTTTTTACATTCAAGCTAAATTAATACAGACTGTTTTAATAGCAAATGCAGTTGTATTTATTAATTAGCCGCGGTAGCTCATTGGACTGGTCCCCAGTTGAAGCCTAGACTGGGGCTAACAACATCTTTTCATAGACATATTTTTCTATACCGCGCTACCTCTCGGCAGTAAATGGCAAACCTACGAGAGTAAAACATTACCTATGAAAAGCTCTCACTCGCCGTTCGGATTCGGCAATAGACTGTAGGTCCCACCACTTTGAGTACAAATATAACACGCACAGCTCAAAATGGTGAGAGAGCTCGGCCTAAGTTCTTATAGGACTGTGCGCCAAGCTATTATTATTATTATTATTATTATTAATTAACCTGCAACGTAACTGCAAATTACTACAAACTGTAGTTATTTTTAATACAAATTTAGTAACATTTTGTATAGAAATGTAGTAAATTTATGAAATTGTTTTTATTTTGCATTTAACAAACATTGATGTAGTTAATGTAGTAAAAACAAATACATTTGCTTTTGAATGTAAATCTATAAAATGTGTATATATTGCAAATACATTTTCTTTCTTTTGAAGTAAATATTTTTCTCAGTGTATCAATTGCAATATCTACAATGATGTCATAGTGCGCAGGTAGTAGTTTTCAAATCGATCATTATATTATTATCGTACGCTTATCGTTTTGTAGTCTGTAGTAGTCTACATAAAAATTTATATTATAGTGAAATTTGAATTTAATTCTTAATGTAGGTTAAAAATATCAGAATTAATTCAACACCATAATTCATAAAAGTTTTACAAATGCTCAGTATTTCCACAAATTTATCTGATGTTTAATACAAGTTTAACATTTGTTGTAAATTGCAATAAATTCTTACTTTTTTCCAACGAAAAGTGTATGCTTTTAAATATTTTTAGGAAAAACTTAATTAATAGATTTTGTTTTTGCGTTCAAGAAATTTACTCTCGTTGCATATTTTCATTTACATGTTTCAATATTTTCTACAAATTAAATATGAATCATTTATTTTTTGTAAGTTCTGTTAATAATATAAGTGCTTTGCTAATTTTTTAATTCCATAGAATTTTGTAATGATTTTTGTATTTAACACCTCGCCGCTGTACAGTGTGTTGGTTCCGAGAATTGTTTGTGAAAATTAAAGGCTAATTACATTTGTAAATTAGCGTTGAAATTCCCGCGTCTGCCCTTTTGTTTAGTTAGTTCGTTTTTTTTTATTCAACATCAGTATAGATTTCGTAATTAGTTTTTACTTTGCGCTTATCTATGGCTATTTTTTATATTTTCGAGTTATCAAACTCAATGATCGCATTACGCGAATAAATATTTATTGGTCTGTTTGGCAGTGGGTGTGCGAAGGTAGGGGTCTGTAGGGTGAGTCTGGTAATATTAACCAATACAAAGGCATTCAATTGCTAATTATTATTAATAGTTGTTGTTGTTATTGTTGCTGGTGTGGTTTTTCTGGTTTCTGTTGCACGTCGTTGACTTTGTTGTTCGTACTTGTTGGTGTTTTATTTTAATAGTTGTTGTTGTTGTGGTTTTGTAGTCGTTATTCCCCCAACAACGTCAATCGACTGAGGCGTGAGTGAATTTTTTAATTAATTCAGCAATTTTTTTGCTATTTTATATTATATTTACTCCATAAACAAATTGGTTGTTTGTATTATTATTTTTATTAACATTTGTTTTATTTTATACATATTTTTTTTATTTATATATTTTTAATTTATATTTTTTTATTTATATTTTTTTTAATTTATATTTTTTTATTTATATTTTATTTCTGTAATACAAATTAATTGCATTTTATTCTTGAATTTATTGCAATTAGTTTTTAGTTCTGTTCTGTTCTTTTTTTATTTTATTTTAATCTAATTTAATTCATATTTATTCATTTTATATATAGATTTATTTATACATGTTTTTTAATGTATGTATTTTTTATTTTCGTATTTTTTCTATTCTGTATTTTTTTTCTCATATTTTATTGAGTCTCAAGTTCAAGAGAATAACCTCGCGTTCGTTCCTCTTTTGTACTATATCGCTGCGATTGATTATTTTTTCTGTTATTGTAGTTAATATTGTTGTTGTTGTTGGTGGTGGTTATTTTTGTTGTTGTTTTTGTGTTTAGAATTGTTCTCGTTGTTTAGTACATATAGTTCAAATTTGTTTTTGCTTTGTTATAATCAACTGAATAGGCTTCAATTAGAAAAGAATATCTTCAATTTTGAATTTTTTTATATTTTAATTTTATTTTATAATAATTCTATTTGTATTTGTTTTTTTTTAATTTTTATTTTTTTATCTTATTATATTTTTATCTTTTTTTAATGTTTTTTAATATTGTTTAATATTTTTTAATATTTTTTAGTATTTTTTAATAGTTTTTAATATTTTATTGTTTATATTTTTTAATATTTTTAAATATTTTTAAATATTTTTAAATATTTTTAAATATTTTTAAATATTTTTAAATATTTTTAAATATTTTTAAATATTTTTAAATATTTTTAAATATTTTTAAATATTTTTAAATATTTTTAAATATTTTTAAATATTTTTTAATAGTTTTTAATATTTTATTGTTTATATTTTTTAATATTTTTTAATATTTTAAATTTTTTTTTATATTTTTTAATATTTTTTATTATTTTTTAATATTTTTTAATATTTTTTAATATTTTTTAATATTTTTTAATATTTTTTAATATTTTTTAATATTTTTTAATATTTTTTAATATTTTTTAATATTCTTTAATATTATTTAATATTTTTTAATATTTTTTAATATTTTGTAATATTTTTTAATATTTTTTAATATTTTTTAATAATTTTTAATATTTTTTAATTTTTTAATATTTTTATTTTTTATATTTTTTATATTTTTTATATTTTTATTTTTTAATATTTTTTTAATATTTTTTAATATTTCTTAATATTTTTTAATATTTTTTAATATTTTTTAATATTTTTTAATATTTTTTAATATTTTTTAATATTTTTTAATATTTTTTAATATTTTTTTATATATTTTAATTTTTTTTTTTAATTTTTTTATCTTTTTTTAATGTTTTTTAATATTGTTTAATATTTTTTAATATTTTTTAATATTTTTTAATATTTTTTAATATTTTTTAATATTTTTTAATATTTTTTAATATTTTTTAATATTTTTTAATATTTTTTAATATTTTTTAATATTTTTTAATATTTTTTAATATTTTTTAATATTTTTTAATATTTTTTAATATTTTTTAATATTTTTTAATATTTTTTAATATTTTTTTAATATTTTTTAATATTTTTTAATATTTTTTAATATTTTTTAATATTTTTTTATATTTTTTAATATTTTATAATATTTTTTTAGTATGTTTTAATGTTTTTTAATATTTTTTAATAGTTTTTAATATTTATTAATATTTTTTTAATTTTTTTTTTATATTTTTTAATGATTTTTAATATTTTTTTAATATTTTTTATTTTTTTTTAATATTTTTTAATAATTTTTAATATTTTTTAATATTTTTTAATATTTTTTAATAATTTTTAATATTTTTTAATATTTTTTAATATTTTTTAATATTTTTTTTATATTTTAATATTTTTTATCTTTTCAAAACATTTTTGATTTTTTTATTATTTTTTTGTTTCATTTTTTTGTTTTTGTTTCGGTTTGTGTTTTATTTTTTTTATTTTCTTTGTTGTTTTTTCTTTTTTTTATATATTATTTTATTTATATTAAAAATAAATAATTGTTTGAAATAAAATATTTATTTTATTTAACATTTTTACTTTGAAAAATTTCCACTTGTTAAATGTTTCATCAAATATGCGCAGTTTTACTTAGACTCTGAACAAAGTCAACAAAACGAATAATTAGCGGGAGAGAAGCTGTGTAAAGACTGATTAAATTAAAAGTAAAAAGCAGGAAAATGCAATTTGTGTGTTAACTAAAGCGACGAAGCAACAGTTGACAAAAAAAAAAAAAAAACAAAGAAACTTCCAATTTAAAAAAAAAAATAAAACATGTTAAACAAAAAATAAAACAGACAAATATAAAATATATTTTTTTAAAACTTTATTAAATTAAAAAGTGCACAAAGAGAATATTTTTAAAAAGCATCTATATATATTTTGAAAGAAAAAAATATTTTTAATTAAGAAAAGCATATTTTTTGAAGTGGAAAATTTATTTTCTAAATATAGTAAATATATTTTTTTAAATATATTGTACGCCAAAACAGCTAAATTGCATTTTAAGGTGAGTTGCAAATGTGTTTAAAGACAGTTATTTGTTTTATGAAACACAATAAAATATTTTATTGTTACAAACTTATCAATGAATTGTTTTAGCACGTAATTAAACGATTGAATTATGCATGACTTTGCTTTTTATTAAAAACAGCGATTTGTAAGCGCAACACATGTTTTGAAGCGTTGAACTTAATGGAATTTTTTTTTTTAAATTTCTTTATTTGATTATTATTATTTTATTCAATTATTGTAAATGCGTCAGAGATTATCTGTAATTACTACGTAATTAAATGTAATAGTCTCAGCTTTAAAAGATTTTGTTATATTTTGCAGTTTAAAGAATCTTATTCTTATTACATTTTTAGGATTTAATTTAAAAAATGTTACAAAATTGAATTAAGAAACATTTAATATAATTTCCAGAACTTAAAATGCTGCTAATTAGAAATAAGCCAAATTCAGAAAGTGTTAATCCCTTTGTAACATTAAAGAATTCACTTTTTATTGCTTTATATAATTTTGTGGTTTAATTTAAGGATAGTTACGAAAATTAACTAAGAAACATTTAATGTAATTTCAAGAAATTTAAATACTGCAATAAGAGCTGTAAAATAAGCCACTTACAGAAAGTGTTAATACTTTTGATGCTCCTGTTTTTGCAATTTTAAGAATGCACTTTTTATTGCTTTAAATATTTTGAGATTTAATTTAAGCAAAGTTACGAAATGAATTAAGAAACATTTAATGTAATTTTACGAAATTAAAATGCTGATGTTCAGCCTTAACCTTTTGCTGCTTTTGGTTTTTAATTTAAATTAATTCTTTTATTATCGCTTCATATATTTTGTGGTTTAATTTTCAAAAATGAATTAAGAAACATTAAATGTAATTTCTAGAAATTAAAGTGCTGCTAACAACACATTTAAAAAAGCCTTAACCCCTTGCAGCACTTGCTATTCTCAGTCGCTACGTTACAACCTCATTATAGCTTGTGTGCTACATTCTATAAAAAGAACTACATTCTCTTAGAAAAGCCGGATGTAATTACAACACCAATTGCTCGACCACACTGTTGGAAAGGCGGTGTGCAAACACATTTGTGCAACTCGCGAGGCACACCGCCGCCACATTGTGTGAATAAAGCCTCACTTTTTTTCATTATTTCCTGTCACTTATTGTGTGTGTGTGTGTCGCAAAATGTGTGAAGCATTTGTAATTATATTGTGACATTATCAACACTTCAATGAGCAGCAAACTATAAAATGCTATCAAAATAAAACCATTAATGCAAAAAGCTTAAAATGGGGGCTACAAAAGACCTATATTAGTACAACACCAAACTACAATAACTTGCAGTACAAATGACCAATTGAAATGCATTAAAAGCCTCAGAACAATTGTTGCTCATACGGTGTGTTTCTTTTTTGTACTATATTATGTTGTATTTATTTTAATTGAATTGGGACAGCAACAAATCTGTAGCAATAAGCTTCAATTGAAATGTTTTTGTTTGTGAATACAAACAATTTTCGAACAACAATGTACTAAAGAGTATTGCGCACATATAAATATTATATGTACAATTGGCGGAAATAAAATTTTATTATGTTTAAAATATGGCCTAATAATACATTTATATTTTTAACTAAAAATAAATGTACATGCGCTTGAACTTGCCAACTTAGAGAGGCATTAAGTGAAGTAGTGCAACATGACGTATGAGTAACTTATATATTGAGTCTATTGTTTTAATTAATATTTTATTAAAGTAATAGTGCTGTGAGCTCGATGAAATTTCTAATTTAGCTAAATAAATGTTTAAGCTTTTTTGAGTTTTTTGTTGTATTCTGTTAATAGCTAAACTTAAGAGCTTTAAAGCAACTACAAAGTGCACATTGCGATTGACTGTTACATTTGTATGAGGTTGTTGTACGATGATTATTATCTTACGTTAATAAAGCTGCATTATTAATGATATTTTGTATAATGTTAGAAAAATATTTAAGTTTTCAAAAGCTTTTTGTTTTATACTCATAGCACACATAACTTTAAATTTATAAGCCATTAAATGCAAGACATTTTAAAATTTCATCTATTTACTTTCCATAAATATACATCAAATATTTGTGTGTGTGTGTATTTTATTTAGCGCAAATAACTGTCAGCTGTTTCAGTTTTATATTTGCGCATATTTACTACCACATTTTCTTTCAATCTACCTTATTTTTATTCTGTTTTTCTCGAGATCAAGCCATACACACAATGTCAACATTTAAAATGCTTGTCAATAAAAGTCAATCTAATATTTGTTTTTCTGCAGAAACAATTTATTTTGTAGACTGCGCTGGTTGTTTTCAAAATGTTTGTATACAAATGGTTTTTACAAAACATTAAAATCAACAAAAACATCAAAAATGTTTTCTATTTTTGTCCGTTCTATTTTTGTGTTTAATTTTTTGAGTTGTCGCACAAAATATTAAAACGCAATTTGGATATAATTGACAAATTGCATTTATACTTTTTATTTTGATGGGTTTTAATTTTCTGAAAATTGGTATTTTTCCTTTAATTAAATTCTTTTTGCAATTTATTCAGGTCAGACGTTTTTAATTTTATTTGATCTTTTCGATTTTTTTTTAAGTCAAAAATAAATTTTATTTTTTGCTCTGTGCGTTCGTTCAATAACATTTAAGTTACATTTGTAGGTCATTTCCATAAGATTTTATTTGAAATTGCAAAAAAAATGTAATTAATTATTTTTAAATGGTTTCCACATCTGTCATCACCCACATTAATGTTTTTCTGTTTTTCTTGTTTCTTTGCAGCTGGTTCGACCTGTTCCTACATCTATGGAGTTTCACCTAGACAGTGCAGAATACTGCCAAGCACAGCACAAATAAAAAGTAAGTTTTTTAAAATTCATATATAATATTTATTATAAATATAAAATTCAATTATTATTTGAATATACTGTATATCGTGAAATACATAATGTGATTTAAAATAAAAGCCCTCTGTTAGGAAACAATCGAAATTAGTATTATCAAAAATTCAATAAAATAAATTTTGGTTACGGAGTTACAAACTTATACGGACAAATACAAAGTATGATGGAATTTTGACTATTTTAGTCCAGTATCTCACAAAGAGTCACGAAACTAAATTTGATTGAGATCGATTTTATGGTTAAAGCGATAAAAAATGTGCGACTGTTGGCGATAAATGTTGGTTCTAATATTTAGTCTATATTAATCGGGGTCCTACAGAGTGTCACGAAACTTAATATTGTCCAAAACAGATCCGTGGTTGCAGAGATTTTAAAATTTTGTATTACGCCCTATGGTGGTGAACTCTGGAATGACTTTCTAGTTTAAATGAATCGATATAAAGAGTAAAGGCTCCATGTTGGTGAAATTCTGAATTACTTTTAATTATTACTTTTTAACCTGTGTGAAACGGGTTGATGCAAATAGTCACTGTACAACAGAGATACTTTTTAAATTTGTTCCAAAGAACTGTAAAAATTAGCGTATTTTATGTTAACCGGCTTCCTACAAAATTTCATCCAAATCTGATCTGTGGTTACAGAGATTTGAATTTAGGGTTATTACGCCTTCTGGTGGTTAAAAATATAACTAAATTTAAGTTAATATAAGTACTTAAAATAGAGTCAATATTTTCAATTTGGTCCAAATCGGTTAAGAGGTTACAGAGTTGTAAAAATTATCGACATATCTTTACCAGTTTTATACAAAGAGTAACAGTGTTAAATTTGGTCTAGATCGCAGAACAGGGTGCAGAGATATAGAATTTTGTCTTTTACGTCGCCCTTTGGGTGAAATTTCAAAATAAAGTAGAGCCTATCTATACTTGCTGAACCTACAGAATCTGTGGAAAAATTTTCAAGAAAATCAGATTAGCCATTTAGACGGAGAAGCGGAGTATAGAATATTGTGTTAGTAAAAGCATATCAAATAAATACAAATGTATTTAAAACTATAAAATGTAGTAGAACAGCAGTAGAACAACATTCAATAACAAAACTTCTTCTCTGCATTTGGTGGGATCAGCTGGGTTTAGTTTATTATGAACTTCTCAAACCCAACGAAATTGTTACATGAGATCGCTATCGACTACAATTGAAGCGTATGAGCCAACGACCCGACGAACCGATCATACAAGCACGTTCATCGAACGAAAATAATATCGGTACAATAGTACCAGTAAAACTGTGTAATGGCTGTAAAACTGTGTAGTTGCTGTAAAACTGTGTAGAATCTGTAAAACTGTAGTGTCTTTAAAACTGTGTAATTTGTGAAGTCGGTTGGTGTTTATGCTATATATAGGTACACCGAACCATAGCAATCACAGTAACTCATGTTTTGATTAAAAAATTCGTAAATCCAATTAATTATATTAATAGCATTAACTATTGTTATCAAATTGTTACATGAGATCGCTATCGACTACAATAGAAGCGTATGAGCCAACGACCCGACGAACCGATCATACAAGCACGTTTATCGAACGAAAATAATATCGGTATAATAGTACCAGTAAAACTGTGTAATGGCTGTAAAACTGTGTAGTTGCTGTAAAACTGTGTAGAATCTGTAAAACTGTAGTGTCTCTAAAACTGTGTAATTTCTGAAGTCGGTTGGTGTTTATGCTATATATAGGTACGTATACACCAAACCATAGCATACACAGCAACTCATGTTTTGATTAAATAATTCGTATATCCAATTAATTATATTAATAGCATTAACAATTGTTATCAAATTGTTACATGAGATCGCTATCGACTACAACTGAAGCGTATGAGCCAACGACCCGACGAACCGATCATACAAGCACGTTCATCGAACGAAAATAATATCTGTACAATAGTACCAGTAAAACTGTGTAATGGCTGTAAAACTGTGTAGTTGCTGTAAAACTGTGTAGAATCTGTAAAACTGTAGTGTCTTTAAAACTGTGTAATTTGTGAAGTCGGTTGGTGTTTATGCTATATATAGGTACACCGAACCATAGCAATCACAGCAACTCATGTTTTGATTAAGTAATTCGTATATCCAATTAATTATATTAATAGCATTAACTATTGTTATCAAATTGTTACATGAGATCGCTATCGACTACAACTGAAGCGTATGAGCCAACGACCCGACGAACCGATCATACAAGCAACTGTAGTGTCTTTAAAACTGTGTAATTTGTGAAGTCGGTTGGTGTTTATGCTATATATAGGTACACCGAACCATAGCAATCACAGCAACTCATGTTTTGATTAAATAATTCGTAAATCCAATTAATTATATTAATAGCATTAACTATTGTTATCAAATTGTTACATGAGATCGCTATCGACTACAACTGAAGCGTATGAGCCAACGACCCGACGAACCTATCATACAAGCACGTTCATCGAACGAAAATAATATCGGTACAATAGTACCAGTAAAACTGTGTAATGGCTGTAAAACTGTGCAGTTGCTGTTTAACTGTGTAGAATCTGTAAAACTGTAGTGTCTTTAAAACTGTGTAATTTGTGAAGTCGGTTGGTGTTTATGCTATATATAGGTACGTATACACCAAACCATAGCATACACAGTAACTCATGTTTTGATTAAATAATTCGTATAACCAATTAATTATATTAATAGCATTAACTATTGTTATCAATTAATTTAAGTTGCTTTATTTAGGTTCAGTATTTTTTTTTTCTGTGTTCGTAAAAACCTACTTTGGAAACTTTTAAATGGGAAATTATACCACAACAGCCGTATTTACCAGATATTGCCCCTCCCGATTATCGATGTTCCGATCGATGTCCTGAAGCATCATTTCCATTCTTATAAAAATGTTCAAAACGACTTTCATACGTGTAATTCGAATGCTGCCAGAAACATGGGGAAAAGTAATGGCTAGATATACACAAAACATTCAGTGTCATGTTTTATACAATTTTATCTAAAGAAAGCTTTAATTTTCAACTAAAAAAGGACAATTTAAATTACAAAACGTTCGTACTTCAAAATTTCGCTCACTGTTTTAAATATCGTCATTAAAAACACTACCATCAAATAATTTAAAATTTTTTTAATCAACACATACTCTTGTGAACAAATCCCGAAAACATATTAGTGGTTTAATTATAAATTTGTTCATTTGATCTGCTCTAGACTTTGAATTATGTAAACTTGTAAAAAACATCTTTTAACTAATTGGTAAATACTCAAATTGATTTTGAATTTACGGGACACCTATATATGTCATAGTGTGACATAAGCACTCAACATCACCAAAACAAATTGCAATGTGGTCTTTGGGGAAAATGTTTTTGTGCTCCGCTGTGTTTGTTATTGGCAAAATCATCGTCAACTTTTCTTCATACACAATACACTTCGTCATCCTCAATTTACGAAGCGCTCATGCAAAGAGTAACAACATTTTGCTCTCGTTCGCTGGTTGTTCTTGTTGTTAGAAACAATTAGTCGTTCGGCAGCCAAGCAGGCAGGCCCCCATTATAACAATTTTTGCGCCAATTCGAAGAATTCAATTTATTAGACATCGCACCCACCCGCACTGCGCATTCTTCTTCTTTTTAATTTTCTTAATTTCGAGCGCTTGTTTTTCTCATGTAGCTGTTGCTGTTTTGTTGCTTTCTTGGAGGTTTTTGTTTTGTTTTTATTTTATTGTAAATTGTTTCCCTCAATTAGCTCTTTGTATTGTGGCCACTAATATTTTATTTTTTTTCCTATGCAAATAGTTTCTATCACTCGTCATGCGGCCTGTAATACTTGCGGATGGACCGACGTAAAGACAGATATTGTGAATAAAATGTTTATTCTTTGCGGAGGTCATGAAAGGTTATTTTGAAACGCAATACATTGGCCACGCGAAAAGACGAATGTCACGTGCCTCCTCTTTATAGAAATAAATGAAATTGTTCCAATTTTGCTGGTTGTGTCCCATCAATTGAATTAAATTGGTAGAATTATCAGCTGTTGTGTGTCATTTGGTAGAGAGTTGTGTTATAATCGAGATATAGAATAGAAATACTACAATAATTAAAATTTCATGTAATTTTTTTATTTTTTCGTTATACGGAGATATTTAAAAAAGTTTTGACAATATCAAAATTATATTTCATAGAACTATACTTGAATTACAACTATTTAAAATACTAACAAAATTTCAATACGTTTTTCAATTTATAATTGAAATCGTATTCAAATTATTTTTCGATCGAATTTTTGCTGTTTCAGAATCGGGGGTTTTCAATACGAATTCGAATTCATTTCGATATTTCTTGTCGAATATTTTTGAGTCCATATTTTTTGTAATTCCGACACAGAATTTTCTAAAGATAGTTAGACAAAAATATTTAAATATTCAAATCAGGACTGCAAATACCCGGAATCGGAAACGTTACAATTCTTAGAACCGGAATCGGAACTATTATTACAAAAATGTATAGAATCGGAAATCATATAATTTTTGTTGATTGAAACCGGAACTGATATTTTAAAAATCCGGGAACCAGAACTGGGACCGATATGTCTAATGGTTTAATTCCCTATCAGGGACCGCAAAGAACCAGAATCGGAATCAGAACCGTTTTGTCTTTTGAAACCGGAATGGAAACCGTTATTAGAGAAAATGTGTGGCACCAGATTCGGAGTTTTGTTGGTTGAAACCTGAATCGAAATTTTTTTTGGAACCTGTAATCGAAAACGTTTTCATTTTTGAAATGCAAAATCGTATTAGTACCGAAAACTTATTTTTTTGTTAAAAATTCTGATAAAAATCGAAAATTAGTCATTATTTTATCGAATTTATTTATTATCATCAAATGGTGTTGGTAGGGTTGTTTATTAATTTCTATGAATTTGGTTATTTTTAGAATACAGTAACGTGTATAGAAATGTTCAAAACTCGTCGATATAATAGTTCAAGCACACACAAAAATGACCTAAGTATATCCAAATACTGCAACATCATAATACATTTGATGTTATTTCAGCGTATATTTAACACATAATTATTTTGATATTTCACATAAATTAATTTGTTTTGATAAATCAAATACAAACAATTTCAAATAAAAATGATGCAATCTCACAAATATGCCTAATTGCAAATTCCATGAATTGCAGCAGCACAGCACAAGCGGCACGATTTTAAAATTAAACAATTTTGTTTTTGCTTTATTGTTTAACATATGGATTTGGATGATGAACAATTAATAAAATAATAAATTTTTCTGAAGATGTGCACAGCAATTAACATGGCATATTCACAAAAAAAGGGGAAATTTGAAATGAGCGCGTATATAGGGTTTGAATGCCAAAATATCAATCATTAAATTTGATTTTTGATAAATTTCAAAAGATTTTTTTTTTAATAATAAAGTGGAAAATATGCATCGTCGTTTTCGAAATAAACTCTGCAATAAATTTTAAAATTTCAATAACTGGTTTAGACATTTTTTTTAAATCGCCCATTCTTCCGTTAAATTCAAGACTTGTATCAAATGTTGTAAATATGTCAAACGTTTCGAATTTGTGTCGAAATGTAGCAAGAGTTTGATTACACTACAGAGTAATGCTTCGCTCTGCTGCATTTTTTCGAACATTAGAACCAAAAGAGTAGAGAAAAAATAATAAAACACACAGAGAAAAACCATGACTAAAACTTTAGAAAGTATTTGAATCGAAAGTATTTGAATCGCAGCAGCATTTGAAAAGCAAAAAAGCGTGAGTTTAGAATAGAGACCACATTAAAAATGCAAATAGCGAGAGTTTCGGAATTGCTCGAGCAATTTAAACCTTAGAGAAAATAATAAAATAAACAGAGAAAACCAAAACTATAGCAAAACGCTTGAACACTACTAGTGTCACTGCCCGGCATTTGCCAGACTTAGATACATCCACTTTGGAGCTCCGCTTATTTCATCAATGAAACAACTGGGAAGCTTGGACTGGAAAGTACTAAGAAAATTTGTCAAATCCACGGAATGTCTAAACTTCACTGAGTAGCATACCAGCTACAACACATTACAGACGACTCATGATCCGAGGGGTCACAACGGGCCTACTTTATGGCCTAGGTGCGATGCACAGAGGGGTTATTCCCCCCTCCTTCAATCAATCAATCAATCAATCAATCAATCAATCAATCAAAGTAAAAAGCGAAATCAATCAAAGTAAAAAGCGAAAGTATTGGAATCGCAGCAGCATTTGAAAAGCAAAAATCGAGAGTTTTGAAATTGAGGCAGCATTTAAACTCCAAAGAGCGAACATTTTTGAGAATCGAGACAGCTTTAAAAAGCAAAGAGCAAGAGTTTTAGCATTTCTCCAGCAATTTAAATCCTGGAGAAAATAATAATAATTAAACAAACAGATACAAAAAAAAAAAACAAACTGTGTTCATAAGCAAAAGTATTTGATCGGAGCAGCATTTAAAAAGCAAAGAGCGAGAGTTTTCGGAATCGGGCAGCATAATTTAAACTGCAAAAGCAATAGTACAAATCACGGTGAAAACAAGGATAAATAATACACACAAAGGCTTTTGAAAAGCAAAGAGCGCTAGTTTTGGAATCGAGGCAGCATTTAGCGCTAGTTTTGGAATTTACTGCTAAAAGAGAGAAAAAATAGAAGGTATTTGAATCGAGACCACCTCATTTAAAAACAAAAAGATAGTTTTGGAATTTCTCCAGCAATTTAAACTGTGAATAATAATAAAACACACGGAGAAAACAAAAACTAAAAATGCACTCAAAAGCAAAAATATTTTAAAAGGCAAAGAGCGAGAGTTTTGGAATCGACACAGCATTTAAACGGCATAGAGCAAGATATCATTTAAAAATCAAAGAGCGAGCATTTTATGAATTGAAGCACTATTTAAAAAGCAAGGAACGAGAATTTTGGAATTGCTACAGCAATTTAAATTCTGGAGAAAATAATAATAATAATAATACAAACAGATATAAAAAAGGACAAAAAAAGTCTGCTCCGATCAAATACAAAAGCATTTGATCGGAGCAGCATTTGAAAAGCAAAGAGCGAGAGTGTAAACCACAGTGAAAACATGGATAAATAATACACACAAAGGGTTTTGAAAAGCAAAAAGCGTCAGTTTTGTAATCGGACAGCATTTAAACGGCAAAGAGCGAAAGTTTTAGAATCGAGGCAGCATTTAGCGAATCAGAACAAAAAAAGTACGAAGTCTTTGAAATTGTTTTGGAAACAAAGCAGCATTAAAAAGCAAAGAGTGAGAATTTTGGAATTTCTCGAGCAATTTAAACCCTGGAGAAAATATTAATAAAACACACAAAAAACAAAAACTAAAAATGTACACAAAAGCAAAAATCTTTTGGAATTGAGGCAGCATTTAAACTGAAAAGAGCGAGACGGCAAGAGTTTTAGCATTTCTCCGGCAATTTAAATCCTGGAGAAGATAATAATAATGAAATAAGCATATACAAAAAAGACAAAAATGTATACAAAAGCAAAAAGCGAAAGTATTTGATCGTAGCAGCTTCTCAAATCCCTAGTGGAAATTTGCCCGATGCGCCATCGGGAAATGATCGTGGTTTCATCAGGTAACCCCTATTAGAGCAAATATGATCATTGCCTTGTCATGCCCTTATCATGCTCACCATAGCAGGGTTTACATCATCTAAACAGCCAATGGTCCCGATCAAAGCTACATTAGTTGTTCCTCATAAAGAAATTTTCATCGGGCAATGATCAGGTTTCAATGAGGTATGATATTTTATTTCATCGGGTATTTGTAGTGCTTTCGTATGCTCATGTTTTAACAAGGCAATGGTCAGATAAATAATGATATGGGGAATTACCTGATCAGTACATGATCATTGCCTGAGGTGAGTACATGATCAGGACACTGCGTTACAAGGACATTGTTGGCCTCGTCATATCCCGATCATCTCAAATAATGACATGATCAGTTCATGAGCATGGCCCTACCAAAATTTCTACTAGGGATGTAAAGATCGAGAGTTTTGGAATCGACGCAGCATTTAAACAGCGTAAAATGAGATTTCATTTAAAAATCAAAGAGCGAGCCGCTTTTTGTGAATTGAGGCACTGTTTAAAAAGCAAAGAGTGAGAGTTTTGGAATTCTTCGAGCAATTTAAACTCTGATATCGATTTAAACTCTGAATTCGAAACTCTGTATATCATTGGGTGTTCTAGATACACCCCAACTTTGTAATAATTTTTTTTTCATAAAATGAATCGAGGATCAGTGCACAAAATATGTGCATGCTTCTCCCGTGGGAATTTCGAAAACGTTGTTTTTTTAACAACTCTAGTGTACATGTTACCTAAATCCAATAAATATTGCAAGTTTTAAGAATAGTTTTATTTGTGTTTTTTGAATTTTGATAAAAATTTTACTGTCAATAAATTCATATATGGGCCATTCCACACCAAATCGACCAGCGGTTGGAACTCACCTTCTTCGATTACAATGAAATTTTGGGAATTGATAAAGGGTATTGAGACATGCACTAACCAAAATATTTTTTTCCGTCCACTACTTCCAGAGACGCAGTGGCACAAAGTTGGAAAAAAACGGCAAAAAATCAGTTTTGTATGGTTGTTCATATTTAAATATTGATGGCTAATAGAACAAGCTTTTAGAAAAATTAAGTTGTAACCTCTAAACGTGAACATGTGGCCCGTGGTCATTATTCTTGCACTTTAAATGTAAAAATGAAATAACATGTTAAGTCGACTTAGCATGTTTTGGAATGTGATGGTCGATATAATTTAGATTTCAGATAAACCCAAATATATTACGACTTTAATATGTATATTTTTTGTTATTGTTATTTTCGAATTATATTTTTCTTTTTAATTTTTTCTTATTAATTTTTTGTTCTTTTTTCATTTTTATATATAGTTTTTTTTACCTTTTTGTTGTTGTTCACTTGGTGCACCCCACGCGTTGGCTCATTTATTTGCTATTTTATATATTTTATGTTTTTTCTTGTTTTTCTTTTTTTTTATTATTTTTTTTTTCCTTTTTATTTTGTTGGCAATGACTGGCAATCGACCAAACAAACTTGATCATGAAAATTTATTGCAGCAAAATCAGAGCAAATCCCATGGGGACAACGACAAAACTAATTGAATGGGTTTTGGCCCACGAATAATTAATTAAAAATGCTATAGAACTAAATTTCCCAAATTAATAAACATCATAATTATGAGGTTAGTTGAAGAAATTATTTAATTCAAAAATAATAAATGAAGAATAAAAATAAATCAAAATACCGGAAATATTTTGTGTATGTGTTTTTGGTATAAAAATAAATAAATATTGTCGACAAGTTTAACATATATTTTTTTTTGTGCTGAGATGATTTGGATTTAAATTAAAATATTTATTTTTCTTTTTCAGGGGAAAATTTCATCAAAAAAAGGGGAAAAAGCTAAATACAATTAAAGCCCAGAGTGTGTGGCGAAACGAAGCAGTGGACAAAGGGAACGTGAGTTAAACGTCCGCATCAACGAGAGAACGTAAAAGAACGGCGCGTGGTGCAAACGCAGGATAACGCCAAAAATAAGAGTTGAAGTTGAAAGCAGAAAAGCAGCGAAAAGTGCGCATAACAAACAGATAGAAAATTCTGTGAAGGAAAAACAAAAATAATTGAAAGAATTTTTGAAACAAAAAAAAAAAAAAAAATTATAAAACATATAAATTAAATTAAAATTTGTTGGCATATCAAGGAGTGAAAACAAAATTTGAATTTCAAAAACATATATTGCAAAATTTGCCGTTAAACTAAATTTCTGAGAGCTACTTCAGAGTTTTTTTTTGTGTTTGGAAAACTAAAAATTAAACTTGAAAAATCATTTGAAAACTACAACAACTTAAAAACAGGGATTTAAATACAGCAAACAACAGGCAGGTTAGCAAAAGATAAACTGAGATATAAAAAATAAAACTATTTTTTGATTACGATTTTTTGTGATAGCGTAAAGTGAGAGAAAAAAGTGTGAGGTTTTTTTTTGAAATTTCAAAAAAATAAAAAAGAAGCTTTTTAAAGTTTGTACTTAAGTCAAAAATTTTTTACTTCTACGAAAATAAGAATTGTTATTTTTTTTTATTTAAAATTAAAGCCTAAAGTTTTGAAAAAATTATTAAATTGAATTGAACAAAAATTAAAAGCTTCCCAAAGTATTCTATAAGACGTCGTCCTATTTTTAAGGCATATTGTACTTTGAGTTAAGCTTAGCTTTGAATCTTTTGAATTAAGCTTAAAGCTTTTATTCTGATAGGCAAGCTTCAGACATAGCTTTTTAGCAAGTAAAAAGGCACAGCAATAGTGCAAATTAATTTATTTAAATTGATGAAATTCAATTGGTTTTTTTTTTAACTAAAAGACAACAACAACAAAACTATAATAAAAATAAAATACATAATAAAAATAAAACTGTAATTAAAGCACCAACCACACTTTGTAACTTCCACGTCACTTCAGTGCGAGTATAAAAGCTTTTAACTTGTAACTTAAAGTTTTACAAAAGTTCGTCACAAGCTCAACGCTCATTCAACCCCTCCAGTTCGGTTGCATTGATGAACAACATGCGTCAAAAGGATTTACGACCAGCTCCCGCTCTAATCGAGTTCAAGGGAATGAAATTTCTGATCACCGATCGACCATCCGATGTGACCATTAATCATTACATTATGGTGCGTTAATAATATTCAAGAATATTTTGTATTCATTATTTTTAAATCAATTTTTATTTTATTTTCAATAGGAGCTCAAGAAGAACAATGTTAATACTGTGGTACGCGTCTGCGAACCCAGTTACAACACTGACGAGCTCGAAACACAAGGCATCACGGTCAAGGATTTGGCATTCGAGGATGGCACCTTCCCGCCGCAACAAGTGGTCGACGAGTGGTTCGAGATTTTGAAACAGAAGTGAGTATGATGGAAAACCTTACAGAGCTTTTTAAAGCTCTCTTTGTATATATTTGTTGTTCTCTTTTTTTTTTGTTGTCGTTTATTTGCTGTATATAAATTTGTTTATAATTTTATCATAAAATTTCGACACATAAATGCAGAGAAATACTAAAAATCAGAAAATAATTTTAATTAGAGATTTTGGAAAAGTTTTAATATTTTTATTAGTTAATAATTACAATAACTAAGAAAAACAATTTTTGACAGTTGAATAACTCGATAAAAGCTTAAGAGCTTTTTTTAATTTACAATCTTTAAATCATAGTAATATGAAAAGTTTTACAATCAACGGATTGCAAAACTATATATTTTCAGAGCTTTTTGAATATTACAAACTTTTTTGAAAGCTTTTAAATTTTTTATTAAAATGTGATGCGCTTTTAAAGCACTATGAGCTTTTTAAAGCTTTTAAAGCATTAAGATATTTTTATTGCTTGAAGAGGATTGTAAGTTTAAAGAGCTTTTTGAAACTTTAATATCTTTTAAAAGCTTTACGATTTTTAAAAATCTTTTAAAGTTTAAAAAGATATTTATTATTTTTTTTTTTTTTTAAATTAAAGATATTTTTTTTTAACATGAGATTATCGAACTTCTAAATAAGTTTTTTTAACATTAAGACTTATACATTTATTAAAAGACCTTTGTTTTAAAACATGATTTTTTTAAATGTATAGAGTTTTTGAAACGGGATGCGCTTTTAAAGCTTTAACAGTTTTTATTGCCTTAATTATAAGTTTCAAGATCTTTTAATAACTTTAATTTTAAAAATTTAAGATCTTTTAAAGTCTTTAAAAGATTGAAAATATTTTTTAAACATAAGATATTTTGTAATTTAAAAGTGCTAAAAACTTTCAAGAGCTTTTAACATAACATGTCTATATTTATTATTATTATTTTTTTTAATTCAAAGAGTTTTTAAAATCATTTCAAAACATTGTGTTAATTTTTAATTTATAAATATTTTGCTAATTGATATGGTTATCAAGTGCCAAAATGTTATTTAAGTGTTAATAGTTTATAAGAGCTTTGTTTAAATTTTAAGAGCTTTTATATTTGAACAGTTTTTTTTAGCTTTTTTAATTTTAAAAGTCTTGAAAGCTTTTAAATGCTGACAGACTATTTAAGGCTTTAAGAGCTTTTTAAAACTGCAAAAGCTTTTTTAAGCTTAGAAGCTTTTACAAATCTTGAAAACTTTAAATCTTTAAAAATTGTTTTTAATCTTTCAGAAGTTCAGAGTGCCTAAAGCTTTCAGAGCTTTTAACATGTCTTTTATCACGTCCCTTTAATCTAATAGTTTTTTAAGGATGATCATAATCATCTATATAATGTAAAAAGTATTTAAAATAATGAATTCATTAAAAATTAAACAATTTTATTAACTTCTGTGTATATCCTATGTTCATCCATAATACTAAATTTTACTAAAAAGTTCATATACTAATAATAAGCTTTGTTCAAATAAAGCTTTACACACGTCCCACAGTTAACACAACATTTAACTTAACCCCCTCACATAATAAATAATATTTTTTTATTAATTTGCTGTATAATTTTTATTTCAATGTTAATACTTTTTTCATCAGCAATTTTTCAGTCATTTCTTGTTTTTTGTAAATATTTTTTAAATTTAAACGCTGTGTACTTTTTTGTGGCAAACCTAAATCCACTTTTTCTAATCTGAGATTTTTTTCCCTACATTTTATTTTTTTTTTTCGGTTTTTTCCTATTTTCTTTCTTGATTTATCCTGCGCGTGCTATATAGTTTTAGAAAGTCCACAGTATCCTTTCACAAAAGCAAACGTTTCTCGCTCAGACATAAAAAACCATCACAACCAACTACAACAACAACGACATACACAACAAGTAGCGAAGATAATTCGACTTGTAGGTAAGGTCTACTTCAAATAAGCTTTAATACTGTTATTGTTTTTTGTGTTTGTACAAAAAAATAAAAAGAACTCAGTTCGTTTTTAGACCAGTTGCAAAAAAAAAAAATGTTGAAACTAAATTTTGTTAAATTTTCATTAAAATAATTTTGTATGTATATTTTATTAAAACTTTTTAAATTTTCTTACAGATACCAACAAAATCCAGAGGCATGTGTTGCTGTGCACTGCGTGGCTGGTCTGGGACGAGCACCCGTCTTGGTTGCATTGGCCCTGATTGAGTTGGGGCTCAAGTATGAGGCAGCTGTAGAAATGATCAGAGAGTAAGTTGAAGCAGTGATGAATAGGTTAAAATTAAGTGAAGTGTTTCTTCAAAGGAATAAAGGTTTCCAAAATCTTCCGTTTTATTACAAAGCAGTCTATCGGTACAGGATACGGTTTCGATTTCGTATTTATTTTTGCAAATATTTTCAACATCTTTAACAAAATATATAAGAATTAAAATCCAATTACTAAAAACACGAAGGCAAAATCACACAATTTAAAGCAATCGTAAAAGTAATCGAGTTTTATGCGAAAGTTTCAAATTTTTATGCGTCACACTACCAAAGTATCTCATATTAGAATGCGAGTAATATCCCTTTAGAATACAGGGTAATCCTCCAGCTTTCGATCAAATTCCGATTCATTTTGTTAAAAAAATGTGTGCTACAATGCAGTTTACCTCCAAAACCAAATAAACATTTGCCACACACCTTTATACTGTCAAATATCTTTGTTTTGTTTTAAATTTTAATTTTTACTGAAAATTTTATGAATATTTTTATTTTCAATAAAATCTTCATTAAAACAGAACTACGTCGTACGGAAAAACACAGTTTAAAAAACACACACAATTCTTAGCATCTGAGGGATCGTATTGGGAAAATTGTACACTACGTTATCTCTTGGTATACATTTGACATTTGAGGTAAAATTAAAAGATAATTTCATACTTGTGTTTTCAATGTAAGTCCAGAGAGTATACATTTGATATAGAGTTTCCTTCGGAGTTTGCTGGCGTCGCTGCCGAAAACATTGGTTATGTGGAATTGGAATTTTACAGATTGAAGTTAACAGAGGAAAACAGTGCACAAAACTGGATATGTCCGCGGATAATTTGCAAACAAACTTACCAAAATATATTGCAATCCAACGCCCTATAAATTTTAATTGTTTTTCTGTCCAAAAATGTGTCAGAAAACATCAGAATATTGATTTGAAAATCTGTCTGTAGACAACATTTTCGTTTTAATTTCCACATAACCAATGTTTGAATTTATTTGACAAAAGTGGCAGCGAAACCACCTGTATGGAAACTCTATATCAAATATATAATCTCTGGTAAGTCTTTAATTTCATTAAATTTAAATTTGAAGATTTTATTAAAATATGGAAATACATATAAAATGACCACGAGGGGTTTAGACTCACCCTATATGATTTCAATTAAAATTGTGCAAACTGATTAAGTTTATGCAGATATCAATTTATATTTTTGAGCACTATTTCCAGAGATACAGTGGTAGATACAAAGTAAATAAAAAAATATGAAAATTCACGATTGTGTGGTTGTTCATATGGAAATATCTCTTGAAAGAGAAATGCTACAAACTCCGTCCAGTTCTTATTTAAAAGCTAATGAATCAAGCTTTTAAAAAATTTAAATCGTAACTCCTAAATCTGAACATGTGGTCAGTGGGTGCATATCTCGATAATTTAGTCAAAACCCAAAGTTGAGAACTTCTGTTACAATGATTTAAAGAGTGGTTTACAAAAACAAAGTGGTAGCATAAAATTTTAAATCTAGTTTGATATATAATAATGTATATATTGAATAATGAAAATCATATATGTATATTAGAAATAAATATTAGAAAGATCATACAATTTAAATTTTTTAAAGTTTGATTTGTCACAACTTGGGCTGGATTCAACTGGATTATTTTATAAACTTCAAAATATTTGGTGAAGTATTCTCAAAGGATTACAAAATAAATCAGACTGAATATTCAAGTTGGTAAAATGTCATAATCCCAAATATAAGGGAGCCGGGGTAAAGTAGGACACGTCTTGTTTCATTTTATTCCAAAAAAAGTACATTTGAATATTTTTTTTAATACTTTTGAAGGGTGTATTCTATAGACTGGTTCATGATCTAATTATTTAAATTAATAGAATACTATTTATATGAGTTTTAATTTATATTTGCGCCATTTTTGAAAGCAGCTCAATTTAGGCCCCCATCCTGGGGTAAAATGGGAAACTTTAAAATTTTAAACAAAATGCTATTTTAGTCATTCTTTCTTCGGGTCGGTTGCAGATTCACTGTATTCTTGAAATTTAATTTCTTTTTTCATGCAGATTTTACAAAATTCTTCTTCTGATGAAATTGAAGAATATTTACCGAAGAATATTTAAAAAATCCTGGGGTAAAATGGGAAACTTTAAAATTTTAAACAAAATGCTATATTAGTCATTCTTTCTGTATTCTTGAAATTTAATTTCTTTTTTCATGCAGATTTTACAAAATTCTTCTTCTTCTTCTGATGAAGATGAAGAATATTTATGTTCCTTTTTTGCTACTGTTAAAGGTTCTCGGCTTCTCGGCTTTCTTCTGCAATTCAGAAATTATCTCAGTTGAAGTCAAAATGTTGCTTTACATTGGTTTGTGACCAAGATTGAAGTTTTTTTTTTACTAAACCAATTAAATAATTCATATAACATAATATTTTAACTAAAATTACGACAAACATTACTTAAATTACCTTTCCCACTTAACCCCAGAATGTGTTTTCCACTTTACCCCAATACCGCATTTTAGTCATAACTTAAAATTTTTCTTATATTATTTGCAAATCGTGTTGTATTTTAAAAGACATAGAATATGCGATCATTTTAAACATACCGTCTTAATTAAAATCGATAAACAATCTCACTTTTTGAAAAAACTCAGAAAAGGTATTAATTTGATTATAACCGTGTTTGAAAAAGTTGTTGCCATATTAAGAAACATTTGACAATGAATTTTATTTTTCGAAGTGCAAAAAAATATCCAAAAATTGCAATTTCCTACATTACCCCATGTCCCACATTACCACAGGCTCCTAATGAAACAAAAAACATATTCAAAAACTGAAAATTTTATTAGTAAATTTTCCAATCATTAACTCCCCGATCAATGATCATGTATCTTTTTATTATCGTGTGACTACGATTCGTTTCCAGTTTCCTTTGTCTAAAATTTGATATAACTTATTTCATACGTTTCGTTTGCTCCTTGAATCGAACGTTTGTTCCATATTTTTCATACTATTTTTCAGCAAATTTTCATATACAAAAATTTCAGTTATTTTACGTAGCCATAAAAACCCTCAAAACGAGCGTACTGGACGTTTCGTTTTATACATGTATCAGAAATTGAAGTCACACTATATTCAAACCAATTTTAAAACGAATTGTAGCCGATAGCTTCGTCACCGGAAATACATGTTCGGGGGGTAAATTAAGAAACTATTTTCTAAAACTAATGTGAAATTTTATTGAAGGTTTTAGAAATTTTTTCCTTTTTTTTTAAATTTATTTTTTCTAATATTGATTAAAAAAATTTAATTACGAAGTTGAAAAACGCATTGTAGATTTTATTAAAATATTCTTTAAATTATGAAACAATTTTCTAATATGTTCTAAAATTATTTTAAAAAATTGACTCAAGAAACATTTTCTAATACTTTCTACAATTAATTTGAAGAATTCCTTGAACATATTAAAATATATTCTATTTTCTTTTATAGTAAACGACGAGGCGCTATCAACGCCAAACAACTCTCGTACTTGGAACGCTACAAGCCAAAGGCAAGGCTAAAGCACAAAAATGGCCACAAGAATTCATGTTGCGTGCAATAGATATCAAAACTAAAAATTCCCACCAGATAAAAAGTGTTCATTTTTAAGAAGTTAAACAAGCAAAAAAAAAATATATATGTATAATAAAAACTACAAAACAAAAAACAACAATAACTAAAAGTTGGAAATATATATTATAAATTATTCATTCAAGAGATAAATAAACTACAACAGGATGAAGATGCCATTATGGTCCGTAACAATAGCAACCACTACAACAACAAAAACAATAATTATAACCAACAACAACAATAGGAATATTCATTTTTTTATCAATAATTGTTTTTATTTTATTATTCTAATTATTATTATTATTGCCAAGCAATTTATTTTTCTATAAACAAAATATTTTATTTTGTAGTTTATTGTTTTTGTTTTCTGTATTTAATTAGAATTGTAATTATTTTGCTAAAAGTAAAATCCCACTCCGGCTCTAACACTATATATAGTATATCCTATACCTTAAAATGTGTCGCTGCAATAGTAACAAAGTAAATATAATAAAACAAATTATTAAACTAAATAAAAAAAATACAAAATATTTCCAATTTGTTGTGAAAAAGACAAACATACAAAAAAAAAAGCCGATAAAAACTTGAAACACACACAAACTGCAGTAAACGAACCAAATAAAGAAAAACTGTATAATTTCCACATGAAAAAAAAATAAACAAAATAAAAATAATAAAATAAAAAACAAAAATGTAAATTTTAAAATTTGAACACTCACTCATACAAACACACACAATCATCCAATACACTACACTTTTTATGCTACTATCCTCTCCCTTTTTATCTATTGTCTTCATTCATCATTCACTTTCTTTTATGCTGTTATTCCGTTCTGTACGTATAGAAAACAACATATTTTTTAAATAATAAAAAAGCAAAAAAAAAAAAACAACCAAATGTTTAAATGTTTAATTTAAATTGCAAACAATAAATTATATATAAATATATTTAAAAAGAAATACTGAATAAAAAAAAAATAAACCAAGAAAAAAACTCTTTTTTGTAAAAATATAAAATTACTATTTTAAATATTATAATTAATAAATTTATAAAAATATTAATAATTAATAAATAAACAAACAAAAAGTATGTAATAAATAGTAATCAAGCAAATGTAATGCTTAATTATTGTAATTTTTTAAAAATAGTATTTAAAATAATAAACAAACAAAAACAAGAAAAATTATAAAAATAAAGCAAATAAAAATTTAAACAAAACAAAAATTATCTAATGCATTTTTTTTATTTATTAATAATTTTTATTTTTGGTAGTGCTTTGTAGTGATCAAGATCCATCAAATTTAATATGTAAAGAGCAATCAATTGAGACGAATTTATCAGAAAACGTATAGGCAACTCTCTATGGAACTTCAATGGATCATGTAAATTCGAATTGTCAACAACGTTGTGTTTTCATCATCAGTAAAGAAGATGATGACACCATACTTAGGCTCAACAATTCATTAAAAGGTAATGCTATACTAAGAAAACAAAATGTTTATGAAAGTCTTGCTGCGCCTTGTAGCAAAAATTCAAGCATCCTATAAGTTTCAATAAAGTTGCAGCAAAACTATTAATATTTTTTGAATATGACATATATGCAGCAATGAAAATTGAGATATTTACAGTTGGCAACAAAATTTTGAGGTATTTTGACATTTAACTATCATAAAAAAGGAAAATGGCGTACTTTTTCCTTACGTTCGATTTATTCACAATAATTAAGTAAATTCAATGATGTAAAAAAGTGCCCACTCAAATATTACATTTTAATGGTAAAAGTGAAAATAAGGACTGCGTCGAATAAAATTGTCCGTTACATGGAATACCCGACACCATTGGTGGGATATTTAATTGTATATCTTAATTTTAAAGTTTTCAATTATACTGAACCTCCCCACCCTCAGAATATTATTCACATATCAGAAATTTACATCTTATATCCCCATAATTTAAAAAATTGATATAAAAGTATAAAAAACTAATACAAAAAAATTAGAAAAATGTAAATGGGCGGACCACGCCTATATTCAAAAATTTTGTAAGGATAATATTTCATAGATTTGATTTTAATAATTTACGGTTCAAATTTCCACTATGAAAACCCGGGAAATAATGAAAAAAAAAGTGGTCGGATCACGCCCATTTTTGGACCACATATTTTTTTATAAATTGAAAACTTATCGAGTTATTAGTTCCTAAAGAGTTATATAAAAGTGACTTGTATGGGAGGTGGGCGTGTCCGTTGACCGATTTGGCTCATTTTCAAACTAAGTTCCTACTTTTGGCTAAAATACATTGAGAAATTTCATCGCATTCTGATCAGTATTTCTCAAGTTTTTCTGTATTCGGACAGAAAGACTGACAGACGGACATGGCTAAACGGACTCGGGTAGTGATGCTGATCAAGAATATATATACTTTTCCATACCGGACACGCCTCCTAAGGGGCGTTACAATATATGCACAAAGTTAATATACCCTGTACCTCATAGGGTATAAAAATTTGATCATAGTAGCTCTGAATTAAATGGCAGAAAATAATTTGTGTCAGTTATAGTCAATACAAAATTTATTTAACGCGAAAATGGCAAACGAAGTGGAAGTGCGAGAAAATATAATTAAAATTTTTCAAAACAACCTAGTTGGTCTTTTAAAAAAATTGCCAAGGAGGTAGGGGCTAACCCTAAGACCATTTCTCGCGTTATCAACCGCTTTAAGGAAGACCTGAGTATTGATCGGAAGAAAGGTTCTGGTAAAAAAAAGGCCCACATGATCGTGAAAAGTCGATGTAGGTTGTGAATATTTTAAAGAAAGATCCAAGCATATCCGGAAGGAAATTGGCGAGAAAGGCGGATTGCTCAGAATCTTTCGTGCGCAGGACTAAGAAAGAAGCTGGGTTGAAGACGTACAAGGTCCAAAAAGTTCCGGATAGAAATGCCGTCAAGAATGAAACCGGAAAAAAACGAGCTAAAAAGCTGAACCAAGATTTTTTTTTTAAATTCGATTGCTGCATAATGGACGACGATACTTATGTTTTAGCGGACTTTTCTCAGCTACCTGGGCAGAAATTTTATACAGCCGATTCTCGAGGAAATGTCGCTGAAAAATTCAAATAAAAAAAAAAATGACAAAATTCCCAAAGAAATTCCTTGTTTGGCAGGCAGTTTGCAGTTGTGGAAAAAGGAGCAGCTCATTCGTGACATCGGGTACAATTAATATCGAAATATATGTGAAGGAATGCTTGCAAAAGAGATTGCTTCTATTTTTACGCCAACATGAAGTGTCCACATTTTTTTTGGCCTGACCTCTCTTCATGTCACTACAGCAAAACGGCCTTAGAGTGGATCCAACAAAATGCAGTGATTTTGGTGCCTAGAGAAGCCAATCCACCAAACTGTCCAGAACTCAGGCCGATTGAGAGATACTGGGCTTTAGTAAAAAGGGAGATGAAGACAACAAAAAAAGTGGCCAAAGACCTTCAAGACTTTAAAAGAAAGTGGTCTTCAGCAGCTGTGAGGGTGTCGGACACTACCATTACAACATTAATGGAAGGGGTTCCGGAAAAATTAAAACTTTTTATTAAAAATATTAATTTCTGGTTTTTTATATTTTTTTAAAATCTAAAAATAATTTGCAAAATAAAATATTTTATACTATAAAAATTCGATTACTAGATTTCTAGATTTTTTCATTTTTGTAGCGGACAAATTTATTCGACGCAGTCCTTAAAATATCCTGTGATTTAAATTATCAACACGTGATGGAAAATATTGCTTTTCAGAGTTTACTTTGATGATAGCGTCGCCGGTCGGACTTGGTTCTTCTACGAAGAAATCTCAAGTCGTTGTACAATTTTGCCTTTGAAGGATTTAAAAAGACGATGGCGATGTACCAGGATGTACCATGTACCAGGATACTGTTTAATTCTAGAATAAATAAAAATACATTTGATTCGTTTTCTTTCAATTCAACAAATTCTAATGGAGTACCTTTTCCAAATATTCATCAACTATCTTCCTATTTGTCAGATGTTTAATTGATGGTTGCTATACATAATCGTAAATTTGAAAGATGGTTGCTAGCAATATTTATCATATTTGAAGAATGTTTGAGAGATGGTTGTCTTAAATACGATTTAAATAATTTGTAAATAACTTGATATTTAGGGCTGTGATATTTTTGGCAATCATCTTTGTTTTCTTAGTGTAGAAAAGAAACAAAGTAATGTCACAGGAAATCATTACAATATTTTGAAATCAGCATAGAAATATCATGAGTGCAATAAACAACATTGAAGCCAAATATCGACGCAAAAATGAGCTTATAGAAATCCATGTGTCTAAACTGTCTCAACACATACTCGTTCAATGGCGCACATATCTATTGAGTAAAGATTCTATTAAGGACAGTCCAAATATAAATTCATTTAAAAAATGGGTAAGAAATCTCGCTGATATATTTTTTGGAATTGGATCTGTAAATTCTAATGACTTTAATAAGTCAAATACAAATTATTGTAATACAAATACACATAATGTTAATAATTTAAATAAAGTTATACAATCAAAATCAACATACACAACAACTTTAAATTGTCTCTCATATAAAAATGAAAACCACATTCTTACAATGTGTCCAATGTTTACTGCTAGCTCTGTTACTCAGAGTTGGATCTACGCAAAACAGTATAAACTTTTTTTCGAGTGTCTCAAAAAACACACAACACCATGCACTGAGAGAAAAATGTGTAACATCAATAACTGCAATCGTGTTCATCATGGTATGCAACATAAAGTTAAAAATGCTGTGCCAAGAAATATCGTCTATTGAAATAACGAATGTACTCCTTCAAATTTTACCTCTGGGGGTCCTAAAGGGTATCTAATCGTTTCTTCATGAGGGTAGCAATGTTTTGCTAATAACTAAAGAACTTGGCATAGATTGACAAGTCGAACCCTTACGCATAAATTGGATGGATCCGATTCAAAAATTGTGTCCCTTAATATATCTGTTAAAATGGATCAAGAATCGTTTATTCATGAGGATAGCAATGTTTTGCTGATAACAAAAGAACTTGGCATAGATTGTCCAGTGGAACCCTTATGCATAAACTGGATGGATCCGATTTAAAAATTGTTTCCCTTGATATATCTGTTAAAATGGATCAAGAATCGTTTCTTCATGAGGATAACAATGTTTTGATGATAACAAAAGAACTTTGCATAGATTGTCCAGTTGAACCCTTATGCATAAACTGGTATGAATCCGATTCAAAAATTCTTTCCCTTGATATATCTGTTTCAATGGATCAAGCAAAAAAATGTAAACTCCAAAATATAAGAACTGTTCATAATATTACCAGGCCAAACAATATATTCTAATTTGTTACTACAAAATTACGCCTATATTTCAAACGTAGATTTAAAGAATATAAACTGGAGTAGTCCAAAAATTCTCATTAGGCAGAAAAATGCAAATCTTATTATAACATTGCAATGCATTCACTTAAATACAGATTATTTAATCCTAAAAACACGAATTTGGGTTGGAGAAATATTAATAAAAACATCAACAGAAATATCACTGCTTCCATTCACGATAATAGTGGTAAAGTATAGGGTCTATACAAAGTATACAAATATATCTAATACAGATCAAGACTGTTTAATGCAATTAGCAAATAGTATAACATATAATGGAATGCGATTCGAAGTTAAACTTCCATGGAAAATGTAGGCGAGCAATTTGTTTATGTTGAAAACTTCGTAGAGATAAAAGCGATCAAAGATTTCCATTATACTGATGACTTTATAAATGGGCAAAATAATAAAATAATAGAGTTAGTTTTGGTTAATTACAAATACGATATTAATGATAAAATTCAATAGCTATTAGTTTTGGGGTCTTCGTCTTTATTCAAAAGTTGAAAATCATAAAAATTAAAAAATCATACTTTTGGTCAGATTCAACTACTGTTATCAGTTGGACAAAAAAAATAAAAAAAAGACTGAATTCATTTGTTTTGAATCGAGTCTTCGATACAAGTGAAAACTCAGGTGTAAACGAATGTAATTTGATATCTATAGAAGATAATATTGTGAAAATATTGACGCGCGGCAGCTTGAAAGAACAACTTTTGCAGAGTTTCACTTGGTTTCGATAGCAATGGAGAACTGCATAATTTCTAGTAGATCGTTGGTTGATGTAATATCTAACAACTATAAACCTGCATACAAAATGAACTGAGAAAACTGTAGGACTTTAAGTTAGCGACATCGTAGTAATCAGTACAACACAGTATCCAAGATACCATTGGCAAAAAATGTGTAATAAAATATCTTAATATTGGCTCTGATATTATTCCGCAGTCAGCTTTTTGAAGGCACTATACAGCCTCTGAAAACCAGTGATAACACATGTTGTCAACCGCAGCAGAATTTCGATGCACGACTTTTCTTTTCTACTTTGTTTAATAACACTATTTTTCACTTTTAAAATATTATAAAATTATAAAACAAATATGTATTTAAAAATCAATATAGCTTTAATACCATGAACTAAGAGTGAACGTGAATATTTAGTTTGGAACACGGATAGAAAAGATATGTTTGAATGTAATTAAAAAATAATACGAAATACCATACATGTATTACGAATGAAGTGTAATTAAAATATAATCGAAATTGAATTTATTTTTGTTCAGATTGTAATAACATAATATCGTCACTATCATGCCAAAGGGGCGAATGCGCAATTTTTGACATATGCGTTTCTTTACATTTTTGTATGTAGTTTTTCCTCAAGAATACTGTGCTAAAATCGCCAAATTGTTGGATATTTCTAGCCACAAAAGTAAAAACCCAAAGGGCGAATTTGAAAAATTGAAAATCTTGTCATGCCAATAGGGCGAATCTTTTCTTTTTCGCCATAACTTTTTATTGATACGAGCTAAAATAGTGGTGTAAAGGCATTTATTGTTTGTTTTTAAAGCACCTATCGAACTGCATCATTATTTAAAAATATTTTGCCAAACATTTTTTCCTGCAAATAACAAATGGCAAATTAATGTTTGACAAAATATTTTTAATTAATGATGCATATCTATAGGTGCTTTAAAAACAAACAATTAATGCCTCTACATTACTATTTTATCTTGCGCTAATAAAAAGTTATAGCATAAAAAACAAAAATATTTGCGTTTTGATCAGGATATAGCCTCACAAAATCCGTATTTATAATTCAGTAGGTTGTCCAAATCTAAAGATATTTTATATACGTTATAATAATTGACGAATAAACTAAAATAATAAAAAATAAATTTTTTTGTAATTTTTAAAGCACTTCAAACTTTAAAATTTGATTTCCCAACATTTTTAAAAATGCACATTCGCCCCTTTGGCATGAAAGTGACGATATGTTGTACTGTAACATATTAATATGCAGGTCGTTCCAAATCATGTTTTATTTTGAACATATTTATGTTTCGGTTCAAATAATAAATTTTTAGTTTAGATGTAGTAATTATTATGTTACTATTAGGACATACACCATTTTAAGGGGCAACATCAAAATGTTTTCGTGATATCATAAGGTAAATCAGAGCTCATAACAACACTGTTCAAGTCTCAATACAGTCCTGTTCACAAATGATTTATCAGGCAATTATATATTATGTTTACATAAAAATCCAAACACACAAGAATAAGGCATATCCGGTATGGAAAAAGCATAAATATTCTTGATCAGCACGACCTCCCGAGACCTCCGTCTGTCGAAATCACGATTACAGGGAAACTACAATGAAACTCATTTTAAGATTACTGATAACAGTGACAGACAGCACTAAAAATGGTCATGATCGGTTCATTGTGACCTGTGAACCGACCACTTACGTTCATATACTACTTCGGTACTCACATGAAAGGAAATTTTTCAACGATTACAAGTTTATAGTTATTTTCAGGATTCGTAAACCCTGGTGACCTCTGCATCACTTTAAATGGTAAAGGCTATAACTTTCGAAATTCTTACTAACATTATCACACCAACTATTACAATTCCCCAACTTCAAAATTTCCCATGTGACCTAACCTTCTATACTGGTTTAATATTTTATAATATGTTTGGTTTTAGTGCAAAATATTTAAATAATAGTTAAATGGTAAATTTGAAACCAAAGATGTGTTCTCATTTTTCGGAATAATTCATGTGAGGGTAAAAAAAATACACATTAATAGACCTATTCTGACGAGCATCACAAATTCTCACAATAAATTTTTACGCCAAACACCTCACAAAAATTGGGATGAGTCTCAAATTAAACTGTTCTTTTAAGGAAATTCTATTATTTTCAAATTGTTTGTTTACATTTCTTTATAATTAATTAAAAACGTCACATAAAAACTTCAAATGTTACGAGAAAAACTCTTCCCAACCATAATACAATTATTCAAGGTAGAAGTATTAGAGTTCTTATTCTTCTTAGGCGTCCAGTGCTTCTGTCAAACGCCTGAAGATACTGTCAAACGTCCCGTGCTTATGTCAAAATTTTGTATGGGATAAGAAAATTTTGTGAGAGACGTCCCGTGCTTATGTCAAAATTTTGTATGGGATAAGAAAATTTTGTGAGAGGCGCTCTGGGATACTACTACCTTGTTATTGTATCATGTTCCCAACGGTATTTGTTGTGAGATTTTCTGTACGATTTTTGAAAGATTACGAATTTAATGTTTTTGTCTGAATAATTCTAAGAAGAACGAGTTGGGAAAGTTAGGTCACATGGGTAAGTTCGGTCCCATGGGGCGGATTTTTATAGTCGGTCGGGCCCGACTATGGAATACCCTACACCTTTGGTGGAGATATTAATGAGGAATATTTAATTGTATACCTTAATTTTAAATTTTTAATTATGCTGAACCTCAGAATATTATTCATATATCAGAAATTTACGTCTTATATCCCCATAAATTAAAAAAAAATATATAAAGTATAAAAAACTAAAAAAAAAAATTGAAAAATATAATTGGGCGGACCACGCCTATATTTAAAATTTTGATAGGCTAATATTTCATAGATTTGATTTTAATAATTTACGGATCAAATTTTTACTATGAAAACCCCGGGATATAATGAAAAAAAAAAGTGGGCGGATCACGCCCATTTTTGGACCACATATTTTTAGGTAAATTCTAACAATACGTTTTAAATTTTATAACTATACCTTGAATACTTTTCGAAATATTAGTTTCGAAAGAGTTATGTAAAAGTGACTTGTATGGGAGGTGGGCGTGTCCGTTGACCGATTTTGCTCATTTTCAAACTCAGTTCCAACTTTTGGCTAAAATATATTGAGACGAAATTTCATCGCATTCTGATCAGTATTTCTCAAGTTATTCTGTATTCGGACAGCAAGACAGCAAGACAGCAAGACGGACAGACAGACAGATAGACAGACGGACATGGCTAAACGGACTCGGGTAGTGATGCTGATCAAGAATATATATACTTTTCCATACCGGACACGCCTCCTAAGGGGCGTTACAATATATGCACAAAGTTAATATACCCTGTACCTCATAGGTGTAGGGTATAAAAAGTATGTTCATAAAATGTGACTTGTGAGCGCTCACAATACAATAATAGGGCTATAAAATTTATGTTTTTTTTAGAATGAGAGAAGTAGTGATGTTATTTATTGGGCACAGTGGTATAAGTTTGTGTCCGCGATTTCAATTTTGAAAGTTATTTTGTTCTGATATATTTTTTCACATCTATTGTCCGTTCTTTCAAAAAGAATAATTTGTTTTTGCACGCTCCAGCTAATCTATCTATAATTCTTAGAAACTTTTTGACAACAGATATTTCTTCTACGTAATAATTATGGACGCAATTAAGATTTAAGGAGTAAGTAAAATGTGAATGTGCGAGGGGAAAGGTAAAATGAAATAAAATATATGTATCAGATAAAGAAAATTTATAATGTATAAAGAAAGGAAAAGGAAAGAATTTTCATAAATATAATAATAGAATACAAAATAAAATATTTTTGATATTTTTATGAATTGGAGCAAAACAGTTAAATCGGCTAAAATTTTCTGTTCTAATAGCATGGGAAATTTTAAAGTAGGTGTTATTATGATAGTTAGGATTTTCAAAATTATAGTCGGTCTAAGCCGACTATAAATACCCTGCACATATGTGTGGTTACCATTCAAAGTGGTATATAGGTCACCAGGGTATTCGAATCCTGAAAATAACTACAAACTTTGAAAAAATTTCTTTCATTTGATACCTATATTTACAAATGGGTATGTGTACCGAATTTCTATTTTTTTTGGGAACCACAAGTTATTTCATGGGAAAATATTTTTTCATTTATTTGAGAATAATGTCAATATATATTTGACCAAAAAAGTTTACCTAAGCACGTATACAATAAAATTGATTCGTAGATGTAAATTTTATTTGAGGTATTTGAACATAAGTGGTCGGTTCTCAGGTGACAATAGACCGATTATGTCAATTTTCTTGTTCAGACAGCTTAGATATATAAGTAATCTAAATCTAAAGTTTCATTGCTCTAGCTCTTCAACTTTTTCTGTAATCGTGATTTCAACAGACAGACAGAAGGACAGACGGACAGTCGGACATCGCTAAATCGACTCAGGAGGTCATGCTGATCAAGAATATATATACTTTTCTACACCGGAGATGCTTTTTTCAGGGTGTTACAAACGGCGTACCAAACAGAATATACCCTTTCACTCTTAGTGTACGGTATAAAATTTGCGCTTTCCTCTTTTCAGTAAAAATTTTTGCTATTTTAGCAACCGATTTTTGCTGAATTTTGAATGTAGTTGAGGAGCCAAAAATCTTTACCACCAATAGTTATTAACTCTTTAAAATTACGGACATAAATATAGTAAATGAGCTACATAAGTACGCAATATGCTGCATAACTTGCCAATAAACCGCCTTTCAAGAATGACCGATTTTACGCAATTTTCTATTATGCACTTTTGTCCTACTGTATTTAAGAGAGATCGGCACACATACTGGCAGATAGTATGTTAGGAACTCAGTGATTCCTCTCCGACACATACTATACGGCCACCGTATCGCGAATTTTTGGAAATTTGCCATTATTAGCATATTGTAATCGCAGACGTACGCACGTTTTAATTTTTTTTAGTAATTAATTTATAATATAAGTTTAAATAAACGATATATTTAACTATAGTGAATCAAAGTTTGATCTAAGGAGAAAACAAACGGAAACAATGAGAAATTCTAATATTTCGGCGTTTTTAGTTTTAAATTATAAAACATTTCTATTTTAATCGTAAACTAAAACAAATAAGTGAAAAATATAACGAATTCCGTGAATATTAATTTATTTTTAAGTGCATAACACAATTATTTTGTGCACAAAATATATAAATAAAAACATGTAGGTATTTTAAATATGGAATAATACTGCATTCTCGTCGTGTAAGTGTAGTATAGTTTTTTTATGTATGATGTTCCGATTTTGTTTCGTAAACATATAATTCAGAAGCAACACCAAAAATAAAATAGCAAAAAACAGTTATGAATACGGGAGGAAAGCGCAGGATTTTTCTGACTCTTCAAAACTGTCCAGTTTATGTTGCAGTTTTTATGTTTTCAAAATAATCAATGCGACAATTACTGAAATACTTGTTCGTAAATTTAAATTTTGTAAAATATACGATTTATTGTATATATAACTCAACATTCGTGATATTTAACTACGTTCCAATTTTTCATTTTACTATACATTCGTATATTTTACAATTTGATTTTCGTAAAGCAAAAAGAAGTAGTACACAAGAAGAAAACCAGAAGAAAACCAGAAGAAAACAAGACAGCTCATATCAAACTTTCTTTTCAGCGTCGTCTGCATAAATGCATTGAATCTAATACGGAAATCAATCACGTGTCTAATAAAAGTGTATTAAATTTATTATTAAACTAGCTGGACCCGTACACGACACGTGCAAATATTATGTGAATGCAAGGTTATTGAGCAATTTTATTAATATAAATAACATTTTTATTATTTATATCAGGGACCCGTGCTTCGCTGTGGACGTTTTTTTAATGGTTTTATAAATGTAGTAACCAAAACCATACTAATTATCCGATAAAACAACTTTTCTCATAGACAATTCTTTCTCAGACTGTGCTTCCCGTAGAATTCTTCCCCGTAGAATTCTTTCACGTAGAATTCTTCCCCGTAGAGTTTTTAGTGTAGAAGTTTTAGTGTGGTTAGTTTTAGTGTGGTGAGTTTTAGTGTGGTGAATTTTAGTGTGGTGAGTTTAAGTGTAGTGAATTTTATTTTTGTGTGTTTCAGTGTGTTGAATTTAAGTGTGGTGAATTTTAGTGTGGTCAGTTTAAGTGGGTCAATTTGAATGTGGTGAATTTTAGTGTGGTGAGTTTTAATGTGGTGAAATTTAGTGTGGTGACTTTTAGTGTGGTGAATTTTAGTGTGGTGAAATTTAGTGTGGTGAGTTTTTTTGTGGTGAATTTTAGTCTGGTGAATATTAGTCTGGTAAATTTTAGTGTGGTGAGTTTTAGTGTAGTGAATTTTAGTGTGGTGAGTTTTAGTGTTGTGAATTTTAGTGTGGTGAATTTTAGTGCGGTGAATTTTAGTATGGTTGATTTTGTTTTTGTTTTCTATCCTTTTTTATTTTTCTGTTGTTTTTGAGTTATAGCTTAAGTTTTGTGCTTTTACTTTTACTTTTGTTTTTGTATTTGATTTTTGCTTTTGTTTTTGTGTTTTTGCTTTTTTATTTTTTTTTTGTATTTGAGTTTTTTGTTTCATCTT
Organism: Dryomyza anilis; assembly: GCA_951804985.1. Classification (NCBI taxonomy): domain Eukaryota; kingdom Metazoa; phylum Arthropoda; class Insecta; order Diptera; family Dryomyzidae; genus Dryomyza; species Dryomyza anilis. The sequence goes on along the minus strand of OX638131.1, from coordinate 93,227,966 downwards.
CTTAGCTTGTGTATGTGCCGAGTTATGTCGTTTTGAAAGTTTGGGTTGTATGGGAGGTGCCACGCCCCATTGTCCAATCCCGACCATATATAGCCTATGACACCCTCCGGACTCCATAGTATACTGGTGCAAAATTTCAGTTAAATCGGTTCAGCGGTTTAGACGTGATGCTGGAACAAACAGACAGACCGACAGACTGACAGACGGACCAAGAGTTTTATATATATAGAAGATAACAAAATATTATTTTTTTTTGGACCATGATGTCGAAACATTTCCGATTAATAATAATAATAGTTTGGCGCTACAGTCCTATAAGAACTTAGGCCGAGTTCCCATACCATTTTGAGCTGTGCGTGTTATATTTGTACTCAAAGTGGTGGGATCTACAGTTTAATGCCAAATCCGAACGGCGGAAGAGAGCTTTTCAGAACATTTCCGATTAGTGCATCATTTATTAGAAGAGGAAAATTATATGTGAGAGTATGAGATAAAGATTATGTGAGTTAATTATTCGTCAGAAGTACGAATTGCTTCGTGGATTATTTTCACGATTGATTTTCGTATAATATACAAATATTAAGCATTAATATATTTCGCAACATTACCAAAGTTAATTCGTACTATGTACGAATGTTTTTGTTGGAATTGCTATTTTAAAAATCTCGAAATCAGAACAGGAACAGATATTATAGTCCCTGACAGGGAACGCAAAGAACCAGAATCGGAACCGTTATTAAAAAATATATGTAATCGAAAACCAATAAATTTATTGGTTGGAACCCGAACCAGAATCGGAACCGAAACCACAATTTTAAAAATCTTGGAACCTGAACCGGAACCAATATTCCAAATGGTTGATACTGTTTAATTTTCTTAAATCCATAAGTAAAACTAAATCAAGAGATTTTTAAGAAAAAGTTAAAATACTACTAAATTTTTATTTTCTGAAGCTGACAAGGTCATCAATGTTGAATCGAGGACATTAGAAAATTTGTCATTGTTGAATATGTCTACAACAATTTCAGAAATGACATTCCATTAAAGTCGTCATACACCATATGTCATATATACATATATCAATGACATTGTGAAAATCTGTCATTGATGAAATGTTATTGATAACGTCTTTGATGAAAATTAACAATCACGTCACATGTCCCTAAAGGTATGCAGCATTTACGTTGTGAAATGCAAAGTTAAATGCATACAACATACGTCTAGGGCCAGCAATATACGTAAAACTGAAAATTTGCGTTCGATGTCATCCTGCCATATAATTCATAGACACAAATTGAGGGACCCATTTTTATAAAAGCGAGATAATAAGCAGTAGTATTGATGATAGATGATGGCCGTTAGTGAAGTACGCTATTGACATTAGCAAGTACACATACCATTCCAACCGAGAATAGAAGAAAATAATAAAATTGAAATAATAAATAAAATAAGATAACTATAAAAGAAATATAAATGAAAAATATAAATTAAAAAATATTAATTAAAAAATATAAATTAAAAAATATAAATTAAAAAATATAAATTAAAAAATATAAATTAAAAAATATAAATTAAATAATATAAATTGAAAAATATAAATTAAAAAATATGAATTTTAAAATAAATAAAATAATAAAAAAAAAATTAAAAAAAATATATGTATGACAATCATGTGTGACTTCATTGATGAATGACGTGCATGACATCGTTAATGCTACATCATGCAGGAATCAGTGGACATTTGTATGAAAATGTCATCAATGCGTTGCATGGCGAAAATGCTTCGTTCATTGAAGTTTCTGACCTGACATAGGGGAATCATTGGTGACATTTCCTGCTGCGTGAAAGTAAGGATTTTATAAAATTAGAAACTGTAGGCTTACTACACTTGTTATAAAAATATATTCAAATTTCATTAACATTATTTTTTAAGTCAAATGGAAAATAAAAACTTTTTCATTCAAATTTTATACAAAAAACAATCGGTCGTATTTTATTTATATTAAGCCGATAAATTGGTGACCCCTAGTAAAATTACTTGATTGCAAGAAAGATGTACATTTGTTGTACTGTGTAATTGATGTTTCTTATTTTAGTTAATCAAAAAATTTCATATAATATTCCGAATCAATCATTTTTTTTTTTTAATAAAAGAATAAAAATATCATTTTAATTATTAATTATTACGACAAAGTTAAATGTAAGTATACTAAATGTAGTAACATTAAAAGCATATGTAGTAATTTCGCTACATATTTTAGGACGTACAAATAAATACAAAATGTAGTTAATTTAATACAAATGTATTAAAATTTTGTAAAGAAATGCAATCAAATTATTAAGTTATTTTCCATGTAAAACCAATTACATCAATGTAATAAAAACTAATACATTTGCTTTCGGACGTAAATCAAATACACACAAAAATTTAAAAGATACCAGTAATTTTAATTACATTTTGTACTTTTTTTTTAAATTGATAATTTTATCAATTTTTCGCATTGTCGTATTTGATTCATTCTCCTAGACAAGTGTTGCATTTTGAAAAAAGAAATCTATCAAAAAAAAAAAAAACGTACGGTTTAATGTACTTTTGTAACAAAAATATTTTTTAAGCCGGATCAAAGTATAAAATTTTTCCGTCGGCCTATCCTGACCACAAAAAATTTACAGACTAAAAAATGTTCAATAGCTACAAAATTTTTTACGTCGCACAGTGGGACAACGAGTACCTCAATTTGGATAAAACCTCAGAAGACAAATTGACTAATTTTTTAATTCATTACATAGTAAGTAAATTTTCTACAATGTGGCATCATTCAATTTATGCCATATGGGCATTTCCTGGGGTTCCGGACGGGACATTCGTGCGCTTAAAATATCTCGAAGGAAAATTAAAAAATTTATGAAAAAATAATTGTTTTAAATTTTAAATAAATATATTGTTTCATTGCGACGCCGAAGTAGCGTTGCTTTATATTGGCGCCCAACGTTAAAAACGCATAACGCAGTTTTCAGTAACAAAGCTTTTGCAAAAACCCTGAAGACGATTACGGCTCTGGTGGAAACCAACAAGCGAAGAAATCAAGAAGCAAATTTAAGAAGACGATTCAACAAAATCATCGTGAAAATTGTAAAGCCCTTGAAGACGACAACGGCTCTTGCGGCATACAAAAAGTAACGATTGAACAGCAGCATCGCAGAGTTTGCATAGCCCTTGAAGACAATTTTGGCTCTTGTGGCTCACAAACGAATAAGCAGTAACCAAGGAAGTCTTTGGAATCACATGCAAGTCTTTGGAAACACCAAGCAAGTCTTTCGAATCACCAAGCAAGTCTTTGGAATCACCAAGCGTCTTTTTATTACGAAGTAATTCTTTGGATTCACCAAGCTATTCTTGGAAACACCAAGTAAGTCTTCGGAATCACCAAGCAAGTATATGGATATACCAAGCAAGCCTTCGGAATCACCAAGCAAGTCTTTGGAATAACCAAGCAAGTCTTTGGAAGCACCAAACAAGTCTTTGGAATCACCAAGCAAGCTTTGGAAGCACCAAGCAAGTCTTTGGAATCACCAAGCGTCTTTTGATTACCAGATAATTCTTTGGAATCACCAAGCAATTCTTGGAAACACCAAGCAACCCTTCGGAATCTCCAAGCAAGTCTTTGGAATAACCCAGCAAGTCTTTGAAATCACCAAGCAAGTCTTTGGAATATCCTAGCAAGTCTTTGGAAACTATAATTAAGACTTTTGAACCGAACAATTTTTTGGAAATGGACCAAAATAGAAAACAACGTCATGTTGATGAATTTGTGTTAAAAATAGATGCGAGCAACTATGCTATTGGAGCTGTTATACTTCATGGGGAGAAAGAACATCCATTAGATTATGCGTCATCCTTAACATTATTTTTGAGGTCATACCCAGCAACTGAGATATTGATTGAAAAAACGAGCACGACCGAGAATTTTGAATACTGACAGTACTGCTTCACCATCCGGACGATTTGTGTAGCAGAGGGGGAGGAGTACGATTTTGTAGCATAGGGGGAGAATGTAACGAGTCGTTTATTATAATTATTAACTGTTATTACTTGTTTTAAAATAACTGTATGCTAATGTATAAATTTAAATTATGTTAGCCTTTTATAAATAGTTCTATCAAAAATATTTTACAAAACGAAAAATATTTTTATATTAATTCAAATCGAATCAGCAAAGCGAGCAGTTGGCTCTAAATAAAAAAATAATTGTTTTAAATTTTAAATAAATATATTGTTTCATTGCGACGCCGAAGTAGCGTTGCTTTATAATTTCGATTTTTGATATTTATTTACACTTTTGGTACTCAAAGTTACGGACGTGACAGTTTTAAATTAGGTGTCTAAAAAATTTCTAAAATCACTAGGAAATCGATGTTTACATTTTTGAAAATGTTGAGAATATTCAGATATATTTGTTAGTTTAATATGATAATTAATGTATTTTTTTGGTTACATACGTGACAATAGAACAAAATTAAAAATTTGTCGATAATTTTGATTCCAATGCTTATTTTTAAGCTTTTGAAATATTAAAAATTCAAATCAATATCGAAAAAAAATACAAAACGCTCCTCAAAAATATTCGTACTTTTAAACAAAAACGTGGTACAAACAAAAATAAAATAAAAACTACTTAGTATGAACTGATAAGTATTAAGTACTTTAAAAATAACCAGTTGGGAAGGTTAGATCACATGGGAAATTTTAAAGTAGGTGTAATTCTGATAGTTAGGATTATCAAAATTATAGTCGGTCTAAGCCGACTATAAATACCCTACACATATGTGTGGTTACCATTCAAAGTGATATACGGGTCACCAGGGTATACGAATCCTGAAAATAACTACAAACATTCAATCGCTGAAGAATTTCCATTCATTTGATACCCATATTTACAAATGGGTAGGTGTACCGAATTTCGATTTTTTTTTTTTGTGAACCACAAGTCTTTTTGCCGGAAAACATTATTATAATGTATTTGAGCATGATATCAATATATATTTGACCAAAAAAAGTTTACCTAAGCACGTATACATAAAAATTGATCTTTATATGTACATTTTATATGAGGTATTTGAACATAAGTGGTCGGATCATAGGTCACAATGGACCGATCTCGCCAATTTTTTCGCACATACAGCGTAGGTATATTAGTAATCTAAGTTATAAAATTCATTTATCTAGCTCTTCAATTTTAAAAGTAGTAGGGATTTCAACAAACAGACGGACAGACAGACGGACATCGCTAAATCGACTCAGGAGGTCATGCTGATCAAGAATATATATACTTTTCCATACCGGAGATGCTTCCTTCTGGATGTTACAAACGACGTACCAAACTGAATATACCCTTTCACTCTTAGTGTAGGGTATAAAAACGTACTCCAAATAGTATGCAACACTGTTATTGATATGAATATGCTGACGTGTGAATCATCCTCATTGTGGATGTGTTCAAATGAACGAATTTTACAAATGAATTTAATTTTGCAAAAGCTTTATTAGTTGTGGACTTTATTGTGGTGCTTGTACAGAAATGGTTCTGTGCTTAACTAAAAGCACTGAAAATCAACTTGCAGTAAATGAAAGTGTTTATTATATATTTTTTATTTATTTATTTATTTATTTATAATTATTTACTAAAAAAAAATTAAAATAAAAAATATTTATTATTTATTTGAAATGATTGCATATAATTTAAAAATTTTTAGAACTCTTAAACAAAAATAAATTTGAAATATTTTTGAATAATATTTTAAATAAATTAATTCGTCTGAATTATATTATTAGTAATTATTTTAATAATACTTTTAAAACATAATTAAATTATTATTTTTGAATAAAGTGATTTTTTTCTGTACTACACAAGTAATAAGTGTTAGTCAAAAAACTTCGCAATACCCAACAAAATATGCTGCATAACAAGGAAGCAGCCTTTGGAACAATGCCTGCTGTCGTACAAATAAAATCCTTTCTTTATTTAAAGGGGTGCGAAATAAAATAAAACAAATACATTAGAATAGTTGTACATCTGCAACTGTATCGGTAATCAAGCGCTACCCTCCACGATTGTCGCACTCAGCACAGAGTGTGGTCCGTTGCGGCGCCTTTTGTTTGGCTGCCAAACCAAAGGGAAGCATTTCGCAAACATTTTCTAATTATGACTTATGCGCGCCTGGTTGCCAGAGGACACACACTATCGCACTCGGAGACACAGTTAAGCGCGCACACACACTCAGTAATGTGTAACACAGATGGCAGAAAATTGAATTCAGTCAACCAGAGGTGCTTCTATACATGCGTAAGAACACCACACAATCAAAACCCAGTTGGAAAATATCAAAAAGGATACTCTACAAACGAAAGAATTTTTTCCATTGAACATTTCTATATAATTCGAAGTTGCAGATTTTTAAAAAAACATCCAATATCGAAATTTTTGTCTTTTGGACTTTATTAATATTGTCATTATTTTGACTATTTTCAATTCTTTTTAAATCTAGGTCCCACAAATAAGCAATGCACCAACTGTAATCAAAATGCATTAAATTTAAAGAAATTGGCGCGTAACAATGTTGCATTTAGCGACCATTTTGAACATTTTCGTGGTCCGCATGTTGCCCACTGCTTTCTGAAATGCCCGATTCTATGCCCATTTGTATTTTACTGCCCAGTTTTGATTTGGAAATGCCCACATTTTTTTTTGTGAGTTATTTATTTTTCTGTAACGAAATTGTGGCAGCACTGACTAAAAAAAGTGCACTTTCGTAATGTAATTTCACACATAAAATGCAACCATGATAATTGACAACAATTTCGAATGTGGTTAAAAAGAAATGGGTAAATATAACGGGATGTAATAAAATTATTCGATATATTTGAAAGTTTAAGGTCAACTTTTTGACATTTTTTACATGAGTCTGGTACAATAAGTCGAAATTTAAAATATCGAAACTAAAAATACCTAAGAAGAAAATGTAGAAATTAAAAATGCCGAAACCTAAAAATGTCGAAAACAAAAATATCGAAAACAAAAATGTCAAAAGAAAAAGTAAAAAACTAAAATGTTGAAATACAAAATGTCGAAAACTTAAAATGTCGAAATAATTTTTGGCCGAAAAAATCATAGAAAATGTCGAAAAACTACAAAGTAACAAAAATAAATATATATATATATATTCCAAGTTAATATAATAAAATAAGAAGATAAAGATGTTAAAAAAAGAACAAAGATAATATAAAACCAACATAGACACCATAATTCTGAGTCCCGTTGTAGAGAAAATCAGAATCTCCGCTACGAATTAGGATTTTTAGCTACTCTAGAATCGATGCGGAGATTTTTAAATATGCTGCCTTCAAAAGACCATCTTGGAATTTTGCTCGAATACTTACAATAAACCAACACACATTTTTACTTTTTTTTGTAAATTACTTTTTTTAAGGACATAAAATTTGAAGTTCAATGACAATGATCATTGGCCATTCGTTCATGTTAAGAAGACTTACATTTTCCAAAAGATTGTTTTATTAGTTTTAAAACAAAACCTTAACGTAGTTTCTGGCATCAAGAGATATTTTAATATGAACCACCATACAAAAGTGATCTTTGATCTGGTCAATGCAGATCTCGATGCCCTTTATCAGTTGCCAAGTCCTGGGCGATTTGGTGTGGAATGGCTCAAATACTTTTGTATTTCAACATTTTGATATTTCGGCATTTTAATTTTCGAAATTTTTTATCCTATAAAATAATGTTTTTGGATTTATAGTGTCACATTTCAACATTTTCTAGCTTAAAATATTTTTCTAAATTTTTTGATTCGGACAAATATTGTTTCGACTTTCTAGGGGACAGTTTTCCAGTGCTCGTTTAAACGTAGTTTAAACTCTGTTTAATTAATCTTCTCTTTAAATTAAACGTCGTTTAATTTTGTTAGCAGTTTTTCAGTGATAGTTTAAAATGAACACAGACCAAGACAATACATATGGCACCACAGGCATTTGACAAATAATTCGACATTGAATTCTGATAAATGTCATTCAAAATTAAATAAATAAAAAAATTGTTTCAGTAAAATACAATTAGGGCCAGTTTTTCAGTGCTCGTTTAAACTCCGTTTTATTAATCTTCTCTTTAAATTAAAAGTCGTTTAATTTTGTAAGCAGTTTTTCAGTGATAGATTAAAATGAACAAAAACCAAGACAATTCATATGGCACCACAGGCAAATGACAAATAATTCTCTCGATTTGGACGTCTGATAAATGTCATTCAAAATTAAATAAATAAAAAATCGTTTCAGAAAAATAAAATTAATGTATTTTTAAATTTAAACAAGAAATCGAGCAACTAAAGTACACGTGAGACTTTTTTAATGCATAGTGTTCAAAAATACAAAAATTAATAATAATTTGTGAAACAGCTTAGCGACAGTGAAAATAGTGTGGTGAAAAAATTCATGTCAAAAAACTTTGAAAGTTTAAACGTAGTTTAAACCATCAGCATCGGTCGTTTAAACTAAGTTTAAACGACTTTTGAAGTTCACTGAAAAAATCGATTTTGATTTTAAACGAAGTTTAAACCACAAACAAAGTTCAACTAGCACTGAAAAACTGGCCCTTAATGTATTTTTAATTTTAAAATTTCGACATTTTTAGGTTTCGACATATCGTTCGGATCCCTTTTTACATATCAAAAGTATTTAAAATAGATATAATTACATATAAAAGGTATTCCATGTAAATATAAAATAAATATCCAATAGATAAATTACATTTCCCGAAAAATTAAAATTTTGACATTGTGCATTAAAAGATGCAGCATTAGATACATACATAAATATGCTTTTGTTTGCGAGATATAAGCGAAAGTAATTCAAAAGTTTAGAAAAACACAAAATTTGTTGAAAAAAAAATTGTATTATTTAATGATTAAAATTGTTAAATATGATAATAATGCACCGCAATATTTTTTTTTTAAACATATTTACTTGTTAAATTTAAATTTGCAAAAACCGAAAAATTTAAATTTAGCAAGTAAAAAATATTGCGTTTATTAAATCTATATTTATAACTTTTCAAAAAGGAATCATAATTTATTATTTTATACCGGCAAAAATATTTTATACGTTTTGGAAATTTAAATATCTACATACATTTTTATTTTAGTATTAAAATAACATGAGCATATATTTTGTAGAAAAATAAATTTTTACATCTTTTATGATTTTTGTGCATATCCAATTATATTCTTCAACAACTATGGAGTTAAATTATGCAATAGTCGAATATTTTTCAAATTATCGATTATTACAATGGCAACAATCAAGAATATTAATATGGCAACTCTGCGCACTGAAGTTAGAAATTTAATAGAACGAAGCGGAATCAATAAGAACGGTACAAAGAGAACGGAGTGAAATACAGATCAGTCCACTTTTGGTGGCAAATGTTGATTCCACACGTTCCGGTTGTTGAAGCCGACTTTTTAACTTCACATACGTGTGTAAACGATGGCCGTTTGTACAAGTGATAATTCACCTGTCAAGTATTGTTTCTAAAAGGGGAACAGAAAGACAGACATAAGGTAAATTTTAGTTATGAAAAAATATATCATATACTATAATATACAAATAAACATTAATATAGTAATGAAAAATATTTTTAAAATGTTTGTACTTAAGTATAATGAAATCATTCCACGTCATATCAATCTTGGCACTTTGTCTTCTTATTTTGTTGACATTGTGTGAAAAATATAAAAAAACTTCGTGCTTAGTTATTTACTAAGCTAAGCTAAGTACTACAACAAAGTTAAGCGCATGAAAACATCAAAGTAGTATTTTACATATGGGCATTTCCAGAAAAACATCAACCACGACAGAAAAATTCAAAATACTCAAATCTTTGAAATAACGATTGATTTGGAATAATTTTCCTAGTATTTCTAGAAAATGTTTGACAGCTAATTGAAAAAGAAAGTTCCGTCCGGAACTTTGAATACCAAAAATGTAAAATTACAGTATAAAAATATATCAAAATAAAAATGTTTATTTTTTAAAAAGTTTTAAAACTTAAAAAACATCTGGAAATTTGAAAAGTACATCACTTTTTATTTCGTAATAATGAATTTTAGGGATCCGTACGATATGTCGAAAAATAAAATGTCGAAGCCTGAAAATGTCGAAATATTAAAAGCCTTAAAATGCCGAAACCATTTTTGGTCGAAACAAAAAATGTCAAAAAAATATTTTAAAACAAGAAATGTCGAAAAAAATAGGAACATAAAATGTCGAAATATCAAAATGTAGAAATACAAATTTCAAATCTTATTTGAGCCACACCAAATAGATAGGGGTTGCAACTCACCTTCTGCGATATCAATGAAATATGAATATCCGTACGAATACAAAATATTAGCTACTCTCTGATCTATGCGGAATGGAACATATTCGGACATATTCAACCTGAATTCCATTACGCACGGATCCTAAAGTAGCTAAAAATTTGAATTCGTAGCGAAGATTTGGATTTTCGCTACGACCGGACTCAGAATTTTGGTGCCTGTGTTACGAATATGTTATTTTTTAAAATCTCTATCATCGTATTTTATTATATTTATTTAAATTTGTTGCTTACTAAACTATTTTTCTTACACAAGAATCGCTATTTTTGTTACTTTGCATTTATTTCGATATTTTTTCGGTTAAAAATGATTTCGGTATTTTAAATTTCGACATTTTAGTTTTCAACATTTTTGTTTTCGACATTTTTGTTTTCGACATTTTTAGGTTTCGGCATTTTTATTTTCTACATTTTTGTCTTCGGTATTTTTGGTTTCGATATTTTAAATTTCGAAATATCGTACCAGACCCGATTATTAATATTGCCATATAATTCCGGAACTTCCGGAATTATTCTGCAATTTATTATGAAATAACTGTCAGCTTTAGGAACAAAGTGTATATATACACAAATAAATTAAATTATCTCAGCTATGTTCAGAGATAATTCAAAAATATATCAGAAATTTACGTCTTATATCCCCATAAATTAAAAAAAATTATATAAAGTATAAAAAACTAAAAAATAAAATTGAAAAGTATAATTGGGCGGACCACGCCTATATTTAAAATTTTGAAAGGCTAATATTTCATAGATTTGATTTTAATAATTTACGGATCAAATTTTTACTATGAAAACCCGGGATACAATGAAAAAAAAAGTGGGCGGATCACGCCCATTTTTGGACCACATATTTTTAGGTAAATTCTAACAATACGTTTTAAATTTTATAACTATACCTTGAATACTTTTCGAAATATTAGTTTCGAAAGAGTTATATAAAAGGGACTTGTATGGGAGGTGGGCGTGTCCGTTGACCGATTTTGCTCATTTTCAAACTCAGTTCCTACTTTTGGCTAAAATATATTGAGACGAAATTTCATCGCATTCTGATCAGTATTTCTCAAGTTATTCTGTATTCGGACAGCAAGACAGCAAGACAGCAAGACGGACAGACAGACAGACAGACGGACATGGCTAAACGGACTCGGGTAGTGATGCTGATCAAGAATATATATACTTTTCCATACCGGACACGCCTTCTAAGGGGCGTTACAATATATGCACAAAGTTAATCATAGGTGTAGGGTATAAAAATATATTGTATTTAAAAAGTATTTTTTGGAATAAAAATCGTACTGATAATTTCTATACGGAATTTTTTGTCCCGTCCGAAAAAAACTATAAAATTTAAGAAAAAAGTGTAAATATACGAAGAAAGCACATGATTTCAGATTTTTTTTTAAAATATTTCAAAAAAAAAACATTTTTATCCATTCATATCCACATATGAACCTTGATATTTACTTCCGTTTTTGTCCCGTCCGGAACGCCCACTATTTCATTTATATCTTTTGATTTACCGCATAGAATTCTTTATTTTTATGCAGATGTTTAGTCCTATTTAATTACTACATGCAGAAAAAAAATCAAGTAAATTCATTAACTTTCCTTTGAGATATTCAAGTTTTAAGCGTACGAATGTCCCGTCCGGAATCCCAGGAAATGCTCATATGTATTTATATCTTTGTAACCGATTAATGTAAATTAATTAAGTTAAAAGTTTATATATTAAATCGTGATCAAAACGATTTCTAATAAAAATAACAATTAAAATAATTAAATATATATTTAACTTAGAAAATGTTAAATTTATTATTAAAATCATTGTTATGCATACGCCACACTATTTTATAAAGCAAAACTTTATATTTTTTGAAACACTGGAGTTTTCCCTATCAATTAAAATAATAATTTCGATGGATTGGAAATTCATAATTTTGATTTTTATCATGGAATAGATTCTGTTGTATTTATAATTGAAGCGGTTGATGTAATAAGGGCGTTATGTGAAAAAGTAAGTTTTTGAATGTCCGTATTTCAAAAAGTAATGAACCGATATTATTGATTCAAATTTTCCATAAAAATCTGAACTTTTAGCTTTAATATGAATTTTTTAAATTTGTTTTAACGCTCCTAATAATTAATTAAAATAAATGATTTATTTGCTCTTTTTGCACAAAACGAGAAATACAATTTTGGCATATTGAGTTTTAGAGCAATAAATATTACATGAATATATAGTCTAGATGTACTTATTGATATGAATGAATATAGATATAAATCAAAATGATTCAAAAAATTAAATTTACTCTGTTGAAAATTGACTCTGTAAAAAAAATTAAAAATATAATATATATATATATATATATATATATATATATATATATATATATATATATATATATATATATATATATATATATATATATATATATATATATATATATATATATATATATGGAGATAACGACCTTATTGCATAAAGCGATAGTAGGCACTGCTGGGATCATTCGGTGCGAATATTGGAAAAAGGGCGTTATGATGCCTAATGCCCTTATTGCACCCAACGCTTCAATTACTTATAACGTGTAATTTTTCTTTTAACGAAAAAAGTAACATAATGTATAAAATACAGTTAATTTCGTTCAAAATAAAACGAATCTTTTAAAAATATTTAAAAAATATTTTTTTGGTATTTCTTATTTCAAGTATTTTAAACATTTAATCAATTAAAATATAAAATATAAGAAACAACAAATCATTTTTATTTATTGCTTTATGCCGGTATAATGAAGGTTATAATTTTTTTGCAATTGCTCATATGTGAAAATGTATGCAATTAGCAGAATTTAAAATTAAATAAATGTTACAGAAATTTAAAAATTTTGCAGAATACGTTATGAAATGGTCAATAAGGAAAACTATGTTAATTGTAACATAGTTTTTCTTACGGACCACTACATAACGTATTCTGTAAACTACTCAACTTTTTAATATTATATCTCGAGCGAAGTTAAATTCCCCTTCAGCACTATTTACCTTCACCGTAATACAACTCTACCACAACTACTCTTCTAATGTCTGCAAATTCCACCAAATTATGTTGGCTTTTGAGTGCAACCAGAAGAGAACTTGTGTTGAAATTCATTGAACAAACAGTGTTGGTGAAGTTGGAAGAGAGCTTTTCACCAGACTGAAGTTGATATTTTAAAATACAAAAATTAATTTATTAACAAAATAACGAAAAACGATAAAAAAGAAATAAATTGAGAAACAAAGAAAAGAGAAATAAACATATAAATATATAAGGAAATAAAGCAAAAAAGAAATAAAGAAGTAAATAAATAAAGAAATAAAGAAATAAAGAAATAAAGAAATAAAGAAATAAAGAAATAAAGAAATAAAGAAACAAAGAAATAAAGAAATAAAGAAATAAAGAAATAAAGAAATAAAGAAATAAAGAAATAAAGAAATAAAGAAATAAAGAAATAAAGAAATAAAGAAATAAAGAAATAAAGAAATAACGAAATAAGGAAATAAAGAAATAAAGAAATAAAGAAATAAAGAAATAAAGAAATAAAGAAATAAAGAAATAAAGAAATAAAGAAATAAAGAAATAAAGAAATAAAGAAATAAAGAAATAAAGAAATAAAGAAATAAAGATATAAAGAAATAAATAAATAAAGAAATAAAGAAATAAAGAAATAAAGAATTAAAGAAATAAAGAAATAAAGAAATAAAGAAATAAAGAAATAAAGAAATAAAGAAATAAAGAAATAAAGAAATAAAGAAATAAAGAAATAAAGAAATAAAGAAATAAAGAAATAAAGAAATAAAGAAATAAAGAAATAAAGAAATAAAGAAATAAAGAAATAAAGAAATAAAGAAATAAAGAAATAAAGAAATAAAGAAATAACGAAATAAGGAAATAAAGAAATAAAGAAATAAAGAAATAAAGAAATAAAGAAATAAAGAAATAAAGAAATAAAGAAATAAAGAAATAAAGAAATAAAGAAATAAAGAAATAAAGAAATAAAGAAATAAAGAAATAAAGAAATAAACAAATAAAGAAATAAAGAAATAAAGAAATAAAGAAATAAAGAAATAAAGAAATAAAGAAATAAAGAAATAAAGAAATAAAGAAATAAAGAAATAAAGAAATAAAGAAATAAAGAAATAAAGAAATAAAGGAATAAAGAAATAAAGAAATAAAGAAATAAAGAAATAAAGAAATAAAAAAATAAAGAAATAAAGAAATAAAGAAATAAAGAAATAAAGAAATAAAGAAATAAAGAAATAAAGAAATAAAGAAATAAAGAAATAAAGAAATAAAGAAATAAAGAAATAAAGAAATAAAGAAATAAAGAAATAAAGAAATAAAGAAATAAAGAAATAAAGAAATAAAGAAATAAAGAAATAAAGAAATAAAGAAATAAAGAAATAAAGAAATAAAGAAATAAAGAAATAAAGAAATAAAGAAATAAAGAAATAAAGAAATGAAGAAATGAAGAAATAAAGAAATAAAGAAATAAAGAAATATAGAAATAAAGAAATAAAGAAATAAAGAAATAAAAAATAAAGAAATAAAGAAATAAAGAAATAAAGAAATAAAGAAATAAAGAAATAAAGAAATAAAGAAATAAAGAAATAAAGAAATAAAGAAATAAAGAAATAAAGAAATAAAGAAATAAAGAAATAAAGAAATAAAGAAATAAAGAATAAAGAAATAAAGAAATAAAGAAATAAAGAAATAAAGAAATAAAGAAATAAAGAAATAATGAAATAAAGAAATAATGAAATAAAGAAATATAGAAATAAATAAATAAATAAATAAATAAATAAAGAAATAAAGAAATAAAGAAATAAAGAAATAAAGAAATAAAGAAATAAAGAAATACAGAAATAAAGAAATAAAGAAATAAAGAAATAAAGAAATAAAGAAATAGAGAAATAAAGAAATAAAGAAATAAAGAAATAAAGAAATAAAGAAATAAAGAAATAAAGAAATAAAGAAATAAAGAAATAAAGAAATAAAGAAATAAAGAAATAAAGAAATAAAGAAATAAAGAAATAAAGAAATAAAGAAATAAAGAAATAAAGAAATAAAGAAATAAAGAAATAAAGAAATAAAGAAATAAAGAAATAAAGAATAAAGAAATAAAGAAATAAAGAAATAAAGAAATAAAGAAATAAAGAAATAAAGAAATAAAGAAATAAAGAAATAAAGAAATAAAGAAATAAAGAAATAAAGAAATAAAGAAATAAAGAAATACAGAAATAAAGAAATAAAGAAATAAAGAAATAAAGAAATAAAGAAATAGAGAAATAAAGAAATAAAGAAATAAAGAAATAAAGAAATAAAGAAATAAAGAAATAAAGAAATAAAGAAATAAAGAAATAAAGAAATAAAGAAATAAAGAAATAAAGAAATAAAGAATAAAGAAATAAAGAAATAAAGAAATAAAGAAATAAAGAAATAAAGAAATAAAGAAATAAAGAAATAAAGAAATAAAGAAATAAAGAAATAAAGAAATAAAGAAATAAAGAAATAAAGAAATAAAGAAATAAAGAAATAAAGAAATAAAGAAATAAAGAAATAAAGAAATAAAGAAATAAAGAAATAAAGAAATAAAGAAATAAAGAAATAAAGAAATAAAGAAATGAAGAAATGAAGAAATAAAGAAATAAAGAAATAAAGAAATATAGAAATAAAGAAATAAAGAAATAAAGAAATAAAAAATAAAGAAATAAAGAAATAAAGAAATAAAGAAATAAAGAAATAAAGAAATAAAGAAATAAAGAAATAAAGAAATAAAGAAATAAAGAAATAAAGAAATAAAGAAATAAAGAAATAAAGAAATAAAGAAATAAAGAAATAAAGAATAAAGAAATAAAGAAATAAAGAAATAAAGAAATAAAGAAATAAAGAAATAAAGAAATAATGAAATAAAGAAATAATGAAATAAAGAAATATAGAAATAAATAAATAAATAAATAAATAAATAAAGAAATAAAGAAATAAAGAAATAAAGAAATAAAGAAATAAAGAAATAAAGAAATACAGAAATAAAGAAATAAAGAAATAAAGAAATAAAGAAATAAAGAAATAGAGAAATAAAGAAATAAAGAAATAAAGAAATAAAGAAATAAAGAAATAAAGAAATAAAGAAATAAAGAAATAAAGAAATAAAGAAATAAAGAAATAAAGAAATAAAGAAATAAAGAAATAAAGAAATAAAGAAATAAAGAAATAAAGAAATAAAGAAATAAAGAAACAAAGAAATAAAGAAATAAAGAAATAAAGAAATAAAGAAATAAAGAAATAAAGAAGTAATGAATAAAGAAATAAAGAAATAGAGAATTACAAAAATAAAATAAATTAAAAATCATTGAAATAAAAAAATAACAAACTAAAAATAAAAAAACAAGTAAATTAGAAAAATTTTAATTGTAATTAAATTTTTAAAAATTTAGCTGTGCTTAACTGAAGAAACAAAAAATGGTATTGCTCTGAATAATATTTCTGTTAAACCATTTTAGTCATAATATTTCTATTACTTTTTGTTGGAAATATTAATTTACAAATTACTGTTTACTAATTGAGTGTGTGTTCAGTTATTATATAAATATTTTGCAATATCATTCGAACTTGTTGTACATTTGCAATATTTAAATACATCAAATATTTTGTTTTGTGGAGAAAACATTTTTTGTCAGCCATGTAACGACTGACTGTGTAAATTTAGTATTTATGGTAAATTATGTGAAAAGAGCTACAAACTTTTTAATGATGGGAAATATTATATATCAAGCAATAAAGGTTATTGTCTAAAATTTTGTGGGATTATTTATCAATATGTTAAAAAATACGTGAAAACTACCAATTGAACACTAACTGGTTATAAATATTTTTATACCCTACACTAAGAGTGAAAGGGTATATTCAGTTTGGTACGCCGTTTGTAACACCCAGAAGGAAGCATCTCCGGTATAGAAAAGTATATATATTCTTGATCAGCATGACCTCCTGAGTCGATTTAGCGATGTCCGTCTGTCCGTCTGTCTGTCCGTCTGTCTGTCTGTCTGTTGAAATCCCTAAGACTTTTAAAATTGAAGAGCTAGATAAATGAAACTTATAACTTACTAATATACCTACGCTGTATGTGCGAAAAAATTGGCGAGATCGGTCCATTGTGACCTATGATCCGACCACTTATGTTCAAATACCTCATATAAAATTTACATATACAGATCAATTTTACTGTATACGTGCTTAGGTAAACTTTTTTGGTCAAATATATATTGACATCATGCTCAAATACATGATAATAATGTTTTCCGGCTTTTGTGGTTCACCAAAAAAGAAATCGAAATTCGGTACACCTACCCATATGTAAATATGGGTATCAAATGAATGGAAATTCTTCAGCGATTGAATGTTTGTAGTTATTTTCAGGATTCGTATACCCTGGTGACCTATATATCACTTTGAATGGTAACCACACATATGTGTAGGGTATTTATAGTCGGCTTAGACCGACTATAATTTTGATAATCCTAACTATCATAATTACACCTACTTTAAAATTTCCCATGTGATCTAACCTTCCCAACTGGTTTTGTATTCTTTACGATACATTTTGTCTGATTCCATAACTTTATTGGTTTAAATTTAATTAAAAATTTAATTTATAATATTACTGAATAATACAAATAATATTTTAATTTTTAAACTTATTTGATCAAAGTTTAGATATATTTTTATATTTATTTGAACAAGACTAAGTTCAAGTTCAAAACTACAGCAATAAGTAACGAAAATGTGTTTTTGTGGAAGTAATGTTTTTGTGGATAGTAATTATTGTATATTTATTTACTGGTAAAACGAATGTAACAATATTTCAAGAATACGAACTAAATATAGAGAAAAATTAAGCCTTTATGTGTACCAAAGACTTGATATTTTGATTGTCGATAAAAAAAACTTTAAAAAACTAGAAAAACTAGGCCAATGAAATTTCTAACTTATATTACTTATAATATCTAATATTTACAAAGAGTAGGATGGGTTCATTCGGAGATGTACACCGAGATGTTTAAATACCTCATACATACATCTGCAGGAGAAATTTACTTTATTCCGGCTTCAATTAACTTTTTTGTTCAATGGATATATTGAATTTATTTTTATATATATAAAAATAATGTTTTTTTTTTGAGAATCGACTAATCTCGAAATAAAAAAAAATGAAATTCGGTACATCTGACCATTGGAACATATGTGTATTCGAATGAAAGGAAATTCTGCAGCAATTGCAAGTTTGTAGTTATTTTCAGAATTTGTAAACCCTGGTGACCTCCGCACTACTTTAAATGGTAAATCATTTGACCAATTATAATTTTAATAATTCTTACTAATATCTTCACAACAACTATTTTAATATCTCAATCTTCCTTACTGGATATACATTTTATTTTATCTTTACTTAATATTTTACTTTACCATCCAATATGGCATTTTCTTGAATAACTTTTTACCTTATTGATAAATATATTAAAATAATGCAGTACACCTACCCACATATCAAATCAACCGAGTGATTGGTACACCATCTCAGAATTTTATGAAATTTAAAATTAAGATATTGGTAAATTTTCAGCTTCCCAGATGGTGTGGTTTCAGTGATTTGTTGATTTAAAATTTGAAAAAACTTTATGTATATTAGGGTGTCACTTATTTGACAATTTTTTCCATTTTTTGTTTTCACACCCCCCTAGGATTGTTATTAGGGACAAAAAATAAGATATGCAATTTTTTTTTGATTTTGAACAACGGAAACACGTGCCGTGCCGCAACTACTTTGAAAATTGTACTGGGAGGTGCATTTGTAAAGGGTTTTTCAATAAGAGTTTTTTTAAACAGGGACGCTACAAAAGTAGAGCGACAGTGACAGCAAACGACGCTATATTTCTTGCCGGTATTTTGACATTTCGCTTCAGTAAAGTTTGCCATTTCATGATGGAAAGATATACGAGCCAACAACGAGTCGAAATTATTAAAATTTACTACCGAAATTCGAATTCGTATATCTTTTCATCATGAAATGGCAAACCTTTCTGAAGAGAAATGTAAAAAGAGCATCAAGAAAATGGCGTTGTTTGCTGTACCTGTCGGTCTACTTTTGTAGCGTCCCTGTTGAAAAACCCTTTACTAGGAGTCGAAATTTAGAATATTTAAAAACAATATTTCGAGTATGCAATCATGTGGAACTGTTTGCGAAAAAAAGTTATGTGTAATCGGATTTTCGATATTTCGATAATTTTTTGAGCTATCGATTGTTTTATACATCAATAAACACATATAAACCAAAAAAAATATTTTTAGTATGCCATACTTTAAAAAGCTGAATTAGTTTCTAATCAATTGGTATACAAATTTTGTCCCAATATTTTGTTTTTATATTTTTAAAAAAATATCCTTTGATTTATATGTATTTACTGCTGTATAAAACAATCGATAACACGGAAAAACAATCCTACGGGGTGAGACATGGGTGTTAAAAAATAAGTAACACCCTAATATATATATAAGACATATCGTCACTATCATGCCAAAGGGGCGAATGTGCAATTTTTGACATTTGCGTTTTTTTACATTTTTGAATGTAGTTTTTTCTCAAGTATACTGTGCTAAAATCGCGTGTCGTTTTGTTGGATATATCTAGCCACAAAAGTCAAAACCAAAGGGGCGAATTTGAAAAATTTTTAAAGCACCTATCGATCTGCATCATTACTTAAAAATATTTTGCCAAACATTTTTTCCTGCAAATAACAAATGGCAAATTAATGTTTGACAAAATATTTTTAATTAATGATGCAGATCGATAGGTGCTTTAAAAACAAACAATAAATGCCTTAACACTACTATTTTATCTCGTACCAATAAATAGTTATGGCGAAAAAGGAAAGATTCGCCCTTTTGGCATGACAAGATTTTCAATTTTTCCAATTTCTTCGTTTTTTTGCTATAGCTTTTTATTCGTGCAAGATGAAATAGTAGTTTAAAAGTATTAGTTGTCTGTTTTTAAAGCACCTATCGATTGGCATCATTATTTAAATTTGCCAAAAAAAAATGTTCCTTCAAATAACAAATGGCAAATTAATGTTTGGCAAAATATTTTTAAATAATGATGCCAATAGATAGGTGCTTTAAAAACAAACAATTAATTCCTTTACATCACTATTTTATTTTGAGCTAATAAAAAGTTATAGCATAAAAAACAAAAATATTTGCGTTTTGGTCAGGATATAGCCTCACAAAATTCGTATTTATAATTCAGTAAATTGTCCGAATCCAAAGATATTTTATATACGTGATAACAATTCATGAATAAACCAAAATAAGAAAAAAAAATTGAAAAAGAACTAAAATTTTCTAATTTTTAAAGCACTTCAAACTTTAAAATTTGATTTCCCAACATTTTTAAAAATGCACATTCGCCCCTTTGGCATGGCAGTGACGATATGTACAAATGCATTTGAAACCAAACATATACTATCGCCAAATCTATGCTTGAAAATCAAATAAATGTGTTGCTCACAACAATAAAGCACCAAGTACTGACAAAAGAAATCCAAGCAAAACTGTAGTGACGAGGTCTATAATGATGTGCAGTAAAAAATTCAAATACTGAAATGAACTGCTTATGACACCGATTACCTAGTGCTTTTTACATTTTTTTTTATTAATTCTTACTCTAAAGAATTTTCATTAATATTGAAATGTAGAAAAAAAAACAAAGTTATAAGAAAATTATATAAAATTTTGTATTATGCTTTTTATTTATCGAACAAAATTTTGTTCATTATATTATTTTTTCAAACAATTTTTTTTTGTTGGATATATTGCTTTTCAATCAATGAATTGTTTTTGTCGTACACCATTTTTTTAATATTGTTTGTTGTATTTTTTATAAACACATTATAACCGACAACAAAAATACTGCCGAACGCCGAGCGACAGATTTGTTGTTGTTTTCAATGTTAGTCTTCACTCGCTGCACCCACTGTATTCGTTGCATGTTCAGCGACAGTATTGTCGTTTGGTTTGTTTTTGAAAACATTGAATGTTATGAATGTCTTGATGTTTTGACAGTACTTAACACCAATGTAACAAATACTGCAGTGAAGCGAAGTCGCCCAGAGACACTACATCATAATACTGTCGACTGTCATTGCAAAATGCATTCAAAACTGTAGAGTGCAGTAGTACATATTTTGCAGAGGGAACTTCAAATACATTTGAGCAGATATCTAATTTATATCACTAAAGTGGTGTCAATCAATTCACAGTAACTTAAGCTGATAAGAAAAGCTAATAAAAAAAAAGAAAAAATATAAAAAAAAACATTTTGCATACAAAATTTTCAACATTTCACAAAATTGTT
The DNA here is from genome assembly GCA_951804985.1 of Dryomyza anilis. NCBI lineage: Eukaryota > Metazoa > Arthropoda > Insecta > Diptera > Dryomyzidae > Dryomyza > Dryomyza anilis. Next base: position 93,206,068 of record OX638131.1, on the reverse strand, counting down.
ATACATAACTTCTGAACTCGTTAAACTACCACTCTAACTAAAATTTTAAGTAATAGATGATATGTCAACCTTCAAAGTATATTCATTTAAAAAATTTAAAAAGTTTGTTTTTTAAATATGTTCTTTTGAAATATAATATAATAATATAATAGTTTGGCACTACAGTCCTATAAGAACTTAGGCCGAGCTCTCTCACCACTTTAAGCTGTGCGTGTTATATTTTTACTCAAAGTGGTGGGACCTACAGTTTATTGCCGAATCCGAACGGCGGGTGAGAGCTTTTCATAGGCAATGTTTTACTCTCGTAGGTTTGCCATTTACTGCCGAGAGGTAGCGCGGTATAGAAAAATGTTTATATGAAAAGATGTTGTTAGCCCCAGTCCAGGCTTGAACCGGGGACCTTTCAACTTGCAGTCCAACGCACTAACCACTGAGCTACCGCGGCTACTCTTTTGAAATATACTTTGTTTAAAACTGACCACCATTAAAGAAGCATGGCTAGAATATTGTAAAAACATCTTTTTGGAAATATTTTTATCTTCAAAATGAGACCTTTGTGTTTTATTTTGGTTCGATATAGCTTAAGTTACGTTCAATTGATTGACACTACTTTTGTGATATTTATACAGTTCTTTTTACATTAAAAATCATCAAAATTCTGAAACCTGAAGGCCAAAATATAAATATTTTCGCTTGATTTGATATGGAATGACTCGTACTTAAAATTCTTTCATGATTATGTCAAGATGTCAATTATTTTTAGGATTAATAAACACTAGTGATCACTGGACTACTTTAAATGGTATGGACCACTTTAAATGGTATCACATATTATTACATTTGAGTAGGGAGATAATTGGATGGCTATAAATTTTACAATTTTTAAAACTTTTATAACACCTGCTATTAAAAAATACCTAATTCAAAATTTCCCATATGACCTAACCCTTCTCACAATTTTTTTGTTGCCTTACTTATGATTATGCTTTTGTATGTCAAAAAATATATTTAAATACTTTAAAAGCCATACTTAAAATACAAAAACCATTAACTAATCCCAACAATAATACAATTCATAGTCATTTATTTGGCAGAAGATGTGAAAAACAGCTTATACCAAATTATGGCCTCAAATAAATGCCATACATTTTAATTAAGTCATGCCCAAAAATATGCAACATTTATGCAAAATTATTGTTTTATTATTATTATCAGCACCTAAATGTAGACATGTGTTTGCAGCTGGTTTATAGTAGTTCCATCTAAGAAATACTGCTGTAGTACTTGTCGTCGTTGTTGTTTTTGCTATATGTGCAGAAGTCTATTAGGCTGTGTATGTGTGTTGATCAAGAGTATCTGTGTTCCTAAGACTGCGTGTGTGTTTGTGAAGATTGTTTGTTGCTTCGTGCGTTGGAGTAAATAATTGACAACATCTGCTAAATGTGTTAGTTTTTGGTTTATTAAATTAAGATTTCATACAGAACATGTGCTCGAAAGGCAAATTGCCCCTCAAGTTGTTCCTGCAGGCGCACTTCTAAATCCTAGCGCTGTAGTGTCGCAGAAGGGGTGAAGCGGAGGGATAAAATTTGCAACCTGATGGAAGGTACTTCAGACGGCTGCCTTCGATATGTTGTCGTTCAAAGCTCATTAAATTTACTTACGACGCGTCGTCTTAAATGACAATTGTACGCAGCAATTGGAACATTTGCAACAATTGCTGTTGCTTCTGTTGTGCCCATTGTTGTTGTTATAATTGTTGTTATAATTGCAGTTGCTTTGTTGTTTGAGCCGCTTTGTTCATTAATACAATTGTAATTTAACTCTAAGAAAACGCGAGCAGTGTTTAAGAAATGCGGTATAAAATTAGATTTTACTAAATATTTATTAAGGAAATTAAATATTATAAAATATAAAACTATAATTGAAAATTAAATAACAAAAAACCCAAGTTTAAAATATTTATATAAAAAAGTAAATGGAATTAAAAAGCAGCAAGAAAGGTACAGAATTTTGTACTAGGAACAATTTATTTTGTAGGTGAAATGATAACCTCAAGAATGGTAACAGTTGTAGTCAATTCATGAATATAAAAAGATCAAAACAAAGGAAAACAAAAAAAAAAAACAAACAGAAGCAAAAAACCAGTTGGGAAGGTTAGATCACATGGGAAATTTTAAAGTAGGTGTAATTATGATAGTTAGGATTATCAAAATTATAGTCGGTCTAGGCCGACTTAAATACCCTACACATATGTGTGGTTACCATTCAAAGTGATATATAGGTCACCAGGGTATACGAATCCTGAAAATAACTACAAACATTCAATCGCTGAAGAATTTCCATTCATTTGATACCCATAGTTACAAATGGGTAGGTGTACCGAATTTCGATTTTTTTTTGTGAACCACAAGTCTTTTCGCCGGAAAACATTATTATCATGTATTTGAGCATGATATCAATACATATTTGACCAAAAAAGTTTACCTAAGCACGTATACATAAAAATTGATCTTTATATGTACATTTTATATGAGGTATTTGAACATAAGTGGTCGGATCATAGGTCACAATGGACCGATCTCGCCAATTTTTTCGCACATACAGCGTAGGTATATTAGTAATCTAAGTTATAAGTTTCATTTATTTAGCTCTTCAATTTTAAAAGTAGTAGGGATTTCAACATACAGACAGACAGACAGACGGACAGACAGACAGACAGACAGACAGACAGACAGACAGACAGACAGACAGACAGACAGGCAGACAGACGGACATTGCTAAATCTCAGGAGGTCATGCTGATCAAGAATACTTTTCCATACCGGAGATGCTTCCTTCTGGGTGTTACAAACGGCGTACCAAACTGAATATACCCTTTCACTCTTAGTGTAGGGTATAATGAAAATAAATAAAACCAGTTGTTATGGTTAGATCACATGGAAAATTTTATAGTAGGGACATTTTATAGTAGGTGTTATTATGCTAGTTAGGATTATCAAAATTATAGTCGCATAATAGAGTAAAAAACAAAGAAAAAGATAATAAAACAATAAAAAAATTGAAAAAATATAAGAAAAATAGAATGTTATATAAATTAAACTAAAAAATTAAAACAAATAAAAAATTATGAACAATAAAAAAATGAAAATAAAAATTTAAATTTTAAATATAAAATTATTAATTTCAAAATTTATAACATAGCTACAATAAAGCAATACAATAAATAAAACGATATAGATTAGGAATATAAATAAAATACAAAATAACATTAAAATGAAAAGGAAAATAATTTAAAAAATTAAGAAGATAAAATATAAATAAAATATTAAATATTTATAGAACATAAAAATTAAAACAAAATATAAAAAAACTAGGAAATACACAGGAAAAACAGAGTATAAGAAAAATAAGATAAAAATAGAATAAATAAAATAATACTAAAAAAAATACAATAAAAAAAAAAAACAAAAGACGAACACAAAATCAAAAATAAGAAAAAACTAAAACAGAAGAAAAAACAAAAACAAGAAAAAAAACTAAAACAAAAGAAAAAAACAAAAAAAGCAACATTAAAATCAAAAACATCAGCATAGTCTAAAACACAAAAAAAAAACATACAAACCTTAGCAAAAAAAAGTAACAACACATAAGTCAAAACACAAAACAAAAAAAGCACACAATCAAAATCAGAAAATCAACCACAAAACATATAAACGAAAAAGAGAAAAAAACAGAAGCAAAAATTAAAACTTAGACCAGAGAGTATATATTTGATATAGAGTATCCATGCAGGTGGTTTTGCTGCCACTTTTGTCAAATAAATTCAAACATTGGTTATGTGGAAATTGAAACGAAAATGTTGTCAACAGACACATTTTCAAATCAATATTCTGATGTTTTCTGGCACATTTTTGGCCAGACAAATCATTGAAATTTATACTGCGTTGCATTGCAATATATCTTGGTAAGTTTGGTCGCAAATTATCCGCGGACAGATCCAGTTTTGTTCACTGTTTTCCTCTGTTAATTGCAATCTGTAAAATTCCACTTCCACATAACCAATGTTTTCGGCAGCGACGCCAGCAAACTCGGAAGGAATCTCTATTAAAAATCTATACTCTCTGCTTAGACATAAAATGAAGAGAAAAATAAAACGACAAACTCAAAAATAATATCAAAAGAAACAAAAAACCAAAGATACAAAAACACGAAATCAAAGGACAAACAAAATAAAAAAAAAATCAAAAAAATAAACACAAAAAATATTAAGTAAAACAGGCTTTATTTCGATTATAAACATCATTCATTTAAGTATTTTTATTTCTATAATTCACATAATATTTTTTATTGCAGTTTTCTTTTATTTAGTACATAAAATGAAAATATATGATTTAGGAAAAATATTACAGAAAAACCCCAATGTCTCAGACCGGGTACAAAATACTAGTTAAATCATAAAACTAAAACATAATCAAGATAACACAAAGCAAACACAAATTACTTTGAAATTTTACCTAAATACATCTTTTACTTTTAACACTTTTAATAATAAAATTAACACATTTTTACTCATTTGTAAAATCATAAAAACTGTATTCGAAACTGCTTCCTCCCACTTTCCACATAAAAGCATCATTTAATGAGTTCTTCTATGCCATAACACACAAGCCTGACTTGGTGAGTGTGAATGAGTGAATGTGTAAGTGTCTGTGTGTGTGTGGGTTTGACTAGCACTGTGATCGCTGCACTGCAACCGGAAGTGAACTCGCTCTTTCACAGTTGCCGGATATGAGAAACGACGCTCAATAAAACGCGATAAAACGTGGCAAATTTATTATGAAATGAATGCCAAATGCATTATTATGATGCTGTGGTGTCACAGTTACAAGTATTGACAAAGATTTTATATGCTTTTGTAGGCTATTAAAAGAGATTTACCCAACATTTAAATTGTTGAAAATATTAAAATTATAGTTTACGTTGTTAATAAAGAAATGCTATAATTTATTATTTGTTTTTAATTATTTTATGTCACTTTACTTTTTATACTTTATTTTGCTTTACTTTACTTTACTTTACTTTACTTTACTTTACTTTACTTTACTTTACTTTACTTTACTTTACTTTACTTTACTTTACTTTACTTTACTCTACTCTACTCTACTCTACTCTACTCTACTCTACTCTACTCTACTCTACTCTACTCTACTCTACTCTACTCTACTCTACTCTACTCTACTTTAATTTACTTTTTTTTTTTTTTCTTTTCTTTTCTTTTATTTTCTTTTCTTTTCTTTTCTTTTCTTTTCTTTAATTTTATTTTCTTTACTTTAATTTACTTTACTTTACTTTTCTTTCCTTTACTTTACTTTAATTTACTTTACTTTACTTTACTTTATTTTACTTTACTTTACTTTACTTTACTTTACTTTACTTTACTTTACTTTACTTTACTTTACTTTACTTTACTTTACTTTACTTTACTTTACTTTACTTTACTTTACTTTACTTTACTTTACTTTACTTTACTTTACTTTACTTTACTTTACTTTACTTTACTTTACTTTACTTTACTTTACTTTACTTTACTTTACTTTACTTTACTTCACTTTACTTTATTTGACTTTACGTTACTTTACTTTACTTTAGTTTACTTTACGTTACGTTACGTTACGTTACGTTACTTTACTTTACTTTAGTTTACTTTACGTTACGTTACGTTACTTTACTCTACTTTACTTTACTTTACTTTACTTTACTTTACTTTACTTTACTTTACTCTACTTTACTTTACTTTACTTTACTTTACTTTACTTTACTTTACTTTACTTTACTTTACTTTACTTTACTTTACTTTACTTTACTTTACTTGACTTGACTTTACGTGACTTTACTTTATTTTACTTTATTTTACTTTACTGTACTTTACTTTACTTTACTTTACTTTACCTTACCTTACCTTACTTTACTTTACTTTACTTTACTTTACTTTACTTGACTTTACTTTACTTTCGTTTACTTTACTTAACTTAACTTTACTTTACTTTACTTTACTTTATTTTATTTTACTTTATTTGACTTTACTCTACTGTACTTTACTTTACTTTACTTTACTTGACTTGACTTTACTTTACTTTACTTTACTTTACTTTACTTTACTTTACTTTACTTTACTTTACTTTACTTTACTTTACTTTACTTTACTTTACTTTACTTTACTTTACTTTACTTTACTTGACTTTACTTGACTTTACTTGACTTTACTTTACTTCACTTTACTTTATTTTACTTTACTTTACTTTACTTTACTTTACTTTGACTTTACGTTACTTTACTTTACTTTACTTTACTTTACTTTACTTTACTTTACTTTACTTTACTTTACTTTACTTTACTTTACTTTACTTTACTTTGACTTTACGTTACTTTACTTTACTTTACTTGACTGTACTTTACTTTACTTTATTTTATTTTATTTTACTTTACTTTACTTTACTTTACTTTACTTTACTTTACTTTACTTTACTTTACTTTACTTTACTTGACTTTACTTGACTTGACTTGACTTGACTTGACTTTACTTGACTTTACCTTACTTTACTTGACTTTACTTTACTTAAATTTGACTTTACTTTACTTTACTTTACTTTACTTTACTTTACTTTACTTTACTTTACTTTACTTTACTTTACTTTACTTTACTTTACTTTACTTTACTATACTTGACTTTACTTTAGTATATTTTGATTGTTTTTATTTAACTTTTCAGTTGAAAGAGCTTAAAAAGCATTAAACTCAGTTCATACAAAATATCAGCAATAAATTCCTCATAAGACAATTGCATGTCCTTGAAGTACTTTGTCTCAGAGGCTAAGATAAAAAGTTTTCACATTCGATTTACGTTCAATGCAAACAACTTTTATTGCAAACATTTATAAAATTAGCTTCACCTTCTTTTACTTTGCAATAAACACCCACACACACACACATACAGAGAAGCTATCATTAAAACACTTTAACCCTGTAAAATATCCTTACGATGTCCTGCCAGTATTACCAACAACTGACAACCACCCACAGCCAATTGTTTCAAATGTTTTGTATTTTTGTTTGTGGAAATTTCTTCAAACTTTTCACATACAATGTGCTTAAAACTATTTATCCAAGGACACAAATACGGATAGAAAGAGACAGGGATACCAACAAAGAAATGCAGACACTAAGAGGCACAGACAGACAGACACATATACATACACAGACAAACAAACGCACATGAACAAACACATAGACATCTTAAGCAGCTTGACTAACTACAGTAAGTGATACATGGTAAGAATTTTAAAATACTATATTGCATATTTGATGATTAAAATGAAAATGAATTTAGAAAAGTTAATTCAAGAAATAAATCTCTTAATGTTTTGAAATAATATTCATTTGCAACAAACAAAAGTACAAGGTATACGTTTTGGGATGTTTTATTTGAGTGGTTTAAACGATTTATTATGAAAAGTCAAACATTTGAACCGATATAATGTTGGATTTAATAGTATCTAAAATCTGTGATGTATGAAATCCGGTTTGACAAAATGTTACCACACCCAAAATCGATAGCCGAGTTCCAATGATATTCTAAATTGTAATCTTTATACAAAAAAAAAACGAATTCCAATGATATTCAAAATCGATAAAGTTTTATATTGAAATATTTTATTTACTTTGTTTTTTTGGCAAGTCGGTACCACCGACAAAATTTCTGGCGCGATCAAAATAGTTTAGAAAGAATTTTATATGTTATATAAAATATGTTAAAACAGACAAAGGCGAAGTTTGTATCAAAAGCGATATTTTTTTTTCTTACCGTTCACAATATCAATAATCTGCAACAGTTTATAAAACAATTTATAATAGATGCCTGTTTTCTGGCCGTTCCCAAAATAACTTAGGAATCTGTTTTTTAAATTACATCTGCCATACTCTTCCCACAAACATCCAGTTATCTGTGTGAATATTGGAAATATTCGTGAAGAATATTAGAAATTTTGTCTCAGGTCTATACAACCTTTTTGGCAGGATGAAGGCAGCTTAAAACTATATTTTCGAAAGATTTTACGCAAAACTCCGCATTGTTTGTTTCAAAAGCTGCCGGGAATCTGATTTAAAATTTAATAAAAATTATTTATTTGCCATACTCCTCCCACAGACTTCCAATAATCAGCCCAATTCTAAATAAATACTCCCATAAATATTTGGGAGAAAAATATTAAGCTTTTTTTCTCCCAAACATTTCCTCCCAAATATTTATTGGATTTATTTATTAAGAATATAGGTTAAATATCTAACCTGGAGAAACAGACAATTTCAATTGCAAAAATGGCTTGGGAAAGAATTGTCTTGGGATTGTTTTTTTAAATAATCAAATTTCTTCATGTGTAAGCCATGCAGTAATAGCTGAATACCGGAAGCGCCGACACCCGTCTTAGTTAGAAACGCGATAGAGTGAGACAATAGCATGTGCAACGCAATGCGATGCGTTGCGCTGCCATTTGCAATAAATTCGAACGTCATAGTTGAATGCGATTTCCGGCAAAAGGCACACTAACACTATGGCAATAGCAGTAGCAGCAGCCGCATCCTTTTGCCAAGGAGCAACTTTAAAAGTTTTGACCTCTTAAATTCATACTTTACACTCAAATTGTGTGGTAGCATATAGTATAAAATAATAGGCGAAATCTATGCAGTCTGTCGGATGTTGACTGTGTGTTCAGAATAATAGGAATAATATTTCAAAAATATCAAATGCCTTCTCGAAAACTTTGTGCCGCCACAAAGTACAAATTAAACTATGACATGAGGTATTGTTTGCCACATGCAAACAGTAGCCGAATGTAATTGTCTCCTCTTGGATGCCTGACTAAATTATCAAAAGTATATTTGAAGTTTTTTCTTATTTTTTTATATTTTTTCCACATTTATGTTTTATGGTGTAATACAATTTTTTCATTTGATTCTTTGTTTGAGAATTTAACTTTTGTTAGGTAAAACATTCTACCCGTATCTTTGCCACAATCTAAGGCTAAATATCCTTCTTCGAAAAGACATGTGTTACATTCCTGCCAATTGATTTCTTACGGCAAGTAGTTTCAACTTATTTAATTACTTTTATTTAAGCGTTTTTTGTTGAAAGACGCCTATCATTCCACGCCAAACCGGGCACTTTTCAAATTTACTATTTTTGATTTTGTTGAAACTTCGCACTCATGTGCTATGTCGAAAAATATTTTACACGTGTTTCATGTTTTATAAAAAAAAAATAAAAAAAATCTGGCACCTCTACCCCTTAATAAATTGAAAAATATCGTCGACATTTAACATTTTGCATTTAGTTAAACTACTGTAGAACGTGAATGATCCCAATAAACATTTTTATAAGCGAATAGTAAAAATGTTTGGAAATTAACTTACTAATAAATAGATTTCGACAACATTTTGAGAATATTTATATAACATTTACGTATCTTTATTTTCACAAATGTATTTACAAATATCGAAATATTTGTGAAACTATTATAAGAAAATGTTTTGAAATAAATGTTATTTTTATACAGTATTTTTAGAATGCTGATAAATGACATACTTATTTTTATTTTCACACGTTTTTATTGGATGTCGGTTTAAGTTCTGAATTTGTTGAATAAATTGTTTTGAAATTAACGTACTTCCAAATATTTTTCATTGCATTTTGATTATACTTGAAAAATCCTCACGTATTTCTCTTTTAGTAAATGTATTTATAAATTGAGATAAATTTTGTACTATAGCAAGGTTATATTATTTTAAATTTACATAAATGTTATTTCCGTAGCATGCGTATTTCCAAGCATAAATGTTTATTGGGATATGTTTAATATTGAACAATTTGGTTTCAATGACATCAATGACAAAGTAAAATTTTGTATTATTATTTTTGTAAATTTTAACTTTACGTACCTTTTAAAATAGGAAGAAATCGTTGGATTCAAAGATGTGATATACCATTAGAAAGGTAATTTAATTTTCTAAAACAAAACTAAAAATTGTTATTTATCAACAGATTATAGATATAACAAATAAGTTGACTAAATTGTGTCAGTAATATGCATCTCTTAAACACCCTGTATCTTAAACTGGGTGCAGAATTAGCCTTTTTTTTATTTAACAATTTCTTTTTTTTTTTTGAGTCATAGAATGACCCTCTGAATTATTGACATCGATGAACCAAACACCCTGTATAAGAGCGCTGGATCTTACGTAGCTATGTTGTTTTGCATTTTTTTTTTAAAGATTTGAAAGGTTATTAGTAAATCTCTTTAATAGCTTACCCGAAATACGGATTATCGTGAAGTGTAGAAGTTAATAGAAATTTCTAGAATCCTGAGCTGCAGTATATAAGCGCACTGCATGTGATGTAACGATTCAGTAGTGATTTCAATGTGAACTAGAGCACACGTACATTGTGAATCTAAATTGAAGAATTTTTAGATTTGTGATTGTTATATAAATTAATATTTAATAAAAGTTAAAAACTAAACGTAAATATGTTATTCGTAGACAATCCAGAGATACTAACTTGTAAAATAGTTTCTTAGGACAACATTTTCGTTACAGCTCATCAAACTAAACGATATCTTAACGATTTTATAGGCAAATTATTATATTCGATCTTCTATAAATGACACAAAAATGAAACGATTTTTGATATAAACAAACCTGTCTAGAATTATATTGCTGTTTTTGTCGTTATAGTTATCGAGTAGATATCGGAGGACTTTCGATTTTCGATAAACAAATTTAATTTATTCAATAAATTTGTGATTTTTTTGACTAAAACTCAGAAGATTACAAAATATAGTTTCAAAACATTTTAAGTAAATAGCATTAATTCGTGGATACTTTATATTTTATATTATGAGCAAAATAAAATATAAGTAAAATTAAATATTAGTAAAATAGCATACATAAGAAAATCAAAAACATCTTATCAAATATTTGAGTTAATATTTTCAGTCAAGAACGACAAATAAACATTTTTCTTATGCTAAAACTACACGGATAGAAAAGATTTGTTTGAATATGTTTGAATGTAATTAAAAAGTAATACGAAATTACCATACTTGTTGTAGGAATGAAGTGTAATTAAATTATAATCGAAATTGAATTTATTTTTGCTCACGTGTAAACATTATTATATTGTCCAGCAGAATCTGTCAAATTTACCATAAATATGTTACAATACCAACTTAAAATTTTAATTGCATTTGAATAAACTATTTCTTGGCAATTTACTTGGTTAAAACTATGTTTCGAAACACAGAAAATGCTAATCAAATCTAAATACAACGTTTGTTCGCAATGCTCGTCTTAATTCGATAATTTATCGACTGTCGAAGTTGGCAACGTTGTGCAGCATTTTCTATCTACGCCATCTTTTGCCATCGTTTAAACATATTGATGTTTAAAACAAACAAAAAATAAAATGGATTTAAATTTTCTTGCAACATTCTTCTTGTATACGAAGTTGGCACTCGTTGAGCAGAATTTTCTACCTACGTCTCGTTTGTCGTCGTTTGAAGTATGTATAGGGTCATTTTAAACATACTCATGTTTGAAAACAAACAAAAAATGAATTCTTGTATATAAAGTTGACACTTGTTGATCGGCATTTTCTGCGTACGTGTCATTTGTTGTTTGTTAAGAAAACGTGTTCGCGTCGGTCATAATTTTGTTATTTGTAAATTAAATAAATATATAAATTGTGTTATAAAAAGTACAAATAGTAACAAAGTGCAATATATAGTTTCTGAAACTAATGTGAAAAAACCACAAATAAAAATCTGTGTTTCGATTTTCAAACAGAATGTTCTTTTACAAAAGCCTCCGTGACTTCCTTGCATACGCTATGTGCTGTACTGAGACCAACTGTAACTGTACCAAATATAAAGCGAGCCTGGATCGTATGGTTTAGCGTCTGCAGGTGCAATTGTGCATTCATTGATGCTGTCACTTGTACTTGCAGTTTTAAACCAATTATTTATTTATGCATTTAAAAATTCGTATAGGAATTCTATTATTATAATTTTCCACTTCCATTTAATGATTTTTAATAAAAATAAATAAAAAAAAACAACATTTTATTTTTATTTTATTTTCAGGTTTTTTTTCCAAAAATATTTTAATATGTTTCTCTGCAAACATACTACTTTTTGAACTGAAACAACTGATATGTTTCACTGGAAACATATTTATATTCAGGTCGTTCAAAATCATGTTTTATTTTGAACATATTTATGTTTCGGTTCAAATATTTTTTTTATTTGGATGTAGTAAATAATATGTTTCTATTAGAACATATACCATTTAAAGGGGCAACATCAAAATGTTTCCGTGATATCATAATGTAAATCAGAGCTCATTACAACACTGTTCAAGTCTCAAGACAACCCTGTTTACAAATGCTTTATCAGGCAATTATATATTATGTTTACATAAAATTCCAAACATATATGCTAATGCCTGCAAAATTATGTTTGGGAGAGCCCTTTTTAGTGCAGCGTGTGGGAATTAAATTTTATTTACATAGACGGAAGAGCAAACGAAAACGATAATAAGTCTATTACGTATTGGTAAAAATATTGGAAAAAAGAATTCAAATTCACACGATATCGGACACATTATTGTTGCAATATCGACCGGCAAATTGTACGTACATAGGTAGATATCTATGCGTGCTGTCGATGATTTATCGGCACGAGATATTTCATACAATTGAATCGATATCGAAAAGAAAAATAATCAAAGTTTGAGATTGCTCCGAAAAATATTGCGATTTGGATCCGATAAAAATTTAAGTGTCTTGTCCAAAAACAAAAAAAAAATAGAATCGATAAAGTAATGATGAACTCTTATATCGAAGTTATTTGAGAAACCATTGAGGCATCGGAGGTCTCCGAGACATCGAAAAATAATAAATAATATATTAACTTAGAAAATATGATTAAGGTAAAATATTTATTGCATGATTAGTTTACAATAAACTAATTAACATGTCCATTTTTTAATGTTCGACCTTGGTACTCTCTATGCTGCGACTATCAGCAATCGTAAATCTATGTCTTCATCCAATTATTGTTATTTGAAGTAGAGATGGGCGCGTGCCGTAATTTTTTTGTGTCACGCCCGAAAATCTGTGTTCGTATGTTCAGGTATTGTTGGCGTATCTGTGCCTCCAAAATCAGACTAAATATTTTTTACTTCTACTCCAATTTACAAAACCTTTTACCTCCAGCTTCAGAAAATAAAAAATCATGGTATTTTAATCTTGTCTTAAACATCTCATATTTGAGTTTTACTTATGGATTTATAAAAATAAACAGTACTAAACTTAATTTTTGTATTATCTAATATATTATTTTTTACTTTTTTTTGAGTTTTTCCGTGCTTTTTCGTTTCTTTGTATACCCTATATTTTATCGTGCTTCTTGTACGTGCCTGTCAATTTAGACGTCGGACTCGTGCTCATGCGTATCTCCTTTCGGAATAACCTGTGCCACCAAAACCAGTCACGGACTCATCTCTAATTTGAAGGTTTTCAATCTCATCTAATATACTAAAATCTATGTGGTGGCACCTATGTTTTACTCTTATAAGTTGACTGCCGAGAGTTACCACTGTACATAGAAAAAAAAAAATTTTTATGAAAAGATGGTTCAAATCGAGGCTGGGACCGGATTTGAAACTGTGCTACGACGCTATATATGAACATATCAATCAGTTTTAAATGGAAATCGGTTTCGGTTAAGTTTTCAATCTCAACGTAAAATTTTAAAATACTTTATCTGTTCACTTTATAAAAAATCGAATGTTTGTTATTTTAAAAAATTTTATTTGTTCAATATCGAAGCATGAAATTGGGCGCACACTAATGCGCTTTTTAATCGCTTAAATTTTGCCAAACTATGGAAAGTGAAATAGCGGAAAATGAGGAAGCAGCAGAAGCGCCAGCACCAATGGCAGAAACTTTTTCACAAACGACAACGTCCAAATATTGTTGCAATTGAATTGGAAAAGTGAGGCGTAAAACTTTTCACATCAACTTTGTCGAGCTGCAGTAGCAGCAAAAGTATTGTCTCTGATGCAAGCAAAAATGGGCGGAGAATCAAAACACCTTAAAATAGTGGGTGGGGAATCAAGCCTTTAAATAGTGCTGCGCTCCTGTTGACGACGGTTGAAGGTGGTCGAAGCATTTGCCAATTTCGATGTAGGTTGAGGAAAAGTTAGAGAGTTTTGACTAGTGGTACGTAAAACGGAAGTATTTGGGCTATAGGTGATTTTATGGCTTGGTGGTTCTTTTGTGGTCTGATGCCAGGATACTATTATTATTATTTGTCATAATTTATGTCAGCGCTTTGTAATTGAGCAGGCGGTGCGTTATAAACCAAAATTTTGTTCGGAGAAACTAAAGAGTTATGAGGAACTATGGGTGGCACCAAACATAGACTGAAACGTTTGTTGTATGTGGCTAAAGAATAACTGTAGAATAATTTAATAGTTCAAAGTAAATTGGAGTTATACTGCAATTTTAGAGGTAAATGCATCGAGTATTATGATAACGTAAACCATTTCAAATTATTGATAAATTTACAATTTCAAAGGAAATACAAAACTTTCAAGTGCAAATATTTGCGCGCGTGAAATCAATCAGAATTTCACGACAAGAAAACGAAAACAATTTCGGGAAATAATTCAAAAGTCAGTTTGTACGGGGAAAGAGGTAAGTAATGGGAATGGGAAGTCAAAGCAGAAACGTTGTAGTTCAAATGTTGTATCAAATGTAGCCACCACTATTTGGCAACAAGTCGTCGAGTGTTGCCAAAAACTTGAGTAGAACTCAAAACCATTATTGGATTTAAATCAATAAAGTATACCCAGTGCAACAACTACAACTTGAAAATTTACAATAAAAACGTAGAGGGCAACAAAACCAAAGTGAAGACGTTAAGAAAATGTATCTTTAGTATGGTGTTGTTTAGACAACAACACAAATAAACATATAAACAAAAAACAAATATAGTTACAGAGATACAAATACAGATACTGGAAGCAGATACAACCCATTCAATGCAATAAACAAATACAAATGCACTCAGCTATATAGAGCAAGACAAAAAAAAAAAAACAATCATTTGAAATACCTGCACACTTTCAATAGCAAGTATCAAACCATGGATCAATTGAAATCTAAGAATCCAGCAGGCACTTCTTTGTATTTCTTAGTGAGTGTGGTGTATAGTGCTTCCCAGGGAAGTTCCTAAAATGCCACAGGGTGTAGGTGTGATTTAAGCATTCGCTTTTCCATATCCAATGTAATGAAAATAGTTTCACCAACACGTTTGATGGTTTTATTGCAACAACTCAATGCAAAAGTGAGACTATTTCGTGGAAGGCTTAACTTCAGCGCATCCTTTGAGATGTAGCTGTCAAAGTCGACTGGGCGTAGTTGAGAAACAGAGGTTGCCAAAGAATATGAAATTGACATAAAGTTATTCTTAGACTGGGACGTACTACATAATACTACAAATAGATAGAATACCAAAATGAGTTATTAAACTGTAACTGATTTCGGGAAATATGAATGTTAAATATGAATTTTTATTGGGAAAGAGCAGATTGTTTTGTTAGTTAAAATATTTATTTGATTAATATGAATAACACGGTACTAAATATAAAGGTACGAGCATATATTCTTGATCAGCATGACCTCCTGAGTCGATTTAGAGATGTCCGTCTGTCTGTCCGTCGGTCCATTGTGACCTATGATTCGACCACTTATGTTCAAATACCTCATATAAAATGTACATATAAAGATCAATTTTTATGTATACGTGCTTAGGTAAACTTTTTTTGGTCAAATATATATTGATATCATGCTCAAATACATTATAATAATGTTTCCCGGCAAAAAGACTTGTGGTTCACAAAAAAAAAAAAATAGAAATTCGGTACACCTACCCATTTGTAAATATGGGTATCAAATGAATGGAAATTCTGCAGCGATTGAATGTTTGTAGTTATTTGCAGGATTCGTATACCCTGGTTACCTATATATCACTTTGAATGGTAACCACACATATGTGTAGGGTATTTATTGTCGGCTTAGACCGACTATAATTTTGATAAACCTAACTATCATAATTACGCCTATTTTAAAATTTCCCATGTGATCTAACCTTCCCAACTGGTTTTTTTTTTACAAATTAACCAACTCTCAGGGGATGCCCCCTATTCGTGCAATGTACAGTGTTGATCGTAAGAAAGGATTATAGGTTAAAGGGAGAAGGAAAGATGGAGTAGTGTCGGTGGATGTTTGCTTAAAATTTCCCAATATTAAAAATGTCGGGAAAAACAGACGCAGGGAGATTGTTCCACAATCGTATCGTGCGACTGAAGAACTAATTATCTCTGTAATGCGTGGTTCTGTTCAGAACCGAGTGGACTACGAAGGGGTGGGCTTGCTTCGACGCCCGAGTAGAACGAGAGAATACACGACCTGGTGGAATCAGGCCATGTGTTTTCCTCGAACACTTACCATTGTAATACCTATAAAACAGGCTTACACACCCTACGGTCCTTCGGTGCTCAAGAGAACCAATAGAGGATGAAATATTTTCATCCCCTATTAAATATATTGCACGTTGTTGTTCCTTGGAGTTCATGGATCGTCCATGAACTCCAAGGAAGATTTTGAAGCCTCTGCCCATATGTGCGAATTGTATTCCATCTTAGGCCGAATATAGGTGGTGTAGACAATACGCAAGTCAGCGGGAGTGAAGTATGTCTTACATCGTTTCAAAAAACCGAGGCACTTGACCGCTTCTTTCGACACATCAAATATGTGATCATTCCAACGGAGCTCACATTGAATTGAAATACCCAGAACGTCAAGAGCAGCTGACTGCGCAATATCTACAGAGTCCATATTGAGGGGTGGGAGGGGTGAATCCATTCTTTTTTGAGATAACAGACAACATTGGGTCTTGCTAGCATTAAAATCAACTCTATTTGCAAGACCCCACTCAGAGATTGTTCAAAGGCCATTATTGAGTGTATCATTGTGCGCCTTTTACTCTCAATTTCCAAAGAGTTTGGGCGCTTGTTGAACGAATATGAATGACAAATGTTACTGTCATCTGCAAAGGAATAAATTGGGTTCTGGGTCGATGACAGAAGGTCATTGATAAAAACCAGAAATAGGGACGGGGATAGGACGGAACCCTGCGGGACTCCAGAATTGATGGAATGTTGTTCTGAGAAAACACCATCCATCGCAACTCGTATAGAACGACCCTGGAGAAAACTCGATATCCATCGAGCAAAAGAATTACCGACACCATATGCAATAAGTTTTGATACCAGGGCTTCATGCCACACTCGATCAAAAGCCATGGAAATATCAAGACCAACCACCTTACTCTCCCCGAAAAGATGAATACAATTATACCACTTTTCGCTTTCCATTACCTTGGAGCATATTGCAATGGGTCGGTAATTGGCAGGGTTCGTAGCCTCACCCTTTTTCGGAACTGGCTGGACATTGGCAACCTTCCAACAAGATGGAAAAGAATAAGAATAGAATAAGAACAAAAACATTAAAATTAAATAGTTCAGACATTGCTTAAAGTACGTTTTCCACTTTATTCCACTAAGTGTTTCCCACTTTAGCCCAATACCGCAATTTGGCCATAAATTATCACCATTTAAGCAATGTTAAATTATTTACAAATCTAGTTCGTATTTCAAAAGATATAGAATATGCGATCATTTTAAAAATACCTTCCTAATTAAAAACGATAAAATTACACACTTTTTGATAGCAAACCACACCCTAAAAAACTTCAAAAAAATTTTGTTTTACTTGTTTTTCAAAATGTAATAAAATTGTGTTAATTTGATTAAAATCATATGAGGAGAAAGTTAATGTCATATTAAGAAGTGGGAGTGCAAAAACATGTCCAAATTTGCCATTTCCCACATTATGCCATGTTCCACTTTACTCCAGACTGTACCATAAAAAAACCTTTGCTTAGAGAACATTGCTATTATTCAAAAAAAAACGTCTTTGAACACAGAAAATAAGAATCTCCACAATTATATTTGGATATATATGGATATTTTTTTATTTAAAAACTTTTATAAATTCTCATTACAAATTGAGATATTTCCATATGAAATTGAAGCATTTCATATAAAATTTAAAATGGAAAATCTTAATTATATTTAAATAAACACAATTTGAAATGGAAATATCTCAATTTATTTTGGAATTTTCTCAAGAACAAATGAAAAATCTCAAATTAGGAATTTACTCAATTTAAATTGAGAATGATGTAGCCGGAAACAAGTACACAGAAAAAATAATCGACATAAATATAGCAACATATATTAATTGCATGTCATTAATCAATCCAGCAATGAAATTCAGTAATTCAGTGAGCACATTTGCTATTCGTAGTTACTAAAAAATTGCGGTTGGTGTATATGCTATGGGTTGGTGTATATATACAGCACACACACCAACCGAATTCACAAACTACACAGTTTTATAGACACTACAGTTTTACAGATTCTTCACAGTTTTAAAGCAACTACAACTTTGCAGCCGATATTACTTTACATTCGTTTGATGGACGCGTGCTTGCCTATTTGGTTCGTTGGGTCGTTTTTCGGACATTGTGCGAATGACTTCAACTTTGATATATCATCTCTTGGTTGTGTTTAATTTCCTTTCACTATATATAGCTCTATTGGTTACGTGTGAACGTGATTCTAACTTCGAACAACAAAGTGAGTAAGTAAAATAATTAAAATTAAAAAAATAATATGTATATAATAAATAAAATATAAATAATTTATAATAAAAAAAATATAAAATAAAAAAAAATGTATTTTTTAACATTTCACACCAATTTAAGCGAATACACACACCAAATTAAGTGAATATACACACCATCAGCGCGTCGTGAAAACAGCTGTTGCCAGCAAATGCGATTGCTAATATGAAGGATGTGTACGCTAATGCAGTTAATAATTTAGTCGCCGCAGTTTTGGCAAAAATGTAATTGTATTGATGTACATTTTTGGTTATATTTACGATTTTTTTTCTGTGTACTTAGAAACTGTAGATATTTGAATTTGAATTTTCATTGCAATTTTAAATTTTCCAGTCACAATTTTTGCAGAATATTTAAGAACAAAGAATATATATTTCTCAAAATGTGCAATTCAAAACTTTCTATTAAGTGAGTTGAAATTTTAAGAATTTGTTTAATAGAATAGTAATAGATAATTGTTTTTATAATTTTTTAATCCAAATAAAAAAAAATGTTGACTATTTAAATTTCCGTTTATTGTATTTTCAATTTTTGTTTTTCATTGGATCCTAAATGATAAACAAAAAATGATTTATAAATAGTTAACCAGAACACAGTTCAAATTAATATTTGTTCTACTTTTTAAAATATACTATTTCAATATAATTATGGTATTTATATCCTACACCTATGAGGTATAGGGTATATTAAGTTTTAGCAGATATTAGAACGCCCCTTAAGAAGCGTGACCGATATGGAAAAGTACATATATTCATGATCAAAATCACAACCCGAGTTCGTTTAACCATATCCGTCCGTCTATCGGTCTATCTGTCTGTCCAAAAAAATTGTTACTTAAAAAATAGTGGTTAAATATACTATAAAATTTGGTTTCAATAAGTTTTAACCAAAAGTAGATACTGCGTATGGAAATGAGCCAGATCGGTCAACGGACACGCCCAACTTCCATACAAGTCACTTTTATATAACCTTTTAGGAACCTATAACTCGAAAAGTATTCAAGAAACAGTTATCAAATTTAAAACGTATTGCTAAAATTCACCTAAAAAAATGTGTTTCAAAAATTGGCGTTTTTCGCTCACATTTTTTTACATTATTTCCCGGTTTTTTATAATGGAAATTTTAGTCATAAATGAATGAAAACAAATGTATATTTTAAATATATATTTTTTTTATATATTTTAAAAATAGGCGTGGTCCCTACATTTTTTTTTAGTTTTTGTTTTTTTTTTATATTTATTTTTAAATTATGTGTATATAGGAAGTACATTTCAGATATGTGAATAATATTCTGGTGAGCTTAATCAAGAACATTTAAATTTATGAATACAATTGATATTAGCACCAAGGTGTATTATATTCCATAGTCGGGATCGACCGACTTTAAGTCTCGCCCATTTAACTTAGCTTTTTCCACTCGTTTTTATAATCGATTTTCAATTTGACCACAAATATATGTAAAGGGTTTTTCAACAGAGACGCTACAATAGTAGAGCGACAGGGATAGCAAACGACACCATATTTCTTGCCGCTCTTTTGACATTTCTCTTCAGTAAGGTTTGCCATTTCATAATGCAAAGATATACGAATTCGAAATTCGGTAGTAAATTTTAATAATTTCTACTCGATGTTGGCTCGTATATCTTTCCATCATAAAATGGCAAACCTTACTGAAGAGAAATATCAAAAGAGCGGCATGAAATATGGCGTCGTTTGCTGTCCCTGTCACTCTACTTTTGTAGCGTCCCTGTTGAAAAAACCTTAAAAAAGCTTTTGTAGCGCTCTTATTGAAAAACCCTTTATAAATATTTAATATTAGATTTTTGCATTTTGTACCATTTCCAACTGAAATTGAGAAAATTCCACTCGAATTTGAGATTTCCATTTCAAATTGAGAAAATTCCAAATGAAATAGAATTTTTTCATTTGAAATCGAGATAATTTCAAATGAAAATAAGATTTGAAATTAACAATTTTCCAAAATATATAGAGATTTTGAAATTTAAAATTTAAAACAAATAAAATTGGAAATAAATCACACGATTAACCCCTCTATTGCCATAGAGGGTTAATACATCATACCCTTTGGGTCTCAATATGACCCACAGGTATTTATTATAATATATAGAAAAAATGCAATAAATATTAATATTGTATTACATTTCTGAAATAAGATGTTGTTCACAAAACGTGGTAATTATTGTTTTTGATTGTCCATACCGGTTTGTTGCAAATAGCGCATATGTTGTATATTTTTCTTGCAGCTTTTGGCAAAGAACAAAAGTTGCAGCGTTTACGCTCAGATAGTTTTCTTTTCTTAGAAGTAGTGGGTGATGAAAGAGTTGCATTCGCCTTTTCTCTAAACTGTTGAACTATAGCTGCAGAGGATGAAGTTTTCGGCAATCGTGTACGCCGCGCAATGCAAGGCCGGACCAAGCTCTCACCAATAGCTTGTAAAAAATATGACGATTATATAATTTATTTTTATTTCATTGCGGATGTATTTCTAGGTGCAAGTTTTTCTCCACGAATCTGAGATCGACGACACTCTCGGTTATCGAATGCTAGCACATGTGATATTTCAATGAACCGTCTTAGAGACATCACTGCTCGAAATATTGGACGACCATGAAATTCGTTCCAAAGATTTCTAATAAATACTTTCACCATAAGACCGATAAACACCTGAAAGCCGCACTTTTGTAATCCCTATTTTTTATATTTTGGGTTGTTCTTACCTATCAATATCAAAATACCGAGGAATTTATCAAATTCTATATCATCAATATCGGTGAAGTTATCTGAACTTAATCTTCTTCCCTCCATATTACTAAAACGCTATTATATTTTTCTTCATTGGATCAGTAAGACACAAATTGTATGAATCAACTAAAACTGAAATCCGTTGAACAGCAAATGAACTAATTCCCATACGACATTGAATAATATTTTCAGCAGTTGATCTTGATAGAGAATTCGATGTAGGAATTGGTGACCATACAATGTTATTGTCTTTACTGCGATATTGATTTTCAAGAACATCATTGTTATCTACTATTAACTTTTCATCCAAATCTGCATTCCATTCAGCCATTATTATTCCACCTTTTCACAACAAATCAAAACTATTAACATGGAAACGTCACCAATTACTGTATACACATAATACCTTTGGGTCACTTTAAGACCCACATAGCGTTTCATAGTAATTATTCAAAAATGTAAATTTAAAATTTGAAAAATAAACCAAAGTAGGCATAGAACTACAAAAAAAATATGGTAAATTTTAAAAATAACTTGATATATGTTTACATAATTTTATAAATATCGCAGGAGGCTTTGGAAAACAATGTTCAAAATTGAATCAATTATCTCACGGAAAGTTTTCAAAGCTCAAAAATACCGATCATTATATTTTTCGTGTAGACAGAAGCAGTCATAGTTTTGATTTGTTGTGAAAAGGTGGAATAATAATGGCTGAATGGAATGCAGATTTGGATGAAAAGTTAATAGTAGATAACAATGATGTTCTTGAAAATCAATATCGCAGTAAAGACAATATTAGAAATCTTTGGAACGAATTTCATGGTCGTCCAATATTTCGAGCAGTGATGTCTCTAAACGGTTCATTGAAATATCTCTTGTGCTAGCATTCGATAACCGAGAGTGTCGTCGATCTCAGATTCGTGGAGATAAACTTGCACCTATCCGAGAAATACATCCGGAATGAAATAAAAATAAATTACATAGTCGTCATATTTTTTACAAGATATTGGTGAGAGCTTGGACCGGCCTTGCATTGCGCGGCGTACACGATTGCCGAAAACTTCATCCTCTGCAGCTATAGTTCAACAATTTAGAGAAAAGGCGAATGCAACTCTTTCATCACCCACTACTTCTAAGAAAAGAAAACTATCTGAGCGTAAACGCTGCAACTTTTGTTCTTTGTCAAAAGCTGCAAGAAAAATATACAACATATGCGCTATTTGCATGATGTTAATTTTTAAAAATATAATTAATTTCATTCGGAGAAAAGAATGCATTAAAATATTCATTAATTTTAAATCCCTCAATACTAATCATAAATCGTTTTGGGTCTCGAAATGACCCAAAGGTAATAGAAGGTTAAATAAACTCCCATCCGTTGACATCAATATTCAAAAAATTTGAATATCAATCATTTCATTGCCCGATTTTCTATAAAAATTTTAATTTAATTTGAAATTCTCCCAATTTCAAATGAATAAATCTTAATTTCATTTGAATTTTTTTCAATTTCAAAATTTCATATGAAATTTCTCAGTTTTAATTTAAAATCTCACTTTAATTTTGAACTTTATCAATGTAAAATCAAAAATATCAATTTTATTTAGAATTTTCTCAATCTAAAATTTTATATGGGAAATCTTGTTAAGCATCGTAAACTGAGTATATAGTAAAAATCATCATTTATAATTGATATAGGTGACATATATTTTGTCTGGTTTGGTACATCAGTTTCATTCCCAGAATTAATCTTATATAAAAAAATTCTCATAATTTCACTGAGGTCCAAATCACCATGTTTAGAATCAAAAATGTATTGCTTAAATATTAAATTAAATTAAAACCAGTTGGGAAGGTTAGATCACATGGGAAATTTTAAAGTAGGGACATTTTATAGTAGGTGTTATTATAATATTTAGGATTATCAAAATTATAGTCGGTCTAAGCCGACTATAAATACACTACACATATGTGTGGTTACTAGGGCTTCCAATCCCGGGATCCCGGAGAATATTTGTACCGAAAATCCCGAAATGAAATCCCGGTATTTCCAATCAAAATAACGTGTAGAAAATAATAAAACTATTAAATTTTAAATTTGCAGTATATTTTAATTATTTTTCAATAGACTTGATGAAAAATGTTTGATTTCATGTAAGAATACTACTGCTAGTATTTTTCACAAAACTATATGTTTAATAGTGTGGATCAAAATCAAACTTATATTTTAATAACAAATTGTAATACGGCCTAAAAGTTACATAATGCTGTGAGAGAATATAACATAAAATTTGATAAAAAAATGTCCTGTGCTTAAGCGTTGCAGATAAATTTAAAAACAAATTCATATTTTTGTTTTTTTTACCATCTAAATAAAATTGTTTTGTATCAAAAAATAGAGTTTGAATATATTAATATCCTCCTGAATAATATTCCGGTTTTATCAAATAAAATTACGATTTTTTTGGTATTTTAAACTTCTAAATTTATGAAATATTAGGAGGATATTAACAGATTTAAACTCTAATTTTCGGGACTTGTTCTGATACAAAATACATTTTTATTACCCTTAACATAAATTTATTTTTTAAGTTATTTTTTTACCTTCAATTGCAATGCGCGAACTCCAATAAAACATAAACAATATAATGTAATCAGTAAAAATTTAATTATTGGCAGACTTTAGAATTTTTTTTCTATACGTCACAGAAATTGATCGTTAACATATTTGGATTTAGAACTACAAATAAAGAATAAACACAATTATATTTGAGATAGGTTTAACTTCAGAAAATGTAAATTTTCTTTTTAAACTTCAAAGACGATGCACGAAAATAAGATAATAATAGATTCCAATCACTCATTTTTTAAGCCTACTCCGATCTTCATCTGCAATACTTAAGCACAGGAAATTATTTACCTACGTAAATTTTTTTGTGATAAACTCTAGCAGAAATATGTAAATTATTACACTCTCAGAAATATTTTGTCATTTCCTACAATATTGTAACAATCTTGATGTTCAAAATAGATCTCATGATCAGATTGTCAAATTATTGTCGGATTAACAATTAGATTGTTATTTTCAAACGTCATTCCATGGTTTTGATAACAATCGATATGGTCAATGAATAAAATATAAAAAGTCACATGAATGTTTTTTAAATTTTTAATTAGTAATAAATTAAATTTCATGAATTCGGAGAGCATGGAGTGATTCTTCTCCGAGATTTTTCTTCATGTTTCGTCAAGAGTTTAAATGTAGTAGATCGGGATCTGACATCCAGATTTCCCATCTGCTTCTTGATTATTTTTTTCAGCGCCAATCCATTGGGCCAGAAGACATCTGTCTTGAGAAGCGTTGTACGTGGTGACTCCCACTCCAAAACAAAATTAATAAATTTGGAATAATCAATTAAAATTAAAATTATTAAATTATAACTTACATTTTGTTTGCTTTTTAAAATTTTTAAAGTAAACAACAAATTAATTTGACATGTTTTTGAATGTCAGAAGATAGAGGTGCCACCTTATCATTGTATAATGAAATGACAATCTCATATTGTTAAAAAGCATCAATATAATTTTGAGAGTGTACCTTTTACAACTATGGGAAAAATATGCCGATCCGACTTAATGTGTAAAATTTACTTATTTGGTACCTGTAATAAAAATTTCAATCATTCGGGTCGTAATCCGGGATATATTCCGGGATCCCGGGATTATTTTTCTAATCCCGAAAGTCCCGGTATTTTCAAAATGCTTCGGGATTGGAACCCCTAGTGGTTACCATTAAAAGTTGTATATAGGTCACCAGGGTATACGAATCCTGAAAATAACTACAAACTTTCAATCGCTGAAGAATTTCCATTCATTTGATACCCATATTTACAAATGGGTAAGAGTACCGAATTTCGATTTTTTTTGTGAACCACAAGTCTTTTCGCCGGAAAACATTATTATCATGTATTTGAGCATGATGTCAATATATATTTGACCAAAAAAAGTTTACCTGAACACGTATACAGTAAAATTCACCAGTAAACGTGTTTTATATGATAAATTTGAACATAAGTGGTCGGTTCACAGGTCGTAATGGACTGATAATGCCCATTTTCGCTGACAGACAGCGTAGGTATATAAGTAATCAAAATTAGGAGTTTCATTTATTTAGCTCCTCTAGTTTTTATTTAATCGTGATTTCAACAGACAGCCCATCGATAAATCGACTCAGGAGGTCATGCTGATCAAGAATATATTTACTTTTCCATACCGGAGATGCTTCCTTCTGGGTGTTACAAACGGCGTACCAAACAGAATATACCCTTTCACTCTTAGTGTAGGGTATAATTACTGAAACCGCATATTCTATGGATCTAAAATAATTAATATTAATCAATAATCTTACATATATATAAAATCTAATTGTAATACAAATCGATAATATTTTTATATGATACAGATCCAGTAAAGTGCAAATATATTATTTTATATTTAAATGCAAAGCCTATTTGTACCATTTTAACAAATATTTGTTTACAACTACATTTACGACTACATTATGTAGTTGACTCTAAATTCAATAGCTCTATACACATTATTTAAAGTGTTTACACTTTTATCGACGAATTTGTTTAATAGTAAAAAAACCAAACCCTTAATATATAATGCCATGAAACTCATTGAACTTGCAAAGTGCCACGAAAATAATTCATATACAATCAGTTCGTACTGACCGACACACACACTCATAAATGTAAAGAGCATGTATTTGAATTTCTCATGCACTCAGTCGCAATAAATTTTTGCACTTTTGGTCATAAAGTTCGACGACTGCCACCGAACGAAGCAACTATAGTTCAACTTCTAGACACTCAAAATTGCACGATGTTCGGTGGAAAAAAAGGCGCCAGATAACGAAGATGTACAGCCGCAAACCAACCGAATGGAACCGTTGCAATCGGTTCGAATGGCGGCACATTACCAGCAGACATGGCCACTGACATTGCATGGACCAGACGAAACATAAAGAAGAAGCAGAAGCATAAGCAGAATCGAGTAAAATTGCGGAAAAAAACGTAACGTAACGGTTACGTAAGCAGACGACGACGACGGTCCAGTACAAACGTCAGTGCAACTAAATATGCTCGTGAACCGTGTGAGTTCGTCGAAGAATTGCCAAATTGCAAGTAGCAAATTTTGCGATTTTCATTTTAGCGCGCAAAACGAGTGGAAAAATGCTGCTGCATACTGTTTTACTGTCTGTCTGTCAGGCGGATGCGCTGTGATAACGTTCGATGATATATTTTGGTACTAGTCGAAGCGGAGCCACCGGAGTAGGGTATATTTCTCGGAATAGCTCGTTTCATATGCAATGAGTTTTGTGCTGGTCGAACTGCGATAATTCATAGAATTGTTGAATCATTTAAAACTGCTATTAATATGGATTGTGTGGTCGTTGTAGAGGTTGGGCACGTACTGGACGAAAGTATGTTCACCGGTTTGGGCAAAGAAAGCAAGGAAGGTAGATAGGTATTGCGTTGTATTGGATTTTGTGGCAATAATATAAATAAAATTTATGTAAATAATTAAAACTTGAAATATCAATGACGTTTGCAGTGAATTTACATTGAAATGTCGTGCAGTTTTATGAGGGTAATTCTATTAAAAGAGTGCGGTTTTATGCTGAATTATAGATACTTTTGAATCCTATGATAAATGTTATTTATTATATCGTTGTAGCATAGTTATCTCAGTGGTTAGTATGCTGGATTGTAAGCCGAAAGGTTCAGTAGTCTGAGTTCAATTCTGAGCTCGGGACTTTAAGAATATAAAAAATTTAAAATGTTTCGTCAAATTCCGTCGACATTGACCGTAGTGTTTAGAGTGGTCTGAAGTTATAGCGTGTGAAGTTACCACATTGTATGGGTAATGTGTAATGTGGTCCGTTAAAGAGTGTCATTCGTACCGTTGGATGGTATTCTCTCAGTACAGTATTCCTTTAATTCTGAAATTCCGTTCTATTTCCTTCCTTATTTCTGGTTTTTATCAATGACCTTCTCTCAGTGACACTGAATCTAATCCATTCATTTACACTATTTATTTGTAATGCATTGGACTGTGAACGGAAGAGTTATATGTTGAAATCTAGAAAAATAGAAAACATGTTTCATCCGACGCTACCTTCGACAGACAATGGCAAACCTCCGAGAATGAAAACTCCGAGTATAAAAATTGTCCAGAGGTTAGTGCATTGGACTGCGAGCCGAAAGGTCTCATGCTCAAATCTGGGCTGTGGCTGACAACAGCTTTTCACAGAAATCATTTTTCTATCCGTCGCTACCTCTCGGCAAACAAAGGTAAACCTTCGAGAGTAAACACTGCCCATGAAATGTTCTTACCCCCGACCATTGGAGTTGGTAAGAAACTGTAGGTTCCATCTATTACGTCTTGTCTCGTAACGATATCGAAACGGATGGCATAATGTGTGCATTTACAATTTCTTGTCTGTTGCCGACAGTCTGAAGCAGGCTGCGTTGTTATTCCAAAAATCTGTGAATTGTCTGTCGACAACTGGCTTCCGACATTCTACCGAAATCCAGCTACAACGCAGTCTATTTAAACTAGATTTCCATAAGTATTTCATGTAGCGTCTATAGCTCAGAGGTTAGTGTGTTTAATTGCGAGCCGAAAGGTCACATGTTCAATTCTGTGCAGGGGCTAACTCTTTTGATAGAAAACATTTTTCTATACCGCACTACTTCTCGGCAGACAATGGCAAACCTTCGAAAGTAAACACTGCTCATGAAAAGCTCTCTTCACCTTTGGCATTCGGTATTAAACTGTAGGTCCCACCACTTTGAGTACAAAATCAGCTCAAATGATGATAGAACTCGGTCTAAGTTCTTCAATACTGTAGCTCTATTATTTGCCATTTCTTTTTCTTTAACAAGCGTTAGAAATATTTGGAGATAGAGAGTAAAAGATGTCTTTAATTAAAATAATCTATTAGTCATTTAACTCACACGCCAATAGATTCATGTCTCCATTCTCTACAATTCCCGTAGTGAATATTGCACAGTCAGCCATTCTGAACATTCTGAGAATTTCAATTCAATGTTACTTCCATTGGAACGATCATATGTTTGATGCCTCGAAAGATGCCGCCTTGGATTTTTTGAAACGACACAACATCTATATGCGGACTAAGATGAAATACAATTCGAACTTAAAAATCATCTTTAGAATTCCTGTACCGAATACAACAAAATGCGATATATTTAATAGAGGTCGAAAATACATCATCTCCAATTGATCCTCTTATGCACCGACGAATTGTTGGGTTTGTAAGGCTCTTTTAGAAGTATTACAAAGGAGAGTTTTTGATGGAAATATATTGCCGCAATAAATGGCATAGACTCAAGCTCATCTTTTCGTAGTTCACTCAACGTACGCAATGTCTGCACCACCTGTATTAGGCCGCAGATGAAATACAATTTGTACATTAGGGAAGTAGGTTCAATATCTTTTTTGGAATCCATAGACCAAAAACAACACGCGATATATTTAATAGGCGATTAAAATACTTCATCCTCTATTGGTTCTCTATCGAAATATCGTTGGGTGCGCAAGAATGTTTTATAAATATTACAATCGAAGGTGTTCAAGAGAAATATATGACCTGCTCCAAGGGCATCTAATTGAGCCAACCTTTCGTAGTTCATTCGGTTTACAAGAAAACAGTGCATAACATAATTTCATATAATTTTATCTAATCAATTTTTTAATACTTTTCCCCAAAAATACTACCAAATAATTTCCATCTTCCCTATTACTTTATTTAAATTTACATTCGTCTCTCTCTTTTTCTCTGCTCAATGTACCCTATATTTGCCTATTCATTTTTTCACTACAACAGCACAATTAATCGCTTTTGTCTCACATCCTGTTTCTCAACCCAATCACCACACTAACCATTTAACCAGACTAATTGCAAAAATGTTGTGCTGCCATCGATAGCCATCGCCTGTGTGAACCACAAAATCTTTGTTGCCAAATTTATAGACCACTAAATAAATCCCAGCCGAGCACAAGCATGAGACATTGTTACGCAGACATTGTAGTTATTCTCTGGTCGCATGAATGAAATACTGCTCCACGTTGTTGGCTTGTCACCATCTCCATGTGGAAAATACTCTGCTCTTAGCTTATCAACGATCGAAAGCCACTTGGGCGTCGAACCATGGTAGCCTTTTTAATCCAAAAGTCGATGTATTATGTGTGCTTTTCCAACGTTTGTCTTATGTACTGGTTTTGATTTTCACCATTTTACCTCGCTGTTGTGTTTTATTGGACTATCTTCAAAAAATCTGGGACAACTTATGCGAGTATACGTTTTTTATTATATGTTATTCCTCTAAATTTATTCTCTAATATCATAAAATTCGACTTTATTATATTACAGATGTTCTTTGTTTTCTATCACATTCAGTATTCTTATTTCTTGCATACGAATTCTCCACTTAACAAAACCTGTCAACGTTGCCTGATCCAAACCATCCTTACCATTAATTTCGGGAAAAAGATTCTCTGCAATTTGTCAATCTTGAATTCTAGCTTAACTTAACAAAAGTATCAACGTTACCTGACCAAACCTTCCTTTCCATTAATTTCTTGAATTCTAGCCTTTCGTTCCTTTAGAGAAGTTCTTATAGCCTTTAAGGAATTTGATCATTCCTGACCAAACCTTCCTTTCCATTAATTTCTGGAAAAAGTTTTTCCGAAATTTGTCATTCTTGAATTCTAGCCTTTCGTTCCTTTAGAGAAGTTCTTATAGCCTTTAAGGAATTTGATCATTGACCGTCTTTCAATTATTATTTTATTTTCAGTATTCTCCTCCATTATAATTCTTTAACAGACAGATTCCAAAAGCTCTGGATTAAGCTTTTTTAAATCTCTTTATATACAATCGTTAGTGCTTAGGACTACGGGTCGAAAGGTCGTTGGTTCGAATCACCGCGACTGCAATATCATAAATTGAAAATGTTTTTCTATAGAATGCCACCTCCCTGCACTCAATGGAAACCTAAAATATTGCCTAGAAAAAAAGCATCTCACCCCACCATTCAGATTCGACCTTAAACTGTAGGTCCCACCATTTCAGTACAAATATAACACGCAGAGTTCTAAGGTACCTCGGAGCAAATTTGCAAGTCTTTTGTTGTTATATTTATCGTTTTCTATCGAATGCCATTCTCTTTATATCTCGTCTTTCAGATAACACGTACAAATCCTAGCTCATTAAATTATTAGGATTTTTCTTTCCAATCTTTTTAAAAATCTTTCTCGGTTAGACTTTCTGCTCAGCCGAACCTCGTCACTCTTGTTTGTTTTATTTTTTAAGTGCTCATTTTTTCCGCTTTCTTCTGCTCTAAGTTCCTTTTATTCCAATTACAACTACATCCTATGTTTCGATATATACCCTTTTTATCTCTTGCATTTTAGTTGCCTTTCTCTACACTTCTGAAAATCTTTTTCCCTCAATCCCTAATTCCAACTTGCTCGTATTTTAAAACCGGACACTTCGAGCAGCCACTTAGAGTTAAATTTGCAAACCCAAAAATATTTCCGGCCATTCTTCTGACTTTGCTTTTGATTTCTTTTCCGCAATTTTATGTTGTTTTTTTTTCGTGTTCCGTAAGCAATATTTTAAAATTTGCTAAAATGTATTCGTTGACTCTCTCATGCCTCAGGCATTTTACACACTCGCAAGAAGGCAGTCTTTTGGCTTGAGTTCATACTTTGCCGCATATCTTCCGGGAAATTTTTGTTGCGTTGGTTTTTTCTTCTATAATAGTAGTCGGATATGTGATCGTCCGTTCGTTTATCCGTCTGTCTATTGGTACTGCTGTTTGTCGGTATATTTGCCGGTCTATTTGTCGGTTTGTGTATCCTATAGTCGGTCTTAGTGTCCTGCTATCGGTTGGTTTGTCCTACCATCCTTGGTCTCAATCTGGTTCTGCTGTCTGTGCTTCTGTCGTGCAGCTCTCTCCTTTTGCTATTTCCATTAATCTCTTCGTCTGTACGTGAACATGTCTTTTATTCGTCTTTTTGGATTGCTCCGTTCTGTATCTGCCTTGTGCTCCGCCGTTCTGCCTCTTTCTCCCATTGCATACTGCGCCCTTCCATCTATACGTTTCTGTCTTTACCTTTCTACATCTTTTTTGTCTGTGTCCAATGGCTTCAATGCCTAAAAGCATGCAACCAAAACATTGCATTTTCACTTCTTTCTCGCGTGTTTCGCACCTCGCTTTTTTCTATTATTGTTTACGCCATTTTGCTGTACTGCCAAAGCCTTCTTTATGTTCACAACTTCTCTTCTGTGTCTACAACTTCCCTACTAAAACAACTAAATGCTGCACGTCGTTGTTTTCGTTTGTCGCAGGTTCAAGTCAATAGCCGCGAGTTGTTGGCATTGAATTGAAATCAAATGAAATGGAAAATGAAATGAAATGTGGAAATTAATAGAATTGGCGGCGTATTTTGCCGCGCACACTACACTACACAGATCAAGGCTAAAATAGTTGGCAGCATTTTAAAGAATTATTTAAATGCTATTGCCAAGTATGAAAAAAGAATAGTTCAACTTGACTGGAGGGATTTAATATTTTAATTTTGTTGTGGTTTCGTATTTAATTTAAATTGCTGGCAAACTTTCAATGTTGCCACCTTTATATACTTTTGTTTGCACTCATCCACATATATCTTCATAAATATTGACGTCAGTAAAAATGTCAACGACGCGCACGTGTTTCGCATGGATATGCATGACAATCCTATCGTTGGTACGTGTGTCGTGGTACTATACGGTCGGACGACATATTTTCATAATAATGTTCTGAGTTTTGATGTGCAAAGCCTGATTTCTCTCGTTTTGAGTATTCTTAATAATGCGTCATAAATCAGTTTTATGCGTGAAAGTGCAATGACTCTTCTTTTTTTTATATTTATAGGTATTACGTTTTGTTTCTAATGTTGGAATGTTTATAATATACCTTCAATTAAATAAATAGTATTTGTTCTTTGGTGTCATATCCATTATATGCTGCGACACTAATCCCTAATATCCCTAATATCAAAACTTTATTTCTGTATAATGTTTCTATCACTTCGATTTTTTTTAAGTCCTCTTCTTTATGCAAATTCCTATTTCAAACAGTAATATTTTATAGTGTAATGTACCTACTAAATGTCAGTGACCAAGTCCCGTTTGAAGATAAAGAAATACTGTGCATTTATTTATAAAATAGGCCAATGTATAAAAATGCCTTCACTCACTCAAGATAGACCGATGTACCACCCACTTTAAAGGGCTTCTTCTTCTATGGAACAGGATCTATAAGATCACGTTTAACACAATAATGATGCTGCATATATTTTTTATACCCTACACTAAGAGTGAAAGGGTATATTAAGTTTGGTACGCCGTTTGTAACACCCAGAAGGAAGCATCTCCGGTATGGAAAAGTATATATATTCTGGATCAGCATGACCTCCTGAGTCGATTTAGCGATGTCCGTCTGTCTGTCTGTATGTCTGTCTGTCTGTCTGTCTGTCTGTCTGTCTGTCCGTCCGTCTGTTGAAATCCCTACTACTTTTAAAATTGAAGAGCTAGATAAATGAAACTTATAACTTAGATTACTAATATACCTACGCTGTATGTGCGAAAAAATTGGCGAGATCGGTCCATTGTGACCTATGATACGACCACTTATGTTCAAATACCTCATATAAAATGTACATATAAGGATCAATTTTTATGTATACGTGCTTCCGGCAAAAATACTTGTGGTTCACAAAAAAAAATCGAAATTCGGTACACCTACCCATTTGTAAATATGGGTATCAAATGAATGGAAATTCATCAGCGATTGAATGTTTGTAGTTATTTTCAGGATTCGTATACCCTGGTGACCTATATATCACTTTGAATGGTAACCACACATATGTGTAGGGTATTTATAGTCGGCTTAGACCGACTTTAATTTTGATAATCTTAACTATCATAATTACACCTACTTTAAAATTTCCCATGTGATCTAACCTTCCCAACTGGTTTTAAATTAAGATTGACCGATATGAATCTGTTTTGAAAGTACCGTTGGAAGTGACAAAAAGTAATAAAAATTATTTAAAAAGAAGTCATTGAAAAGTTAAACCAATTTTGTGGTCCAATTGAAAACGAACGTTTTTTTCATTCTAGTCCGCCGCTTCTGTCCCTTGAAATTAAATTCAACTACTACATTTATTATCACGACTGGTCCTTGATCTCCACGGGAGCATAGGGCCTCAACAAAACATTTCCACTCATACTATTTTAGACCATTATTTTTAATTCATCCAAGATTTGTTAGAGTCTGCAATTTTCATTTCGGCTTCGATTCTACATTGTTTTTGAACGCCCTCTCTTCCTACTATTCTGTGGGTTTCAATCGAGGGCTTGCCGACAGATTACGTCGGATTTCAATTTACGGAGCTTGATGTCCTTAGCCATTGGGAAAAGTTTGTATTGCTCATAGAGCTTGTCATTTGATATGGTATTGGACCACGAAATTCTCAGAATGAGTCGATTTAGAATGTATCTATTTGTAAAACTCTGCATAGTATTTGTCAGGTATACAGTGATCAGACAGGTCTCGATGCCATAGAGGAAGACCGCTATTATAATAATAATAGATTGGCGCTACAGTCCTGTATAGAACTTCGGCCGAGCTCTCACCATTTGAGCTGTGCGTGTTATATTTGTACTCAAATTGGTGGGACCTACAGTTTATTGCCGAATCCGAACGGTGGATGAGAGCTTTTCATAGGCAATGTTTTACTCTCGTAGGTTTGCCATGGAAAAATGTTTTCTATGAAAAAGATGTTGGCAGTCGCTGGGGATCGAACCGTGGACCGTAGTCCAATGCTCTAACCGACACTACTATTACAATAGAGTTGATAATGCGAATTTTGAAGTGAACCGATCATTGCGAAGAGCGCTATATTTTGCTGAGATTACTCTGACAGACATCCATTATGAGTCACTCTAAAATTTAAATTTTCTTATTGATAATGGAAATTAGCTTTGCGGGAATAGCATGATTTTTGATGAGGTGACAATGTTTTCACGACAGATGCTATCGAACGCAACGTGTTTATTTGACCAACGCACGACCATTTAGCTCAAAAACCTTGGTGTTTTATCAGAATACTGTCCAATGAAGCATTTATGCCATATAGAAGAACTTTTGAGAGAACTTTCGATGGGAGAAATAAGAGCATGATGCCTCAATAGTTCTTTTAACCATAGAGTATTTATGGACTTTTACAAGGGGACTTTCCATCATGAAATGGCAAACCTTTCTGAAGAGAAATGTCGAAAGAGCAGCAAGAAATATGGCGTCATTTGCTGTCACTGTTGCTCTAGTTTTGTAGCGTACCTGTTTAAAAACCCTTGAAAAAAACTTTTGTAGCGCTCTTATTGAAAAACCCTATACTTGGACGTAAATAAACATTTATAACTGATGAAAAATTCTATATAAAGTTATATAGTAAAAGTTGTTAATAGGAAGACACCAAATTATCGTCATCAAATGATGAGAACCAAGCACTTCACAATAGACCGGTAATAAGAAATCCACCCAGGGATGTTTTCTAAATATGCATATAATTCGATCATGCGCACGAAAATAAAGTACTTTTGTGCAATTCTTTTCCGACAATTCATTCCGTGGCTATGCTTACCGTGACAATTCTGGCAGGACATTTTCTTATGCCATGAGTTTGAAAAAGTTACTTGTTCGGTTAACACGAATTTTCAACAAATTTTTTGGTGGAACTGTCATATTCGCCGATTGAAATATTAGCCTGTTCGAAGTTGGTTGTCGTCCAAACTACAACTCTTTTAGTTTTTATTATAAGCGTTAGTGAGATTTGAATGAGATGGCTGCACCAATCGCTATTCTGTGTGCGGAGAAGAATTATTGGGGAAGGAATTTTCCGGGAATGAATTGTTTCGATGAATAATGGTATCAGAGGAGAATTATCTTTGGATGAATAATGCGGATAAGAATAGTCCAATGTTGAATTATCTTTTTCCCATAGAGCCAGGAACTTAAATACTGCGACTAAAGTAGAATATTTCCATGACAATATAGGACTTATGGATAATTCTTCTCCGACAATTCATTCCGGAGATATTCATTCCGCGACAATTATTGGCGGGACATCTTCTTTTGGCATGCGATTGAAAGAACGAAAAAGTAAATTGAAACACAAATCTTCGTACGATTAATACGAATTATCTACAAATTTGTTGATGGAACTGTCATATTTGAAACTTCAAATATTAGACTGTTCTATGTTGCTTGTGTAAGCAGTTACGAAAACTGAATAAGAGTGTGATGGCGCAACAAATCTATATTCTGTATGCGGGGAAGAATCGTCCAGCGAAGAATTATTTGTTTCGGGAAATAATTCAATCGGAGGAAAATTGTCTTGGAATGAATCATCTGGGGAATAATAGTCTCGGGATGAACAGTTCTGCTTTGAATTGTCCTTTTCCTCCGAAAGGGTATATTCAGTTTGGTACGCCGTTTGTAACACCCTGAAGAAAGCATCTCCGGTATGGAAAAGTATATATATTCTTCATCAGCATGACCTCACGAGTCGATTTAGCGATGTCCGTCTGTCCTTCTGTCTGTCTGTTGAAATCACGATTACGGGAAAAGTAGAAGAGCTAGAGCAATGAAACTTTAGATTTGGATTACTTATATAGCTGTTTGAACAAGAAAATTGCCATTATTGATCTATTGTGACCTGAGAACCGACCACTTATGTTCAAATACCTCATATAAAATTTACATCTACAGATCAATTTTACTTTATACGTGCTTAGGTAATTTTTTTTGGTCAAATATATATTGACATCATGCTCAAATACATGAAAAAAATGTTTTCCTGCGAAACGAGTTGTGGTTTCCAAAAAAAAATATCGAAATTCAGTACACCTACCCATTTGTAAATATGGGTATCAAATGAATGGAAATTCTTCAGCGATTGAATGTTTGTAGTTATTTTCAGGATTCGTATACCCTGGTGACCTATATATCACTTTGAATGGTAACCACACATATGTGTAGGGTATTTACAGTCGGCTTAGACCGACTATAATTTTGATAATCCTAACTGTCATAATAACACCTACTTTAAATTTCCCATGTGATCTAACCTTCCCAACTGGTTTATTTTAACTGGTTTATATTAAGACTAAATCAATTGTATCGTGACCTTATGTTAAAAGTCAAGCTTATGTATTTCGTGATATCAATCAATGTTCCATTTAGCGTATATTAACCTCTGTTATACATCTTATGGAATACCAATGACTCTGTGAAAATCTCTAAAAATTTAGCAAATTAAATTCCAAAAATGCGCGTGCCCTATATTTACGAATATTAGTACTTTAGTCGTCGCAAGAGCTGTGGCAACAAATTCGTGGCACAATGTAAATCCACAAATCCGTATCTATGAGTTACTTAATCTGTGGATACTCAAGAAAAGTATCTGACTCTGGCGGTGCTTCTTCCATCGAAGAAGATTTTACTTGCAACTGTATACTTGTAATTGTAGTTGTTGTTGTTTATTACAATACAGTTCTTGTTGTTGTATTTGAATGTTTTGCTGTTGTTTTTTGTTGGTACTCTTGTCATTGTTGTACCTACTTCGTCCCGATTTCTGTAGTTGCTGTGGCTGTTTTGTGCCCTTATTGTTGTTGTCGTACTTGTCATTGTCATTGTTGTTGTTGTTATTGTAGTTCTTGTTGTTGTTAATGTATATCTTCTACGTCTTTCAACGGAAGACTTTATGTAAATAAGTTTTCGTAAATTTTCTGTTTACCTTCAGCAAAGACATCAAAATGTAAAATCTGTGCAAACAATCAACAGAAATGACAACAGCAACAATTTACTACAAGCACATTGTATGCAGCAACAGCAGCAACATCATCGGCAACTGCAGCAACATCATCACCATCAGCAACAGTCCGAGTGAACTGCATCCGAGATGCACCAGATACCAACGTCTCAACCCAACTCTTCTACATCACCACAGTACGCACGTCATTGCGATCCTTTGCTGTCGACTTCCTGTAATGCAACGGATAACATCTTCTGGCATTGGGCCAATGTAATTAATTAGCCAAAAGGTGCATCTATTGACAGACGAGTTAAGGCAACTGCAACAGGCGCCTCACCACTCGAGGACATTCCGTTCATTTGGAGGAGTTGTGCAGTTGGGAAGTAGTAGAGAATGGCAAAAACTGTTGTCATTTCGGAGGCAGCTACTATTTCTTGTTGACATTGAAAATATCCACATGAAATTATGAAGTCCATATTCGATGATGTATTGTGTTATAACAATAAATTTGATAATGGTAATTTTCTACATACTCCTATAAAGAACAATTACATTTTGGTCCAGTATTTCAGTCAAATCTTCAAATTTATTTCGTTAATGCATTTTTGTCTATAGTCAACATAACAAAAATATTTAAAATGTTATATTAACTGATTACTAATTATCTATTTGTCTGTATAATTTAAAGACATTCGGTGTGAGTTTGTCTAAATTTGAAGACTAAACTGTCGTTTTTTAACCGAATAATAATCTGTAATTGGTATTCTGTAAAAACGGTAATCAATCGAATAATAATCTGTTTGTGTTCTGTCATTCAATTTAGATCAATTTCGATTGTAAGATAATTTGCTCAATTGAATAGAAAACATTGCATTATTCACGAATTTAGTTCAGTATTCAAATGTTGATAAAATCACACACATATTAAAAATAAAAACATATTCGATATCAAAAAAATACCGATATAAATGTTTGACCGCATCCAATGATAAATAAAAAAAATATTTGTGGTTATGCAGAGAATAGTTCAAACTAAGGATTAAAACTACTAACTTTTTTCATCGATTCTCATTTTTAGAATATGCCCTACATGAATAGAAAAGATTTGTTTGAATATGCTTGAATGTAATCTATATATATAAAACTCTTGGTCCGTCTGTCAGTCAGTCTGTCTGTCTGTCTGTCTGTCTGTCTGCCTGTCTGTCTGTCTGTCTGTCTGTCTGTCTGTTTGTTCCAGTATCACGTCTAAACCGCTGAACCGATTTAACTGAAATTTTGCACAAGGATACTATAGAGTCCGGAGGGTGTCATAGGCTATATATGGGCGGAATTGGACAAAGGAGCGTGGCACCTCCCATACAACCTAAACTTTCAAAACGACATAACTCAGCACATACAGAAACTAAAAAGATGAAACAAAAAACTCAAATACAAAAAAAAATACAAAAGCAAAAACACAAAAACAAAAGCAAAAATCAAATACAAAAACAAAAGTAAAAGTAAAGGCACAAAACTTTAGCTATAACTCAAAAACAACAGAAAAATAAAAAAGGATAGAAAACAAAAACAAAATCAATCACACTAAAATTCACCACACTAAAACTCACCACACTAAAATTCACCACACTAAAACTCACCACACAAAAATTTACCAGACTAAAACTCACCACACTAAAATTCACCACACTAAAACTCACCACACTAAAATTCACCACATTAAAACTCACCACACTAAATTTCACCACACTAAAATTCACCACATTCAAATTGACCCACTCAAACTCACCACACTAAAATTCAACATACTTAAATTCAACACACTAAAACACACAAGAATAAAATTCACTACACTAAAACTCACCACACTAAAATTCACCACACTAAACCTCACCACACTAAAACTCACTACACTAAAACTAGCCACACTAAATCTTCTATTGGGAAAAACTCTACGGGGAAGAATTCGACGGGAATGAATTCTACGAGAAAAATTCTATCTACGGGAAGAATTCTACGGGAAACCGTTCTATGGGGAAGAATTTTACGGGAAGATTTCTACTGGGAAGAATTGTACGGCGAAACATTCTAGGGGGAAGCACAGTCTGAGAAAGAATTGTCTATGAGAAAAGTTGTTTTATCGGATAATTAGTTTTGTTTTGGTTACTACAATTATTTATATTAATAAAATTGCTCAATAACCTTGCATTCACATAATATTTGCACGAGTCGTGTACGGGTCCAGCTAGTTATAACATAATTCGAAATCACCATATAAATATTGGAAGTAATATCTAATTACATTATAATTGAAATGTATTATTTTGTTCAAATATTATTATAAGATATTTAAACATAAATTGCTTAAATCACAGATTTACATGAATTTACTATATTAATGTTTCTGTAGAAATATATATTTTTCATCAGATATTAATATATGTATGTTTGATATTTCCGCTATTTAACACACCCAACGTCAATAAAAGGTTTTTTGAATTATATGTATTTGGTTATTCGTGATTGTTACTGGGTGACAACGAATTTAAAAATAATAGCATTATTTTGATTATATATATGTTTACGATATCACAATTAAATAACAGCGCTGCCTACTTTTAGCACTCAGTATTACTCACATTAATACTTTTCATATAGTTCAAAAGTTGTTTTTGGTGGAAGAATTTGTTTAAGTACCGCCAATTTCTGTTAATACCAGATAGTGGCTGTTTGAGAAATTTCCAATTCATCCGTAAAGTACTGAACTCAAAATAGGAACAATAGATGGAAATAATATTATTAGGTATAAATAAATTATATGTAATAAAAACCAGTTGGGAAGGTTAGATCACATGGGAAATTTCAAAGTATGTGTAATTATGATAGTTAGGATTATCAAAATTATAGTCGGTCTAAGCCGACTATAAATACCCTACACATATGTGTGGTTACCATTCAAAGTGATATATAGGTCACCAGGGTATACGAATCCTGAAAATAACTACAAACATTCAATCGCTGAAGAATTTCCATTCATTTGATACCCATATTAACAAATGGGTAGGTGTACCGAATTTCGATTTTTTTTTGTGAACCACAAGTCTTTTCGCCGGAAAACATTATTATCATGTATTTGAGCATGATGTCAATATATATTTGACCAAAAAAAATTACCTAAGCACGTATACATAAAAATTGATCTTTATATGTACATTTTATATGAGGTATTTGAACATAAGTGGTCGGATCATAGGTCACAATGGACCGATCTCTCCAATTTTTTCGCACATACAGCGTAGATATATTAGTAATCTAAGTTATAAGTTTCATTTATCTAGCTCTTCAATTTTAAAAGTAGTAGGGATTTCAACAGACAGACAGACGGACAGACAGACGGACAGACGGACATCGCTAAATCGACTCAGGAGGTCATGCTGATCAAGAATATATATACTTTTCCATACCGGAGATGCTTCCTTCTGGGTGTTACAAACGGCGTACCAAACTGAATATACCCTTGCACTCTTAGTGTAGGGTATAAAAAAAGTTTACGTTTATAATTGTATAATATAAATTAAAAAAATGTAATTTAAAAATATGGAAAAAACGAATATTGTGTAAAGAAGATATTAGCACTAAATCTACTATTTTTACATAAAAATTAAATGTAAACATAAATATGTTTACATTTAAATAAAATGTTTTTCACATTCAAACATATATATGTTTGAAAGAACGCCGAAAATTATTCATACTGAACATAAATATGTTTGAACGAAAACAAAAATATGTTTGGCTGTTATTATAATAATGTTTGGAAATGAAATAATACTTTTGTTTGCATAAAGCTCGAAAGATATATGTAATGCCTGCAAAAATATGTTTGGGAGATCCCTTTGTTTTGCAGCGTGTATTAAAATTTAAAATGTTGGTACAATTTAGATATAAATTGCTGAAAAATTGCAGTTTTTACTGATGTATGAAACGTCCAAAGAAAAAATCGAGTTGAGTATTTTTATTGAACAATATTTCATTTCAATTGACAAAAATAATTATATAATTAAACATGGTTTTACACAAAAAACATAACACTTATTTTTTTGTAATTTTCTTACCAAGTAATATATTTTTTTATTAAGAAAATTTGTATTTTTTTGTAAAGTTTTAACTTTGTTTGGTTTATATCTCACAAACCAAATTTTTCCTACGTTAAAAATATACAAAAAATACAGAATAGATATTTACGGTGCCATGACATAACCGCCACCATTTCGATAATGGGGATTATGTCCGAAAAATGTTCGGACCTAATCCCCATTTTTTCAGAATTCGAAAATAGGGATTATGACCGCTTCTCAAGCGGACATAATCCCCAGAAAAAGGTGAAAAGGTGAAATGGACAACCTTTTTCATTTGGAAATAAAATAAAAAATTGTGGTGATAATATTTTCTATTGGAAAGCGTAGCAGACGTAAAACTTTAACAAAAATCGCGCGGTTTATTTTTTTTTAAATTTTCATTTAACTCTCAGATTACAAAATAGTTATGATGTATGATTTTTTGAAAGACCAAAAAAGAACTATGAAAAATCAAGCTTCTCTGATATTGAATTCGACAGTGTATTTAAATTCAAAAAGAATTACTTCAGATCATCACGAATCAGAAAAATAAAATAATGCCCAATGCGGAAAATTGTAATTTGAACTTTATTCTTGTACAAATTTCGTTTGAAC
Source organism: Dryomyza anilis (assembly GCA_951804985.1). Taxonomy (NCBI): domain Eukaryota; kingdom Metazoa; phylum Arthropoda; class Insecta; order Diptera; family Dryomyzidae; genus Dryomyza; species Dryomyza anilis. The sequence continues at coordinate 93,163,690 of OX638131.1, read as the reverse complement.
AGATTGCAATTATTATATCAACTCATGTCACTTAATAAAAGGATATAATGACCTCCTGGGAAGCGGTTATAATCGCTATTTTTTAGTTTCGAAAGAATGGGGGTTATGTCCGAAAATCTTAAGGACAATTCCTCATTTTGAGAATTTACAAAAAAAAAAAAAAATACAGAAATTAAATTTTTATTCTTATTGGTTGTAATACTAAAAAAAACAAGAACTATGAGACAATAAAAGTGGTTTCTATCTCAAAAACTAGAGCCAATATGAAAAACCGTTGCCATATTGAAACAGCGTCTCAATTTTAACTAAGAATTGCTGTAATTTTCACTACACCAACATTATTGAAATAATATATTTTCAATAAATTATTTCCAATGTTGATATTGATTTCCATGGCACATCTATTGTTGGCCTAGTCTAGCAGTTGATGCACTGAAAGATTTCCATAGAAAAAATCTGCTAGAATAGTTGTTGCTCTCAGTTTTTAGTTTTGGCCTCGTTTTGAATTCAGGTTTTTCACGAACACAAACGCAATTTTTTGGAATTAAATTTTGTGCATTTATACCGCATTCATGGTTGTAAACTCTCCCTTTTTTTAAGTATTCAATATTATTAGACACAATAATTTTAGATAATAACATAAAAATTATAACACTATAATCAGAAACATAATCAACAAATAAAATCACAGAATGAGTCAATGATACAAATTAAGTAACAAATTAAAAAAAAAACAGTAGGGAATGTTAGGTCAGATGGAAAATTTTGATGTAGGAATATTGTGATAGTTGATGTGATGAAGTTAGTAAATACCATATACAAATGTGATGATGTGTGCGCTGACCACTCAAAGTGATGCATGGATCACCAGGGTTTACAAATCCTGAAAAAAACTACTAAAATGAAATCGCTGAAGAATTTCCTTTCATTTGATACCCATATGTACAAAATGGTAGGTATACCGAAAACCCCAATTTGGTTCCCGAGAAAATATTATTCTCATATATTTGAGCATAAAGTCATTATATATTTGACCATAAAAGTTCACTTAAGCTCGTATAAAGTAAAATTTATCTGTATATGTAAATTTTATGTGGTCTTTGAAGATAAGTGGTCGGTTCGCAGGGCCCACTGGACCGATCATTCCAATTTTCTTGTATATGAATATACCATTTCACTCTTATTGTAGCGTATAAAAAAATGTAAATGATTTCCATAGCTTGTCGAAGTACTGAGTTTTAGGGGCATCAACTAACATTTTACCATGGATATTAGAACTACACTCAGGACAACATACCATAAAATTAATAGTTTTTATTATTAAAAATTAGTCAATATGATATTTGTCCGATAAACTATTAACTCAATCGGTGAATCCTATTAAATACTACAAAATACTATAAAATTTATTAGAGTTTGTATGAAAATATTTATTATTTGTATACTATTAAATCAATAACTGTCCTATTGACAAATTTTAATAGGATTTTATGATTTTTTTTTCTTAGTGTATTATTCGTTATCATTAGGCATTACATCATTTTTGGACAATTTAGTTTTTTGGAGACCTGAGCTCATTTTGAAAGGGGCATTCCACAGAAAACGTTACCAAGATGTGATAATTAAAGTTGTTGATTCCGTTTAATGATTTTTAGAATAAGAAATACTTATAATTTCATATTCTGTGATCAGAATTTACCAAAATTCATGGCAAATGTGTTTTTTTCTCAATTCAAGTCAGGTATTTTTTAAATTTTTTTTTTGCACTAAATTGAGGCAATATATGAAACAGTATACTTTCGTTGTTTTGAATCCGAAAGAATATTGAATAGTATAATTTGAAAGGAAATTTTTTGTTGTAAGTACGCCACACATTGAATTGATGCTAAGTAGTTCAAAGTACTGACAATTAACAAAACAGTTTTACTTTTTTGAGTTGTAACGCCCGTCACAAAAAAATGGTAAAAGTTATTTTGCAAACTATTTGTCAAACCTACAACTGGGAAACTTTGTAAAGGTAAAGATTTTTGTCGTATCTATTCATTTTATATAGTCTTTGGTCTCATAGATATTCCAGATGGTTGCCATATCCATCCAAAATATTGTAACGTCCGTCACAATTAACAAACGTCGCAAAACAAAAAAACTGGAAAAATATATATTTGTTAATATATACATCAATAATCAATTATATTATTATTTGACCATAGAAAAAGTAGTAAATATTCCAAAATATTCAATAAGCTAATATAAAAAAGGGAAATTCAAAACCTTACAAAAAAATCATTAAAAATCACAAAAAATTCATTATTTTCGAAATGCGAGAAATATTTATGTAAGATGCGATGGAAACAGATTAGAAATGACACAAACAGAGTTCTTATTTAAAAGAATGGTAATATAATACATATTTTTTTCAAAACGAAATGTTCAGTTTTCCACATAAATTATATGTCGACGGTGTACCTTAAAATAACGACCATTCCTACCACTAAAATTTGCTCTTTTTTATTAAAAAATTTAAATTCATAATTTGAATTTTCATCTATATTTGTATAGGATTCGTACAGGTAACGCCCGTCACAAAATGTGTAACACCCGTCACAAGTTTTGATACTTTATAAGTCAGTGATCAAAGTAACCATTGCAGAATTTCGTTATAGAGAGGAGAACTCTCATTAATAATGAAAAATTTGAGATATACTTTATCTCCATAGTCCGATTAGTTTAGCTAAAATTTAATACTTTGTAGAGTAAACTCTGTTTTTAGAAAAAGTACGTGTACTGCCCGTCACAGCATTTAACTTCATATTTTTAGAAAGGTATAGGAGCTATTGCAAAACTTTTTTTATACATGCATCCTAAAAATATATCTATCCTATTTTTATCCTATTTTTATTATTTATCAAATGAGTAGGTTTTTAATCGTACGAATGTAACGCCCGTCACAATGAAATGCCAAAGGTGAATATTTTCTCCAAAGACATTATGATAGTTTACTGACTTTTTCGGAAATCCACTGAAAATCGTGGTAAATCGTTAAGATATAAACTAAATGTGGAAATCATCCTTAAGAAGTTCCCTATAATTGCTACTTAAACATAAGAAATGCACAATGAACACTATTTGGCTATAAAGTGAGGAACTATATTGGTTATCCTTTGAATTCTTTTAACCCTATAAGGACTAACCCAGATGTGTAGGGATACAAGTTTATACTACATTTTTGATCCACTGACCATAAAGAACCTGTACATAAAACGAGTTGGGAAAGTTAGGTCACATGGGTAAGTTCGGTCACATGGGGCGGATTTTTATAGTCGGTCGGGCCCGACTATGGAATACCCTACACCTTTGGTGGGGATATTAATGTGGGATATTTAATTGCAAACCTTAATTTTAATGTTTTTAATTATGCTGAACCTCCCCACCCTCAGAATATTATTCATAAATCAGAAATTTACGTCTTATATCCCCATAAATTAAAAAATTTATATAAAAGTATAAACAACTAAAAAAAAAATTGAAAAATATAATTGGGCGGACCACGCCTATATTTAAAATTTTGAAAGGCTAATATTTCATAGATTTGATTTTAATAATTTACGGATCAAATTTCCAATATGAAAACCCGGAAATTTTAGGTGAATTATAACAATACCTTTTAAATTTTATAACTATACCTTGAATACTTTTCGAGTTATTAGTTCCGAAAGAGTTATATAAATGTGACTTGTATGGGAGGTGGGCGTGTCCGTTGACCGATTTGACTCATTTTCAAACTCAGTTCCTACTTTTGGCTAAAATATATTGAGACGAAATTTCATCGCATTCTGATCAGTATTTCTCAAGTTATTCTGTATTCGGACAGCAAGACAGCAAGACAGACAGACAGACAGACGGACATGGCTAAACGGACTCGGGTAGTGATGCTTATCAGGAATATTTATATTTTTCCATTCCGGACACGCCTCCTAAGGGGCGTTACAATATATGCACAAAGTTAATATACCCTGTACCTCATAGGTGTAGGGTATAATAATTGCTTATTCAATTCAGTTCAGTCTTTAATTTTGACAAACGCGCAGACACACTCTTAGACCAATATTTAATGACATAACAGGAAACTATAAAAATTGTTCATGAATAGTAATTTTTAAATATATCGAGATTTTTATAACACATTAGTATTTTTGCATATTAAAATAATTTAAAAATTATATATTAAATTTTTTAATAAACATGCGGTTCCAATAAAATTGCTTTTTTTCGAAATTAATATTCTACCGGTACGGAATCGATGTAAAGAGAAAACTTTTAGCAGATCAGTTTTCATTTTCCAGTTACGTAGAAGTTTTCAAATTTGGTCCAATTTGGGGCAAAAAGTCACTTAATAGTTTTGACGGCGAAATGCTACAATCACCCTCGAGGTCTCGTTTTTAAGCTATTAAATCAAGTCTTTCAACTTTTTTTAAATTATGAAAAAACGTATAAATTTTCCTGTGAAAATTTTTTAAACTGGTAACACTATTTTACCGTCAATACGCCACTGCGCATGTGCTGCAAATGGCATCTGAGCGAAGGATGTCGTTTGACAGTTCGCTTGAAAATGCATTAAGGGTGCTGAAATCCCAGACAGTGTGTCAGCATGTGAGCAATTTTCGTCTACGCGGAAGTGTTTCAACTGCAAACATTTAACAAATAAAACTAAATAATACAGACATTTAAAAGCAATTGAAACATAAAAGAATAAAAAAGTGATAAGTGCGAAGAAAATGAAAATGTGTGAAAAAAGGATTACTCTAAAAATGGAAATCTTTTAAGCATAGTATGAAAAGTGAAAAAACAAAAAAGCGTTTTAACAATAGTTATTAATTAAATATTAACAAATTAGCATTATTTAGTAATTTAAAATACAAATACTTTGACTGTGAAAGTTTAACAAAGTTTCCTTTGATTTTACGCATCACTTTTGCTGCAACAGCCGAACTTATTGATTTTTCCTATTTATGGTCTCGTATTGAGTAGCCTTTAGTACAGTTTTATTGGCTGTCTTTGCAATGCTTTCTTTGTTTTTATTTACTTTTATCAATTTCCTTTTATGCCGGATGTTCTTGCAACGGGTTCAATAAAATGTTCAGTTTGTTTTGGTTACAAACATTTCTGACAGTTAAAAAAAAGAAAACAGAAAAAACTTTTTTTATACGAAAAATGTGTTACTGTCATTTAGGTTGTTGTTTTTTTTTTTGTTGTTATTCTGTGAAATGCAACAAGGTGTTAATTATATGTTTTTGTTTTAGACACTAAAAAAAAATATTTTAATATGAGTTTGAAGGAGGAACGGAATGTGCAACTAGTGCGGTCAAATGAGCACTTTTTTAATTGAACACAGATTTATATTTATTTTGTCTACACTTCGAAAAAAAAACTAAAAAAAAAATAATTTAAAAAAAAAATGAGTCAATAGGACAGTTATTGATTCAATAAAATACAAAAAATAACACTTTAAGTTTGTGTCTTAAAGGTTTGCCACATTTCCTATACAAAATTCCTTTAAGGAGAAGGTGTAACCAGTAGAACAATTCAAAAAAGTATTATCATGTCGGAGAAAATATTAGGCTCTAATATTTCTGAAATAAAAGATGAATTCTAACGAAGTAGTCCTTTCTAAATTTTAACTACAAATGTACACTAATTTTGGTATAGTGAAGAGTTCAGCCATTCGTGGTTAATTGTGTATTATTAATATTTCAGTTTTTGTTGCTACGGTGTATAGAGTTATGTTTTGTTTGTAGAGTTTTGCGGTGTTATTGAATTGGCCTATGTTTGTTGTTGCATTTACGAAAGTGATGTATTGAACTCAACAGAAGAAATGCAAAATATATGTGTTTGATGTTGTGTTCGATTTACTGCTACACAAATGACAAAAGAAAGCAATAACAAAAGACATGCTAAATTCGAAACAAAAATATAAAAAACGACAGAAATATTATTTTACAATACAAGAAGTTTTTTTTTTTGGGAACCACATACTTATTTATTTCACATTTAAACATAACTTGTATTTTTAATGTTCCAGTTAAATAAAAAATAAATAAAACGAAAAGCTCATTTCTTTGAATAACATTTGTATATTCCTATTCCACTTCCATTCAATTCTTATGTGGATACGCAAATTTTGAGTAGGCAGAAAAAATCAACATGTCGAAATCTCGCTTTAATTTGTTTTAAACTAAAACCTTTCATTTGTAGAACAGTGTAATCACTGATATTTCTATAATACTTGGCACATTCTTCAAGTTCGACACTGAGATGAGTTCTAGGCGAAATTTGATATCGGTTTTGATCAATTTTGTGAATTTTAAAATTTCAAAAATATCGCTCGTCCGCAAACTAAGGACTGCGTCGAATAAAATTGTCCGCTACAAAAATGAAAAAATCTAGAAATCAAGTAATCGAATTTTTATAGAATAAAATATTTTATTTTGCAAATTATTTTTAGATTTAAAAAAAAATATAAAAAACCAGAAATTAATATTTTTTAATAAAAAGTTTTAATTTTTCCGGAACCCCGTCCATTAATGTTGTAATGGTAGTGTCCGACACCCTCACAGCTGCTGAAGATCACTTTCTTTTAAAGTCTTGAAGGTCTTTGGCCACTTTTTTTTGTCTTCATCTCCCTTTTTACTAAAGCCCAGTATCTCTCAATCGGCCTGAGTTCTGGACAGTTTGGTGGATTGGCTTCTCTAGGCACCAAAATCACTGCATTTTGTTGGATCCACTCTAAGGCCGTTTTGCTGTAGTGACATGAAGCGAGGTCAGCCAAAAAAATGTGGACACTTCATGTTGGCGTAAAAATGGAAGCAATATCTTTTTCAAGCATTCCTTCACATATATTTCACTATTAATTGTACCCGATGTCACGAATGAGCTGCTCCTTTTTCCGCAACTGCAAATTGCCTGCCAAACAAGGAATTTCTTTGGGAATTTTGTCATTTTTTTTTGATTTGAATTTTTCAGCGACATTTCCTCGAGAATCGGCTGTATAAAATTCCTGCCCAGGTAGCTGAGAAAAGTCCGCTAAAACATAATTTCGTCGTCCATTATGCAGCAATCGAATGGTTCAGCTTTTTAGCTCGTTGTTTTGCGGTTTCATTCTTGACGGAATTTCTATCCGGAACTTTTTGGACCTTGTACGTCTTCAGCCCAGCTTCTTTCTTAGTCCTGCGCACGAAAGATTCTGAGCAATCCGCCTTTCTCGCCAATTTCCTTCCGGATTCTTAGACTTTTCACGATCATGTGGGCCTTTTTTTTACCAGAACCTTTCTTCCGATCAATAATCAGGTCTTCCTTAAAGCGGTTGAAAACGCGAGAAATGGTCTTAGGGTTAGCCCCTACCTCCTTGGCATTTTTTTTAATAGACCAACTAGGTTATTTTTGAAAATAACCTAGTTTGCCATCCACTTCGTTTGCCATTTTCGCGTTAAATAAATTTTGTATTGACTATAACTGACACAAATTATTTTCTGTCATTTAATTCAGAGCTACTATGATCAAATTTTTTTAATTTGAATCTTGCAATAGCACATTATGGGAAGATTTGTAACGGACAATTTTATTCGACGCAGTCCTTATATAAATATTTTTGATTATAAAAAAAAATTATCTGCGTCCTCAGACAAAATATAAGGCAGCTAACATTCGGACAACAGACAGGCAACACAGCAGCTTTCAAGCTGGAAATCAACAGATTTTTGTCAGATTTCCGGTAGACATAGAGGGAGTTTTTAGCTAAACCTGCATTTTGTCTGCCCTAAAATAAAACAGCAACAGTCTTAAATAATACATATTATATTTGTCAACATTCTTTTCGTCTACCACTTGTTGAAAAGCTGCTCGTATTCCAAAAAGATGACTTGAATTTTTCAATTATTGTATTCCGTCGTCTCCCGAGACACTATTTCGGGCATATTCCCGACAAACACACAGATAAATGGAATGTTTTGGGAAGTGTATAGCAGGTTGTCAAATTTTTATGAAATTTTATTTGCAGATCCACTGCATATTTAGAGTAAGGGCAGAAAACACACAGCTTGTGATACAGACTCCACTTTTGTCTGTTTAAAATATATTTCTAAACTGCCTCGAACCTACCAAAAATTTTGTCTGGATCTGTGTAAAAAAGGCTGCCTTACAATTTTTAAAATCCACCATCTGGCAGCTATTCAGAAAATAAAAATAAAATAATTCTCTGCCGTCAATTGCCTTCTTATATACTGCAGAGAACCTGCTACAAGGCAGCCTATTTCAATGGTTATTTCAAAAGTATTACTTAAATCTGCCGTGTCACGTACAAATTTCGAAACATGCCGATTGCATGGGCGAAACCTTTTGTAGGAAGACGTAAAATCTGCCAGAAAATGAGTTTTTAACAGAAATATGTCGATATTCTGCTAGTATCCTAGAAAAAAGATATCAAAAAAGATACGGTTTCAATCTATCGTTGTAATAGATGCAAAAATTCAGTGTTCACACTTTTCGTCAGTGCAAATGAAGTATATTTGAAAATGTTGGCAAGTAGAAATGAGTAAAAAAAAGTATAATTGAAAATATTGCAAAATGGAGTAGATTTAATGTAAAAGGAGTAGACATTTAAATAAAGGAGTAAATTTTAAGAAAAGGGAGTGAAAATATTATTATTATTTTAAGATATTGTATTAACGTGCTCAAGGTCCAGTCGGTACAAATTGGGTGTTTTGTACAATTTTAAGAAGAGGGAGTGAGAATATTATAATTATTTTAAGATATTGTCTTAACGTGCTCAAGGTCCAGTCGGTATAAATTGGGTGTTTTGTACCAACAAATAAACAACAAACAATTTGCAAAATGCATTGAGTGGCAGATCGTACAGCTGTTTCAGAGGCAGCGAAGCCCCTTCATCAGCGATCTTTGTTGGTACAAAACACCCAATTTGTACCGACTGGACCTTGAGCACGTTAAGACAATATCTTAAAATAATCAAAAGAGGTCGTAAAACCAAAACTATTATTATTATTTTATCATTTTATAATATTTTATGTAAATAAAAAAATGTTACATTTTAAATATTTTCAATTCAGTTAATATTTATACAAACAAAAAAAATAACATTTTCGCAAATAAGCCAACGACATACATTGTGTCAAACACTCTAGAAAAGTGTCAAAACTCATTATTTTCGGAACCACAAAACCAATTTGTGAAATTTCAACAATATATTGTATAAAGAATACTTAAGAGAATTCAACTTTAAAATTTTTTTTTTTTTCATGAACAATTTTCAAAAAATATCAAAAATGATTCGATTTTAATTTAAACTTTGTAGTATACTTCAACATGAAAAAATACATACGTGTTTTTATTTTTTAGTGAATATGATTAATATATGTATCAAATATTTTAAGTAGTGTTTTTTTAACAACAGTTTTTATGTTATACAGAAAAAATGCTTTTTTAAATTGTTTATGTGACATCAAATTTCTGGAGTGCAAGCTGCAAATTCAACAAAAACTAAATAAATTCAGTGCAATTGATAAAACTAACGTCTCCATCACAACAACCACAAAAATAACAACAACGACAGCAGCACCAATTAATTAAAAGGAACCCTAGAAAATTATAAGTTATTCAGTAAAAGTATTCCGCTCAACCATCACCACCACTAATAACATTTTAAACGTCGCTCAATAAAATGATACTTAACCGGAGCCCCCCACAATCGAAGCACAATCACTGCACCATGGGGGGCTCCAAGGCCACAAAATACTCTCCCACATCATCGTCTTCATCATCACCGTTGCTGAGCAGAAACACAACATGTCGCAGTTCTGCGATGTCCTTGTATTCAAATCTAACAACCGCTGGTCTCATAGCAGAGGATAATCGTGTCAGTGGTCGCAACTCGTCGTTGAATCATTTAAATCACCATCATCAACAGGGTGCTGGTGGTGGTGCTCACCATCATCATCATCACCACTATTTGCAACATAATCATAGTAGTCACTGTAGCAGCAATATGAATGGTGGTGGTTCATCTGGTGGTCGCAGCGGTGCCGGCGGCATTGCTTTATCGAAACGTGGCAAGAAAAACAATTGGGGCTCCAGAGAACGTGCGGGCATGAGTTTTCTAATTGTAATTGCATTCTTTGCCATATTTGGATTAATTATATTAACGGAGGTAAGTACATTTTATATATACTTATATATTTGATATATATATATCAAATGATATATCACAGGATATTGTTTGCTCTAATTTTTAATGTATTCCCTCACGTGGTGTTTATATAGTTTCGGGTCATATATACGATTGAATGACTTAAATTGAATTACGAAATCCTATGTATGAATCCTCTGAATTCTTACTTTTCAATTTCCATGCATACACGCTGCAAAAAAGGTATCTCCCAAACATAATTTTGCAGGCATTTACATGAATGTTTGGAATTTTATGTAAACATAATATATAATTGACTGATAAATCATTTGTAAACAGGGTTGTATTGAGACTTGAACAGTGTTGTAATGAGCTCTGACTTACATTATAATATTCCGGAAACATTTTAATGTTGCCCCTTAAAATGAAGTATGTTCTAATGGAAACATAACAATTACTACATCCAAATAAAATAAATATTTGAACCGAAACATAAATATGTTCAAAATAAAACATGATTTTGAACGACCTGAATATAAATATGTTTCCAGTGAAAAAGCAGATACTAAACCAGACGATCCAGGCTCGCTTTATATTTGGTACAGTTACAGTTGGTCTCAGTACAGCACATAGCGTATGCAAGGAAGTCACGGATTCTTTTGTAAAAAAAACATGCCGAATTCTGTTTGAAAATCGAAACAAAGATTATTATTTGTGGTTTTTTCACATTAGTTTCAGAAATTATATACTGCACTATATTATACTCTATTACTATTTGTACTTTTTGTAACACAATTTATATATTTATTTAATTTACAAATAACAAAATTATTACCGACGCGAACACTTTTTCTCAACGAACAACAAAAGACTCGTACGCAGAAAATACCGATCACCGAGTGCTCAACGAGTGCCAACTTCGTATACAAGAAGAATGTTGAAAGAATACACTTATTTAAATCCAATTTCTTTATTGTTTGTTTTTAGACATCAATATGTTCAAACGATGTCAAAAGATGGCGTAGGTAGAAAATGCTGCAAAATGCTGTTGCCAACTTCGTCAGTCGATAAATTATCGAATTAAGACGAGCGTTGCGAACATACGTTGTATTTAGATGTAATTGGCATTTTCTGTGTTTTGAAACATAGTTTTAACCAAGTAAATTGCCAAGAAATAGTTTATTCAAATGCAATTAAAATTTTATGTAGGCAGATTCTGCTGGACAATATAATAATGTTTACACGTGAACAAAAATAAATTCAATTTCGATTATAATTTAATTACACTTCATTCCTAAAACATGTATGGTAATTTGGCATTACTTTTTAATTACATTCAAACATATTCAAAGAAATCTTTTCTATCCGTGTAATATATGGAAATCCTTCAACAAGTAAATTTCAATATATATTTATTTTTTTGTGGACTGGTTCATGAACTTACTTTCTGCATAAACAGAATACCATTTATATACCGTTTAACTGATTTTTGAGCGATTTTTCAGAACAGCTCAATTTTTGACTTGTTTAATCATAGTCAGATTATTCTGAGTGACAATGGACACAGGTGTAGTTGCTGGTCATGTTTGAAGTATACAGTCCGTTATCTGATATTGCAGTTGAAATTTAATATCTAAGGCATTTTATACATGCAAATTGTAAAAAATTGTTCTTGAAGAATATTTACCGATTGATACTGTTGAAAGTTACCTTGTCGGCTTTCTTCTGCAATTTAGCTCTTATCTCGGGTGAAGGCAAAATGTTGCTTTTCATTGGTTTGTGGCCAAGATTGAAATTTTTTTTTTGGATAAACCAATTAAATAATTTATATAACACAATGTTTTCACTAAAATTACAATGAAGATATTGCTTAAATTATGTTTCCCACTTTACCCCAGAGTGTTTCCCACTTTAACCCAATATCGCAATTTCATATATCATAACTTAGCTCCATTTAAGCAATGTTTAATTATTTGTATTTCAAAATATATGCAGCATCCGATCATTTTAAACATACCGTCTTAAGAAAAATCGATAAAAAATCACACTTTTTATAGCAAACAACTGCACTCTAAAATCTTTCGAAAACATTTTTTTTTCACTTTTTTATAAACAAAGATGAAAAAATTGAGGCCATATTAAGAAGCATATTAAGAAGTGCAATAAAAGCTTCTTCAGGAATGAGAAATATAACAAAATAATTCTCCGGAGACGTACTATGAGCCCGTGCTGTTGTTATCCATTTTAATCAAAATTAGTTGTATGATAATATTTAAAATGATTTAATAAATATTCATATATTTTGAAGAAATTTCTTAATAAAAGGTATTGATTGTTCCACTTTCGATCGAATAAAAATTAATTATTATCAACCATTTCAATTTCAATTTCTCAGGATGTGTGCGAGTTCGACTAAATTGCTGAATAAACTAAATTTTGTCGTTAATGCAGTGTTCGACTTTTCAATTTAGCAAATTTTCGAGCAAACTAAATTGAACTAAATTGGAAGACAGCAAACATACATGTGATAATCGATTGATTATGGACAATAACAATTACCGATTATGAAAATCTGTCGAATGAAAATCTGTACAATTTAGTTTAGTCAGCTATTTAGTCGAACTCGCACACACCCTCAGTAATCAAATTTGTTTTTCAAGTGAATTAAAGCTTTGATTTAAATGGTTTCAGACAAAAACACTTTGGAATATCGGTTCCGATGCTGGAATAGCAGAATTTTTCAACAATGAATAGCAACATAAATTTACTTCCAAGTATTGTAACGTAACAGTCCATTCTAAAAACGTCATAACTCCTAAATAACATACAACAAATGTTATACAAAATTACTCTACAGAAGCTTATTTAAGATTCATGTATAAAAAATATGACATGTATTCAATACAACATGTTTTCAGAGCAATTAATGTTGAATTGTATGAATGTAACGAAATAGTCTTCATTTTGGTTCATGTAAAGAAACTCAGCAAGAAACGTTAGGTCACATGTAAAATTTTGAAATAGTGAAATTTGTATAATTGCTGTTAATAAGAATTATCAAGGTTATATCACATATGTAATAATGTGTGTGATTACCATATAAAGTGGTTGGAAAATATCGACAAATTTGTAATCTTGAAGGAATTTTCATTCATCCGACAACCCCTATATTCGAATGAATAAGTGTACCGTATTTCGACATTTAATTTACCGGAATCACAAGTCGTTTTGTATTTGAGCATTCAAAGTTTATTTTGGGTTATAAAAAACAAAACTAACCCGTAGATGTCAATGCTATATAAGGTATTTGGATAAAAGAGGTCGGAACACTGATCACAATCGACTGATCATACCAATTTTCTGTAACAGATAGCGTAGGTAAATAAATAATCTTAATTGATAGTTTTATTGAACTAGCTCTTCTATTTTTATGTGATTTCGAGATTTCAACCGACAGACGGAATGACGTAGGTATAGACGGACATCGTAAATTCGACCCAAGAGGTCATGCTGATCAATAATAAGTCGTTGGTGATACTACTTATCTACAATTTGAATACCGTTTACTAATTTTAATTCACTGGAGCTACGTACTAAGTTCCAGCGAATAGTCCGATGATTTACACCAGTGAAGACACAATTTCTTACACGCAGGGAAAAATGTAATTGGATATGTTTGAATTCAAATATAATCTGTTTACAAAACACTAAAAATATGTTTGCAATATTGTTCTAAATATAATATAATCACAATATTAATAAATTTGTTTAGATGTGAATATAATTATTTAAGTTACAAATACATTTTATTTGAAACTTCATTATACTATAATTATATTTGTATAAAAAATATTTATTATGTTTGGATAGAAATATAATATATTTGCATTGGAAGTGTACATCGTTGTCTCTGTTGCATGCATATAAAATTTGTGAGCAAGTGAATTAACTATAACGATGAGAATGATGACAGTGAGCAAAGTCTTTGTTGTTTGATCTTTTTCCCAATTCAACACCGTGTTGCATTTAGGTTACACTGCCTTTTTAGTGTAATATTTAAATTCAAACACAAATATATTTGACTGAAATATAAAATATATTTAGATTCAAACACAAATATATTTGACTAAAACATAAAATATATTTGAATGTAAATATATATTAGATATTTGCGAACATAATGTGTTTGAAGTGTAAATATAATATGTTTACAGAATATATTTCTGTGCACATATTTATATTCTCATGCAAACATAAATTATATTCAGAGTCAAATACAAATTTATTTGGCTGGAATATACAATATATTTCGATTCAAACACAAATATATTTGACTTGAACATGAAATATATTTGAATGTAAATATATATAACATATTTACAAATATAATATGTTCACAGTCTAAATGTATTATCTTTGCGCGTGCACATTATTATATTCACAACTACATACAAATTATGTTTCCAAATGACAGATACCCAAATATATGTTATGTTTGCATCAGTGCAAATATATTATGTTCAGATCTAAACATAAAATCTGTTTCCTAATGACGTATATACCAAACATAAAATATGTTTGCAGCAGTCTCCAAACATATACGTTGTTTGCTGCTAATTATGTTTGGGAGAGCCATTTTTTTTCCCTGCGTGTATGTGGGAATAATATTATGAGGGTGTTCAGCGTAATTAAAAATTGTAATAATAAATATAAATGGTATACAACTGTTGATATCGTAGACGGTACTGCAAAACCGCCTAACTACAAGTGAAAATAACACCTTATTTTGTCTTATAATGTTGTTGATAGGATAAATTAGATAAATTCCATTACAAGTTATGAGTTATTTTAGAATAAAGTAAGTGCAGAATTGAAATTCAAAACAGTTTTATCTTCTTGTGTAGAAATGCGGTATTGCAGTATCACCTTCGATATACATATTTGTTGAGAAGAACCTGAAATTTAGCAATCATAGAATAGTATTCTAAAGTATGCTAAGTTTTTTCGAAAATATAATCTATACAATTTACGTTAAAATAATATGTAAATCTTTCCTCTTTTCGTCTAACTTTGTTAAGTTTAAAAAGAATAAAACGAGTTTCTAATTATACACAAACTAAAATTCTTGCATTAAGTGACCATCCGCGAATTCATCTAAACATAGTTTCTAAGCTGCTTACAACAACCTTTCACTCACCAACCTTCCATTACAGGTCTTCATGATCGACGAGAAAACGCATGGTGGCATGATTGCGCTACGTCATGGAAATCAAGGCAGCCGTTTGGGTGATTCAATGCCGGATTATGATAATGTTAAGGTAAGCTATACGAAGCATAATATAATACAAGAAAAAAAATGATAAAAAAACAATGAAACTTAAAATTTTCCCATGCATAAATCCCAGAAAGCGCAGATATTGTTATGAAAATGAAATGGTTTTTCTGTCATACCACTAAATGCACTTCAGTTTTGTGGAAAAACAAAGGTTGCAAAATTTCTACAGTATCTCTTTTATATATATTTTCATTTTTCCGCAATGGATTTGCATATATTAAACGGTGCTAGCATAACGTAACCATAACGGGTTGAGACAGCGCACAAATGTTTTATTCTACGGGGGGAACAACAGCTCATTTAATTTCTTTCAATTTATTTCATTTAAAAGGTTTTGTAAAAAGAATGGGACTGCGAAGAATAATGGTTTTAAATAGTTTTATTATTTGATAAATATTATAATATATAAAAAGAATATATTTGATATTTTATCATGATTTTCTAAAAGCTTTTTTTAACGTCTATAAAACCATTTAAATTCATATTTGGTTCAGCAGATCCACTATGAAACATAAAACCTTACGTATATACCTATCGTAAATATTTTTCCTATGGTATTCTTTGTTTCGATAATAAATTCCGAGAGAAAAAAGCACGGGGTAAACATTTTCATGCTGAGAATGAATCATACCATTATAATCTCTATAGATTACTACGATGTTTTATGTTTTTATAGGAATATATGTTATTGATTCTTCGATATTAGTACTTTGTAGTAGATTAGAACCATATCTTCTCAGCATACCAAACGATATCGAAATGAATTCGAAACGATATTGTTTGAACGTTTTTATAGGAATATATGTTATTGATTCTTCGATATTAGTACTTTGTAGTAGATTAGAACCGTATCTTCCCAGCATACCAAACGATATCGAAACGAATTCGAAACGATACCGTATGAACGAACCTTGTTATCGTTTTCGACTATCGACGATTCGAGAATGATAGCGTTGGCTCTATCGTTAACGATATCAATATTGTATGAATTCTCGATGTCGAAACGAATTCGAAAAACGTATTCAATTTCAATATAAAAACGAATTGGAAATGCTTATTCAATTTCGAATTCGAAAAGCTTATTCAATTTCGATATCGCAACTAATTCGAAAAGCTTATTCAATGTTCATATCGAAATGAATTCGAAAAGCTTATTCAATTGCGATGCTATTTAACTTAAATTTTTTTATGGAGCTGTGTAGCATCCAAAACATTAAAATTGTTTACCTAGTTTGGGATTAAAAACTAGTTTATTGATCCAGCAAAACAATATTTCATACTGACTAAATTTTAAAAGTTTCTAACAATTCGAAATTTCTTTCAATTTTAAAATTTATTAAATTGTTTCATTGAACAACTTTTTTTTGACAAATAATTCAATACTGATTCTATAGAAATCTAACGATATCGTTGCGAATTTGAAACGTTGTCGAAATTATATACAATCGTAACTATGTTTATTGGGTTCTATCTCTTTAACTTTCTGCATTTGAAAATCTTCTCATATAATATTGAATTTTTCTTCTTTAAAAATTTCAGGACGAATATGAATTGGATGACAGCATATTAACTGATAATAAATTAGGTTTTATACAATTTCATGATAAAAAATTAAAAATTCAAGGTGAGTAGAAAATTGAAAAACTCTGTCTGCAAATACAACCAAAAATGCCAACCACATCACGTACCAAATTCAGCATTTCAGGCACATTTTTAATTGCATCAATGATAACATTTCAAAATAGTTTTTGCCATTTCCAATGCCTTTTCATTCCGTCTTATTTCCAACATTTATGCCTACTTTGCTGTATTTTTACTGACATTTTTCCTTCATTTGTGGTCGATTTTTAGATGCCTCCGTTGGCGAAATTGGACGTCAGGCGGGTGTTCTAATGAATTCACCCTCGAATAACTTGGGTATTAGTGTTGACGTTCTTGGTTTTGGTGGTAGTGGTGGGGTTGGTACTGGTGCTGCTGCTGCTGGTGCCAATGTACCCATCATACCCTGGGGCAAAGTGTTGCCATACAAAATTGAGGAGACGTTGCCACACTATCCGATTGGAATGGTGCCAACGGATGGTTCTTGGCAGGTTGTCAACGGCACCCGTTTTAAATTCTTCGTCTTTTCGGCATATTATGATCGTCGTGATGGCGCAAAATTGGTGCGCGTCGTTGGCGCAACAAAAACGCGTGGCCCGGAGCGTGTCTGGTGTCGTTTCTGGTATGCGAATCGTGGCAATGGTACGGATGCAAAATCGTTGCGTTATACCTCCACAACGGTAATGGCGCGTGTGAAGGTTAGTTTAATCGGGCGACAAGTTCAAGATGACAATGAATTAATTTTTTTGTTTTTTAATCTACTTCTTTTTAGATAATACGCGAAAACTGGAATCTCAAGTACAGCGCCTGTTTTGTGCTCTGTCCAATTCACGTGCCGGAAATCGATGTACCACAATATGTCAGCATAGTTTCACGTTTGCGTGCGCCACCCGGCAATATACTTGAACTTCGCAACACGGACCACGATGCGGATTTTGCTACAAATCGTTCCAGTCACACGCAACATAATCGTATGTTTGGCGCACAGCCACAAACTGCGGCATTCTCCTCTTTATCCTCATCATCATCGTCATCAGCCTCCTCATCGTCATCAATGTACTCTGCGCTGCCAACTGGTGACCAAATTGCCGATGAAATCGCCATTTGCGTCAAACCTTTTCACTTTAATTACGACCAGGCACTTTACCTAATGGAATATTTGGAGTTTTACGCCCTAATGGGCGTATCGCATTTTACATTTTACAACCACACAACTGGGCCACATGCCACCTGTGTTCTGCAGCATTATATGAGCGGCGATGTGCCGAATCATTCGACAGTCTCGGATACGACATTCAATACCAATGAGAGTAGTATATATGGTAGGTCTTTATATTAATTTTATAAACTTTTAAATTTTTGAGTTTGCATTTGATTTCTTACTACATCTTTAGAATTTTAATTATGGTTAAATACTTCTATTAATTCAAATGATTGACAGAATTGAACTGAACCATTCCGCTACTAAATTAATTTGTTTTGTCCATATCCAGTGGTTTTGTTTCAATGAAGAATAGAGATTAGGAGAATACTTCGATATCGAATTCTGAATTATATTTCGACTTTTTAATTCATTCCCAACAAATCTTTCGGGAATTCTTCTACGACTATTCCATTCTAAAAAAAAATCTTCACAGAGATAATTCTTTGCAAATAAAAACTCTTTCGGATAAAATTATTTACTGAACAGAGATTTACTCCGGTATAAAGAATACGGAAGATAAATACTAATACGGACCAGTTTTACCAACATTTCATACGCCGAAAATTCATTAACACCACCGATTATTCTCTTCCTTGAAAATTTTTCCCAAATAAGTCTTCCTGATAAAATTCGTTCCTGATCTAACATTTTCTCGGAGAAGAAGATTCTATAATATAGTGGTTACGGACCATTTGTTTTTCGAACTATTTTTTTCGACAATTCTTATTCGACACAATTTATCTACAACAATCAGAATTCCGATCTCTCCGACCATTCAATTTCGAGATAATCCATCAATGAGATAATTCTTCGCTAAAAACTCTACGTGATAAAATTCTTTCCGAGAGACGAATTGACTCGAAATGTTTTTTTATTTCGGATAATTCTTTTCCGACCATTCAACTTCGAGACAATTCTTCCCAGAGGTAATTCTTCGCAAAACACTCTTCTCGATAAAATTCTGGAGACAAATTCACTTGGAAGAAAAATACGAATACGGACCATTTGTTCAAACGAAGCCAATTCATTTACAACAATGCATCACCGACAATTTCCTTCCTTGGTAAATCTTCCCAAACAAATCTTCGCGATAAAATTCTTTCCGGGGCCAACATTTTTTTCGCGGAAGAAAGAATCACATAATATATGGATTCCGGACATTTTGTTCTTCGACACAATTTATCTCCGACAATTGTTTTTCGACACAATTTATCTCCGACACTTACTTCTCAGACAACTCTTCCCTATAAAATCCTTTTAGGGAGAAAAATTGTCTCGGATCTTAAATTATATTTCAAGTTCTTAATTCATTCCCGACAGTTTTTCTATAAGATAACTCTTCTCCGACCATTCCATTCCGAGACAATTCTTCAAAGAGACAATTCTTCGCAATAAACTTTTAACGTAAAAATTCTTTCCTGAAGACTGATTGACTCCGGAATGAAGAATACGGACCATTTTTTACGATATTTCATAGGCAAACCAATTCATACACTACAATGCATCAACTTTTCGCGATAAAATTCTTTCCGGGGCCAACATTTTCTCGCGGAAGAAAGAATCAGATAATATATGGATTACGGACGTTTTAAACCCGATAACTGTTCTGCGACACAATTTATCTCCGACAATTGTTCTGTGACACAATTTATCTCCGACAATTGTTTTTCGACACAATTTGTCTCCGACAATTCTTCTTTGACTATTAATTTTCGAGTCAATTCTTCCCAGAGACAACTTTTCCCGATAAAATCCTTTTAGGTAGAAAAATTGTCTCGGATCATAAATATAGTTCTTAATTTATTCCCGATAATTTTTCTATAATTGAATTCTTCTCCGACCATTCCATTCCGAGACAATTCTTCACAGAGATAAGTCTTCGCAATAACTTGTCGCGAATAAATTCATTCCTGGACACGAATAGACTCCGGAATGAAAAATACTGAAGAATATGGACCATGTTTACGATATTTCATATGCATCATCGATATTTCTCTTCCTTGACAATTCTTCACAAACAACTCTTCGCGATAACATTTTTTCCGGGTCCGGGTCCAATCACATAATATACGGAATACGGACATTTTAAACCCGACAATTGTTCTGCGACACAACTTATCTACGACAATGGTGTTTCGACCCAATTTATCTCCGACATTTCTTCTTCGACAATTACTTTTCTTGACAATTCATACCAGAGATAATTCTTCACGATAAAATCCATTCAGGGAGAAAAATTGTCTCGGAGAAGTAAATTCTCATTATATATGGGTCAGGGACCATATCCGACTATTTCTCTCCAAGATAATTCATGCTAGAGACAATTACTCTTCAAACAACTCTTCCCAATAAAATTTGTAATTATTTCCGGAAGAAGAATTGTGTCGGGGAACAATTTTCCCATAGAATATGGGTTACTGGCATTTATCCTCGCAAATTCATCTGCAGACAATTCATCCTGGACAATTCATCCTGGACAATTCCTTTCGAGACAATTATTTTCAGAGACAATTCTTCCTGACAAAAGCCTATCAGGGAGAAGAATTATCTTGGGGAAATAGATTCTATTATTTCCGGAAGAAGAATTGTGTCGGGGAACAAGAATCCCATAGAATATGGGTTACTGGCATTTATCCTCGCAAATTCATCTGCAGACAATTCATCCTGGACAATTCCTTTCGAGACAATTATTCTCAGAGACAATTCTTCCTGACAAAAGCCTATCAGGGAGAAGAATTATCTTGGGGAAATAGATTCTCATAATATATGGGTTAAGGAAAACATATCCCAGACAATTCCTGTCGTTCCGCAACATTTCATCTTAGACAAAATTATTCTCAAACTTAACTTCCCGATAAATCTCTCTCCGGAGGAAGATTTGTCTCGGGAACGATTTTTTTTGTGAAAATTGACGTGGTAAAACTTTGAGCGAAAGAATTTTTCGGCTTCCATAATAAATACTCGTATTTCTCAAGACAAAAATATCCTGCCAAGTTACCTTAGTTATTCCCAACGTATTTGTACCGTAAATTTACCAAGTAAATATATTTTCACGGTGTTTATTAATATATTTTTTTTGTTTTGTTCATTTTTGGCTTAATTTTCCATTTGACTTGTTTGCAGCTGCTACCAGCAGTAGTAACGGTAATGCCAAGGAAAAGGAGGGCAACGAAAAAACAACATACACGAGAACAAAACGAAAGCAACCACAACAGCGCATTAGCACAAATTACGTGAGGCCCACAATTAATATTTTACCCTGGAATTTGCGAATGCGTTCGCAAAAGGAAATACGCACCGAGGGACTGTTTGCCGCACTCAACGACTGTCTGTACCGTACCATGTACCGTTACAAATATTTGGCTCTCGTGGATTTGGATGAATTTATTATACCGCGTCACAACGATACGTTGAAGGAATTAATTAAGTAAGTAACGGAAACACTGCATTGTATGGCAACGCCATATTGTATAACAACATTGCATAGTGTGGCACACATTGCTGCAAATGTTGCCACGTAGTGCATTCGTTTAATTGCAACACATGTGTATTTCCTCCAATTTCCTTTATTTCCACATACCTAACATTATTTTCAAATTAACTGTAAGTTCATTTCTAACTGTAAATTTCAACCCTTTTCGTTTTTCTCTATCTTTCTCTCTCTGTGCAGTTCACTCAATCAACGTTTTCGCAATCGCAATACAGCTGCCTATTCGTTTCAAAATGCATTTTTCTATTTGCAATTTGGCGATGATCCACTCGTCTATGAGCAGCCGGAAAAGAGTCTGAATCCGCGTTTGCGTGCGGCGCTGGTAACGCAACGCAAGACACGTCGGTAAGTTGACTTAATTGAATTAGTTCGGTGACTGTGTTCGATAGCTAGGTACGAAAATCTAAAGGTGTAGATGATTTGGCACAGTCTGTTTGCTTAATTAAGGCCAAGTATTGCTGCTGTATTAGCTCAATCTCATTGAGATAATTGCAAAAGTGGTGCTTCTCATACACTAACTAAGCGAAAACTCTTTGAGCAATAAGCTATTTTCATCTCAATTAAATTGAAATTCAAGTCTCAAAACCAAAATATAAGTCAGAATTCTGGAATTAGAATAAAAGACCGTAAGACTTAAAACTCTATTTAAAAATGCTGATTTACATAAATCCCGAAAATTGGAAAGCTTAATACAGAATCCATCATATACGTAATGCAATCTGAACCAAGAATAAAATTTTATATTATATTGAAAATATTTAATAAATAGATTAGTTTTTATTGTCTTAATTGTAGAAGTAAAAGTCACCAACTACTAATTATTCCTTTACAAAAATATTTATATATCTGTTAATTTCTGATTGATGATCTCAATATTTGTACCAAATAATAAGAAAATGTGAATTTATCAACTGGTATTTCAACTTTAAAAATGTATCAATTACTGTTTGTTATAATAACCAACATACTCGAAATTTAAGATTTTTATAAAAATGTATTTGGTGACTTTTAGTTCTACTACGACGATATATAAATGTAAATATAAATGTAGAAAAAAGTAGAACATCATACCAGCAGAGTTACGTAATTCTGTACGTATATATTGAAAATTTCGATATTGGCATCGAAACCAGAATTTAATATGTCAATCTAACATTTTCAAACGATACCACAGAGGACTTAAAAATCCATGAAGTAGTCACAATATGGCTTTATTGGTACCATGAAATTGCTAAAAATGATATTTCATTGACATGATACACACTAATAGCTTTCTAAAACTACAATAAAAAAAATCGGAAATGTTAAATTTTAATTTCTGCCTGTATGGTATCGATATTCAAGAATATTAAAAGTTCAGATATAAAAAGTTTAGATATAAAAACAATAATTTGGCGTTTCTATAATATTTCCTGCAGTGGTAATCGAGTTTCACACACTTCTTAATAAAAATTCCTTTTTATCAATAAATAAATGTATACCGTAAACTAGCAGTTAATTTGTTCATCCGTTTGTAACACCAAAGAGCGGCGTGGCCGATATGGTAATCTAGCCGATTTATTGGTAATCGAATCGATTAATGGTAATTGAGTCGAACAAACATACACCTGTATTTCTGTCAGACTGTTGAAATCACATGAAATAGGATAACTGAAGAGTTACATGCTGCAAAAAGGACTATTTCAAACATAATTTTCAAGCATAACATATATCTTTGGAGCTTTATGAAATCAAAAGTATTATTGCATTGCAAACATTATTATAATGACAGCCAAACATATTTATGTTTTTGTTCAAACATATTTATGTTCAAAATAAGTAATTTTAAACGTCCTTGCGTACATATATATGTTTGAATGTGCAAAACATTTAAACATATTGTTGGAACACTAATTTTGAAATATTTAAAACCGTGATAAATTAATATAATTTTTTTTAAATTTTGTATTACACCAGTTAGAGAAATGTCTTAATAATAATAATAATAGTTTAACACTACAGTCCTATAAGAGCTTAGGCCGAACTCTCTCACCATTTTGAGCTGTGCGTGTAGGTCCCACCACTCAAAGTGATGGGACCTACAGTTTATTACCGCATCCGAACGGCGGGTGAGAGCTTTTCATAGGAAATGTTTTACTCTCGTGTGTTTGCCATTTACTGCCGAGAGATAGCGCGGTATAGAAAAATGTTCCAATGACAAGATGTTGTTAGCCCCAGTCCAGGGTTGCATCGGGCACCTTTCGGCTCGCAGTCCAACGCACAAACCACTGAGCTACCGCAGCGTGATATAATAAATCCGCGGCGTGATATATTAAAACCTATCTAAGCACTAGAATATGTTTGTGGAATCTATATAAGGACTGCGTCGAATAAAATTGTCCGCTACAAAAATGAAAAAATCTAGAAATCTAGTAATCGAATTTTTATAGAATACAATATTTTATTTTGCAAATTATTTTTAGATTTAAAAAAAAATACAAAAAACCAGAAATTAATATTTTTTAATAAAAAGTTTTAATTTTACGGAACCCCTTCCATTAATGTTGTAATGGTAGTGTCCGACACCCTCACAGCTGCTGAAGACCACTTTCTTTTAAAGTCTTGAAGGTCTTTGGCCACTTTTTTTGTTGTCTTCATCTCCCTTTTTACTAAAGCCCAGTATCTCTCAATCGGCCTGAGTTCTGGACAGTTTGGTGGAATGGCTTCTCTAGGCACCAAAATCACTGCATTTTGTTGGATCCACTCTAAGGCCGTTTTGCTGTTGTGACATGAAGCGAGGCCAGGCCAAAAAAATGTGGACACTTCATGTTGGCGTAAAAATGGAAGCAATCTCTTTTGCAAGCATTCCTCACATATATTTCGCTATTAATTGTACCCAATGTCACGAATGCGCTGCTCCTTTTTCCACAACTGCAAATTGTCTGCCAAACAAGGAATTTTGTCATTTTTTTTTTCATTTGAATTTTTCAGCGACATTTCCTCGAGAATCGGCTGTATAAAATTCCTGCCCAGGTAGCTGAGAAAAGTCCACTAAAACATAAGTTTCGTCGTTCATTATGCAGCAATCGAATTTTTTAAAAAAATCTTGGTTCAGATTTTTAGCTCGTTGTTTTGCGGTTTCATTCTTGACGGCATTTCTATCCGGAATTTTTTGGACCTTGTACGTCTTCAGCCCAGCTTCTTTCTTAGTCCTGCGCACGAAAGATTCTGAGCAATCCGCCTTTCTCGCTTTCTTTTCTTCCGGATATGCTTGGATCTTTCTTTAAAATATTCACAACCTTCTTCGACTTTTCACGTTCATGTGGGCCTTTTTTTTTACCAGAACCTTTCTTCCGATCAATACTCAGGTCTTCCTTAAAGCGGTTGATAACGCGAGAAATGGTCTTAGGGTTAGCCCCTACCTCCTTGGCAATTTTTTTAAAAGACCAACTAGGTTGTTTTTGAAAAATTTTAATTATATTTTCTCGCACTTCCACTTCGTTTGCCATTTTCGCGTTAAATAAATTTTGTATTGACTATAACTGACACAAATTATTTTCTGCCATTTAATTCAGAGCTACTATGATCAAATTTTTTTAATTTGAATCTTGCAATAGCACATTATGGGAAGATATGTAACGGACAATTTTATTCGACGCAGTCCTTATATAAAACTCTTGGTCCGTCTGAAAGTCTGTCGGTCTGTCCGTTTGTTCACGTCTAAACCGCTGAACCGATTTATCTGAAATTGTGCACCAGGATACTATGGTGTCCGGAGGGTGTCATAGGCTATATATGGGCGGGATTGGACTAAAGGGCGTGGCACTTCCCATACAACATAAACTTTCAAATCGACAACTCGGCACATACACAATCTATGAAGATGAAATAAAAAACTCAAATACAAAAAAAAATACAAAAACAAACACTCAAAAACAAAAGTAAAAATCAAACACAAATTAAAAGCACAAAACTTAAATCAAATATCTCAATAACTCAAAAACAACAGAAAAATAAAGAAGGGAAAGAAAACAAAATCAACAACACTAAAACACACCACAATAAAATTCACCACACTAAAACTCGCCACACTAAAATTCACCACACTTAAACTCACCACACCGAATCTCACCATACTAAAACTAACCACTCTAAAACTTCTACTGGAAAAAACTCTACGGGGAAAAATTCTGCGGGGAAGCACAGTCTGAGAAAAGTTGTTTTAGCGGAGAATTAGTTTGGTTTTGATTACTACATTTATAAAACCAATAAAAAAAGTCCTCAGCGAAGTCCACAAAAGTGTTTCCAATAAATAGTTATATTCCTACCAATCTGAATCCACATTCCATACAGACACATGCATGCATTGAACATATTTTGTTGTTACTCATTGGAGGAAATTTATTTAAATAAAGTCGAATACAAATATTAAACGAATTTTCTGATTAACTGCTTCAAACTCCATAATCTCCAATGAGTATTACACAAAATCTGTTAATTTGTCTTAGTCAAATGTAAGTTGTGGCGATAAATGTTGCACGTTGCGTGATGCGTGAGATTCGATACAGCACTAAAAACGACATGATTGCTTTCGGAAATATTCAGGCAAATTATTCCTCTCAAACACTTCAAATAATAATTATTTTAGGCAATTGACAAGTGTTTGTTGCAACCACTAATTAAAATTTACCATTTAAGACAAATAGATTCAGCAGTTAACAAAATTAATGAATGTGTTTAGGAAAAATAATTAATTGAACACTTAAAAAAATAACTGTTTGCAGGCAAAAAATATTATCTATGGCAAATTATACAAAATTAGAATTCTTAAGTGGATTGGCAACTTATAGACAACCAATAGGCAACCTAATTGTGACACATTTCAATTAATCATTTTTTTTGTTTATGTATTTTTTTTAAGACGCTACAAGCTGCATCCACAAAAGCAGCGTTCCAAATATATTTGCAAACCGGAAGCGGTCATCGAGGCGGGCAATCATTTTGTATGGGAATTTTCACCGGGAAGAGGATCCCTAAATGTACCACCGACCGATGCGATATTGCATCACTATAGGGTAAAACATTTTTGTAATAACAAATTTATAAAAAAAATATAAAAAAATATTTTTTTTATTAAATTTATTTTATTTAGAAATAAAATATTTATTAAAAATAAATTTCAACTTTTAAAATTATCACCCTTTAAAGGTGTGTGAATTTGGCGGCAACGACTGCATCAAGGCACCTTCGACCGTCGATCGCACGGCCACCAAATACGCCAACAGACTGCTGCAACGAGTGGATGCGGTCTATAACTATTTGAAAGGGCCCTGTGATCTGCCTGAGCTGCCAGTGTTGCCAACAACAATGCAAAATGGGGCAGTACCAGAGGAGCAGCAACAAGCACAAAAACTAACAGAACAAGAGTCATCTAAACAAAAATCACAACAACCAGTACTAAAACAAAATTTGCTACAAGCTCAGGTTAAGAAAGATGTTGTACAACCAGAGAAAGCATCAGCGCAGCTACAAACAGCAGCCACTGCAGTGAAAGCTGCTCTTAAAGTGAAGAACACAGCAACGAAAGCTCAAGTAACAAAAGCTCAACTAACGAAAGTCACACCCACCAGTATCAGTAGCAGTACCAGCACTAGTACCAGCAGCACCAAACCACGCATAACGAAGCTTTTCAACGAGTTCAAACTTAAACTTAAGGAAACGATAAAAGCGCGAAGAATCGCGAACAACGAACCCATACCGAACACAGCACTAACGACGACAGCGAAAGCAACGATGGACAACGATTACGACTGGCCGCCGGAACAGCAAAAGCTCGTGATTTTCGATGTTGATGCGAAGGGACGACCGGTGATTAAGGTGAAGTATGTGGATACCTGAAAGGAGATACAGAAAAACGATGGAGGCAAAATTTAGACTAATGAGCGCATAGCAAGCTTTTTGTTGAATAACTGAATAAACGGAAAATAAAAAGCAAGAGCAGCTTTAAAGCTTGTGCAGCATTTTTGTGCAGTCAAAGCTTCTCAATCTTTATTTTTTCAATATAATTTATTTATATTTTATAAAAAAGAAACTTTTAGTTGGGGAATGTTTTAAGATTGAAGTTTGTGCCAAGCTCTACTTTTTTACAATTTGGTAGCATTGCGAAAACCATTGCATTTGCATTATTTGCAAAATGGTAACACTGTTTGTTGTACAGTTAATAACTAAAAAATATTCAGATAAAAGTAAAAATTAAGAATATTCTAAAGCTCAATATTTTTAAAATAGACAGCAACAATATCACCTTTTATATTTAAATAACAACATAAAACTATAAATTTTTCTCTATGTGCATTTAACATATCAAAAAACAATAAAAATAAAATATTTAAAAAATAAAAAAATACAGAAAAAATGAAATTATTTAATGGTAATGCAAAAAGCTCTATTATTATTTGTAAATAACAAAATATGGTTGTAGAAAACATGGCAAATATGTAATTTATCTTTGTTTATTAAATGTTACATTATAAATATAAAAGAGCTTAAAAATATCGAGCAACCTTTGCAGCTTTTGACTACTATATAAATGTTTTATAAGAAAAATAGCAAAACAATCCGTCTAGTTGTCTTTTGCATTATTAATTCTATCAATAATGATTGAAAAAAGAATAGTTTAAGTTTAATTTTATGATAGCTATGCAATAATATATAAAATAATGATAATGAGCAGTAATTTTTATGCATAAATTAAATAACATTATGTTAAAAAAAAAAACTATAAAATACATAAGAGAAAAAAAAATTAAAAGGAGAAAATTAAAATATATTATAAAATTATAACTGTATAATTATTATAATATTATTATAAGTATTTGAAAAATAAACTAATTCAATCACTGTCCTGTGCCCATGTCTCTGAACTCAACTCTAGTAAAGGGTTTTTCAATAAGAGCGCTACAAAAGTTTTTTAACAGGGACGCTACAAAAGTAGAGCGACAGGGACAGCAACGACGTCATATTTCTTGCCGCTCTTTTGACATTTCTCTTCAGTAAGGTTTGCCATTTCATGATGGAAAGATATATGAGCCAACCAGCGTCGAAATTATTAAAATTTACTACCGAAATTCGAATTCGTATATCTTTTCATCATGAAATGGCAAACCTTACTGAAGAGAAATGTTAAAAGCGCGGCAAGAAATATGGCGTCGTTTGCTGTCCCTGTCGCTCTACTTTTGTAGCGTCCCTGTTGAAAAACCCTTTATGTACCAAGTTTCATTTGAAAAAAACTTTCACATTAAATTATACCCATTTTTCTCTACCCTTACTATTTTATTCTAAAAAACATTCGCAACAATTATTTTTTTGAGAGAAAAAAACTCTAGATAAAAAAAATTCATTCGATGATTTTTTTTTTATCCTAAAACTAAATTTGGGGGAATATTTTTTTTAGAATTGACCTGAATATAATAAAATTCAAACTCAATATTTATTTCCACACATTTAGCTAGAATAACAAAGTCAAACCCACAAAATGTCACTTAGTCGTAAGAAAGCTTTAAGCTCATACAAAACAGAAACAAAGAATTATTAACGAATATGTGTCACACAAAAATAAAACTACAAACTGTTCTGTTCTTCTTTTCAGCAACAATAAATTTTATTTATTTCTATATAATAAAAACTTAATACTTTTTTTGCTTTGTAATTAGTGAAAATCGAATTTAGTTGTAAGTGTAAAGATAAACAAATAATGTAATATAAAATTATGAATAATAATAAATAAAAATTTAAATATTAATGATGTATTTAATTTATTAACTAGCTGAAACCGTGCACGACTCGTACGAAGATTTTGTGAATGCAAGGATATGGAGCAATTTTATTAATATTGAAACCATGTGTTTTTTTTTTATTGGTTTTATAAATGTAGTAACCAAGACAAAAAAAAAATTTCCGCCAGAACAACTTTTCTCAAAGACAATTCTTTCTCAGACTGATCTTCAAGCTTGCCCGTTGAATACTTCCCGTTAGAATTCTTCCCGGTAGAGTTTTTCCCAGTAGAAGTTTTAGTGTGGTGAATTTTATTGTGGTGAGTTTTAGTGTGATGAGTTTTTGCGTGGTGAGTTTTAGTGTGGTGAGTTTTAGTGTGGTGAGTTTTATTATGGTGAGTTTTAGTGTGGTGAGTTTTAGTGTGGTAAATTAAAGTGTGGTAAGTTTAGTGTGGTGAGTTTTAGTTTAGTTTGTTTTTGTTTTCTTTTTTTGTTTTTCCTTTAGTTTTGCTTTTAGTTTTATATTATTGCTTTTGTTTTGTATTTTTGATTTTTTTTTGTGCTTTTACTTTTGTGTTTTAGCTTTTAAATATTTTTCTTGTATTTGAGTTTTTTGTTTCATGTTCATATCTGGTGTAAGTGCCAAGTTATATCGTTTTGAAATTGTAGACTGTATAGGAGGTACCACGCCGCATTGTCCAATCCCGCCCATTTATAGCCTGATCTTCACTGATCGTCCAGACCATATCGGATCAGCCATTTAGACGGAAAACGGAACAAACAAACAAACAAATAAACAAACAATAAACAAACCAACAAAGAGTAGGATAGGATAGAATTAGGAAAAAAATGCAAATTTCTGAAACAAAATGTATGTAATTTGAAATGCAGATTTCCGCGATTTTTAGAAACGGTCAGAAAAAAGGCAGCTTAGTAGCCCTTTTTTGACTTATAATCTTTCTAAAATATACTGCGACAAAATTTCTGGCATATTTTAGGATAACTTCAGACATATTATATAAATTTATACAAATATAGAAAAATCAAGGACTAAAACCCTTCGATTCCACCAAATTAAATGGGTTCTGAATCCGGTTTCATACATTTTTTTAAAAACGGTTCCAAAATCAAAATGTTCCGGTTCTTTACGATTTCTGACAGGGACCCTTTGGAATATCAGATCCGCTTCTCGTTTCAAGATTTTTAAAATAGCGGTTTCGGTTTCAACCAACAACAAAAAAATTAATTTATGCGTTCCGATTTCGGTTCCACACATTTTTTTAATAACGGTTCTGATATCGGTATCGGTTCTAAAAATATTTGTTTCGCTTTATCGTCTAAATTGCTGTTCCGATTATTATGAAATTCAGTAGGGTCTGGAAGGAGATAGTATTTATATTAATTCGAAATTGCACCAATAGACGGTGTAAATAACTATAGGGTTTTTTAACAGGGACGCTACAAAAGTACAGCGACAGCAAACGACACCATATTTCTTGCCGCTCTTTTGACATTTCTCTCCAGTAAGGTTTGCCATTTCATGATAGAAAGATATAAGAGCCAACAACGAGTCGAAATTATTAAAATTTACTACTGAAATTCGAATTCGTATATCTTTCCATCATGTCAAACATTTTTGAAGAGAAATGTCAAAAGAGCGGCAAGAAATATGTCCCTGTCGCTCTACGTTTGTAGCGTCCCTGTTGAAAAACCCTTGAAAAAACTTTTGTAGCTCTCTTATTGAAAAACCCTTTAGTTTCTAACCACTAAGCTACCGCGGCTAAATCTGTAAATCACAGTAAACACAGACCAAATCTAGATGGAATTTTATACAGTGACTATTTGAAACTCGGACTAAAATAATCAGACTGAAATGTAGTTCTGAATTGCATCAAAAAGGTGCTTTAATTTGTATTTCTCTGCAATTAATGTATCGAATGGGACCCAATTTAATATAGTGACTATTTATAAAATAAAAATATTTTTTTTAACAGTTTTTTATGATGTTTTCAATATTTTTTTAGTAACCGTACATTATTTCGAGTATAAAATAATTCAAACGTTCGAAAGTCAATGATAGGAATTTACTCGTTAGTTACACCGCATTTTCATTAAATCCATCATTCGTAATACTGCGATTTGTTGTATTTAGTAATTTGAAAATTTGCTCATTCTTTATTTGTTATTCATATGTGACACTTTTGAACTAATTTTGTTTTAAAATAAATATTAAATAAAATAACACAGGAGCTCGCGTACAAACTAATAAAAAATAAAACCATTGCATTTAATATATAACTGAATAAAAACCACATTGATTATAATGTAAAATAATATATTTTACAGTCTTTCGGTATGTTTTTCATTGAAATATTGTTGCTGTTAAGCATTTATTACAGTTCTTAATCTGAAACTTAGTAGGTACACGAGCACTTCAAGCCTTGTGTAAAACCATTTATTCATGTCATTTGTGTGTTGTATCTTTTAAGTAAAAATGTACCATAATATTTTAGTACTCATAGAGTTTGCGTGATTTCGAAGAATAATTCATTCTCTAAACCATTTTTGTTTTCGAATATTTAATTTCGAATTAAATAATTCGATGTCAAAATTATTGTTAGCAATGTATACAAATATGCCACAGTTCATACTATAAAAAGAAGCTTTAATAATATATCTGAAGCTTTATTATAGCAACTGTTATCATATAAAACGTAACAATACAATATAGACATTTTTATAAGTTAAAGCTTTTATTCGATTTGTAAAACAGTATTTAATATTAGGACATTTTTTATAGTAGAACTATAAAAAATGGTCATATTTCCGGTAAACACACATTGTACGACCAAAAACAGTTTAAAAATATTTATTAAGAAATAATTATTTGACTGTTCCAAAAATATACTGGAACGCTGCCATTAAAAATTCACGAAATTTGATATTATAAAATAAAATTTCTGGAATTGATCTAGAATATTAGGGAGATATTTCCGGTAAACATATATATAAATGAATGTTCGTGGGAAGCATATAGCACAATAGACAAAAGTTTTGGCGAGGTCGATGCAGTTTTTCTGATGATTTAAAGTTTCCCATACCCAAAATATGCCGGAAATTTATCTTCGAAATCCCATAGCATTTTATATCATGCTTAGACTTCTCAAAGACATTCTTTATCTGTCTTCTGTGCATATATAGGACCGAGTTATGTCTGCAAAATGACAAACATTTCCTGTCGTAGAGGCAGTTCAGAAACATTTCATTGTAATATTAAATGCAGACAATGGCGACATTTGTAACCAAAATATTGCATTTACATCTGTGTTCTTCGGAAATATTCCAATCCAATTGTGTAGTTTTCAATATTAACTACATTTCATAATATTAACTACATTTAAATAACCGAATTAATAAAAGTACTTTATGTGGTATCTACATTATTTAATATAGTCCTTCGTGGCATAATTCAGAAATTTGGTAAATAACATATATGAATTGCTTATGCAAATTAAAAGTAATCGGTGTATTAAATTTTTTTATTTAAAGTTTTGTACAAACTAAAGGTATAAACCACATAAATAAAAATAAAAAAATTATACCCATACTAAATATTCTGAATATTTTCAATTTCCTTAAACTATTCTCAAACTATTTAGAAAAGTTACAGCTTGATGTTAAAATAAATCAACTGTCAACTTTTGAGTCAGGAGACACCGAACCCATGTGGGAAAGTATTTTCTATTTCTGTTAATATCATTGGGAAATCAACACAATGATACGCAATCGAAAGAGTTGAATGCGCAGGCTGACAAAGACGTGAATGGTATATAGAAGTGTATAAAAAAAATTAAAATAAAATATTAAAAACGCAAGAAACTAGAAGTTAGTCAAGGATAAATTAAGCTGTGGCACTCCACTTGTTGAAAAATGCAATGAAATGCGAGACATCAGCATAGAAGTGTTGGAGACACACATTCACATGAAAAGACACTGACACAGCCACTGGGGAGCGACAAGTTAAATAGACAGTTTTATGATATGTAGAAGTGTTATGAAAAATGGGACAACACTGTGAAAACTATTTTTTTGGAATAAAAATGGGATTAACCCATTAAGACTGAAATCAGCATTAGTTCGATTTAGATGAAATTTCAAATACAGTAAACTATACTACAGTAAAACTATTCTACAGTAAAACTGTTCTACAGTAAAACTGTTCTACAGTGAAACTGTTCTACAGTAAAACTATTCTACAGTAAAACTGTTCTACAGTAAAACTGTTCTACAGTAAAACTGTTCTACAGTAAAACTGTTCTACAGTAAAACTGTTCTACAGTAAAACTGTTCTACAGTAAAACTGTTCTACAGAAAAACTGTTCTACAGTAAAACTGTTCTACAGTGAAACTGTTCTACAGTGAAACTGTTTTACAGTGAAACTGTTCTACAGTAAAACTGTTCTACAGTAAAACTGTTCTACAGTAAAACTGTTCTACAGTAAAACTGTTCTACAGTAAAACTGTTCTACAGTAAAACTGTTCTACAGTAAAACTGTTCTACAGTAAAACTGTTCTACAGTAAAACTGTTCTACAGTAAAACTGTTCTACAGTAAAACTGTTCTACAGTAAAACTGTTCTACAGTAAAACTGTTCTACAGTAAAACTGTTCTACAGTAAAACTGTTCTACAGTAAAACTGTTCTACAGTAAAACTGTTCTACAGTAAAACTGTTCTACAGTAAAACTGTTCTACAGTAAAACTGTTCTACAGTAAAACTGTTCTACAGTAAAACTGTTCTACAGTAAAACTGTTCTACAGTAAAACTGTTCTACAGTAAAACTGTTCTACAGTAAAACTGTTCTACAGTAAAACTGTTCTACAGTAAAACTGTTCTACAGTAAAACTGTTCTACACTAAAACTGTTCTACACTAAAACTGTTCTACAGTAAAACTGTTCTACACTAAAACTGTTCTACAGTAAAACTGTTCTACAGTAAAACTGTTCTACAGTAAAACTGTTCTACAGTTAAACTGTTCTACAGTAAAACTTTTATACAGTAAAACTGTTCTACAGTAAAACTGTTCTAAAGTATAAGTGTTCTACAGAAAAACTGTTGTACAGTAAAACTTTTCTACAGTAAAATTGTTCTTCAGTAAAACAGTTCTACAGTAAAACTGTTGTACAGTATAACTGTTCTACAGTAAAACTGTTCTACAGTAAAACTGTTCTACAGTAAAACTGTTCTACACTAAAACTGTTCTACACTAAAACTGTTCTACAGTAAAACTGTTCTACACTAAAACTGTTCTACAGTAAAACTGTTCTACAGTAAAACTGTTCTACAGTAAAACTGTTCTACAGTAAAACTGTTGTACAGTATAACTGTTCTACAGTAAAACTGTTCTACAGTAAAACTGTTCTAAAGTATAAGTGTTCTACAGAAAAACTGTTGTACAGTAAAACTTTTCTACAGTAAAATTGTTCTTCAGTAAAACAGTTCTACAGTAAAACTGTTGTACAGTATAACAGTTCTACAGTAAAACTGTTCTACAGTAAAACTGTTGTACAGTTAAACTGTCTATTTTATCTTCGTGCATATTGCCATAAAGCTGTGGTCTACTCATGCCAACAACGCTAATCATTCACGCTTGCAAATGAAGGCGAAAAATGTCAAACTGATTT
Organism: Dryomyza anilis; assembly: GCA_951804985.1. Taxonomy (NCBI): domain Eukaryota; kingdom Metazoa; phylum Arthropoda; class Insecta; order Diptera; family Dryomyzidae; genus Dryomyza; species Dryomyza anilis. The sequence continues at coordinate 93,128,432 of OX638131.1, read as the reverse complement.
AAAATAAATGGAGATATTGTGTGCGTGCATATATGTATGTGTTATAATGCTGTGTGAAGTATCATTGTGTGTGTGTTAGTGTGAATAATAGCATATGTTACAGTGTGTGTGAGAGTTTGCAAAAAGGATATGCCAGAATAAATATTGATAGAATATCAGCTGTTTAAGTATGTGCTTCATACTGACTATGCGACGGATACTGTTGCTATATTGGTAGTGTGAGTGCGTTACTCAGTGAGTGAGTATTATGCAGTATGTGAGTGTGTGTGAAAATTTATACTATGTATTAAAATAAAAATTACGCGTCTGCTTGTAAATAACTCAAACACTAAGCAGTGCGCTCTACAAGATGCCGGAAATTACTGCTAAAGTAGGTTAAACGCGTAAAGCTTTAAAGTACAGAAACCACGTGACGTATGCGCAACATTTACTTCAACCGAAGCAGTATCGATTAGGGATGTCAATCCCGGACTATTTTTCAATCCCGAAATTTCGGGACTAAAAAATTTGAATCCCGGGATCCCGGGATTAGTCCCGGGATTTAAAAAAATAATAGCAAAGACATAAAATAACCATATCTGTGTTTAAATAATAAACAATTATAATGCTTAAGTCAAACAAAAGTCATATATTCAAATGCATCTGTTTTCAGGTTGGGTATTCAAATATGGTATACTAAATCCGCGATATATAAACCCCAGTTGATCATCAAACATTTTTTTAATACTTTTTATTTAAAATTTATTTTTTAGTACAAATATGAGAAAATTAAAATTTTGAATGATCAACAAAATTTGTTATTGGGTATTGGTTTTTTGTGGAAAACAATATTTTATAAAAAAAAATATAATTATAAAAAAATAAATAGTTTTACAAATTTTGAAATATTTGAACTTTTAATTTCAAAATTATTTAAGTTGTATGTGATTTAACCGGTTATTGCAACCAAATCTCAAACGACGAAGTTGACTTGTTCATGGGCAATAACTATTTTAATTTTTATTCAAAGTTTGTTTTTAAATGCAGTGAAAAATGCAAAAATAATAAATTGCATTTTTCTCCAAAACATTACGTATACGGAAAAAACTAAAAACGCAGTTCGAATCAGTACATTAAAATTATATAGGCATGATATGAGAAAATGATTGCCGAACAGTGTTATTAGTCGAAAGTGACGTAATTTTTAAAAATGTGTCAATTTGTTCAAAGTCAAAAAGCATTCATTATTATTTACGTCAGTGTTTTAAGATTTTAGTCCATTAAATCCAAGGATTGAAACCGTAGCCGAAACCGAAACCGATATCCGTTTAAAACCGATATCCATTTAAAACCGAAACCGTAATCGAAACCGTTATACGAAAATCAGAAATGAACGCTTTTGGTTTTATACCAGTTTAAAACGGTTTTTAAAAAAGCATAAAAAGAAACAGGAAAACATATTTTATTTTATATAGAAGATCTTAAGTACAAGCCATGTTTAATGTCATTTAATAAAATTTTGAATTCCCAAAATAAAAATTTTTTCTTGTACAATTTTCGGCGAGCTAGACTAAGCTTATGTCCCATAGTGCAATGTTAAGTTATTTGAAAAATATGGAATTAAAAGAAATTTTATACAAAAACCGAAATCAAAACCGAAACCGTAACTTGGAACCGGTATACTGAAACCGTTTCGTAATAAAAACCTAAAACCGAAACCAAAACGCGGAAAAAACCGAAATCGAAACCGTTATTCGTTTAGGTTTCAAACCTTGATTAAATGTTAGATTTACTTTTTCACAAAATGTGTACACAAACATTGAAAGACTTTTGAATAAACTATTAAAAATTGATCTACTAGCGTTTTTTGTAATCCCGAAAATCCCGGGATTTAACGATGATCCCGGGATGAGTTTTTCGGGACTGATTTCACTCAAATCCCGGGATCCCGGGATCCCGGGATCCCGGGATTGACATCCCTAGTATCGATGGAGGAGTAGCTAATGATGTTATTAGAGTGTTTCAAGTTATTTATAAACTGATAAAATGCTTCAATTGTTGCATTAGGGAGACTTTTTTATAAAAAAAGCAATGAATTTTTTGTAGCACACACGCTTTGTACTACAAAGCGTGTGTGCATAAATTATAAACTATGGTGTTGGGCAAACTTTGTTAAATTTTAACCTATCGATTGGCATCATTATTTCAAAATATGTAAGAAAAATGTTTAGCAAAATATTTTTAGATAATGATGCCAATCGATAGTTGCTGTAAAAATGAACAATTAATGTACACCACTTTATTATCTTGCACCAATAATAGCTAAAAAACGAAAAAAATGTTAAAAATTGAAAATCTTGTCATGCCAAAAGGTCAAATCTTTTCGTTTTTTTGCTATATCTATTTATTAGTACATGATAAATTAGTAATGCAAAACCATAAATTGTTTTATTTGAAAGCACCTATCGATTGGCATTATATTTAAAAATAATTTTGCAAATATTTTTCTAGCAAATGATAAAAATTCAAAAAAATATTTTATATTAATGATGCAAATCGGTAGGTGCTTTAAAAACAAACAATTATTGCCTTCACATTACTATTTTATATTACACCTATAAAAAGTTATGGCAAAAACGAAAAGATTCGTCTTTTTGGGCATGACAAGGTATTCAATTTTTCGTATACGCCCTTTTGGTTTTGTCTTTTGTGGCTAGAAATATCGAACAAAACCACACATGATCTTGAGGAAAACCTGCATTAAAAAATGTAAAAAAAAAAACTTAAATGTCAAAAATTACACATTCGGCCCTTTGGCATGGTAGTGACTATATGTAATTATTCTAAATAAAATGATTTAAATTTTTCATACGGTATTTTTTAGGCCTGTATATTATGCAATATTTGTATATGACACTTGACAAGAAGCATTTCATAAAAATATTAATTTTTACACTGATATATTCTTTTTATGTTAAATAAAATTTAAATTAATTTTAAATCACTTTTGCCTTCATTTTGTTTCGCTTATTTATATAATATATATACGTTTGTGACAACAAAATATCAATATATGTAGGTTCGTATGTTTTCTCTTTAGCATTGAACATTTGTCCAATAATTGGACAACATCGAATGGCATATTTGACCCATTTTAGCAATGACATTTTCACATTTTTGATTTACACATGGCTTGATTTTTGAAATCATTTTTCACAAATGCAAACACATAGGCAAAATAAAATATAGTTTTATGTTTGTGTATGTCTATGTGTGTGTGTGAATAGAGAATTATATGCATGTGATTGTGTTTGCATTGGTTAAATACCAAGTTTATGTTAATCAGAAATAAGTTTTGTGGTTTAAACCGAACACAAACATCAGCTGATTCACAGCAGATAATGCTGGTGATAAACGATAAATAAAAGTTTGCATAGAAATGCGAGTGGGAAGAAATTTAAGTACTATTTGATGGTGAATATTAAAATTTAAGAACATTTTTATTATTAAGAGCATGTTTTAACTAAAAGATATCAAATGTTTAATATAACTTTAAGGCATTTTAAACTCAATTTAATTACGACTAAAAATTAAATTTTTGTCACTTTTTCGTATCATATGAACTAAAATATAAAACATTTTTCAATATTTTTATTTATTTCATTTCATCGTCACTGACATGCCAAAGAGACCAACATGTATTTTTAAAACTGTTGGGAAATCAAATTTATAAAAAATTAGTAAATAAATCATTATTTAAAAATAAGTTATTGCATTTTAAATAATGATACCAATCGGTAGGTGAATTAAAAACAAACAACCACTATTCTTGAAGAAAAAATACATTAAAAAAAGCAAAAAAAAACGCAAATGTCAAAAATAACACATTCGCCCCTTTGGCCGGTTCCAGTTTTGAATCCTGTTCCAACCAAATCAATTATATGGTTTGCTATTTTCGTTCTACACATTTTTTATAATAATGATTTCGGTTCCGATTTCGGTTCTAAAATTCGAAACTGTTTAGGTCTTTGCGGTCCCTGATGTTAATGCACGAAAATAATTTAATTTTTGTGTTTCAAAAATAAATTTAGATTTATCTATCTATATGTATAAAACTCTAGGTCCGTCTGTCAGTCTGTCTGTTTGTTCCCGCATCACGACTAAACCGCTTGCACCTCCCATACAACCTGATCTTTCAAAACGACATATCTCGGCACTTACACAAGCTAAGAAGATGAAACAAAAAACTCAAGTACAAAAAAAAAATACAAAAGCAAAAACACAAAAACAAAAACAAAAGCAAAAATCAAACACAAAAACGGAAGTAAATGCACAAAACTTAAGCAATAACTCAAAAAACAACAGAAAAATAAAAAAGGATAGAAAACAAAATCAAACACATTAAAATTCACCACACTAAAATTCACCACACTAAAACTCATCACACTAAAATTCACCACACTTAAACTCACCATACTAAAATTCACCACAATCAAATTCAAAACATTAAAATTCACCACACTCAAATTCAACACATTAAAACTAAACACAATAAAATTCACCACACTCAAATTCACCATACTAAAATTCACCACACTAAAACTCACCACACTTAAACTAACCATATTGACACTCACTACACCAAAATTCATCACACTAAAATTCACCACACTAAAATTCACCACACTAAAATTCACCACATTAAAACTCACCACACTAAAATTCACCACACTAAAACTCACCACAATAACTCAGCACACTAAAATTCACCACACTCAAATTCACCACACTAAAAGCAACCACAACAAAACTTCTACTGGGAAAAACTCTACGGGGAAGAATTCTACGGGAAAGAATTCTACGGGGAAGAACAGTCTGAGACAGAATTGTATATGAGAAAAGTTGTTTTAGTGGAGAATTAGTTTGGTTATAAAACCAATAAAAAATACGTCCACGGGTCTCTGATATAAATAATAAAAATGTTATTTATATTAACAATATTGCTCCATAACCTTGCATTCACAAAATCTTTGCACGAGTCGTGTACGGGTCCAGCTAGTGTTAAATAAATTACATGTATACTAATTGATTTATCAAAATTGAGCACTATTATTGCACTTTATTGTTGCATTTATTGACAAACTGATTTGATACTTGAATTATACATAAATTAGAGTTAATTTAATCATATCCAAATCTATGAATTCCACTTAAGAACGCGACAATATCTTTCTGATTGCTTGAAATAATAATAAAATTATTAACATTTAAATAACATTTAAATATTGCTCATACGTCAAGTGGCAAATTTTGGCTATGTTTTACTTATGTTTGTTAAATGAATCGAATTTCATTTTAATTTTTAAATACACTCAAATAACGGATTGAATATCCGTTTAAAACTGTTTAGTTTTAAAACCGTAAACAAAATCTTTATACGAAAATCAGAAATAAACCGATATCCGATATACGGTTTTAAAAAGGTTTTTTAAAAACTATAAAAACAAACTATAAAAACAATATTTTCTAAGATACAATACATGTTTAGATGTCGTTTAAATTTGGGGATCATAAAAAAATACTTCTTGTTGAACATAAACTTTGCCATGTTGTTTTTTAAGAAACAATATTTCCCAAAGCGATTGACTTTGGTATGAACTTCTCGTGTGTTTTGTTAGTGTTGTGTATGGAACTTACCATACAAAATCAACATTCAAAATCCACCGGTACAAAAGCCATCCATACAAAATCCACCTGTATAAAATCCACATTTAGAAAATCCACCCAACTGGTCTAGGATTTCCTCTGGTGGGAAAAGCTAATCTTTTTAACATTCTTATTTATGTTAAAAGTAGCTGAAATAAAACGTTTTATAACAATGTAGTTAGCATCATTCAATGTGGAATAAACAGACTTTGTATGCAATAAATGGAAAAAATTCAGGTTTCGTAACACTGGTTTTTCAAATTAAGTCATAATGAGTAATATACTGAATTGAGAGGAATGTTGTTAATGCAAATAACACGACATAATTCATAGGAAAATTCACAGTACAACTCTGTATTATTCTTACTCATAAGGCAAACATTTGAGGCAGTTACTTCTACCTTTGCATATCCACGAATGGTCGGTACAAAAAAAGGTACCATCAAACATCCGACATATGACTCTGACGATATCTTTAATGCAGATATTGTTTCTGGAATAATAAATATTTCATTTCCCATTGGAGTTTCGTAGGAAAGAACCAATAGTTCACCATCGATGAAATTCAATGCTTCAGGAATGTCATATTCGCTTAGAGTTTCTGGTTCATCAAACGTAAGGCCAAAAGTTTGACCTAGTAAAAGGTGGATTTTGTACCAAATAAAAGTTGGATATACAAAATTTTATTTTGCTCCGGTGCATTTTGTACAGGTGGATTTTCAGAATATTGTGAAAAAGATGTATTTTGTGTCAATTGGGTTTTATGCAGGTTGATTCTCATTTTGTTATTGTTTCCTTCGATTTTTTGTGTAGCGGTAAATCGAATACAACAACAAAACACATGAACCTTTAACGACAGCAAAAAAAAAATGCTTCGCTACGACGTTTCTGATGCACGCATCTGCATTGAAATTTTATATATTTCTGTCGAAATAGTTCTGGGTTTAATTTTTATATTTTTGTACGATTCTTATATTTTTTGATAATTTTTCTTCAGTTAACTTCATTACCAACTGTTGACTTGTATTTGATAAAAAAAACAACAGTTAAAACTGTGATTTTTAGTAGAGAACTGTTGTGAAATCAGTGTTTAAAAATATTTAACGAAATAAAATATTAAAAAATCAAAGCTACTTTGCAAATAAAGTTTAAGTTATTTCAGAAACAATTATCAAACAAAAAAAACAAAAGCCAGATACAACAAAATAAATATTAGTTCGAACGCAAAAACAAAACCTATTGCAGCAACAGCTGTTGAACGCCAGCCATATTTTGGTTTCTGGTCCCCCAACTGAGGACAGGCTCTGCTGAGAAGTCTGTGGAGAAGCTCAACATAAATGACCTTTAAGGTGTTGGAACCAAAACGCAGCACAATCTTTGACAAGTGCTAACAATGGTTGGTCTTCTTCATTGAATCAAATTTATCCTTTGACTTTCTATGCGACTGTTCCAACTCCGATGGCAAAAACGCACTAAACAACGTCTGGATCCAGCTTATGTTATAAATGTTTATGTTTTAAAAAAACTGTTTAATTGTTTTATTATTAATTTTATTAAAGTAAAATAAAGTTGTTTTTAAGGACTGCGTCGAATAAAATTGTCCGTTACATATCTTCCCATAATGTGCTATTGCAAGATTCAAATTAAAAAAAATTGATCATAGTAGCTCTGAATTAAATGGCAGAAAATAATTTGTGTCAGTTATAGTCAATACAAAATTTATCAAACGAAGTGGAAGTGCGAGAAAATATAATTAAAATTTTTCAAAAACAACCTAGTTGGTCTTTAAAAAAAAATGCCAAGGAGGTAGGGGCTAACCCTAAGACTATATCTCGCGTTATCAACCGCTTTAAGGAAGACCTGAGTATTGATCGGAAGAAAGGTTCTAGTAAAAAAAAAGGCCCACATGATCGTGAAAAGTCGAAGAATATTTTAAAGAAAGATCCATGCATATCCGGAAGAAAGGAAAGCGAGAAAGGCGGATTGCTCAGAATCTTTCGTGCGCAGGACTAAGAAAGAAGCTGGGCTGAAGACGTACAAGGTCCAAAAAGTTCCGGATAGAAATTCCGTCAAGAATGAAACCGCAAAACAACGAGCTAAAAGGCTGAACCAAGATTTTTTTAAAAAATTCGATTGCTGCATAATGGACGACGAAACTTATGTTTTAGCGGACTTTTCTCAGCTACCTGGGCAGAAATTTTATACAGCCGATTCTCGAGGAAATGTCGCTGAAAAATTCAAATCAAAAAAATGACAAAATTCCCAAAGAAATTCCTTGTTTGGCAGGCAATTTGCAGTTGTGGAAAAAGGAGCAGCTCATTCGTGACATCGGGTGCAATTAATAGCGAAATATATGTGCAGGAATGCTTGCAAAAGAGATTGCTTCCATTTTTACGCCAACATGAAGTGTCCTCATTTTTTTTGCCTGACCTCCCTTCATGTCACTACAGCAAACGTCCTTAGGGTGGATCCAACAAAATGCAGTGCTTTTGGTGCCTAGAGAAGCCAATCCACCAAACTGTCCAGAACTCAGGCCGATTGAGAGATACTGGGCTTTAGTAAAAAGGGAGATGAAGACAACAAAAAAAGTGGCCAAAGACCTTCAAGACTTTAAAAGAAAGTGGTCTGCAGCAGCTGTGAGGGTGTCGGACACTACCATTACAACATTAATGGAAGGGGTTCCGGAAAGATTAAAACTTTTATATTAAACAATATTAATTTCTGGTTTTTTATATTTTTTTTTAAATCTAAAAATAATTTGCAAAATAAAATATTTTATTCTATAAAAATTCGATTACTAGATTTCTAGATTTTTTATACCCTACACTAAGAGTGAAAGGGTATATTCAGTTTGGTACGCCGTTTGTAACACCCAGAAGGAAGCATCTCCGGTATGGAAAAGTATATATATTCTTGATCAGCATGACCTCCTGAGTCGATTTAGCGATGTCCGTCTGTCCGTATGTCTGTCTGTCCGTCTGTCTGTCTGTTGAAATCCCTACTACTTTTAAAATTGAAGAGCTAGATAAATGAAACTTATAACTTAGATTACTAATATACCTACGCTGTATGTGCGTCCATTGTGACCTTTGATCCGACCACTTATGTTCAAATACCTCAAATAAAATGTACATATAAAGATCAATTTTTATGTATACGTGCTTAGGTCAACTTTTTTGGTCAAATATATATTGACATCATGCTCAAATACATAATAATAAAGTTTTCCGGCGAAAAGTGGTTCACAAAAAAAAATCGAAATTCGGTATATCTACCCATTTGTAAATATGGGTATCAAATGAATGGAAATTCTTCAGCGATTGAATGTTTGTAGTTATTTTCAGGATTCGTATACCCTGGTGACCTATATATCACTTTGAATGGTAACCACACATATGTGTAGGGTATTTATAGTCGGCTTAGACCGACTATAATTTTGATAATCCTAACTATCCTAATTACACCTACTTTAAAATTTCCCATGTGATCTAACCTTCCCAACTGGTTCATATTTGTAGTGGACAATTTTATTGGACGCAGTCCTTATTCCTAGAAGGAAAAAAAACTACAAATAATGGGCCTCATATTACATATAATAATTTTAATTGTCAAATTGAGTACTGTCATTAAAAAGTCGACAGTAACAATTTCCGAATCGACAGTAGCAACTGCGACCTGATATTTGACACTTATGCTGAACGACACATTCTACTCTCGTTCCAACACTTTTGCAACAGTAACTTACTGCGGGCTCCATTTCAGCACTGAAAACTGTCGAAAAACAGCCTAAACGACAGTTTATTTCTGTGTGTGTGTGTGCTTTATTGCATTTAATTTATAAAACAAAGAAAATATATTTTTAATAAAAGTGTACCTACGTTTGACTGCTTTTGATTTTTGTATGTTTTTGTTTGGTTTCGCATATCTTCTACTTTTTTGGAAAGTGCAACCACAAAAATATGTGATTGCCACAACACAGCATCCAAGCTTGTGATTTAGTTTTTCGCGGAAATATTTGTCTACAACAAACAAAACTAGTGGGTGTTATTTTAATAGAAGTATTTGTTGCCAACTGGATGGCTCTACTGAAAATGCAGTGTGTCATGCGATGAAAACTGAATAATAAGTTTTATTATACTCCACACTAAGAGTGAAAAGGTTTTGTACGCCGTTTTTAATATCCAGAAGGAAGCATATCCGGTATGGAAAACTGTGTATATTCTTGATCAACATGACCTTCTGCGTCGATTTAGTGAAGTCTGTATGTTGATTACAGAAAAACTAGAGGAGCTTGATCTCTTTTTAAAACCCGTAACTGAAACCAGGAAGAATTCTATGATCGAAACCGCTAATCGTTTGAATTTCAATTTTTGTATTATTGAACATTTAAAATATAATATTTATGTTGTATTGAATCTCATTTAATGTATATAAAAAAGTTGGTATAGTAAAAAAAATTCGCACACGTATGCTAAAATAAAAAAAAAATAAGAAAATATAAAAAAGCAGTGTAAAAAAATACAATCACACGTTGTTGTATGAGTCGTGTGACCAGTAGTTCTGGTCAAGTACTTTATTTTGATAGCGATGGCGATGCGTGTCCCTTGTCGTAAGCCATCAACGCACACACACAGAGACACTATACACACAGACACATTCACAAAAAAAAATGCACACAATATGCACACGATTTACTCCGAACACAATCACTCAGCATAGACCGTGTTTCGCTCTGCGTTGCTGTTACCACACACGGGAAACGGAAATGCTGAAATAAAATAACAACAACAACATAAAAAAGAGTAAAAGTTGATTTTGATAAAAATAACAGCAACTGAACTCAAACTGCATATATAATTAAATCGAAAAATATTAGAAAAGTTTCATATATTATTTAAATTTTTATTAATTTTTTATATTTTGAATAACACAAATTTATAAAATTCAAATGAATAACTAATTATTATTTTTCTAATAATATATATATAATTAATATAAAAGAGTGATAACATATTTATGCACGTTTAAATAAATACAAAATGTATTTATTTGACTATATTAAATGTTGTACAGAAATGCAGTAAATTCATGTAATTTATAATAATATTTTGAATTCTCGGAGGTTTGCCATTGTCCGGCGAGAGGTAGCGTGGTATAAAAAAATGTTTTCTATGAAAAGAAGTTTTTTTTAGCCCCAGACCAGATTTGATCCTGTAAAGGGTTTTTCAACAGGGACGCCACTAAAGTAGAGCGACAGGGAGAGCAAACGACGCCATATTTCTTGCCGCTCTTTTGACATTTCTCTACAGTAAGGTTTGCCATTTCATGATGGAAAGATATACGAATTCGAATTTCGGTAGTAAATATTAATAATTTCGACTCGTGGTTCGTATATCTTTCTAGTATGAAATGGCAAACCTTACTGAAGGGAAATGTCAAAAAATCCGGCATGAACTATGGCGGCGTTTGCTGTCCCTATCGCTCTACTTTTGTAGTGTCCCTGTTGAAAAACCCTTGAAAAAAACTTTTGTAGCGCTCTTATTGAAAAACCCTGTACTACGGTATCTTTCGGTATCTTTCGCAGTCCAACGCACTAACCGCTATGCTCTCGACGCAACACAATATTTAATAAAAAAAAAACAAAAAATGCCGATTTATCATATAAATTTTATAAATTATAAAATTATTTTTTTAGTATGTATTAACTAACTTTTTTGAACTCTGTGTTTGTGCATTGGTTCTTCGATAGGCGCTTGCAGCGATTGAACTGCTTTCGGTTTCCTTGACGGAATGTGCGACACACAAATGGCGACTAGGGAAATCAGTGAAAATGCGCGCAAAACTTTTTACTTTTTTTGCATGTTATTTCGTTGCCTGCTTTTGTTATTAATATGGATGCTGTTGTTATTGTGCAGTGGCTGCTGTTGCAATTAAATTAAAGCCAACAATGACTATGGCTTCAGAGAGAGCTATGCGATATTCTATAATCACAAAAAACACACATGCATACAAAGAAACACCTCCAGTACCAACCATTCATGCATCCTACATTTGAGGCCGCACTTAACCCATCGCTTTAACCATCACTACAACCGTTGCAGCACATCCCGCATCATTTGCCCAGCTCCACTTGACTTCCTGCCCCAACTCATTCTTGCATCCTGCACTCGTGTCATCGTTGATTTTTATGAAAACCACGCACATTTCCGCTTCCGTTTGCAGCTGCACTTGAGCGCCCCACGCGGCAACGCAAAGCGCCGCGGAATTCATCCGCGACTTAATCGGATTATTTAACCGTTAAAAAACGATTTTTATGCACTGCAAATGAACGGAAAGTGAACGAGTTCATTGAGAATACAAACAAATAACAACAACAACAAAAAAACTATTGCTCATAGACTTTTACTTGTAAATGTTGGGGGAATGTTTTAAGGATCTTGTTTAAAAGGATCCTTAAAACATTCCCCTAACATACACACGTAAAAGTTTAAGAGCAATAGTTTTTTTTATTGCTGTTATTTGTTTCTTACTCTTTAATATATTTGACTGACATATTGTCGTTGTAGAACGAAAAGTCACCAAATAGATTTTCAAAATTCGAAATATTCATTTACAAAAATCTTTATAAATCTGTTAAATTTAATCGATAATCTCAATTTCTTTTTACCACATGATAAGAAAATGTAAATCTATCAGTTGATTTTTCAACTTTAAAAATGCGTCAATTACTTTTGAATATTAATAAACAAACTCGAAAATTAAGTTTTTCATAAAAATGTATTTGGTGACTTTTCGTTCTATAATGACGATATATCATTAGTGGAATCGAAATATATTTGTTATTGAATAATTAATAAAAGTCCGAAGTATTAGTTAGGTAATTTCACCAAAAATGAACTGGTTAATCATTATAAATTAGAAAAAAATGGGGTAATCAGTAACAAAATTTTGATAAATCAATTACAAAATCAAAATGGTAATTTTTAATTTTTGTAAGTATCAGCTTTACGTTCATTTAAAAAACGAATAAATTAAAGATTAGATATCCGATTGGAAAGGTAATTTAACTGTCTAATACATTGATATTCAATTATCAACAGATTATACTTAATAACCAATTTTTATACCCTACACCTATGAGGTACAGGGTATATTAACTTTGTGCAAATATTGTAACGCCCCTTAGGAGGCGTGTCCGGTATGGAAAAGTATATATATTCTTGATCAGCATCACTACCCGAGTCCGTTTAGCCATGTCCGTCTGTCTGTCTGTCTGTCTGTCCGTCTTGCTGTCTTGCTGTCTTGCTGTCTTGCTGTCCGAATACAGAATAACTTGAGAAATACTGATCAGAATGCGATGAAATTTCGTCTCAATATATTTTAGCCAAAAGTAGGAACTGAGTTTGAAAATGAGCCAAATCGGTCAACGGACACGCCCACCTCCCATACAAGTCACTTTTATATAACTCTTTCGGAACTAATAACTCGAAAAGCATTCAAGGTATAGTTATAAAATTTAAAAGGTATTGTTAGAATTCACCTAAAAATATGTGGTCCAAAAATGGGCGTGATCCGCCCACTTTTTTTTTCATTATTTCCCGGGTTTTCATAGTGGAAATTCGATCCGTAAATTATTAAAATCAAATCTATGAAATATTAGCCTTTCAAAATTTTAAATATAGGCGTGGTCCGCCCAATTACATTTTCCAAATTTATTTTTTTTAGTTTTTTATACTTTATATAATTTTTTTAATTTATGGGGATATAAGACGTAAATTTCTGATATATGAATAATATTCTGAGGGTTAATATCCCCACCAAATGTGTAGGGTATTCCATAGTCGGGCCCGACCGACTATAAAAATCCGCCCCATGTGACCGAACTTACCCATGTGACCTAACTTTCCCAACTCGTTTTGACTAGTAATATGCATTTCTTAAATACCTCTGTCCTTAACTTGGTGGAAAATTAGACATATTTTAATTATACCCTACACCTATGACGTACAGGGTATATTAACTTTGTGCATATATTGTAACGCCCCTTAGGAGGCGTGTCCGGTATGGAAAAGTATATATATTCTTGATCAGCATCACTACCCGTTTAGCCATGTCCGTCTGTCTGTCTGTCTGTCTGTCTGTCTGTCTGTCTGTCTGTCTGTCTGTCTGTCCGTCCGTCCGTCGTGCTGTCTTGCTGTCTTGCTGTCCGAATACAGAATAACTTGAGAAATACTGATCAGAATGCGATGAAATTTCGTCTCAATATATTTTAGCCAAAAGTAGGAACTAAGTTTGAAAATGAGCCAAATCGGTCAACGGACACGCCCACCTCCCATACAAGTCACTTTTATATAACTCTTTAGGAACTAATAACTCGAAAAGTATTCAAGATATAGTTATAAAATTTAAAAGGTATTGATGTAATTCACCTCTAAATATGTGGTCCAAAAATGGGCGTGAGCCGCCCACTTTTTTTTTCATTATTTCCCGGGTTTTCATGGTGGAGATTTGATCCGTAAATTATTAAAATCAAATCTATGAAATATTAGCCTTTCAAAATTTTATATATAGGCGTGGTCCGCCCAATTATATTTTTAATTTTTTTTTTTTAGTTTTTTATATTTTATATAAATTTTTTAATATATTGGGATATAAGACGTAAATTTCTGATATATGAATAATATTCTGAGGGTGGGGAGGTTCAGCATAATTAAAAATTTAAAATTAAGGTATACAATTAAATATTCCTCATTAATATCTCCACCAGAGGTGTAGGGTATTCCATAGGCGGGCCCGACCGACTATAAAAATCCGCCCCATGTGACCAAACTTTCCCAACTCGTTTTATATTTTATTATTTTTTTGAGTCATACAATGACCCCCTGAATTATTGACGTCAAAGAAGCAAACACCCTGTATAATCCATCAATGAAATCCCCTATTCGAAATCTACCATACGAAATCCACTATACGAAATATATATAGATTTGTATCAAATGTTTTTTTTTTTTTAAGTTCAACCTTACCCACAAACTTTACTCACGAATTACTCAGTGACCGGCAATATAATTTTCGTAGTACCAGGGTGATGTCGGTATTCTCCAAAATTATTGCTTACCTCTGTTGAGACCTCTGCATATTTTAATGGTCTTTGATCGATTGCGACTGAATCATAAAAAATATAAATTAGTTTTCTATTCAACGCTACCTCTCGGCAGACAAAGCCCTCAAGAGTAAAACACCTTCCATGGGAAAGATCTCATCACAGTGTTCGGATTTTCGCCATTTTGAGTACAAATATAACACACACAGGTGCATATTTTGTTCAGAGCTTTAGCCCCAAATTATTATTTATCTTTGAATGACTTTGGAAAGAGGGCATATATAGAGTTCCAATACAGATGGTTTCTCTGCCACTTTTATCAAATAAATTCAAACATTTGTAAAGTGAGAATTACAATTTTGTCAACAGATAAAAATTGAAATATGTTCTGACAAATTTTGGATCAAAATTTATTAAGCGTTGGATTTCGATATTCCTATTTCTAAATGTTGTTCAATTTTATAGCTCTAAAAAACAGTATTGATCGTAGTGTTTACGCCAAAACTTAGGCAGTGTAAACTCTGTATAATTTATTTAGTACATTCTTGACAGCTGGAACCGGAGATTTGAATTTCGACCCTTTCTCTTTCAACCCTCCTTCTTTGAGGTTCTCGAGGCTGCAATTGCGCAGAGCTCGGTCTCTTTGCTGCGACCCATCAACAGATGAACATCGAAGTAAGAACTACGTTCCCGCATATCATTATATTTTATACTATATATCTATATATTGGATCTCCTTATTTGATTTCCAATCTTATTTGTATCTTTATACATTTTCTCATATTATATGGCAAACACTTTCGTTTGTCTCTTAATTTATATTGCTCAAATAAAGAACGAAAAAACCATAACCTTCTGACTTTTTAATTAATTTTGAAGATATTGAAAATCCGTAAAAGTACTCCTTTTTGCGTAAACATGTAGGAAATGAATAAAAGTTAGTGGGAAGTACGACAAAATGATAAGTGTCGGTGAATGTTTGTTTTGAATAAGCCAATATAAAAAATGTCGGGAAAAACGGACGCTGGGAGATTGTTCCGCAAACGTATCGCACAAATTATATGTGTAGTACGTTGTATGTATTTCCCTCGAACACTTACTGTCGAAATACCTATATAAACATCTTATACACCCAACGGTCCTTCGGTTATCAAGAGAGCCAATATATGATTTAATATATTAATAGAACGTTGTTGTATTCAGTCCAGGAACTCCAAGGAGGATTTTAAAGCCCATGCCCAATTGTGCGAATTGTATTTCATTTTAGGTCGAATATAGTTTGTGTAGACAGTGCGTAAGTCAGCAGGAGTGAAGTATGCCTAACACCGTTTTCAAAAACCGAGACACTTGGCTGATTCTTTCGACCCAAGAGTTATGAATAACTGACTCCGCGATATTGAGAGCGCCCATATTGAGGGAAGGTAAGGGTAAATCCAGTCTTTTATAAGAGTGCATTAACTCAACTGTATTTGCAAAACTCCAGAGATTGTTTTATGGTTATTATAGAGTCATAAGGAGTTTGAGCTTGTTGAAGGAATATGAATGACAAATGTTACTGTCATTTGCAAAGGAATGGTTTGGGTTCTGGGACAATGACAAAAAGTCATAGATAAAACCAAAACTAGGGACGGGGTAGGAAGGAACCCTGTGAAATTTTAGAATTGATGGAATGTTGTTCTCGAAGAAAACCGTTCATCACAACTCGTATTGAACGATCCTGCAGAAAACTAGAAAGCCTTGGAATTATCTAGAGTAACAAGCTTACTCTCCTCGAAAAGATGAATGCAACTATTTAACTTTTCGGAGATGACCGCCATCAAGTCACCAGTGGATCTGGTTCTACGGAAAACAAATTTCTGGTCGCAATGTAATTCGTTGTGCTCCTACAGATAGTTCACAAGGTGAGTGTTTATTTTCCATACCGCAGAACATATTGCACAGGTCAGTAATTTGCAGGGTTCGTATTCTTGTCCTTTTTCGAAATTGGCTGGGTATTGGCAACCTACACAGAAAAAATGTTGTTCATAAATGGAATGAACGCCGTTAATTGCGACATCGTTCATAATATATATGAACAAAAAATCATTCTATTTATGAACTATTCTTCGTATATACGAATCGCACAATTTGAGCGAAATTGAGGTATTCATATTAATATTTTGAGGCAAAGCAGCGCAACCTCTACGTCACGTGCAATTCAGCCGAGCATAAAGGCGATACTGAAAAATTAAAAACCAGTCCACCAAAGGAGAATAGAAAATACAACACAAAGTAGTTACTTGAGTTACTTGAGTATGAGTGTATGGTCATAGTTTTTTTTCTATTTTTAATTAGTTTAAAGTTTATAAATACCATGAACAATTTCATAAATATTATGAAAGCGTTCATCAATATTATGAACTTTTTCATTACGGTTTTATGAACGATTCATAAGTTGGATGAATTTGGTCATTGGGTGAGTAATAATGAAAAATTCATAAAATTAATGAACAAATTCATAAATAGTATGAACTTTCTTGTTTCTGTGTATAGGAGATATTGAAAAGGTTACGCAACCGAAGAACCGATGGCTGTACAAGTTGGTTTTAATTACAACAGAGTGAACGAGAGAAATACGAACCAGGTCATATTTCAACCATGTCGTGTATTCTCTCGTTCTACTCGGGCATCGAACCAAGTTCACCACAAAAAATAAAATTCTTCGGTTGTATAACTCGTTTTTGATATAGTCTTCGTTGCGACAGTTGTTTCTGAAGTTGAAAAATTGAAGACATTCATCTATTGACACTCTATCTTTTCACTTTTCCTTTGATTTCAGTTTTTTTTTTAAGTTTTGAAAGAAATTGCATTTGAAAATTTATATTAAACTTTAAAGCTTTTAAAATGAGTACAATTTCGGACAAATGCAAAATTTATAAATCGAGTTTTTATTTTTATATTTCAAAAAAATCAGGGACCACAAAGAACCGCAATCGGAACCGGTACAGTTTCGATTTTTGGATCTGGTAGGGGAATCGATACCGTTATTAAAAAAAATGTGGTAAACCGGAACCCATAACGCTATTTTAAAAATCTGGGCACTAGAACCGGAAACAATATTACAAATGGTTGTAATCCCTGTCAGGGACCGCAAAGAATCAAAATCAGAAACGTTTTTGTTTTTTGAAACGGGGTCATAAATAAAAATGTGTGAAGTTGGAACCCAAATAGTTTTTTATTTGGTTGGAACCAGAATGGAAACTAGACCTCTATTTTTAAAATCTTGGAGCCGAAAAATTGGAATCGTACATCAAAAAAATAATGTATTAAACATAAATAAAAATGTATTTGAAATAAGTACAATTGTATTCGTGTTACGTCCAAAGACATTTACTTTTGTTTTAAATAAATTCATGTATTTGTTTTTGTATGAAAAATATAAAAAATAAGTACATATTTTTATTGAATTTCAGATCAATTTTTAAATTGATTTGCCTTAAAATTACTGAAATTGCAATTATTTAGCTGTCCAAAAAAGTATAGAAATTAAATACATTTTTGTATTTTTAAAACATAAAATGTATTAAAGAAAACATTTTTTTTATTCCTTTTTCCATTCCTTTCCTTCTTCCTTGGTTTTGTTTCTTTTCAATTGTCTTCTTCGTATAAATTTACAAATTGAATAAAAATGTTTTCTTATGTTTCAGTAGTCACAAGCTGGCATCGAACTCCTGACTCCGGCATTAAAGGCCACTGCTATACCCGTTAGGCTACACATTCATCTCCCTTTTTTTGAGATTTTTGCTTCAAAAACAAAATTTGTGAAATGTTCAATTTTTTTAATGTCACATTCCAAAAAAAAAAAACAATTTATTTTCATTCATCGTCGTCACAAATTTTAGTCATTGGATTCAAGATTGTGAATAAATGATCTATTGCAAATGATGTTAATAGCGCAACGGTGAGAACTCAGGTCTTGTACCCTGTAGGTGTGGATTCAAATCGCAGAAGAATTTTTTTTTTTTACTAAAAATGTATATCAACATTATACATATTATAAATTAAATAGGTGAATATGATTGAATAAAAAGTTTTAGACAGTTTAATGAAATTTTTTATTTATATTATACGCATACTAATTAATAAATAACGCATACGATGTGAGTAAGGTTACCTTATTAAGGGATATCCTTATAAATCACTGATCAGAAATGCATAAAGTTTCCTTATGTAGAAAAAACTCAACCTGACACTGATACTAAATAGGGTTTTCAGGGATATTTCATATTACAACACGATATTTTTTTATACCCTACACCTATGAGGTACAGGGTATATTAACTTTGTGCATATATTGTAACGCCCCTTAGGAGGCGTGTCCGGTATGGAAAAGTATATATATTCTTAATCAGCATCACTACCCGAGTCCGTTTAGCCATGTCCGTCTGTCTGTCTGTCCGTCTTGCTGTCTTTCTGTCCGAATACAGAATAACTTGAGAAATACTGATCAGAATGCGATGAAATTTCGTCTCAATATATTTTAGCCAAAAGTAGGAACTGAGTTTAAAAATGAGCCAAATCGGTTAACGGACACGCCCACCTCCCATACAAGTCACTTTTATATAACTCTTTCGGAACTAATAACTCGAAAAGTATTCAAGGTATAGTTATAAAATTTAAAATGTATTGTTAGAATTAACCTATAAATATGTGGTTCAAAAATGGGCGTGATTCGCCCACTTTTTTTTTTTCATTATTTCCCGGGTTTTCATAGTGGAATTTGATCCGTAAATTATTAAAATCAAATCTATGAAATATTACCCTTTCAAAATTTTAAATATAGGCGTGGTCCGCCCAATTATATGTTTCTATTTTTTTTATTAGTTTTTTATACTTTTATATAAATTTTTTAATTTTTTAATTTATGGGGATATAAGACGTAAATTTCTGATATGTGAATAATATTCTGAAGGTGGGGAGGTTCAGCATAATTAAAAACTTTGAAATTAAGGTATGCAATTAAGTATCCCACATTAATATCCCCACCAAAGGTGTAGGGTATTCCATAGTCGGGCCCGACCGACTATAAAAATCGGCCCCATGTGACCTAACTTTCCCAACTCGTTTATTTATATTATACGCATACTAATTAATAAAAACGCATACGATGTGAGTAAGGTTACCTTATTAAGGGATATCCTTATAAAATATCCTTATAAATCACTGATCAGAAATGCATCAAGTTTCCTTATGTAGAAAAAACTCAACCTGACACTGATAATAAATAGGGTTTTCAGGGATATTTCATATTACAACACGATATTTTTTTTAGTTTCAAATTACCACAGCAATAAACAGATAATACATATTTCCTCAGCAATTATATATTGTCACATTAATACCACTTTTAGAACAAAACATAAAAGGGCCATTCCACACCAAATCGACCAGCAGTTGGAACTCACCTTCTTCGATTTCAATGAAATTTTGGTAACTGATAAAAGGTATCGAGACATGCACTAAACAATTTTTTTTATTTTTTCCGACCACTACTTCCAGAGATACAGTTTCTCAAAGTTGGAAAAAAAAATGCCAAAAATCACTTTTGTACTGTTGTTCATATTTAAATATCTCTTGAACTAGAAATGCTAGAAACTCCGTTAATAACTCGTTTTAAAGCTAATAGAACAAGCTTTTAGAAAAATTAAGCAGTAATTTCCAAACGGTAACATGTGGCCCGTGGTCATTATCCTTGCACTTCAAAATTGATGTCCTTAAAAAGGACCCTTTTAAAAATTCTGAAAAAAATCCTAAGTTTTTGTCAATTTATTATAAATTTGCATACAAAATTTCAAGATGGTATTTTGATGGCATCATATTTTAAAAAATATTGTTTAGTGCATGTCTCGATACCCTTTATCAGTTGCTAAAAGTCGAAAAGGTAAAATCTAAAATTTGACTTTTTTTTGGTCGATTTGGTGTGGAATGGCCCATAAATGAAATTGGCATTTTTTTGCAAAATCAAAAGCCATGGACATTTTTATTAAAGTCTTTAGTTTTCATATATTAATCTACTGCACTTTATTATTTATAAATTTTTCCATGTTGTATTACAATAGCAAAAAATGCAAAAACAAATACAAATAACAACCACAAATTACATATTTTGTATTTTGTAGGAAAAAAGAGAACAAGTACACTTTTCATTAAAAAGTAAGAAATGAATACAAATGTAATTGATATGTATTAAAAATACATTTTTTTGAAACAAGTGCATTAATTGTATTAATGTTAATACGTTATTTTTTTGAGTGTAAGATAATTTTAATATATTAGAAAGAATGGTCTCGCGAAAAATGATCTGGTTACGAATTTTGTCTGGGAAGAATTATCCGGGGAAAGAATTGTCTTCAAAAAAATTGTCTCGGATGTAACTTTTCGATAAAAAATTGTATCGGGTACGAATTGTCACGTATAAATTGAGATATGGTCAATTTATACCGGACAATTCGTAACCGATACAATGTTTATCGGAAAGTTACTTTACGAAACAATTCTTTTGGAGATAATTCTTCAATATGTATTTGTTAAATTTAAACAACACCTTATTTCTGTTTCACTTTTTTTTTGAAAAACAAAAATTTTGTAATTTTTAAAATACATAATAGAGGTTATTGAGTCAGTTATCTTTAAAATGTACATACATTCAAAATACAAATCATATGTTGCGTTATGCAGTACAATATGATGCATTTTTATCCTTGGACATTTTTGAACAATATTTTTTTCTACATTTTCATTGCGCACATATATTATTCAGCATTGTACTAATGCAAAGATTTAAGAATTTTTTGATTTTAAAATAAAAAAAAAACCGCAAAACACATGGGAAATAAATATAAAAACAACAAGAACAGTTTGCTTTTCATGCGCTCATCAGCACTGTAATGGTTTAATGCGTTTTTTACGCTGCAACTATAAAAAATACAAAAAAAGAAAGAGGAGAAAAACATAAAATTTGACAGCATGCAAATGCGAGTAAAGTGCACTTTTCCAGCAAGGTGCTGATAATAAAAGTGAAAAATGCAACAGCACAATAAAAATTTTAAGCTCAATGAAAAATGTGAAAATTCATGAATTTTGTTTTTCTTCTTCTGCTGTAAATTGTTTGCTGCAGGACACGAACATTGGCTGCAGTAACCTTGCAGCAAAATCACCTCTGATTTAAGGATGCAAAAATATTTTTTTTGCATATTTTAACAACAATAAGGACACACAGGGAGAGTCAGCGAGAAAGAAGGACATTGCTGCACACCACCAACACATGAGCACATAAAGCAAATTTCTGCTCTAAAGTCTTGCAAGCTTTGCGTGTGTTGTTGTTGTCGTCGTCCTTGTCCTTTTGTCATCCTTTTGCATGCCTTTCTTGGCATTTTATATGCTTTCTCCAGCAGCTCGACCAAAGGACATCAATCTAACTGTTCGCAGGACTACGTAGTGCGTAGTTCTGTATCCTGTCGTCGTTTATATGTGTGTGTGTGTTAAACGAATTGCATTCCGTTGCACTGACTCGTTGCATGCCGAAGTTTCGTCCTCGCTGTGTGTTTGTGGATTAAACATGATCTGTGCTAAATGGATTAGGTCCTTGTTGAGTGGATTATTAAGGACGACATGTCCAGGCAGTGCGTCATTTGTTGTTGTTCTTATTATTTCTGTTCGCAAAGCATTCAAGTATTAAGAATTTCACAGTTCATAAATGTCGATGAAGTGACACATTTCTCTTGGCTCAAACTGCACTATGATGTTTGAAACAGAAGAAAAAAAGAGACACTTTTCAGTTTGTGTTACAATCGTTTTAATTGACAGACTTAAGGCTTTTAGGGCATACCATCAATAAACCAGGAATAATTTCAAAATCTGCAAATCATTTTTCCTAAACTGGTAACATAATAAAGTTGTCTCAATACTACAAAATTCCAAATTTGAAAAATGTTGAAATTTTTTCAAATTGAGTTACAACATTTTGTTAAAATAACAATAATAATAGCTTGGCACTACAGTTCTATAAGAACTTAGGCCGAGCTCTCTCACCGTTTTAAGCTGTGCGTGTTATATTTGTTCTCAAGTGGTGGGACCTACAGTTTATTGCCGAATCCGAACGGCGGGTGAGAGCTTTTCATAGGCAATGTTTTACTCTCGTACGTTTGCCATTTACTGCCGAGAGGTAGCGCGGTATAGAAAAATGTTTCTATGAAAAGATGTTGTTAGACCCAGTCCAGTCTTGAACCGGGTACCTTTTGGCTCGCAGTCCAACGCAGTAACCACTGAGCTACCGCGGCTACAATAAAATAGAGAAAAATAAAAAGCCCAATCAAAACTCAGATAAAAGACTTCTAGAAAAACTATATTGAATGCGAAAAATAAAATTAATCGAAATATCATTGATCTCACAATGCATCAAAGAATTTCATCTTGCTATCTTATGACGCCACTGCTTAATTCGGAGTCGCGGATTTCCAATCAGATATTGGATGGACTTGAAAAGGGCGAGTGAAATTTTCACTTATGAAAGTTCAATGAAGAAATTCTTGTCTGCAACTTTTTTAGTTTAATATATAAATTGATGAAACTTTGGATTTATTTATTCTATATTTGTATCTTACGATAGTACAGTGTACAGCGATGTCAAATAAAATAGGGACGCCAATGCATTTATTTAATAAGTGATATTGTCTACGGGATTAATTACAAAAACAAAGCTAATTAACTGAATTTTAAAAAATTCTTTAATGCAGAATCGAATATATATTTATCTGAGCATGATTACTCAGAATATTTTTTTAAATTTTCAGTCAAATACAATCTTATTGGTAATTCCTGCGAACATGAATAAGGACAGTTGCGAACTTTCTTTTATTTTTACAAAATTATATTTTTATTCAACAAAAAAAAATTATCCCCGATCCTAGTATGATTTCCCGATGAACTTCAGGATTCTAATCAAAACATCATACGTATTATTATCAGATTGCAACAAGTTTTTGAGTTATTACGTAATTAAAATATAAATGGCAATTCTCGTCTTTTTCTACATAGTTTGGACTTTAACTTCTTACAGATTTTAGGTTTAGATATAATTTCTTTTGTATTCCATTGAGAATACTTCAGGCAATATTTTGAAATAAACCAGGTAATTTAATTTTCTGAAACATGTGTTAAAAATTGATATTAATTTATCAACAGATTATACTTTTTAACCAATTTTCTTGACTAGGTTATGTCAGTAATATTGATTTTTTAGACATATCTAGGTGAAAACCTAGACATTATTGACATCTATGTACCAAACACCCTGTATATACTTTTCCGTACCGAATATTCTTCCTTCTGGATGTTAAAAACGGTGTACTAAACTAAATATACCTTCTCATTATTAGTGTAGGGTATTAAAACTACAACGTAAAGGCAAGTCTTAAAGGAAAATTGCACAAATTGTTGGATACTAATGGGTTTTTCAACAGGGACACTACAAAAGTAGAGCGACAGGGACAGCAAACGATGCCATATTTATTGCCGCTCTTTTGACATTTCTCTTCAGTAAGCTACATACGTTGTTTTCAAGGGTTTTTCAACAGGGACGATACAAAAATATAGCGACAGGGATAGCAAACGACGCCATGTTTCTTGCCGCTCTTTTGACATTTCTCTTCAGTAAGGTTTGCCATTTCATGATAGGAAGATATACGAATTCGAATTTCGGTAGTTGTTGGCTCGTATATCTTTCCATCATGAAATGGCAAATCTTACTGAAGAGAAATGTCAAAAGAGCGGAACCCTATATAAGATAATGTAAGAAAATACGATTGATTGAGATTAATCAGAAAATCAAAAATTTCATCTGTTACAAAAATATTTATTCTATGTCATATAAAAATAACATCGGATGGAACTCGAATGTATTGAAAATGGAGTTGAATATTGATATAGGCATATCTACAATTCGTAAGATGTTGACAAATAAAAATCTAAGGGTAAGAAGTGCAAGCATTTTCCCTTTCACTCTTAGTGTAGGGTATAATAAAGCAAACAAGTATAAGTTAATTATTAAATTGAAGATTTTATCTTTCTAAAACCTTTTAATTTATTCCTTCTCTATGATTTTTGGCCAAAATATATATGAGATGAAATATATATGAGTGCGACATCACTTTTTAGGTGGTACAAACAGATGTCTAAACTTAATTTGCACTTTCACTCTTAGTGTAGGGTTTAAAAATTAACTATGATGATTTCGAAAAATTTACTTACTATAAATTTAAATTTGATTCGTTTGTGAAATACAATTTTAATTGCATTAAATGCCTTACAAATGTTTTTCACGATTATTTTAAATTTTGATTCTATAAATAGTATTTGTGGAACACACCCTTTAAATAATATTTAGAAAACACTTTAAAATGCACAACACTCGTATTTAGATAATTCAACTATTAAAACATATAACTATGACTTTAAAATTATTCATAAACCGATCCAAACTAAACGCAGCCTTCCACCACAATAACTTCTGCAAAACTAATAAGAACAATTAAATAAATGAGCAGCAAATAATGGAATGATTTGCACTTTTTTGTTGCTTTTTCTATGCACAAATCGTTTGCATTAATTGTGCTCAAAGTGACGCGCAATTTGACGGGAATAATTCCAACAACAACAAATCACTAGGGCACTCTCAAAAATAACAATGCCATGGCCTTGCAGCAAGAAATGTGGAGAGCATTATTTTGCTCCATTGTTCTTTGTGGTGCTTTTTTATTCTCGCTCTCTGCATTGATCATGCATTTACAGGTGTTTGTTGTTGTTCAATTCCAGTCTTGCAAATCAGTTGATTGATGGTGCGCGTTGAAATTGGTTTAATAAATAATTCGGTGCGGTTTGTTGTAATATTTAAAGAAAAAGTTAAATTTTATTTAAAAGTGCTTGTAATTTATTAGTGTTTTGTTTGACATATAACATATAGTATTAAAATGGTATTTTCGGACTCCTGTTGCATAAAATCTATGCAAAAAATATTCGGTCATTGGAAACATAGAGAGGAGCACCGAAAGACAATGCTGTATTCTAATAAAAAAAAGTGTTTGCGTAAAAAATCTTTGGGAGAAAATATATCCAGGCAAACACTCTCAAAAGAAGAAAATTGGGAATATTTATTTAGAATTGCCCTGAATAATTTCGTAAATTTTAATAATTAATTCTGAAATTTAATTTATATCCGTTATTATTTAAAATTTTTAAATATTAAATATTCGAAGACTTTCAAAGTAAGTTTTATCATTGCATTGAAATATAGTTAAATGATATTTTTTAAATAGTTAAATGATAAAATATTAAAAATTGTATAAATGAATCAAATTTTGTTATATTTTAAAGTTTCTTAAATCAATTATTTTAAATTATGATAATATTTTTATTTTGTTAAAAATTCACATATTTAAATAATGAGTAATTGGGAGAAAATTTAATAATAAAATATAAAAATTTGCAAAATTCAAATTTGTGATAACTTGAAATATGTATTATTTCACAAATAAAAAAAAACTATATATAAAAAGTGAAAAATATCGAAAGACTCTATAACAATAGACTATACAACGATAGTATGTACGAAGGTACTTTATTGAAGGCAACGCGTCTTGTTGGAAATATTTGAGAAATGCATTGAAAGTGATACAGCAGAGTAGAAGATATTTTAAAAATTCCAGAAATTCACTCTCAAACATGACAGCAAAACAGGACGGTAACATGCGGTGAAATATTAAATCAGGTAAATTCTATGAAATATAATATCGTCGTTGTAGAGATAATACTCAGCCACTACATTGCAAAATTTTCAAACTGTTTTAATAATTTGAAAATATTCCTATGGTTGGTTGTAATTTTGCGACGATAATATTGGAATTTTTATATAATTTTGTATATAATTCGAATTTGGTTGAATTTTGAGAAAAAGAGCAGTTACCGGATGCCTTATAAAAATAAAAAAACAAGTATGAAGGTTAGTTAATTCGGTCGTAGGGACATTTTGATGATTGGTGTTAGTAAGAATTATCCCGTGTAGAAATTTAGATCAAGATGCGATCACATTTAGTAAAAGTTATTTAAGAAGATGTTAAATATACATCGAATTATATAAGGTTATGATAAGGATAAGATCAGGAAGCGTCACCAGGAAACCTGATCATAATTGCAACTTCGAACCAGGCACTGATGTGAACCCCCTATCATTGCCTAATTTGAAATCAAGCTGCCTGATCAGAAAATGATCGCATCCTGAACTAAATTTCCACTCGGGTCACCCGTAGATGTCAGTGTTACATGAGGTAATTGAATATAAATGGTTTGATAACAGGTTGCAATTAATTGTTCACGACAATTTTCTTAAGCAAACATCGTAGATATATAAGTAATCTAAATTATAAATTTCATTGATAGAGCTCTTTTAGTTTTTTTGTAATCGTGATTTCAACAGAGAAACGGACGGACGGACATCGCGAAATAAACTCTGGAGATTATGCTGATAAAGAATATATATATACTTATCATACGGTTATGTTTCTTTCTGTATGTTACAAACTTTGTACCAATCTGAATATACTTTTTCACTCTTAATGTAGGATATAAAAATTGTCTGTGCTTTAAATAAATATATAAATTTAAAAACAGTTTATTAAACTTTTACGCTCGCCCCTTGAAACCCACACAAAATTAAAACAAACTTGAGTAATAACTGAGTTTCAAATATATTTCAAAGGTCAAATGTCAAAAATTTAAAATCAGATTGTCACCTTAAGAAGGAATGAAAGCTTCATATAGAACCAAACTAAATTGCACCACACATTCACATATTGATATTTCGATATTTATATATTTTTTGGAAAACAGTCTTTTCTAAAATGTTAGATCTTTTATTTTCAGCGGCGAGGCTAACGATTGTGGTGTGGTGATTCCTTCTTTAGGTGGCAATATGGTTTTTAATTTTTGACATTTCACTTTCGAAATACATTTGATAATCAGTTATTACTCCGGTTGCTCAAGGTTGACATTTTTTATAATTTGACTTTTGAAATACACTTGAAAACCCAGTTTAAAACCCCCTTTATTTTTATGATTTTTGGAGATTTGATTGAACTAACATTTTTTTATTTAAAGGAGCCCCAGTTCGAATTTTTGGCAGGATCGAGGTAGTTTAAAAACATTTTTTCGATAAGTTTCAAACAGACAAAAGCTATGTTTGTATCACAAGCTGTATTTTTTATGCTCGTTCCAAAAATATGCCATTAAAATTCTGAAAAATTAGATAACATGCTAAACACATTCGAAAACTTTCCATTTATCTGTGTTTTCCGGAAATATAAACCGAAATATTCCAATCGCAAATTTTGTACGGGGGCATCGTCATTTTTGATTTCGTTAATATGTCAAAAAAATGTTACTAAACTGTTTCGACCTTGCCAAAAACTTTGTCTTTCGCATTTGTCTGTTTGAAGTATGTTGAAAAAAAGCTGCTAAACTGGTTCGACTATGTCAAAAAAATTTGTCACACAGATGAATGAAATACTTCCTAAAATATTCCATTTATCTGTGTGCTTACTGGAAATTTGCCGAAAATATTCCAGACAAGAATCTACAATTTTTACTCGGGTTGACAGAGAAATCAGATTTGTAGTCAAAAATTTAATTGCTTGTGTTTGGCAAGTTGGTACATGAAATTGACACGCGTTTGCCGACTTTTTTACCTACATCTCTTTTATCGTCTTTTGAAGCATGTCTTGGATTTGTTTTAAACATTTGAAATTTATTTAAGTAATTAGAACTAACGAATTGTTATGCTTATAAATTCATCAACTGGATAAATTAAACAACCCAACAAAAAAAAATTATTCGCGATCTAAGTATGATTTTCCGATGGACGTCAATATTCTAATCACGTCAAGATCACAATCAGTTTTTTCAGATTGCCTCAAGTTTTTGAGTTATTTCGAAAAACAAATATATAGCAATTCACGTGTTTTTCTACAGTTTTGAGTCTATAATATTTCACAGATTTGAGGTTTCAATCACATTTCTATTGTATTCCATTGAGAATATTTCAGCTAATATTTTGAAATAAACCACAGGAAATTTGGATTGATCTGACCAAAGTTAAGACCAGTCAACCGCAAAAAATATGAATTTTGAAGTTTACCTACTATTTGTTGCATAACATCTATTATTTTCATAATTAAATAAAAGTACATATCTTATATCAAATTTGATCTATAATTCTACACTTTCTCTTACTTTTTTTTTGCAAATCTTTCATTAAGTCCTCAGTTTAAAGTGAAATTCACAAATTCGATTGAAAAAATGTATCTTTTTTTCGATATGAACAAAAGCAGAAAAATATATTATTTTATTTTAAAAGTATGAACATTTCGTACGTGATCTTCATTTACCTTGATTGTAGGATACCGAGGCAACCCATTAAAAGTAATACATTTATGCAAAGCTGAATTCTACTGGTTTAAGGTTTTGTTGAAATATCTATGAATAATTGATGGACAAAAATTATTGATGAAAATTAAATTAAAAAGGAAATTTAAATCAAAAATCGTGAATTTGTATTTAATCTGAAGACTTAAAGAGTGATTTGCAAAAACAAAGTAAGAGAAATCATAGAGTTATGGATCTTGTTTCACATATAATATTTAATTTTATTGAATTATCAAAAATTAATATGTTATGCAATATATAATAGGTACACCTTAAAATCAATATTTTTTATGTTTGAGTGGTCATAACGTTGGTCAGATTAATCCGAATTTCATGAAATTTTAGAATATTAGCTGTAGTATTCTCAAAGTAATATAAAATAAATTGGATCGATTATTCAAACTTATGTAGAAGTACACAAAAATTGGTACTGATTAGAATCTTGAAATCCATCGGAAAATCATACTAAGAACGTGGATAATTAAAAAAGGTCTATATTTGTTGTTTAGTTGTATTTGCTATGTATACATGAATTTACAATATTTTATGAGGGAATCAAATAATTTTATTTGATTTTTTCTTAATATATAAAATTATATACGCAATATTGACTACAAAAGTATGTTTAATTAATTTAAATAGATATGTATTTATATGTAAACATTTTTTTTTAACTGAAACAAAAATACATTTCTCTGAAAACATATTTATATTCAGGTTATATCAAACCATGATTTCATTTAAAAAATGTAAATCTAACGACTGTGTGAACTTATACCATTTTAATGGGAAACATGAGCACTAAAGTGTATACTAAATGTATAAATACAGTATACACCATTTAACAGTGTATACTTTGGTTCAATATCCGGGGTTGCACGTTTCACGTTTACACATAATTCAGAAAAGTGCTTCAGAATCAAATAATATGATCAATATATTAAGTTATTCGCTGAAATTTTAATATTTATATAATATATACAAGAATACACATTTTTGTGCACAAACTACGCTTTGAAAACGAATACAATACCATCAAAAAAGATGGCGCAAGGAAATAAAACTACAATGTGTATGCAGATATACATATGTGACGTGCTTTAAAATATATATTTTATTTATATTTTTAAATATTGTTGCTCTTTAACTATGAGACCTCAATATACCTTTTTGATACGTAGGTACATTTTAACATAATTCGGTACTTATAACCAAACATTGTACAATTGATAAATCAATATTGCAAATTATAAATCGTTCAATGCAAATAATTTTCATGTTAAAAGAGATGTTTTTCTAAACTATAATGGCTAACAGATATAAATATTGCTTTTGAAATATTTTCAACAGCTTTATAGTGATTTTGCTTTCAATCTATAAATATATAAACTATTTGAACACATATAAATATGTTCATACATATACACACCGTCCTTACAAACATAAACAGTTCTAAATTCCTGTAGAAACTATTTTTGTGATTTAAAGTTCCAATTTTATATGAAGAGACTATGTGGTATGACATATAGAAAATGTGCGGAAGTAAATCATGTCATGACTGCTATAGAGTGTATGTGCAGACAGACAAGAATACTAACATATATAGACCACAAGCACAAACACATAAACATTTACACAATGTACTCTTTAGTGCATATTTTTCATGTCCAGTAAAATATTTTCAATAGATATACGTTAGACATACATATGAATCAACACATATACTAACCGACAAAACATACAAAATCAATGCACAAATCGACTAAATTGAAATAGAAAAAAAATCTTCTTTGAGCTAAAAATTCAAACTCAAGATAACTTCCGCCAGAGGACAGCGAACGACTGACAGAAAGGAAATGAAATTTGGCTGGTTTTTGACAAACCTTTTTAACACAAATGGGCGAAAGATGACACAAATAATGAAGAGGTTTTCAGATTTAAATTGTTAAATTATATCAAATAGCGCATGTTCTAGTTTTCGATTAGATTTCGTTTGATTTGCTTTGAAAATATGTCACATATTAGTGAGTATTTTATTTTTATAGTAGAAAAACCATTAACAAAATAGTATTTATAATATTATATTCTATAATATAGATACTATTAAATCAATGGTACTAAATTTTTCAAATAATATTAAAATCATTAGAAAACATTGAATTAATATCAAAAACCAATCAGTACATGAACCATAAAATCAATGGTATTACCATAATATAATTAATGGGACATTTTCTTCTTAGTGTAAAATATTTGAAATCAAAAATGGGAAAAGTCATACAACGAAATTTGTAGGACATTACAAACATCTTCAGAAAAATATTCATATTTAGTATACACAGATTGTTTCTTGTAGCCGCGGTAGCTCAGTGGTTAGTGCGTTGGACTGCGAGCCGAAAGGTCCCGGCTTCAAGCCTGGACTGGGACTAACAACATCTTTTGATAGAAATATTTTTCTATACCGCGCTACCTTTCGGCAGTAAATGGCAAACCTACGAGAGTAAAACATTGTCTATGAAAAGCTCTCACCCGCCGTTCGGATTCGGCAATAAACTGTAGGTCTCTCCACTTTGAGTACAAATATAACACGCACAACTCAAAATGGTGAGAGAGCTCGGCCTAAATTCTTATAGGACTGTAGTGCCAAACTATTATTATATTGTTTCTTGTTTAATAATTGTTTTTGGAGACTTTTTATAATCGTATGTAGCGTCGGTATCTCAAAGTTAGTACGTTGGACCGCGAGCCGAAAGGTCCCAGGTTCAAGCCTGGACTGGGGCTAAGAACATCTTTTCATAGCCCATTTTTCTCTACCGCGCTACCTCCTCACAATAAATGGCACACCTACGAGAGTAAAAGATTGCATATAAAAAGATATCACCCACCGTTCGGATTCGGCAATAAACTGTAGGTCTCACCACTTTGAATACAAATATAACACGCACAGCTCAAAATGGTGAGAGAGCTCGGCCTAAGTACTTATAGGACTGTAGTGCCAAACTATTATTATATTGTTTCTTGTTTAATAATTGTTTTTGGAGACTTTTTATAATCGTATGTAGCGTCGGTATCTCAAAGTTAGTGCGTTGGACCGCGAGCCGAAAGGTCCCAGGTTCAAGCCTGGACTGGGGCTAAGAACATCTTTTCATAGCCCATTTTTCTATACCGCGCTACCTCCTCACAGTAAATGGCACACCTACGAGAGTAAAAGATTGCATATAAAAAGATATCACCCATCGTTAGGATTCGACTTTGAACTGTAGGTACCACCACTTTGAATACAAATATAACACGCACAGCTCAAAATGGTGTGAGAGCTCGGCATTTAGTTCTTATAGGACTGTAGCGTCAAACTATTATAATAGACTTTTTATATTATAGACTTTTCTTTTTAACTATTTCTTTGTCTACTTTAAAGAATATTCATATTTATTAAACACAGATTGTTACTTGTTTAAAAAAGGATTTTATTATTAGTTTTTGAGGTTTTTTATATTAGCTATTTCCGATATCCTGACATTAACACTGAAGCATTTACCACGAAAATTTAATTATTTTCGTTAACATTTTTGGAAGTTTCTTTTAAAATTACTTTGTACCCCCGGAAAAACAGAGTCATAAATAAAACCAAGGAAATCATTACCATGACTCTCATATGATTTATGTGCGTGTGTTTGTCTGGACCAAACAGTAGCTCAATCAACTTATACGAAGCCAATGAATGAATAAGAAACAAAAAAAAAGAACACTAATCCCAGAGAATCCGATGAAATGAACAGAAGATGTGATGCGTTCGTGTGGAAAGGATTTTCCTACAAATTAGTTTCACGCAATCAAATGTACACGCACATGGACGTAAGCATACCCTACATAGACATACACTTGAACTATACACATGTCATACACTCAAAAAAATATAGTATTAAAACAATTAAAATAATCTTTGGTTTAATAACATTTGTAGTTGTTTTACTTTCAGACAAAATTGCTATTGTTTCAACTCGATTCACACAATTCATTTATATTAAATCAAAAATACTACACAATATTAAATTAAATACATAATGCTTTAATATTTACTACATTTTGTTTTTATTTTGTAATTCGAAATAGATAAAGCAATGTCCGTTGCATCGTACTAAAAGTCAAATATATTATGATGGATTTTCAACTGGTCCACATTCTTGTACATCCATGCCATATGTATTCTGCATTTTGTATTTTAAGTAAAAACAAAGAGAAATAAATACAAATGTATTAATAATGCAGTAAAACTAAATATTTTTAAAATGAGTTAATACATTTTTTTTTTTAATTTTACTACATAATTCTTTGGGTGTAGGTACATACTCAAAACGTACATATGCAGAATAACAGCCAGTCCGACATCCTTCTGACACACATTCTACAGGCAAATGAAGACTTGAAACGTGCTGCTTCCTGATAGAAGTTGTCGATAGCAGTTTTACCCTAGTTGTTGTTCACGCTGTTCCTTTTTTTTTGTGCTATACCCGAACCAGAGAGGAAAATATCAAATTTCCTCAGTTGTATTTTTTTTTGAACAATTGTTCTTTTTCATAATTTTGCTGTTATTTTGATTTGTTTGTTCTTCGCAATGTTTCTTCCCACTATAAGAAAACCGACCACAGTTTAAGCAAATACTGAAAATATCCCAAGAAGTTGAAATTGAAATTGGGGAATTTAAAAATCCAAAGAAAAAAATATAATAAACATAAAAAATATTACATCAAATAGTTATATTTCATAAGTTGGCATATTTTATAGGTGGATTTTGAAGATATAATTTGCCTTTTATAGACATTGAATGCCTAACTTTTCACTGTAAATTTCATTAAATTCGATCGGTGGGTTCTGGAATAATAAGGTTTTGAAAATAGATTTAAATTTTTAATTGGCCGTAACTCCTAAACGGAGCGCCCTAGAGTGCTGAAAGTAGGCGCCTTTTATAGACATTTAATGCCAAATTTTTCACTGTAAATTTCATATAATTCGATCGGTGGGTTCTGGAATAATAAGGTTTTGAAAATCGAATAATTAAAAATTTCTTCAATTGGTTGTAACTCCTAAACGGAGCGTCCTAGAGGGTTGAAAGTAGGCGCCTTTTATATACATTGAATGCCTAATTTTTCACTGTAAATTTCATATAATTCGATCGGTGGGTTCTGGAATAATAAGGTTTTGAAAATCGAATAATTAAAAATTTCTTTAATTGGCCGTAGCTCCTAAACGGAGCGTCCTAGAGGGTTAAAGTAGGCGCCTTTTATAGGCATTGAATGCCTAATTTTTCACTGTAAATTTCATATAATTCGATCGGTGGGTTCTGGAATAATAAGGTTTTGAAAATCGAATAATTAAAAATATCTTTAATTGGCCGTAACTCCTAAACGGAGCGTCCTAAACGGAGCGTCCTAGAGGGTTGAAAGAAGGCGCCTTTTATAGACATTGAATGCCTAATTTTTCACTGTAAATTTCATATAATTCGATCGGTGGGTTCTGGAATAATAAGGTTTTGAAAATCGAATAATTAAAAATTTCTTTAATTGGCCGTAACTCCTAAACAAAGCGTCCTAGAGGGTTGAAAGTAGGCGCCTTTTATAGACATTGAATGCCTAATTTTTCACTGTAAATTTCATATAATTCGATCGGTGGGTTCTGGAATAATAACGTTTTGAAAATCGAATAATTAAAAATTTATTTAATTGGCCGTAACTCCTAAACGGAGCGTCCTAGAGGGTTGAATGTAGGCGCCTTTTATAGACATTGAATGCCTATTTTTTCACTGTAAATTTCATATAATTCGATCGGTGGGTTCTGGAATAATAAGGTTTTGAAAATAGATTTTTTAAAAATTTCTTTAATTGGCCGTAACTCCTAAACAGAGCGTCCTAAAGGGTTGAAGGTAGGCGCCTTTTATAGACATTGAATGCCTAATTTTTCACTGTAAATTTCATATAATTCGATCGGTGGGTTCTGGAATAATAAGGTTTTGAAAATCGAATAATAAAAAATTTCTTTAATTGGCCGTAACTCCTAAACGGAGCGTCCTAGAAGGTTGAAAGAGGGTTATAGACATTGAATGCCTATTTTTTCACTGTAAATTTCATATAATTCGATCGGTGGGTTCTGGAATAATAAGGTTTTGAAAATAGATTTTTTAAAAATTTCTTTAATTGGCCTTTTATAGACATTGAATGCCTAATTTTTCACTGTAAATTTCATATAATTCGATCGGTGGGTTCTGGAATAATAAGGTTTTGAAAATAGAATAATTAAAAATTTCGAATAATTAAAAATTTCTTTAATTGGCCGTAACTCCTAAACGGAGCGTCCTAAAGGGTTGAAAGTAGGCGCCTTTTATAGACATTGAATGCCTAATTTTTCACTGTAAATTTCATATAATTCGATCGGTGGGTTCTGGAATAATAAGGTTTTGAAAATAGATTTTTAAAAAATTTCTTTAATTGGCCGTAACTTTTAAACGGAGCGTCCTAGAGGGTTGAAAGTAGGCGCCTTTTATAGACATTGAATGCCTAATTTTTCACTGTAAATTTCATATAATTCGATCGGTGGGTTCTGGAATAATAAGGTTTTGAAAATCGAATAATTAAAAATTTCTTTAATTGGCCGTAACTCCTAAACGGAGCGTCCTAGAGGGTTGAAAGTAGGCGCCTTTTATAGACATTGAATGCCTTATTTTTCACTGTAAATTTCATATAATTCGATCGGTGGGTTCTGGAATAATAAGGTTTTGAAAATCGAATAATTAAAAATTTCTTTAATTGGCCGTAACTCCTAAACGGAGCGTCCTAGAGGGTTGAAAGTACGCGCCTTTTATAGACATTGAATGCCTAATTTTTCACTGTAAATTTCATATAATTCGATCGGTGGGTTCTGGAATAATAAGGTTTTGAAAATCGAATAATTAAAAATTTCTTTAATTGGCCGTAACTCCTAAACGGAGCGTCCTAGAGGGTTGAAAGTAGGCGCCTTTTATAGACATTGAATGCCTATTTTTTCACTGTAAATTTCATATAATTCGATCGGTGGGTTCTGGAATAATAAGGTTTTGAAAATAGATTTTTTAAAAATTTCTTTAATTGGCCGTAACTCCTAAACGGAGCGTCCTAGAAGGTTGAAAGAGGGTTATAGACATTGAATGCCTAATTTTTCACTGTAAATTTCATATAATTCGATCGGTGGGTTCTGGAATAAATCAGTGTAAATTTCATATAATTCGATCGGTGGGTTCTGGAATAATAAGGTTTTGAAAATCGAATAATTAAAAATTTCTTTAATTGGCCGTAACTTCTAAACAGAGCGTCCTAGAGGGTTGAAAGTAGGCGCCTTTTATAGACATTGAATGCCTAATTTTTCACTGTAAATTTCATATAATTCGATCGGTGGGTTCTGGAATAATAAGGTTTTGAAAATCGAATAATTAAAAATTTCTTTAATTGGCCGTAACTCCTAAACGGAGCGTCCTAGAAGGTTGAAAGAGGGTTATAGACATTGAATGCCTAATTTTTCACTGTAAATTTCATATAATTCGATCGGTGGGTTCTGGAATAAATCAGTGTAAATTTCATATAATTCGATCGGTGGGTTCTGGAATAATAAGGTTTTGAAAATCGAATAATTAAAAATTTCTTTAATTGGCCGTAACTTCTAAACAGAGCGTCCTAGAGGGTTGAAAGTAGGCGCCTTTTATAGACATTGAATGCCTAATTTTTCACTGTAAATTTCATATAATTCGATCGGTGGGTTCTGGAATAATAAGGTTTTGAAAATCGAATAATTAAAAATTTCTTTAATTGGCCGTAACTCCTAAACAGAGAGTCCTAGAGGGTTGAAAGTAGGCGCCTTTTATAGACATTGAATGCCTAATTTTTCACTGTAAATTTCATATAATTCGATCGGTGGGTTCTGGAATAATAAGGTTTTGAAAATCGAATAATTAAAAATTTCTTTAATTCGCCGTAACTCCTAAACGGAGCGTCCTAGAGGGTTGAAAGTAGGCGCCTTTTATAGACATTGAATGCCTAATTTTTCACTGTAAATTTCATATAATTCGATCGGTGGGTTCTGGAATAATAAGGTTTTGAAAATAGATTTTTAAAAAATTTCTTTAATTGGCCGTAACTTTTAAACGGAGCGTCCTAGAGGGTTGAAAGTAGGCGCCTTTTATAGACATTGAATGCCTAATTTTTCACTGTAAATTTCATATAATTCGATCGGTGGGTTCTGGAATAATAAGGTTTTGAAAATCGAATAATTAAAAATTTCTTTAATTGGCCGTAACTCCTAAACAGAGCGTCCTAGAGGGTTGAAAGTAGGCGCCTTTTATAGACATTGAATGCCTAATTTTTCACTGTAAATTTCATATAATTCGATCGGTGGGTTCTGGAATAATAAGGTTTTGAAAATCGAATAATTAAAAATTTCTTTAATTGGTCGTAACTCCTAAACGGAGCGTCCTAGAGGGTTGAAAGTAGGCGCCTTTTATAGACATTGAATGCCTAATTTTTCACTGTAAATTTCATATAATTCGATCGGTGGGTTCTGGAATAATAAGGTTTTGAAAATCGAATAATTAAAAATTTCTTTAATTGGCCGTAACTCCTAAACGGAGCGTCCTAGAGGGTTGAAAGTAGGCGCCTTTTATAGACATTGAATGCCTAATTTTTCACTGTAAATTTCATAT
The DNA here is from genome assembly GCA_951804985.1 of Dryomyza anilis. Lineage (NCBI taxonomy): Eukaryota > Metazoa > Arthropoda > Insecta > Diptera > Dryomyzidae > Dryomyza > Dryomyza anilis. The sequence continues at coordinate 93,090,411 of OX638131.1, read as the reverse complement.
AATTCGATCGGTGGGTTCTGGAATAATAAGGTTTTGAAAATCGAATAATTAAAAATTTCTTTAATTGGCCGTAACTCCTAAACGGAGCGTCCTAGAGGGTTGAAAGTAGGCGCCTTTTATAGACATTGAATGCCTAATTTTTCACTGTAAATTTCATATAATTCGATCGGTAGGTTCTGGAATAATAAGGTTTTGAAAATCGAATAATTAAAAATTTCTTTAATTGGCCGTAACTCCTAAACAGAGCGTCCTAGAGGGTTGAAAGTAGGCGCCTTTTATAGACAGTGAATTCCTAATTTTTCACTGTAAATTTCATATAATTCGATCGGTGGGTTCTGGAATAATAAGGTTTTGAAAATCGAATAATTAAAAATTTCTTTAATTGGCCGTAACTCCTAAACGGAGCGTCCTAGAGGGTTGAAAGTGGGCGCCTTTTATAGACATTGAATGCCTAATTTTTCACTGTAAATTTCATATAATTCGATCGGTGGGTTCTGGAATAATAAGGTTTTGAAAATCGAATAATTAAAAATTTCTTTAATTGGCCGTAACTCCTAAACGGAGCGTCCTAGAGGGTTGAAAGTAGGCGCCTTTTATAGACATTGAATGCCTAATTTTTCACTGTAAATTGCATATAATTCGATCGGTGGGTTCTGGAATAATAAGGTTTTGAAAATCGAATAATTAAAAATTTCTTTAATTGGCCGTAACTCCTAAACGGAGCGTCCTAGAGGGTTGAAAGTGGGCGCCTTTTATAGACATTGAATGCCTAATTTTTCACTGTAAATTTCATATAATTCGATCGGTGGGTTCTGGAATAATAAGGTTTTGAAAATCGAATAATTAAAAATTTCTTTAATTGGCCGTAACTCCTAAACGGAGCGTCCTAGAGGGTTGAAAGTAGGCGCCTTTTATAGACATTGAATGCCTAATTTTTCACTGTAAATTTCATATAATTCGATCGGTGGGTTCTGGAATAATAAGGTTTTGAAAATAGATTTTTTAAAAATTTCTTTAATTGGCCGTAACTCCTAAACAGAGCGTCCTAGAGGGTTGAAAGTAGGCGCCTTTTATAGACATTGAATGCCTAATTTTTCACTGTAAATTTCATATAATTCGATCGGTGGGTTCTGGAAAAATAAGGTTTTGAAAATCGAATAATTAAAAATTTCTTTAATTGGTCGTAACTCCTAAACGGAGCGTAATAAAGGGTTGAAAGTAGGCGCCTTTTATAGACATTGAATGCCTAATTTTTCACTGTAAATTTCATATAATTCGATCGGTGGGTTCTGGAATAATAAGGTTTTGAAAATCGAATAATTAAAAATTTCTTTAATTGGCCGTAACTCCTAAACGGAGCGTCCTAGAGGGTTGAAAGTAGGCGCCTTTTATAGACATTGAATGCCTAATTTTTCACTGTAAATTTCATATAATTCGATCGGTGGGTTCTGGAATAATAAGGTTTTGAAAATCGAATAATTAAAAATTTCTTTAATTGGCCGTAACTCCTAAACGGAGCGTCCTAGAGGGTTGAAAGTAGGCGCCTTTTATAGACATTGAATGCCTAATTTTTCACTGTAAATTTCATATAATTCGATCGGTGGGTTCTGGAATAATAAGGTTTTGAAAATCGAATAATTAAAAATTTCTTTAATTGGCCGTAACTCCTAAACGGAGCGTCCTAGAGGGTTGAAAGTAGGCGCCTTTTATAGACATTGAATGCCTAATTTTTCACTGAAAATTTCATATAATTCGATCGGTGGGTTCTGGAATAATAAGGTTTTGAAAATCGAATAATTAAAAATTTCTTTAATTGGCCGTAACTCCTAAACGGAGCGTCCTAGAGGGTTGAAAGTGGGCGCCTTTTATAGACATTGAATGCCTAATTTTTCACTGTAAATTTCATATAATTCGATCGGTGGGTTCTGGAATAATAAGGTTTTGAAAATCGAATAATTAAAAATTTCTTTAATTGGCCGTAACTCCTAAACGGAGCGTCCTAGAGGGTTGAAAGTAGGCGCCTTTTATAGACATTGAATGCCTAATTTTTCACTGTAAATTTCATATAATTCGATCGGTGGGTTCTGGAATAATAAGGTTTTGAAAATAGATTTTTTAAAAATTTCTTTAATTGGCCGTAACTCCTAAACAGAGCGTCCTAGAGGGTTGAAAGTAGGCGCCTTTTATAGACATTGAATGCCTAATTTTTCACTGTAAATTTCATATAATTCGATCGGTGGGTTCTGGAAAAATAAGGTTTTGAAAATCGAATAATTAAAAATTTCTTTAATTGGTCGTAACTCCTAAACGGAGCGTAATAAAGGGTTGAAAGTAGGCGCCTTTTATAGACATTGAATGCCTAATTTTTCACTGTAAATTTCATATAATTCGATCGGTGGGTTCTGGAATAATAAGGTTTTGAAAATCGAATAATTAAAAATTTCTTTAATTGGCCGTAACTCCTAAACGGAGCGTCCTAGAGGGTTGAAAGTAGGCGCCTTTTATAGACATTGAATGCCTAATTTTTCACTGTAAATTTCATATAATTCGATCGGTGGGTTCTGGAATAATAAGGTTTTGAAAATCGAATAATTAAAAATTTCTTTAATTGGCCGTAACTCCTAAACGGAGCGTCCTAGAGGGTTGAAAGTAGGCGCCTTTTATAGACATTGAATGCCTAATTTTTCACTGTAAATTTCATATAATTCGATCGGTGGGTTCTGGAATAATAAGGTTTTGAAAATCGAATAATTAAAAATTTCTTTAATTGGCCGTAACTCCTAAACAGAGCGTCCTAGAGGGTTGAAAGTAGGCGCCTTTTATAGACATTGAATGCCTAATTTTTCACTGAAAATTTCATATAATTCGATCGGTGGGTTCTGGAATAATAAGGTTTTGAAAATCGAATAATTAAAAATTTCTTTAATTGGCCGTAACTCCTAAACGGAGCGTCCTAGAGGGTTGAAAGTGGGCGCCTTTTATAGACATTGAATGCCTAATTTTTCACTGTAAATTTCATATAATTCGATCGGTGGGTTCTGGAATAATAAGGTTTTGAAAATCGAATAATTAAAAATTTCTTTAATTGGCCGTAACTCCTAAACGGAGCGTCCTAGAGGGTTGAAAGTAGGCGCCTTTTATAGAAATTGAATGCCTAATTTTTCACTGTAAATTTCATATAATTCGATCGGTGGGTTCTGGAATAATAAGGTTTTGAAAATAGATTTTTTAAAAATTTCTTTAATTGGCCGTAACTCCTAAACGGAGCGTCCTAGAGGGTTGAAAGTAGGCGCCTTTTATAGACATTGAATGCCTAATTTTTCACTGTAAATTTCATATAATTCGATCGGTGGGTTCTGGAATAATAAGGTTTTGAAAATCGAATAATTAAAAATTTCTTTAATTGGTCGTAACTCCTAAACGGAGCGTCCTAGAGGGTTGAAAGTAGGCGCCTTTTATAGACATTGAATGCCTAATTTTTCACCGTAAATTTCATATAATTCGATCGGTGGGTTCTGGAATAATAAGGTTTAGAAAATCGAATAATTAAAAATTTCTTTAATTGGCCGTAACTCCTAAACGGAGCGTCCTAGAGGGTTGAAAGTAGGCGCCTTTTATAGACATTGAATGCCTAATTTTTCACTGTAAATTTCATATAATTCGATCGGTGGGTTCTGGAATAATAAGGTTTTGAAAATCGAATAATTAAAAATTTCTTTAATTGGCCGTAACTCCTAAACGGAGCGTCCTAGAGGGTTGAAAGTTGGCGCCTTTTATAGACATTGAATGCCTAATTTTTCACTGTAAATTTCATATAATTCGATCGGTGGGTTCTGGAATAATAAGGTTTTGAAAATCGAATAATTAAAATTTTTTTAATTGGTCGTAACTCCTAAACGGAGCGTCCTAGAGGGTTGAAAGTAGGCGCCTTTTATAGACATTGAATGCCTAATTTTTCACTGTAAATTTCATATAATTCGATCGGTGGGTTCTGGAATAATAAGGTTTTGAAAATCGAATAATTAAAAATTTCTTTAATAGGTCGTAACTCCTAAACGGAGCGTCCTAGAGGGTTGAAAGTAGGCGCCTTTTATAGACATTGAATGCCTAATTTTTCACTGTAAATTTCATATAATTCGATCGGTGGGTTCTGGAAAAATAAGGTTTTGAAAATCGAATAATTAAAAATTTCTTTAATTGGTCGTAACTCCTAAACGGAGCGTAATAAAGGGTTGAAAGTAGGCGCCTTTTATAGACATTGAATGCCTAATTTTTCACTGTAAATTTCATATAATTCGATCGGTGGGTTCTGGAATAATAAGGTTTTGAAAATCGAATAATTAAAAATTTTTTAATTGGTCGTAACTCCTAAACGGAGCGTCCTAGAAGGTTGAAAGTAGGCGCCTTTTATAGACATTGAATGCCTAATTTTTCACTGTAAATTTCATATAATTCGATCGGTGGGATCTGGAATAATAAGGTTTTGAAAATCGAATAATTAAAAATTTCTTTAATTGGTCGTAACTCCTAAACGGAGCATAATAAAGGGTTGAAAGTAGGCGCCTTTTATAGACATTGAATGCCTAATTTTTCACTGTAAATTTCATATAATTCGATCGGTGGGTTCTGGAATAATAAGGTTTTGAAAATCGAATAATTAAAAATTTCTTTAATTGGTCGTAACTCCTAAACGGAGCGTCCTAGAGGGTTGAAAGTAGGCGCCTTTTATAGACATTGAATGCCTAATTTTTCACTGTAAATTTCATATAATTCGATCGGTGGGTTCTGGAATAATAAGGTTTTGAAAATCGAATAATTAAAAATTTCTTTAATTGGTCGTAACTCCTAAACGGAGCGTCCTAGAGGGTTGAAAGTAGGCGCCTTTTATTGACATTGAATGCCTAATTTTTCACTGTAAATTTCATATAATTCGATCGGTGGGTTCTGGAATAATAAGGTTTTGAAAATCGAATAATTAAAAATTTCTTTAATTGGTCGTAACTCCTAAACGGAGCGTCCTAGAGGGTTGAAAGTAGGCGCCTTTTATAAACATTGAATGTCTAATTTTTCACTGCAAATTTCATATAATTCGATCGATGGGTTTTGGAATAATAAGGTTTTGAAAATCGAATAATTAAAAATTTCTTTAATTGGCCGTAACTCCTAAACGGAGCGTCCTAGAGGGTTGAAAGTAGGCGCCTTTTATAGACATTGAATGCCTAATTTTTCACTGTAAATTTCATATAATTCGATCGGTGGGTTCTGGAATAATAAGGTTTTGAAAATCGAATAATTAAAAATTTCTTTAATTGGTCGTAACTCCTAAACGGAGCGTCCTAGAGGGTTGAAAGTAGGCGCCTTTTATAAACATTGAATGTCTAATTTTTCACTGCAAATTTCATATAATTCGATCGATGGGTTTTGGAATAATAAGGTTTTGAAAATCGAATAATTAAAAATTTCTTTAATTGGTCGTAACTCCTAAACGGAGCGTCCTAGAGGGTTGAAAGTAGGCGCCTTTTATTGACATTGAATGCCTAATTTTTCACTGTAAATTTCATATAATTCGATCGGTGGGTTCTGGAATAATAAGGTTTTGAAAATCGAATAATTAAAAATTTCTTTAATTGGTCGTAACTCCTAAACGGAGCGTCCTAGAGGGTTGAAAGTAGGCGCCTTTTATAAACATTGAATGCCTAATTTTTCACTGTAAATTTCATATAATTCGATCGGTGGGTTTTGGAATAATAAGGTTTTGAAAATCGAATAATTAAAAATTTCTTTAATTGGCCGTAACTCCTAAACGGAGCGTCCTAGAGGGTTGAAAGTAGGCGCCTTTTATAGACAGTGAATTCCTAATTTTTCACTGTAAATTTCATATAATTCGATCGGTGGGTTCTGGAATAATAAGGTTTTGAAAATCGAATAATTAAAAATTTCTTTAATTGGTCGTAACTCCTAAACGGAGCGTCCTAGAGGGTTGAAAGTAGGCGCCTTTTATAAACATTGAATGTCTAATTTTTCACTGCAAATTTCATATAATTCGATCGATGGGTTTTGGAATAATAAGGTTTTGAAAATCGAATAATTAAAAATTTCTTTAATTGGCCGTAACTCCTAAACGGAGCGTCCTAGAGGGTTGAAAGTAGGCGCCTTTTATAGACATTGAATGCCTAATTTTTCACTGTAAATTTCATATAATTCGATCGGTGGGTTCTGGAATAATAAGGTTTTGAAAATCGAATAATTAAAAATTTCTTTAATTGGTCGTAACTCCTAAACGGAGCGTCCTAGAGGGTTGAAAGTAGGCGCCTTTTATAAACATTGAATGTCTAATTTTTCACTGCAAATTTCATATAATTCGATCGATGGGTTTTGGAATAATAAGGTTTTGAAAATCGAATAAATAAAAATTTCTTTAATTGGTCGTAACTCCTAAACGGAGCGTCCTAGAGGGTTGAAAGTAGGCGCCTTTTATTGACATTGAATGCCTAATTTTTCACTGTAAATTTCATATAATTCGATCGGTGGGTTTTGGAATAATAAGGTTTTGAAAATCGAATAATTAAAAATTTCTTTAATTGGCCGTAACTCCTAAACGGAGCGTCCTAGAGGGTTGAAAGTAGGCGCCTTTTATAGACATTGAATGCCTAATTTTTCACTGTAAATTTCATATAATTCGATCGGTGGGTTCTGGAATAATAAGGTTTTGAAAATCGAATAATTAAAAATTTCTTTAATTGGTCGTAACTCCTAAACGGAGCGTCCTAGAGGGTTGAAAGTAGGCGCCTTTTATAAACATTGAATGTCTAATTTTTCACTGCAAATTTCATATAATTCGATCGATGGGTTTTGGAATAATAAGGTTTTGAAAATCGAATAATTAAAAATTTCTTTAATTGGTCGTAACTCCTAAACGGAGCGTCCTAGAGGGTTGAAAGTAGGCGCCTTTTATAAACATTGAATGCCAATTTTTTCACTGTAAATTTCATATAATTCGATCGGTGGGTTCTGGAATAATAAGGTTTTGAAAATCGAATAATTAAAAATTTCTTTAATTGGCCGTAACTCCTAAACGGAGCGTCCTAGAGGGTTGAAAGTAGGCGCCTTTTATAGACATTGAATGCCTAATTTTTCACTGTAAATTTCATATAATTCGATCGGTGGGTTCTGGAATAATAAGGTTTTGAAAATCGAATAATTAAAAATTTCTTTAATTGGCCGTAACTCCTAAACGGAGCGTCCTAGAGGGTTGAAAGTAGGCGCCTTTTATAGACATTGAATGCCTAATTTTTCACAGTAAATTTCATATAATTCGATCGGTGGGTTCTGGAATAATAAGGCTTTGAAATAGGCTTTGAATTAGGCCGTAACTCCTAAACGGAGCGTCCTAGAGGGTTGAAAGTGGGCGCCTTTTATAGACATTGAATGCCTAATTTTTCACTGTAAATTTCATATAATTCGATCGGTGGGTTCTGGAATAATAAGGTTTTGAAAATCGAATAATTAAAAATTTCTTTAATTGGCCGTAACTCCTAAACGGAGCGTCCTAGAGGGTTGAAAGTAGGCGCCTTTTATAGACATTGAATGCCTAATTTTTCACTGTAAATTTCATATAATTCGATCGGTGGGTTCTGGAATAATAAGGTTTTGAAAATAGATTTTTTTAAAAATTCTTTAATTGGCCGTAACTCCTAAACAGAGCGTCCTAGAGGGTTGAAAGTAGGCGCCTTTTATTGACATTGAATGCCTAATTTTTCACTGTAAATTTCATATAATTCGATCGGTGGGTTCTGGAATAATAAGGTTTTGAAAATCGAATAATTAAAAATTTCTTTAATTGGTCGTAACTCCTAAACGGAGCGTAATAAAGGGTTGAAAGTAGGCGCCTTTTATAGACATTGAATGCCTAATTTTTCACTGTAAATTTCATATAATTCGATCGGTGGGTTCTGGATTGAAGTAGGTTGAAAGTAGGCGCCTTTTATAGACATTGAATGCCTAATTTTTCACTGTAAATTTCATATAATTCGATCGGTGGGATCTGGAATAATAACGTTTTGAAAATCGAATAATTAAAAATTTCTTTAATTGGTCGTAACTCCTAAACGGAGCGTAATAAAGGGTTGAAAGTAGGCGCCTTTTATAGACATTGAATGCCTAATTTTTCACTGTAAATTTCATATAATTCGATCGGTGGGTTCTGGAATAATAAGGTTTTGAAAATCGAATAATTAAAAATTTCTTTAATTGGTCGTAACTCCTAAACGGAGCGTAATAAAGGGTTGAAAGTAGGCGCCTTTTATAGACATTGAATGCCTAATTTTTCACTGTAAATTTCATATAATTCGATCGGTGGGTTCTGGATTGAAGTAGGTTGAAAGTAGGCGCCTTTTATAGACATTGAATGCCTAATTTTTCACTGTAAATTTCATATAATTCGATCGGTGGGATCTGGAATAATAACGTTTTGAAAATCGAATAATTAAAAATTTCTTTAATTGGTCGTAACTCCTAAACGGAGCGTAATAAAGGGTTGAAAGTAGGCGCCTTTTATAGACATTGAATGCCTAATTTTTCACTGTAAATTTCATATAATTCGATCGGTGGGTTCTGGAATAATAAGGTTTTGAAAATCGAATAATTAAAAATTTTTTAATTGGTCGTAACTCCTAAACGGAGCGTCCTAGAGGGTTGAAAGTAGGCGCCTTTTATAGACATTGAATGCCGAATTTTTCACTGTAAATTTCATATAATTCGATCGGTGGGTTCTGGATTGAAGTAGGTTGAAAGTAGGCGCCTTTTATAGACATTGAATGCCTAATTTTTCACTGTAAATTTCATATAATTCGATCGGTGGGATCTGGAATAATAAGGTTTTGAAAATCGAATAATTAAAAATTTCTTTAATTGGCCGTAACTCCTAAACGAAGCGTCCTAGAGGGTTGAAAGTAGGCGCCTTTTATAGACATTGAATGCCTAATTTTTCACTGTAAATTTCATATAATTCGATCGGTGGGATCTGGAATAATAAGGTTTTGAAAATCGAATAATTAAAAATTTCTTTAATTGGCCGTAACTCCTAAACGAAGCGTCCTAGAGGGTTGAAAGTAGGCGCCTTTTATAGACATTGAATGCCGAATTTTTCACTGTAAATTTCATATAATTCGATCGGTGGGTTCTGGATTGAAGTAGGTTGAAAGTAGGCGCCTTTTATAGACATTGAATGCCTAATTTTTCACTGTAAATTTCATATAATTCGATCGGTGGGATCTGGAATAATAAGGTTTTGAAAATCGAATAATTAAAAATTTCTTTAATTGGCCGTAACTCCTAAACGGAGCGTCCTAGAGGGTTGAAAGTAGGCGCCTTTTATAGACATTGAATGCCTAATTTGTTACTGTAAATTTCATATAATTCGATCGGTGGGTTCTGGAATAATAAGGTTTTGAAAATCGAATAATTAAAAATTTCTTTAATTGGTCGTAACTCCTAAACGGAGCGTCCTAGAGGGTTGAAAGTAGGCGCCTTTTATAGACATTGAATGCCTAATTTTTCACTGTAAATTTCATATAATTCGATCGGTGGGTTCTGGAATAATAAGGTTTTGAAAATCGAATAATTAAAAATTTCTTTAATTGGCCGTAACTCCTAAACGAAGCGTCCTAGAGGGTTGAAAGTAGGCGCCTTTTATAGACATTGAATGCCTATTTTTTCACTGTAAATTTCATATAATTCGATCGGTGGGTTCTGGAATAATAAGGTTTTGAAAATCGAATCATTAAAAATTTCTTTAATTGGTCGTAACACCTAAACGGAGCGTCCTAGAGGGTTGAAAGTAGGCGCCTTTTATAGACATTGAATGCCTATTTTTTCACTGTAAATTTCATATAATTCGATCGGTGGGTTCTGGAATAATAAGGTTTTGAAAATAGATTTTTAAAAAATTTCTTTAATTGGTCGTAACTCCTAAACGGAGCGTCCTAGAGGGTTGGAAGTAGGCGCCTTTTATAGACATTGAGTGCCTAATTTTTCACTGTAAATTTCATATAATTCGATCGGTGGGTTCTGGAATAATAAGGTTTTGAAAATCGAATCATTAAAAATTTCTTTAATTGGTCGTAACTCCTAAACGGAGCGTCCTAGAGGGTTGAAAGTAGGCGCCTTTTATAGACATTGAGTGCCTAATTTTTCACTGTAAATTTCATATAATTCGATCGGTGGGTTCTGGAATAATAAGGTTTTGAGAATCGAATCATTAAAAATTTCTTTAATTGGTCGTAACTCCTAAACGGAGCGTCCTAGAGGGTTGAAAGAAGGCGCCTTTTATAGACATTGAATGCCTAATTTTTCAATGTAAATTTCATATAATTCGATCGGTGGGTTCTGGAATAGTAAGGCTTTGAAATAGATTTTTAAAAAAATTCTTTAATTGGCCGTAACTCCTAAACGGAGCGTCCTAGAGGGTTGGAAGTAGGCGCCTTTTATAGACATTGAGTGCCTAATTTTTCACTGTAAATTTCATATAATTCGATCGGTGGGTTCTGGAATAATAAGGTTTTGAAAATCGAATCATTAAAAATTTCTTTAATTGGTCGTAACTCCTAAACGGAGCGTCCTAGAGGGTTGAAAGTAGGCGCCTTTTATAGACATTGAGTGCCTAATTTTTCACTGTAAATTTCATATAATTCGATCGGTGGGTTCTGGAATAATAAGGCTTTGAAATAGATTTTTAAAAAAATTCTTTAGTTGGCCGTAACTCCTAAACGGAGCGTCCTAGAGGGTTGAAAGTAGGCGCCTTTTATAGACATTGAATGCCTAATTTTTCACTGTAAATTTCATATAATTCGATCGGTGGGTTCTGGAATAATAAGGTTTTGAAAATCGAATAATTAAAAATTTCTTTAATTGGCCGTAACTCCTAAACGGAGCGTCCCAGAGGGTTGAAAGTAGGCGCCTTTTATAGACATTGAATGCCTAATTTTTCACTGTAAATTTCATATAATTCGATCGGTGGGATCTGGAATAATAAGGTTTTGAAAATCGAATAATTAAAAATTTTTTAATTGGTCGTAATTCCTAAACGGAGCGTAATAAAGGGTTGAAAGTAGGCGCCTTTTATAGACATTGAATGCCTAATTTTTCACTGTAAATTTCATATAATTCGATCGGTGGGTTCTGGAATAATAAGGTTTTGAAAATCGAATAATTAAAAATTTCTTTAATTGGCCGTAACTCCTAAACGAAGCGTCCTAGAGGGTTGAAAGTAGGCGCCTTTTATAGACATTGAATGCCTATTTTTTCACTGTAAATTTCATATAATTCGATCGGTGGGTTCTGGAATAATAAGGTTTTGAAAATCGAATCATTAAAAATTTCTTTAATTGGTCGTAACTCCTAAACGGAGCGTCCTAGAGGGTTGAAAGAAGGCGCCTTTTATAGACATTGAATGCCTAATTTTTCAATGTAAATTTCATATAATTCGATCGGTGGGTTCTGGAATAGTAAGGCTTTGAAATAGATTTTAAAAAAAATTCTTTAATTGGCCGTAACTCCTAAACGGAGCGTCCTTGAGGGTTGAAAGTAGGCGCCTTTTATAGACATTGAATGCCTAATTTTTCACTGTAAATTTCATATAATTCGATCGGTGGGTTCTGGAATAATAAGGTTTTGAAAACCGAATAATTAAAAATGTCTTTAATTGGCCGTAACTCCTAAACGGAGCGTCCTAGAGGGTTGAAAGTAGGCGCCTTTTATAGACATTGAATGCCTAATTTTTCAATGTAAATTTCATATAATTCGATCGGTGGGTTCTGGAATAATAAGGTTTTAAAAATCGAATAATTACAAATTTCTTTAATTGGCCGTAACTCCTAAACGGAGCGTCCTAGAGGGTTGAAAGTAGGCGCCTTTTATAGACATTGAATGCCTAATTTTTCACTGTAAATTTCATATAATTCGATCGGTGGGTTCTGGAATAATAAGGTTTTGAAAATAGATTTTTAAGAAATTTCTTTAATTGGTCGTAACTCCTAAACGGAGCGTCCTAGAGGGTTGAAAGTAGGCGCCTTTTATAAATATTGAATGCCTAATTTTTCACTGTAAATTTCATATAATTCGATCGGTGGGTTCTGGAATAATAAGGTTTTGAAAATAGATTTTTAAAAAATTTCTTTAATTGGTCGTAACTCCTAAACGGAGCGTCCTAGAGGGTTGAAAGTAGGCGCCTTTTATAGACATTGAGTGCCTAATTTTTCACTGTAAATTTCATATAATTCGATCGGTGGGTTCTGGAATAATAAGGCTTTGAAATAGATTTTTAAAAAAATTCTTTAGTTGGCCGTAACTCCTAAACGGAGCGTCCTAGAGGGTTGAAAGTAGGCGCCTTTTATAGACATTGAATGCCTAATTTTTCACTGTAAATTTCATATAATTCGATCGGTGGGTTCTGGAATAATAAGGTTTTGAAAATCGAATAATTAAAAATTTCTTTAATTGGCCGTTACTCCTAAACGGAGCGTCCCAGAGGGTTGAAAGTAGGCGCCTTTTATAGACATTGAATGCCTAATTTTTCACTGTAAATTTCATATAATTCGATCGGTGGGTTCTGGAATAATAAGGTTTTGAAAATCGAATCATTAAAAATTTCTTTAATTGGTCGTAACTCCTAAACGGAGCGTCCTAGAGGGTTGAAAGAAGGCGCCTTTTATAGACATTGAATGGCTAATTTTTTCACTGTAAATTTCATATAATTCGATCGGTGGGTTCTGGAATAATAAGGTTTTGAAAATAGATTTTTAAAAAATTTCTTTAATTGGCCGTAACTCCTAAACGGAGCGTCCTAGAGGGTTGAAAGTAGGCGCCTTTTATAAACATTGAATGCCTAATTTTTCACTGTAAATTTCATATAATTCGATCGGTGGGTTCTGGAATAATAAGGTTTTGAAAATAGATTTTTAAAAAATTTCTTTAATTGGTCGTAACTCCTAAACGGAGCGTCCTAGAGGGTTGGAAGTAGGCGCCTTTTATAGACATTGAGTGCCTAATTTTTCACTGTAAATTTCATATAATTCGATCGGTGGGTTCTGGAATAATAAGGTTTTGAAAATCGAATCATTAAAAATTTCTTTAATTGGTCGTAACTCCTAAACGGAGCGTCCTAGAGGGTTGAAAGTAGGCGCCTTTTATAGACATTGAGTGCCTAATTTTTCACTGTAAATTTCATATAATTCGATCGGTGGGTTCTGGAATAATAAGGCTTTGAAATAGATTTTTAAAAAAATTCTTTAGTTGGCCGTAACTCCTAAACGGAGCGTCCTAGAGGGTTGAAAGTAGGCGCCTTTTATAGACATTGAATGGCTAATTTTTCACTGTAAATTTCATATAATTCGATCGGTGGGTTCTGGAATAATAAGGTTTTGAAAATCGAATCATTAAAAATTTCTTTAATTGGCCTTAACTCCTAAACGGAGCGTCCTAGAGTGTTGAAAGTAGGCGCCTTTTATAGACATTGAATGGCTAATTTTTCACTGTAAATTTCATATAATTCGATCGGTGGGTTCTGGAATAATAAGGTTTTGAAAATCGAATCATTAAAAATTTCTTTAATTGGCCTTAACTCCTAAACGGAGCGTCCTAGAGTGTTGAAAGTAGGCGCCTTTTATAGACATTGAATGCCTAATTTTTCACTGTAAATTTCATATAATTCGATCGGTGGGTTCTGGAATAATAAGGTTTTGAAAATCGAATAATTATAAATTTCTTTAATTGGCCGTAACTCCTAAACGGAGCGTCCTAGAGGGTTGAAAGTAGGCGCCTTTTATTGACATTGAATGCTTAAATTTTCACTGTAAATTTCATTTAAATTCGATCGATGGGTTCTGGAATAATAAGGTTTTCAAAATCGAATAATTAAAAATTTCTTTAATTGGCCGTAACTCCTAAACGGAGCGTCCTAGAGGGTTGAAAGTAGGCGCCTTTTATAGACATTGAATGCCTAATTTTTCACTGTAAATTTCATATAATTCGATCGGTGGGTTCTGGAATAATAAGGTTTTGAAAATCGAATAATTAAAAATTTCTTTAATTGGTCGTAACTCCTAAACGGAGCGTCCTAGAGGGTTGAAAGTAGGCGCCTTTTATAGACATTGAATGCCTAATTTTTCACTGTAAATTTCATATAATTCGATCGATGGGTTCTGGAATAATAAGGTTTTCAAAATCGAATCATTCAAAATTTCTTTAATTGGCTGTAACTGCTAAATGGAGCGTCCTAGAGGGTTGAAAGTAGGCGCCATTTAGAGACATTGAATGCCTAATGTTTCACTGTAAATTTCATATAATTCGATCGGTGGGTTCTGGAATAATAAGGTTTTGAAAATCGAATCATTAAAAATTTCTTTAATTGGTCGTAACTCCTAAACGGAGCGTCCTAGAGGGTTGAAAGTAGGCGCCTTTTATAGACATTGAGTGCCTAATTTTTCACTGTAAATTTCATATAATTCGATCGGTGGGTTCTGGAATAATAAGGCTTTGAAATAGATTTTTAAAAAAATTCTTTAGTTGGCCGTAACTCCTAAACGGAGCGTCCTAGAGGGTTGAAAGTAGGCGCCTTTTATAGACATTGAATGCCTAATTTTTCACTGTAAATTTCATATAATTCGATCGGTGGGTTCTGGAATAATAAGGTTTTGAAAATCGAATAATTAAAAATTTCTTTAATTGGCCGTAACTCCTAAACGGAGCGTCCCAGAGGGTTGAAAGTAGGCGCCTTTTATAGACATTGAATGCCTATTTTTTCACTGTAAATTTCATATAATTCGATCGGTGGGTTCTGGAATAATAAGGTTTTGAAAATCGAATCATTAAAAATTTCTTTAATTGGTCGTAACTCCTAAACGGAGCGTCCTAGAGGGTTGAAAGAAGGCGCCTTTTATAGACATTGAATGCCTAATTTTTCAATGTAAATTTCATATAATTCGATCGGTGGGTTCTGGAATAGTAAGGCTTTGAAATAGATTTTAAAAAAAATTCTTTAATTGGCCGTAACTCCTAAACGGAGCGTCCTTGAGGGTTGAAAGTAGGCGCCTTTTATAGACATTGAATGCCTAATTTTTCACTGTAAATTTCATATAATTCGATCGGTGGGTTCTGGAATAATAAGGTTTTGAAAATCGAATAATTAAAAATGTCTTTAATTGGCCGTAACTCCTAAACGGAGCGTCCTAGAGGGTTGAAAGTAGGCGCCTTTTATAGACATTGAATGCCTAATTTTTCAATGTAAATTTCATATAATTCGATCGGTGGGTTCTGGAATAATAAGGTTTTAAAAATCGAATAATTACAAATTTCTTTAATTGGCCGTAACTCCTAAACGGAGCGTCCTAGAGGGTTGAAAGTAGGCGCCTTTTATAGACATTGAATGCCTAATTTTTCACTGTAAATTTCATATAATTCGATCGGTGGGTTCTGGAATAATAAGGTTTTGAAAATCGAATAATTAAAAATTTCTTTAATTGGCCGTAACTCCTAAACGAAGCGTCCTAGAGGGTTGAAAGTAGGCGCCTTTTATAGACATTGAATGCCTATTTTTTCACTGTAAATTTCATATAATTCGATCGGTGGGTTCTGGAATAATAAGGTTTTGAAAATCGAATCATTAAAAATTTCTTTAATTGGTCGTAACTCCTAAACGGAGCGTCCTAGAGGGTTGAAAGAAGGCGCCTTTTATAGACATTGAATGCCTAATTTTTCAATGTAAATTTCATATAATTCGATCGGTGGGTTCTGGAATAGTAAGGCTTTGAAATAGATTTTAAAAAAAATTCTTTAATTGGCCGTAACTCCTAAACGGAGCGTCCTTGAGGGTTGAAAGTAGGCGCCTTTTATAGACATTGAATGCCTAATTTTTCACTGTAAATTTCATATAATTCGATCGGTGGGTTCTGGAATAATAAGGTTTTGAAAATCGAATAATTAAAAATGTCTTTAATTGGCCGTAACTCCTAAACGGAGCGTCCTAGAGGGTTGAAAGTAGGCGCCTTTTATAGACATTGAATGCCTAATTTTTCAATGTAAATTTCATATAATTCGATCGGTGGGTTCTGGAATAATAAGGTTTTAAAAATCGAATAATTACAAATTTCTTTAATTGGCCGTAACTCCTAAACGGAGCGTCCTAGAGGGTTGAAAGTAGGCGCCTTTTATAGACATTGAATGCCTAATTTTTCACTGTAAATTTCATATAATTCGATCGGTGGGTTCTGGAATAATAAGGTTTTGAAAATCGAATAATTATAAATTTCTTTAATTGGCCGTAACTCCTAAACGGAGCGTCCTAGAGGGTTGAAAGTAGGCGCCTTTTATTGACATTGAATGCTTAAATTTTCACTGTAAATTTCATTTAAATTCGATCGATGGGTTCTGGAATAATAAGGTTTTCAAAATCGAATAATTAAAAATTTCTTTAATTGGCCGTAACTCCTAAACGGAGCGTCCTAGAGGGTTGAAAGTAGGCGCCTTTTATAGACATTGAATGCCTAATTTTTCACTGTAAATTTCATATAATTCGATCGATGGGTTCTGGAATAATAAGGTTTTCAAAATCGAATCATTCAAAATTTCTTTAATTGGCTGTAACTGCTAAATGGAGCGTCCTAGAGGGTTGAAAGTAGGCGCCATTTAGAGACATTGAATGCCTAATTTTTCACTGTAAATTTCATATAATTCGATCGGTGGGTTCTGGAATAATAAGGTTTTGAAAATCGAATAATTAAAAATTTCTTTAATTGGCCGTATCTCCTTAACGGAGCGTCCTAGAGGGTTGAAAGTAGGCGCCTTTTATAGACATTGAATGCCTAATTTTTCACTGTAAATTTCATATAATTCGATCGGTGGGTTCTGGAATAATAAGGTTTTGAAAATCGAATCATTAAAAATTTCTTTAATTGGTCGTAACTCCTAAACGGAGCGTCCTAGAGGGTTGAAAGTAGGCGCCTTTTATAGACATTGAATGCCTAATTTTTCACTGTAAATTTCATATAATACAATCGGTGGGTTCTGGAATAATAAGGTTTTGAAAATCGAATAATTAAAAATTTCTTTAATTGGTCGTAACTCCTAAACGGAGCGTCCTAGAGGGTTGAAAGTAGGCGCCTTTTATAGACATTGAATGGCTAATTTTTTCACTGTAAATTTCATATAATTCGATCGGTGGGTTCTGGAATAATAAGGTTTTGAAAATAGATTTTTAAAAAATTTCTTTAATTGGTCGTAACTCCTAAACGGAGCGTCCTAGAGGGTTGGAAGTAGGCGCCTTTTATAGACATTGAATGCCTAATTTTTCACTGTAAATTTCATATAATTCGATCGGTGGGTTCTGGAATAATAAGGTTTTGAAAATCGAATCATTAAAAATTTCTTTAATTGGTCGTAACTCCTAAACGGAGCGTCCTAGAGGGTTGGAAGTAGGCGCCTTTTATAGACATTGAGTGCCTAATTTTTCACTGTAAATTTCATATAATTCGATCGGTGGGTTCTGGAATAATAAGGCTTTGAAATAGATTTTTAAAAAAATTCTTTAGTTGGCCGTAACTCCTAAACGGAGCGTCCTAGAGGGTTGAAAGTAGGCGCCTTTTATAGGCATTGAATGGCTAATTTTTCACTGTAAATTTCATATAATTCGATCGGTGGGTTCTGGAATAATAAGGTTTTGAAAATCGAATCATTAAAAATTTCTTTAATTGGCCTTAACTCCTAAACGGAGCGTCCTAGAGTGTTGAAAGTAGGCGCCTTTTATAGACATTGAATGGCTAATTTTTCACTGTAAATTTCATATAATTCGATCGGTGGGTTCTGGAATAATAAGGTTTTGAAAATCGAATCATTAAAAATTTCTTTAATTGGCCTTAACTCCTAAACGGAGCGTCCTAGAGTGTTGAAAGTAGGCGCCTTTTATAGACATTGAATGCCTAATTTTTCACTGTAAATTTCATATAATTCGATCGGTGGGTTCTGGAATAATAAGGTTTTGAAAATCGAATAATTATAAATTTCTTTAATTGGCCGTAACTCCTAAACGGAGCGTCCTAGAGGGTTGAAAGTAGGAGCCTTTTATTGACATTGAATGCTTAAATTTTCACTGTAAATTTCATTTAAATTCGATCGATGGGTTCTGGAATAATAAGGTTTTCAAAATCGAATAATTAAAAATTTCTTTAATTGGCCGTAACTCCTAAACGGAGCGTCCTAGAGGGTTGAAAGTAGGCGCCTTTTATAGACATTGAATGCCTAATTTTTCACTGTAAATTTCATATAATTCGATCGGTGGGTTCTGGAATAATAAGGTTTTGAAAATCGAATAATTAAAAATTTCTTTAATTGGTCGTAACTCCTAAACGGAGCGTCCTAGAGGGTTGAAAGTAGGCGCCTTTTATAGACATTGAATGCCTAATTTTTCACTGTAAATTTCATTTAAATTCGATCGATGGGTTCTGGAATAATAAGGTTTTGAAAATCGAATAATTAAAAATTTCTTTAATTGGTCGTAACTCCTAAACGGAGCGTCCTAGAGGGTTGAAAGTAGGCGCCTTTTATAGACATTGAATGCCTAATTTTTCACTGTAAATTTCATTTAAATTCGATCGATGGGTTCTGGAATAATAAGGTTTTCAAAATCGAATAATTAAAAATTTCTTTAATTGGCCGTAACTCCTAAACGGAGCGTCCTAGAGGGTTGAAAGTAGGCGCCTTTTATAGACATTGAATGCCTAATTTTTCACTGTAAATTTCATATAATTCGATCGGTGGGTTCTGGAATAATAAGGTTTTGAAAATCGAATAATTAAAAATTTCTTTAATTGGTCGTAACTCCTAAACGGAGCGTCCTAGAGGGTTGAAAGTAGGCGCCTTTTATTGACATTGAATGCTTAAATTTTCACTGTAAATTTCATTTAAATTCGATCGATGGGTTCTGGAATAATAAGGTTTTCAAAATCGAATCATTCAAAATTTCTTTAATTGGCTGTAACTGCTAAATGGAGCGTCCTAGAGGGTTGAAAGTAGGCGCCATTTAGAGACATTGAATGCCTAATTTTTCACTGTAAATTTCATATAATTCGATCGGTGGGTTCTGGAATAATAAGGTTTTGAAAATCGAATCATTAAAAATTTCTTTAATTGGTCGTAACTCCTAAACGGAGCGTCCTAGAGGGTTGAAAGTAGGCGCCTTTTATAGACATTGAATGCCTAATTTTTCACTGTAAATTTCATATAATACAATCGGTGGGTTCTGGAATAATAAGGTTTTGAAAATCGAATAATTAAAAATTTCTTTAATTGGTCGTAACTCCTAAACGGAGCGTCCTAGAGGGTTGAAAGTAGGCGCCTTTTATAGACATTGAATGGCTAATTTTTTCACTGTAAATTTCATATAATTCGATCGGTGCGTTCTGAAATAATAAGGTTTTTAAAATCGAATAATTATAAATTTCTTTAATTGGCCGTAACTCCTAAACGGAGCGTCCTAGAGGGTTGAAAGTAGGCGCCTTTTATAGACATTGAATGCCTAATTTTTCACTGTAAATTTCATATAATTCGATCGGTGGGTTCTGGAATAATAAGGTTTTGAAAATCGAATCATTAAAAATTTATTTAATTGGTCGTAACTCCTAAACGGAGCGTCCTAGAGGGTTGAAAGTAGGCGCCTTTTATAGACATTGAATGCCTAATTTTTCACTGTAAATTTCATATAATTCGATCGGTGCGTTCTGGAATAATAAGGTTTTTAAAATCGAATAATTATAAATTTCTTTAATTGGCCGTAACTCCTAAACGGAGCGTCCTAGAGGGTTGAAAGTAGGCGCCTTTTATAGACATTGAATGCCTAATTTTTCACTGTAAATTTCATATAATTCGATCGATGGGTTCTGGAATAATAAGGTTTTCAAAATCGAATAATTAAAAATTTCTTTAATTGGCCGTAACTCCTAAACGGAGCGTCCTAGAGGGTTGAAAGTAGGCGCCTTTTATAGACATTGAATGCCTAATTTCTCACTGTAAATTTCATATAATTCGATCGGTGCGTTCTGGAATAATAAGGTTTTTAAAATCGAATAATTATAAATTTCTTTAATTGGCCGTAACTCCTAAACGGAGCGTCCTAGAGGGTTGAAAGTAGGCGCCTTTTATAGACATTGAATGCCTAATTTTTCACTGTAAATTTCATATAATTCGATCGGTGCGTTCTGGAATAATAAGGTTTTTAAAATCGAATAATTATAAATTTCTTTAATTGGCCGTAACTCCTAAACGGAGCGTCCTAGAGGGTTGAAAGTAGGCGCCTTTTATATACATTGAATGCCTAATTTCTCACTGTAAATTTCATATAATTCGATCGGTGGGTTCTGGAATAATAAGGTTTTGAAAATCGAATAATTAAAAATTTCTTTAATTGGTCGTAACTCCTAAACGGAGCGTCCTAGAGGGTTGAAAGTAGGCGCCTTTTATAGACATTGAATGCCTAATTTTTCACTGTAAATTTCATATAATTCGATCGATGGGTTCTGGAATAATAAGGTTTTCAAAATCGAATAATTAAAAATTTCTTTAATTGGCCGTAACTCCTAAACGGAGCGTCCTAGAGGGTTGAAAGTAGGCGCCTTTTATAGACATTGAATGGCTAATTTTTTCACTGTAAATTTCATATAATTCGATCGGTGGGTTCTGGAATAATAAGGTTTTGAAAATAGATTTTTAAAAAATTTCTTTAATTGGTCGTAACTCCTAAACGGAGCGTCCTAGAGGGTTGGAAGTAGGCGCCTTTTATAGACATTGAATGCCTAATTTCTCACTGTAAATTTCATATAATTCGATCGGTGGGTTCTGGAATAATAAGGTTTTGAAAATCGAATAATTAAAAATTTCTTTAATTGGTCGTAACTCCTAAACGGAGCGTCCTAGAGGGTTGAAAGTAGGCGCCTTTTATAGACATTGAATGCCTAATTTTTCACTGTAAATTTCATATAATTCGATCGGTGCGTTCTGGAATAATAAGGTTTTGAAAATCGAATAATTATAAATTTCTTTAATTGGCCGTAACTCCTAAACGGAGCGTCCTAGAGGGTTGAAAGTAGGCGCCTTTTATAGACATTGAATTTTATAGACATTGAATGGCTAATTTTTTCACTGTAAATTTCATATAATTCGATCGGTGGGTTCTGGAATAATAAGGTTTTGAAAATAGATTTTTAAAAAATTTCTTTAATTGGCCGTAACTCCTAAACGGAGCGTCCTAGAGGGTTGAAAGTAGGCGCCTTTTATAAACATTGAATGCCTAATTTTTCACTGTAAATTTCATATAATTCGATCGGTGGGTTCTGGAATAATAAGGTTTTGAAAATATATTTTTAAAAAATTTCTTTAATTGGTCGTAACTCCTAAACGGAGCGTCCTAGAGGGTTGGAAGTAGGCGCCTTTTATAGACATTGAATGCCTAATTTTTCACTGTAAATTTCACATAATTCGATCGGTGGGTTCTGGAATAATAAGGTTTTGAAAATCGAATCATTAAAAATTTCTTTAATTGGTCGTAACTCCTAAACGGAGCGTCCTAGAGGGTTGGAAGTAGGCGCCTTTTATAGACATTGAATGCCTAATTTTTCACTGTAAATTTCACATAATTCGATCGGTGGGTTCTGGAATAATAAGGTTTTGAAAATCGAATCATTAAAAATTTCTTTAATTGGTCGTAACTCCTAAACGGAGCGTCCTAGAGGGTTGGAAGTAGGCGCCTTTTATAGACATTGAATGCCTAATTTTTCACTGTAAATTTCACATAATTCGATCGGTGGGTTCTGAAATAATAAGGTTTTGAAAATCGAATCATTAAAAATTTCTTTAATTGGTCGTAACTCCTAAACGGAGCGTCCTAGAGGGTTGGAAGTAGGCGCCTTTTATAGACATTGAATGCCTATTTTTTCACTGTAAATTTCATATAATTCGATCGGTGGGTTCTGGAATAATAAGGTTTTGAAAATCGAATAATTAAAAATATCTTTAATTGGCCGTATCTCCTAAACGGAGCGTCCTAGAGGGTTGAAAGTAGGCGCCTTTTATAGACATTGAATGCCTAATTTTTCACTGTAAATTTCATATAATTCGTTCGGTGGGTTCTGGAATAGTAAGGTTTTGAAAATCGAATAATTAAAAATTTCTTTAATTGGCCGTAACTCCTAAACGGAGCGTCCTAGAGGGTTGAAAGTAGGCGCCTTTTATTGACATTGAATGCTTAAATTTTCACTGTAAATTTCATTTAAATTCGATCGATGGGTTCTGGAATAATAAGGTTTTGAAAATCGAATAATTAAAAATTTCTTTAATTGGCCGTAACTCCTAAACGGAGCGTCCTAGAGGGTTGAAAGTAGGCGCCTTTTATAGACATTGAATGCCTAATTTTTCACTGTAAATTTCATATAATTCGATCGGTGGGTTCTGGAATAATAAGGTTTTGAAAATCGAATAATTAAAAATTTCTTTAATTGGTCGTAACTCCTAAACGGAGCGTCCTAGAGGGTTGAAAGTAGGCGCCTTTTATTGACATTGAATGCTTAAATTTTCACTGTAAATTTCATTTAAATTCGATCGATGGGTTCTGGAATAATAAGGTTTTGAAAATCGAATAATTAAAAATTTCTTTAATTGGCCGTAACTCCTAAACGGAGCGTCCTAGAGGGTTGGAAGTAGGCGCCTTTTATAGACATTGAATGCCTAATTTTTCACTGTAAATTTCATATAATTCGATCGATGGGTTCTGGAATAATAAGGTTTTCAAAATCGAATCATTCAAAATTTCTTTAATTGGCTGTAACTGCTAAATGGAGCGTCCTAGAGGGTTGAAAGTAGGCGCCATTTAGAGACATTGAATGCCTAATTTTTCACTGTAAATTTCATATAATTCGATCGGTGGGTTCTGGAATAATAAGGTTTTGAAAATCGAATCATTAAAAATTTCTTTAATTGGTCGTAACTCCTAAACGGAGCGTCCTAGAGGGTTGAAAGTAGGCGCCTTTTATAGACATTGAATGCCTAATTTTTCACTGTAAATTTCATATAATACAATCGGTGGGTTCTGGAATAATAAGGTTTTGAAAATCGAATAATTAAAAATTTCTTTAATTGGTCGTAACTCCTAAACGGAGCGTCCTAGAGGGTTGAAAGTAGGCGCCTTTTATAGACATTGAATGGCTAATTTTTTCACTGTAAATTTCATATAATTCGATCGGTGGGTTCTGGAATAATAAGGTTTTGAAAATAGATTTTTAAAAAATTTCTTTAATTGGTCGTAACTCCTAAACGGAGCGTCCTAGAGGGTTGGAAGTAGGCGCCTTTTATAGACATTGAATGCCTAATTTTTCACTGTAAATTTCATATAATACAATCGGTGGGTTCTGGAATAATAAGGTTTTGAAAATCGAATAATTAAAAATTTCTTTAATTGGCCGTAACTCCTAAACGGAGCGTCCTAGAGGGTTGAAAGTAGGCGCCTTTTATAGACATTGAATGCCTAATTTTTCACTGTAAATTTCATATAATTCGATCGGTGCGTTCTGAAATAATAAGGTTTTTAAAATCGAATAATTATAAATTTCTTTAATTGGCCGTAACTCCTAAACGGAGCGTCCTAGAGGGTTGAAAGTAGGCGCCTTTTATAGACATTGAATGCCTAATTTTTCACTGTAAATTTCATATAATTCGATCGGTGGGTTCTGGAATAA
Organism: Dryomyza anilis; assembly: GCA_951804985.1. Lineage (NCBI taxonomy): Eukaryota > Metazoa > Arthropoda > Insecta > Diptera > Dryomyzidae > Dryomyza > Dryomyza anilis. Next base: position 93,066,640 of record OX638131.1, on the reverse strand, counting down.
TAAGGTTTTGAAAATCGAATCATTAAAAATTTCTTTAATTGGTCGTAACTCCTAAACGGAGCGTCCTAGAGGGTTGAAAGTAGGCGCCTTTTATAGACATTGAATGCCTAATTTTTCACTGTAAATTTCATATAATTCGATCGGTGCGTTCTGGAATAATAAGGTTTTTAAAATCGAATAATTATAAATTTCTTTAATTGGCCGTAACTCCTAAACGGAGCGTCCTAGAGGGTTGAAAGTAGGCGCCTTTTATAGACATTGAATGCCTAATTTTTCACTGTAAATTTCATATAATTCGATCGATGGGTTCTGGAATAATAAGGTTTTCAAAATCGAATAATTAAAAATTTCTTTAATTGGCCGTAACTCCTAAACGGAGCGTCCTAGAGGGTTGAAAGTAGGCGCCTTTTATAGACATTGAATGCCTAATTTCTCACTGTAAATTTCATATAATTCGATCGGTGCGTTCTGGAATAATAAGGTTTTGAAAATCGAATAATTAAAAATTTCTTTAATTGGCCGTAACTCCTAAACGGAGCGTCCTAGAGGGTTGAAAGTAGGCGCCTTTTATAGACATTGAATGCCTAATTTCTCACTGTAAATTTCATATAATTCGATCGGTGGGTTCTGGAATAATAAGGTTTTGAAAATCGAATAATTAAAAATTTCTTTAATTGGTCGTAACTCCTAAACGGAGCGTCCTAGAGGGTTGAAAGTAGGCGCCTTTTATAGACATTGAATGCCTAATTTTTCACTGTAAATTTCATATAATTCGATCGATGGGTTCTGGAATAATAAGGTTTTCAAAATCGAATAATTAAAAATTTCTTTAATTGGCCGTAACTCCTAAACGGAGCGTCCTAGAGGGTTGAAAGTAGGCGCCTTTTATAGACATTGAATGCCTAATTTCTCACTGTAAATTTCATATAATTCGATCGGTGCGTTCTGGAATAATAAGGTTTTTAAAATCGAATAATTATAAATTTCTTTAATTGGCCGTAACTCCTAAACGGAGCGTCCTAGAGGGTTGAAAGTAGGCGCCTTTTATAGACATTGAAATATATAGACATTGAATGGCTAATTTTTTCACTGTAAATTTCATATAATTCGATCGGTGGGTTCTGGAATAATAAGGTTTTGAAAATATATTTTTAAAAAATTTCTTTAATTGGTCGTAACTCCTAAACGGAGCGTCCTAGAGGGTTGGAAGTAGGCGCCTTTTATAGACATTGAATGCCTAATTTTTCACTGTAAATTTCACATAATTCGATCGGTGGGTTCTGAAATAATAAGGTTTTGAAAATCGAATCATTAAAAATTTCTTTAATTGGTCGTAACTCCTAAACGGAGCGTCCTAGAGGGTTGGAAGTAGGCGCCTTTTATAGACATTGAATGCCTAATTTTTCACTGTAAATTTCACATAATTCGATCGGTGGGTTCTGGAATAATAAGGTTTTGAAAATCGAATCATTAAAAATTTCTTTAATTGGTCGTAACTCCTAAACGGAGCGTCCTAGAGGGTTGGAAGTAGGCGCCTTTTATAGACATTGAATGCCTAATTTTTCACTGTAAATTTCACATAATTCGATCGGTGGGTTCTGAAATAATAAGGTTTTGAAAATCGAATCATTAAAAATTTCTTTAATTGGTCGTAACTCCTAAACGGAGCGTCCTAGAGGGTTGGAAGTAGGCGCCTTTTATAGACATTGAATGCCTAATTTTTCACTGTAAATTTCACATAATTCGATCGGTGGGTTCTGAAATAATAAGGTTTTGAAAATCGAATCATTAAAAATTTCTTTAATTGGTCGTAACTCCTAAACGGAGCGTCCTAGAGGGTTGGAAGTAGGCGCCTTTTATAGACATTGAATGCCTATTTTTTCACTGTAAATTTCATATAATTCGATCGGTGGGTTCTGGAATAATAAGGTTTTGAAAATCGAATAATTAAAAATATCTTTAATTGGCCGTATCTCCTAAACGGAGCGTCCTAGAGGGTTGAAAGTAGGCGCCTTTTATAGACATTGAATGCCTAATTTTTCACTGTAAATTTCATATAATTCGATCGGTGGGTTCTGGAATAGTAAGGTTTTGAAAATCGAATAATTAAAAATTTCTTTAATTGGCCGTAACTCCTAAACGGAGCGTCCTAGAGGGTTGAAAGTAGGCGCCTTTTATAGACATTGAATGCCTAATTTTTCACTGTAAATTTCATATAATTCGATCGGTGGGTTCTGGAATAGTAAGGTTTTGAAAATCGAATAATTAAAAATTTCTTTAATTGGCCGTAACTCCTAAACGGAGCGTCCTAGAGGGTTGAAAGTAGGCGCCTTTTATAGACATTGAATGCCTAATTTTTCACTGTAAATTTCATATAATTCGATCGGTGGGTTCTGGAATAATAAGGTTTTGAAAATCGAATAATTAAAAATTTCTTTAATTGGCCGTAACTCCTAAACGGAGCGTCCTAGAGGGTTGAAAGTAGGCGCCATTTAGAGACATTGAATGCCTAATTTTTCACTGTAAATTTCATATAATTCGATCGGTGGGTTCTGGAATAATAAGGTTTTAAAAATAGGTTTTTAAAAAATTTCTTTAATTGGCCGTAACTCCTAAACGGAGCGTCCTAGAGGGTTGAAAGTAGGCGCCTTTTATAGACATTGAATGCCTAATTTTTCACTGTAAATTTCATATAATTCGATAGGTGGGTTCTGGAATAATAAGGTTTTGAAAATCGAATAATTAAAAATGTCTTTAATTGGCCGTAACTCCTAAACGGAGCGTCATAGACATTGAATGCTTAATTTTTCACTGTAAATTTCATATAATTCGATCGGTGGGTTCTGGAATAGTAAGGTTTTGAAAATCGAATAATTAAAAATTTCTTTAATTGGCCGTAACTCCTAAACGGAGCGTCCTAGAGGGTTGAAAGTAGGCGCCTTTTATAGACATTGAATGCCTAATTTTTCACTGTAAATTTCATATAATTCGATCGGTGGGTTCTGGAATAATGAGGTTTTGAAAATAGAGTTTTAAAAAATTTCTTTAATTGGCCGTAACTCCTAAACGGAGCGTCCTAGAGGGTTGAAAGTAGGCGCCTTTTATAGATATTGAATGCCTAATTTTTTACTGTAAATTTCATATAATTCGATCGGTGGGTTCCGGAATAATAAGGATTTGAAAATAGATTTTTAAAAAATGTCTATAATTGGCCGTAACTCCTAAACGGAGCGTCCTAGAGGGTTGAAAGTAGGCGCCTTTTATAGACATTGAATGCCTAATTTTTCACTGTAAATTTCATATAATTCGATCGGTGGGTTCTGGAATAATAAGGTTTTGAAAATAGATTTTTAAAAAATGTCTATAATTGGCCGTAACTCCTAAACGGAGCGTCCTAGAGGGTTGAAAGTAGGCGCCTTTTATAGACATTGAATGCCTAATTTTTCACTGTAAATTTCATATAATTCGATCGGTGGGTTCTGGAATAATAAGGTTTTGAAAATAGATTTTAAAACTATTTCTTTATTTGATCGTAGGTTGGGTAGGTAGGTGGGTTCTGGAATAATAAGGTTTTGAAAACCGAATATTTAAAAATTTCTTTATATGGTCGTAACTCCTAAACGGCGCGTCCGAGAGGGTTGAAAGTAGGCGCCTTTTATAGACATTGAATGCCTAATTTTTCACTGTAAATTTCATATAATTCGATCTATGGGTTCTGGAATAATAAGGTTTTGAAAATCGAATAATTAAAAATTTCTTTAATTGGCCGTAACTCCTAAACGGAGCGTCCTAGAGGGTTGAAAGTAGGCGCCTTTTATAGACATTGAATGCCTAATTTTTCACTGTAAATTTCATATAATTCGATCGGTGGGTTCTGGAATAATAAGGTTTTGAAAATCGAATAATTAAAAATTTTTTTAATTTGCCGTAACTCCTAAACGGAGCGTCCTAGAGGGTTGCAAGTAGGCGCCTTTTATAGACATTGAATGCCTAATTTTTCACTGTAAATTTCATATAATTCGATCTATGGGTTCTGGAATAATAAGGTTTTGAAAATCGAATAATTAAAAATTTCTTTAATTGGCCGTAACTCCTAAACGGAGCGTCCTAGAGGGTTGAAAGTAGGCGCCTTTTATAGACATTGAATGCCTAATTTTTCACTGTAAATTCCATATAATTCGATCGGTGGGTTCTGGAATAATAAGGTTTTGAAAATAGATTTTTAAAAAATTTCTTTAATTGGCCGTAACTCCTAAACGGAGCGTCCTAGAGGGTTGAAAGTAGGCGCCTTTTATAGATATTGAATGCCTAATTTTTTACTGTAAATTTCACATAATTCGATCGGTGGGTTCCGGAATAATAAGGATTTGAAAATAGATTTTTAAAAAATGTCTATAATTGGCCGTAACTCCTAAACGGAGCGTCCTAGAGGGTTGAAAGTAGGCGCCTTTTATAGACATTGAATGCCTAATTTTTCACTGTAAATTTCATATAATTCGATCGGTGGGTTCTGGAATAATAAGGTTTTGAAAATAGATTTTTAAAAAATGTCTATAATTGGCCGTAACTCCTAAACGGAGCGTCCTAGAGGGTTGAAAGTAGGCGCCTTTTATAGACATTGAATGCCTAATTTTTCACTGTAAATTTCATATAATTCGATCGGTGGGTTCTGGAATAATAAGGTTTTGAAAATAGATTTTTAAAAAATTTCTTTAATTGGCCGTAACTCCTAAACGGAGCGTCCTAGAGGGTTGAAAGTAGGCGCCTTTTATAGACATTGAATGCCTAATTTTTTACTGTAAATTTCATATAATTCGATCGGTGGGTTCCGGAATAATAAGGATTTGAAAATAGATTTTTAAAAAATGTCTATAATTGGCCGTAACTCCTAAACGGAGCGTCCTAGAGGGTTGAAAGTATGCGCCTTTTACAGACATTGAATGCCTAATTTTTCACTGTAAATTTCATATAATTCGATCGGTGGGTTCTGGAATAATAAGGTTTTGAAAATAGATTTAAAAAAAATTTCTTTAATTGGCCGTAACTCCTAAACGGAGCGTCCTAGAGGGTTGAAAGTAGGCGAATTTTATAGACATTGAATGCCTAATTTTTCACTGTAAATTTCATATAATTCGATCGGTGAGTTCTGGAATAATAAGGTTTTGAAAATAGATTTTTAAAAAATTTCTTTAATTGGCCGTCGCTCCTAAACGGAGCGTCCTAGAGGGGTGAAAGTAGGCGCCTTTTATAGACATTGAATGCCTAATTTTTCACTGTAAATTTCATATAATTCGATCGGTGGGTTCTGGAATAATAAGGTTTTGAAAATGGAATATTTAAAAATTTCTTTAATTGGCCGTAACTCCTAAACGGAGCGTCCTAGAGGGTTGAAAGTAGGCGCCTTTTACAGACATTGAATGCTTAATTTTTCACTGTAAATTTCATATAATTCGATCGGTGGGTTCTGGAATAACAAGGTTTTGAAAATCGAATAATTAAAAATTTCTTTAATTGGCCGTAACTCCTAAACGGAGCGTCCTAGAGGGTTGAAAGTAGGCGCCTTTTATAGACATTGAATGCTTAATTTTTCACTGTAAATTTCATATAATTCGATAGGTGGGTTCTGGAATAATAAGGTTTTGAAAATAGATTTAAAAAAAAAAAATTTAATTGGCCGTAACTCCTAAACGGAGCGTCCTAGAGGGTTGAAAGTATGCGCCTTTTACAGACATTGAATGCCTAATTTTTCACTGTAAATTTCATATAATTCGATCGGTGGGTTCTGGAATAATAAGGTTTTGAAAATAGATTTAAAAAAAATTTCTTTAATTGGCCGTAACTCCTAAACGGAGCGTCCTAGAGGGTTGAAAGTAGGCGAATTTTATAGACATTGAATGCCTAATTTTTCACTGTAAATTTCATATAATTCGATCGGTGAGTTCTGGAATAATAAGGTTTTGAAAATAGATTTTTAAAAAATTTCTTTAATTGGCCGTAACTCCTAAACGGAGCGTCCTAGAGGGTTGAAAGTAGGCGCCTTTTATAGACATTGAATGCCTAATTTTTCACTGTAAATTTCATATAATTCGATCGGTGGGTTCTGGAATAATAAGGTTTTGAAAATCGAATAATTAAAAATTTCTTTAAACGAAGCGTCCTAGAGGGTTGAAAGTAGGCGCCTTTTATAGACATTGAATGCCTAATTTTTCACTGTAAATTTCATATAATTCGATCGGTGGGTTCTGGAATAACAAGGTTTTGAAAATGGAATATTTAAAAATTTCTTTAATTGGCCGTAACTCCTAAACGGAGCGTCCTAGAGGGTTGAAAGTAGGCGCCTTTTATAGACATTGAATGCCTAATTTTTCACTGTAAATTTCATATAATTCGATCGGTGGGTTCTGGAATAATAAGGTTTTGAAAATAGATTTTTAAAAAATTTCTTTAATTGGCCGTAACTCCTAAACGGAGCGTCCTAGAGGGTTGAAAGTAGGCGCCTTTTATAGACATTGAATGCTTAATTTTTCACTGTAAATTTCATATAATTCGATCGGTGGGTTCTGGAATAACAAGGTTTTGAAAATCGAATAATTAAAAATTTCTTTAATTGGCCGTAACTCCTAAACGGAGCGTCCTAGAGGGTTGAAAGTAGGCGCCTTTTACAGACATTGAATGCCTAATTTTTCACTGTAAATTTCATATAATTCGATCGGTGGGTTCTGGAATAACAAGGTTTTGAAAATTGAATAATTAAAAATTTCTTTAATTGGCCGTAACTCCTAAACGGAGCGTCCTAGAGGGTTGAAAGTAGACGCCTTTTATAGACATTGAATGCCTAATTTTTCACTGTAAATTTCATATAATTCGATCGGTGGGTTCTGGAATAATAAGGTTTTGAAAATAGATTTTAAAAAAATTTCTTTAATTGGCCGTAACTCCTAAACGGAGCGTCCTAGAGGGTTGAAAGTAGGCGCCTTTTATAGACATTGAATGCCTAATTTTTCACTGTAAATTTCATATAATTCGATCGGTGGGTTCTGGAATAATAAGGTTTTGAAAATGGAATATTTAAAAATTTCTTTAATTGGCCGTAACTCCTAAACGGAGCGTCCTAGAGGGTTGAAAGTAGGCGCCTTTTACAGACATTGAATGCCTAATTTTTCACTGTAAATTTCATATAATTCGATCGGTGGGTTCTGGAATAACAAGGTTTTGAAAATTGAATAATTAAAAATTTCTTTAATTGGCCGTAACTCCTAAACGGAGCGTCCTAGAGGGTTGAAAGTAGACGCCTTTTATAGACATTGAATGCCTAATTTTTCACTGTAAATTTCATATAATTCGATCGGTGGGTTCTGGAATAATAAGGTTTTGAAAATAGATTTTAAAAAAATTTCTTTAATTGGCCGTAACTCCTAAACGGAGCGTCCTAGAGGGTTGAAAGTAGGCGCCTTTTACAGACATTGAATGCCTAATTTTTCACTGTAAATTTCATATAATTCGATCGGTGGGTTCTGGAATAACAAGGTTTTGAAAATTGAATAATTAAAAATTTCTTTAATTGGCCGTAACTCCTAAACGGAGCGTCCTAGAGGGTTGAAAGTAGACGCCTTTTATAGACATTGAATGCCTAATTTTTCACTGTAAATTTCATATAATTCGATCGGTGGGTTCTGGAATAATAAGGTTTTGAAAATAGATTTTTAAAAAATTTCTTTAATTGGCCGTAACTCCTAAACGGAGCGTCCTAGAGGGGTGAAAGTAGGCGCCTTTTATAGACATTGAATGCCTAATTTTTCACTGTAAATTTCATATAATTCGATCGGTGGGTTCTGGAATAATAAGGTTTTGAAAATGGAATATTTAAAAATTTCTTTAATTGGCCGTAACTCCTAAACGGAGCGTCCTAGAGGGTTGAAAGTAGGCGCCTTTTACAGACATTGAATGCCTAATTTTTCACTGTAAATTTCATATAATTCGATCGGTGGGTTCTGGAATAACAAGGTTTTGAAAATTGAATAATTAAAAATTTCTTTAATTGGCCGTAACTCCTAAACGGAGCGTCCTAGAGGGTTGAAAGTAGACGCCTTTTATAGACATTGAATGCCTAATTTTTCACTGTAAATTTCATATAATTCGATCGGTGGGTTCTGGAATAATAAGGTTTTGAAAATAGATTTTAAAAAAATTTCTTTAATTGGCCGTAACTCCTAAACGGAGCGTCCTAGAGGGTTGAAAGTAGGCGCCTTTTATAGACATTGAATGCCTAATTTTTCACTGTAAATTTCATATAATTCGATCGGTGGGTTCTGGAATAATAAGGTTTTGAAAATGGAATATTTAAAAATTTCTTTAATTGGCCGTAACTCCTAAACGGAGCGTCCTAGAGGGTTGAAAGTAGGCGCCTTTTACAGACATTGAATGCCTAATTTTTCACTGTAAATTTCATATAATTCGATCGGTGGGTTCTGGAATAATAAGGTTTTGAAAATAGATTTTTAAAAAATTTCTTTAATTGGCCGTAACTCCTAAACGGAGCGTCCTAGAGGGTTGAAAGTAGGCGCCTTTTATAGACATTGAATGCTTAATTTTTCACTGTAAATTTCATACAATTCGATCGGTGGGTTCTGGAATAACAAGGTTTTGAAAATCGAATAATTCAAAATTTCTTTAATTGGCCGTAACTCCTAAACGGAGCGTCCTAGAGGGTTGAAAGTAGGCGCCTTTTATAGACATTGAATGCTTAATTTTTCACTGTAAATTTCATATAATTCGATCGGTGGGTTCTGGAATAACAAGGTTTTGAAAATAGATTTAAAAAAAATTTCTTTAATTGGCCGTAACTCCTAAACGGAGCGTCCTAGAGGGTTGAAAGTATGCGCCTTTTACAGACATTGAATGCCTAATTTTTCACTGTAAATTTCATATAATTCGATCGGTGGGTTCTGGAATAATAAGGTTTTGAAAATAGATTTAAAAAAAATTTCTTTAATTGGCCGTAACTCCTAAACGGAGCGTCCTAGAGGGTTGAAAGTAGGCGAATTTTATAGACATTGAATGCCTAATTTTTCACTGTAAATTTCATATAATTCGATCGGTGAGTTCTGGAATAATAAGGTTTTGAAAATAGATTTTTAAAAAATTTCTTTAATTGGCCGTAACTCCTAAACGGAGCGTCCTAGAGGGTTGAAAGTATGCGCCTTTTACAGACATTGAATGCCTAATTTTTCACTGTAAATTTCATATAATTCGATCGGTGGGTTCTGGAATAACAAGGTTTTGAAAATCGAATAATTAAAAATTTCTTTAATTGGCCGTAACTCCTAAACGGAGCGTCCTAGAGGGTTGAAAGTAGACGCCTTTTATAGACATTGAATGCCTAATTTTTCACTGTAAATTTCATATAATTCGATCGGTGGGTTCTGGAATAATAAGGTTTTGAAAATAGATTTTTAAAAAATTTCTTTAATTGGCCGTAACTCCTAAACGGAGCGTCCTAGAGGGTTGAAAGTAGGCGCCTTTTATAGACATTGAATGCCTAATTTTTCACTGTAAATTTCATATAATTCGATCGGTGGGTTCTGGAATAATAAGGTTTTGAAAATGGAATATTTAAAAATTTCTTTAATTGGCCGTAACTCCTAAACGGAGCGTCCTAGAGGTTTGAAAGTAGGCGCCTTTTACAGACATTGAATGCCTAATTTTTCACTGTAAATTTCATATAATTCGATCGGTGGGTTCTGGAATAATAAGGTTTTGAAAATAGATTTAAAAAAAATGTCTTTAATTGGCCGTAACTCCTAAACGGAGCGTCCTAGAGGGTTGAAAGTAGGCGCCTTTTATAGACATTGAATGCCTAATTTTTCACTGTAAATTTCATATATTTCGATCGGTGGGTTCTGGAATAATAAGGTTTTGAAAATGGAATATTTAAAAATTTCTTTAATTGGCCGTAACTCCTAAACGGAGCGTCCTAGAGGGTTGAAAGTAGGCGCCTTTTACAGACATTGAATGCCTAATTTTTCACTGTAAATTTCATATAATTCGATCGGTGGGTTCTGGAATAACAAGGTTTTGAAAATTGAATAATTAAAAATTTCCTTAATTGGCCGTAACTCCTAAACGGAGCGTCCTAGAGGGTTGAAAGTAGGCGCCTTTTACAGACATTGAATGCCTAATTTTTCACTGTAAATTTCATATAATTCGATCGGTGGGTTCTGGAATAATAAGGTTTTGAAAATAGATTTAAAAAAAAAAAAATTAATTGGCCGTAACTCCTAAACGGAGCGTCCTAGAGGGTTGAAAGTATGCGCCTTTTACAGACATTGAATGCCTAATTTTTCACTGTAAATTTCATATAATTCGATCGGTGGGTTCTGGAATAACAAGGTTTTGAAAATCGAATAATTAAAAATTTCTTTAATTGGCCGTAACTCCTAAACGGAGCGTCCTAGAGGGTTGAAAGTAGACGCCTTTTATAGACATTGAATGCCTAATTTTTCACTGTAAATTTCATATAATTCGATCGGTGGGTTCTGGAATAATAAGGTTTTGAAAATAGATTTTTAAAAAATTTCTTTAATTGGCCGTAACTCCTAAACGGAGCGTCCTAGAGGGTTGAAAGTAGGCGCCTTTTATAGACATTGAATGCCTAATTTTTCACTGTAAATTTCATATAATTCGATCGGTGGGTTCTGGAATAATAAGGTTTTGAAAATGGAATATTTAAAAATTTCTTTAATTGGCCGTAACTCCTAAACGGAGCGTCCTAGAGGTTTGAAAGTAGGCGCCTTTTACAGACATTGAATGCCTAATTTTTCACTGTAAATTTCATATAATTCGATCGGTGGGTTCTGGAATAATAAGGTTTTGAAAATAGATTTAAAAAAAATGTCTTTAATTGGCCGTAACTCCTAAACGGAGCGTCCTAGAGGGTTGAAAGTAGGCGCCTTTTATAGACATTGAATGCCTAATTTTTCACTGTAAATTTCATATATTTCGATCGGTGGGTTCTGGAATAATAAGTTTTTGAAAATGGAATATTTAAAAATTTCTTTAATTGGCCGTAACTCCTAAACGGAGCGTCCTAGAGGGTTGAAAGTAGGCGCCTTTTACAGACATTGAATGCCTAATTTTTCACTGTAAATTTCATATAATTCGATCGGTGGGTTCTGGAATAACAAGGTTTTGAAAATTGAATAATTAAAAATTTCCTTAATTGGCCGTAACTCCTAAACGGAGCGTCCTAGAGGGTTGAAAGTAGGCGCCTTTTACAGACATTGAATGCCTAATTTTTCACTGTAAATTTCATATAATTCGATCGGTGGGTTCTGGAATAATAAGGTTTTGAAAATAGATTTTTAAAAAATTTCTTTAATTGGCCGTAACTCCTAAACGGAGCGTCCTAGAGGGTTGAAAGTAGGCGCCTTTTATAGACATTGAATGCTTAATTTTTCACTGTAAATTTCATATAATTCGATCGGTGGGTTCTGGAATAACAAGGTTTTGAAAATCGAATAATTAAAAATTTCTTTAATTGGCCGTAACTCCTAAACGGAGCGTCCTAGAGGGTTGAAAGTAGGCGCCTTTTATAGACATTGAATGCTTAATTTTTCACTGTAAATTTCATATAATTCGATCGGTGGGTTCTGGAATAACAAGGTTTTGAAAGTCGAATAATTAAAAATTTCTTTAATTGGCCGTAACTCCTAAACGGAGCGTCCTAGAGGGTTGAAAGTAGACGCCTTTTATAGACATTGAATGCCTAATTTTTCACTGTAAATTTCATATAATTCGATCGGTGGGTTCTGGAATAATAAGGTTTTGAAAATAGATTTTTAAAAAATTTCTTTAATTGGCCGTAACTCCTAAACGGAGCGTCCTAGAGGGTTGAAAGTAGGCGCCTTTTATAGACATTGAATGCCTAATTTTTCACTGTAAATTTCATATAATTCGATCGGTGGGTTCTGGAATAATAAGGTTTTGAAAATGGAATATTTAAAAATTTCTTTAATTGGCCGTAACTCCTAAACGGAGCGTCCTAGAGGGTTGAAAGTAGGCGCCTTTTACAGACATTGAATGCTTAATTTTTCACTGTAAATTTCATATAATTCGATCGGTGGGTTCTGGAATAATAAGGTTTTGAAAATAGATTTAAAAAAAAAAAAATTAATTGGCCGTAACTCCTAAACGGAGCGTCCTAGAGGGTTGAAAGTATGCGCCTTTTACAGACATTGAATGCCTAATTTTTCACTGTAAATTTCATATAATTCGATCGGTGGGTTCTGGAATAACCAGGTTTTGAAAATCGAATAATTAAAAATTTCTTTAATTGGCCGTAACTCCTAAACGGAGCGTCCTAGAGGGTTGAAAGTAGACGCCTTTTATAGACATTGAATGCCTAATTTTTCACTGTAAATTTCATATAATTCGATCGGTGGGTTCTGGAATAATGAGGTTTTGAAAATAGAATATTTAAAAATTTCTTTACTTGGCCGTAACTCCTATACGGAGCGTCCTAGAGGGTTGAAAGTATGCGCCTTTTATAGACATTGAATGCCTAATTTTTCACTGTAAATTTCATATAATTCGATCGGTGGGTTCTGGAATAATAAGGTTTTGAAAATAGATTTTTAAAAAATTTCTTTAATTGGCCGTAACTCCTAAACGGAGCGTCCTAGAGGGTTGAAAGTAGGCGCCTTTTATAGACATTGAATGCCTAATTTTTCACTGTAAATTTCATATAATTCGATCGGTGGGTTCTGGAATAATAAGGTTTTGAAAATGGAATATTTAAAAATTTCTTTAATTGGCCGTAACTCCTAAACGGAGCGTCCTAGAGGTTTGAAAGTAGGCGCCTTTTACAGACATTGAATGCCTAATTTTTCACTGTAAATTTCATATAATTCGATCGGTGGGTTCTGGAATAATAAGGTTTTGAAAATAGATTTAAAAAAAATTTCTTTAATTGGCCGTAACTCCTAAACGGAGCGTCCTAGAGGGTTGAAAGTAGGCGCCTTTTATAGACATTGAATGCCTAATTTTTCACTGTAAATTTCATATAATTCGATCGGTGGGTTCTGGAATAACAAGGTTTTGAAAATCGAATAATTAAAAATTTCTTTAATTGGCCGTAACTCCTAAACGGAGCGTCCTAGAGGGTTGAAAGTAGGCGCCTTTTATAGACATTGAATGCCTAATTTTTCACTGTAAATTTCATATATTTCGATCGGTGGGTTCTGGAATAATAAGGTTTTGAAAATGGAATATTTAAAAATTAATTTAATTGGCCGTAACTCCTAAACGGAGCGTCCTAGAGGGTTGAAAGTAGGCGCCTTTTACAGACATTGAATGCCTAATTTTTCACTGTAAATTTCATATAATTCGATCGGTGGGTTCTGGAATAACAAGGTTTTGAAAATTGAATAATTAAAAATTTCTTTAATTGGCCGTAACTCCTAAACGGAGCGTCCTAGAGGGTTGAAAGTAGGCGCCTTTTACAGACATTGAATGCCTAATTTTTCACTGTAAATTTCATATAATTCGATCGGTGGGTTCTGGAATAATAAGGTTTTGAAAATAGATTTTTAAAAAATTTCTTTAATTGGCCGTAACTCCTAAACGGAGCGTCCTAGAGGGTTGAAAGTAGGCGCCTTTTATAGACATTGAATGCTTAATTTTTCACTGTAAATTTCATATAATTCGATCGGTGGGTTCTGGAATAATAAGGTTTTGAAAATAGATTTAAAAAAAAAAAATTTAATTGGCCGTAACTCCTAAACGGAGCGTCCTAGAGGGTTGAAAGTATGCGCCTTTTACAGACATTGAATGCCTAATTTTTCACTGTAAATTTCATATAATTCGATCGGTGGGTTCTGGAATAACAAGGTTTTGAAAATCGAATAATTAAAAATTTCTTTAATTGGCCGTAACTCCTAAACGGAGCGTCCTAGAGGGTTGAAAGTAGACGCCTTTTATAGACATTGAATGCCTAATTTTTCACTGTAAATTTCATATAATTCGATCGGTGGGTTCTGGAATAATAAGGTTTTGAAAATAGATTTTTAAAAAATTTCTTTAATTGGCCGTAACTCCTAAACGGAGCGTCCTAGAGGGTTGAAAGTAGGCGCCTTTTATAGACATTGAATGCCTAATTTTTCACTGTAAATTTCATATAATTCGATCGGTGGGTTCTGGAATAATAAGGTTTTGAAAATGGAATATTTAAAAATTTCTTTAATTGGCCGTAACTCCTAAACGGAGCGTCCTAGAGGGTTGAAAGTAGGCGCCTTTTACAGACATTGAATGCCTAATTTTTCACTGTAAATTTCATATAATTCGATCGGTGGGTTCTGGAATAATAAGGTTTTGAAAATAGATTTTTAAAAAATTTCTTTAATTGGCCGTAACTCCTAAACGGAGCGTCCTAGAGGGTTGAAAGTAGGCGCCTTTTATAGACATTGAATGCTTAATTTTTCACTGTAAATTTCATATAATTCGATCGGTGGGTTCTGGAATAACAAGGTTTTGAAAATCGAATAATTCAAAATTTCTTTAATTGGCCGTAACTCCTAAACGGAGCGTCCTAGAGGGTTGAAAGTAGGCGCCTTTTATAGACATTGAATGCTTAATTTTTCACTGTAAATTTCATATAATTCGATCGGTGGGTTCTGGAATAATAAGGTTTTGAAAATAGATTTAAAAAAAAAAAAATTAATTGGCCGTAACTCCTAAACGGAGCGTCCTAGAGGGTTGAAAGTATGCGCCTTTTACAGACATTGAATGCCTAATTTTTCACTGTAAATTTCATATAATTCGATCGGTGGGTTCTGGAATAACAAGGTTTTGAAAATCGAATAATTAAAAATTTCTTTAATTGGCCGTAACTCCTAAACGGAGCGTCCTAGAGGGTTGAAAGTAGACGCCTTTTATAGACATTGAATGCCTAATTTTTCACTGTAAATTTCATATAATTCGATCGGTGGGTTCTGGAATAATGAGGTTTTGAAAATAGAATATTTAAAAATTTCTTTACTTGGCCGTAACTCCTATACGGAGCGTCCTAGAGGGTTGAAAGTATGCGCCTTTTATAGACATTGAATGCCTAATTTTTCACTGTAAATTTCATATAATTCGATCGGTGGGTTCTGGAATAATAAGGTTTTGAAAATAGATTTTTAAAAAATTTCTTTAATTGGCCGTAACTCCTAAACGGAGCGTCCTAGAGGGTTGAAAGTAGGCGCCTTTTATAGACATTGAATGCCTAATTTTTCACTGTAAATTTCATATAATTCGATCGGTGGGTTCTGGAATAATAAGGTTTTGAAAATGGAATATTTAAAAATTTCTTTAATTGGCCGTAACTCCTAAACGGAGCGTCCTAGAGGTTTGAAAGTAGGCGCCTTTTACAGACATTGAATGCCTAATTTTTCACTGTAAATTTCATATAATTCGATCGGTGGGTTCTGGAATAATAAGGTTTTGAAAATAGATTTAAAAAAAATGTCTTTAATTGGCCGTAACTCCTAAACGGAGCGTCCTAGAGGGTTGAAAGTAGGCGCCTTTTATAGACATTGAATGCCTAATTTTTCACTGTAAATTTCATATAATTCGATCGGTGGGTTCTGGAATAATAAGGTTTTGAAAATAGATTTAAAAAAAATTTCTTTAATTGGCCGTAACTCCTAAACGGAGCGTCCTAGAGGGTTGAAAGTAGGCGCCTTTTATAGACATTGAATGCCTAATTTTTCACTGTAAATTTCATATAATTCGATCGGTGGGTTCTGGAATAACAAGGTTTTGAAAATCGAATAATTAAAAATTTCTTTAATTGGCCGTAACTCCTAAACGGAGCGTCCTAGAGGGTTGAAAGTAGGCGCCTTTTATAGACATTGAATGCCTAATTTCATATAATTCGATCGGTGGGTTCTGGAATAATAAGGTTTTGAAAATAGATTTAAAAAAAAAAAATTTAATTGGCCGTAACTCCTAAACGGAGCGTCCTAGAGGGTTGAAAGTATGCGCCTTTTACAGACATTGAATGCCTAATTTTTCACTGTAAATTTCATATAATTCGATCGGTGGGTTCTGGAATAACAAGGTTTTGAAAATCGAATAATTAAAAATTTCTTTAATTGGCCGTACCTCCTAAACGGAGCGTCCTAGAGGGTTGAAAGTAGACGCCTTTTATAGACATTGAATGCCTAATTTTTCACTGTAAATTTCATATAATTCGATCGGTGGGTTCTGGAATAATAAGGTTTTGAAAATAGATTTTTAAAAAATTTCTTTAATTGGCCGTAACTCCTAAACGGAGCGTCCTAGAGGGGTGAAAGTAGGCGCCTTTTATAGACATTGAATGCCTAATTTTTCACTGTAAATTTCATATAATTCGATCGGTGGGTTCTGGAATAATAAGGTTTTGAAAATAGATTTTAAAAAAAAATCTTTAATTGGCCGTAACTCCTAAACGGAGCGTCCTAGAGGGTTGAAAGTAGGCGCCTTTTACAGACATTGAATGCCTAATTTTTCACTGTAAATTTCATATAATTCGATCGGTGGGTTCTGGAATAACAAGGTTTTGAAAATCGAATAATTAAAAATTTCTTTAATTGGCCGTAACTCCTAAACGGAGCGTCCTAGAGGGTTGAAAGTAGACGCCTTTTATAGACATTGAATGCCTAATTTTTCACTGTAAATTTCATATAATTCGATCGGTGGGTTCTGGAATAATAAGGTTTTGAAAATAGATTTTTAAAAAATTTCTTTAATTGGCCGTAACTCCTAAACGGAGCGTCCTAGAGGGGTGAAAGTAGGCGCCTTTTATAGACATTGAATGCCTAATTTTTCACTGTAAATTTCATATAATTCGATCGGTGGGTTCTGGAATAATAAGGTTTTGAAAATAGATTTAAAAAAAAAATCTTTAATTGGCCGTAACTCCTAAACGGAGCGTCCTAGATGGTTGAAAGTAGGCGCCTTTTACAGACATTGAATGCCTAATTTTTCACTGTAAATTTCATATAATTCGATCGGTGGGTTCTGGAATAATAAGGTTTTGAAAATAGATTTAAAAAAAATTTCTTTAATTGGCCGTAACTCCTAAACGGAGCGTCCTAGAGGGTTGAAAGTAGACGCCTTTTATAGACATTGAATGCCTAATTTTTCACTGTAAATTTCATATAATTCGATCGGTGGGTTCTGGAATAATAAGGTTTTGAAAATAGATTTTTAAAAAATTTCTTTAATTGGCCGTAACTCCTAAACGGAGCGTCCTAGAGGGGTGAAAGTAGGCGCCTTTTATAGACATTGAATGCCTAATTTTTCACTGTAAATTTCATATAATTCGATCGGTGGGTTCTGGAATAATAAGGTTTTGAAAATAGATTTTAAAAAAAAATCTTTAATTGGCCGTAACTCCTAAACGGAGCGTCCTAGAGGGTTGAAAGTAGGCGCCTTTTACAGACATTGAATGCCTAATTTTTCACTGTAAATTTCATATAATTCGATCGGTGGGTTCTGGAATAACAAGGTTTTGAAAATCGAATAATTAAAAATTTCTTTAATTGGCCGTAACTCCTAAACGGAGCGTCCTAGAGGGTTGAAAGTAGACGCCTTTTATAGACATTGAATGCCTAATTTTTCACTGTAAATTTCATATAATTCGATCGGTGGGTTCTGGAATAATAAGGTTTTGAAAATAGATTTTTAAAAAATTTCTTTAATTGGCCGTAACTCCTAAACGGAGCGTCCTAGAGGGGTGAAAGTAGGCGCCTTTTATAGACATTGAATGCCTAATTTTTCACTGTAAATTTCATATAATTCGATCGGTGGGTTCTGGAATAATAAGGTTTTGAAAATAGATTTAAAAAAAAAATCTTTAATTGGCCGTAACTCCTAAACGGAGCGTCCTAGAGGGTTGAAAGTAGGCGCCTTTTACAGACATTGAATGCCTAATTTTTCACTGTAAATTTCATATAATTCGATCGGTGGGTTCTGGAATAATAAGGTTTTGAAAATAGATTTAAAAAAAAAATCTTTAATTGGCCGTAACTCCTAAACGGAGCGTCCTAGAGGGTTGAAAGTAGGCGCCTTTTATAGACATTGAATGCCTAATTTTTCACTGTAAATTTCATATAATTCGATCGGTGGGTTCTGGAATAACAAGGTTTTAAAAATCGAATAATTAAAAATTTCTTTAATTGGCCGTAACTCCTAAACGGAGCGTCCTAGAGGGTTGAAAGTAGACGCCTTTTATAGACATTGAATGCCTAATTTTTCACTGTAAATTTCATATAATGCGATCGGTGGGTTCTGGAATAATAAGGTTTTGAAAATGGAATATTTAAAAATTTCTTTACTTGGCCGTAACTCCTATACGGAGCGTCCTAGAGGGTTGAAAGTATGCGCCTTTTATAGACATTGAATGCCTAATTTTTCACTGTAAATTTCATATAATTCGATCGGTGGGTTCTGGAATAACAAGGTTTTGAAAATCGAATAATTAAAAATGTCTTTAATTGGCCGTAACTCCTAAACGGAGCGTCCTAGAGGGTTGAAAGTAGGCGCCTTTTATAGACATTGAATGCCTAATTTTTCACTGTAAATTTCATATAATTCGATCGGTGGGTTCTGGAATAATAAGGTTTTGAAAATGGAATATTTAAAAATTTCTTTAATTGGCCGTAACTCCTAAACGGAGCGTCCTAGAGGGTTGAAAGTAGGCGCCTTTTACAGACATTGAATGCCTAATTTTTCACTGTAAATTTCATATAATTCGATCGGTGGGTTCTGGAATAATAAGGTTTTGAAAATAGATTTTTAAAAAATTTCTTTAATTGGCCGTAACTCCTAAACGAAGCGTCCTAGAGGGTTGAAAGTATGCGCCTTTTACAGACATTGAATGCCTAATTTTTCACTGTAAATTTCATATAATTCGATCGGTGGGTTCTGGAATAATAAGGTTTTGAAAATGGAATATTTAAAAATTTCTTTAATTGTCCGTAACTCCTAAACGGAGCGTCCTAGAGGGTTGAAAGTAGGCGCCTTTTACAGACATCGAATGCCTAATTTTTCACTGTAAATTTCATATAATTCGATCGGTGGGTTCTGGAATAATAAGGTTTTGAAAATAGATTTTTAAAAAATTTCTTTAATTGGCCGTAACTCCTAAACGGAGCGTCCTAGAGGGTTGAAAGTAGGCGCCTTTTATAGACATTGAATGCCTAATTTTTCACTGTAAATTTCATATAATTCGATCGGTGGGTTCTGGAATAATAAGGTTTTGAAAATGGAATATTTAAAAATTTCTTTAATTGGCCGTAACTCCTAAACGGAGCGTCCTAGAGGGTTGAAAGTATGCGCCTTTTATAGACATTGAATGCCTAATTTTTCACTGTAAATTTCATATAATTCGATCGGTGGGTTCTGGAATAATAAGGTTTTGAAAATAGATTTTTAAAAAATTTCTTTAATTGGCCGTAACTCCTAAACGGAGCGTCCTAGAGGGGTGAAAGTAGGCGCCTTTTATAGACATTGAATGCCTAATTTTTCACTGTAAATTTCATATAATTCGATCGGTGGGTTCTGGAATAATAAGGTTTTGAAAATGGAATATTTAAAAATTTCTTTACTTGGCCGTAACTCCTATACGGAGCGTCCTAGAGGGTTGAAAGTATGCGCCTTATATAGACATTGAATGCCTAATTTTTCACTGTAAATTTCATATAATTCGATCGGTGGGTTCTGGAATAATAAGGTTTTGAAAATAGATTTTTAAAAAATTTCTTTAATTGGCCGTAACTCCTAAACGGAGCGTCCTAGAGGGGTGAAAGTAGGCGCCTTTTATAGACATTGAATGCCTAATTTTTCACTGTAAATTTCATATAATTCGATCGGTGGGTTCTGGAATAATAAGGTTTTGAAAATAGATTTTTAAAAAATTTCTTTAATTGGCCGTAACTCCTAAACGGAGCGTCCTAGAGGGTTGAAAGTAGGCGCCTTTTATAGACATTGAATGCCTAATTTTTCACTGTAAATTTCATATAATTCGATCGGTGGGTTCTGGAATAATAAGGTTTTGAAAATGGAATATTTAAAAATTTCTTTAATTGTCCGTAACTCCTAAACGGAGCGTCCTAGAGGGTTGAAAGTAGGCGCCTTTTACAGACATCGAATGCCTAATTTTTCACTGTAAATTTCATATAATTCGATCGGTGGGTTCTGGAATAATAAGGTTTTGAAAATAGATTTTTAAAAAATTTCTTTAATTGGCCGTAACTCCTAAACGGAGCGTCCTAGAGGGTTGAAAGTAGGCGCCTTTTATAGACATTGAATGCCTAATTTTTCACTGTAAATTTCATATAATTCGATCGGTGGGTTCTGGAATAATAAGGTTTTGAAAATAGATTTTTAAAAAATTTCTTTAATTGGCCGTAACTCCTAAACGGAGCGTCCTAGAGGGGTGAAAGTAGGCGCCTTTTATAGACATTGAATGCCTAATTTTTCACTGTAAATTTCATATAATTCGATCGGTGGGTTCTGGAATAATAAGGTTTTGAAAATAGATTTTTAAAAAATTTCTTTAATTGGCCGTAACTCCTAAACGGAGCGTCCTAGAGGGTTGAAAGTAGGCGCCTTTTATAGACATTGAATGCCTAATTTTTCACTGTAAATTTCATATAATTCGATCGGTGGGTTCTGGAATAATAAGGTTTTGAAAATGGAATATTTAAAAATTTCTTTAATTGTCCGTAACTCCTAAACGGAGCGTCCTAGAGGGTTGAAAGTAGGCGCCTTTTACAGACATCGAATGCCTAATTTTTCACTGTAAATTTCATATAATTCGATCGGTGGGTTCTGGAATAATAAGGTTTTGAAAATAGATTTTTAAAAAATTTCTTTAATTGGCCGTAACTCCTAAACGGAGCGTCCTAGAGGGTTGAAAGTAGGCGCCTTTTATAGACATTGAATGCCTAATTTTTCACTGTAAATTTCATATAATTCGATCGGTGGGTTCTGGAATAATAAGGTTTTGAAAATAGATTTTTAAAAAATTTCTTTAATTGGCCGTAACTCCTAAACGGAGCGTCCTAGAGGGTTGAAAGCAGGCGCCTTTTACAGACATTGAATGCCTAATTTTTCACTGTAAATTTCATATAATTCGATCGGTGGGTTCTGGAATAACAAGGTTTTGAAAATCGATTTTTAAAAAATTTCTTTAATTGGCCGTAACTCCTAAACGGAGCGTCCTAGAGGGTTGAAAGTATGCGCCTTTTATAGACATTGAATGCCTAATTTTTCACTGTAAATTTCATATATTTCGATCGGTGGGTTCTGGAATAATAAGGTTTTGAAAATGGAATATTTAAAAATTTCTTTACTTGGCCGTAACTCCTATACGGAGCGTCCTAGAGGGTTGAAAGTATGCGCTTTTTATAGACATTGAATGCCTAATTTTTCACTGTAAATTTCATATAATTCGATCGGTGGGTTCTGGAATAACAAGGTTTTGAAAATAGATTTTTAAAAAATTTCTTTAATTGGCCGTAACTCCTAAACGGAGCGTCCTAGAGGGTTGAAAGTAGGCGCCTTTTATAGACATTGAATGCCTAATTTTTCATTGTAAATTTCATATAATTCGATCTGTGGGTTCTGGAATAATAAGGTTTTGAAAATCGAATAATTAAAAATTTCTTTAATTGGCCGTAACTCCTAAACGGAGCGTCCTAGAGGGTTGAAAGTAGGCGCCTTTTATAGACATTGAATGCCTTATTTTTCACTGTAAATTTCATATAATTCGTTTGGTGGGTTCTGGAATAATAAGGTTTTGAAAATCGAATAATTAAAAATTTATTTAATTAGCCGTAACCCCTAAACGGAGCGTCCTAGAGGGTTGAAAGTAGGCTCCTTTTATAGACATTGAATGCCTAATTTTTCACTGTAAATTTCATATAATTCGATCGGTGGGTTCTGGAATAATAAGGTTTTGAAAATGGATTTTTAAAAAATTTCTTTAATTGGCCGTAACTCCTAAACGGAGCGTCCTAGAGGGTTGAAAGTAGGCGCCTTTTATAGACATTGAATGCCTAATTTTTCACTGTAAATTTCATATAATTCGATCGGTGGGTTCTGGAATAATAAGGTTTTAAAATCGAGTAATTAAAAATGTCTTTAATTGGCTGTAACTCCTAAACGGAGCGTCCTAGAGGGTTGAAAGTAGGCGCCTTTTATAGACATTGAATGCCTAATTTTTCACTGTAAATTTCATATAATTCGATCGGTGGGTTCTGGAATAATAGGGTTTTGAAAATCGAATAATTAAAAATTTCTTTAATTGGCCGTAACTCCTAAACGGAGCGTCCTAGAGGGTTGAAAGTATGCGCCTTTTATAGACATTGAATGCCTACTTTTTCACTGTAAATTTCATATAATTCGATCGGTGGGTTCTGGAATAATAGGGTTTTGAAAATCGAATAATTAAAAATTTCTTTACTTGGCCGTAACTCCTAAACGGAGCGTCCTAGAGGGTTGAAAGTAGGCGCCTTTTATAGACATTGAATGCCTAATTTTTCACTGTAAATTTCATATAATTCGATCGGTGGGTTCTGGAATAATAGGGTTTTGAAAATCGAATAATTAAAAATTTCTTTAATTGGCCGTAACTCCTAAACGGAGCGTCCTAGAGGGTTAAAAGTAGGCGCCTTTTATAGGCATTGAATGCCTAATTTTTCACTGTAAATTTCATATAATTCGATCGGTGGGTTCTGGAATAATAGGGTTTTGAAAATCGAATAATTAAAAATTTCTTTAATTGGCCGTAACTCCTAAACGGAGCGTCCTAGAGGGTTGAAAGTAGGCGCCTTTTATAGACATTGAATGCCTAATTTTTCACTGTAAATTTCATATAATTCGATCGGTGGGTTCTGGAATAATAAGGTTTTGAAAATCGAATAATTAAAAATTTCTTTAATTGGCCGTAACTCCTAAACGGAGCGTCCTAGAGGGTTAAAAGTAGGCGCCTTTTATAGGCATTGAATGCCTAAATTTTCACTGTAAATTTCATATAATTCGATCGGTGGGTTCTGGAATAATAAGGTTTTGAAAATCGAATAATTAAAAATTTCTTTAATTGGCCGTAACTCCTAAACGGAGCGTCCTAGAGGGTTAAAAGTATTCGATCGGTGGGTTCTGGAATAATAGGGTTTTGAAAATCGAATAATTCAAAATTTCTTTAATTGGCCGTAACTCCTAAACGGAGCGTCCTAGAGGGTTAAAAGTATTCGATCGGTGGGTTCTGGAATAATAGGGTTTTGAAAATCGAATAATTAAAAATTTCTTTAATTGGCCGTAACTCCTAAACGGAGCGTCCTAGAGGGTTAAAAGTATTCGATCGGTGGGTTCTGGAATAATAGGGTTTTGAAAATCGAATAATTCAAAATTTCTTTAATTGGCCGTAACTCCTAAACGGAGCGTCCTAGAGGGTTAAAAGTATTCGATCGGTGGGTTCTGGAATAATAGGGTTTTGAAAATCGAATAATTAAAAATTTCTTTAATTGGCCGTAACTCCTAAACGGAGCGTCCTAGAGGGTTAAAAGTATTCGATCGGTGGGTTCTGGAATAATAGGGTTTTGAAAATCGAATAATTAAGAATTTCTTTAATTGGCCGTAACTCCTAAACGGAGCGTCCTAGAGGGTTAAAAGTATTCGATCGGTGGGTTCTGGAATAATAGGGTTTTGAAAATCGAATAATTAAAAATTTCTTTAATTGGCCGTAACTCCTAAACGGAGCGTCCTAGAGGGTTAAAAGTATTCGATCGGTGGGTTCTGGAATAATAGGGTTTTGAAAATCGAATAATTCAAAATTTCTTTAATTGGCCGTAACTCCTAAACGGAGCGTCCTAGAGGGTTAAAAGTATTCGATCGGTGGGTTCTGGAATAATAGGGTTTTGAAAATCGAATAATTAAAAATTTCTTTAATTGGCCGTAACTCCTAAACGGAGCGTCCTAGAGGGTTAAAAGTATTCGATCGGTGGGTTCTGGAATAATAGGGTTTTGAAAATCGAATAATTCAAAATTTCTTTAATTGGCCGTAACTCCTAAACGGAGCGTCCTAGAGGGTTAAAAGTATTCGATCGGTGGGTTCTGGAATAATAGGGTTTTGAAAATCGAATAATTAAAAATTTCTTTAATTGGCCGTAACTCCTAAACGGAGCGTCCTAGAGGGTTGAAAG
Source organism: Dryomyza anilis (assembly GCA_951804985.1). Classification (NCBI taxonomy): domain Eukaryota; kingdom Metazoa; phylum Arthropoda; class Insecta; order Diptera; family Dryomyzidae; genus Dryomyza; species Dryomyza anilis. Next base: position 93,042,410 of record OX638131.1, on the reverse strand, counting down.
TATGCGCCTTTTATAGACATTGAATGCCTAATTTTTCACTGTAAATTTCATATAATTCGATCGGTGAGTTCTGGAATAATAGGGTTTTGAAAATCGAATAATTAAAAATTTCTTTAATTGGCCGTAACTCCTAAACGGAGCATCCTAGAGGGTTGAAAGTAGGCGCCTTTTATAGACATTGAATGCCTAATTTTTCACTGTAAATTTCATATAATTCGATCGGTGGGTTCTGGAATAATAGGGTTTTGAAAATCGAATAATTAAAAATTTCTTTAATTGGCCGTAACTCCTAAACGGAGCGTCCTAGAGGGTTGAAAGTATGCGCCTTTTATAGACATTGAATGCCTAATTTTTCACTGTAAATTTCATATAATTCGATCGGTGGGTTCTGGAATAATAGGGTTTTGAAAATCGAATAATTAAAAATTTCTTTAATTGGCCGTAACTCCTAAACGGAGCGTCCTAGAGGGTTAAAAGTAGGCGCCTTTTATAGGCATTGAATGCCTAATTTTTCACTGTAAATTTCATATAATTCGATCGGTGGGTTCTGGAATAATAAGGTTTTGAAAATCGAATAATTAAAAATTTCTTTAATTGGCCGTAACTCCTAAACGGAGCGTCCTAGAGGGTTAAAAGTAGGCACCTTTTATAGACATTGAACGGAGCGTCCTAGAGGGTTGAAAGTAGGCGCCTTTTATAGATATTGAATGCCTAACTTTTCACTGTAAATTTCATATAATTCGATCGGTGGGTTCTGGAATAATAAGGTTTTGAAAATCGAATAATTAAAAATTTCTTTAATTGGCCGTAACTCCTAAACGGAGCGTCCTAGAGGGTTATAGGCATTGAATGCCTAATTTTTCACTGTAAATTTCATATAATTCGATCGGTGGGTTCTGGAATAATAAGGTTTTGAAAATCGAATAATTAAAAATTTCTTTAATTGGCCGTAACTCCTAAACGGAGCGTCCTAGAGGGTTAAAAGTAGGCGCCTTTTATAGGCATTGAATGCCTAATTTTTCACTGTAAATTTCATATAATTCGATCGGTGGGTTCTGGAATAATAAGGTTTTGAAAATCGAATAATTAAAAATTTCTTTAATTGGCCGTAACTCCTAAACGGAGCGTCCTAGAGGGTTAAAAGTAGGCGCCTTTTATAGACATTGAACGGAGCGTCCTAGAGGGTTGAAAGTAGGCGCTTTTATAGATATTGAATGCCTAACTTTTCACTGTAAATTTCATATAATTCGATCGGTGGGTTCTGGAATAATAAGGTTTTGAAAATCGAATAATTCAAAATTTCTTTAATTGGCCGTAACTCCTAAACGGAGCGTCCTAGAGGGTTGAAAGTAGGCGCCTTTTATAGATATTGAATGCCTAATTTTTCACTGTAAATTTCATATAATTCGATCGGTAGGTTCTGGAATAATAAGGTTTTGAAAATCGAATAATTAAAAATTTCTTTAATTAGCCGTAACTCCTAAACGGATCGTCCTAGAGGGTTGAAAGTATGCGCCTTTTATAGACATTGAATGCCTAATTTTTTACTGTAAATTTCATATAATTCGATCGGTGGGTTCTGGAATAATAGGGTTTTGAAAATCGAATAATTAAAAATTTCTTTAATTGGCCGTAACTCCTAAACGGAGCGTCCTAGAGGGTTAAAAGTAGGCGCCTTTTATAGGCATTGAATGCCTAATTTTTCACTGTAAATTTCATATAATTCGATCGGTGGGTTCTGGAATAATAGGGTTTTGAAAATCGAATAATTAAAAATTTCTTTAATTGGCCGTAACTCCTAAACGGAGCGTCCTAGAGGGTTGAAAGTAGGCGCCTTTTATAGACATTGAATGCCTAAATTTTCACTGTAAATTTCATATAATTCGATCGGTGGGTTCTGGAATAATAAGGTTTTGAAAATCGAATAATTAAAAATTTCTTTAATTGGCCGTAACTCCTAAACGGAGCGTCCTAGAGGGTTAAAAGTAGGCGCCTTTTATAGACATTGAATGCCTAAATTTTCACTGTAAATTTCATATAATTCGATCGGTGGGTTCTGGAATAATAAGGTTTTGAAAATCGAATAATTAAAAATTTCTTTAATTGGCCGTAACTCCTAAACGGAGCGTCCTAGAGAGTTGAAAGTAGGCGCCTTTTATAGACATTGAATGCCTAATTTTTCACTGTAAATTTCATATAATTCGATCGGTGGGTTCTGGAATAATAGGGTTTTGAAAATCGAATAATTAAAAATTTCTTTAATTGGTCGTAACTCCTAAACGGAGCGTCCTAGAGGGTTAAAAGTAGGCGCCTTTTATAGGCATTGAATGCCTAATTTTTCACTGTAAATTTCATATAATTCGATCGGTGGGTTCTGGAATAATAAGGTTTTGAAAATCGAATAATTAAAAATTTCTTTAATTGGCCGTAACTCCTAAACGGAGCGTCCTAGAGGGTTGAAAGTAGGCGCCTTTTATAGACATTGAATGCCTAAATTTTCACTGTAAATTTCATATAATTCGATCGGTGGGTTCTGGAATAATAAGGTTTTGAAAATCGAATAATTAAAAATTTCTTTAATTGGCCGTAACTCCTAAACGGAGCGTCCTAGAGGGTTAAAAGTAGGCGCCTTTTATAGACATTGAATGCATAAATTTTCACTGTAAATTTCATATAATTCGATCGGTGGGTTCTGGAATAATAAGGTTTTGAAAATCGAATAATTAAAAATTTCTTTAATTGGCCGTAACTCCTAAACGGAGCGTCCTAGAGGGTTGAAAGTAGGCGCCTTTTATAGGCATTGAATGCCTAATTTTTCACTGTAAATTTCATATAATTCGATCGGTGGGTTCTGGAATAATAAGGTTTTGAAAATCGAATAATTAAAAATTTCTTTAATTGGCCGTAACTCCTAAACGGAGCGTCCTAGAGAGTTGAAAGTAGGCGCCTTTTATAGACATTGAATGCCTAATTTTTCACTGTAAATTTCATATAATTCGATCGGTGGGTTCTGGAATAATAGGGTTTTGAAAATCGAATAATTAAAAATTTCTTTAATTGGTCGTAACTCCTAAACGGAGCGTCCTAGAGGGTTAAAAGTAGGCGCCTTTTATAGGCATTGAATGCCTAATTTTTCACTGTAAATTTCATATAATTCGATCGGTGGGTTCTGGAATAATAGGGTTTTGAAAATCGAATAATTAAAAATTTCTTTAATTGGCCGTAACTCCTAAACGGAGCGTCCTAGAGGGTTGAAAGTAGGCGCCTTTTATAGACATTGAATGCCTAATTTTTCACTGTAAATTTCATATAATTCGATCGGTGGGTTCTGGAATAATAAGGTTTTGAAAATCGAATAATTAAAAATTTCTTTAATTGGCCGTAACTCCTAAACGGAGCGTCCTAGAGGGTTAAAAGTAGGCGCCTTTTATAGGCATTGAATGCCTAAATTTTCACTGTAAATTTCATATAATTCGATCGGTGGGTTCTGGAATAATAAGGTTTTGAAAATCGAATAATTAAAAATTTCTTTACTTGGCCGTAACTCCTAAACAGAGCGTCCTAGAGGGTTGAAAGTAGGCGCCTTTTACAGACATTGAATGCCTAATTTTTCACTGTAAATTTCATATAATTCGATCGGTGGGTTCTGGAATAACAAGGTTTTGAAAATCGAATAATTAAAAAATTCTTTAAACGAAGCGTCCTAGAGGGTTGAAAGTAGGCGCCTTTTACAGACATTGAATGCCTAATTTTTCACTGTAAATTTCATATAATTCGATCGGTGGGTTCTGGAATAATAAGGTTTTGAAAATAGATTTTTAAAAAATTTCTTTAATTGGCCGTAACTCCTAAACGGAGCGTCCTAGAGGGTTGAAAGTAGGCGCCTTTTATAGACATTGAATGCCTAATTTTTCACTGTAAATTTCATATAATTCGATCGGTGGATTCTGGAATAACAAGGTTTTGAAAATAGATTTTTAAAAAAATTCTTTAATTGGCCGTAACTCCTAAACGGAGCGTCCTAGGAATAATAAGGTTTTGAAAATCGAATAATTAAAAATTTCTTTAATTGGCCGTAACTCCTAAACGGAGCGTCCTTGAGGGCTGAAAGTAGGCGCCTTTTATAGACATTGAATGCCTAATTTTTCACTGTAAATTTCATATAATTCGATCGGTGGGTTCTGGAATAATAAGGTTTTGAAAATAGATTTTTAAAAAAATGTCTTTAATTGGCCGTAACTCCTAAACGGAGCGTCCTAGAGGGTTGAAAGTAGGCGCCCTTTATAGACATTGAATGCCTAATTTTTCACTGTAAATTTCATATAATTCGATCGGTGGGTTCTGGAATAACAAGGTTTTGAAAATAGATTTTTAAAAAAATTCTTTAATTGGCCGTAACTCCTAAACGGAGCGTCCTAGTAATAATAAGGTTTTGAAAATCGAATAATTAAAAATTTCTTTAATTGGCCGTAACTCCTAAACGGAGCGTCCTAGAGGGTTGAAAGTAGGCGCCTTTTATAGACATTGAATGCCTAATTTTTCACTGTAAATTTCATATAATTCGATCGGTGGGTTCTGGAATAATAAGGTTTTGAAAATCGAATAATTAAAAATTTCTTTAATTGGCTGTAACTCCTAAACGGAGCGTCCTAGAGGGTTGAAAGTAGGCGCCTTTTATAGACATTGAATGCCTAATTTTTCACTGTAAATTTCATATAATTTGATCGGTGGGTTCTGGATACTAAGGTTTTGAAAATCGAATATTTAAAAATTTCTCTACTTGGCCGTAACTCCGAAACGGAGCGTCCTAGATGGTTGAAAGTAGGCGCCTTTTATAGACATTGAATGCCTAATTTTTCACTGTAAATTTCATATAATTCGATCGGTGGGTTCTGGAATAATAAGGTTTTGAAATCGAATAATTAAAAATTTCTTTAATTGGCTGTAACTCCTAAACGGAGCGTCCTAGATGGTTGAAAGTAGGCGCCTTTTATAGACATTGAATGCGTAATTTTTCACTGTAAATTTCATATAATTCGATCGGTGGGTTCTGGAATAATAAGGTTTTGAAAATAGATTTTTAAAAAATTTCTTTAATTGGTCGTAACTCCTAAACGGAGCGTCCTAGAGGGTTGAAAGTAGGCGCCTTTTATAGACATTGAATGCCTAATTTTTCACTGTAAATTTCATATAATTCGATCGGTGGGTTCTGGAATAATAAGGTTTTGAAAATCGAATAATTAAAAATGTCTCCTAAATGGAGCGTCCTGGAGTTGGCATATTCAAAGGAATCGTATTATTTTTAAAACATTTTTTAACTGGAGAATGGAGTGTCGTAGATGGGTCGAAATTGTTACATTTTATAGGTGAATTTTTTAGATTTAATTTGCCATTTAAAATAACTCAATCGATCATCGGAATCCAAAGGAATCCTGGAATCTATAAAACATTTTATAGGTGAATTCTGTAAACGCTCATAACCCGAGAACGTTGCGTCGTAGAGGGGTCAAAGTTGGCATATTTTATAGGTGGATTTTGTAGTCTCGTGAACTACACATTTACGTCTAATTTTAATGCCTTTAAAATTAGGGTATTTAAACATTATTTGAAGTCAGCTTTATGGTGCTCAAAAGCTGCTTATTGCACACGTTTTTGAACGTTTTATATTTAATGTGTTTCATTTTATTTTTATTATTTATTTTTGTCATTTTTTACTTTATATTTGTGGCGGATTGTGTTGTTCTCAATATTGTTGGCACGGTGTATTTTTATTTTATTGTATCCTCTATTGTTTTTGTTGTTCTTGTTAATGCTGCATTTCTATTGCCAACACAAATACAAACAATTATAATGAGGCTGCCGTCAGCGCCATTATCGCCTCCTTGTTTGGCCCAGTTGGCCTGAAGCATCACGCCAAAATCCCACGTGGCTTAAATTTAATGCCATCATTTTGTTTATTTGAATTTATTGCCTACATTGTGGTGTTGATAAAATTATAAATATTATTTTGTTTTTATTTGTATATTTTTGGCAAGGCATTAAATTTTTAAGTCAATTCAATATTTGGGCGTATTTTATAATTAGACTAATAGAATTTATTTCTCTTTAAGATGGAAGTTAAATTAAGCAGTGTGTCGGAAAATTTCTACAAAAAAAAAAAAGAATTTGTTTATAAAAGTTTTCAAATGTCTCTTTTAAAGATTTCTGTTATGTGCCTCATGACGTATGAGTGACATTAATACCATTTAAATTGAATATTCTTTGAAGTCCCTTATATAAATTTATATTTCATTTATTAAGTGCGTCCTTTAATAAAAACACGTATAAAATAAATAAAGTCAAATATATTGGGTTTTTCCCTTTATTGCTCTCATGCGCACATTTCTACAAATTAAAAAATAAATTTACATATTTCACCAGTTCATTTAAATAATCAAAATATTTTGTATAAAATGTACGTCGTCTCCCCAAAAAAAAAACCAAAATATAAAAACACTGTTACAAAAAAACATTAAAATAATCAACTGACAGCGCCAAAGTTTCGTGAGTGTGTGCAAAAAAAATACATGTTTGCCAACTGTTTCACTTTTTCAATTATTTGTTCAACTTTCGCTCAGAGTAGCACATATAAATTGTCCCGAAATATAGCAGCCCTTTTCACACACACACAGCCGGAAAGAGCAGAGCACCCCGTACATAGTCAGTAACACGCATCAAGTGCATTAAAGCGAAACTTTACGCAAATCTCGTCAAGTTGTCAACAATGAAAATGAAAAAATTACACGTTACCTAATTACGTTAGTGTTGCCAGTAGTAAAACAAAAAAATAAATTTATATTAAAAATACACTAAAAGAATTTTATTTTTATATTTCAATTTTCAAAAACAACTGATTAACTTTTTTTAATAGATTTTTTTTTCATTAACAAATTTTTACGAATATATTATTACATTTTACGAAATTATGCGTACTTTTGACGATAGCCCTAGTAGAAATTTTGGTAGGGCCATGGTCATGAAGTGATCATGTCATTATTTGAGGTGATCAGGATATGACGATGCCCATAATGTCCTTGTAACGCAGTGTCCTGATCATGTATTGACCTCAGGCCATGATCACGTACTGATCGTGCAATTCCCCATTTTAATATTTACCCGACAATTGCCTTGTCTGAGCCCGAGCATAATAGGGTTTCTCTCATTAATCTCGATCATTGCCTGATACTAATTTCCTTATGAGGAACAAATAATGTAGCTATGATCGCGAACATGGACTGTTTAGATAATGTAAACCCTGCTATGGTAAGCATAATAAGGGCATGCAAAGGCAATGATCATATTTTCTCTAATAGGGCTTACCCAACGAAAACCCGATCATTTCCCGATGGCGCATCGGGAAAATTTCTACTAGGGAGCATTCGTACATTTATTCGTAAAAACACGAATGTTTCGTAAAATTCTACAAATAACCACAAAATATACGAAATTTTACAATTTATTTGTAAAATAAAAAGCTCATTCGTAAAATATGTTATTCTTTTATACAAAAAATTGTAATAGAAAATAATATAACGAAAATTTCGTAATTTAAACGAAATATTCGTAATGTCGTTGTTGTTTAAATTTTACGAATATTGTTTCATAATTTATACGAATCGTTCGTAAAAACATACTTTGGAAAAAACTAAAAATTACAAATGTTTTGTGTATTTCATGAATTATACGTGTATTTTACGAAATTAAGAGTAACAAATTTTTTTTTTTTATGTTTAATAGTTTTTTTTATATTAATTTCATAGTTTTCTAATTCATTTGATAGTATGCAAAAAATTCAGTACGATTTATTTAAATATTTCAATATTATTATTTTTATAATAGTATAAATACTATTATTTTAAAGTTTTTTTTTCCTAAATTAATAAACTCTCACTATGTGGCATATAAAAACTTAAACACGAATAGAAACATGTTTGCTTTGTGCTACCTTCTGCACTCAGAAGGAAATGTCCCATTAAGTACTTAATGGTACGACCATTAATATTATGGTTTATGTACTAATAACTTTTTCTTATTATTTCAAATGTTTTCTAATGCAGTATTTGAAAAATTTAGTATCATTAATTTAGCCGCGGTAGCTCAGTGGTTAGTGCGTTGGACTGCGAGCCGAAAGGTCCCCAGTTCAACCCTGTACTGGCGCTAACATCATCTTTTCATAGCAGTGCGAATGATCCCAGCAGTGCCTTTTACCATTCTGTGAAATCCCAGATCGATTGCATGAAGTTTTTTGTCGTTTTATGCAATAAGTACGTTATCTCCATACAAAAAATATTATTTTTTCATATTTTTAATTTTTTTACAGAGTCAGTTTTCAACGGAGTCAATTTAGTTTTGAGCCATTTTGACCGTAATTTAAATCTTTATCTCTTCATATCAATAGTATATCTAGACTATGCTCAAAAATCTTTATTTTTTTCATTTATGTAATGATTATAGCTCTAAAACTCAATACGCCCAAATTTTATTACTCGTTTTATGCAATAAGGGCGTATAAATTATTTATTTTAATTAATTATTTTATATAGTAATAGTAGCTCTAAAACAAATTTGTAAAGTGCATAATAAAGCTAAAAGTTCAAATTTTAATGGAAAATTTGAATCAATAAAATCAGTTTAATCCTTTTTGAGATACGGACATTCAAAAACTGTAATCGCAAATATCTCAAAACTTACTGCACCCAAAGCTTCAATTGATTTTATTTTTTTAAGTGCAAAAACATATCCAAAATTTGCAATTTCTCACATTACTTTATGTCCCACTTTACCACAGGCCAATTCCATTTTTTTTTGGTTTGCGTGATTTTTATATATCTTAACATAAAGTCGATATATATTTGATCAAAAATGTTCACTAAGCTCGTATAAAGTAAAATTCATCTGTAGATGTACATTTTATATGAGATATTTGAACACAAATGATCGGTTCACAGGACCTATCAACCCCATATTTTTGCTCAGACAGCGTAGGGATATAAGTAATCAAAATTATGAATTTCATTGATTAAGCTAGATTTAGTTTTCTGTAATCGTGATTTCGACATACAGACAGATCTTATTCTGGCAATAGGGTCGGGCCTTGAATATTGGCATCGAGCTCGGCCAAAGTAGTTGGCGACTTGTTAGCGTACTCTAAAGGTTTGGCGTAGCCCCAGAAAAATAAATCGTGGTCAATTGATAAACGCTCTCCATGAGATGACTCAGACGCCAAATTTGTTCTTCACGCGTTGCATGAATGACATGTAGCGCCGTCTTGTTGAAACCACGGCTCGAATATATTTCTATTATAGCTATTATAGCTCGATAGCTCTTTTCACTTTTCGAGTCTGAATGCTTCGCGGCTATGTTTTCTTCACATCGCACAAATCTATATCTAGTTGGTAGCTTGAGGTCCAAAACAGTGTACTCACACTTAAACTTTTCCTGAAGCCATGATGACGACCGACCTGACGACAAAATTCAAGATGCATATTTACTAATGAGCCGGAATTTCGATAATATTTATACCCTACACCTATGAGGTACAGGGTATATTAACTTTGTGCATATATTGTAACGTCCCTTAGGAGGCGTGTCCGGTATGGAAAAGTATATATATTCTTAATCAGCATAACTACCCGAGTCCGTTTAGCCATGTCCGTCTGTCTGTCTGTCTGTCTGTCTGTCTGTCTGTCTGTCTGTCTGTCCGTCTTGCTGTCTTGCTGTCTTGCTGCCCGAATACAGAATAACTTGAGAAATACTGCTCAGAATGCGATGAAATTTCGTCTCAATATATTTTAGCCAAAAGTAGGAACTGAGTTTGAAAATGAGCCAAATGGGTCAACGGACACGCCCACCTCCCATACAAGTCACTTTTATATAACTCTTTAGGAACCAATAACTCGAAAAGTATTCAAGATATAGTTATAAAGTTTAAAACGTATTGTTATAATTCACCTAAAAATATGTGGTTCAAAAGTGGGCGTGATCCGCCCACATTTTTTTTTATTATTTCCCGTTTTTTCATAGTGGAAATTTGATCCGTTAATTATTAAAATCAATTCTATGAAATATTAGCCTTACAAAATTTTAAATATAGGCGTGGTCCGCCCAATTACACTTTTCTAATTTATTAGTTTTTATACTTTTATATCAATTTTTAAAATTATGGGGATATAAGTCGTAAATTTCTGATATGTGAATAATATTCTGAGGGTTTAAGGTATGCAATTAAATATCCCACATTAATATTAATAGGTGTAGGGTATTCCATAGTCGGGCCCGACCGACTATAAAAATCCGCCCCATGTGACCAAACTTACCCATGTGATCTAACTTTCCCAACTCGTTTTTTTTAATAAATTCTACACATTCGGCAAGGTGAAACGATACATGATGAATGGCAAATCTTAATGTTTTGACAGCTGAAAGGTAACTTTGACAGCTACTGAACAATATCAATTGATGAAACTATCATTGCTATCTGTTCACCATTTACAGGGTGGTTGGTTCATCGATGTCAATAATTCAGGGAGTCATTCTCTGACAGTGTTGCATTTTGCGGGCAGTATCTGCCCAACCCTATTTCCTGGTCCGTTAGTTGCCCACTGCTTTCTGAATGCCCAATTTGAGGCTCATTTACAACCTTCTTTTCTATCTAAATTGCAATCGTTAGGTCGGCATATTTGAGAAAATGCTTAAATACAACTTTTATGACTTTTTTGAAATATTTACTAATTTTGCACCCAGTTTAAGATACAGGGTGCTAAAGAAATGCATATTACTGACATAACCTAGTCAATAAAATTCTTATAAAGTATAATCAGATGATTTTGTCCCTTTTTTTAAAATGTACTTAAATGTAAAATTTACAAAAATTTAAATATAAATTTTGACTCTGTCATTGATTTTCACAAATGTCGTTACGAATCATACCATTTTTTCTAATTTATAAAGATAAACCAGTTCATTCCCAATACTTTCTGACCAATTACAATGATTTCAAAATGGTAAGTTATCATGCACAAGTAATTGAAGAGTAGCTGGTGTTGTGATTTGGTGGTTGAAATTTAACAAAAAAATCGAAATAATCGATAAATTATTTGAAATATGATCATATTTCTTGGCCCAGAGTTCAGTACTACTGGTGCAAGTCTGTGCCAACCTTGGAAAAATATAAAATGCTTAAACAACTAGACTGACTGGGGGACAATTTATATACAAATGTTGCAAACAAATTAAATGAAGTTAAGTGCAGACAGAGAGCCACAAAACAAGGACCACATACGCGCAGTAGGACCTTTAAAACTCAAAAGTGTTTCAAGTGTATTTTGTGTATTTTGTTGCCACATTTTTTCGCGACGCATATTTTCATATAAAACATACAATGCATAAAAATAATTGTGGCTTTATATTTTACAATTGCTGCTGTTGTGTTGTCATTGTTACACTAAGCTAAAAATTTACTTTAAAAATAACAGAAAAATGTTTCAATAAAAATTAAAAGAAACGTTTTCAAAATGGAGCTTAAGTTGAAATCGAAACTATTCTACTCAAATTCCCCTATAAGTATGCAGCATTAATGCGTTCTATTTAATTTTTTTACATTCGTTGTCACCCTGTCAGTTACATTCAAACGAATAATAAGAATATAATTCCGTTGCTCTTTTTCGGATATTTAATTTTGGATAGATCATGGTAGTTTCTAAAAACGATAATAATTATCAAAATTACAGTGGTTGAAAAGAGAGCATAGATGGCGTAAAAATGAAATTAATCAAAATTTTAATTAATTTCATAGTTTTTTTCATCTCAGTGTATTGTTGTAAGTTCAACATATTTTTTATGTTGTAGTTGCTGCTACGTTCGTAAATTGTTTTGTTGCACTATTGTTGTGGCACTAAATTTGCAACAATTTGTCGAAAATGTTGCAGGAAATAAAATGAATTTTTAAAATATATTTTAAATAATTTTATTATTTTAACTATTTTTTAGTTTCTATAAATTTTATGCTGACTTACTTGCCGCTGCATGCATTGTATTGAAATAATAAATTAATTTTTTAAAATTTTAATTCACTTTAACAACAGCACATTTAAACACGGCGAAATTCCGACCGCCATCGCTGAACAAATAACCCAACCAACGAAAAATACAAAAACTAACAAACAACATGCCAAACATACAAAAATGACCTGTGGCAAATTGTGATGAATGCAAAATTAAATACAAAGTAAAATGGAATGATTTTTCAACAATTTTTAGTTTTTTTGTGTGCACGCAACTTTATTTGTTAATTTATTTGTTCATTTTTTTAACAAAATTAGTTTTTAAAATATTTTACAGTTTCAATTATTTCAACCATAAGTGAAGGTATGCATTGCAAAAAAAGTCAAAATGAAATGAATGATATTTTCCTACAAACAAATGTTAAATAAATTAAAAGCATTCGAATTAAAATTATATAAAAATGTTTCGCGCAAATGTAGTTTTATTTTTTTTATAATAAACATTCTTGGTCAGCAATCGACATATTAAAAAAAAATAAAATTATATAATTTTATTAACAAATTTTCTGTTTTCCAAAATCGAAGATCATCTGTATAAAAGATCACTCAAATGCGATTATGAAACTTTGGGAATTTTTCACTTCCCTAAATATGTATACAGCGTGTTTGGTTCATCGATGTCAATAGTCCATGGGATCATTCCAATATTCAAAGAAATAAGAAAAATATCTAATTTTGCACCCAGTTTAAGATACTGGGTGTTTATGAAATGCATATTACTGACATAATCTAGTGAAGAAAATTGGTTATAAAGTATAGTACATTGTTACGAAAATTCATTCTACGGAAAACTGTTCTACGAGTTCGTATCGCTGGATTGTTTACAAAATAAAAACACACTTATATTTGGTTTTAACTAGTATTATTTCAACTAGTATTAATTAACTTTATTTATTTAAATAACAACTTAAAGAATAATCACTTATATCAACTGCTGAATTCATACAATTTAGCATAACAATGTTCACCCACGAGACACACTAGTTCACTATCAAATCACAACTGAAGTGCTGTACCTCAGATGCGGCTCCCTTATATACTGCATGCATCAGTTCGACACGTTTCGACAAGCTTCGACATGTTTCGAGAACCTACTACACGTTTCGCGAATGACGCATGCTATTGGCATCTCATTCGCACTCATGTGTTTTAATGCGCTGATCTTCCATCTCTTTCTCGCACACTGCCTCAGTGCGCTGAATGATCTTCCGTCTCTTTCTAACACATGCTTAGTGCGCTGAATTGTCTTGCGTCTCATTAATTATTGTTCATTGCTTGCACAGTGGAGCAAATTAACTCTTTTCGTAACAATATTGATAAAATTAATATCAATTTTTCACTCGTACTTTCGAAATTAAATTACCTTTCCAATGGTATATCACATTTTCAGACTCCATTATTTGTTTATTTCATTCAATTGAAATAAAAATTTCCTGTTTGATTTTCAGAATACATCAATTGATGTTCTTAACTTTCCATTTGAAATTCATAAAGTGCCAAAAAACTGCCAAAAATATGCAAACATTTTTGATGCATGAAATTTCATAATAACTTTTTTTAATTCATCGGAATTTTCAGATCTTAAACTTCGAGCGGATTTTTTTATTTGTTCAGATCCGATAACATTTCCAAAATACTGCTAAACCTCAAATATTTCGAATTTAATGAAATTTTGCTCATGAAATATGAAATATTTCTCCATTTTAAATATTATCACCGACTGTGTGCGGGTTTGGAGTACTGGACGTGGAAACTCTCATACAACCTACACGTTTTAAAAGCAATAATAAAGGAATTTTAAAAAGAATTTTCGTAAAGTATACCATAACTTTTAACGGAGTTACCAAATGTGAACAGGTTTGGACAACATCACCCTAGCAATTTATAATTTTAAGATGCTGTTTGTGGACAGTTATTACAGTGATAGCATTGATATTTCACATATGGGTTAATGTATCCCAAAATCTTTAAACTAAACACACCAAGAATTACCACTTCAGAAGTCACCACATTTGAAATTACCACACCAAACTCACCACTCCAAAATTCACCACATTAAACACAAAAAAATGTACAACTAAGGTACAAAAATATGATTTTTTTTTTTAAAAACATTCAATGTGCTGTTCGAAGAAAAAAGTAAAATTGTCTGCAGGAATAATTATTTCGGAAATAATTGTCTTTGGGAAAATTCTCTACGGGAATAATAGTCCGTAGAAAAATAGTCTAGGGAATAAAGTCTGCTGAAGAATTGTGCGGCAATAAATATACTTTGCACCGAAAAAAATAATGTAGTAAATTATACTACATGTATGTCTTTGTTTGAAAAAATGCAATTCCACCACATTTTGTTAGTTTTTTAATATATTTGTGTTTATTGTACTTAATTTTGCTATACCATGTATTGTAAATTCGTTTTTTACATATTTCAGGAACAGCATTGTGTTTTTATTTTTCTTTACTTTGATTTTAATTGTTTTAAGTTCGTGTGACTCAATACGAACGTACTACAAATATTTAAGAGAAATTTGGATACTAATTGAAATATTTCGATTATTCATCATGCTTTAATTTCATATTTTGCTTCTTATAATTTTCTATCATAAATAGTAAGGCAGAGATCCAATATCAAAAAAATTGGCTTTTGAACTTTAAAACTTGATAGTTCAGAAATTACGGGAGACTCCATCGAAATTATTTTTTTAAATGTTGTTGAGAAATCAAAACAAATATGAACAGTTCTTAAGTAGTTCTTGTTTGTTATTTCTTATATAATGATTGCTCGTCATGCATAAATTAGTAAAATTTTTTGTAATATATTTATTTTGATAACTAGGGAGCGGATTTATATGCAAATGTATATTTTAACGAAGCCTCAAATTTAAGTCGGACAAAAACAGAATTAATTATCGTTAAAAACAAATTCGAATTATGGTCAATCTGTTTTGCATATTTTGAATATTTTGCATATAATTTGCATATTTTGCGTATATTTTGCATATATTTTGCATATTTTGCATATATTTTGCGATATATTTCATATTTTGTTGCATACTTTTTGCATAAATCATTCAAATATCTCGAATACTTACTTACTTAAATGGCCCTTACAACCGTGGGTCGGTTTTGGCCGCTGAGATGAAGCCGCGCCAGTCGGATCTGCTTTGCGCGCGCTGACGCCAGTTAGAAATACCAAGCGTTGGTCTTTCCAACGCAGATTTGGACGCCCTCTTCTACGCTGTCCACCTTCGAGTTTCGATTCAAGCTCATTCTTGGCTGGAGTGTTTTCATCCATTACTAGATTACTAGAGGAATTTAAAGTAAAAAAGAAATATTCGGACATTTCTTGACTATATTTTTTTGTTGTTCTGATGTGTTTTGTCTCATCTTTAAAATAGTATGGATTAAGTCCTTTGATACGTTTTAGTTGGAGTTACTAATTTTAATATTGGTATGATGTCATTGATAAAAGCATTATATCAGACAATTTTCTGCACATATTTACATTTTTAGTAGACGATATAAGGAACACAATTAAAAATGTTTAAGCGACTCGAAGCCTTCATTTATTCTCAAAATGGCTTCGATTTTCGAAAATGTTAAGCCTCCATTGCATATAATTTGCATATTTTTGGAATATCATTTTGCATATAAATACGCTCTCTAATGATAACACATTTTTATATTTATAAAAAATATATTTCAAAACAATTTTTTTTGAAAAAAAAAAAATTTGAAAATATATTTTTTTATTTTGAAAAATATTTTTTTTTTCGGACAAAATTATTTTTTTGAAAAGCAATTTTGTTTTTTTTTATTTTTTTTTTCGAAAAAAAAAATTATCGGAATTTTTTTAAATTTTTTTTAAAGAAATACTTTTCAAATTATTTTTTTTAAATTTTTTTTTTTTTTTTTTTTTTAATTATTCATAGATATTATGATTATTTTTATCAATATGACGGTTCAAATTCATTGTATTGAATATTTTGTTCATATATATATAATTAATACATTAATCAATATGTAATTTAATGAACGTTAGTATCAATATGATGAATCTGGTAGTTGGCAAATAAATTTATGAATAAATTCATCATATTGATGATTTTTTTATCTGTGAAGGTATTTTTTAATATTCGATTAATATCTCTGCAATCTTCACCAAAATCTGAAAACATCGTGTCAATATTGATATTTTTATCGTGGAATGACCCATATCTATTTATTTTAAAGATATTTTATTTATTTTTAATACAGTAAAAGAACAAATAGTTTTGAGGTATATATCATCGTGTATAATACAGAAGTATTTAATTACAGATTTAACAAATTTTAATTATTTTTATTATGACACTTATTTCTTAGTGCATGAGCAAAGTTTATTTTTGTTATGTTGTGCAGAATGAATATTGATTTTTAAATAATTTATCACGCATAATATTATTTTTAAAATGCTAATTTATGCTAATCTCTAAATGAGTTTGCCACTAATCAATATGCCGACATTTTTCAATTATAATCAAGCCAATATGACTTGCTTTACACAGCCAAACAAAAGCAAAAAACAGACACTTGCAGCAACACACCTACACGACACACACAGGCATTAACAT
Source organism: Dryomyza anilis (assembly GCA_951804985.1). Lineage (NCBI taxonomy): Eukaryota > Metazoa > Arthropoda > Insecta > Diptera > Dryomyzidae > Dryomyza > Dryomyza anilis. Next base: position 93,025,696 of record OX638131.1, on the reverse strand, counting down.
GCACTCGGTAGAAATGTGAAAAACGCTTACGGTGCGCAGGCAAACATGACCTATACGCCAAAGTTTTCGCATCAATCAGAGCATCCTTCAGCAAAGAATAAACAGAAACTCGGAAAAAAAAATCCATTACAGACAAAAAATAAAAATACAAACAGACGCATACACAGTAACACACATACTAACACACAGAAAAACTGTGACGCGTTGCCAACATAAATTCACTGACACACACAACTGATAAACAAAACAGTAAACTTCATGTGATAGAGTCTTCAGCTGTGTTGGAGGGAACAAAAAATACATGAAGAATTAAATAAACATGCGTTGATAAGTTATGAAAAGTAAGACGAAAGAAAGAGAGAGAGAGAGAGAAAATTCAATAGACAGAGAGTGAGATAAAGAACTCTATAATACACAATCGGACGCGTAGCACACGGCACACAGCCTAAAGCTATGCAACAAAAAAAAATCTACTCTAAGGTAAAACTTTAAGTGCTCAAAACAACAACAAAAACACAACAAACAAATGCTTAACCCATATTAAATGTGATGCCACAGCGTTAGCAATGAATTTACGTGAAAATTGTAAAATTTCCCTTTTGGGAAATTTTATGGGAAATTTTTTTGAAACATGAGAAATTGTTTATACATGCTTAAGCTAACTCAAAAAGAGAGCGCAAATGTTGTAGCATAAATTTCCCTACTTTTAGCACATGCAAAATTTCCCATTATTGCAGCATTTGTGCGCCTTAGATATCCTTTAGGTGGCCGACTATGCTGTCAGTTCTTTGGGGAACCTGCTCTCTCGTGTTTGTTGGCGCAAACAAAGCAGCGCAATATTTGAGTTGAAAGAAAGTGAAAATTTTGTATTTGGAAATAGTTAAAGTTTTCAAATTAAAAAATAAAATAAAAAAGCAATTTAAATTAAATATAAAATAAATGTTTTAAAAAAATAAACAAAATCGAGAATTCTAAATTTGCTTTAAATAAAATAATATGTTAAAAATTAAATAACCATGTTAAATAACCAAGTGTTTTAACAAAATCTACGACGCGTGTTTTAAATTATAAAAAAGGAAACAAACAAAATATTCCCCTAGGTTAACATTTGCGTTTTTAACCCTTTATTCAAGGTAGTAAAAATCTATTGTTTTTTTTTGTGCTACTTTTGGTTGGTTGGCTCAACCGCCCGCTGTGACGTCGTGTTGTTTTTTGCGTGTGTTACAATCGCGCGCGTGAACGCCTGTGGTGTTCTCGTGTCACGGTGCGCCAGTGAGTGTGTGTGTGTCTGTTTGCGCCCGTAGTATTTTGTGATTTTATCCCATTGTTTTTGGTAGTAATTTGTGGCTTAAATCACTTTAGCTGTTGCCACAACGCACAGCGCTGTTCATTGTTTTGTGCTAATTATAGCATGCTCCAAGTGCGCATAAAATACGAAATTTCGAAAATTCACTAAAATTTCAGAGCACACCATCGATAAAGGTATCAAATTAATTGCGACCATACTGTAGTGAAAGTATTTTGAATAAAAATAAATTGTGCTGAATATAGAGAAAAATATTTTGCAAAGGTTTTAACTAAAATAAAGTGCGCGAAATTGTTTAAAAGTTAACTTAAAAATATTTTGAATATAAATTTAAATATAAAAATTTAATAAATATAATAAATAAATCAAATTAAAATTTGAAAGTAATCAAAACAAAAAAGATTTAATTAAAATCGTATATTAAAATTTGCAGTTTAACACAAAAAATTGTTCAGAAGTACTTTTTTAAATTACCAAATACTGACCACCCTTAAAACTACATAAAAATAGAAAATAAAAATTAAAATAAATTATCATTTTTAAAATTAAAATACTAATAATTATTGAAAAAGTTTGTAATAATCAAAACCTTAAATCAAAATCTTCAAGTATAATAAAATTATTAATTGTTTGTCATACACTAAAAGCTTTGGAATATTGCATAGAATTAACATATCAAGTATTAGAAATATAAAACAAGCAAAAAAAAACATAAAATATTTATATTAATGTAAATAAAAAATAATTTATAAATAATACCGAAAATATTGGCATAAATTTACTTAAAATAAGATGTTAAATTTTCAATATTAATACAAATAATTAGAAAATATATGAGGAAAATACGTCAAAATCATTTAAATTTTTAAAACTGTTTAAAAACAAAGAAAAAAATATAAATAAAAATTAATAAAAAAATAAGTGATACATTAAATATAACACAAATTTGACTTATTTGAATACCACAAAGTATAAGAAATATAACTAAAGTGTTTCAAAGCAGTTGCAGAATGGTTGTCAACAAAAATTTTTAAAAATAATTGTGAACAAGAAGTGTAAGAAATAAAAATAAAGTACTCCAAAACGTTTGCAAAACAGTTGCAGAACAGTTGCAAAACTGTTGAAAAATAGTTGCAAAACAGTTGCAAAATAGTAGCAAAACAGTTGCAAAACAGTTGCAAAACAGTTGCAAAACATTGCAAAACAGTTGCAAAAAAGTTGCAAAACAGTTACACAACAGTTGACAAACGGTCGCAAAACAGCTGCAGAACAATTGCAAAATAGTTGCAAAACAGTTGCAAAACAGTAGCAAAACAGTTACAAAATATTTGCAAAACAGTTGCAAAACAGTAGCAAAACAGTTGCAAAACAGCTACAAAACAGTTGCAAAACAGTAGCAAAACAGTAGCAAAACAGTTGCAAAACAGTTACAAAACCGTTGAAAAACAGTTACAAAACAGTTACACAACAGTTACACAACACTTGACAAACGGTCGCAAAACAGCTGCAAAACAATTGCAAAATAGTTGCAAAACAGTTGCAAAACAGTAGCAAAACAGTTGCAAAACAGTTACAAAACGGTTGAAAAACAGTTACAAAGCCGTTACAAGACGGTTGCAAAAAAAATAAAGAAAACAAACCCGTTACCTATTTAAATAAACCTAAAAATGTAAGGAAAAAAAATAAAACCGTTAAAAATAAAACTATAACCTATTTTAATACAGCAAAAAGTGTAAGAAATACAAATAAAGTTTTGCAATAAAAATTGAAAAACTATTGCAAAACGGTTATTAATCGGTTACACAAATAAAATCTATTAATAAATAAGAATACTCTGACGTAACAGTAAAACAAATAAGAAATAAAAATAAAGTTCCCAAAACGGTTGGGAAAATATTGCAAAACTATTGCAAAACAGTTGTAAAACGGTTGCAAAACTGTTACACATATAATTAAAAACTAAATTGAAAACAAAACTGTAACCTATGCAAAAAAGCTAAGAAGTGTAAGAAATACAAATAAAATAATGCAAAACAATTGAAAAACAATTGAAAAATGGCTATAAAACGCTTACACAAATAAAAGCAATAAATTATAAAGAAAATTGTTACAGTAAAAAGTGTTAAACATTAAAATAAAGAGTATTTCAAAACGATTACAAAACGATTACATAAATAAAAGCAATAAATATTAAAGAAAACTGTTACTTATTTGAAAACAGTTAAAAATGTTAGAAATGAAAATTAAAGTTTTGCAAAACGATTCCAATAGTGTTGAGAAACGTTTGTAAAACACTTGCAAACCTATTACAAAAGAAAAATGTATTGAAAATTAAACTAAAAATGTGATCTATTTGAATACATCAAAATGTTTAAAAAATAAAAACAAAATTACTGCAAAACGATTAGAAAACTATTGCAAAACGTTTCACATATAAATATCGAAAAAAAAAACTAAAGAAACGGTGCGCTAAAATTAAGTACTGCAAAACTATTGCCAAATTGTTGAAAAACTGTTGCAAAACGTTTGGAAAACTGAAAAATGTATTGAATATTAAACTAAATATATAATATATTAGTCGAACATATTTTTGAACAAATCAGATAGCTTTATATTATATTTAATATATAAAAACAAAAATACAAACTTTTACTATAAATAAACATTTAAAGAGGTTAGCAACAGTTACAAAAGGTTTTCAAAAATAAATGCAATAAAAAGAAAATAATTCAAATTAAAAACATAAATGAAATACAAAGCGAAGTGTAAGAAATAAAAAGAACTGCAAAACGATTGGAAAACGATTTGAAAACTATTGCATAACGTTTGCACAAATAAAATTAAATATAACAAATTAAAACAAAATTGTGGACTATTTTAAAAAAGCAAAAAGTTTAAGAAATAACAAGAAAGTACTGAAAAATTTTTGGAAAAACGATTACGAAACGATTGTTAAACGTTTACAAATCATTTGGAAAAAAATTAAAAATAAAATTATATTAAAATTTATACTAAAAATATAAATTGTTAATATTCAAATATTTGTTTTACAAATCAAAAAGTTTAAAACTGAAATATATTAAAAAAATCAAAACCACTATTTAAAATAAAATATATAAAGCTTTATAAATTAATAATAAAAATTAAATATAAACTAAACTTAGACTTAAATTAAATAAATTAAAAGAAATACGAAGAAAAATTGTGTAAAATAAAAGAAAAACAACTTTATATTTACAAATTAAAATATATAATAAAAATTAAATAATAAAGTTAAATAATGTAATAATAGAAGACAAAAACATATTTAAAAATTTTAAATTTCTATAAAAATAAAATATATAAAACTTACAAAAAAAGGTTTAAAAGAAAAATTAATGGATAAAAGAGAATATTTCAAATTCCCTAAAATTGATACCAAAAAGCATTATTATATATGTGTTAGAAGTTAATTTGCGTTCATAAAAATCAATATTACTGAATTAATAATAAAAAATAAAATAGTAGTAATAAATACAAAAAAGTAGCAGCATTTAATAAATTAAAGTGGCAACATTTACCAAATTTGAAAAAAATTCATTTGACACACAGATAGAAAGACAGAGAGAGAGAGAGAGCTCTAACTTAAAAACATTGGCAATAAGGTAAGTTCTTAAAAAAAATAAAAAATACAATAAGAAACATTGACTTTATTAGCTTTTGGCACTAAAAACCCTCAAGACACTCAAAACAAAAATGTAACATTTTATTGCAAAACAAAAAAAAAACTTTTTAACTGTCAGAAAAAAACGCCTCAAACTTAGCAGTCGAAGTTTACACAGCACTTTGTCTTAAATGTTGTGCATTTTATTTTTTTCCTCCAATTTCCATCAATTTCCAATTCATCGAAATACCGAAGAAGGAGTAGAAAAGATTTCAGTGTTTGTAATGGTACCAAATAAGATGCAATAAAATGAAAAATGCAATAAACTGAAAAAATAAAAAGAAAAGAAAAATGCAAAACACAAAGAAAAATACAAAGTCGAAAAAAATGCACATTTTAACTACATTGAGTGAGTGAGTTATTGACGTAAATGAAAATTAATTAATAAGAGATAGGCGTTTAAAGCGCACATAGCAGGAGTTATCGTAAAACAAAGCAAAAATAGTAGTAAAATGTTAAAGGAAAATAAAAAAAGAAATACGACATAGACAGTGAAAAATTGCGTTAAATATAGCAGAACCAAAAATCGGTGGTACTTAGTTGATTTGCTGAAAATAGGAAGAAATGGAAGGAAAATTATTGTTTTCTATGGCCAAGAAGTTCGTCTTTATTTAAGCGAAAACTTGAAGAGCTACAGCTCGTATATCTTCATTATAAGTCGCTAATTGTTCTTTCAAAATTAAACTTTTGCAGACAAATATAACTAAAATGTAAATCGCAAAAATTATACTAAAAATACTTAAAAACAAAACTGCGAAAGTGTAAAAAAAGAAGATTAAAAAGTGTTTAAAAAATATATTTTACTGATATATTTAAATTTATCAAAATGCGAATAAAAAAAATATGGTAATAAGCTCATTTAAAACACTCTCAAAACAGTTACAAAAAATGGAATTGAAACGTTAAGGGAAAAGTTTCCTTATAAAAAAGAAATGTTTCTCCAAATAAGTCAAATCTCCCTGTGACAGTAAAAAATGTTAAAAATAAAAATAAAGTCTTATAAAACGACTCAAATACTGTTGGAAAAAGATTGTAAAATACTTATCAAACACTTACCAAACCTATTACAAAATTATATGAAAAAAAATACATGAAAAAATTTTTTTTTTGAGAAATAAAAACTAAATTACTATAAAACGATTAGAAAACATTTAAAAAAATAATTATAATTGAACTTGACCTTGACCTTGACCTTGACGCTATTTCAAGAAAATGGTCCACAATTTGATGGAACTTTTCTCCGAGTAAACAAGAGCAAATTCAGAGATCAATTTAAATTTAAATTATTTAAAATTACGATAATGATCGTAAAATTTAGAAATTTTGCACATTGCATTTTTTAATAAAAGAAAATTATAGTAAACAAATTTGAAAAAAATCGGCCCACCTCCCATATTAACCTAAAATTTAAACGATTATTTCTCGGACATTTAAAATGTTATAGTAACCAAAATCAATATTTGGATGTTTTATTTCATGTTATATTAAATATTTATATTAATATTAACGAGTTGGGAAAGTTAGGTCACATGGGGCGGATTTTTATAGTCGGTCGGGCCCGACTATGGAATACCCTACACCTTTGGTGGGGATATTAATGTGGGATATTTAATTGCATACCTTTAATTTAAAGTTTTTAATTATGCTGAACCTCCCCACCCTCAGAATATTATTCATATATCAGAAATTTACGTCTTATATCCCCATAAATTAAAAAATGTATATAAAAGTATAAAAAAAACTAAAAAAATTAAAATTTTGAAAGGCTAATATTTCTTAGATTTGATTTTAATAATTTACGGATCAAATTGCCACTATGAAAACCCGGGAAATAATGAAAAAAAAGTGGGCGTATCACGCCCATTTTTGGACCACATATTCTTAGGTGAATTCTTATAATACGTTTTAAATTTTATACTTATATCTTGAATACTTTTCGAGTTATTAGTTCCGAAATAGTTATATAAAAGTGACTTGTATGGGAGGTGGGCGTGTCCGTTGACCGATTTGGCTCATTTTCAAACTTAGTTCCTACTTTTGGCTAAAATATATTGAGACGAAATTTCATCGCATTCTGATCAGTATTTCTCAAGTTATTCTGTATTCGGACAGCAAGACAGCAAGACAACAAGACGGACAGACAGACAGACAGACAGACGGACATGGCTAAACGGACTCGGGTAGTGATGCTGATCAAGAATATATATACTTTTCCATACCGGACACGCCTCCTAAGGGGCGTTACAATATCTGCACAAAGTTAATATACCCTGTACCTCATGGTGTAGGGTATAAAAATCGGCGAAATTGGACAAGAGGCCCACCTCCCATTGTAACGGACTGTTGCATTTACCATCAGTTAGGAATTTAATGAAAATATCATTGAAAATAAATATTTTAATATTGATTTGAATATAAATAGTAATAAATATAGCAAAAATGAAAAATATTGCACAATAGATACGCCCACAACCCATAGCAATTCTATGTTTTAATATGGGCAAAAAAGCTCTTCACTTGGCGATTAAAATTATATACATATCCCGAGACAAAAAATTTGCAAGGAAACTAGTATAATAAGGCCTGCGTCGAATAAAATTGTCCGCTACAAAAATGAAAAAATCTAGAAATCTAGTAATCGAATTTTTTAGAACAAAATATTTTATTTTGCAAATTATCTTTAGATTTAAAAAAAAATATAAAAAACCAGAAATTAATATTTTTTAATAAAAAGTTTTAATTTTTTTTTGGTTGATTGGCTTCTCTAGGCACCAAAATCACTGCATTTTGTTGGATCCACTCTAAGGCCGTTTTGTTGTAGTGACATGAAGTGAGGTCAGGCCAAAAAAAATGTGGACACTTCATGTTGGCGTAAAAATGGAAGCAATCTCTTTTGCTCTTTTTGTAGCCGCGGTAGCTCAGTGGTTAGTGCGTTGGACTGCGAGTCAAAAGGTCCCCGGTTCAAGCCTGGACTGGGGCTAACAACATCTTTTCATAGAAACATTTTTCTATACCGCGCTACCTCTCGTCAGTAAATGGCAAACCTACGAGAGTAAAACATTGCCTATGAAAAGCTCTCACCCGCTGTTCGGATTCGCCAATAAACTGTAGGACCCACCACTTTGAGTACAAATATAACACGCACAGCTCAAAATGGTGAGAGAGCTCGGCCGAAGTTCTGTACAGGACTGTAGCGCCAAACTATTATTATTATCTCTTTTGCAAGCATTCCTTCACATATATTTCGCTATTTATTGTACCCGATGTCACGAATGAGCTGCTCCTTTTTCCACAACTGCAAATTGCCTGCCAAACAAAGAATTTATTTGGGAATTTTGTCATTTTTTTTTTATTTGAATTTTTCAGCGACATTTCCTCGAGAATCGGCTGTATAAAATTCCTGCCCAGGTAGCTGAGAAAAGTCCGCTAAAACATAAGTTTCGTCGTCCATTATGAAGCAATCGAATTTTTTAAAAAAATCTTGGTTCAGCTTTTTAGCTCGTTGTTTTGCGGTTTCATTCTGGACGGCATTTCTATCCGGAACTTTTTGGACCTTGTACGTCTTCAGCCCAGCTTCTTTCTTAGTCCTGCGCACGAAAGATTCTGAGCAATCCGCCCTTCTCGCTTTCTTTTCTTCCGGATATGCTTGGATCTTTCTTTAAAATATTCACAACCTTCTTCGACTTTTCACGATCATGAGGGCCTTTTTTTTACCAGAACCTTTCTTCCGATCAATACTTAGGTCTTCTTTAAAGCGGTTGATAACGCCAGAAATGGTCTTAGGGCTAGCCCCTACCTCCTTGGCAATTTTTTTAAAAGACCAACTAGGTTGTTTTTGAAAAATTTTAATTATATTTTCTCGCACTTCCACTTCGTTTGCCATTTTCGCGTTAAATAAATTTTGTATTGACTAAAACTGACACAAATTATTTTCTGCCAATTAATTCAGAGGTGCTATTATCAATTTTTTTAATTTGAATCTTGCAATAGCACATTATGGGAAGATATGTAACGGACAATTTTATTCGACGCAGTCCTTAGTAGCACTTTTGAGCAAAACGCACAGGAATATGATAGGAAATACACATTACATAGCAGACATTTTGAATTTTTGAAAAAAGACAAGGTCCCTATAGCAACTTTTACGCAGGAAACTAGTATGTTCAAGTCCACACCTAGCAGGCAAATGGAAGGGAAAGGTAGCCTGTCTGTAGTAGGCAAAATTAGAATTAGAAATTTTTGTTTTGAGGTTTTTGAAAGTAGCTTTATACCAGGGAAATGACACGGATAGGTAGCCTGTCTGTATCAGGCAAAAAGTTGATATATGAATTTCTGTTTTCAAATTGAAAACGTAGTTTTATAGCAGGATAATGAAATGGGGAAAATAGCGTTGTTTTAGCTGGCTGAAAATTTTGTTGACAAATATAAAATTTTACTTCAAAATTTTCAAAAATTGTGAATTTTTGGCTTTTTTTCTGCTACGCTGCTGCCAAGCAATGTGCCACGCCGCGCCTTTTTGAGTTTTGTGCCATTTCTTTTCGTAGGATTGTTGAATTGCAGAAAATTATCAAATCGCCGAAATTTTTGCTGATATGAAAATCTGCGTCAGTGGCGTCCAGCATTGCGTCCATTAACAAAACTTCTTGTACCAAAACTATCAAAAGAGCGATCGTTGTTCCGACCGTTGTATTTTAGATTTTATTGCTATCTTCGATCACACGTGTAGCGGACCACAATGACCAACACATGTCTTCAGATAAGATCACTTAAAATATTGGTAAGTGCAAGAACAAACATGTGCAAATCCATCAACTCAACATCGAAGCTTGTGATCGTTTACAACAACAAAAAATCGTCGTTGTTTCTGCGCAACAAGAAGTTTAGTTGGGGTCGGTATTGCTGGGCACCCATGATTTATATAATATGTATTTATGCTCCCTGTCCATTGCCTACCATTCCCTACCATTGCATGCCTTTTTGATTTCACCCGATTGCATATGCATTCACCCGATGCATGACCATACCCCACCTTCACCTGATACAACTCTGCCAGTTTTGCTTTCACACTAAATTTCTGTAGGCAGGAAATAGCAGGTTTTGTCTTAATATCCACCTAAAAGCTACCTGAAAAATGTGATTTTCATTTCAAAAAAATGTGTGTTTGCCTGCCAGTTCATTTCCATTTTCCTGCTACAAATTTTGTCTCGGGATATGATCCTTTGTTTCGATTTTTTATTTTTTATACACTGTTTTTTTAATATTTTTTTTATAACTTAGGAGATTAGAAGGTATCGTATTTTAAAGTTTTGAATATGTGGGAGGTCTCACGCCCTTTTTTGCAATCACACCCACATTATACATGGCGATTAGAATGTTAAGTATGATATTGTTCGATTTATATAACTACTACATTTAAAAGTTAGAAGTATTAGCATTTTAAAAGTTATTGGTATATGGCATGTGCCACGCCATTTTGTCCAATCCCCCCAAAATTTGTCAAAAAGATAAACAACCACAATATACACCATTGAGAAAAATTTCATATGACATTGGTATCTTAAATACGCAGATATTTCGAATTAAATTTTCAGTTTTGATACGCCTAATTGTGTACCTTAGGGAGTAAATTTCAAATATATACGTTCTTAATGCAAGAACAAGTCGGGAGATTAGCACCCTGTCAAAATTTCATGAGCATAGGTCGAAGAGTAAAATTTTATTATTTTTTTCTATTTTCCCGATTTTTCTTTGGGTTTTTCGGGGATTACATTTTTTCCAAACCACCACAGTATTGAGAAGATGACAAAAAAGAATCATCCAAATCGGTCGAGCCGTTTGGCATGCGGCAATTGATTTTTATATTTATAGATATCACGTATTTTCACTGGAGGTACCACTTGAAAAAATTATTTTTTTATTTATTTTATGCAAATTCAGGCAACAAGACTTTTTGGCATATTATTGTACACAGTTTTAGCAATGTTTTAGGAAATTATTTGAGATATGTTTTTTGATGTATTTTTTAAAACGCCACCAAACTTTCATTTGGTTCCTGTTTTAAGTATTGTTTTCAGAGTAAATAAACATATTACATATTCAAAATATAAACAAAAGAGAAGCACCATCAGATAGAAGAAACTCTATATTTTAATTAAATGTATAATACTAACATATTTCCAAGTAAGAAATAATAATTACACTCATCGAAACTACAAGTAATAAAATTTGTGAATTACCTTTTTAACGCAATACAATTTAATGTTTGACTTTGGAGTAACCGTGTGGCTCAAAACATTTTTTTTTTAATTAATTTTTTCTGACTTCTAATTTTTTAAGTATTCTTTAACGAACCTCATCATCATATTTTGTACTTAAAATTATTTTTTGATTTTTGGCTGCACCCTTGTACTTTGTCTCGTTTTGAAAAACCATTTTTTCAACTTTGATAACTCCTAAACCAAAAGTTTTTCTCTTTGATTATTTTATTTAGAAGGCCATAATACATCATTTTAAAAATATAATGAAAAAATCCGAAGACAAGGCCGTTTGGCACCTATAAAAGATGTGTTCCGCGATATTTAATAATATGGCAGACACTTAAAGTCTACAAGGAAAAGGGAAACTTTTTGTATATCTTGAAACTTTAGTTAAAAACTTGAACAATTTAATCACGTATGCAATAAAGCACTATACAATCATATAAGTACCTTAACAAAAAAAGTATGAAAACAAAAAAGTATAAATAAATGCGAATCATTAGCAAGTACATCCGCGTTAATATCCGGTTGTAGGACGATATGCAACACTGACTTGATAAAGAAGAAATGGGAAGCAGGCAACGAGAAAAACTAAATATTAAAAAAGGGAAAAGCTAAAATAACCTATGTGTCTGTAAAGGAAATGGGAAAAGTTTTAAAAGATAAATACAAAAATATAAGAGGAAGAAATAAAAATATAAGGAAAAATAAAAAATACAGAAAAAGTAGAAAGTAACATATAAACGACCAAAGTAAATAATAATAAAAACAGCAGAAGAAGACTAATGATGCCAGCAAACCGGCGACAACAACTGCAACATGTTGCTGCTGCTGTCACTTAAGCCGTAAAATGTCAAAGAAATAATAATAAAAAAACATAAAAATAAAGTTTTATCACCACAAATGCAGGGTTAACAAGGTGCAGCAAAACAAACTCAAAAAACTTTAAAATTAAATTGAAATAATAGATAAAAACTTGAAAGAAGAAAAAATCAAAATGGATTGCAACGTATTTTCTAAACGTTTTTATGACAACGCAAAAAAATAGACCACGACGATTACGATGATGACATAGTCGACAGCATCGTTATTGTCGTCGCTGATGCCAAAATGGCGGCTGCCAAAGCGACGACACAAACCATTAGTGCTGACAACAATCTCGGCTGATGACAGGCGAACGAAACGAACATTCAGGGCGCAGGGTTGCCAGGTGACATTTGGTGCAGCAAATGATCAAAATATGATGTGCAGCCAACGTGAAATAAGAAACATGATGTCAAATGACAACAAAAAAAGGCTTTACATAGAGAAAATCAACAATGCAAGAAATCATGCAGTAACAATAAAAACAACCAGCAACATATAAACTCATCATCGTCAACTGCAGCAACAAAAATAAGTGCAGTGTCATTGCCTTCAATTTGAAGTGGTTGCAGCAGCAACAAATGTTGAAGCAGAAGTTGAAGAGAAATAGCGAAATAGACAAAAGAAAGAATTAGAAGAAGAAAATTTATTCACTATAAACATAAAAACTACAAAAACAAAAATAAAAATAAAAACAAATAATGGCTACACAAAAAGCAGAAAAACAAAAAAAAAACAGCCAAAACAAAAATAAAAATAAAAACAAACGAAACTTTAAGCATGGCTGCAACTCAAAATGGCTGGAAAAATGCTTTGTAATAACAGCAAAAACAAAGAAATCTTTAACAAAAAGTATTAAACATATAAATGAAAACAAAATCTATAGAAGAATCCATTAGAAGATATGAAATGACAAAATATGAAGAACACAAATAAACCTAAAAAATATTGGTCTCTGAGAGAGTACGAAAAAGAATCTGTGAGCAACACTTTTCTGTTTGTCGACATTCAAAATGAAATTAAATAATTTATCAGCCAATAAATACAGCCGATTATTTAGTTTTTTTTTTCAAAATATAATAAATATACCTAGATTTGAAAAGAAAATGAATAAATTAACAGTTTATGCATACAATTTCTTCAATTTACCTTCATTTTATAAAATACGTGGCAAAGAAAGTAGCAGCAGAGATACTCTCAAATACAATAGTTGTGCACACAGAATAGAGACTATTTAATCTAACCAAATCTTTGCACCATCAAATTAATCGGTTCTCTTAACTGCTTAGTTGGTTGTTATTGTCAAAGTTAAAGGAATTGTAGTTTGAACTATTTCGAACAGTTTTAGAACAATTTAGTACAATTTTAGAACAATTGGGAGTTTGTATGGGCTAATGGGATCCGTACGAAATATCGAAAAAAAAATGTCGAAACCTTAAAGTGTCGAAATTATAAAAGCCTTAGAACGCCGAAACAATATTTGGCCGAATCACAAAATGTCGAAAAATATTTTAAAGATAGAAAATGTCGACAAATTTTTTAAACTATAAATACAATAACATTTTTTTTATAGGATCAAAAAATGTCGAAAATATCAAAATCCTATATGAGCAAGTCCACACCAAATCTCGTAGGATTTGCAACTCACTCTCTTCGATTTCAATGATATTTTGGCAACTGATAAAGGGTATCGGGATCTGCATTCACCGTTTTTTCGACCACTATTTCCAAAGATATCACCTTTTCCAGAGATACAGTCCAAAGTTAAAAAATTGTCAATGATAACTTTTGTATGGTGATTTCTATTGAAATATCTCTTGATGCTAGAAACTTTGTTAAGGTTTCGTTTGAAAACTAATAAGCCAATCTTTTGGAAAATTCTTCTTAACATGAACATATGACCAATGGTCGTTATCCTTGAACTTCGAACTGCATGTCTTTAAAAAAAGTATTTAAAAAAAAATCTAAATTTTTGTTGATTTTTTATAAGTGTTGAAGCTAAATTCCAAGATGGTATTTTGAAGGCAGCATATTTAAAAATCTCCGCATGACTCCTAGAGTAGCTAAAAATCAGAATTCGTTATATTTTAATATCTTTATCTTCGAGTTTTTTTCGACATTTTCCATCATTTTTCGGTAAAAAATGATTTCGTCATATTAAATTTCGACATTTTTAATTTTCGACATTTTGTTTTTCAACATTTTGGTTTTAAAATTTTTTTTTCCGACATTTTGGTTTTCGACATTTTGGTTTTCGACATTTTTGGCATTTTTTTTCTACATTTTTGTCTTCGGTATTTTTAGTTTCGATATTTTAAATTTCGACTTATCGTACCAGAACCTGGGCTAATATTGCAAGCTCCAAACGAATATGGTAGTTCCGCCAACAAATTTTGTAGAAAATTCGTTTTAACCGAATGCAGTTGGTTGTTACAACTAACTTTTTTCGATCATTCCCAACGAAGATTTTTCTGTGTGTGATAATTCACATTTATAAGAGATGCAACCACAAATTTAGATTTCTGTGTCAAACTGTAGTATGAATACCACTTGTTACAAATCCCAGAATAAAATACTACGAACTGTGAATTCGCTAATCGTTACATATGACCGTTGATTTTTTCAGATTTTGTGATTCGTTAGTTCTATTAATTATTGAAAAATATTAGACACGTTGGTGATCCCGTTACCGAGTACCAAAGCAGAACAAAAGCAAATTTTTTGAATGTAGTTATTATTTTATTTTTGTAGTTATTATTTTAGTTAATTTTGTAGTTATTATCAAAATCCAACTATTTTAGAATCTGTGGAAAGTTTTGTTGAACTTCAAAGCGAAAAGTAACTTATAGTTCCTGATGGAAAGCACTAACATATGCATTTTTTTCTTCAAAAGGCGAAAATGAAATTAACCACATGTCATTGTCGAGTTTAATACAATATATTTATTTTTCAAATGCATTTTACCACATGGACTCTGTTCCTCAATTGCTTACTTAGCCCAAAGTAGCACCTATTGGCAAGAGTTATTATTTGGCTAATCCAACACTCATATTATTAATTTTTTTTTTTTGATGCTGATTTCTATGTTTTTCAGGGCTTTAAAATTACGGATATTAATACTGACGTACTGTCCAAGACCCCGTGACTTTTATTTTTGACACCAGATACTTCATGTCGTCCTCTTTCAACATAAGACGCAATCCATGCTATTCCTTCTCCAACTAGAGACTGATTGCACTGACAGCTCTTGTACTCTGCCCAATGATGTCGACATCATCAGTATACACAAACAGATAATGCCATAGTGATAGAGTTCGGATGCTCATGTAATCTTCTCCAGTAGCTGGTTAACGAAGTCAAACGATAAAGAGTTGCCTAGTCTGGAAAATCGTTCGATATTACATATCGGAGAGATTGTTCCTAATACTTATTGTGCAACGTGTCTTCCTCAGAGTCACCTTGCAAAGTCTTATATGTTTCGCCAGTATGCCGAACTAAGACATGATAGTTATCTGTGACTCATATACTAATATGTCGAAGGCAGCTTTCTAGTCGACGAAAAGGTGGTGGGTGTAGATCTTCCTCACTTTGGTATTTTCCAGGATTTAGCGTAATATGATTATTTGGTCTAGACTTTCCCGGTATGAAGACGCACAGATAAGGTCCAAACAGTCTGTTGACGATGGGCTTCAGTCTTTTACATAATACGATCTATGAACCTTATGTTCGATATTGTGAAGGCTTATCCCACGATAGTTGGTGCGTATTGTGGGATCCTTCTTCTTAGGGATTTGGCAGAGAACACTTAAATTCCATTCTTTGGGCATGCTTTCTTCTGACCATATTCTCCTGATGAGCATGTGAATGCTCGTTGTAAGCTCTTCGCCACCGGTCTTAAACAACACAACAGGCACACCATCCAAGCCTGCAGCTATGTTGTTTTTTTAGTCTGGATATGGCTTTTTCAGACCTCATCATGGCTATGCGGCGGTATGTAAACCCCATTGTCAGCAACTGAGGTTGTCGGGTGGTCTTCTCTATAGACGGAATTGTTGTCGTTGTCTTTGGCTGGTAGTGGCGAGAAGTGTTCCTGAATATATCCTATACATCTGTTACTAGATACCCGTCCTCGTCCCAACAGAAAATCGCTCTAACCCTCAAACATCTTCTGAAAGTGTTTTCGATCCACATTTCCGTCATCATGCATTTCAATATCTCTCGCACTCGTGTCTTTCTATTTCTCTCATCTTGCACCTGAAAAGATATCTCTCTTCCCTCCTCTTCTCTATGTATCACTCCTTCGCGACTCGCGTAAATACCGAATGTAGAATGGATCAATACAGTGCGCTTTCTCTGGATTGGCTGCGTGAAACTCTAGATCATAACACTAATTTCACAATACTAATGAAGTCCCATGTCTCGCATACAATCTGAAACTCAGATATGACATATCGTCGAAAGTACTTCCCGAGACAACATTTTTGGCATTTTTCAGGAATATTTCTGGCATATTTCGGATAAACAAAGAGATAAATGAAATATTTAGAAAAGTGTATAGCACAACAGACAAATTTTTTAGTAGGGTAGTTTTGAAACAAAAATTTACAACCTGTTATACTCTTCCAAAAATATTCTATTTATCTGTTCGTTTGCTGGAAGTATGCCCGAAATATTCCAGACAAATTGGAATTAGAAAGATATAAATTCATACAAATTCAATTCCTAACTCCTTTCACCCAAAGTTGGCTTATGGAGCAAACTAGTTCTCAGGTGACGATAAGATGAACTTAAAGTGAATTTAATTTCACTTTATAAATAGTAACCAAAACAAACAAACCTCCTTCTTTCCAACAAACCAAACAACAACAAAAAAAAAAGACTGAAAGTGTTTTTGTCTCGAACTTCTTGTTATTTGTTATCTTCATTGTTTTAGCTGCCGTTTTTTTGCAAACTGCAACATGTAAATCTTCTTAGTTTATTTTGTTGTTGGCAACCTCCTCTTTGCCATTGTTTTATGTAATTGTTGTTGTTATGACTTTTTATTATTATTGTTGTTGGCTGCCATACTTGTCAAATGTCAGTGACTTTTCTGCATTAGTTGGTGCTGCTGCTGCCGCCGCTTTTGTTGTTGGTATACTAAGAATTGTTGTTGTAGTTGTAAGTGCAGTTATTACTTTTGCTGTTGTCGATGTTGTTGCACTTTGTTCCTGCATCGTCTGGCGCTGCTACTGCCAATATCGATGCTCTTCGCTTTGGCTTCGGTCCACAGGACCCTTAGAGTGTGGACATTTTTCATTGCTCCTTGGGGACAACAACAAACATACTGTACGGAACACACCGTCATTTATGTCTACACATATGTAGAAAACGCAAATGTATATAATAAACCCCAATAGAAAATATTATTATTCTGGTAACTATTATGATACACAACACGATTTTTCCCATGGACATCAATTTTATATGGAGGAACCTTTCTGCGTGCGATTTTACTGAGATTTTTGATATTAGCAACACTACTACATCTTTCTATGAACATGCCCTTCTATGAATCCCTATTCATCTTTTGAACGTTTGTTATCCTATATAAAAGGAAAAAAAAATTATATCATATTGATGAATTCCGTTTTTCAAATCATGATTCATAGTATTGAAGAACCATTCATAATATAAATGACTAACGCTATCAAAGTTATGAATGCTATCATAAATATGATGAACGCTTGGTAACTGTCCAAAAAGTTGTCTTCAATATGATGAACTGTATATGAAAAATACCTTTCATCATATTAATGAACAAGAACATAAAATACAACATATTTCACTTCATATTGAGGAATGCTATTCATCAAACCAAATTTCAATCAAAATCATTTTTATACCCTACACTAAGAGTAAAAGGGTATATTCAGTTTGGTACGTCGTTTGTAACACCCAGAAGGAAGCATCTCCGGTATGGAAAAGTATATGTATAGATCATCATGATCACCATGATAATTTTGATAATCCTAACTATTATAATAACACCTACTTTAAAATTTCCCATGCGTTCTAACCTTCCCAACTGGTTTTCGTTCAATTTTTGCCGTACTTCTCAGTTCTCAAGTAGTTATTTTATGTTATTTCTTATATAATGCTTGCTCGACATGCATAAATTAGTAAAATGTTTTATAATAATGGTATTCATCTAAGGTGGCAAATGAGCCGTATACCGCGTATCTGCATAAATATACAGCCTCATACACGATCTGCCAATATTTGTATTTAAAATATTATACAAAAACTTGATATCTTTGCCCATTAGATTTTTTGAACAACCGAAATAATTAATTTATAAAAACGTCACAAATTTTATTTTGAAGTTTGAATTGCAGGCGGTTTTTGCAACTAGACCATTACTCATCATAATTTTTTCGGAAATTTGATTGCACGACACAGAGACACAACAAATTTGTTGAAAAATTTTTATCGTTTGATAAATTTCGGTGTTTTTTGTTGTCCAATATTTAAAATTTTTGGCATTTATCAATTGGTTGCTTTATATACACAGTAAACATTTAAATTTTTAAAATTGAACCTTCATATAACAACCTCGTAAAAATAAATAGAAAGTTATGTTTAAAATGATCGGATGTTGTATATCTTTTAAAATAGAAAAGGGTTTTGCAAATAATTAAACATTGCTTAAATGGTGCTAAATTATGTTCCAATTACGATTTTGGGTTAAAGTGAGAAACGTAATTTAAGCAATGTTGTAGTAATTTTAGTGACAATATTGTATTATATGAATTATATAATTGGTTTTACCAAGCAAAAAACTTCAATTATGACCACAAACGCATGCAAAGCAACATTTTGTCTTCAACTGCGGTAAGATCTGAATTGCAGAAGAAAACCGAGAAACGAACTTTTAACAGAAGCAAAAAGAATATATCGATAAATATTCTTGAATTTTATAAGAAGAAGAAGTATTTTGTACAATTTGCATGAATAAAATGCCGGATAAAATAAATTCCAACACAGTAAACTTCACGTCCAGCAACTACATATCTCCCTATTGTCACTCAGAATATTCTGAGTAGAAAAATGCACATTTGTTTTGTATTTTCATAACAAAACTCTTAACAAAGATGTTTATGGATTACAACCTTTTATTTCTTTTTTTTTTTGCATTACCATTCCTTTTTTACTGTCTTAACATTTTTTGTTAACCTTAATATATTTGACTTTGTGATGAAAAAAAACCAAACATGAAAAGGAAAGACTTAAATATCATTTTGTTAAAAATTTTGAAGTTTCCCACTTTACCCCAAAATTTTTCAACAAGTCCGAAATTGAGGTAATTTGAAAAATCGGTCAAAAATCAATTAAAAGGAATGGGAAATTATTTTTTTAATGCAAAAAGTTAGATCAGGAACTAGTCTATGGAAACTAGTCTATAGAAAAAGAATTTAAAAATTATTCAAATGTACTATTTTTAAAGCGTGTCCCACTATACCCCCTATATTTTTTTCTTAAATAAAAAATAATAAAAATTGTTTTAAATTTTAATAAAAATGTTTTAAATTTTGTGCAAAAAACAATTTTTTTTTTTTAAATTTAATTGAAATTAAGTTATTTTTATTGCCATTTGTGTTTTATTTTATCACAACTTTCCCTCAGTGTGGTCCAAAAAGACTCCATTAATATTCATAACACGAGCATAAATACACACAGGGAAAAAATATGTTTTGCAGCAAATTCATGAAAGTTATATCTAACATTCATGAATTTACAAATTTTTAAAACCTTTTTTTAATATAGGTACCTATATAATCATACATTATACGCTGACAATTCGTTTAAATTTTTGAAAGCTTTCATTCTCACAGCACAAAATCTATCACATTTTTATAACCAACACTAAGAGTGAAAGGGTATATTCAGTTTGGTTCCTAAAAAAATATCGTAATTCGGTACACCTATCGATTTGTGCATATGGGTATCAATAGAAAGAAAATTCTTCAGTGATTGCAAGTGTGTAGTTATTTTCAGGCTGCACTGGTGATCTCTATGAACCACTTTAAATGGTAATAACACACAATATCGCCTATGTGTAGGGTTTAAAGTCGGCTTTTGCCGGCTATAACTTTTATCACACTAACTATGACAATTTCCCAACTTCAATTTTGATTTTTTTTATTTGCTGCTAATTATTGTTGTAATGTTTACTCAATTAATTGATCTCGTTTTTTCGAGAATTTCAAATCATAGTTTTTAACATTTTCAAAATTGCGATATCATAAATATACTTTAAAGAATTCAGATATTCTCCTTTATTCAATCGAACTTCATTTATATTCGATTCTCGAATCAAATTTTCTATTGTCTTTTCGGTTAAACCTTTGACATTTTTTTCTTCAATCATGACATTGACTTTCCAATAATCCCCGTCCAATAATAGACTAAAGCAATAAGAGAAACTTCAAACAGTTTATGTACTTTTCACATTTACTTTCTTTCCATAGCAATTTCAAGTTTTTCTTTAATGCAATTATTTGAGTTTTACTCATGTGAATAAAGTGGATATAATAAAAAAAATAATAAAACCCAAGAAAACAAAGAATTCTAAGAACAGCGCAGAACAAACATAAAATAGAGAAAAAACTTCCAGCAAAACAATCTGTTCAATAAATGCAGATAAAATCGAATACAAACTCAATGCGCTGCAGGCGTCATATGGTCGACTGGTGCGGGGGGATGAGGCATTTCAGAAGAGGATGCAATACACCCAATTTTTAAGGGGACAAACTATTGTACAACATAACACCCCAAACCCCAAGTGGCAGATGCACACAATCATGCATTCAGCAAATAACTACAATGAAAAGAGGTTCCCATTGTTTGTTTTTTTTCGGTTCATGTGACTTCATAATAACCGTAATAATTATTATTGAACTGGCAAACATATATATGTTTGCCAGTTCAATAATATGTATATACATACCGGAACAAAAAGAACGCTTAGACTGAAACAAATAGACAAACAACCAGAAGACCTCTATTCTCATAAGTTTTTGTTTGCTTTTTTGGCGTCGAAACTTACGCAAGATTCTGACTTTTGAGACAAACAATGCCAAGTATTAACTGCCGGCAAATGTTGAGCAGCACAAAAAAAGTGCTCGATATAGTTATGTGTCTAGGGGTTTTAATCCAGAGCAGTTTTATAATCAGATATTTTTTGAGTTTTAAACAAAAAAAACTGTGATATATGGTCATTAATACAGAGATTTATAATCCGATTTTAACCTTCAGTGGACATTTTTACTAGTATTTCTTATAATATCTATTTATTTATTAAGATTTGTAAATGTTATACTCCAGAATATTCCAGTAATAATACAGCTTAGGCCATGCGATTTTTTTAAATGCACATAGTGGATATAAGCGCCCTTTTACCAATTCGTTCCACATTGAATGTGCTGCGTAAAATAGTCAAAACATGGTGCATTTTAAAAGTTTATCCGGGATGTAACCCGATGCTTGCTACAATCACAGTCAATATTCAAAGAGGACATTATGATGTTATATATGATCCCTTACTTAGGTTCAGTGTTTCAGTATAAGTTTAAGCTCAGTTTAAACATTTCTATATTTTTGAAAGTCTACAGTCCCCAATCAAAACGACTGAATTTAAATTTTACAGATAGAAAGACAATTAGTTATCAGTTAAAATGACATATTCAATATTTATGACATATAGTTTAAACTAAGTTTACTTTGAAAATGAGCCTGAAATTTGAACTTAGATTTTTAGGAGTCCTACTTTTTTAAGTCAGAAGTTTAAATGTTTTGGTTACATGGGAGATTGTCCAATAACCCACAAATTTGATCCATAAAATATTTGACATTTATATTCATTCAATAAGCGTCCAAACTCTTTCATTATTCCGTTGCACCCCAGTTTGTCATGTCTCGGAGGACTTCGATATCTCGAAGCTTTCTCGAACTAACTTCGCCAATAATGTTTGAACACGTAGCTTTTTCGATTCTAATTTTTTAAAATTTTCTCGTACATTAAAATTTAAGACAAGATATGATATCGTCACTATCATGCGAAAGGGGCGAATGTGCAATTTTTGATATTTGCATTTTTTTACATTTTTGAATGTAGTTTATCCTCAAGTATGCTGTGTCAAAATCGCATGTCATTTTGTTAGATATTTCTAGACACAAAAGACAAAACCATAAGGGCGAATTTGAAAAATTTAAAATCTTGTCATGCCAAAAGGGCAAATCTCTTCGTATTTTCGCCATAACTCTTTAATAGTACAAGATAAAATAGTGATGTAGAGGCAATTATTGTTTGTTTTTAAAGCACCTATCGATCTGCATCAATAATTAAAAATATATTGCCAAATATTAATTTGCCATTTGTTATTTGCAGGAATTTTTTTCGCAAAATATTTATAATTAATGATGCATATCAAGAGGAGCTTTGAAAACAAACAATAATTGCCTTTACATCACTATTTTATCTTGTACCATTATAGAGTTATAGCAAAAAAACGAAATGATTCGCCCTTTTGGCATGACAATATTTTCAATTTTTATAATTTCTTCGTTGTATTTTTTTGCCTTAATTTTTTTTTGATGCAAGATAAAATAGTGGTGTAAAGGTATTAATTATTTGTTTTTAAAGCACATATCGATTGGCATCATTAAACTGGTAAAACTATAAAATTAAATAATTTACAGATTTAATAAAATTCAACCCTGAAGATGTTGGAATAAAACCAACGAAACGTCGGGAAAGGAAATGAAATAAAGAGCCTACAAACACAAAATTATAAATATTTGCGTTTTGATCAGGATATAGCCTCAGAAAATCCGTATTTATAATTCAGTAGGTTGTCCAAATCTAAAGATATTTTATTTACGTTATAATAATTGACGAATAACTCAAAAAAGAATAACTTCTAATTTTTAAAGCACTTCAAACTTTAAAATTTGATTTCCCAACATTTTTAAAAATGCACATTCACCCCTTTGGCATGACAGTGACGATATGTAAACATTTATCACATCGATACCGCAATATTATTCAAAGCAATCTCGAACTTTTATTATTTTTCTTCGATATCGTTCCGATGTCGAAAAATAAATCGTACCCAGAGAACGCATCAATCTCTCTTGTAGATCCAATTTCAAGCCTAATATCGTTGTGAGTTCGGGTCCGAAATCGTGTGATTTCTCCATATACTCGTATTGAACTCGTAACGATATCGAAACCAATGCCATGATGGGACGATTTATTTGTGGAACATTACTGGTTTTTATTAAAGTTTACATTTATGAACATTTTTAATTAATAACCGCAATAATATTTCTACCTCATTACAGTTTGACGTCCTTTATTACTTTAGTTAAAAACGATAACGGTATTACTTAGCATTTCCTTTATACTGATTAGGTACTTAGAGTACAGTAATTTCACTAATTTCCAGTGACATTTTCTGACAGCAATTTTGTTGTTCTGTGTGAGTGTGTATGTTTAAAATGATACATTAGTATTTACGGGATACTAACGCATTTATATTTTTCTGATATGACTTGTAAAAAATCCAAAGTACTTATTTTTATGGCACTCTTGCCAACAGCAAAGCAACAAATTCCACAAAAAAAAAATCAGAAAATAAATCCAGAAAGTTCATGCGACATACATGAAAATATAAAAGTAACTAATAAGAAACAAAAAAAAACTTTGAAACTTACGTTTTCTACTGCATTTCCAATTTGCTTTTTACCATTTATTTATATTTTTTTTGTATTTTCTGTAGTTCATCCTATCGATCTGATATTTAGTTAGTTTTCTACGTCTTTGCTCATATTTAGTTTGGTTTCCTTTCGTTGTTTTTGACTTGTTTTGATTGTTCTGTGGTTTGAGTCATATAATACAACTTGGAAATTATACGTTATCGTTGAATGTGACTTCTGTTTGATGACCGAGTAGGAAATCATCGCACAAGTCGACTGCATTTTTTAATATTTTTGTAACGTTGCATCATTAGCAACATTTAAAAGAGACATGAACAATTATTGCACAAATACTTAACTATAAACCCTTAGAAATACAAATTTTTGAGTGTGCACTCACAATGATTCAAATGTGCGTCAGCATAGGAGGTTTAATATGCTCGCACATGTGCGAGAAATTTGTGAGTCGCACATATGCCGTTTTTTTTTTAAATTTTTCATATTGCGAGTTTTGTGAGATTTGTATGCTCGCACACAGCTCTCACTACGCCCGCACGGTGTGTGTTTATTTTGCTCGCATATAGCACGCGCGATGTAAGCCCGCACGATATGATTTGTGTGCGACACATGTTTGCTATCTGGGTTATCACAGTGAAAGTTTATCACGTAAAAGTGTCAGAAACCAAAAAAAATATCAAATATCGTTTTTTCGTCAAAGGTTTCTTATTCGATGTTAGATCATCCAGTTTTTTAAATTGTTTGAAAGGTGTTACATACCTCCGAGGTCACCTTCACCTTTTTTCAGACTTCTACCGTCGTAAATGCAATATTTTGTAATACAATTAGAGGTCTCGAACAAATTTTAAATTTTACCGTTGAATGTATTTAGTTTGTTAGAATAAGAATTTATTTTTCTCTATTCTGTCCTAAACTAAAAGCTTACATTGAAAATTTTAGGACAGTTTGATGGGAAATTGCAATTTATTATCATATTGAATTGAAAACGAGTTGGGAAAGTTAGGTCTCATGGGTAAGTTCGGTCACATGGGGCGGATTTTTATAGTCGTTCGGGCCCGACTATGGAATACCCTACACCTTTGGTGGGGATATTAACCCTCAGAAAATTATTCATATATCAGAAATTAACGTCTTATATCCCCATAAATTAAAAAATTATATAAAGTATAAAAAAATAAAAAAAAAATTGAAGAATGTAATTGGGCGGACCACGTCTATATTTAAAATTTTGAAAGGCTAATATTTCATAGATTTGATTTTAATAATTTACGGATCAAATTTCCACTATTAAAACCCGGGAAATAATGAAAAAAAAAAGTAGGCGGCCCATTTTTGGACCACATATTTTAAGGTGAATTCTAACAATACGTTTTAAATTTTATAACTATATCTTGAATACTTTTCGAGTTATTAGTTCCGAAAGAGTTATATAAAAGTGACTTGTATGGGAGGTGGCCGTGTCCGTTGACCGATTTGGCTCATTTTCAAACTCAGTTCCTACTTTTGGCTAAAATATATTCGGACGAAATTTCATCGTATTCTGATCAGTATTTCTCAAGTTATTTTGTATTCGGACAGCAAGACAGCAAGACAGACAGTCGGACATGGCTAAACGGACTCGGGTAGTGATGCTGATCAAGAATATATATACTTTTCCATACCGGACACGCCTCCTAAGGGGCGTTACAATATATGCACAAAGTTAATATACCCTGTACCTCATAGGTGTAGGGTATAAAAACAGACAATCTCAAGGAAATTAATCACAGCTTTTGTATTTTGCTTCATTTATTTTGAAACTGTATTTAAATAACCTAAGAGATTAGTATATTGCTGTTTGGAGGCGTCTTTTCAATTCAATTTTTAAATTGTTGATTTGGTTACCAAAATGAGAACTTTGAGGTACTGGCGTGTTTATTTCGCAAATTAAAATTTCGTTGAAAACTCTCCATATCGATTTTCACATACAATAAACCTTTTTTAGCGATTGACCTTTTCAATCACTAGATTTATTGCAACGCAAAACGTATATCTTTAGACTATCTTTCGTCACGTTAGAATTTGTTTGCTTCATACACCATATTTAGAAGAATGTGGGTTTATAAGAATTTATAAACACTGCCTTATTTCTATTAAATTCACTATTTTACACAAAAAAACCTAGCACCAATTAGTAAAAATTAAAATTTTCTTGTATAACGCCCATTTAATAATAATAATAATTTGGCGCTACAGTCCTATAAGAACGTAGGCCGAGCTCTCTCACCATTTTAAGCTGTGCTTATTATATTTGTACTCAAAGTGGTGGGCCCTACAGTTTAATGCCGAATCCGAACGGCGGGTGAGAGCTTTTCAGAGGCAATGTTTTACTCTCGCGCGGTATAGAAAAAGGTTTCTATGAAATGATGTTGTTAGCTACAGTCCAGGCTTGAACCTGGCACCTTTCGGCTCGCAGTCCAACGCACTAACCTTGAGCTACCGACGCCCATTTATAGTCTAATATTAAACGAACCACAAATTAACTTATGCACTTCCGAAAATAACTTAGGTGTTTTTTTAGTTTGTATGGGAGGTAGTCGTGGTAGTTCATCAGTCATTATTTTTATTGTCATTGTTTGTTAAGTATGGATGTATGGATCAACCCAATTTGGATCAATAATTTGTCAAATTTAGAGAAGGTAATAACGAATATATTTGATTTCAACCGATACAAATGACTAATGTGACATTTCATATGACAATTACTTTTCATTTATTTTGTCACTAATCCCAGCTGTTCCTGCAGGGTGCCTATCGGTTTTTTGAATTTCTGTACGTCATGTATTGTATATAAATTTTTCTCTCTTTCTTTTTTGTGTTATATTTTTTGTTTTTTTTTTGAGCAAGTAGAAATCAAACATTTGCGTAAAGATTTCTTGTATGTTTTGTGCCAAACTTAGGACTACTTTCTCCATGGAGAATTCGATGGCAATATTTGACGAAAATTAGGTTTCTTTTCGTATATTGCTTTTGGTAATATTACACTATGGAATAGCAGAAGAAGAAAAAGAAAATCGTACGCTATGACTTTTCGTTTCACATTTGTGAAATAAGATTCTGCTAAAATAAATATATTTTTTAAAATATCATTGCATTCTAAGAAAATCAGCTCAAACGTTGTATTTTCGCATATTAATTTCGGCAACTCTGCTAAAAAAATTTACTTTATATCAAATTAATACCAAAAAAAAAACTGTTGCCCAAGGAGTGATTTAATTCTTATACCATTTTTTTTTTTTTGAATTTAAAGGGTTTTTCAATAAGAGCGCTACAAAAGATATACGAGCCAACAACGAGTCGAAATTATTAAAATGCACTACCGAAATTCTAATTCGTATATCTTTCCATTATGAAATGACAAATCTTACTAAAGAGAAATGTCAAAAGAGCGGCAAGAAATATGGCGTCGTTTGCTGTCCCTGTCGCTCTACTTTTGTAGCGTCCCTGTTGAAAAACCCTTTATTAGTAGCACGTTTTAATATAGACATGCCAGACAAGCCAAAAAAGGCCTTAACGGCGGCCCTAACCTCGAATATCTAATAGTATTACAAAACAGCAACATAAATACTAAAATATTACAGAGCTGCTATAATTTATAAGTCTTGCCCAGGCACGGTCTGCCAGCAAAGTGCAAAGTCCACACAAAAATATAAAATCAACAAAATTTAAAAATACCCACGTATACTAAATAAAATGCTGACTCACGCGCAACATCAAATTCGCATGAAAATTAGTTATTATAATTTAAAAATTCAAAACCATGCACTTAGCAAACTCTTTTCACCACAACTCAATCACCTAACTTTTACACCTACTTTTTTATGTTGGCTCTTTAAGCTCTCTTTTTATACATTTCTAACTATGTAAGTCGCGATGTCCTCTTCGCTTTCTACTCTATTCACCTCACTGAATTTTATCTTTTGTCATTTTACAACCCATTTTATACTCTTTCCTTAATTTAGCTCTCCTTCTATACCAAATTTCTACTTATTTTAGCTTAATTTTTATTTCAATTTCCAAACTGCACCCTTTTCAACATTTTCACCCGTTTTCTAGTTGCACCTGCTCTTATCTTTACACACACCTTACCTTCTAAACATTACCTTTTTACACTGCAACCCTTACAACCCCACTTCCCTTCGCTTACCACATTTTCCCCCCATTTCACACACATTTTCACTTCACTTTGCAAATTTCTACAAATTCCTATTTCTACAAATTCATCAAGCTGTAACAGCACATGGGTCTCCCGAAAAAAAGTGCTCTGCGGTTTTCAATAGCACAAAAAAAAGACACACAAACATTTAGCAACCCTGCAGCGCGACATGCACCGCATGATCCCACGTACCCGTTGGAACCCTTGATTTGACTATGGAATGAACATAAAGCGACGACGACCTAACAAAGATAAATTACCCAGCAATCTTTTTTGAGGCAGCAAAATTTCAACTCGTTTTATTTTTGGTAACAACATTTCTAGCAGCCACCGGCATCAACCGTTTCTAAAATTCACCCAACACTCTACAAACAAACGTCACTCAACAAACACTGGCCACACTTAGTAGTATGGAACCTACTCACCACCACCACCCAGTCAGTCAAATGGCAACCCGTTTCCTCGCAGAAAAGGTGAAATCAATGTTGCACAGTGGTTTAAAATTGTTCTGTATTCGACGTTAATAGGGGGCACTTATGTTTCGAATTTATGTTAGGGCATCTACCAGAACTGGTCAGCGAAAACCTGAACATTTATACTTTATTGTCTGGCTGTGCTTTCTTATTCTATTACAATGTATGGGCCATTCTACACCAAATCGACCAGCAGTTGGAACTCATCTTCTTCGATTTCAATAAAAGTTATAAAGGGTATCGAGATATGCATTGATCAATTTTTGTTTTATTTTTTCGCCCACTACTTCCAGAGATACAGGGGTTCAAATTTACAAAAAATGGCCCAAAAATCACTTTTATATGGTTGTTTATATTTCAATATCTCTTAAAGTTGAAATACCAGTAAAGTTGAAATCCATTGATGGCTCGTTTTGAAGCTAATAGAACAGGCATTTATACCAATTAAGTTGTAACTTCTTAACTTGAACATGTGGCCCGTGGAAATTATCCATGCACTTCAAAATGAATGTCCATAAAAAGGACACTTTTTCAAATTCTGAAAAAATCACATATTTTGGTTCATTTAATATAAATGTACATGCCAAATTTCAAGATGGTATTTTGATGGCATCATATTTTAAATTTTTTTTTTTTAATTTTTACATATTTTTTAGTATTGAAAAAAAAATATATTATTTTCAAAAGTAAAATTTGCATTAATTTTTCAATGATTTTGTAATGCCCGATTAACATTGTATCTTCTGTGAGTCTCACTATATCTCCTAGGGGTCCTAGGGGTTAATAAAATGCAACCCTAGGAGATACAGTGAGACTCACAGAAGATACAATGTAAATCGGGCATAACTCTGATTTCGAAAATGGCGTCAGTTTCATCAAATTGTCTCTAGTTATTGAGATATATCCCATTTTTCGAAAATCTTAAAAACTATATGCCAAAATCAATATCTCAAAAACTAGATTGAATATGATAAAACTGACTTCATTTTAGAAATCAGAGTTACATATATATTCAGGAAATATTACAACTCTTACTGTAGATAAAATATTTTTGTTTCTTTACAAAAAATAAATAAAAATTTAGAAATTTTATTTTTAAATATGATGCCATCAAAATACCGTCTTGAAATTTTGCATGAACATTTATAGTAAATTGACGAAAACTTAGGATTTTTCCAGAATTTTAAAAAGGGTCCTTTTTAGGGACATCAATTATGAAGTGCAATGATAACGACCACGGACCACATGTTTACGTTTAGAAGTTACAACTTAACTTTTATGAAAGCGTGTTCTATTAGCTTTAAAACGGGCCATCTAGCATTTCTAGTTTAAGAGATATTTAAATATGAACAACCATACAAAAGTGATTGTTGGCCCATTTTTTGTAACTTTGAGCCACTGTATCTCTAGAAGTAGTGGGCGAATAAAATAATAAAAAATTGGTCAGTACATATCTGGATACCCTTTCAGTTGCCCACATTTTATTGAAATCCAAAAGGTAAAATCTCAAATTTGACTTTTTTCGATTCGGTGTGATACCAAAAGAAAAAAAAAACATCTGCATATCAAGAATTATTACTCGTATGCACTTTTTTAATACATAAGAACATAATTTCTACATATCTAGAACAATTTCTCTTAGTGACTTTTAACATATCGACATACAGGAACACTAACAAACAAATGCCGAAGACAGACGGACACCGCAAAACAAATCATACGAGCGTATATTATAGCCAAAGCAAGATCTACATATGAAAACAAGAATAGATGCGTGAACACTAGACTGGCAATGACTTTGTATGAAAAAATGTAAATGGAATTTTATTGAA
This sequence comes from Dryomyza anilis, assembly GCA_951804985.1. Classification (NCBI taxonomy): domain Eukaryota; kingdom Metazoa; phylum Arthropoda; class Insecta; order Diptera; family Dryomyzidae; genus Dryomyza; species Dryomyza anilis. The sequence continues at coordinate 92,995,312 of OX638131.1, read as the reverse complement.
AAGACCAACCCCTAAAAATAAACAAAAAGAAAAATAAACATCTGCAAATCAAGAATTATTACTCTTAGTCACTTTTTTGATACATAAGAACATAATTTCTATATATCTAGAATAATTTGTCTTTGTTACTTTTAGCATATCGACAGACAGGTACAGTAACAAACAGTGCCGATGAAAGACGGACACCGCAAAACAAATCAGACGAGCGAATATTACAGCCAAAGCAAGATCTATAAAAACAAAAATATATACATGAACACTAGACTGACAATAGCTTTGTATGAAAAATGTTGTATGGTATTTTATTAAAACGGGCAACCACTAAAAATGCTCTATTGGATAGGAAAATCAATGTGGATAATTTTCAGTAAAATCCAAATATGGGAAATGAAGCCGGGACGCGTTTTGGTACCTAAATGAATTGAATCTCGATTTGGAATCTTGAAAATCCATTGTCAGTCTAATGAATACGTGTTTTTTTTTGCAAATAATATATCAAAAATTTTTCATGTTCTTTTTGGTTTTTAATAGTCAATAAATTAACTTCACAAAATTTAGCATAATAAATCTTGTTTACTTTGTTGATAACTAAGTAATTTGCTTTTTTAGTATTTAGATGAGAAATTTTAAAATTTTAGTATCATTTTATTGATATTAGTGAAATTCTGGAATTCATCATTTGAGCCGATTTTCATCCCAGTTTTAAAAGTTTGTTTCCTTTCGTGTAGGGTCAACTCTAAATAGAAGAGAAAGAATATCCTTTAATTTGACTACCCAAATGTACTAATGGTCACGTCTACCGAATTTTGTTGGTTTTATTTTCGGGTACCACAAGTTATTTTTATATATTTTACCATCAGGTAAAAAGGGTTGTTTAAAGAAACTAAGGTCGTTAATTTCATTTCGGTATACTTCTCGGAGTATTTAAATAGTCCTTCGTTCGAAACCTAGTCTTTACCACTGTACATTAGTAGCAGGTCGGCCATGCAAATTGTTGCTGAATGTGGTGTTGGAAGAGCTCTGCTATATTGATGAGGTGAATTACGATGATGGGAAGGTAACAGTAATAGTTAGCTGAATAATGTTGCAGGGATGGTTAAGGATTTTACGTTTGAGTGTGTGTGTTTTTGTTACAGTAAATAGTTGGATAAAACGTTAACCTAATGGCAATCACTTGTGCTTGTTTCTTGTTGCCCATTAAATCGTGTGACCACAAACAATGCTGAACACCTGAAGCAATCCACAAACACCAAAATAAATCAGTTGGGAAGGTTAGATCACATGGGAAATTTTAAAGTAGGTGTAATTATGATAGTTAGGATTATCAAAATTATAGTCGGTCTAAGCCGACTATAAATACCCTACACATATGTGTGGTTACCATTCAAAGTGATATATAGGTCACCAGGGTATACGAATCCTGAAAATAACTACAAACATTCAATCGCTGAAAAATTTCCATTCATTTGATACCCATATTTACAAATGGGTAGGTGTACCGAATTTCGATTTTTTTTTTTTGTGAACCACAAGTCTTTTTGCCGGAAAACATTATTATAATGTATTTGAGCATGATATCAATATATATTTGACCAAAAAAGTTTACCTAAGCACGTATACATAAAAATTGAATTTTATATGTACATTTTATATGAGGTATTTGAACATAAGTGGTCGGATCATAGGTCACAATGGACCGATCTCGCCAATTTTTTCGCACATACAGCGTAGGTATATTAGTAATCTAAGTTATAAGTTTCATTTATCTAGCTCTTCAATTTTAAAAGTAGTAGGGATTTCAACAGACAGACGGACAGACAGACAGACAGACAGACAGACAGACAGACGGACGGACAGACAGACGGACAGACAAACGGACAGACAAACGGACAGACAGACAGACGGACAGACGGACATCGCTAAATCGACTCAGGAGGTCATGCTGATCAAGAATATATATACTTTTAAATACCAGAGATGCTTCCTTCTGGGTGTTACAAACGGCGTACCAAACTGAATATAACCTTTCACTCTTAGTGTAGGGTATAAAAACAACCATACACAAAGTAAAGGAAAACTCCAAAATGGCAAAAACACCATGTATTTGTTTAGTAGCCAATGTAAAGGGTTGCAAAAAGCGAAATTCAGAGGTTACCATAACAATTGGATGGTTGTTTTTTTTTTTTATTGTAAAGTGTCTTCACAGGTAATCGTTGGCAACCCTACGACAACCTCGAGCTTCAAAGCGAAGCCTAAGGATAGACTTTCCAAAACACCATCCAGCACCATAGTAGCTATAAACATAATAGCTATAAACTAATTGCAGCTCATTAAGATGTCTTAACAACATCAGCTTTAAGCTTTGTCTAGATTTATTGGCACGATTTATTAAATGGGGTTTTTTACGTATTCTTTTGGTAGAGATTGGGTTCTACAGTTGAAGCATGATTTCATTATGTTGCGAGGAGTGTTTAAAACATTGGGAGGCGTTTCGAGGATTGATGTTTTCTTATTATTTAATTAAAAAGGGTTTTCAATTTGGATTTACTTGCTAATGATTGTATAAGATTAACATTTTGGCAGCCATTTATGCTAAAAGAAATAATTTTTTGTAAGACATTAAAGAAGCTGTTTAAAACGTGATAATTTGTATATTTTTGTGTTTGTAAAAATTGTTACATCTTTAATTTTTAAATAACTCAATTTATTTATGAAGAATCATATGTCTTATATTCTTGAGATCTCAGAATATTACAATTTCTTGAATTTATATAGTTTACCACAAGCCTGTATCGTATATGGAAAATACTAAATGTAAATGTTAGCAAACCCAGACTGTCCTGTCTTGGAGACCTACGATACCTCGAATTTTACTCGAATAACTTCGATAAAAAAGTTCAATATCGTTGCTTTATCTATTCTTACTTTTTAAATTTCTAGTACATTCAAATTTTTTGACAATATAAGATATATAAATATTTAACGCATTGATATCGTTATATTTCTCAAAGCAATTTCGAACATTGATCATTTTATTCTACATATCGTTCCGATTTCATAAAATTTCTCATACCAAGATAAATCCGACAGAACTCATCGATATCTACCTATCGCGTAGGTCCAATTTGACGCTCCACATCGATACTAGTAAGTGTCTTATATCGTGTGAATTCTCCTTCGTCTCGCATTGATATAGTAACTATAACGGAATGAATGTGCTTCAAAAAGGTAATCAGCTTTACGAATTTGATATTGATATTTCGTAAATTCTTCAAATACGAGACGAAATACTTGAGATCACCTACTTACTCAAATGGTCCCTGCAATCGGGTGTCGGTCTTGGCCGCTGAAATAAAGCCAAGCTTTGCCAGGTTGACGCCAATTTGGTCTTTTCTACACAGATTTGGATGTCTTCTTCTACAACGTCCACCTTCGAGTCTGGTTTTTGTCGAAATGATCAAGCACCGTCATCTTGATTAACGAGGTACTGTGGTTGCAGGGATGGAATTGCTGTCATTATCACCGAATAGAAGTTTAGAGAAATGAACCCTCCATACTTTCAGTGTGCTCTGTCACTAGATCTACGTTCTCATCTTTATAGAAAGAGGATCCGGTCTTTCATCACCTACTAGGCATCTTATCTTCTCGAAGAATTTGCGAGCGTCAGATTTGCATGTCCTATTCTACGCTGTCCACCTTCGAGTCTGATTTCGTTCGAAATGAACTAGCCAGCGATGCTGATGGCTCTTGACCCATTCGTACACCATCAGCACCTGCGACTTTGTTTTTTTTCCAGTCAGACTGTTACTGGTTACGACCTCGTCAAGGTCGGGTAGCGGAATCGCAAGGTCGTCATCAAGTGCTGGGGTATACCTATCGATGGAATTGCTGTCATTATCACTGAACAGCAATTTAGAGAAGTGATCCCTCCATACTTTCAGTGTGCTCCGGAAATCAGTCAATAGATCCCCTTTCTCATTTTTACAGGAAGAGAATCAGGTCTTTGACCATCTGTTAGGCGTCTTATTTTCTCGAAGAATTTGTGAGCCTAATATATGTCCCTATGCATCTCAAACTCCTCACACTCACGTCTTTCTGCCTCTCAATCGTCTCTCTTTGCTTCTCTTTTCTTTTTTTACATATTAACCAACGCATCCCCTATTTATCCAATGCATAGTGTTGATCGGGGAAATAATTATAGGTTATTGAAACGAAGGGAGGAAAGATGGAGTAGTGTCGATGGATGTTTGTTTTGAACTTTCCAATATCAAAACTGTCGGAATAAACAGACGCAAGGAGATTGTTCCACAAACGTATCGTGCGACTAAAGAATGTATTGTCTCTGTATGATTTCATGGTTCTGTTAAGACCCGAGTGAACTACGGAGGGGTGGGCTTTGTTCGATGCCCGCGTATAATGACAAAATACACGACTTGGTCGAATCAGGCCATATATTTCCTACGAATACTAATCACCTTAATACCTATAAAACAGGCTCGCACATCCGATGGTCCTTTGGTGCTCGAGAGAAATATTTTCAACCTCTATTAAATATATCGCACGTTGTTGTATTCGGTCCAGGAACTTCGTACGCATTACGCAAGAGATATGGTTTCACTTCTCGCATATACATTCGAAAGTAGGAGTACTTTCGCTAAGAAGGTGTCAGAGTCGAGTGGAAAATGTTTGCGTTATGTGCTGTGATTGCAGCTAACCAAAGAATAGCTTGCTTTGCGTTTGGTTTGGTACTTTCTTCGCACCGCTCAAGCATGTGCGGACCTACGCTGCTACAAAGTAATGATCCGAGTCCATATGAGCACCTCGGATTTTGTTTTGAATATCTACTAAGATCCACATTACTCAGACAGACTATATCCATTGAACTATGAAATTTATTAATATAACTACGAGATCCTATGCCCATGCCGGGATTCGAACCCGAGATCTTTAGAATGGAACTTCCGCGCGCATACCTCTGTACTAATGTAGCCGGCCACACACTGGTGCGTACATCCACCATGCTCGAAGAGTGCCTTCCGTCAATCACAACGCGATCAACGTTTTTTTGATCAGATGATAATCATGTGACCTTGATAACGAGATGTTGGAATCTAATGCTACTAACTACTATGATGCGTGCTGCGGTGAAGTCGATAAGCCTCGTTCCGTTATCGGAAGTGTTGGCGTGTGGAAAATAGATTCCTTCTCTGTATTTCTTTTGTCTCATCATCTTTGTCGTCTCGTCATCTTTCTCGTTCGTCGGTGAATACGCGCAATTAGGCTCATATGGAGATGCGAATTATTATGGCTAAATGGATATCGGCCTTCAGGTAGATGTGCAAAAATTATCCTTGATACGGATTGTTACCAGCCTTTCTTCCACAGGCGTAAACCTAGAAACAAGGTGGCAGAGTCTCTTTCCGACTACAAATTCACATCCAAATTTGTGCCTCTGCTTGTTTCGAACAGATCTGTGCCATCCCGTATTTATCGAGGACATATATCAGCTGGATAGTGGCACCTTCTGTATAAAGGGTCCGAAAAATCCAGGTGAAAATCCGTAAATCGTGGTCTTTAAAACGTACCTGCGGGTTGTGATAGTGGATATCGGTCATTATCTGTAGTTTTTCTTGTATCATTTATTGGAGTTATGAATTTTCTGGTTGTGGTCACCACCCCCACCACAAGAATTCTCTCTCTGAGTGGAATGTTCGTCAGTCACTTGAGTCGACGTCTACACCAGGTGATGCAGAGCGCCATTTCCAAAGACTTCCGCTCGAAGGACTTCCCCAGAAATAAAAGCGCTACAATTTGACAACTTCTGAGTTGACATGAGACGACACAATCTACGACATTTTTTTATCTTCTCGAAGACTACTAGTTTTTGATTGTTTTAAAGTAGTGGTGAAAAATAATCAAAAAATGTACTAAGAATCAAATTACTTTTTGATTATTTCTAGTCGTAATCAAAATTTCTAATACAACTACTAAGAATCGTAATCAAAATTTTGTATTACGATTCTTTAGTAATCAAAAGTAATCGTAATCCAACCTTTACAGGTCTGATATCAGCAATTGGGATAGAAAATTCAATGAAATTTTGGTCAGCGTTATATTTATCCAGTCTAAATCGTCTCGCCAAATGTGGGTGGGATTGGATAACTGGGTTTGGCACCCCCCTAAAACAGCGTGCTCTTTCTCTGGATGCGTCCTCTTTTAATGAAATTTTGGTCATTAATGAAGTTCTGGTCAGCGTTTTATTTATCCAGTCTAAATCGTCTCGCCAAGTGTGGGTGGGATTGGACAACTGGGTGTGGCACCCCCCATAAAAGGTGAATGTCGACATTTTTTAAATTCACCACACCGATATTCATCACATCGAAATCCACCATACCTAAACTCACCACACTGAAACCTACCATACTGAAACTCACCACACCGAAACTCACCACACCGAAACTGACCACACTAAAACTCATCACATTAAAACTCATCACTCTAAAATTCACCACACTAAAACTACAACTGTGAAAAACTCTACGGCGAAAAGCTCTACGGGGAAGAATGCTACCTGGAAGAATTCTACGGGAAAGCATTCTACGGGAAGAATTTCACGGAAAAGAATTCTACTGGGAATTATTCTACTGGGAAATATTCTACGAGGAAGAATTCTACGGGAACAATGCGAGGAAGAATTATTTTTTATAATAGTTGTTTTGGCGTATAACTATTTTTGTTTTGGTTACTACATTTATAACACCAATAAAAAAAACATCTACAGCGAAGCACGAGTCCCTGCCGCAAATAACAAAAATGATTTTTAAATTAATAAAATCTCTCCATATCTTTGCATTCACAAAATCTTTGCACGAGTCGTGACAGGTTCAGTCCGTAAAACTATATAATTTAATAAATTTGCTACATTTACTATCTTTAATCAACATCAATAAAGTGTTCACTTTAATATATTTACTCGCTCTCAATAGCTGACAACCTTGAATCGTAAAATGCTAATATTATTACAGCAATTATCACAACGACAATAACACGCGTTGTAACAGCAAGAAGGACAACAACAACAACAACTAAAAATATATAATACCAGCAACAACAATGATAACACCTACAACATACCCATTAGTACTTCCTCCGGCGTCGACAAGTACAAGAACAACAGCAACATCGACATTTTAGCGCCATTTTGCGTGTTTCGCACAGCAACAAATCAGCAACCTCCGCCGCACCCAACTCCGCAACCGCAGTCCCACATTGACTCAAAATGTCATCATGTGTAGCCGCTAAAATCCAGTGTAGCCAACATGTTGCTGTTGCTGTCGTTGCAGTCTGTTCATTGCACGCAACTTCCTAACGAGCAACACGATGCCATGCGCAACATGGCGGCGCAACACGAGCCGAACACTAATCAGTCTCCAAATACATTCCGGCTTTCGGTCGTCTCTACCGTTAGCACCATGGATGATAGATATAGATAAAGAGAGAAGTGGGGAGGATGCTGGTAGTTGACGCTTGCATTGTAACCACAAAGCACTGTACAATGTTGTAATCGAAATCCTATTCGACAACATCGTGCAACCATAGATGAAAGCTGATCAACGCTGTAGGCTATTCATATACACTATAGAAAATAAATGGTACACAGAAATTTCAAATTCAAACAAGACCTTTAAACACAAAGAAGATCTAACAGTAAAGAGTGATGAGAAAATCAAAATTTTTCTTCAATCCTCCCACTACATAGAAACGCCCAAAACGTTTCTTTTCGGACATCCGTACATCGATTCTATACAATTCGTTGATTTTCAATTAATACTCAGTTTCTTTCGTATTACGTAATATTTTGAATAATATTGAAATCATAATGTTAAGTCAATTTAATCCGCTAAATATTTTTTCAAATAATTTTGAACTAATTTTTTTTTAAGTTGTCAATACTTATTTTAATACACTAATGAATGTAATATTCTGATATATTTTTAATATATTTGAATTTAAATCATAATGCAATTTTAGAAAATGTTTAAATTATTTTATAATATTTTGGATCTAATGATAAACATGAAAATAATGTTCTAGAGCATATTCAAACTATTTATAAAAATTACTTTGACAATTAAAAGAAAATTTGCGTCTAAAGTTATTTAAAACTAACGGGCTGTATTTTTTATACTTAAAAGTTTTACTACATTTTTGTATGTGCTACAACATTTATATATTTGTTTTGAAAAAAGTTTGTTCTTCCACAGTTTTCTAGTTTGACTTGATTTTACTACACAATGTATTAAAAAACATGTATGTGTATTCTTCTACAGTTCTCTAGTTTTGACTTGATTTTACTACACAATGTTTTAGAAATATGTTTTCTACATATTGCAGAAATTTAGTATCTATTAGTGTTCTGCACTTTCATTTAACTATTTGATGATATTGTGCATATACTGATGCCTGAATCAGTCAGACAAATTTGAGTATCTTTTTAAAGAGATGACCGGTGTAATTATATATATTTTTTGTTCGAATAAAGTGTGGCGATTTTTTGAATAAAAATACAGTTAAGCAATTCAGTTAATATTGATATTAAAAAAGTAATTAATTATAAAGAAAATAATGCGCGCGCTAAAAAATATAGAGAGTGAATCAAAAAATGCTTAGCAAGTGAGTAAAATAAAAAGTAAGTCGAAACGTCAAACTGAGAAAAGAGTTGCCAACTTTATCTAAATATATTATTTTCAACAGAATTCATATTAAGTTCTAATAAGGAATGTATAATATTGTCTTAATAAGCCCAATGTGATTCTTAAAACAAAATAATGTTATTATTATCAAATTCCGACTCTGGTATACATTACTTTAGGTTATAAAAGTATAAGAGATTAAATATATCTGACATTTTTCAAAATTTTGTATTTATTAAATTCGTTAAGAAGATTTTTTTTGGAAATTTAATTGACATAAAAAGTTTTGTGGAATGCAACTATACCAAAATGAGTGTAGGGCACGATAATTTTTTACTGAGAATATATGTTACAAAATAACAAAAAAAAATATATTGAAATAATAAAAAAATATGTGTTATAAAATAACAAAAAAAAAATGTTGAAATAAGAAAAAAAAATTAATACAAAATTTTCAACATTCTACAATATTTTTATACATAACTTCTGAACCCGTAATTTTACCACTCTAGTTTAAATTTTAAATAATTGATGAAATAACAATCCTGAACATAATTTATTTCAAAATTTTAAAAAAATTGCTTTTTGAGATATGTTCTTTTTAAGTATACTTTGTTTAAAACTGGCCAATATTAGTATAATGGTATGGATATTGTAAGACATCTTTTTAGCAATTTAATTATCTTTAAAATGAGACCTTTGTTTTTATTTTGGTTCACTACAGCTTAAGTTACGTTCAATTGATTAGCACCACCTTTGGGATTTTTATACAGTTTTTTCAATTTTTAAACCACCAAATCTCTGAAACCACAGCATCTGGGAAGCTGAAATTTGGCCAATATCTTTTTTTTCTGTTATCTTAATATTATGTTGTTTCACCATACTTCCAAATTTCATTAAATTCTGAGATAGTGCTGCCTAGATTTGATATGGAATGACTCATATTTAAAAAAAATAATTATTTGAAATTTTTTTTTTTAATTTTATTTTTAATTTTTTTTGTTTTCCATAATTTTTTTTTTCGATTTTTTTTATTTCGAAATTATTTTTTTTCTGATAATTATATTTTTTTAAAATTTTGTCTGTTCTTTTTTAAATAAAATTTTTACAACAACATTTTTTTTCGAATTATTTTATAATATATTTTTTTTTTTGAAAAATTCGAAAAACAATATTATATTCAATATTAGAACAAATTCATCTATATGACGATTCAAATTCATTGTATGGAATATTGCGTTCTTCACTATGATGTTCGATAGTATAAATAATTTCATACATATTCATCAGTGAGTCATTTAATGAACGGTGGTATCAATATGATGAATCTGGTAGTTGGTAAAAAAATTTGGAATATGTATGAATAAATTCATCATATTGAATTTTTTTCTTTGTATTTTGCAAATAGAATTATTTTCTAAAAAAAATGATTTTGAAAAATTCGTAAAAAAAATCTCCAGAAAAAAAAATATTTGTTCAACAATATTCGTCATATTAAGAACAAATTCATCAATAAGACGATTCAAATTCATTGTATTGAATATTTCGTACTTCACTATGAAGTTCAATAGTATGAATAAGTTCATATATATAATGAATGCATATTCATCAATATGTCATTTAATGAACGATGGTATTAATATGATGGATCTGATAGTTTGGTAGAAAACTTCATAATAATTATGAATAAATTCATCATATTTTCTGTGCATAAACATTATCGGAATTATAAATACATAAAAATGAACGAAAAGACACATTTTTGTTTGTAAATTTTATGTTTAAGAACATATCTATGTTTAAGAAATCTTCCATATGATGAGGTGGTATTTGGAAAAATTATAAAAATATCATCATATTTAAGATTTGTATGTGTTAATATATAACATTTTTTAACTTATATTTTTTATCTTGAAAAATATAGAGTTTTTCACTGTCAAAATATTTTCGAAAGTCACAATTTTCAATTAATTACTAGAAATGTTCTTTTTGTACAGTGTACAGAGGCACTTTTCACAATAAAGATATAAATATTCATCGCCATAAAGTCCATAAATTCATGCGAAATACAAAAATCCATGCATTGCACACGGCTGTGGCTCATGTTTCGACAAAACAACGCATTCGTTAATTTTCGAAATACTTTGTCCTGATCCTGGTGGCTCCCGCAGCGCAGCGTACAACCGATGCAGTTGCTGATTAAATATGTTGTCTGTTGATTGGCTGCAATTGCATTTTAACGCGACACCAGCGACACGCGTGGCAACGCTTCGAACGACAAATTGACCAGCAACCCATATTAATGGGCTCACGCAATGGCCAACAGTTGAATTTATGGCTACAGCTTTGTAGTATGTTGTTAATTATTTGTTGCTGCTACTATTTGCAGTGCCTACGAGCAATATTTAAATTTACCTTCAACACCTTTTAATTTTTACTATGTACACGCACTATAGATCATTTTTATTTATGCCACAAACCACATGAAAAATAATGCTTGTGGTTGTGCGTCCACGGCTGCTCTTTGCGATGGGTTTGTGTCTGAAATATGGTTGCGATTCAGTTTTATTATAAAATATATTTGCGGTCAAGCACAACATGCGATTTAATCAGGGTCCTGTAATTCAATTATTTTGAAACTGCTTGCAAAATATTTGCGGAATGATTTCGCAACAACATCAAAAGGTATGGCGCACAATTCTGCAGTATGTTAATTAGTACTTTTTATATATAAAGTTTTTAAATTTTATTAATTATTTATTTTATATTAAGATCGACCTACGATACATATTGGTTTCTCTTGTTCAACGTCGATATATTTTATATACATGATTAACATTTTTTTGTTGTTGTGGCAATTTAATACTAATCGATTAATCCTCAAAATATACAATTTTTTTTAATATTATTAATGTTACCTTTTTAAAAAAGTTACTCTTTATTTTGGTAATTTCCACTTTCATGCCATACATTATTAATGCTATCATCATAATATTCGGTCTGCTGAATTTACAAAAAACAGACGACTATTTTTTGTCTTCAATGTTTTTGGCCATTTTTCGCGTGCCATTAAATATTTAATTTAATTAATTATTTTTATAAAAAAAAACAGAGAACAATTTTTTAGACATAATTTTGAGGACTAAATTAAAATTCGTTCATGCGTCTTCCTGTGTTGACAGCTAAACGAACAACATTGTTCATTTCAATTAACGCGATGGTGCAGATGGATATGGCGCACCAGGCATTGTAGCCAAAAAACTGTCTGTATACTGTCTGTTAGGCAGGCAGCATTCAGTTATGCTGTCTATATATCTCACGAGTAATATTTCGCACCAACTGATGCCTTTGTTACCCAAACTATGCAGACAATGATAACTCATCCACCAGAGTTTTTTTATCGGATAGCCATACATTAATCAAGATTGTTTTTATACTCAGACCTAATAATCGGCAAATATCTAGTTTACAAAAAAAAAACGCTATTAAGTAATATATGTAAAATATATAAAATAGTACTTGTACACATAGTGCTATTTGAGACAATTTTGGGACATTTATTTAATTTACATATAGATCTGATACCAAGTATTATATAATATTAAGAAATGTAATCATAAATAGAATTGTGGTGAGATTGGTCGACCGAGCGTGGCACCTCTAATACAAGCTACATCTTTAAAACGCAATAATGATGTTAGGGAATTTGATAAAATATATCTCAATATTTACGGAGATGGAAATGTGAAAGACCTTCGATGTGTTGTTCATATAAAAACGTAAAAATTGCCTCGAAGAATAATTCTACGGGGAAGAATTCGTGTCAAATCATTGAGAATTGTGTCTGTAAAAATTATATCCGGAAAAGAAATATCTATAAAAGAATAGTTAGTAGAATTTACCAGGGTTGAATTGATTTTGGGAACAACTATTTTTGAAGTGATTTTTTTGGTTACTCATTTATAACTCGAATAAAAACTGAACCCCACCGGAACATCTAGAATAAACTAAACTTAAAAAATAAAAGGAAATCAATACATATTTTTTTTTACAAAAATGGGTATATCGAAAAAAAAAAATGTGAACGATCTAATCTAGACTAAGAAAAACATGAACATGTACTATGTTGGATTCATTTAAGACACATTCAATATTTCGAAAGTGGATAAAACTCAAAAATTGAAGTAATTGATAATAGAAATTATCAAAAATGTGAAAAATATTTAAAATGATCAAAAATATGCGGATTTTCGGGATCTTAAAACCGTGTCCACTACCCAAGTTACACACCTTTTGGGTCTCCTTTTATACCCTACACTAAGAGTGAAAGGGTATATTCAGTTTGGTACGCCGTTTGTAACACCCAGAAGAAAGCATCTCCGGTATGGAAAAGTATATATATTCTTGATCAGCATGACCTCCTGAGTCGATTTAGCGATGTCCGTCTGTCCGTCTGTCTGTCCGTCTGTCTGTCCGTCTGTCTGTCTGTCTGTCTGTCTGTCTGTCTGTCTGTCTGTCTGTCCGTCTGTCTGTCTGTTGAAATCCCCAAGACTTTAAATTGGCGAGATCGGTCCATGGTGACCTATGATCCGACCACTTATGTTCAAATACCACATATAAAATGTACATATAAAGATCAATTTTTATGTATACGTGCTTAGGTAAACTTTGTTGGTCAAATATATATTGACATCATGCTCAAATACATGATAATAATGTTTTCCGGCGAAAAGACTTGTGGTTCACAAAAAAAAAAATCGAAATTCGGTACACCTACCCATTTGTAAATATGGGTATCAAATGAATGGAAATTCTTCAGCGATTGAATGTTTGTAGTTATTTTCAGGATTCGTATACCCTGGTGACCTATATATCACTTTGAATGGTAACCACACATATGTGTAGGGTATTTATAGTCGGCTTAGACCGACTATAATTTTGATAATCCTAACTATCATAATTACACCTACTTTAAAATTTCCCATGTGATCTAACCTTCCCAACTGGTTAGTACTCAAATATGACTGTTTTAGGGGTAATATTGTGGCCTCTACCCATGGGTCGGGTGAGGGGGTGAGGGTAACACTCATATATGTGACACATTTGGGAGTCTTAAATGACTCAAAATGTTTGCTAGGTAACTCAAACCATACGTATATTTGTCTGTGTATACTAAGGCAATTTGAACGACTTGTCCAATAAGATCTTCATATATTTTCATTATTATTCGAGAGTTCATATAAGGGTATCGTAAGAATAAGATTATTATTCTTAATAATAAAAATAATAATTGAGGAGTACTGATTTCGGCCGCATACTCGGATAACACTTTTATCTTCACAACCTTCATTAATCTTGTTACGAAAATTCAGTCTACGGAAAACTGTTCTACAAGTTCGAATCACTGATTTGTGTACAAAATAAAAATACCCTTATGTTTGGTTTAATTTATAATAATTAACTTTATTAATTCACTTTAATAAACAACTTTACTAATAACAAATTCTAACAACTGCTACATGTCCACTATTTAACTTGACAATTGTTCTCAAACGAGACGCACTCGACCACTTTCCAATCACTACTGAAGTGCTGTGCCTCAGATGCGGCGCCCTTATATACTGCATGAATCAGCCGGATACGTTTTGACATGCTTCGAGAACCTTCTACTCGTTTCGTGAATGATGCATGCTATTGACCTCATCCGCACTTATGTGTTTCTAATGCGCTGATCTTCTATCTCTTTCTCGCACATTGCATCAGTACGCTGAATGATCTTCCGTCATTGCTTGGTGCGCTGAATTATCATGCGTCTCATTTACTTTTGCACAGTGGAGCAAATTACCTCTTTTCGTAACAATATTAATCTTCTATTTCGGAAAAAATGTAATGATTCATACTTTTAGCATATTCGAAATTAATAACAAAGTATTTTCCTATTGATTTTAAATTTAGTTTTCTTAAACTAACCGTAAAAACTACACACGGTTATGACACAGTTTTTTTATATATATTTATTAACCAAAGCTCATTGGGTGTCCCCTATTTATGATAATATGGAAGGATGAAAGGTTAAAATGAAGGAGGAAAGATGGAGTAATGTCGGTGGATGTTTGTTTTAAACTTGGCAATATCAAAACTGTCGGGAAAAACAGACGTAGGGAGATTGTTCCGCAAACGTATCGTCCGACTGAAAAACGATTTCTCTCTGTAATGCGTGGTTCTGTTGAAAACCGAGTAAACAATGAAGGGGTGGTCGATGCCCGAACCACTTGGCCGCTTCTATCGACACATCAAATATGTGATTAAAAAATGTATATGGATACCTTAATGAACGCAATTCATAACAATTATGAACGCGTTTATTATATCAATTTCGCTCAAATTGTGCGATTCGTATATACGAAGAATAGTTCATAAATAGAATGATTTTTTTTCATATATATTATGAACGGTGTCTCAATTAATGGCGTTCATTCCATTTATGAACACAATTTTTTCTGTGTGACTACGCAATATGCATAGCGCATATTTTGAGAGAATGGAGGTGTGAATCTATTCTTTTGTGAGAAAACAGAAAACATGGGGTCTTGCATGCACTAAACTGAACTCTTTTTGAAAGACTCCACACATAGATTGATTAAAGATCATTATTGAGTGTGTCATTCATAGAGCGTATTTTAATCTCAATCTCTAAAGAGGTTGGGTGCTTGTTGGACAAATACGAATGACAAATGTTACTGCCATCTGCAAAGGAATGAATTGGTTTCTGGGTAAATAACAGAAGGTCATTGATAAATACCAGAAATAGGGTCGGAGATAGGACGGAACCCTGCGGAACTCCACAATTGATGAAATCTTGTGCTGAGAGAACACCATCCATCGCAACTCATATTGAACGACCCTGGAGAAAGATGCAATTAGTTTTGATACGAGGGCTTCATGCCACACTCGATCAAAAGCCTTGGAAATATCCAGAGCAACATCCTACTATTCCCGAAAAGGTAAATACAATTATTACAATTTTCGAGGAGGACCGCCATATCTTGTTAGATCGCTAATTCTGAAAGGCTTCCTGTTTCGGTCTGACTGCAAATCTTGCAAGTTTCAAAAAAATCAAAAATCGCGTCTAAAAATATAGTAAACATGTGTTTGTTTTGCATATTGTTTAGTTCTATTAAATTTTATTTATAATATATGTTTCCTAGTGTTTCTAGCATTCACTTAAAGATGCTTTAACGCTGACCCAATTCAACCCACTGTACCACAAACTAATGCCCCCCAGCTATCTATCAAACAAAAAGCACCATATATTCGGGCACAAAAATTATTTCATTTTTATGAAGTGTTTATTTTGCTTTTATATTTCTATCAACGTCAACGTCGTGTTGTTTTGTGGTTCTTGTTGAATTTTGTATTGTTTGGCTGTCTTTTATTTTATTATGAAGCGTGCGTTGCTGTTGTTAATATATTTGGGGTTTTGGCGCTCTATATGTTGTAGCCACAAATACAACAGGAGCAACAACAACTACGAAACCAACAACACACTGAAAGCGTGCGCGTTTGTGCGCCCTGAATTATGCTGCAATTCAAATAAATTGCATGACAAAGAAGATTTATGAATGTGCGCACGCTTGCTTTATTATTTCACACATATGTGTTTATGCATGTGTATTTGATAGTGTGTGTGAGTGTTCGTCTGTCCATGTGTGTTGGGGGCGATTGCCAAATATTTCGCCAACATAAAATTTCGGCAAATTTTGCACAAAAACTCAGCACAAAACCCACAAAATGTCCCCTTAAAAATAACGCCTAACCCACTAAAAACATGCATAAAACCAGCAAAGTTTGTCGTTTATCCGCTTGTTTGTCGTGCATTTTTGTTGGCAATTTTTAGCCGCCAACAACAGCATCTACAAAAAAAAAGAGGCATAAAAAAATCAAATTTCAAAAATCGTTGCATACTCGCAGGCGGCACAAAGCGCAAATGTAGTTTTCAGACACAGAGACATGCACCCTCTGGCGTTCAATAATAAAATCAACACTATAACGTTTGCCGCAAAATAATCAGCAAAAGCTGCCTGTCGGAAATAACCAAAACATAAATAAAAATAAAACACAAAACACACACTGCGTATGCCTAAAAGCAGACAATGATTTTTCGCAACGTTAAGCTGTGGGCGCCTCATGTGGCCAGATTTTGTGTTGCATAGTTTTATGCGCTGCATTGATTCGTTGTTTTTTTATTTAGTTTTATTTTCAAATATTTATTTTTGTTTGCAAATAATTTTCAACGCAATAAAACTCAGTGGCTGGCAATGCGCCGCGAATTATGCAATCAATTTTTCATTTCATTTGCTGTCGATGCTGCTTGCTGCTGTTGTTGTCGGCGGCGGCAATTGTTTTCTATGTAGTTTATTAAATTTAATTAAATTTGGGCGCACCCAGCACAGCAGGCTTATAAAATTTTATAATTTTGTTAATAATTTAGCATTGTGTC
The DNA here is from genome assembly GCA_951804985.1 of Dryomyza anilis. NCBI lineage: Eukaryota > Metazoa > Arthropoda > Insecta > Diptera > Dryomyzidae > Dryomyza > Dryomyza anilis. Next base: position 92,978,119 of record OX638131.1, on the reverse strand, counting down.
GTACATTATTATTGGCAGACTGATGAAGGCATACAATTAGGGCTTAATGTATGCATTTTGTGTATTTTGTATGGCATACTTTTGGCGCTAATTACTTTGTACAGCTCTGCAGGCAATTGTGAGGCTGTAAACCTAATTTTATATTGAATGATTTATGAGGAAATGTTTAAAATCATCTAAATAATATTTCAAAGCAACTACAAATTAAAGTTTTTAAGGTTTAAATATCTTTTGGTTTAATTTTAGTTTAATGCGTAACTATTGACAAACTTTAAATTAGTTTAATATAATCTATAGTTATTTTACTATTGTTTTCCTGAATAAACTTGAAAATATTGTAATTAATACTTAGCACGATTTTCCTATGGACATCACGACACAGAAAAATATTCGACTTTAATATAGCAATCCAAATTAATTGCATATCATTCATTTGTATATCAAAGAAATGTATGCCAAATTATTGTACTTAACAAATACATTTACTAAAAAAACTTTTACCATTAAACGATTTAGCTTAAGTAATAATTAATATGGTCGGCATTTTAAAAGGATTATAATATTTTCATAGTTTACTTATAATTCTCTTTTAGTTTATTCAAAAATAATATTGGAAATTCTTTTTAAATTACATATGAAATATTCTTTTTTAATAATAAAGTTGGAAGCATAACTAAATTTGCAAGCATTGCGATCATCATCATTTTTTAACTATACCAATAGAATATAATCAAGCTATATATCTGTTTTTGGCATGAACCAACTGTGAATTATATGTGCCCCACCTAAAAATTCAAATTCAAAGTTAATTCGCTAAACCAGCGCTGTAAGCGAATACACACCCCTGCGCTGTAATTGAATACACACACCACCGGGGCATCGCGGCAACGACTTCATTCTGTTGCCTGAAGTAGTAACACTACTCAACAAAACCAGATTTTTTTTGCCATGAACATCTCATACATCAATTCTATATAATTCACGATTTCTGATTTTGACTGCTTTTTTCTAAAAAACGTTATTTCTTAACGTTTTTAAGAAAATTGCTCTCAAATTTTCAAGCTTTTACCAGACACTTTTCAGACTTAAAAAAATATTGTCCCTTACAACCAGTTTCACAAAAAACTGTAAACATAATTTTTCTTTCCATTGTCAAGACTAATTAGGGGAGACCGGGGCTAAGTCGACACTTTTTCAAATGCTAATTTTGACCACCATTTCAATGCCATAGGATAAAAATAATAATACAGTTGGATAGTTTGATTCATTTGCTAAAAATGTTCCATAAGCTGTAAAGATCTACAATATTTAGTTTCCACGAAACAAGTGCAAATGCGACACAACCTCAAAACTGCCTTTGAAAATAGGCTGGGGTGAATTCGACACTACCCACTTTTCCCGAGAATGATATCTTTCAATTTGATTGAATTATATATTCCAAGATTAAACCGTGAAATTGTTTGACCATTACTCATAGTATTCACATTTTAGCTATTTTTTCCAATAATTTCTTAAATCATGGTCTAATGATTGACAAGCCTTCTCATATTGTAAGAACGGCCTATATTGTAAAACTCATCGAACAAAAAGTTTCATATATTGTATTTTCCCGGAATCTTCTTTGAATAAATGCTTTTTTGACAACTTCACGCGGCTTAGTCTAATATTATTGGCATAAAAATGAGAATTAAATGGAGAAATAAAATAAAAATCAACGACATGATAAGTGAACCCCTTACTACATAAAACTTACAACAAAATATATCTAACATTTAGGTCCGGTTTCACAGTGCGCACTTAAGTAAAATTTGAGTTGGGTATTATATTTTAAACATTTCGCCGTTCGCACCATAGGAAAATTGTGTATTATTCAAAAAAAAAGAAGTGATTTTCGTGTACACCGGCAGTTAATGTTGGTGGTCGAATAAGTTATGGCTGCGAAAAATTACTCCAATGATTGGAGTCACTTTTAATTTGGTTAATATACAATTATCCGCGAAAATAACGCGAATTTAATTCGTTAGTGTCAGTTTGTATTATTCTGTTGTCATAAATATTCAATTGACAGAAAGCACACTTAATAAAACTTAAGTGGAGGATATCGGTCACTTAACTTTTGTGCTGTGAAACGATTTTTCACACTTAAGTATAGTTTGAGGAATAATCGACACTTAAGTGTGCACTGTGAAACCGGGCCTTAGAGTCAAAAAACACATTTTATTAAAAAAAGTGCAACCTCAAAGTGGATTTCTCTTCTTTGGTAACAGTGGCACCTAATGTTACGTGTACAGTATCAATTTGTATCAAAGTATTAAAGTTCATCTAACATCCCATTCACGTTTTAAAGTAAAAGTTGACTTTTCCCCGGTCACCCCTACAATATTCCGATAAATACTATTATTCCGATAAGTTTTTAAGATATTTTAATCTAAATCCGAAAAATATAGTTTATTTTTTAGACTATTTTTTATTATGAATGTACACAGAAAAAAATAAACGACGTAAATATAGCAACAGATATTAATTGCATGCATTAATCAGTCCAGCAATGAAATTCAGTAATTCAGTGAACACATTTGCTGTACGTAGTTACAAAAAAATTGCGGTTGGTGTATATGCTATGGGTTGGTGTATATGTATGTATTTATACCGCATACACACCAACCGATTTCACAAACTACACAGTTTTAAAGACACTACAGTTTTACAGATTCTTCACAGTTTTAAAGCAACTACAACTTTGTAGCCGATATTATTTAACATTCGTTCGATGGACGCGTGCTTGCCTATTCGGTTCGTTAGGTCGTATTTCGGCACATTGTGCGAATGACTTCAACTTTGATATTTTTCTCTTATTTGTGTTTGATTTCCTTTCACTATATGTGGCTCTATTGGTTACGTGTGAACGTAGTTTTCTAACTTCGAACAACAAAGTTAGTAAGTAAAATAATTAAAATTAAAAAAAAAAATATGTGTACAATAAATAAAATATACATAGTTTATAATAAAATAAAAATATAAAATAAACAAAAAAAATATTTTTTTTACATTTTACATCATTATAAGCGAATACACACACCAAATTAAGCGAATATACATACAATCAGCGCGTCGTGAAACCAGCTGTTGCCAGCAAATGCGATTGCTAATATGAATGATGTGTACGCTAATGCAGTTAATAGTTTAGTCGGCGCAGTTTCAGCAAAAATGTAATTGTATTGATGTACATTTTTGGTTTTATTTACGAATTTTGTTTTTTCTGTGTAATGATAAATAAGAAAATGATTTGTGGTTAGGCAGAACATAGTTCAAACTAACGATGAAAATCACAAACTTTTTTGTGCCGGTTCTCATTTTTAAAATCACCCCATTTTTCAAAAACTGTTAAAATTTAAAATGCTTGTATATTTTACATACAAATTCCAGAAAAATAACCGTTTTTACCCGATTTTTTTATCAAAAACACTACGTAATAGGAAAAAACGGAGTATACAATAAGAATAAGCATACTTAAAACATGAAGTAGTAATATTTTCAGATTAGGGGCATTAGTATTTTTATTAAAAATTGATTATATAAAAGAGTACCAAAATTATGATCTTAGGGAATATTTTAAAAAGTGGTTTAATTAGAAATAAGCTAGTAAATTTTTATACTTAGTTAGCTTGGACTATGCGCTAAATAACCATATATCATTTTTTTTCTTTACCATTACATCTTAAATGATAAACAAATTCTCTAAAAAAATCAAAATTTTCCGTGTTTAGATACAATTATCTAAAAACCATGTTGAAATATTAACATGCATTAGTATATTAGCCGCGGTAGCTCATTGGTTAATGCGTTGGGCTGCGCGCCGAAAGGTCCCCGGTTAAAGCCTGGACTGGGGCTAACAACATCTTTTCATAGAAACATTTTTCTATACCGCGCTACCTCTCGTCAGTAAATGGCAAACCTACGAGAGTAAAACATTGCATATGAAAAAGCTCTCACCCGCCGTTCGGATTCGGCAATAAACTGTAGGTCCCACCACTTTGAGTACAAATATAACACGCACAGCTCAAAAATGGTGAGAGAGCTCGGCCTAAGTCCTTATAGGACTGTAGTGCCAAACTATTATTATTATTAGCTCAGTGGTTAATGCGTTGGACTGCGAGCCGAAAGGTCCTGGTTCAAGCCTGGACTGGGGCTAACAACATCTTTTCATAGAAAACATTTTTCTATACCGCGCTACCTCTCGGCAGTAAATGGCAAACCTCCGAGAGTAAAAACATTGCCTATGAAAAGCTCTCACCCGCCATTCGGATTCGGCAATTCGGATTCGACAATATGATAACGGCTTGAAAATACTATTGCAATTTTCTAGAAACGTTAAGTAATGGAAAAAAATGAGTATGCAGTCAAACTCAGCATCAGCGATTTTTATAGAATTAATGTATGGGATGTCCATGGCAAAAATCGTGTTGGGTAGAGTCATTTAATCGGTGAAGTTTCAGCAAACATTTAATTGTATTGATGTGCAATTTTTCTTTTGTGCATACATCAATTCTAAATAATTATGATTTTGACTTAATATTCAGTTTTTTTTTCATGAAAAATAGAAATAAATTATTTTTGAGAAAAATAGAACATTTTCTTAATTATCACGAGATTCGAAATCTTAAAAAAAGACATTCAAAAAATGCAACAAAAATTGTGAATTTACATTCAAATACATTAAAAGAAGTATCGAAATATTAGCATTTAATTATAAATGCACTAGATGGCGACATATTGACTAGAGTAATTTGTACGTTGCAGCTAATGCGTCTATAATTGCATCAGATTTTATTTTGGAATAGTTTCGATTATATAAAAAATCTATCTCTAATCTGCTATTCTAGTTTTATAGTATGATAGTAATGCCTACATCAATATTTTGTAAATCAGAACAATAACGAATACTTCATCATAAAAATTAAATCAAATTTTTCTAAAACTCTTTCTCCCTTCAATATTTCGCTTAGTAAATAATTGGCAACAGTAAATTCACTCACAACCTTTTTATTGACTATGCAAATATTTGCTACAATTCCGCTAATTAATATTCTCAAATTTCTCATTCGTTCTCTAGACTTTTTCACATTTGTTTTTCTTTTCTCTAACATTTCATTAAAATTTCCCCATTGTTGTACCGTTCCCTATTTTTTAACATTTTTCCCCACAGCTTTGTACTTCATTCTTCAGAACCTTCTAATTTTACCCAATCGTTTTTCTTTTACACCCTTTCACTTGTACTTTCCCGTAAAAATTGAAAAACAATTTAATCCTTTTAAACGTCAATTGCAATTCATTTTGAAATATGCAAATTTCAACAATTTGCATATTTAATTTATAATTTTATTCACTGCGCACCGCACTATTGGGTCAAAAGTTCTACTTGCAATTGAAAGATTTTTAAATTTTCGTCAGAATCAAAAAGTTTCATCCGCCACACAAATAACCGAAATACAAAAAAAAAACTACTATTCTAATGCCAGCAATTTTTTATTCATCTTTTTCTCGTTTCGCATTTTTCACTCTTCTTGATTTGCAGCAATAAATTTTAATGTTTTATTTCTTTGTTTTGTTCTCCTGCCACAGTGCTTCGTCGTCTTTGTCATAGTAGCATGTTTGGCAATCATTATTGAATTTCAATTCCGTAAAACCCCGAGGCGAATCAACGCATTGTTTCACAGAGACAGAGACGGTGCAACTCATCGTCGTGTTGTGTCCTGGCCCAAAATAAGGGTTGTCATAACATTTTGAATAGGAGTTAGTAGTTTAGTATTTCATTTGTTACCCTTTCAGATGGAGTTATCACTATACTCTACTGATATCGAGATAAATAGGCGTTTACAGTTGTAAATATTTACAAATTCTGTAATTTATCATAATCAATATGTTTCAGAAAATTAAACCTTAACCGAAACCGTAACACAAACATCATAAATGACAGATATCCAAACGGGATATAACATAAGTCGGTTCTATAACAGCTTTGAATGTTAAGAAGAACAAAGTGTACTAATTAAGTATATAAAGAAAAGACATTTTAAATATTTATCAACCGAAACTGAAATCGCAATCTTTATATGTTTCGGTTTCAATTTGAATTCTGAAAACTTTCGGACATTTTTGTCCAATTCAAGGTTCTCTTCTTACGATATTCCTCCGTTTTTAATCTTTTGGCTGACAGATCATCGAACCCTCAGATATTTTTCTTTCCAAACCCTTATCGACATTGTTTGTCATTTTTACTTAAAAAGCATTCCTCCCTCTTCTCGTACTCCTTACCCTTCAGAGTTTTTAGATGTTCGCCTTTTTAGAGTTGGTTTTTCCCATGGTGGAAGTGGAAGGAGAAGGAAATTTTTGAAGCAGGGAAGCTTTATTCAGTTCTCACCATCCGTAGCATCTCCTAGCCCTGCGCATGTTTTTTATGATGCTAAGTCACGTGGTTAGCCTTAGCGCAAAAATTCTTTAGATTAAAATGTTCCTTGTATTATCAGATGACAGTGTCGGATGACCATCGTGTCGTTGTCAGCGGAATCACCTAGCAGTTTTTCTTCCATGTCCGGGTCTACGGTGACTGGTTTGGGAGACTTTGATCCTTCGTCCACACTCTCTATGTGCTGGATTTCGTAGAATATAAGGTATTGTCGCTGTCTCCAGAGTCAGCTAGCAGCTCATCTTCCATGTCCGGACCTGTGAATTGTGTGGGCATTATCAATGTGCAGGATTTCGAAAAACAGAAGAACTGAAGCATGGCACCAGTTATCAGGGGTGTACCGACTTCATTGTTTTCAATACAAGTTTGCTTGAGTAGGTCCGATCTTTAATACTATTTTCTTACGGTTTTGTTTTTGTTAGTTGGTTTGTTATTGTTTATTGTTAGGTCCCACGAGTAACGGAGAGTTACGTTTGGAGGTTTCCAAGTATTCAATACTTTCGCTTTCCACAGTGCTTGTTTTTTTTCTTAGTTAACACACTGGCCTTAAGCTCAGGGAATACAGAAGAAGGTGGATGAAGAAATTAGGTTGATTGAAATGTTTGTAAGGAGAGGACCAAAGATGGATGGTCGGAGAGCATTAGAACATGGAAGTTGAACAATTGATGGGCATTACATTAGAGTCAATCTATCTGAACTTTTTGAACTCCATCGTAGGAATAGAATATTTCGGAGATTCGAACCACGACCTTGAAAATGCAAGTCCAGCGCGCATACCTCTGGACTGCAGAGGCTAAATTCGGAGTTTTCCAGGTAACCAATACTTTCTCATGCCACAGTGCTAGTATTTTAAACTATCTCTCACTGGCTAGTTAGAATCTCGGCATGGATACCTAAAGCTCAGTGAATAGTGGAGGAGGTGGGAGAAGAAGTAGAACCTTTGATGGGCATCATATTATTGCCAACCTACCTGACTGTGTCGAACTCCATTGTAGGAATATGACTTCGGGGAGGTTTTTTTTTGGAATATCTACCAAGATCCACAGCACTCAGACAGGCTCTGGAATATATTCCCTACGTTTTGTGGTTAATATCACAACGAGCGTTCATGTCCAAGCCATGTCCAAGCCGTCCATGTCAAGACCTTTAGAATGCAAGTCCAGTGCGCATACCTCTGGATTGCTGAGGCTACATTCGGAGGTTTAAAGGTATCCAATACTTTCTCATGCCACAGTGTTAGTATTTTAAACTATACTCCATGGCTAATTGGAATCTCGTCACGGATACCTAAAGCTCAGGGAATAAATAAGGAAGTGAGAGAAGAAGTTAGGATGATGGAAATGTAGGAAGAGAGGACCTCAGACGGATGGTCAGAGAGCATGAGAACGTGGAAGTTGAACCATTGATGGGCATCACATTATAGTCAAGCTACCTGAGTTTTTTTTTGGAATATCTACTAAGATCCACTCAGATAGGCTATATCCATTGTACTCTGAAATATATTCCCTTTGTTTTGTGGTTAATATCACCACGAGCGCCCATGTCCAAGCCGGGATTCGAACCCAAGGCCTTTAGAATGCATGTCCTGCGTGTATATCTCAGGAGCTGGGGCCGAGGTACTTCCATTTTTAAACTTCATTTTAAAAAATTCTACTCCTTAATTCGAATTGTACAACTAAAATACTTCTAAGTAAAGCTACAACTCTTCGATATTTCACTTATTTCCATGGCATATTCTTCTCTTGACGAAAAGTTTGAACCGGCCGCATTAATCCATCAAATCCCACCATGACCTCCAGAAAGACCTAACCATGCGGACGACACATAGCCCACTGAATCGGTGGAATTGGTCGCGCTGCGAATGCGATTGCGTTTGAATAAAATATTTGAGCGCGCCAAAAACCAAAGACGTGATTACATTTGTCTGCAAAAGTGGGCGAAGAGTGGTCCGAAGAGAGGAACGACGAAATGGAGTGATGAAGTTGCGCACCATAGATATGTTGCTTCTGTTGGTGCTACTGCTGTTGTTGGTCTAAAACTGCTGGTGGTGTTGCTGGTGGGAATGGTGTTGGTCATGGTGCTTAGTGATTGCGTGCTGTTGGCCGACACAATTTTTGTCAGTAGCAACACACGAAAAAAAAAATACACAAAACGTCAAAAAATACCCACCCAACCCTGCTGACAGCGTTGCCAGATGAAGTTGTGTCGTATTCGTTTGAGTGGAATAAAGCTTTATTGGATTCTTTTTACACGATTAATTTCAACACCCACACAGGGGACGAACAGACGGCTACGCAGACAGTTTAACGAGTCAAATACAGAGCGATAAAGAGAAACAGTGTGAGATACAATACACAAAAGAGGGAGCGAAATATAGTAAAATACAAGGAAATATAAACGATGAAGATACAAACAGTCAGACAGACAGACATACGGACAGTTGGGTAAACAGACAGCTGAGACTGATGAACCGCATCAGACAAGATTTTTAGCCCTTTTGATCTATCGTTTATTTGTTTAGTATTGTGCGAGTTTTCAGATGTTTAAATATGAGTGCGGAGTTTTGTGGAGAGCGCATATTTTTAATGGAGATATTCTGTGGACTTATGCGAAAAATGATTGGAGATATATTTTCTATAAATTTTGTATTACTTTTAATGGTAGATATTTAGAGTAACTGCCCAAGGCAGTTAAATTTAATGATTTTGAAACCAATTTAAAAGAATTTAAATATATTTTTTAAAATTGCACATATCGTTCTTTATTTAGTGTATTGTTTCTAATTTTAATCAAGTACATTTTATTTTGTTATACTTACTAAAAATTTTGTTAAGTCATTTAAGAGGTTTTCCTAACTGAAAGCTCTTCCATCTTAACTTGTCAAATATTTTGACATTTTGACAAAATCTCAGTAAGAAATGTACCCTATATGAACTGCAAATGTCAAAATCTTTTAAAGTCCTACAAACGCTTTGAGTTGAAAAGGGTTGACAAGCATTGGAAAAGTTTAATTAATGCTACAGCATACTTGAATGATTACAAATAAATGTTTGTTTGTGTTAATTTCATATTTGTCATTTCATACTTTTTAATATTTTAGGCATTAGGTCATAAAGTATAGAAATTAGTTGCATGAACCAAAATACTGACCAAACCAATTATTCTATTCTCACAAATGTCAAGTTCTTCACGGCAAAATTTTTCCCTGGACAAGTCTTTACCACAATTCATCGTCATGCTTAAACAATTCTTCCCAGGACAAATCTTTCTCGGGACACTTCTTCACCAGACAAATCATCTCAAACAATTTTTTCCAGGGGTTTTCTTTCCCGGGACAATTCTTGTTATTTTAGAACATTCCATATAAAAAAAATATATGATTATTGTATTTCAAGAGTGACGCGGTGAACAACATTTATCAATCTATATATATAAAACTCTTGGTCCGTCTGTCGGTCTGTTTGTCTCTCTGTCTGTTTGTTCCAGCATCACGTTTAAACCGCTGAACCGATTTAACTGAAATTTTGCCACTGGATACTAATGAGGGTGTCATAGGCTACATATGGGCGTGATTGGACAAAGGGGCATGGTACCTCCCATACAACCTAAACTTTCAAAACGACATAACATGCCACATTAAAATTCACCACATTTAAACCCACCACACTATAATTCACCACACTAAAATTCACCACACTAAAACTCACCACACTAAAATTCACCACACTAAAACTCACCACACTAAAACTCACCACACCAAAACTCACCACACTAAAACTCACCACACTAAAACTCACCACACTAAAACTCACCACATCAAAACTCACCACACTAAATTCACCACAAATAAACTCACCACTCCAAAATTCACCACACCTAAACTCACCACACCAAAACTCACCACATTAAAACCCACCACACTTAAACTTCTACTGGGAAAAACTCTACGGGGAAGTATTTTACGGGAAAGAATTCTACCTGGAACAATTCCACCGGGATGAATTCTAAGGGGAGAATTCTACGGGAAAGCGTTCTATGTTTAAGAATTTTACGGGGAAGATTTCTACTGGGAATAATTCTACGGGGAAGCGAAGTCTGAGAAAGAATTGTCTTTGAGAAAAGTTGTTTTGGCGTAGAATTATTTTTTGGTTACCACATTTATAAAACCAATAAAAAACTTCAACAGCTAAGCACGGGCCCCTCATATAAATAATAAAAATGTTTTTTATATTAATAAAATCGCTTCAAAAAGTTGAATTCACAAAATCTTGGCACGAGTCGTGCACTGGTCCAAATAGTTAAATTATATAACTAGAAAACAAATCGTAGATTTCGTAGATTTTCTTTTTACTAAAAAAAAAAATTATCAAAGAATAGTTATGCATTACAAAATGTCTTCTACTGATTCACAAAAAATTGTTGAAATATTTAAATTTCGAGAATTTTTTGGTGTGAATGAAGAATATCGCTTGTAGACATTGGAATAAAAGGCACAAATGTGTAAAATTATAAAAATTTTAATTTTTGCAATGTAATTTATCCTAATCCGGCAAAGATATCGGGATGTTATATTTTTTTTTTACTACCACATTGTTTGTGATTCGAAAAAAGTTAGTATGAATAAATAATATTGCTTGTGGTTCTTGGAATAAATTTGCAACGAAATACACAAATGATTGAAATTAGAATAAAACTGGTAATTTTTGCCATGTAATTTCTGCTAATCCGGGAAAGATATTGGGATGATATATTTTTTATTTTCTATCACATTTATTGTGATTAGAAAAAACTTAATATGAATGAATGATATCGCTTGCAGTTCTTGGAATAAATTAAAACGAGTTGGGAAAGTTAGGTCACATGGGTAAGTTCGGTCACATGGGGTGGATTTTTATAGTCGGTCGGGCCCGACTATGGATACTCTACACCTTTGGTGGGGATATTAATGTGGGATATTTAATTGCATACCTTAATTTTAAAGCTTTTAATTATGCTGAACCTCTTAATCCCCATAAATTAAAAAATGTATATAAAAGTATAAAAAAAACTAAAAAAAAAACATTTGAAAATTATAATTGGGCTATATTTAAAATTTTGAAAGGCTAATATTTCATAGAATTGATTTTAATAATTTACGGATCAAATTTCCACTATGAAAACCCGGGAAATAATGAAAAAAAAGTGGGCGGATCACGCCCATTTTTGGACCACATATTTTTAGGTGAATTCTAATAATACGTTTTATATTTTATAACTATACCTTGAATACTTTTCGAGTTATTAGTTCCGAAAGAGTTATATAAAAGTGACTTGTATGGGAGGTGGGCGTGTCCGTTGACCGATTTGGCTCATTTTCAAACTCAGTTCCTACTTTTGGTTAAGATATATTGAGACGAAATTTCATCGCATTCTGATCAGTATTTCTCAAGTTATTCTGTATTCGGACAGCAAGACAACAAGACGGACAGACAGACGGACATGGCTAAACGGACTCGGGTAGTGATGCTGATCAAGAATATACATACTTTTCCATACCGGACACGCCTCCTAAGGGGCGTTACAACATATGCACAATGTTAATATACCCTGTACCTCATAGGTGTAGGGTATAAAAAGACAAATGTTTGAAATTGGAATAAATCTGGTAATTTTTACCACGTAATTTCTGCTACTCCGGGAAAGATATTGGGATGATATTATTTATATTTTACCACATTGATTGTAAAATATAAACAAATTGGAAATCAAACATATATCTAGGTTAAATTGATATAAAAATTTTAACTTGACATAATATTACTCAAATTGGTATTTCTGAAGTGAAATTTTACGAAATATGGATGGGTTTTTTGTATTTTTATATATTTTTACATACTATGGACATAAATTTGTGTAAAGATAAATTTTATTGTTCGAATGTGTTGAGTTATAATATGAAACACTTAAAATCAAATAAATAAATAAATTTCTAACGAAAATGGTAGTATTTCGCTACCATTTTCATGTAAATAGAAGCAAACCGAAAGCTACTTTTTCTTTAGAAGGTGTATTTTGTAGAAGCCTAAATACCATTTTAAGGATTTGAGAAGGAATGCAAGTATATTTTAGTTATGCTCCAATATGTATTCTCATGGATGTATTCTATGGAATGCAATTGTTTTCCTAACTTTTTTCCTAACATTGAAGGCTCTGGAACCATTAAACAGATATCAATTCCAATACAACAAATCGTTTTAGTTTTTGTACTTATGAAAATTTGAAAAATATACATTTAGTGCTTAATATAATTGAAACCATAACACGCATGGACAATTTTTACTGTTTTGATGAGCTTAATATTTTCCCAAGACATCATTATGTCATTTATTAATTCTTCATATACATTTGACCAATTAACTGTAGAGATTTTTTGAAAATCCTTAATATTGATGGTTTAAGAACGAGATAGAAAATTAAAATGTACAACAGAAAAGATTCTTAGGTGTTTGGTGTTCAGTCACGAAATCCATATCTAATATCGTTTTCCAGAAATGTTACTATGACAATTAAGGATTTACCAGATATTTGGGGGTCAATACCTCGAAATCCTGACGTGATAGAGCATAATTTTATAGTATGATACAATTTTGGACACATTCAGAATATTAAAAATAAAGTCAAATCCTTGGCACCGCTAAAGGTTCATTCGATTTTAAGCTACGAAAAAATTTAGTATTTTGAAGTTTTATATTAAAAAATACTTTGCAGTTCTCATTGTTAGAGAAACTATAGCTCGTACGGCTTTGACATATTTGGCCACTTTTTTAGTTTTTTTATGCTGAATATTTTTTCCATGGACAATATTATTTACAACTCCTTAATAAGAAATTAGTCGATTATGTAGTTTAGGACCTTTATGGTCATATATCTCGTAAACCTAACGTGATAGGGCATAAGTTTGTTAGGTGAAATTTCTTCAGATTTCTCAAGGAATCTAAAAAAATTGTCAAATATCTGGCACCAGATTAATAATAATTAATCTAATTATTCCCCTTATCGATTTCAGAATTAAATAAATGGGGTTTTGACTCCCTTTTGGTGGTCATGGATCTTTTAATCGATGGCGGTATGACTCCTTTTTGACGGTGATGGACCACTCTATGGGGTACCAGTAGGCTTCTAATGATATCTGCTATCGAATTCCAAAATACAAATTTTTGGGTCATAAATACGGTTTTGATCTCCCTTCTGGGGGTCATGGATAGTATCATAAGGCATCTAATGATGTCCGCTTTCAATTTCCGTTAAAAAAAAAATTGGACAAACAATGGTTTATTACCACTTTTTGGAGTACCATAAGTTTCGGGGAAGTGTCGATTTCGGGGCAGTGTCCGTTTCAGGGAAATGTCTATTTGGGGAAGTGTCCATATCGAGGAAATGTCCATTCGGGAAAATGCCTTTCGGGGAACTGGCTTCAGTGAAATGTCTTTCAGGGTAATGACTTCCGGCGTAATGGTTTTCGGGGAAGTGTCCTGCTACGATTGTTAGATATGATTTAGGAAGAATTGTTTTCTGATATAATTATCCGGTGAAGAATTATTTGGGGAAGAAATGTCTCTGGATAATTGTCACAAAAATAATTATCTAGTGTAACGAGCCGGTTTCCGGGTTCAGTACGCTACAAAATTTATAGTTGACAGAGGACCCCTCAAGACCCCTTTACAAATAAATACGCCGTACACAGAGATTTAATAAGCGATAATAATTCTTTATTATAAATAATTCTGTTAGCTTAAATTATAATTATAGGCTGCCTCTGCAGCATAATTCATGCGTTTTGGATATGGCCGCATGTGGCACTTTCTCGTAGATTTCAATATTCTGCTGGCCGAAAGTGGCCGTTTCCTTCGGGGATTTCGATTATGCGGTGGCCGCATGTGGCACTCTCTCGTAGATTCCAATTCTGCTGGCCGCATGTGGCCGTTTTCTTCGGGGGTTTCAATTATGCGGTGGCCGCATGTGGCTGCTTTTGGTAATTAAGTAGGATGTCTTTTAATCAAACTGACTCCTTCATGGTGTTGTATTCCCGGTATTGTGCTAATCATTCATTGTGTTGTATTTCCGGTATTGTGCTAACTGTCTGTACCCATAACCAGGGCGGGAAACTGGGTCAGTCGTTAGTGATTTTTCGTGTGGTCCCGTAGAATCCGGGGCCACATGCTAGTCCACAGTATATCCTGTAGAAGCCGAGGATACACTGCCACTAGTCACTGTCGTCCAGGTCTGCTGCAAGCGAAGAGCTATAGAAGAGAGAGCGATTTTCACTTGTGCATCGCCTTTTATAGGCGAGCACTTGGTGAAGTGTTGGTGCATTGTAGCTCGACGTTGGTGCTTTGTTGCCCACCTATTTTGTAGCTTTGACCTGTTGGTGTGCCAAAGCTCGCTCACCACTGCGCATGTGTTGGCGATCTTAATGTCGCTTCGCTCACTAGCACGTGTATGGTGGTGAGGCACACAGTGGTGATTTCTCTCGTTCGCTCCCCACCGTGTGTGTGTGTGTAAACGACATACGTTGTAGCTTTGTTGGTGAGCTTTTGCTCCTCTGCGCCTCTTTGTTTCGGACGGCATTGCTAGCGCTGTCGAATAGTGTCGTTCTCGCCGATTTTGTGCACCGATATTGTGCGGTTACATTTGCCGCTAAATGTGATCGTCACACTAGGGGAAGAGTTCTCTCGGGGAAGAATTGTCTCGGAAGGAATTGTCCAATGATGAATTATCCGTAACTAGTTGTTTATATCCAGAATATAATCCTATAGCTAAAATGTATATACAACCGATAATTTGGAAGCACTTTAATTTTTTTGCAGTTCCAACAGATAATTCGATTTGTCAGAGAGAACTTTTTCTTTCCTTCAACACCATTCCTAAATAGTACCTTTATTGCACAGTGTTTTGTTGGTACTAGTACTAGTCCATATTCTCAGTACTGGAAACTATAGGAATATCTAATGATTTATGTTTTCAAAATTGAATTTAGTATGAGTTCTAAATATGATATAAAAATGTTCTGTTCAATTTGTTTTATTATTCATGTTCTGTTAAATAAAAATATGTATGTCCTACCAGTACCTTTTCATCAAGCGAATTTTTGAGTTCATACGAGATATTTTCCTGCGACTACTCTGAAAATGTTTCACTGTTTCTTGCAAGATATATAGATTTTGAGATATGTTATTAGTTTTAATACAAAAATGTGGATTCAAATGTAACAACTAAGAAAATTTGCCCTCGATTCTTGCATTGAATATAAAGAAAAAAAAATCTATAGTTTTATTAGAAAAAAATCGAGGAGATATTATTTTTAATCAATTTAAAAATTGTTCCCCAAGTTCTTTTCAGCCCAATTAAATGTAATAAAACATAAAATAACTATCAATAAAAAAAATAAAAGAAAACTTTCAACAGTTAAAAACTGTATTGGAAAGTTAGCACCATCTGCAAATGAGTGTTTTAGAAATCGATAAGCAATAAATGTAAAACTATTAGTAATGGAAACATAAAAAAGTTTACTTTTTTATTAATGGTCTACGCAATAGCGGACGTCCTTTGCGGTGTAAAAAATGTGTTTTATTCATGACTAAAATGAAAAATGATAACATAGACATAACATAAAAGGGTAAAGGCTACAAAGTACTAACTATGCCAAAGGCACTCTAATCATGAACAGCACCCATAGCAAGAGGGTTGTCATTTTCTCAGCCTATCAATACATCAAAACCTTTAAATTAATTTTCGTTGTCGAATTTGTTGCGTGTCAGTCACGGTCTGAATGTCATTGTAATTTTCAATGATACGGTCGTCTATTCTAAATGTATATATTTTTGAATAAAAACTGACGTCTTTGAAATGAAAATTTCCAAGGAGAAGTCTCTTCAATGTACTACAACACAGGCCAATAACAATGAGTTAGTTGATGAGATATACCATAGTTGTGGGTTCTTGTGAAGGGTAAAATAGAAGAGGAAAAAAAGGAAACACTTGACAGTTATCACGTCGCTAGACATGATATGGATATCACATTGATGTCGTTGTTACCCCCAAGAAAGTCAAAATGTCTTACTTTCGCCCTACTATGGCTTCACAAATGATTTATGACAGAGAAATGTGTTCAAATTAAAAGTCTTTTGAAATTCCTGCCTGCTTTTCTTTAACATATTGTACGTACAACATTCATCGTCACACTTTTCTTTACTTCTACTACAATCATTAGTCAGTACTTACTCAATTTACTAATAAATTTCTTCGTCAAATAATTCCATAAATTAATACTAAAAGAGAAAGTATTATGACAAAATTGTGACTAAAAATTTTAACTACAGAAGTCATATTTATTAAGATTTTAGTTAACTAGTATTTCTTACCCGGGCGGCGCAACGGGGGTTTTTAATTTTTTGTTGGTTTTTTAACCCATTTTTTTAAGTACAGCTAATCATTATTGTTTCTCCCGTTTTTTGTTTTTGCTATTCTTTTGATTTTTCCTTTTTTGCATTTTTTTATTTAGTTGGTTTAGTTTTTTTCTTTTGATTTTGTTTTTAAAATTGACTTTTTCTTTTTGCTTTAATTTTTGTGGATTTGTGTTTTAAATTTTGTTTTATGCGTTTTTAGTTTTTGTATTTTTGATATATTTTGAGTTTTTAATTTTGTGTTTTTCTTTTGATTATGCTCTCGTGTTTTTGCTCTTGTGTTTTTGCTTTTTAGTTTTGGTTTTGATTTAGATTTTGTGTTTTTTCTTTTTTTTGTATTTTTGCTTCTGTGTGATTTGATTTTGCTTTTTTATTTTGATATTGTATTTTTGCTTTTGTATTGAATCTTTGATTTATTTCTTTGTATTTTTGCTTTTGTTTTTTTTTTTTTGGTTTTGTGTGTTGCTTTTGTTTCTGCGTTTTTTGTTATGGTATTTTTGCGATTTGATTTTGTGCGTCTGTTTTTTTGATTTTGTGTTTTTGTTTTTGTTTTGTGATTTTAATTGGTTTTTGTTTTTATGTTTTTAATTTTTTTCCTGTATTTTTTTCTTTTGTTTTTATATTTTTATTTTTGTATTTTTGTTTGTACCTTTGTTTTTGCTTTGTTAATGGTTTTGTCTTTTTTCCATCTTTTTTGTTTTTTATTTTGCAGTTGTTTTTGTATAATTGCTTTAGTTTTGTGCTTTTGATTTTGTGTTTGATTAACTTTTGTTTCTGTGTTTTGCTTTTTTTTTGTATTTGAGTTCTTTGTTTTATCTTCTTATCTGGTGTAAGCCCCATGTTATAACGCGTTGAAATTTAGGTTCTATGGAAGGCGCCACGCCCCGTTGTCCAATCCCGTCTATATATAACCACCGAACTCCATAGTGTCCTGGTGCAAAATTTCAGTCAAAACAGGTCAGCGGTTTAGACGTGATGCTGGCACAATCAAACAGACAGACCAAGAGTTTTATATATATAGATTGTTGACTAACAAAATTTTTGAGAACTAAGAACACATTCACTACATAAGATGTTGGAATCATTTACGAACACGGATAAAATTGTTTACTGATGATTTATGAATAAGAAATTCATAAATTTATATTCTTAATGTATGAATTACAGTAAAAAAAAAGCAAAGTTCATGCATAAATTGTAAATCACTATGAATTTTTTATGAATAGGATTCATAGTTTTACAAATTTTATTATTAATCACAACAGACGATATTATAAATATTTATCCATAACTTGTGTTGAATATTGCATGTTCTTTTCTCAATGCGTTAATTTCTATTTTTTCCAGAATTTCTTTTTACGAACGATTCATATATATACGAATTAATATTCGTAAAATTAAAACAACAAAAAAATTACTAATTTTTCTTTTTAATTACGAACCTTTGGTTATATTATTTTCTATTACAATTTGTTTACGAAAGAATAACATATTTAACAAATGAGCTTTACATTTTACGAATAAATTACTAAACTTTCGTAAATTTTTAGGCTATATGTATAATTTTACGAAACACTCGTGTTTTTTACGAAATATTAGTAAAAACAGAAATCAGTTGCTGCATTTTATTTTAAATAGAAACAGTTTTAAAATGTGTGCTTTGTGAGTTCTGTTTGTGCTAAAATTGCAAAAGTATCAAATCAGTGTATAATGTTTTATGTTTTTATAAATGAATCGTCATTTTCATTAATAGTTTTTTTAAACAAAATATTTTATTTAATTAGTATCGCGGGCGCAAATAGATAGTTATAAATATATAAAAACGTTTAATATGTGTTCTCTGTGAGTTCTGTTTGTATCAAAATATTGTTATATAATATTGTTTATTTTACATATTTTTATGAATCGTCATTTTCATCGTCTGTTTTTTTCAACAAAGTATTCGTATATTTTACGAAAGACTCATTAAATGTTTAATATGTTTCATAAATGTACGAATGATATCGTCAGAAATACGAATACTTTCGTAAAATGTACGAATATATTCGTAATAAAGTACACAAATATTCAATAAATTACGAATCTTTCGTATTATGTACGAATGGCTTTCGTAGATAAAATCTACGAATAGTTTCGTGAAATAAACAATTAATATTCGCAATTTTATCATAAATTTGCGAAAGTTAATTCGTGTATTTTACGAAATATTTCGTTGATAAATACCACAACTTTTTTCATAAAATACACGAACGATTTCTTGTATTTTAAGCAGATTTTATTTTTAGTGCAGAATCTATTCCAAATATTAATGACTTATGAATATCTCATACATAAAACATGATTAAACATTCGCATGATTTTAAGAAATTAATCATAATAATTGATTTTTACTTTAATTATATATTATGAATAATATTATGAATAATAAACCTGGCTGGATATTATAATCTATTTTTGAAAATTTATGCGTATAATATATTATTTACAAGAATATTTCTCTCCGTTGAACTTAGTGAATTTTTGAAAATGGCAAACCTCGAAAATGATAGAAATTGTGGATTTTGATCTCTTAAATGCGTGTCATTCGGGAGACAATTTGGGCTCTTTTAGGTGCTCAAATATAAATGATGTAGGAGTAATAAAAGTCTGTTAAATATGAGTATCTTTGGGTTGATAGTATGGTCCACCCAGGGATTTGGGACCTTTTTGGAATCTCTATCATAAGATCCAAAATATATCTCATTTAAGATTTATAAGGCTCCAAGTTTTTGTTGGGAATCTCACTTTTTAGTTAAAATTAAGTTATTTATGTATAAAATTGTAAAACTCAATATAAAAAAACAATGTTGCTGCAACATTGCAATTACAACTAAGTCACTTGTATGCACTGCATTTTTGTTACTCTCTCACGTGCATTACGTCAATATTTAATACTATCTTCACATGCGTATAATTCCATGGATGCTGATATTTGCTACGAATTTCAACTGTGGTTTTATGACCTGCAGTGTGCGTGTTTTGATTCATGCGGGTTCCATGTCGATGCGTTGCAACTGTCGTACTTGAGGGACGTTTGCACTTCGACACGATCAACAAAATATTTGAAGAGTGGTACACGTAGTACGTTATTTATAATTTAGAGAGCACATTATATATACAATGTTTACAATGCTTTACACGGAAAACGTATTCTGACACTACTATTTAACTCTTTTGATGTTTTATAGAATTTCAAAACTATTAAATAATTCATTTTCGATTAATACAATGTCTGGTTTAAACAACAAATATGGATTTCATATAATTAAAACTATTAAATAATTCATTTTCGATTAATACAATGTCTGGTTTAAACAACTAATATGGATTTCATATAATTATAATAATCAAATGATTTTTAAAATTCTGAAAAGGATGCAGTTATGTTTTGACCATTTTACATTATTTCTTATGTGCACAGAAGGAAAAAAACTTTTAAAATTCATAAGCAATCAAGAAATATACGAAGTGGTTTACAGCCAAACGAAAAATTCTGGATTTTAAGAAACATTATTCTTGATAATGCAGAATGTCTTTGCTGTTTTCTGCACGTGTTCGTATAACTGTTCTATTTTCGTTAAATTCTCCATTGTCTGTTATATACTTCGGTTAATATGTTGAAATAGCAATTATGCTTGATATGCAGAAATTATATTCTTAGATATCAAAAAAGTAACCAAGAGCAATTATATAATGTTTCTGGTTTTGATACCAAATCTTTATTTCTATACCGAAATTTAAATAGGTCTTGCTTTTTAAAGTAAGCTTATTTTTTTCTTATTGGAACAACATAAACTTGCAACAAATTCACGTACAAATCTGGCAACATTGCAATTGTCCGTTGACTAATATGTTGTTAACGCACAGCCCGGCAACATAGTCCAACTAACAACTGATTTCATAAAATTACAGGCACACAAACCACGCATTTTCCGTAATCCTTACAACACATCGGGGCAAAACCTCAGCATGTGCCATAGCAACAAATCACACCGTGGCAACGCCGCGCATTCAGTCATTCCTCGCAGAACGGCGCGGCGCGACGCATGCATGTCGTCATGTGGCATTCGGAGTGTACTTCTAATCCTTATTATGTTGTTGCGAAATGTATAGAATTTGGAAAAATGTTAAGAGGTTCTGTACAATTTGCGAAGCATTCGAATTTAGTTTACAACTCAAGCTAATGTCAATAGTTCACAGAGTTTTATAAATATTTTGGAAATAACTTGTGAAATGTGTATTTCACGTATCACTTTATAACTATAATACATTTTAAACTAGGTACTTTAAAGCTTAAATAACTAAGTGTTGTTATAACATTATCATTTATCATTACAACGTAATCACATTGATGGAAATTTACTTTGAATTAAAAGGTAGCTAAGGCTTTCCTACAGAGTCTAAAACGCTAATATATATTTTAGATGTTTTAATAAAACATTTGAATATACCTTTTTATACCCTACCATAAGAGAGAAAGGTTATATTCAGTTTTGTAATCCAATTGTTACATCGAATAGTAGGTGTGACCGGTATAGATATGCTTGATCAGTGCAACCTCCGTATTCGATTGAGCGACGTCCATTCCTTTGTCTGTTCAAATCACGATTACAGGAAAACTAGCAGCTCTATTTTAATGAAACTCCGAATTTAGATTTATTATACATCTGCGCTGTGTGGTATTAAAAGTTTACATTATCGGTCGATTAGGATCTGTCACCCGACCACTTATATTCAAATAGCTCAACAAACATCTTCGGGTGAATTTTATATTATACCGGCCGAAGTAAACATTTTGGTTAAAAACGCTATTAATTTATAGTCATTTTTATAAAAAAAAATATATTTTTTTTCACTAAACGACTAGTCCCTAGTAGAAATTGTAATAGGGTCATTACAAGGAACTGATCATTGCATTTTTTCCTTGTCTTAACCCGATCAGTCACATGACAATCATGATCTGGACATTGTTATGTATACCCTAATAGGGTAAATTTCTACTAGAAGTGGTGCTTTGTTAAACCAAATATGCGCCGCGGCATTTATATCGATAAACTATTGCCATTTTTCTGATATAAATATTATGCAATCACTGTAGAAATTCTGGGATTTATGTGCGAAAAACTGAAACAAGTGATTTTCACAGGCTTCTTTTGAAGGCTGATCTAAACCATTAATAGAATTCCACAGATAACAGAACAAATGGTAGTTGGACTGGACAAGGTCCGGACTATACGGTGGATAAAGAAAAACATCCCAGGCGAGCTCTCTCGAATTTTGTCGAGTCATTAAAGATGCCTGTGTTTGTGATGGAAGACATCGCCTTTCCTATTGATCATTTCTGGCCGCTCAACGTCAATTGGACGTTTTAATCGCATTATTTGTAAACAGTGGAGAGTAGAAACAATCGTCTGGATTAGTTATAGCAGCTCATGATGCATGATTCCTTTCCAATCCTACCAAACATAAATCATTACCTTATGTGGCGATAATCCGGACATTATCACCGTTTGTGCTGCTTCATCCTTCTTGGATGACGATCTTTTTTTGAAAATTATTGTCGTATGTAATCCACCTTGGATCGCCTGTTATTAATCTGTTCTAAATTGGCTTCATTTCCTTTCGTTTCAGCAGAGATTCCCAGATGGAAATTCGGGTCAATAAATATATCAGTGATAATTCATGTGTTAACCAAATATCGATCATATTTTTGTATCTAGCCTTATGTAAATGGTCCGAAATTATTTTTTGGTTGATGTTTAGTATTAGAGCAATTTTATTAGATGAAATGTGCCCGTGTTCCTTTATTTTTAGGTACCTTTTCAATGATTGTTCAACCAGAGCGCAACACATCCTTTACACCGAATTTTCCAGAATCTAAACGAGCAAATAATTTTCGTGCTGCTGATTTCGATAAAGCACCCTTACCATAAACGGTACACATTTTTTCACATTCTTGTGAAGTGTTATGGTCTCGTTCGAAGTGATATTGTAAAATGAAATGATTTTTTTAGAAGTTTGGCTCATTTTTATAACGCTATAGCTTTCGACTAAATAAACTAAAGTTACTCTGTTTTTTTAATGATATCTGTGCTTTCAAGCAATAACAACATAAGTAATTTTTTACTACTTTTCAGGAGAGCATTTTAAAGGTTTAACTAATTATAGCATAAAATTGTATTAAGATTTTTAAGGTTTACCAGCACAAATATCTCACATATTAGTAGTATATTTTGTACAAAATACTAGTTTTATTAATTGTTTATTATTCTAATACTTATAGCGAAATTAGTATTAAATGTTGTTATTCCAAATAGAAATATTGATATTTCATGTGCATAAGTCTTGTTATGTTGTTATTACACAAAGCAAAAAAATAAAATGAGCAACATATGCCGACTTATGTTGTTATGCCGAATAGAAAATTTCGAATATGCTAAATTTATGTTGTTTTACCATACTAAATATTGGTTCGATTTATGTAATCATGTTTCTTTAACAAGGCTAATATTATAAAACTAAAAATATTAAAATTACTGAATATTCTTTACAAAAAGAAAACCATATTATTTACTACATTTTATTAAAATTTTTGGATAACTATTATATAATAAGCTTTGAATACTTTAAATTTCCAATTCGACTATGAAACTATACAACTTTATTACTGTCAACTTATTTTTATTAAGATATGTTATTTTTATTAAGATATATTATTTTTAAGTCAATCTAATTTTCAGTTTCTATTCCATAATTTCCATGTCGTGATTAGTTCTATTAAGAGGTTTAAAAAACATCAAAAATATGAAACACCGACTTTAATTTTGAATTTATGCCTTGTAAATATATCAGTAGCCGCGGTAGCTCAGTGGTTAGTGCGTTGGACTGCGAGTCAAAAGGTCCCCGGTTCAAGCCTGGACTGGGGCTAACAACATCTTTTCATAGAAACATTATTCTATACCGCGCTACCTCTCGTCAGTAAATGGCAAACCTACGAGAGTAAAACCATTGCCTATGAAAAAGCTCTCACCCGCCGTTCGGATTCGGCAATAAACTGTAGGTCCCACCACTTTGAGTACAAATATAACACGCACAGCTCAAAATGGTGAGAGAGCTCGGAGTTCCTGGATCGAATCCAACAGCGTGCAATATACTTAATAGGGGATGAAAATATTTCATCCTCTATTGGTTCTCTTGAGCACCGAAGGACCGTAGGGTGTGTAAGCCTGTTCTATAGGTATTACAATGGTAAGTGTTCGAGGGAAATACATGGCCTGATTCCACCAGGTCGTGTGTCCTCTCGTTCTACTCGGGCATCGAACCAAGCCCACCCCTTCGTAGTTCACTCGGCTCTCAATAGAACCACGCATTACCGAGAGAATTCGTTCTTCAGTCGCACGATACGTTTGTGGAACAATCTCCCTGCGTCTGTTTTTCCCGACATTTTTGATATTGGCAAGTTCAAAACAAACATTCACCGACACTACTCCATCTTTCCACCCTCCATTTAACCTATCATCCCATCTTACGATCAACACTGTGCATTGCATGAATAGGGGGCATCCCCTGAGCGTTGGTTAATTTGTAAAAAAAAAAAAAAAAGATGTACGTCTAAAGGAAATTGTTTTATTTACAATATATAATAGTTTGGCGCTAGTCTTGAAAACTTTACTCCTTACTCATAGTGATGGAACCTACTGTTTAACGCCGAATCCGAACGGCGTGGTAAAATGTTTATTGATGGGGGGTTTTACTTTATTGTCTGGCGAGAGGTACCGCGGTATAGAAAAATGTTTTCTTTGAAAAAGATATTGAAAGTTGCTGACATCGAACCCGGGACTTTTCACTCGTAGTCCAACGTACTAACCAATCGAACTACAATATACTCACTGCAAACAAGTATATGAAAAGACTCGAGGTATATTTTTAGAAAAACTACTAGTTTAGGCGATTTAAAAACCTCTTTCATTATTCGCATTGAATAGCTTTAAATGTGCTTACACTATTATAGTTCAAGCGACAAAAACTCACGCCATTTTTTACTAATTTCCAAGTAAGTTCAAGTTCAGGACTGTGATATTTTTTACCAATACTGCTTTCAACTGTAGGTCCTACCATTTGAGTACAAATTAAACATGTTCAGCATAAACTGTTGGAAAGAGATCGGCCTAGATTCTTCAGAACTGCTGTGCCATTTTATTTTATTTCGTATATAACTGAATTTACCTTTGTCTTTCTGACTATTGGTTCGAGCGTCACGTCTAATCTGCCGAATCGATTTGACTTAAATGTATACGCAAGGATACTATGGTATTCAGAGGTAACATAGGCTATAAAAGGACAGCAGTCGTGTCTTCTCCCATGCAATATACATTTTTTAAACAACATCATAATTAAATCCAAATTATGTCAAAAGAAAAAGCACAAATCAAAAGCGAAAACATTATCAAATTCAAAAGAAATGCCAAAAATTATTGCGAAAATACAAACCTAAAGCATTAACAACAGCAAAAAGGAGAATACAATATCAAAAATGCAAATACCAAAACCATAAAAAAATAATTACAAAAATATTTTTTAATTATTTCTTATGTAATTTTACTAATATAAATTAAATCTTTTAATAGTATTAATTGATTAAAGAACAATTTGCGAATTTTTACCATTGAATAACAACTTGAATAACCATTGAATAACAACATAAGTCGTAAATAAGTATATATTTTGTTTTTGGAATAACGGCATATGTCGACTTATTTTTTAACTTTTAATAAAACTAATTTTGGAATAGCAACATAAGTGGAGATATGTTCAATAAATAACAACAAATTATTTTGGAATAACGACATAACTTGAATTATGTGATAAGAAAAACGATTTTCCAATTTGGAATAACGACATAAGTCGACATTTTTTATAAAAAACATAATTTTAAAATATGGAATAACAACACAAATCGAGATATGTTGTTATGATTTCTTAGGAATTTTACTAAGACAGTTCAAATTTCGAGTGTGTAATAAAAACATAAGTCTAGTTGTGTCGTTATTTCATATGTAAAATGCGGCAAAACGAGTTATGCTGTTATGTTTTTCCCTTATAACTTTTGAACTAAAGAAGAGAATATCACCAAAATTTGACACAATATTAAATCGAATACCGGGAATACGGTGGCGGTACACACGACATAACAACATAAGTCGAGTTATGCTGTTATGCATTGGGCCCACAGATATATGGCCTATCACCTTTCCAACAAGCATAATATGAATTAATTTGAATAAGTTTTATGAAAATTATGCTATTCTAAGCACATCTGTTTACTAAAAGTAAAATCTGTTTAAAATACACGAAATCGTTTGTGTATTTTACGAAAAAATTCGTGAAATTTATCCACGAAATATTTCGTAAAATACACGAAATAACTTTCGTAAATTTATGATAAAATTACGAATATAAATTGTGTATTTCACGAAACTATTCGTTGATTTTATTTGCGAAAGCCATAATACGAAAGATTCGTAGTTTATTAAATATTTGTGTACTTGTTACGAATATATTCGTACATTTTACAAAGTATTCGTACTTTTGACGAAAGCATTCGTACATTTACGAAACATAATAATAATAGTTTGGCACAACAGTCCTATAAGAACTAAGGCCGAGCTCTCTCACCATTTTGAGCTGTGCGTTTTATATTTGTACTCAAAGTGATGGGACCTACAGTTTATTGCCGAATCCGAACGGCGGGTGAGAGCTTTTTCATAGGCAATGGTTTTACTCTCGTAGGTTTGCCATTTACTGACGAGAGGTAGCGCGGTATAGAAAAATGTTTCTATGAAAAGATGTTGTTAGCCCCAGTCCAGGCTTGAACGGGGACCTTTCAGCTCGCAGTCCAACGCACTAACCACTGAGCTACCGCGGCTACATACGAAACATTTTACGAATCTTTCGTAAAATACACGAATACTTTGTTAAAAAAAAAGACGATGAAAATGACGATTCATAAAAATGAAAAATATGAAACGTGATAATTATGAATTTTGACACAAACAGAACTAACACAGAACACATTTTAAACCATTTTGTATTTATAAATATAAAAAAAAAATAATAATAAAATATTTTGTTTAAAAAACTCTCGATAAAAATATGAAACCTAATGCACTGACTTGATATTTTTTCACTTTTAGCACAAACAGAACTCACACAGAACGAGCACATTTCAAAACTGTTTGCATTTTATAGCGACAGTGCTACCAATTAAAATAAAATTCAGCTCCAAGTTGCTATTTCACGCACCTGATTTCTGTTTTTACTAATTAATCGTAAAAATACGAATGTTTCGTAAAATTCTACATATAGCCTCACAATTAACGAAAGTTTAGTAATTTATTTGTAAAGTTCATTCGTAAAATATGTAATTCTTTCGTAAAAAAATTGTAATAGAAAATAATATAACCAAAGGTCCGTAATTTAAAAGAAATATTTGTAATTTTGTTGTTGTTTTAATTTTACGAATATTGATTCGTAATATAAACGAATCGTTCGTAAACATTTATTTGGGATAAAAATAGAAATTACGAATGTTTCGTGAATTTTACGAATTATTCGTGTATTTTACGAAAATAAAAATTACGAAAAATATTTTGTAAGGTGTCCTAGAAATTATTTTGAATATTTGAAAAAACGCCACGATCTTTTTACTGTCCGGGTAAAAATAATTCTTTAGAGACATTTTCTGGGAAGATTTGGCTCGTGTTAAAACTTCTCGGATGAATTGACTCACAGAAAATTTTGTGTGAAAGAGTTTTTTGAAACCCTCTTCAAAGAAGTCGCTAAATAAAAAGTCGTTCAAAAAATATGAAGAGAAGGACTTGTCTCGGAAAGAAGTATCGGTAAAGAATTGTCATAGTTTAAATATTCCTTCTTGGTGTAGATATGATCTTAACTAATCGGAAAATTATAATGCTGACATTTTTTCGGGGAAGCATTGTTAGGATGAAAATAATTGGTAGTAGAATTTTACTGGGAAGAATTCTCACGGATAGAATTGTCGGGGAAAAATTGTCTAGCGAAGTATAGACTTGGGGAATAATGGTTTATTTTTCCCTATTTTTTTTTCTTTCGTCCAATATATTTTAATATATATTAAAAATTGAAAAAAAGACTTTAAAAACACTAAATTTTGAAAATATACTTTGGATGGATTTTTAAAAATATTTATTTCGCTGTTCGTAAAATACAGCGAAAGGAACAACACAAACTAACAATGAGTTTTTCGTAACCAACAACCGCGGAAGCAGCAACAGCAACAATAGCAGCAACCACAGTAAAAGTAGCAACAACAGAAGTAGCAACAGCAACATCAGCAGCAGCAACAAATGTCGACGATGTTGCGCGCGCTCTGTAATTTGCTGTTAGCTTTGGTGGCTTTTTGTTTAGTTTCCTAAAATTAAATTATATGGGCGGCAAATGGAGGCGGTTGCGTTGCGGCCGCACCTTTATTATCTGTAGGGCAGAAGATGGTGTTGGGAAGACAGAGGTGTAGGGCAGACGGACGTGATGCGGGAACGTGAGATGACGCGCAGCAAATAAAATACGAAACAGGAAACTTTAAAAGTGCCGCAAGACGCAAAACAAAATAACCACAGAGAAGACATCATGATGAAGATGATGGTGATAATGATGGAAAGAGGATAGTGATTTTGATGGAAGGAGGCAGGACAAAGGGTTTTTTTGCTGCTGAGATTTGATCAAATGTACAGTGAATTGAATGCTATATAAAGCAAGAGCTGCTGAGAAATGTGAGGAACGACACAAATAAAGTTCTGTAGAAGTTTTATAGAAGGTGTAAAGAAGGTATATGAAAAGTGTGTTTGAAGCTGTGCTGGAATGTATATAGTAAGGTGTTTTTAAAAGTATAGTTCAAGATAATTTTTGTGGTAGATGAATAGATGTTTGAAGTATAAAAGAAGATTGTGGTATAAAAGAAGATTTCGGTGACGACGTAAAAGAATTATTAGGTGGAGAAGAAGAGGTTGTCGTGTAAAAGAAAATAGCGATTTTGGAACTTCGCATTAAAATTAGCAAAAATAGATTATGTGCTTTTACAGCAACTCACTAAAAACCTGAATATTTCACAAGCATTCCTTTATAATGCACAAAAGAAGATTTGTTTTCCCTTTGTTCTATGCGGTGACCTGACCCTAAGAGCATAATGTTTTCGCAGAAATTTTCGTAGCAGGTGCAAATTTTGTGAGTTTCTAGTGCGCGAAAGTTTGCCACGTGGCTAAACAAAAGTTCAAGTAAAACTCTGTATTTGATTAGAAGATTTAATAAAATTGAAAATTCCATTTTAAGGAGACTGCTTGCGCTATTAAAAAATACATACAGTAATAAAAATAAATAAAAAAAAGCAATATGAAAATTTAAATAAGCAATAAAAAAGATAATTAAATCAATTATTTAAAAAAATATTTTGAGCATACACATTGCGCACTCTGTATTTTGTAGCCTTTTTGAGAAAAATGTGGGTAAAACCTGCTATTTTTCAAAAATTTCAAATATTGTTTTGACGGAATATCATGGCATATTTTCAAAATTAGAACCGATGCAAAGAAGTTAGTAATTTTTGACGTTTGTTTGGACTTTAATTGAAGTTTACGATCTATTTCATTTGTACATATTTCATTGAGAATACCTAAACTAATATTTTGAAATAAACCTAACGAATTTCGGATGAATCTTACCAAAGTTATGACCAGTCAATTCGATTTTGTTTCACATATAATATATCTACTATATATTTGTGAATGTTTGTATATGTGTTTGTCTGTATGTATGTTTCGAATAGGCGTCAAAACGACTGGGCGTGGCACCCCACATAGATGGTGCATTTTCAAGATTTTGTATTTCAATAGATATTACAGTTATATCAATATATTCCTCAACGGGTATACCAATCACCCACAATTCTTTTAACACACCATACCAAAACTCACTCTACCGAAATTCACCACACTTAAATTCACCACACCGAAACCACCAATACTAAAACTCACCACACTAAAACTCACCACACAAAAACTCACCACACTAAAACTCATCATACAAAACTTCTACAAAAAAAAACTCTACGGGAAAGAATTCAACTGAAAAAAAAATGGAAAACAAAAGAAATTGGATCGAAAACTCAAATCTGTAAAAAGCTAAAGTTCAAAATTACGTAAAAACTCAAAAACTTTAGGCAATCTTAAAAAAACTGAGTATGACGTCGTAATTAGAATCTTGAAGTCCATCGGAAAATCACACTAAGATCGTGGATAAATAAAGAAGGCATCCCATACATCAATTCTATATAACTCGCTGGTGATGAGTTTTTTTATTACATAACGTTTTTGTGAAAATTGCAAACGTCTTTTTAAGCCGAATAAAAAATATGTGTAGGTTTGTGGAAAAGTAGTATAACAAAAAAACTTAACGCAAGTTTTCTTTCATTTATACTAATGAATGAATTTAATATACTAATAAATGATACTCTTCCAATTAGTTTTGAAGATAATTGGATCTAAACTCTGAAAAATTATCTTTTTTTAGAATTTTTTTCATTTAGGATTTAATAATAAACAAAATAATGATTTAAATATCTAGAGCAAAGTCCCCACGAACTATTAAAATTGGTAACTTTTTTCTAATTGATGCGCTTTTTAAATATGCCTTGAGAACTTAATTTTGATACTGATTTGTTTTCAAAAAAAAATACCAATACCCGTAATGTGAAAATATTACTACTTAATACTTAAAGTTTGCTTATTCTTATTGCATACTCAAGTTTTTCCTATAACGTAGCGTGCTTGAGAAAAATGTGGATAAATAGGGCTATTTTTCAGTAAATTGTATGTAAAATATTCAGGCATTTTAAAATTAAACAGTTGTATCGGAAACCCATACAAAAAAGTTAGTAATTTTCGTCGTTAGCTTGAACAATGTACTAGATAACCATAAATCATGTTCTTATATTTCATTAGATTTAAAATGCTAAAAAATCGTCGACATTAGATTCAAATATCTTAAAAACCTATCGTAATATTAATATTTGTCGATATATTCTAAATAGTCTTGACATTTGAAAGAAAATAGCGTTAACAGTTTTTCTCAAAATCTAGTTGTGTAAGAAACGGTATTTTTTTAAATCTAAAAAGTGGCTGAAAAAAGCATAGAAAGCAATTTTCGTATAAACGTTACATAACAGAAAAAAGTGAGTATGCAGTCCAAATCAACAAACGCGAATTATATAGATTTGATATATATGATAAGTCCATAGCAAATCTTTTTTTTTCGTTTTGGTGAGTATTGGTTTTCTTATTGCACAGAAAAAAAAATCTTTAATATGATGAAATATTCAATGCAATGAATTTCAATTGTCATATTGATGAATTTGTTCATAATATTTTTTCAAAAAACAATTTTTTTTTTTTAAATAATTCAAAAAAAAGTTTTGTAAAAATTTTATTTAAAAAATAACTGTAAACATTTTTAAAAAAGAAATTATCCGAAAAAAAAAATTCGGACAAAAAAAAATTTTGAAAAAAAAATTTGTTCGAAATAAAATTTTTTTTGAAAAAAAAAATTGTTCGAAAAAACAATTTTTTCAAAAAAAAAAACGAAAAAAAACATTTTTCAAAAAAAATGTATTCGAAAAAATATAGCATTCGTAACATTGATGGCGTTAGTCATTAATATTATGAATGGTTCTCAATGCAATGAATCATGGTTTGAATAACGGAATTCATCAATATGATGTACATTTTTTTTCTGTGTGGGTACTGCATTTTATTTTGGAATTTTCTTAGAAACGTTACAAAATAGGTAAAAACGGAGTATGCAGTTAAAACTAGCACTCACAAAATTATATCTGGAATGTCTTTAGATAAATGGTGTACACCTTTTCAAAATACTTTACTAAATTGTATATATTTTTTAATATAAAGCATATTTAAAAAGTCTTTACAAATTCAAAAACCAAACTCCAAAGCACACACACATCGACTTTAAGTTCAGGTCAAAAATAAAGTGCAGTCATTGCTCTATTTTTGCACCCTATGGCGTAATGTCGTACGTAACGCACCAACGTAGTAGCGTCTGAGAAACACTCGAGTTAGCTTCCAGGACGAACAAGTTTGGTGCATGTTCCGGCAGCAAGAGACAATTTTTAAGTGTTGCCCCTTTCGTACACAAACTACGAACCCAAAAAGAAAATCAAAGAGTTACAACTTCACTGATAACAACACTTGCGGCAAACCCCAGCCATTCCAAGTACTTCCTTCATTCATCTCATCCTTTCTACAGCGCCCCTTACGTTAACTATGTGGCAAACAAGGACTCGCTCGGTTTAGTGTCAGTGATGTGTCAGCTCAACAAAGTAAAGAAGAAAAAACAGAAAAAATTGAAAAAAGAGGCACAAAACTATTGCAATAACTGGCAGCAGCATAAAGACCCGAACAAGTGGAAAAGGTATAAGTAGATAGGGCAGAAAACGAAAAGTAGGCAATTGCAGGATTACGAACTTTTACAGATGACAGCGTCAACAACAAAAAACTAAAACTACTGCATAAAAAAGGAAAGGCAAATATACATAAAAATACAGTTAAAAAAATACTACAAATCGCATAAAAATCTACTGCACTGTATTAAATTTCACGAGTGTCACTATCTTAATTGCTAGATGATATTTAGAGTTAAAAGTCCAGTTTTTCAAGCCCATTTTTATACCTATCTTTCAGAAAGAATTTCAAAAAAAATCCTTTTTATTTCGTACCAACGTTCTGTACATCTAAATGTTTGGGCTGGGAGTTAATAAGTCGGTCAGTAAATCGAAACTTGTCTTTTTATATAGACAGATTTTAATTTTAATCTTCAGTACAGTTTTTGTGTCCCTATTATATTAAATAATAATTATTAATATTGTCAGATATAAAATTATTTTTAGCAAAAAATCGTAGTGTAAAATTTGATACAGAACATCCGAAATTATTCTGTGATTTATTACGAAAAAAACTATAAACTTTAGAAAGACAGTGTACATATACAAAATTTAAGTAAATTATCAACTATCTTCCCAAATTATCAAAAAAAATTTTACGCAAAAAGTATTTTTAGAAAAAGAAAGAAATTTTTGTTCCGTCCGAACTTTTTCTGTGATTTATTATGAAAAAACTATAAATTTTGGAAAAAATTTGTAAATATACAGATAAAGCACAAGATTTCTGTTATTTTTTAAAATAATTCAAAAAATAATTAGTACGCAAAATTCGCTGAATTTTGGAATATCCATATGAACCTTAAAATGCACTTTCGTCTTTGTCCCGTTTGGAACGACGACTATTTCATTTATATCTTCTGATCTACCATATAGAATTCTCTTTGTATATGTTTAGTCCTATTTAAATACTACTTTAAAGTAAATTCAATAATTTTTCTTCGATTTTTAAGCGTACAAATGTCCCGTCCGGAACACCAGGAAATGCCCATATATACACGGAGGAATATAAAATTCTAAAACTCGAGAAGAATTCGGTTAGAATGAAAAATAGTAGAATTTAACTAATATCAATAAAATACTACTAAATTTCAAGAATTTGTCATCTGGATATCAAGAAAGCAAATTACTTAGTTGTCAAAAAAAGTAAACAAACTTTATTCAACTGGATTTTCAGAAGTTTATTTATTGATTATTAAAAACCAAAAAGAACACGCAAAATTGTTGCTGTATTCATCGCAAAAAGAACACTTGTTCGTGTATTGTTGTTGTTTTCATCGATATTGCTCTGTCTGTATGCTTTGTTTTGCGAGGTCGCCATCTGTTTGTTAGTCTGCTTGTCTGTCTGTTGAAAGTAACTAAATCAAATTTTTCTAGATATTCAGACATTAAGTTCTTATGTATCAAAAAAGTAACTAAGTACAATTTCTCTGGATTGCACATTTTTTTCTTCTTAGGTATCAAAACACGGTATGATTTACAAGGTGAGTAAATGGTTTCAGAATAATATACATAGATTAAATTAAATAATAATAATACAAATAAAATAAAATAAACAATTCAATTACATTAAGTATTCAAAGAACAATTAATAACTGAATCTAAGAATAATTCTACTTAGTTACTTTTTTGATACCCAAGAAATTAATAACTGAATCTAAGAATAATTCTACTTAGTTACTTTTTTGATACCCAAGAAATTAATAACTGAATCCAAGAATAATTCTACTTAGTTACTTTTTTGACAACTAAGAAAATCCATTTCTTGAAATTAAGATTTTTCGGGTTAGCTGTATATCACTCCGTATACTTCTTGATTCCTTCTGGATTTTAGAACTTTTTTCCCTTCGTGTAGTTGAATTCGGAACGATATCGAAGAAAAAAAAATCCAAGTGTGAGACTGCAGCTATTGTGATATCGATGTGATAAAGGTTTTAATCGTATCTTGTTAATAATTTGGAGAACGAGATCGAACTTTTATTCGAACTTTTATTTCAGACCTCAAAGGTCACCGAGACATGGCGGACTGGGTAGAATTAATTATTATCTCAGTTGCTATATTAATGTTCAATATTTTTTCTGTGTAGAGAAGAAACTTTTAAAAATTTTAGAGAATAGTATAAATTAATTTAACTCTTAATGTGTTTTGTGAGTGTAGATAAAGAACTTCTTTTTATTTTAATTATTGTTTAATATTGTTTAATATTGACTGATTTCAAAAAAGATTATGATCAGGATTCCACATCAGTGACTGATTCTATTTGACGTTGTTATCTTGATCAGGTTGCCTGTTCAGGCTTCCTGATCTCCCTCTTATCGTAACCATATAATCATATTAAAAAAACAAAAAAAAAAAATATTAAAATCCAGTTGTATTAAAATAAATTGAAGCACGTATTAAGACATTTACTTTTCACGAAATATTAATAGACCTTTGTGCATGTAAGAGCTGTATTTATTGCATTTGATTTGTTATAACATGGATCAACCACAACTTCATTGCATATATTTTTAGCTGAAGTATACATAAGTCAGAATATAAAATTTGTTTCAAATACTGAGTATGAGCACGTCTAGCCCAAAAAACGTTCAACCCAAAAGTCGTGGAAGCAAGTCGCTTTTTAAGGATATGTTTCAGACATCCCCCCGAGTATTTTAAGACTAAAATTTAATAAAGCGTAGGCAGGTTTTTAAAATGTCACGATTTTTGATAAACCGCATACAAAATTGAAACCACGATATTTTAAAAATCCTGCCTACAACATATTTTATGTTAGTCTTAAAAAACTGTGGGAGACGTTCGAAACATATTCTAAATAAACGAATTTGGTCCTACGACTTTTGGGTTGAAGTTGTTTCAGGCTAGGCGTGTGAGTTCTTCATTAGAATCTGGAAGCTAATCAGAATAACATACTAAGAAATCGGGTAATTTCTTTTTTCTAATAATAAAAAATATTTATTTATTGAGAACGTTACAACATAATTGCTGTGCTGGAATCGTACATAAAATATTAAATTAATTCACAATTTAAAAATAAAAATTGCATTAAAATTGTTATATTTAAAAATTTTTGATATAAAGCAAAATATCCGCAAAGATGTGGATGTGTCAATGCAGATACGGATGTCAAAATAATGCGGATGCTCCGCAACATCCCCAATATATACATTCCTTTAAAACTTCAATTACCGATTTTTTTAATCCTTTGCATATAAAGTTGTATTTAAAAATGTTCAATATTTGAATTTTTCTTTAGTGTTTGACATTTAATTATTAGAAAATCATATCTTTTAGAATGATTGTATTACCCATTTTTATTATTAACATATCACTTAATTATGTGGTTTATAAAAAGCTTTTAATAAAAATATTGCAATTTTAAATCTAGTTATTTCATAAGTGTCAGATGATGTTCAGTTAAGTATGTTTTAGATCAGAATTATTCATAAAGAATGAATTAGATTGCATTACGTGGTTTGAAAATTAAAGTATCAGGTCATGGATATTTAAATATACACTATGCTTTAAAAAGGGTTTAAAAACACATGATATATGGATTGATTTTTTCAAGTGTACACACAAAAAAATTTATCAAAATTTCACCAACTACCGGGAATTCAACATTTTGATGAATTCATTCATTGAATTAAAATCGTATTTTTGAAATGTTTTTAATTTTTAATATATTTTTTTTAACATCATATTTTAAACAAAAATTAGTCTCCATTTACACAATTATGTATTTAAAATTCTTAAAGGATTTATTTTTTTTGTGTGTAAGAAATCATAAAATGTAAAGAAAACCAGAGACAGGTACAAAAATCTCATGTTCAATATTAAATTCCGATTTTTTAGTTACTTGAAAAACGATAAAATTTTAAGTACTATATAAACATTTTTAAAGTGTAAAATAAAATTGGCACACAAAAAAAATATACCGCAATCACGTCCAAAGCTCCTCTCATTCGTAGCAAAGAAAAGTTTCTTTTTTTCAGACTATTTTTTCCACTTTTTGTTAGTTTTTATGCATTTCTTGACTGTATTCTGAATTTCTTGACTGTATTTCTCTCTCTTTGTATGAGTGTCTACATAAATGAGTGTGTGAATGTTTATGCGTCACACGTTTTTATTTCTGTCTGTTTGACAAGCACGAAATTGTGTGTATGTGTGAGAGTATTCCTTTGATTATTTGCGTCTGTGTCACACGTACATTAGTGTATTTGTTATTTGTTTGTTTGTTTGTTTGAAGTTGTTTTTGGTCTATTTAGTGTTGTTTTTGTCGTTGTTGTTGCTGCTGCATTTGTTGTTAATACACATATGTGACAACGTACAACATGACTGTCTCTGCCTCTATATGTCTCTCTCTCTTTGCCACGTTGAGAACCAAATGACTTTCATGGCGTCACGTGTGCATTGTTTGCAGCGACATCTGCTGCGTTGCTCAATTTCGCAGTACGTTTTCTACTACGTTTTCCGCTTTTTGCTGCAGTTTTATTTGTATTTTACGGAGTAGTTTTTACGATGTTCATAGATGTTATTTGCTTCACAGTGATTTCGAGTTTTTATTTTTTGCATTTTACTTAAATGCAATTTGCACTTTAATGAATTTTTGTTAAATTTTATATGGATTTCATTCTTTATGTGTATCATAAATTATAATTAATAATTAACTAATTATAAATAATTTAATATTGTTAAATTATTTCGTATGTACATAAACAATAAATATCAATTTAATAAAATACAATAAAATGCAAGAAAATACAAAATAATATAAAAGAATAAAATAAAATAGAGGAGCCCATTGGTATCGGGTCAAGGTCTTGTTTTAAGTAGTTTAACCGAATTGTCAGTTCAATTCCATGTAATACAGAATACTGTGGATGTATTATGGAATGCCACTAATTCCAGAAAAACAAAATAAATTTTGATTCGAAATTTTATTTTTAATATAAGAATTATATTTGTCGTTAAAGTTTTAATTTCTTTAATATTTTTTATGTATTACTAAAAATTCAAAAGTTATCCGATTTTAATTTTTTTTTGTTTATGAAAAGCTTACATGAATCCTATTAAAATTGGTCAATATGACAGTTATTGATTTAATAGTATATAAAATATAAATATTTTCATATAAAGGCCATTCCACACCAAATCGACCAGCGGTTGGAACTTACCTTCTTCGATTTCAATGAAATTTGGGCAACTGATAAAGGATATCGAGATATGCACTAAACTTTAACATGAGGCCCGTGGTCATTATCATTGCACTTCAAAATTGATGTCCTTAAAACAAACTGGTTGATTTAATATAAAGGTACATGCCAAAATTCAAGATGGTACTCTGATTCATTTTCTAAATTTTTACAAATTTTTTGTATTGACAAAAAAAATATTTATGAACATCAATTTTGAAGTGCTAGGATAATGACGATGGGCCACATGTTCAAGTTTAGAAGTTACAACTTAATTTTTCTAAAAGCCTATTAGCTTTAAAACGACCATCAATACAGTTTCTAGCAGTTATACTTTAAGAGATTTTGAAATATGAACTACAGACTGACAATGAAAAATCATGATTTCGAATCAAGAGGAGGTCACCCCCTAGAAATGCTCTATTGGATGAGAAATCGTTTTGAAGAATTTTCAGCGAAATCCGAATATGGGAAATGAACTCGCCGGGACCTCAAAGTAGGCGTTTTCGTACCTAAATCGATAATTTCAAAATTGTATTGAAAATTGTGTCTCTCAAAAGCATTAAATTAAAAAAGTGGGTATGTCATCTGTTCGAAAATTTTATTAGCTTTTCAAGAAACTATAAATGAAAAAAATCGAATAAAAAATACAGAATCAGTGATTATTAATACAGGCATACTTCGTTTTATATTTTCATCAGTCACGACTAGCCTGTAACACTTTAAATTCCAAAATTCGATTCCCATTTAAAATTTATTTTGAATATGTTTTTGACACTCTTTTCCATTTTTTTAAGATGAAATTAAAAAAAAATTGTAGAGTTTTTAAAACGCATTAATGCATTTTTTGATGCAGTTTTTTTAATATATTTTTTTTTTAATTAATAATTTAATAATCTAGGGGTGACCTTCAAAATCAAACTCGATGATTTTTCAAATTTCATTCAAAGTCATTTTCAGTCTAATGAAAAGTGATTTTTTTGTAAATTTGAAGCACTGTATCTCTATAAGTAGTGGTCGTAAAAAATAAAAAAAAATTGGTCAGTGCATAGGGAAATGATCGGGTTTTCGTTGGGTAAGTCCTATTAGAGAAAATATGATCATGTCCTTATCATGCTTACCATACCAGGGTTTACATTATCTAAATAGTCAATGTTCTCGATAGTTCTCGATAGCTACATTATTTGTTCCTCATAACGAAATGACATCAGACAATGATCGAGATTTAATGAGAGAAACCCTATTATCGGGCTCTGACAAGGCAATTGTCGGGTACATTGTCAGCACATGATCATGGCCTGAGATCAGTACATGATCAGGACAGTGCTTTACAAGGACATTATGGGCCTCGTCATATCCCGATCATCTCAAATAATGACATGATCACTTCATGACCATGGCCCTACCAAAATTTCTACTAGGGATATATGGTAAAAACTCAAATTTACTTTTTTTGGTCGATTTGGTGTGAAATGGGCCATAAACAAAAAACAATTTAATAGTATTTTGTAGTATTTAATAGGATTCAACTATTAAAATAATAATTTAGCCTTTTGACTAATTTTAAAAACTATTTATTTTATAGTATTTTTTTCTGAGTGCATGAACACAATTTTTCATTTTTGAATTTTTTACTCCACCTATTTATACATTTTATAACGAAACCAAGCCGCAGTAGCTCAGTGGTTAGTGCGTTGGACTGCGAGCTGAAAGGTCCCCGGTTCGAGCCTGGACTGGTGC
Organism: Dryomyza anilis; assembly: GCA_951804985.1. Lineage (NCBI taxonomy): Eukaryota > Metazoa > Arthropoda > Insecta > Diptera > Dryomyzidae > Dryomyza > Dryomyza anilis. The sequence continues at coordinate 92,938,695 of OX638131.1, read as the reverse complement.
TAACAACATCTTTTCATAGAAACATTTTTCTATACCGCGCTACCTCTCGGCAGTAAATGGCAAACCTACGAGAGTAAAACATTGCCTATGAAAAGCTCTCACCCGGCGTTCGGATCCAGCAATAAACTGTAGGTCCCACCACTTTGAGTACAAATATAACACGCACAGCTCAAATGGTAAGAGAGCTCGGCCTAAGTTCTTATAGGACTGTAGTGCCAAACTATTATTATATTGAAACCAAAACACCCGAGTGGAAATTGGTTAAGGTTAGCCTTATTTCGCATCCGTCCTTTTTCAGAATACGATAAGGCATCTCTACCAAAGCCCAGTCCGCCATGTCTCGGAGACCTTCGATGCTTTCTCGAATAACTTCAATAAAAAGTTCGAACTCGTTGCATTCTCGAACTCGTACATTCAAATACTTTGACAAGATACGATATTTAAACATTTATCAAATCGATATCGCAATATTGTTCGCAGCAATCTCGAACTTTGATCATTTTTTTTTCCAATTTCCAATTTCGAAAATTTTATCGTATCGAGAAAACTCCGACAGAACGCTTCGATATCTACTTACCATCTGGGTCCAATTTGACGCTCGATATCGAGAAGGGATCCGATATCGTGTGATTTCTACATCTACTCGCATTGATCTCGTAACTCTATCGATACGAATGGCATACTGGGAGGCCGCCTGAAATGATAATGATCAGGGTCGACTAGGGTAATCCAAATTTGAAATCCACATAAGGCAACCTGATTCAACCTATTTAAAATATACTGAATAAAGTCTATTTAATAAAACCTGATGTGTCACTTATGAAAAAAAAAAAACTGATTAGATATCGTATTAATATAATATGATCGAACTGTTTTAAAAAACCCTTTATAATAAAATTGAATAGCAAAATTATTCTAATAAAATAATATATTTTAATAAATAAATGTTAAACTCAAATACAGAAGAAATACAAATTCTCAACATTTTTAAAAAATTGAAATATCTCATTTAGGCTCAAAACGTTGACTTTTTGTCCTTGCAAAAGTTATTGCGGTAATTTTGCTCACAAAACTATTTTTTGTTTGAAACGTCTAAAATTTAATAAAAGCAGTTTAAGAAGAAATTAAGTATACAATGAATTGTATAAGATAGGGGTAAGATCAGGAAGCCTGACCAAGCAACCTGATCAGGACAGCAACTTCGAATAACATCACGTTTTGAATCAGGCACTGATGAAAACCCCTGATCATTGCCAGATTTGAAACAAGGCTGCCTGATCAGACAATGACCTCATTCTGAACTAAATTTCCCGACTTTAGTAAACAATTAACATACATTAACATTAATCATAAACATAACAAAAATTTTATATAAGCCCAATGGTTTAACATATACAATTATAAAGTTTAAAAATTTGTTTATTACCCAAATTTTTTGTTTGCTTTGGAACATCGGACTTATACGCAAACTTCCGTAATCATTTTTCTTCTTCAGTAACTTGGACTTGTGTTAAATTTTTTTTTTTGAAACATAAAATTACTGATAATTTTATATTTTAAAAGATTAAAATAATCCGAAATATATTTAACTACTAGCAATACTAGTCAAAGTTAAAGCATTTTAATTTTTTTTTGTTTCGCCCTACAGAAAAGTTTTCAAAGTCCAAAGTAACAATGCAATTTTATGTATTTTTTCCGTTGGACACTGTTATGCTGTTCGACAACAAATAAATGACTAGTTTTCTATCCGACATCATACTACGATATTCCCATGGACTTCAAGATTCTAATCGAGACTTCGTACTCAGTTTTTTAGATATTTTCTCTAGCTTTCGTGGGTTGCGCAAAACAAATAAAAGGCAATTTTTGAGTTTTTCAATATATTTTCTACTTTCAATATATTTGATTAGAAACTACATCGGACAGTACAGAAAGTACATCGGAATATCATACTAAGATCGCGGATAAATTGCTTTTATCAAAATGTTTTTTTTTTATCAATATTAACATTTTTCACTTTTTAAATTTCTATTTTTATACCCTACACCAATGAGGTACAAGGTATATTAACTTTGTGCATATATTTTAGGAGGCGTGTCTGGTATGGAAAAGTAAATATATATTCTTGATCAGCATCACAACCCGAGTCCGTTTAGCCATGTCCATCTGTCTGTCCGTCTTGCTGTCCGAATACAGAATAACTTGAGAAATACTAATCAGAATGCGATGAAATTTCGTCTCAATATATTTTAGTCAAAAGTAGGAACTGAGTTTGAAAATGAATCAAATCGGACAACGGACACGCCCACCTCCCATACAAGTCACTTTTATATAACTCTTTCGGAACTAATAACTCGAAAAGTATTCAAGGTATAGTTATAAAGTTTAAAACGTATTGTTATAATTCACCTTAAAATATGAAGTACAAATAATTTTGTTCATTATTTCCCGGGTTTTCATAGTGGATATTTGAACCGTAAATTATTAAAATCAAATCTATGAAATATTAGCCTTTCAAAATTTTAAATATGGGCGTGGTCCACCCAATTATATTTTTCAAATTTATTTTTTTTAGTTTTTATACTTTTATATATTTTTTTTTAATTTATGGGGATATAAGATGTAAATTTCTGATATATGAATAATATTCTGAGGGTGGGGAGGTTCAGCATAATTAAAAACTTTAAAATTAAGGTATGCAATTAAATATCCCACATTAATATCCCCACCAAAGGTGTAGGGTATTCCATAATCGGGCCGGACCGACTATAAAAATCCGCCCCATGTGACCGAACTTTCCCAACTCGTTTTATATTTAATTTGTATTCCTTTTATAAAATTTTTAATAAAATATTCTACAATAACACATTCAAATATCTCTATAATAAAAAAATCTAAAATTCAATTTCGTCAATTACCATGGTAATTGTTGTGGCGTTAATTAGCCTAAGAAGTCACATAATAAGCTTGTTAACACGTTTGCCTTAAATTATTTAATAAAAATTTTCTCCAACATCCTTTCACATAAATTGAATTGAAAATGTCGCGCGTTGAACATAAATGTTTCAAATTAGTACGCAATACGACGAACGCGAACTCAGTCTGAAACAGCACCCTCCAAACATTCGTTCCACCCTTGGCTGTGTCCAACCATTTCCTACTCTCAGCAGCATCATCTCAGTCACTCAGTTCTAAATGCCAAGAAAAACTTGTCACCAGCTGTTAGTGACTGCAGCACGTCGCTTTCCTTGTTTTATAACCTTCCTCGCAAAGAACCTCTTACGAGCCACAGAAACCTGCCTGGCACTACGTTCACCTATTTTTACCCAGTCTTAGTTTGTCATTTATATGCTAAAACATACAACAACAACAACAATAAAAAATATATAGCAACAAAATGCAAAAATTTTCGGAGGATTTATTATTTTGTATTTCTGTGAGAATTTTCTATGCTGGGTTGTGAGTATTTTTTAAAACACATACCTGCGGAAAAATATTTGTATACTTGCATTTCAAACAATAAACTATAATTGAAAATATCGGATAACCGAGTGGAAATTGGTTAAGTTTCTTTCACATCCGTCCCTGATCAGAATACAACAAGGCATCCTACCAAAAGCCTCATGAAATTATGCTGATCAGGGTCAACTACCTGATCAAAACTATTTATTGTTTGAATGGGATCGAATTTCATATTTTGAAATATACATCGAATGCTAAAAGATTAGGAAAATGGTAAGATAAGGAATCCTGTTCAGGCAATCTGCTCAGGGTAGCCACGTTTTGAATCAGTCACTGGAGTGCAAATCTGAATATTACCCTATTTGAAATCAGGCAAGTATGATTGGACAATGATAGCATCCTGAACTAAATCTCCATTCGGGTGGTTAGAAATTGGTATAAATTATCTTATTTTATTAAAATAATTTATAATATTTATATCGTAATATAATCTCAAATCGAAACGGGAACACAAGTGGAAATTTGTAGTAGTTAGTCTTATTCCACAACCACGCTAGATCAGAATACGTTTTGTTATCCCTACAAAGGCCACCTGACAAAATCCTGATCAGAGTTAACTAGGACAAGCCTAATTTTAAATCCATGTAAGGAAACCTAATTCATTTTTTATAAAAGCATCTGATTCAAACCCTACTGAATGTAACATGATCTAACTCATGCAAAACATGAGAGAAAGAATCAGATAGGTGAAATACCGAGTGTGCCTAAATTAATTGTATTTTACCATATAACTAATATTTAATAACTAATATTTATGAAATATAATTTGCAAAAACAGTTGTGTTCAAAAATATATCCGATTTCTTTCATATTGTTACGAGAAATGTAATTTATGCCATTTAGCAAGCAATAATTTTAAGTAAATAAAAGTAAATGAGACGAAGATAAATTATTATATTGAGGAAATATATTAGAAAGCGACCGAAAAGACAAAATCAATTAAAGCCATGAGTTTAAAAGATATGGATTAACCTACGAGCAATACGAATTCTCGAGAAGTGTAGAAGTTTGTGGAAACTTCTAGAATCTTCAGGCTCATTTGGGACGATCTGAGATATTTGATAGAAACAATTTAAATTATAGATGTGTAAGTAATTATAATATGTAGATTAATTCATTTAATAGAATAATAATTATAATAAAATAAAATAATAAAATTTATTTAATATAGTTGTTTATAAAATATAAACAAGATATCAAAAGATACGGAAGTTCTAAAGACAAAATTTTCTTTACAATATATTTCATATATAGTACAGATTATTCTACTAATAATTTTACATTTGTGTTCGAAGAAAAATGTCAGCCACAGCGTTGCCAACTCTGCCAAATGAGCACACAGGAAAACGGAAACGAAATTTTAAAATTTATTTATGGTTTGCGCGTGATTAGCAAAACAATTGTGCAACAGCAGTAGCAATTGCTGTTAGTGTGACATTTTGTTGTGCCATTGTTGCACCAATTTTTCAAACACTTATTGCTAAGTTTTAATAATGTAATTTTTATTTTTAAAATAGCAACAACATAAAATATAAAAAATATTATACAAACAATATGAAAAATAAAAACAGCAACTTCATAAAAATTCAGCAAAATTCAGCAAATGTTGGAGTTAAAGAAAAGTTGACAAATTTTATGTTGACAACATTGTCGCACAAAACTAGCGAAACAGTATTCTGTGGTTGGACGGAAATATAGAAATAGAAACTTAAAATGACATTGATAAATTTGAAATATAAATTTAAAAATTCGTCATAAAAAATGGTAGAATATTTTAGTCATTTTAAGATAAGTATTATTTTTACCTCCGAAAACTTAAACCAGCTTAATAAATAATGCTGTGACGTTTATTAAGAGGAAACACATAAAAACAATAATATTTATAATAATAATAATAGTTTGGCGCTACAGGCCTGTATAGAACTTCGGCCGAGCTCTCTCACCAATTTGAGCTGTGCGTGTTATATTTGTACTCAAAGTGGTGGGACCTACAGTTTATTGCCGAATCCGAACGGCGGGTGAGAGCTTTTCATAGGCAATGGTTTTACTCTCGTAGGTTTGCCATTTACTGACGAGAGGTAGCGCGGAATAGAAAAATGTTTCTATGAAAAGATGTTGTTAGCCCCAGTCCAGGCATGAACCGGGGACCTTTCGGCTCGCAGTCCAACGCACTAACCACTGAGCTACCGCGGCTACCATAAGAAAATAATAGGGGAGCCTGGGGTACAGTGGAACACGTTTTGATTTTCAAAATTCTTTTTGCATTAACAGAATACGATGCGTTTTAATGATTTTGAAGCGATTTTCCAAAACAGCTTAATTTCGAACTTGTTGAAAAATGTTAGGGTAAAGTGGGAAATTTCAAAATTTTTACCAGAATGATATTTAAGTTTTTCTTTTCTATGTTTTCTTATTTTCATAACAAAGTCAAATATATTAAGGATAAAAAACATAACAATAACAAAAAAGAATAATAATGCATGAACAAATAAGAAGACAAAAAGTTTAAATTCATAAAAGTCTCAGTAGTTATATAAAAAAACAATACGAAAAAAATTGGTGCATTTCTTCCTAGTCAGAATATATTTCTGGTCGTCAAGTTCTCAAATTTCAAGTTACAGGCCATTTGCAGATATGGCAGTTCACTGAATTGTTAAATTATTTAATTGGCTAAACCAATTAAATAATTCATTTAATACAATATTTTTACTATGTTACAACAAACTTTGCTTATATTACGTTTCCCACTTTACCCCATACTACGTTTCCCACTTTGCCCCAATATCGAAATTTGATCATAATATAGCACCATTTAAACAATGTTAAATTATTTGCAACACCCGTTTGTAGTTCAAAAGATATACAACATCTGGTCATTTTGAACATACCTTCCTAATTAAAAACGACAAAAATTCACACTTTTTAAAAGCAAACAACAGCACTTTAAAGAGCTTTTAAAAACATTTTTTTCAAAATATCAATACAATTTGTGCAATATGTCGAAAACGAATTTTCAATATGTGTTGTAGTAAAAATAAGACACATAAAGACAAATGTACTTAAAAACCAACAAAATGTAGTAGAACTACATTTTTTCAAAACAAAGATATAAAATGTATATAATTTACTACAGTATTTATTCGGTGTAGGAGATGGGCGCGTGTCTGATTTTGAAGGAACGAGCAGGCCGATATGTGATAAGTGACGATTAAATTTACATGCATCACGAGGAGCACGATAAATCATGGTATAACAAATGCACGATAAGTTTGGTACTATTTTATTCTCTTAAATGCCATTACTTTTCTAAGTGTAGATTTAAAGTTTATTTTAGTTTACAATAACTGTTGTCCATTCGATGTATAACAATTTCTAATATAATTTAGATAGGTTACATATTATTAAAATTGCAATAAACACATTGAGTACTTACCACAGTCTCGTTTAATGTGACTGGATGTTTACAAATAATGCATAAAATTATTTTGTGTGGACTCATTGAAAAATTACGAACATGTTTGCATTTGTATACCTGTTTTTGTGTGCCAAATAGACGGACTTTAACACAAAAACAATAGTGGGTGTATTAGTATTAGTCAATAATATATTGGAACATGACTACATTAAATTTATATTATAAACACAATTATTGAAATACTTTAAACTTAATAGTTTTTTTTTTTTAATTTAATAGTATACATTAAAAAACATGCAATTGGGTCTTCCGATTTGTATGAAATTTTGTTGATAGATAGTCGAGAAGTAAAAAATAGCTGTGTACTTAGCCAACAAAGTTATGATCATTTTTTTATGTGGAGCGTATACGTAATAGTGATATGAAATATATGTTTAACTTTTTCTAGGTTAAATGTTTTTTATTTTTAAATTGTTATTTTTATTTGAATGCGTAATCAAAAAGCTTATATAAACCATAATTATCTAATATAGTACTTTGATGTTTCAATGCTCATAACTTTGTTGTTGTTCAGAATTCAAAAACACTAAGTACATTACTTATTTTATATTTCTCGATCACTAAATAGAAAAAATAATCGACGTAAATACAGAACCATAAATAATTGTAACCATTAACTGGTCTAGCAATGAGTTCTAATGTATTTAGCAAACACATTCGCTAAAAATGTGATTTACTACCAAAAATATACCAATTAAGGACTTCGCATAAATAGCGAACTATTTAATTGGTATGGTCGACATTTTAAAAGTATTTTTATTATCTTCTCAGTCTTTATAATGCTCATTCAGTTAATTAAAAAAAGAATGTTATAAATTCTTGTGAAAGTACATAACATATACTTTTCTAATGATGAAGTTGGAAGCATTATTAAATATGCAACCATTGCCATCATCACCATTTTTAATGATCAAGCTCTATAAGTGTTTATCTTGGCATATACCAAACGGGAATAATATGCGCGCAATCAAACGCGCAAACAAAAATTCCATCGTTTGCTTGTTTGCCGGCGTTCATTCGCTGATAGCTCTGAACGCCGTGCCTCGTCGTGTGCTCAGCAACGGCGATTGTTAATGCAATTAATTCAGTAGTCGTTTCAGCAAATAATTTAATTGTATTGATGTAACTTTTTGTTTATTTTCTGTTAATTTATTAATTAATGTGGTTAAATATTTAATCTATTCAATTAAATGTCATATCGGCGATGAATCAATTAAAAATTAATTGTACTGATCAAATTTTTTGCTATATTTACACATATATTTTTTTTCTGTGTATCTATTCAGAAAATGTCATCAAAACTGGAAGACACCTTGCCACAATGCGCATTTACATCACGTAAATGCGAAATAAAAGACTTGGGAGTTATATTCGACTCTAAATTAAAATTTTCAAGTCATTACGATTACATAATTTCAAAGTCATATTCTATGCCAGCTTTCATTAAAAGAAATACGCAATCGTTCAAGGATCCAATGACAATAAAGGCTCTGTACATGTCTTTAGTAAGAAGCCTTTTAGAATATTGTTCTATTATTTGGAATCCATACCATAATGAAAATTGTATTCGTATTGAAAAAGTTCAAAAAAATTTTACAAGATACGCAATCTTGAAACTGCATTGGTCTGATACGCACCCAAATTATGATGCTAGGCGCAAATCACTTGGTTTACAATCCTTGAAAGACAAAAGAACTTATTTTTCATTAATGTTTGTTTACAATGTTATATCTGAATATGTAAATTGTTCTGAGCTTTTAAATATGTTTAATTTGTACGTTCCACCTAGAGATTTAAGAAATAATCGTTTGTTTGTTGAATTATTTTATAGATCAAATTATGCTATCAGTGAGTCAATATCAAGATGTATTAAATTATGTAATAGCTTTTCACCACTTCTTAATTTTAATGTTAATGAATATAGATTTAAATTAAATTTATTTATACACGGATAAAAAAAGATTTGTTTGAATATGCTTGAATGTAATTATAACGCAATTCGAAATCACCATATACATATTGGGTGTAATATCTAATAACATTATACTTGAATTGTAGTATTATTTTGTTCAGATTGAAATATTATTATACGATATGTAAACATAAATTGCTTTAATCGCGGATTTACATGAATTTACTATATTAATGTTTCTGTAGAAATATATATTTTTCATCAGATATTAATATATGTATGTTTGAGTTTTCCGCTATTTAACACACCCAACGTCAATAAAAGGTTCTTTGAATTATATGTATTTGGTTATTCTTGATTGTTACTGGGTGACAACGAATTTAAAAATAATAGCATTATTTTGATTATATGTATGTTTGGCATTACGATATCACAATTAAATAACAGCGCTGCCTACTTTTAGCACTCAGTAACACTCACATTAATACTTTCATATAGTTCAAAAGTTCTTTTTGGTGGAAGAATTTGTTTAAGTATCGCCAGTTACTGTTAATACCAGATAGTGGTTGTTTGTGAAATTTCCAATTCATCCGTAATGTACTAAACTCAAAATAGGAACAATAGATGGAAATAAAATTATTAGGTATAAATAAAATATGTGTCATAAAAATAAAATAAATGTTTATGTTTATAATTATAAAATATATATAAAAAAAATGTAATTTAAAAATAGGGAAAAAACGAATATTGTGTAAAGAATATATTAGCACTAAATTTACTATTTTTACATTAAAATTAAATGTAAACATAAATATGCATACATGTAAATAAAATGTTTTTCACATTCAAACATATATATGTTCGCAATAACGCCGAAAATTATTCATTCATAACATAAATATGTTTGAACGAAAACAAAAATATGTTTGGCTGTTATTATAATCTATATATATAAAACTCTTGGTCCGTCTGTCTGTCGGTCTGTCTGTTTGTTCCAGCATCACGTCTAAACCGCTGAACCGATTTAACTCAAATTTTGCACCAGGATACTATGGAGTCCGGAGGGTGTCATAGGCTATATATAGGGGGGATTGGACAAAGGGGCGTGGCACCTCCCGTACAACCTAAACTTTCAAAACGACATATCTCGGCACATACACAAGCTAAGAAGATGAAACAAAAAACTCAAATACAAAAAAAAATACAAAAGAAAAACACAAAAACAAAAGCAAAAATCAAACACAAAAGTAAAAGCACAAAACTTAAGCAATAACTCAAAAACAACAGAAAAATAAAAAAAGGATAGAAAACAAAATCAACCACTTCAAAATTCACCACACTACAACTCAACACAATAAAATTCACCACACTCAAATTCACCACACTAAAACTCACCACACTAAAACTCACCACACTAAAACTCACCACTCCAAAATTCATCACAATAAAATTCACCACACTAAAATTCACCATATTAAAACTCACCACACTAAAATTTACCACACTAAAACTCACCACAATAAAACTCACCACACTAAAATTCACCACACTCAAATTCATCCACTTAAACTGACCACACTAAAATTCACCACACTTAAATTGAACACACTAAATCACAAAACAATAAAATTCACTGCACTTAAACTCACCACACTAAAATTCACCACACTAAAACTCACCACACTAAAAGTAACCACAATAAAACTTCTACTGCGAAAAACTCTACGTGGAAGAATTCTACGGGAAAAAATTCCACTGGCAAGAATTCTACAGGGAAGCACAGTCTGAGAAAGAATTGTATATGAGAACAGTTGTTTTAGCGGAGAATTAGTTTGGTTTTGGTTACTACGTTTATAAAACCAATAAAAAATACGTCCACGGGTCCCTGATATAAATAATAAAAATGTTATTTATATTAATAAAATTGCTCCATAACCTTGCATTAACAAAATCTTTGCACGAGTCGTGTACGGGTCCAGCTAGTAATGAAATAATACTTTTGTTTGCATAAAGCTCCAAAGATATATGTAATGCCTGCAAAATTATGGTTGGGAGAGCCCTTTTTTTTGCAGCGTGTACTATTTAATTAATTGATAATTTATTATTTAAAAATGTAACTAGTCTGTAAGATACAAATCCGTAGACTGAATAAATGTATTGAAATGAAATTGATATTTTTGACGTGGAATGAACCAATTATATTAAAATAATACAATTAATAGTACTGATTTTTCAAATTCTATCAAATTTAATATATTTTTAATTAAATATAAAAAAATATTATTACTTATAATAAAAAACAATAAAACAATAAACAAAAACAATAAAATAAAAAATTACTACTGAGTATAATAATCATTTTATATCTCTTCGTACACCCAGAAAAAAAAACAATATAAATAATAGTTTTTTACTATTAAAAATAGTCAATAGGATACATTATTATTTTAATCGAACATTGCCATTGAGTTTATATGAGAAGATTTATTTTTTGTATTCTATTAAATCAATAATTGTCCTATTGACCAATTTTAATGGGATTTGAGGCAATTTTTTTCTGAGTGTATGAGTGTCGTAAATTCATCTATTTGTTGATATTTATGATACGTATAATTATGATGCTGAATGAATTGTCGGTTGGTTGTGGCTAGTTTTGATGTTGCACGCTGTTAGTTTGTTTCCCGTAAATATTTTATTTAGAATTTCTGCGGTTGGACGAATTTGTAGCTCGTCGCTACTGGCTATGTGCAAACGGAAAATATACGAAATTATTTTGCAATTTAAATGCAGTTGTAAATGGTTTGTAAAACGGTTGCGAAACAATTTTACGAGTGCATTTATTTATTAATTGGGTTTTGCATGTAGTGGTTGGTGGTTGATGCAAAATATTTTGTGCCATTGGCAGCACTTTTTGGCGGCAACAAGTTTGAAGCAAGTCATTAATACTGTGCGCATTTAAATACCTTAGAGTTGATCCAACAAAATGCAGTGATTTTGGTGCCTAGAGAAGCCAATCCACCAAACTGTCCAGATCTCAGGCCGATTGAGAGATACTGGGCTTTAGTAAAAAGGGAGATGAAGACAACAAAAAAAGTGGCCAAAGACCTTCAAGTCTTTAAAAGAAAGTGGTCTTCAGCAGCTGTGAGGGTGTCGGACACTACAATTACAACATTAATGGAAGGGGTTCCGGAAAAATTAACTTTTTTTTATTAAAAAATATTAATTTCTGGTTTTTTATATATTTTTTTAAATCTAAAAATAATTTGCAAAATAAAATATTTTATTCTATAAAAATTCGATTACTAGATTTCTAGATTTTTTCATTTTTGTAGCGGACAATTTTATTCGACGCAGTCCTTAAATGATATCAAAGTGAAAAAAAACAAAAATTAAAAAAAAAATAAAAAAACACATTGCTTATTTTGAGGCACGCAAACCTCTCCGTGGGCGGTAACTTATAACTTTCTTCAAGCAACAACAACATTTGTCTGACAGCAGACGACGACGCGCACCGTGCAACAAACTTTTTTGTGTTGTTGCTGTTTGGCAGCAACTGCTGTTGCCGTTGTCGTTGCTAACACTGTTATTGCTGTTGACTAAAGTTTTCTGCGCTTTGTTATTTTTGCATTCGCAATTTAATGTTGATATATGTACGTGCCGTGATTGTTGCTCCTGCTACTACTACTGTTGCTACTGCTGTTGCTGGCAGCCATGTTGTCAAGGCCGTAATAACAGAAACAAGAATCCAACACAAAAATTCATACACACGCACTTCATTATAATTCCGTTATGTCTGTGACATACAAATGAAAACAAACAACATCGTATTATTTATTACAACCGCAAAATGTTAGTAAACTTAAAAAAATTAATACTGCAATACATTTTCGAATACCGCTTATTTACGAAATGAATTTTACATTAGAATAAATTGTTTTGAATCACAAATCTGCATTTTTATACCCTACACCTATGAGGTACAGGGTATATTAACTTTGTGCATATATTGTAACGCCCCTTAGGAGGCGTGTCCGGTATGGAAAAGTATATATATTCTTGATCAGCATCACTACCCGAGTCCGTTTAGACATGTCCGTCTGTCTGTCTGTCTGTCCGTCTTTCTGTCTTGCTGTCCGAATACAGAAAAACTTGAGAAATACTGATCAGAATGCGTCTCAATATATTTTAGCTAAAAGTTGGAACTGAGTTTGAACTGAGCTAAATCGGTCAACGGATACGCCCACCTCCCATACAAGTCACTTTTATATAACTCTTTAGGAACTCGAAAAGTATTCAAGATATAGTTATAAAATTTAAAACGTATTGTTATAATTCATACAAAAATATGTGGTCCAAAAATGGGCATGATCCGCCCACCTTTTTTTTCATTATTTCCCGGGTTTTCATAGTGGAAATTTGATCCGTAAATTATTAAAATCAAATCTATGAAATATTAGCCTTTAAAAATTTTAAATATAGGCGTGGTCCGCCCAATTATATTTTTTAATTTTTTTTTAGTTGTTTATACTTTAATAATTTTTTTTTAATTTATGGGGATATAAGACGTAAATTTCTGATATATGAATAAGGTGGGAAGGTTCAGCATAATTAAAAGGTATGCAATTAAATATCCCCACCAAAGGGTATTCCATAGTCGGGCCCGACCGACAATAAAAGTCCGCCCCATGTGACTGAACTTACCCTTAGGTCACACATTTCTCAACTCGTTTTCAACTAAAATTAAGTATGTCATAACTTACAATGGAATTTATCCAATTTATCCGATCAACATATCATTTAAAACCGGATTATGCGGTTTTATCGTCAGTATCGTCGACAATATTAATGTTTATCATTTGTAATTATTCTAAACATAATTATGTTTAAAAATGCAACTGGTATTTAAATTATATCGTAGTTTAAAAAATAAAACTAACCAAATGAAGTCAGTATGGAGAAAAATCGGCAATTTATTTTTAAAACTTGATAGTTCAGAAACTATAGGAGACTCCATCGAAATTATTTTTTTATTCGACGGGGAAAACTCCAGGGTTTCAAAACAAAATTGTTATTGATTTAGAAAATGGTGTGGCGTATACGTAACAGTGATTTCAAAAATATTTTTAACTTTTTCTAAGTTAAATGTATTTTATTTTTTTAAATTGTTAATTTTATTTGAATGCCTGATCATAAAGCTTATATAAACTATTAGTTAAATATGTTAATTAGTTAAATATCATTAAAATATGTTAATTAGTTACAGAGATAGAAATAATTATTTAATATACTACTTTGATGTTTCGATTCACATAACTCTGTTGGAGTTGAGAAATCAAAAAAAACTAATTACACACCCACAAAATTGCATCAAAATCGCAAGACATCGTGCCAAGATCGATATTTCTGACGTGAAAAGACCCAAATGCATTTTTTTAATGGTATTGATTTATATCACTACACAACAGCCATTCTGCGCAGCAGTCAAGGTTATTTTTGTATTATATAAAATGACGCCCTTATTCCGAAAAAAATGTTTAATAATGTTTCTTTGGATAGGTTTACAAAATATGGGCCAATTACTTTTGGACCGAGCTTTCATAAAGGTGGTCGTATATATTTGCAAATATCTCGAGTTCTAAATAACACATATATATCGAATGAAAGTTAATTGAATATCGAATAAACATTTCTTAGAACATTTTAAAATTAGATCATTAGTTTAAGAGAACTCGAAAGGAGAACTTGAAAAAACATTTATTTCAACAAAAATTTAAGAAAAAAAAAATTTTAAAAAATGGAAAAAAAATCGATAAAGTAAGATGATACACAAATTTTAATTTTTCAAAATTAGTTCACACTCCGTCGAAGAAATGAAGCTATAAATGACAAAAATATATGGGTAACATTTGAGGATAAAAAAAGTTATGTGAAAGCAATATAATTGAGTGCTACACAAATAGACATAAAAATAAAAAATGTAAGCGGATCACGATTATTTTTTGAGCACCTATTGATAGATGATTGCTTGTAATTAATTTTAAATTTTATAACTTTATCTTTAATACTTAACGAGATATGTGATCCAAAAAAGTAAACCCATATCTCGTAGTGAATGTAATAGATTACGTTGACTAAATCGACTCATTTTCGAACTTCGAATTACTATTCTACTAAAATATATTGAAAATAAATTTCACATCATTCTGAATAGCAGTTTTAAAGTTATCGTGTATAGGCGGACAGACAGACGGTCATTTCTAAATCGACTCGGAAAGTGATGTTGACCAAGAAAATATATACTTTTTCATACCAGTCACGCCTACTAAGAGGCGCTAAAATATCCTCACATATATTTTATAACTTGTAACCCATGGGTATAGGGTACCAACATATTATGCGATTTTTTTTAGTTAATACCCAATTATAATGCTTTCGCATGATTCTTTCTGTTCTCAAAACATAGATTTGTTTTATTTTTACATCATTTTCTTTAAAAATATACAGGCTAATTTTGACATAGTACAAACTGTGCATCATCATGCGTTTTCAATTTTTCGCCATTTTTTAAATGCATTTTTTAATAAAATTTTGGTCGACAAAATTTACATTTTTCGAGTTCTTCTATAGAGTTTTCTTAAACCAGTAAACCAATTCCAAACTATTGTAAGAAATGTTTATTGAATATTTAATTATCTTTCATTCTATATAACAATTGTGTTTATGGGTTTTATTAAACGCGAGATATTTACAAATATATGTGACCACCTTTTTGAAAGCTCAGTAGAAAAGTTATTGCCCGAAATCTCGTAATCCTATCCGTACAAAATTTTTTAATTCATATATTCAAATTATGCGAGTCATTTCCAATAATACAAAAATAATGGAATTTACTGCGCAAACTTTTTTTCTCATTTTGTTGTGTAGTGTATTTTAACAATCATTTTATAAATTAAAAATTGTTGAAAGTTATTCGAAAGTTTAACTTGTTATCGTTATTTAGTACAAATATTAGATTGCTAGATAAGTTCATAAATACACATTACACTATTTAACAAAACGAGGCAAAATCAATTCTATATAACGATTGCTGATTTTGACTAAATACTCAGATTTTCTTAATTACGTAAAGTTTTTAAGAAAATTGCTATCGAAATTTTAGGCCCTTTTCGAAGTAGGGAAATTGTGATAGTTGTTGTAATGAATTTAGTAAGAATTATTAAAATTATAGTTTATATAAGCCGACTATAAATACTCTACACATGTGTGATAATGTGAGCGGTTACCATTTAAAGTGGTTCATAGGTCACCAGGGTATATTACTCCAGAAAAATAACTACATTGATTTTTTTTTTGAAACCACAAGTCGGTTCGCGGGAAAACATTATTTTCACATATTTGAACATAAATTCAATATATATTGGACCAAAATCTACACTCAAACATGAATTCAAGTCGAAACAAACCTGACATAATGAGCTCTGTAGTTAATAGTACGAATAATGATTGAATAGTCCTTTCACTTTAAGGTTATTCAAAAGGTTAAGGTTATTTGGGAACGTGCAGAAAATAGACAGCTTTTGATATAAACGTCACCTTTAAATTAATAATATTTTGGCGCTACAGTCCTGAAGAATTTAGGCCGAGCTCTCGCACGATTCGAGCTGTGCGTGTTATATTTGTACTCAATGTGGTGGGACCTACTTTTAATGGGCGGTGTTTACTCTCGAAGGTTGCCTCCATTGTCAGCCGATAGGTAGTGCGGTATAGAAAATTGTTTTCTATGAAAATATGTTGTCCTCTAAGCTACCGTCGCTACATCACCTTTCGAAAAATATATTTCTAAACCGCCTGAACCTGCCACATACTTTGTTGATAACTTCGCTAGACAAAATTTCTGACATTATTCAGGAATATTTCTTTTACACACACACACAGATAAATGGAAGTTTGTGGGAAATGTATGACAAATTCCGTCGTTGTCTGTTTGAAATATGCCGAAAAAAAAAATTAAACTGCCCCAACCATTCCAAAAATGTTGCCATAAGCTTCCAAAAATCTTCCTGTGTGATTGCGAAAAAAATACCACTATTATTTTTAATAAATATTTATAATATTTTGTTTTGTGTGTTGTGTCCTATTCTTGGCCATTATTTATGCTAGTGTCCTGCAGCGTCCTCGCATGTTGCCGAGTATAAAATGAAGAAACAGCAAATCTGGCAGCACGCAGTGAATAACAAAAATAAAGCAGAAACAAATTAAAAATAATAAATTTTAAATCGAAAAATTACAAAAAAGCACATGAAATATTTATTATGTTTTTATTTATTATTTTTTTTTTTTTATTTGATTCAAAAAAGACACTTTTCAAGAGTTTTAAGCAATTAATAGCTGCGTTTTTTCATATGTGGCTCAAATGAAATAATACACAAACCTTTCTTCTTAATATATGAAAGGTTTGTGTCTTTGGAATGACACTTAAATTTTTAATATTATAAATAGATTTTAAAAAAAGAAGCAGGGGCGATTATCGTGGTTGAAAATACCACGGTCATTTTACCAAGAGGTGGAAGCGATGGTCGATGTTCTATTGAAAATGGTTCTTGCAGCACCACAAAAAAACAAAAACACAGGCTCATATTTTTCTTGTGGATGCTGAGGATAACGAAGGTTCTCCGACAGGAAAACTCCCAACGTCCAATATAATTTGATATAATTTTTTGAGCGGATGGAGTTCTGGTTGTCGTCACAAATGGAAATTCCAGCTAATTTTCAAAAAAATATATTTTGTTTATAAAAAATTTTGAAGTTTATTTTCTGTAAATTTTTGTCGGCAACATTCAACAATTTTTCATTTTAGTCAGTACACATTTTCAATGAGTTGAGCCAGATAGTTACACCAGAAATTTATCTGGTTCAAATGTTGTTTTTGTTTGCATATAAAATTTGTTCCAGTTCAAATTTAATATATGAAAAAAACGCAGCTAATAAAAAGAAACGAAAGTCGTTCGTCAGAAATTCACTTGACAGAGTAGTTGTTCATTTCGACGTAGTTTTTAATTTATTTAATTTAATTAAATTGGGTCACTGGAATTTTTTGACATTTTTTGACTATACGTTTCGTTTTACGTTACGAGTGAATTAGAGTTATTTGTGAGAACCATTACAAAGTTGTTGGAATGAATGAACAGAATTATGAACGGTTTAGATTTAAGGAATAAAACCAGAATCAAAACCTTTTTATATGTTAGCCACAATTTCAAATTTTATTACGAAATAATTCGGTATAACTAAGGCTTACAACTTTTCCTTTTCCTTCTATTCCCTAGGTAAGTTCAGAATTCTAAAGGAAATCATTTCGAAATTCATTCGAAATTCATTCCGCTGACTGTATACTGACATAATTTTCAATTTTATACGTTACAATCCTGTTTTCCGTGACATTCTTTTTACATTTGCTTTTAAAATGATTGAACTATTTGTTGCGTTTTGTTAAATTTTGACAAACTATGTTTGTTCACAATTATCTTTGTCCCTATGGAAATAAATTGCTGAGAGTCAAACATAAATCTGAGCTTATACTTGAATTTCTGTTCTTTACCAATCTACTATTCGAGTCAATATCGCTTCGAGACTATTTCCAGATTTAGGGGAATTCATTCGTCTTGGTTACGATACATGTATCTATATTAGTCATCTGCACAAATGTATTTAAAGTTCCCTCTGCAAAATATGCACTACTGTGCTCTACAGTATTGAGTGCTTTTTGCAATGGCAGTCTACAGTATTATAGTGAAGCCTCTCCAGCGACAGTGTCATAAGCAGTTTAGTATTTGAATTTTGATTGCACATCATTATAGGCCTCTTCACTATAACTACGTTTTGTTTTTTGTTTTGCTTTGACACTACTTGTGCTTTTTTTTTCAAGTACATGTCATGAAATAAAATGAATGTCTTGAAGTGGATTTCAAATGCATTTGTGCAGATGTCTAATCTATATCATACCACAATTCGTTCTAAAATGAACGCAGATGTCGTAACTACGTCTTGTTTTTTGTTTTGCTTTGACACTACTTGTGCTTTTTTTTCAAGTACATGTCATGAAATAAAATGAATGTCTTGAAGTGGATTTCAAATGCATTTGTGGAGATGTCTAATCTATATCATACCACAATTCGTTCTAAGATGAACGCAGATGTCGTAACGAGATAAAGAAGTTTTCTCGTAATGAGAATGATTTCTAAATCGAACCAATAGAAAACCTCAATAAGTGTTAAACTCCAAGAACAAATCGAATCTATAAAACGAGAATGGTACGATAAAACACGCTATATATCGTTCAGAAATCACCGGATATTTTGGGACAAATTTAGGTTTCGAGATATGGAGAATTGAAAATAAAAATTTTACAAACAAAATTGATTTAATAAATCTTAATTAATTACAAATGTTGTATAAAAACGTATCAATACTTAATTCAAAAAAGTCACAAATTTAAATTTGAACAGGTTACCTTATTTGATATAAATACGAAATGGCAACAAAATCTATTAGATTCTCCTTTATTCGAGAAACAAAAAAAAAAACTTGAACCGATATAAAAATGATATTTGAGGCATCGAACAGTTTCGAGACATGGCAGACTGGGTTTAACCAAAAATGAAAGCTTCTTTCCTTTTATTCATTTTACTCATTTATGGAAGACCAATTTATATGGTCTTTTTTTCTGAGTGCACAGATTTTTTCGAGCACCATGTGTTGTTCCTAATTTTATTCCATTTTTTTTTTTCGATTGTTGCTGCCACATTGTTTTGCTGCGTGCCTTATTGGCATCTCGGCCGCAATGTGTCCAATTTAATGAAATGCGTATAAAATGTTTGATTGAAGGACATTTATTTCGGTGTTTGGTGCCTACGTGAAGGTCGAGTCCACATAGGGTAGGGTGCTGAGATTAAGGCTGGTGTGTAAAGCCTGGATACAGAGTGAAATGGTGCAAGCTTTAGGCACCAATAGAGTTCAATGTGGTTTTTGGCGTGCGGTAGAAGAGAGTGGCAAAAAAGTGTTGGATGGGTGCCTGAGGTTTAAGTGTTTTTGAAACATTGAATCGTTGGGTGGTTGGTGAATATTCAGTTGAGTTCAAGGATCAAATGATTGACGCAAGTCTCGCAGTCACGTCAACAAATTGCTACACGATTCGCTTAATCTGCACGATGTGGTTGTTGTTATTATTATAGTTTTTGTTGTTATGATAAACGTGGTTTGCGGTTAAGTTGCTGTTGTTTGTGATAGTTTTAGGTTTGTTCTACGCCGCAGTTTCGTTTGACTTTTGATTTATTTTCCAAATAGCATTTTGGTGGTGACAACCGCTAAGCCAATCCGATTTGTAAACAACATTTTTTTTTTAATTAAGAAAAAAACTTTAAGCTTTATAAATTACACTCAAAATTATTGATATGCAAAGTTAATTCAAAGATTATAATTCATTCGAATTTTTGAAAAATTTGAATTTATAATATAAATATGAATTTTAGAGTAACTATATTTTAGATTTTTAATTAATGTTTTGATTTTTTAGTGGAAATATAAAATAATTTGTATAATGTATACCACTCAAGAAGTTTTTTTTCATGGACATCCATACATCAATTATATATAAATCGCTAGTTTTGACTTCATACTCATATTTTTTTCATATTACTTAATGTTTTTGTGTGAAAATTGCAATCGTAATTTTAAGTCGTTCTCACCCACTACTGAAATAACTCTTTATTTTATTAAATTTTCGGTCTATGAGAAATCTTTATTTTTGAAAAATTTGATTTTCGGTCTGAGAGAAACCTTTATATTTTCAGTGGCGGTTGAACAGCGAAAGTTATAAAGATTACAAAATATATTATTAGTAATTTTAGAGAAGCTGATAACATATCGAAAAAAATGTTTAGTCGACCAAAACAACAATGTTATAAAAATTTGAAAAAAAAATTAGGCGATAAAACAAATAACGATTTTCAACGAGTTGGGAAAGTTAGGTCACATGGGTAAGTTCGGTCACATATGGCGGATTTTTATAGTCGGTCGGGCCCGACTATGGAATACTCTATACCTTTGGTGGTGATATTAATGTGGGATATTTATTTGCATACCTTAATTTTAAAGTTTTTAATTATGCTGAACCTCCCCAACCTCAGAATATTATTCATATATCAGAAATTTACGTATTATATCCCCATAAATTAAAAAAAAATTATATAAAAGTATAAACAACTAAAAAAAAAATTTGAAAAATATAATTGGGCGGACCACGCCTACATTTAAAATTTTGTAAGGCTAATATTTCATAGATTTTATTTTAATAATTTCCACTATGAAAATCTGGGAAATAATGAAAAAAAAATGTGGGCGGATCACGCCCATTTTTGTACCACAAATTTTTAAGTGAATTTTAACAATACCTTTTAAATTTTATAACTATACCTTGAATACTTTTCGAGTTATTAGTTCCGAAAGAGTTATATAAAAGTGACTTGTATGGAAGGTGGGCGTGTCCGTTAACCGATTTGTCTCATTTTCAAACTCAGTTCCTATTTTTGGCTATAATATATTGAGACGAAATTTCATTGCATTCTGATCAGTATTTCTCAAGTTATTCTGTATTCGGGCAGCAAGACAGCAAGACAGCAAAACGGACAGGTAGACAGACAGACAGACGGACATGGCTAAACGGACTCGTGTTGTGATGCTGATCCAAAATATATATATACTTTTCCATACCGGACACGCTTCCTAAGGGGCGTTACAATATATGCACAAAGTTAATATACCCTGTACCTCTGTTGTGTATCATAATCGTAGAGTTCACAACTTACATATGATCCACTGTTGTGTATCATAATCGTCGAACTTACAGCGTGCTTATGATCCACAATATAACATAATCAGTATATTTTTCTTTACGGCATACTTTTAGGGTTAAGCATTATGCATGTTAAACACAAACAGCATTTAATTGTATTGGCGCACACCGCTTAACATAGCACAGGTATACACGCCCACGTTAAATAGGTCACTCAGATAAACGCTGACTTAGTTATTTTAGAATGATGAAAGTACTCAATTTATTGTGAAATTATAAATACGCTGACTAAGTTATTTTAGCATGATGAAATTACTCAATTTATTGTGAAATTATAAGAATACGAGGTGTTAAGTAGAAGTTAAGTATAGACTAAGAATGAATTGTTTTCGATAAGCTGAACTGTCTACAAATAAGTGTTAAGTATAAGTATAACCACTTTTTAAAGCGAAATAAAGTGTCTTGAAGTAAAAAAGACTCGGTTGTTTTAAATAATATAAAGAAAGTAAAAAGGACTCAGTAAGTATAAATAGGATCAAGTTAAAGTCCTAGTAGAAGGACATTTTAACATACAACATTTTGGCGCAGTCGGTTTTCGGACCATACATCAACTCCCATGGGACGAGAAGGATATTGGAATATTGGAAGAAATAACTATTTTGGATCATGGAAAATATTTTTTGTATTTGTAAGTATTGTGAAAAATAGTGGAAACAAAAAATATGTGCGGTAAAAAAAAAAAAAAAATTATGAATTTGTGATATAGAACAAAATAAATATTTGAGAATTTTAATAGGCAAAAAATAATGGAATTATGAAAATTGTCATTTGTAAAAATAAAATAAAGAACAATTGAAAATTTTGAAATAAATTGTGGAATAAAATAAACTTTTAATAAAACTGTGAAATAAAATTGTGAAATGAATTACATAAATTATAAAATTTTATAAATCAGGAAATTAAATAAGTAAACTAAATTTTTTTATTAAATTGATTAATTGATATATTGAAGAACATTTTTAAAGTAATTGTGAAACATTATAAATTAGTTTGGACATTTAATAATAATGATTAATAAATTTGTAAATTTAAATAAATTGAATAAAATAAGAATTTTGATACAGCAATGTTTTTATAATGTCGCGAAATTAATTAAAGAACAAAACTGGAAAATTAAAAAAAAAAATAAATAAATTGAACAAATAAGTTAATTTAGGATTCATAAATAATATGTTGATATGATTTTGAAATATAGATTAATAAGGTTAAATAATGAAACATAAAATGTGATAAATAAGGTAGTAAAAAATTTAATAGATAAATGAAATAATGTTTAAAAGTTGACTTAATATGAAACTAGTAAAAACAAAATAAATAATTTATTTAAGAAAGGTATAGTTAATTATATGATTAAGTAAATGGAAAAATAAGAAACACTAATAATGGGTACTGAAAATGTATTGAAACGCGTTCATTACGTTGTTCCTTACTTTTCTGGGGCAGAATCTCCATTATTAGAAACAGAATTATATAAATTTATTGAATGCTGTGAAACAGCTAAGCTTAAAATTAAGGAATCAGATAATGAGGAATTTATTAAATGCGTTAGGTTACGTTTGGAGGGAGATGCCTATAAATTAGTAAGGACAAAACAGTTTCAAAAAATAGAAGAATTATACGAGTTGTTAAAAAATACGTACTTAAATGAAATTTCTTTAGAATTAGTACTAGAAGAGATTAAAAAGGCTTATCAAAATAGTAACGAGAGTTTGAGAATGTTTGGTAGACGATTAGATGAGTTGCAATCCATGGCTTTGGAAATTGCAAGTAAAAAATACAGTAAAAAGATAAGTGAGGATGAAGTATTCAGATTAGAATTACAGAGCTCAGTGTTGATCTCTTTTAAAGTAGGGGTGAAGGATCCAACTATAAAGGTTGTATTGTTGGGTAGTAAGTCAGAAACATTAGATGCATTGTTAGAAGAAGCTTTAAATGTACAGGCTGTTATGCAGCGAAGTCCAAGATCGGCAGAGGATGAATATAATTATATGGAAAAAACACAGTCAAGCGTTATATCGGAAAATAAATTGCAACAAATAAATAATGAAAGCAACTATAAAAGAAGTGTTCCAACATGTTCATTTTGTAGTAAATTGGGGCATACTAGGGATGAATGTATTATTAGAAAAAATACGCCTTTCTGCTACGAATGTGGAACTTATGGTCACGAATCTAATTGGATATGTGCGAATAATAATAGTAATATAAGACAGAAAGAGTTAGGAATTGTAGATAAGACGTCGGAGGAGACTGTGATCAAATTTACTACTCCATTGCATTTCCATAGAACAGAGGAGACCAATGAATTAAAATATGAGGAAGAAGAAGGTGATCGCATAATATGCAGTGGGCATGGAGATAGCTTGGGTTTATCTAATGTAAGTGACGTTTTCATTGAAGTACCTTGCGAGGCAGCTAAAAATGGAAGACTTATTTTACTGGTAGACTCAGGAGCTGATGCCAGTATAGTAAAAGAAAATGCAATGACAAATTTGCCAGACTTTAACGAAAATATACAAAAGGATTTAAAAGGAGCTTTTGGTGGGTGTGTTAGAACATTAGGTTCCACCAAAGTCCAACATAGGAACATAGGGCGCTTAAGTTTATTGCTACATGTAGTGTCACTTAAACAAGGTGTACCAGCTGATGGAATAATCGGACGTGACAATTTATGGAATCGATCTGTAATAAATGCGATAGACAAAACAATAACATTCTTTGATAAACATAAAAACCATATTATAAAAGTACCAATGAAATCGCAGACAGAAATACAAAATATTTTTTACAATCAACAAATTAAAATTCAAGCGAGAACCGCAAAGATAGTATCGTTACGTTTAAAAACAAAAATTCCAATAGTGTTAATACATAAACAAGAAATTTTTCCAGGAGTATATTTGGGCGAAAGCATATCGAATGTTAGCAAAAATAGAGTTTATGTTTCAGTTTTAAATGCTACGGAAACAGAAATTATAATAGACAGTACTTTTAAACCAACATTTTCGAATTTTAATCAGTATAAAGAATCGGATACCAATAATTCTACAATAAATAGCATAAATTCAGTAAACATTACAAACAGAATTAATAAATTATTAGAAGAAATGAAAATTGATGAGACTTTAAATAAAGACGAAATCACATCTTTACAAAATATGTGTATTTCGTATCATGATGTTTTTCATTTAGACGGCGATGAATTAACATACACGCCAGCGCTTAAACATGAAATAGCAACACAGTGGAACCAGCCACCGATAAACCAAAAGCAATACAAATTGCCACACACTCATAGAGATGAAATCAACAGACAGGTTAATAAAATGTTGGATGACGGCATTATATCGCCAAGCATATCACCCTGGAATTCACCGATGTTGTTGGTTCCTAAAAAGAGCGGCAAGGACGGTAACAAAAAGTGGAGGCTAGTAATAGATTTCCGTAAATTGAACGACGTGACAATAAAACAAGTATTTCCGATTCCTCGAATCGACGAAATATTAGACCAATTAGGTCACAGTCGCTATTTTTCAACTTTAGACTTGGCAAGTGGTTATCATCAGGTACTAGTTGAAGAAGGGGATAAGGAAAAAACAGCTTTTAGTACAGGACTGGGTCATTTCGAATTTAACAGAATGCCATTTGGCTTAACAGGTGCACCAGCTACCTTCCAAAGAATAATGAACCACATATTAACAGGTTTACAGGGTATAGATTGCTTTGTTTATCTTGATGATATAGTGGTGTACGGAAAAAATTTAGCTGAACATGAGCTTAGGCTGAGTAGAGTATTGCAGAAATTAAGGGAACACAATTTAAAATTAAATACAGAAAAATGTCAGTTTTTGCGTCGCGAAGTTGTCTATTTAGGACATAAATGTACGGAGCTAGGTGCCCTGCCAGATCCCTCTAAGGTTGAATGCGTAAAAAATATTCCGGTGCCGAGAAATAAAAAAGAAGTGCAAGCGTTTTTGGGATTAATTAATTATTACAGAAAATTTATAAGCAATATGGCAAAATTATCATTACCAATAAATAAATTACTTAGAAAAGATGTTAAATTCACTTGGACAGACGATTGTCAAAGTTCATTTATTAAATTAAAAGAATCAATAATTTCACCACCCATTCTCGCATATCCAGATTTTACAAAACCTTTTTTACTTACAACAGATGCAAGTAACGAAGCAATAGGTGCGGTACTGTCACAAGGCAAAGTAGGGAGCGACCGACCAATAGCATTTGCTAGTAGGGCATTAAATGGAGCAGAAAAAAATTACTCCACCATTGAAAAGGAATTTTTAGCTATAGTCTGGGCAACGAAAAATTTTAGAGCTTATCTTCTAGGCCGACATTTTCAAATTTATACAGATCATCAACCATTACGTAGCACAGCAAATCTCAAAGATCAGACATCAAGGTTAGCCCGTTTCAGGCATAAATTATCAGAATATGATTACGAAATATCTTACAAACCAGGTAAACAGAATTTGAACGCAGATGCTTTAAGTAGAATTCCACATCCAGAACCAGATATTACTGCAGTCCAAACACGGTCTAAGACCACACAGAATAAATTAGATAATCAAATTTCAAAAACCAAAAAACAAGTGAGCACGCCAGTACTGGATGAAATAACAACAGACACCAAGAACGAATTAAACTCAAGTCTACTATTAACTGACCCAGAGGAAATTAAAACTGTTATAAAAGACTTTCATGACTCAGCATTAGGAGGTCACCAGGGCGCAGTGAAAACATATTTTAGAATCAGAAAACAATTTAAGTGGAAAGGTATGCAGAAACAAATAAAAGATTACGTTAAGAATTGTCAAAAATGCCAAGTAAATAAAAGTTCTAGGCTTACTAAAATGCCAATGGTTTTAACTGATACGCCTGTACGACCATTCGATAAAGTATACATGGATCTTGTTGGTATTTTACCGGAAACTATATCTGGAAATAAATATATATTAACTTTTCAAGATGATTTTTCAAAATATATGTGCTGCGTAGCTATCCCAGACGCAGAAGCAAGCACTGTAGCAAAAGCATTTTACGACGAAATTATTACAAGACATAACATACCAAAAGTATTGATAACCGACAATGGTTCGAATTTTGTTTCAAAATTATTTTCGGACACGTGTAAATTGTTAGGAATTAAAAAGTTACATATTACGCCATATCATCCACAGGCCAACGGCTCTTTGGAACGAAGCCACCGACCATTAGCAGAGTATTTACGAAGTTTTGCGAAAGAGGATGGATCAAACTGGGACCAGTGGTTAAATACAGCAATGCATGTACACAATAATACAATGCATATGTCCACCGGGCAAACGCCTTTCCGTACTTTATACGGTTACGATTTTGAAATGCCAACCAATCTTAAACGCAAATGCTCACCAGTATATAATACCGATGATAGCAACAAGCTATTAAAATACCAAATTCAACGCACACACGAAATCGTGCGACAAAATCAAGCCAGAGCCAAAGAAAAATCTAAGCAAAGCTATGATAGCTCATTACACCCAATAACATTCAAAGTAGGCGATAAAATTTTACTAAAAAATCAAAATAGGAAAAATAAATTTTCACCAGTTTGGGTGGGACCCTATGAGGTTCTTTCAATAAAAAGCCCTGTAACGACTGAGATTTGTATCAAGGGTAAAGCGAAAAAATTTCATAATAATTTGTTAAAAGCATACAACAGTATAGTTTAAATAAACACTGTAGAATTAAATAAACACTGTCTGCAACAAGAACCAATAATTTTTAACATCATTGAAATAACGTCAAATAGTTAGTGCAGGACAGAATAGCTAAGTATTACATATTGAGAATGACTGGTATTGCTTCGTGTACTAACGAATTTGAAACTACAAAAGAAAAGAATAGAGAAAAACTATATTTTTTTTTAAATGAAGATATTAAATAAATTAATTTTAAATAATTTATAAAATCCAAAAAAATTTAATGTAATATTGCCAAAATACAAATCGCAGAGAAAATAGCTATGTATTAATTGAAGATGACTAACATTGAATATAAACAAATAACAAAATCAAGTTATTATTTGAGGTACGAATTTGCAAGGTATAAAAATTACGTTGTCATTAAAATTGCGATAGGTCAGTACCTACCTCAATGGCATTTTAAACATACATGTTCATTGTGCATAGAGCGCAATGCTCCCAGCTCATATTAATATAGAAGGCTTGAACATATTCATATGCCAACCGATTAAATGCACTTCAGCACTTTACAGGCAGAAGCCAATAACGTACTAGAACTGAAACAAGATACGGTAGTGCAGCGACAAAACTGTCTAATATTTTTTATCATTAACAGAATTTTCATTCATGAAACTAAATATATTAATGCAGATATGCATTAATATAGCAAACTAACAAACTAACAAACGTTTTACATTCATCATTACACGGTAATGAAAATAAATAAGTACAATTGAGATGTACAAAACTAAATATTTAACAACTTAATATAGCAAATACATTTATGTAATGCTAAGAGGTCGCGCGCGCTTATTTCTAAAATATTAGTTAGTGCATGAGTAAATAGCTAAGTATTGTTGAATATGACTAGCATTTAACCATGTACTACTGGGATTGTATATACAACATTTTGTCTTACAACAATACAGAAACATATTTAAATGTATGTTTCTAAACTAAATCATTTAGTACATGTTAACACATATATTAACTACTATAAATATTTAAAGTATAATTATGGCCAACGCCTTAACAATATGTATTAAGGGGTAAAATGAGAAAGAAAACTACATAAAATTATTAAGGATTCCATTTATATATGTAAAAAAAAATGGAATTTCGTCTTTTTACAATATGAAATAAAGAGCAAAACTTTAGAATTGTCACACTGGTCCTGATGTTGGCAGCCAAGGAAGCAGTCAACATCACACAGACATCAATTAATGATACAAGATAATTCTTTGAGAAGACAACTGATGCTTTGTTCTACAATGATGAATGGACGATAGTAGCCAAGTTTAAACCGCTACAACTGAACGATTTCCTGGAGCTGACAAACAAATACATAATCACGGCAAACACAATGTGCGAACAAATGAGCACCGGACCCAGCATAAAAAGATCATGTATAGCAGCAACACGGGAAACCACGGCAATAATAGCCACACTACAGAAAAATGAAGAAATAATTAAGCGCACAATAAAGAGTAACCGACAAAAGAGATCACTCAATTTCATTGGCGAAGGACTCAACTGGGCTTTTGGACTGATAAAGAAAGAGAGACTATCTATAAACATCTCAATGACATTGAAGATAATGAACATAAAACATACAAAATTATGAAAAGACAAATTACGGTGATTTCATCAAATTGTAACAAGATAGCAGAACCCTTACTGAATTCCTTGAAGGAAGTCGAAAATCTGCAAAATGTGTTAAACATAACAATAAGAACACAAAAATACATAAATGAAAAAATAAACCAACAAGTTAGTCATTTACTATTCATGATGGATACCTTGGAAATTCAATCTACAATTAATGCAAACCTAATCGAAATTCAAGGACAACAGCTGATGGAAATGGCAATCATAGATGATCTATACAAGGGACGATTACACCCGACAATTATAGACCAGAGCGAGTTAGATGAAATGCTAGCCTCACGTTAAGAGGAAAGACGAAGTGGTTCATACAAAAATCATTCGAAATGCACCGTGCATCAACAGTACGAGTTTTCCCAGACACAGACGGCCTAATAATAGTCATCAAGATGATTTGTTGTTCACATTATATAGAATTTACCCAATACCCACAAATATTAATGAAGAATGGGATGCATTGGTTAAAACAACATATGACTACATATCAGAAGCAGAAGACCGGAGCAAATACATAGGTCTATCGAATGAAGATCACAGCAAATGCATTTTGGTTAGCCAACATACGGACAAAGAAAATACACTATGCAAACGTCCAGGAACCATGCTAACAACTAGCAACACACTATGTGAAGTCGCGCTGATTCAACACAGAACAGATATTAAAGATACCTGTGAACATGTTGCAATCAAAAGGAGTTCTGGCCTAGTAGTTAAACTATGGACACCAAACACATGGTTGTATAAATTCAATACACCAGCCTTTTTCGAAGCAGTTTGTGGGTCAAATATAGCCACATTGACACTATCCGGCCTGGGTTGGATGTCCATAAATGAAGCTTGCAACATACACAACAAAGAAATGATACTGCCATACGAGTTTACACATCAAAGCATTAGGAATATAACATACAAGAAGGAAGAACATACGGTTATGATAGAAAATTTACAAGGCAATTGGTCATCATTATCATATTCAAATATATCACAAACATCGTTACCGATCTTGGTGTCAGATCACAGCAAAATAAGAGCAGCATTAAGAGATGGGCATCGTGATTTCGACGAAATATTACTACAATTAACTGATAACCAGGAACGCAAAGAATTACTTAATCGTCAAAATGAAATAACGAAAACCGCAACAATAGATGTAGAAGCGGCTAAGGAAAACCTTGAAATGGTGTCAAATACATTTCCCAGCAAGAAATCCCCACTCGAAAAAATCGGTTCATTGCGGAAATCAACAATGCAGAAACAAACACCACAACACCCATAGCAAGTCAACAAACGAAGTCACATGAAATAGAAGCCAATACGTCAGAAACAACAACAACGCATCGGACTACTACCGCAGAACAGCAGCAGTCAGCAACGAAAACATCGGGACCAGGTTTTTATTATATATAACTGGAAATTACAACCCTTAATTTACTAATATCCATTAAATATTATATAAGTAAAGATCATAACTTCATAACTAATAGAACTTAACGTAATTTATACCACATAAAACAATGTAAAAAGAAAAAACTATTATTCTTTTTAATAATAATTTTCTCTTCAAAAATAATTAAAATAATACAAAAGAAAAAAAAAACTATTATTCTTCTTAATAATAATAATTTTTTTTCTTTCAATAAGGGGGGAGGTATGTTGTGTATCATAATCGTAGAGTTCACAACTTACATATGATCCACTGTTGTGTATCATAATCGTCGAACTTACAGCGTGCTTATGATCCACAATATAACATAATCAGTATATTTTTCTTTACGGCATACTTTTAGGGTTAAGCATTATGCATGTTAAACACAAACAGCATTTAATTGTATTGGCGCACACCGCTTAACATAGCACAGGTATACACGCCCACGTTAAATAGGTCACTCAGATAAACGCTGACTTAGTTATTTTAGAATGATGAAAGTACTCAATTTATTGTGAAATTATAAATACGCTGACTAAGTTATTTTAGCATGATGAAATTACTCAATTTATTGTGAAATTATAAGAATACGAGGTGTTAAGTAGAAGTTAAGTATAGACTAAGAATGAATTGTTTTCGATAAGCTGAACTGTCTACAAATAAGTGTTAAGTATAAGTATAACCACTTTTTAAAGCGAAATAAAGTGTCTTGAAGTAAAAAAGACTCGGTTGTTTTAAATAATATAAAGAAAGTAAAAAGGACTCAGTAAGTATAAATAGGATCAAGTTAAAGTCCTAGTAGAAGGACATTTTAACATACAACACTCATAGGTGTAGGGTATAAAAACGAAATGAACGTAATCACCATTTGCTATAATAAAATGTTATGTTTCTCCAAGCAACAAAAAAATATGTCCATATAAATGATACCAATTGAATTTTCTGTCAACTAACAACCATTAGTGACCTTTAAAATAAATATAACTCTCAACCACAGACCTTTATATTTTGAGAAAAATCAAAAAAATTGTAATTTTCATTTTTTTTTTTATTTAAAATATCTTAATTGAAAAATATCTTAATAATGGTACAAAACACCCAATTTGTACCGACTGGACCTTGAGCACGTTACGACAATATCTTAAAATAATCAAAAGAGATCGTAAAACAAAAACAATCTTAATTATATTTAGAAAATTCTCAATTTGAAATTACATTTCGCAATTTTATTTCGGATTTTTTTAAGTTTTCCGCCTAAGAAAAATAACACTACACAACAAAATGAGAAAAAAATGTGTATTATTGGCAATTCGAATATATTAATTGAAAAATAACTTTTTAACCGAGCTTTCAAAATTTGCAAATATTTTGCTTTTTAAATAACGGGTTTGATCAAATTTAATACTAAATAATAGATAATTTAAAATTCAATAATCATTTTCCACAACATGTTAAAATTGGTTTAATGGTTTAATTTTTAAAAATTTAATTTTTTTCGACAAAAATTTTAATCAAAGATACATTTAAAAAATTGGGAAATATCTAAAAAGCGAGATGATTCACAGTCTGTGATATTTTTTTTTCCTGTACCTTTTTAAAGAAAGCAACGTAAAAATAAAGTAAATCTGGGTATACATTTTGAGGTCAGACAAAATTCTTATAAAGCATTAGAATGGATGTAAACTAAAAATTTTGTGTTTTTATACACTACACCCGTGGGTTACAGATTAAACTATGTATATGAGAATATTTTAGAGCCTCTAAGAAGGCATGACCGGTATGAAAAGTATGTATTTTATTGATAAGCATTACTTTTCGAGTTGATTTAGACATGGCCGTCTGTCTGTCCGCCTATACAGGTAAACTTAATAAACACTATTCCGAATGCGATGAAATTTAATTTAAATATATTTTAGTAGAAAAGTAATTTGAAGTTCAAATTAGTCAACGTACTCAACTACATCCCATACAAGATAGGGGTTTTATATTTTAGAATCCATATTTCGTAAAGTATTCAAGTAGCTGCGGTGGCTCAGTGGTTAGTGCGTTGGACTGTGAGCCGAAAGGTCCCTGGTTCAAGCCTGGACAGGGGCTAACAACATCTTTTCATAGAAACATTTTTCTATACCGCGCTACCTCTCGCCAGTAAATGGCAAACCTACGAGAGTAAAACAGTGCCTATGAAAAGCTCTCAACCGCCATTCGGATTCGGCAATAAACTGTAGGTCCCACCACTTTGAGTACAAATATAACACGCACAGCTCAAAATGGTGAGAGAGCTCGGCCTAAGTTCATATAGGACTGTTGTGCCAAACTATTATTATTATTCAAGATAAAGTTATAAAAATTAAAATTAGTTACAAAAAATCATCTATCAAAAAATTGGCGTGATTGGTCCAAATTTTTAATTGCTATGCCTATTTATATAGCAATTAATTATAATGCTTTCACATAATTTATTTTATCCGCAAATGTTACCCAAATATTTATGTCATTGATTTATGTCATTAATTTCTTCGAAAGAATGTGAACTAATTTTGAAATATTACAAACTGTATATCATCTAATTTTCTCGATTTTTTACAATTTTTTAAATGACATTTTTTAATGAAATTTTTGTCGAAAAAATACTTTTTTTCAAGTTCTTCTATCGAATTCTCTTAAACTAGTAACTGAATTTAAAATGTTGTGAGAAATGTTGATTGTATGTTTAAATACCTTTCATTTGATATAACTATTGATCATGTGAGTTATTTGGTACGCGATATATTTACAAATATGTGTACCCCCTTTCTGAAAGCTCAGTTCAAAAGTTTTTGGCCGATATTTTGTGAACCTATCCAAAGAAACCTTTTTAAACCATATCTTCGAAATAATACAAAAATAGCCCTGAATGCTGTGCATAATGGCTGTTGTGTAGTGTAATCAATAAAGAATATAAAATAAATTAGACTTTGTATTCATGAATGTGTTTTTCGAATCCATGAGAGAAAAATTAAAATTTTATGAAAATAATTATTTTTAGTGAAATCTTAAACATATTCCACAAAAGTTATTGGCGAATAATCATAGACAATTTAAAGTCGACTTAAAATATAAATTCAACTATTTTGACAACTTTTGTATAGAATAAATTGTCAAAAAGCTGATTTAAAATATTAAGTTGTATTTAAATTATCTATGATTATGCGCGATGAAAACTAAAATATGTTTGGGATATTTTAAAATTTTTGGATGTTTTTTATATACCCAGTCTGCCATTCGATTTGAAATCGCTTTGAGACTGTTTCGAGATTTCGAGGAAATCAATTGATTACAATTTCGTATATATGTACATTTAACTACAATTCGTTTCAAGAATAAAGTTTTGCGAAATCGAGATTGATTCGAAAACCATTGCAATCTCGATGTGATAAATATCTTATCTTCTCCTTAAATTTTATTGTACGAAAATTAAAAAAAATAGTAATGATAAAGCAACTAGATCGAACTTCGATCGTCGAAGAGATCCGAGATATGACGGATTGGGTAATTAAATGATTGTTGATTTTTTTTTAGTAAAAATTAATTTCTTAAGTGAACATTAAATTGAATAAGAATGAAAAAATAATAAATATTTAAATTTAAAAATAAAATTTAAATATTATTTTTTTCACTTTAAACTTTTAATGATATTAAAAAATTAATTAAATAAGTTAAATTTCTACTAAAAATTTGCATTTTTAAATATTTATTTCTAAATAAAATATACCACTGTAAAACAATATGTATTGTTTTAATAAAATATATCAAAAACATATTGCTTTAAAAAACCTGCAATATATCAATGTTGCCACTTTTAAAATACAATTGAAAACTTCTCTCTATTAAATTTACAATAATTTTATGTGATCATTGTGATTTTCCTCAATCTGGCAACACGTTGCAATGTAATTGCTGCGCTTAAAATGTTGCAATGCAACAGCAACATTTACATAAAATGTTGCAGCGGCAACTGAAATTGCCATTTAAATAGCGCAGCAGGCGAAGCGAATAACTTTTCATATTAATCCATTATATGTGTTTTTTGTGTCATTGCTGAAGTGGAAGCTGAACATGCTCCCACTTTTTACAAGTATCATCCACAACATTGTCGGCACCGTTTCCCCAGCTGTGCCCGGGATCTCCCATCGAGTTCTTCCGGAACAAACACACATTAAACCCTGTGCTTAATATTTGGCTCTGGCTCCAGCAACGCAATTAAGTATCTCGATCACGTTTTATGGTTCGCCAACAAAACTGGGTTCGAAAAAAAAGAAACAAACAAAAATTTTATAAAAAAAAAAAGTCAAATTGGTAATGGCCACGTTATCCCAAGTGTGAGCCACTCGCACCTATCCAATCCTACCCTACTGGCATATGTCATTCAACCCTTCACCCTACGTTTTAAAATATTTTTCTCGATTACCTTTTCTTTCCTGTTACCCATACATTTGTCCGTCGGTCCATCCATCTGTCAGTCAGACTCGACTTTGCGGCAGTTTTTTTTGTCCGTTCAGTTATTTCATGATTTTTTATGTCTTCTCGGGCCTGACAACTTTTTTCACACCTTCACGTTGTTATAAAGACCCCTGCATGTCGGGTGGAAAAGGGGAAACACGTACGCAATGACCCAGTGCGAAATATAACAGTAATCATATTAATACGGGTCAACAGCTCTGAAGATGTCAGTTCGAACTCACCCTCGCCCTCGCTATGTATGTTTTGTACTTAAATGGGGAGACCTACACCCAGAAGAAAATACTATATAAATAATAGTTTTTTACTATTAAAAATAGTCTATAGGATATATTATAATTTTAATCGGCAAATACCATTAAATACTAGAAAATACCATAACATTGCCATTGAGTTTATATGAAAAGATTTATTTATTGTATACTATCAAATCAATAATTGTCCTATTGACCAATTTTAATGGGATTTGAGGGAATTTTTTTCTGGGTGTACAGTTTAATGCAAAATCCGAATGCAAGAGATTTTGTTTCAAGGAAATTCAAAAAATTACATATAAATTGGACGTAAAAATAAATCATATCCACATTAACCAAATTGATTTTAAGAGTTTTAAACTTTGTTTTACATAAAAAAATAGCTACATTCAAAATTACATTCAAAATATGAACAAACACATGTACAAATTCGACTATAGTGCTGACTAAACTAAATTTTGTCGATAATACAATATTCGAAAATGAATTTCCTTGATTTCTTTTGTGTATTTTAATAGGACTAAATATCTGCAAAAAAATAGAGAATTCTATATGGCAGATCAATAGATATGAATTAAATAGTTGTCGTTCCAGATGGGTCAAAAATGGATATTAATTTCGAGGTTTATATGGAAATTCCAAAAAGTCAACATACAAATTTTTTTTTAATTATATTAGAAAATAGCTGAACTCATGTGCTTTATTTTTATATTTACACATTGTTTCTATAGTTTATAGTTTTTTCATTATAAATCACACAAGAATTCCAGACGGGACAAAAAGTTTCGTACAAATTACCACTATTATTATTTTCCTAAAAATACTTTTGGCGTAAAATATATTTTATTAAAACGTTTTTATAAAGTTGCTTTCTTGTCTGTCTCTTCGGTTCAAATTTTGTAATTAATTTTAAACTACCTTCGCGATGAGCTATTGAGATTTTAAATATTGCCTCAAACTGAATGACAATGCAATATTAGCTGCGTTCCCGTGGTTTTTGATCCTGATCCGTAGATCATTTTCATATACAAAATCAAAACAAACAATTAGATCCAGGTTCGTTTTTGGATCACTTACTGATCTGGTACTGTACGTATCAAAAGTAAATTTGTTTGTGGTGATGTTATGCTATTGTGAAAAGCACTTAAAAAGAAGAAGAAATCGTGTTGAAAAGAAAGGGCAGATGAAAACAGTGCTGCCAAATTTAGTAAAATAGAACCGATGGCGTTCCCGTGAAACAGATCTGGATCAAGTACCACGGGAACGCAGCTAATATCGTTTTCTTGCCAGTTCATCACGGTTCTATCGCCATGGTTCCATATTAAAGACGCTTTGAAACATTAATATTTTGATTTTTAATAATATTAGGCCTTTCGAATTCTGTCAGACGAAAATCTAACTGACAGAAAAAAAGAAAAAATAAAAAATATGAAATAAAAAATATTTTTTTTTATATAATGCCCGGTTTCATTGTATCTTCTGTGAGTCTCACTGTATCTCCTAGGGATGCATTTAAAAAAAAAATACTATTTTTATATGAACATTTTAAAAAATGCAACCCTAGGAGATACAGTGAGACTCATAGAAGATACAATGTAAATCGGGCATAAAACGTTTTTAAGGTGAATTTTGAAACGTGGGGCTGTAGATAAATTAAAGTTCACGTTAAAAACGTTTTATATAAAAAATATTTGTTATATCATATATTTTTTTTTAATTGTCTCTCTTAATTATCTCAGAACATAGCTAAGATAATTTACTTTGTTTTTGTTAATGTACACTTTGTTCCTTATACGTTGTGTTTTTTATACGTTATCGTTATTCTAGATTCATATATTTAAGATTCCGTTATTTTAAAGATTCGAGCATTTTGAATTTTTCGGTCGTGGTTGACGATTTTATGGAAATTCCCATTTGATAATCGATTCATTGTGGATTTTAAAAATTACCGGTTACCGAATGGAGATCGGATGAAAAGCCGTTCAATTTAGTTTTGTTAGCAATTTAGTAGAATTAGCCGAAATTTACATTCCTTATACCAAAAACGCGTTATTGTAATAATAGAAACGCTTACTTTTGTATTATTTAGCAACGATTTTGTTGCATCAATTAATCTTTCCTCCTCAGTGGATAATGTATCTCAGGTCAGGTACATCAACAATCGATAACATTTTCGCCAACTTTGACATATGATTGACGATGTAAATCATTCCGTTCATAGATCGATTCATAGAAAATGTATAACATTATTATGTGACATATAGCTCTTGAATATCGGCCATTCCACGTCAAAATGGGCGCTTTTCGAAAAAAATGACAGACATGTTCTGAAAAATGACAGACATGTTCTGTGCCAAAAAATATTTGACATGATTTTTTTTTTATATTAAAACAATGTTTTTTCTGGCAGTACCACCCCTTAATAAATTTATTCAACAATTCGATATTCAACAATTTAGTTAAACTACTGTAGCACTTGAACAATATTGAACAATTTGGTCTCATTTTTAAGAGAATGTATTGCTGTTTCTAATAATTTACTCGTTTTTAAAACATCTAATAAAAACATATTATGAAATGATGGTCCAAAAGTTATAAAACCGATTTTGGTGGTCATTTAACTAAATGCAAAATGTTGAATTCTACAATTTTTTTTAATTATTTTAGGAATAGAACTACAAAAATGTGTATATAAAACATGTCGTCTAAATATTTTTGGACATAGAACATGAGTGGAAAGTTTCAGCTAAATCAAAAATAATAAATCTCAAAAGTGCCCAATTGTACGTGGAATGTCCGATATGTGGATGTCCAATTTATTTGAACAATGCGTCAATTTCAGAATTGTTTTGCGTCATCTTCATGTAAAAAAAATATTCTTTAAATGATTTTGTATTAGTTTGTTTATGAGCTGGTGTGATTTTAAAGTCCTTAGTCAATAAATTCCATTGCTTTAAACGAGAACCAATTTGTTGCCATATCTTTAGACATTTTTGAATCACGACAAAAGTCATTGAAGTCCGCCTGCATTACGAAATACAAAGAATTCCAGCATAGTTAAATATATGACGGTAAAAATTCAGACGAAGATGGTTCTCCTGTATGTATTGTATTCCATGGCCATTCTTCAGATGATTGCTCAGTTTGTAGCAACCATATTGTGGGTCGGACGTATTTTATGTTGTGCCTTTTCGATTTAATTTTTCATTCCCATACTCCTCAAACTCCTTCAAAAAAAATTCTCATGTGACGATGTATTAAGAAGTTTTTAGTCTTTCATTAATGAAATATGTCTGATAGATTTAATAATAATAATAGTTTGGCACTACAGTCCTATAAAAACTTAGGCCGAGCTCTCTCACCATTTTGAGCTGTGCGTGTTATATTTTTACTCAAAGTGGTGGGACCTACAGTTTATTGCCGAATCCGAACGGCGGGTGAGAGGTTTTCATAGGAAATGTTTTACTCTCGGAGGTTTGTCATTTACTGCCGAGAGGTAGCGCGGTATAGACAAATGTTTCTATAAAAAGATGTTGTTAGCCCCAGTCCAGGCTTGAACCGGGGACCTTTCGGCTCGCAGTCCAACGCACTAACCACTGAGCTACCGCGGCTACTAATTGTTCAAACTAATTATAAATACACATTTTATAACTTTAACTTACTTTAATAAACACGACAGCTCTGATCATTTTCGTCAAAGAAAAGTAAATTAATACATGGGTCGTTTGAGTCGTATGAGTGATATAGTGAAATTTTAAAATACGTTTTAAAATATTAAACTAATGGATCAAGAATAATTGGGATACACGTGAATTTTATTTTTTAGCGTACTTCATGAATTTATAGGACTTCCTCATGTGTGTAGCCAAAATTTAATTTTGTGCTAGGGTGTTTAAATATACCATCTCACTCGCTCAATTAACTTATTCGGTTCTCTAAACTGTTATTTCTTATGTAACGGTTGTAGTTTGGACTTCAACCTATTTAAAATCGAATTATAACAATTTAGTTTTGAATATGATACAAACAATTTAACACTTTAGTATTAGTTGTTATAACTAATTTGTCTTTTTCAACCTCATACCAATAATAAAAGTATTTTCTGTGTGTAAGTTTCAATTTTAAAATAGTTTCTTACTAATAAATAGTTCGAAAATAAACCGCTGAAAAAGAAAATTAATTTCAAATATATTTTTTTGATATTTTTGAAATACGATTTCCTACTGGGTTGGCCTACAATCAGAATATTTCCCATATATTGGCTTCAACTTTACTTATTGTTGTTGTTGTTGTCATTGCGGTTGTTATTGTTGCTGCTATTGTTGTTGTTGTACTTTTAGTGTGAGGCTACGTGTTGTTGTTTTTATTTTATTTTTATTGTTTGTAAATTTAATGTTGGCAACATTTATTATTGCCAACATGTGACATGTGTGGTGGTATTGCAGCTGCGACGACTTGTAAGTGCGACCGACAAAAAAATCTGATGGCAACTCTACGACTAGATGACGGCAGGGTAGACAAGGCTGGGCTATTGCTTCAGAGTTGTGGGTGCAGCGCGTATTTCGTTGTTGTTGTTTTATAAACACATATATAACTCCAACAACAGTAACAGTTACAACAAATACAATTGACAGTAAAACTTAAGTGACAACCACGCGGTGGCGAGGACATGAATTATTTGCGGATCATTTCCAAAATGGTCGGCCATTAAAACGCAATATTTAAGCAACATTAAGTTTTGTGGGGGGGGCGGTAGGCGGAGTGACACTTAAATCGACACAGATTGGATATATAAATAAAAGATTGTACTGGAATAAAGTAAAATTCTGAAGAACTAGTTTTTAATAAATAGAATAAAAAAATACAAGTTTTTCAATACGATTTATTTTTAAAGCAATCGAAATATATCTAAACTAGCTGGACTCGTGCACGACTCGTGCAAAGATTTTTTGAATGAAAGATAATATAAAAAAAAAATATTATTTATATCTGGGACCCGAACTTCGCTGTGAACGTTTTTTTATTGGTGTTATAAATGTAGTAATCAAAACAAAAATAAATCTCCGCCAAAACAACTTTTCTCAAAGAATATTCTCAGATTGTGCTTCCCGTAGAATATTTCGTCGTAGAATTCTTCCCAGTAGAAATCTTCCCCGTAACATCCATACCCCTAGAACGCTTTCCCGTAGAATTCTTCCCGGTAGACTTCCCCGTAGAGTATTTCCTAATAGAAGTTTTAGTGTGGTGAGTTTTATTGTGGTGAGTTTTAGTGTGGTGAATTTTAATGTGGTGAGTTTTAGTGTAGCCGCGGTAGCTCAGTGGTTAGTGCGATGGACTGCGAGCCGAAAGGTCCCCGGTTCAAGCCTGGACTTGGGCTAACAACATCTTTTCATAGAAACATTTTTCTATACCGCGCTACCTCTCGTCAGTAAATGGCAAACCTACGAGAGTAAAACCATTGCCTATGAAAAAGCTCTCACCCGCCGTTCGGATTCGGCAATAAACACTTTGAGTACAAATATAACACGCACAGCTCAAAATGGTGAGAGAGCTCGGCCGAAGTTCTATACAGGACTGTAGCGCCAAACTATTATTATTAGTTTTAGTGTAGTGAATTTCATTGTTGTG
Source organism: Dryomyza anilis (assembly GCA_951804985.1). Taxonomy (NCBI): domain Eukaryota; kingdom Metazoa; phylum Arthropoda; class Insecta; order Diptera; family Dryomyzidae; genus Dryomyza; species Dryomyza anilis. The sequence goes on along the minus strand of OX638131.1, from coordinate 92,897,662 downwards.
AGTTTTAGTGAGGTTAGCTTTAGTGTGGTGAGTTTTAGTGTGATGAATTTTAGTGTGGTGAGTTTCGGTGTGGTTAGTTTAAAGAATTTTGGGTGGTTGGTACCATGGTGTGAAATATTTTGATATCAGTATAATAACAGTTGACATACATCATTTGGAAAATGTAACTTATATGGGGGGTACCACCAAAAAACATATGATTATTCGACTGATTACCAACTTTACCGATTATCGAATCTACTGAAAATCGACAATTTAGTTTAATCTTAAAATTTAGACTAACTCGCACACACCCATAGTACGCCAACTTATAACCCACTCTTAGGGTGTGTGCGAATATAACTAAATTGCTGATTTTTTACTTAGGGTGTGTGAGAATACGACTAAATTGCTGACTAAATTAAATTTTATCGGCAATGCAGTGTTCACTTTTCAATTTATCAAGTGCAAACTAAATTAAATTAAATTGGATAACAGCAATCAGACATATGATAATCGATTAATTACGAACTTTAACAATTACCGTATACCGAATTATGATCGCATGAAAACTCATTCAATTTTGTTTAGTCAGCAATTTAAGGTGTGTGCGAATTCGACTAAATTGCTGACTAAACTAAATTGACCGACTTTTTATTTAATGTCCATTTTGTAACCGGTAATTGTTAAAGTCCATAATCAATCGATTATCTTATGTCTGTTTGTTATCATCCAATTTAGCTCAATTGAAATGTCTAACACTGCATTACCAACAAAATTTAGTTTAGTCAGCAATTTAATCGAATTCGCACACATCCTTAGTCGAATTCGTACACACTCTAAATTGTTGGAAGTGACCGATAAGGCAGCGTTTAATATTACCCTACAATTAACACAGCGCATTGTTGCATTGCACAAAATGTTCATTGGAAATTTAAGTCATTTCAATTAGTTGAATTCGTAGACCTACTCATTTATTTATGACCATATGATGCATAGTAACTGTTACTATTATGAGCCTTCCTCAAATCAAAACTGCAGCAAGTATCAACATTGTTTTACTGTTAAAATTGAGTAAAATTAAGTAGAGTCTTTAACTAATTGACTAAAACATTACTACTATCGATAAAACAGTACGCCTTGAATTGTGATTTTGCGTTATATTTTACACTGTTTTATCGATATTATTAAACATTTCGTTAAACAGTTTGATTTCGCACAAATTTAAAAAAAAAAAACATATTAATGTTTTATCAATTAATATCATTTGTTTAACTAATTAAACTAATATAACTATTTATCAATGAAGTGCTTTTAATATACTACTTAGGTCTAGTTTTCAGTTAGGTTTTCAAATTAAACGTAGTTTAAACTAGATGTAATTTCGTCTACAGTCAACAAATTGCAAATATTTAAAATGCTATATTAACTGATGATTAATTATTTAAATGTCTGTAAAATTTAAAAACATGTGGCCGCTTTGAATAGCAATTATTATTACTGTTTTAAAAATGTGGAAAAGTTTAAACTAAGTTTAATCTTGCACTGAAAACGCGATCCTATATTGGAAGACTAAACTTAATGGTGAGGGATTTCATTCGTTCACTAGTATTCGATAAAGTTGGTAATCAATCGTTTAATCATTGAAAGTTGCTTAATTGAACAGTTAACACTGCTTTACCGACAAATTTATATTAAACCTTAAATTAAATCTTAAATTAAAATATTTAGTTTAGTCTACAAATTAAAATGCTTTCAGTGCATTTAATGAAACGCCTAAATAAAAATTTAAAAAAAATAATAATACATAGTTGATAACTTTTAAAACAACTAATTTAAAAACTTTAATATGTTGTCGCTGCTAACAGTAAAGTAAAGCACAGAACAGAACAAAGCAAAGCAATATCCTTGATCCTTGTGCCATTTTGCTTTAAATATTTATAATGCGGTTAGTTTGCGAAAAGTGGCAACAACGCCGGCAGTAACAGCAGCAACAGCAACAACTGTCGCATTTTTGGTCACATAAGTAGCTGATATTGTTGTTGTTGTTATTGTGCTGCTACTTCTCGAATCTCGACAACATCTTTAAGACATTGTTTCTGATGTTGTTGATACTGCTGCTGCTTTCCATCGAAAGGCGTGATTGAAATGCGTTGACGACAACACGAAGGACACGAATACAATGCGAAAGTTGACTTAAAGTTCGAGGCTAAAACTTTATTTCATGGCTAACACATTTGATATGCATTGCAAATTAGATAAATGTGTAGTAGGTATGTTTTTTGATCTTAGCTTAATTATATTTCTTCTTTAATTTGTTTTGTTATTTTTTATAAAAGTATAGATATTTTTACAAGCTTTTATTTAACTTCACTTGTTTGTACGTTTGTTAGTATGTCGGGCACAAAAATATCAAATTTAACATACTTCCTTATTTCCGATCGAGTTGAAACTTGGAACACATATAGTATTCGATGTGGCACATATAAAAATAAGTTTTAAAGTTCGAATTTTGGCCGATAGGGGGCGCTAAAACTATTTTTAGACCGTGTGCGATCTGTTCTTTACCTAGAATGTTGAAATTTAGAATATGTATAGTTTTAGACACGGGGAAAAATATGGCAAACTCAGAACTTTGAATTTTGTCCGCTAGGGGGCGCATTTGCTATTAATGGAAGAATTTTACGGCGAAGATTTCTACTGGGAAGAATTTATTTTAAACCCATACATTTATAAAACCCATAAAAACTTCCCTGATATAAATAATAAAAATGTTTTTTTATATTAATAAAATCGATCCATACCTTTGAATTCACAAAATCTTGGCACGAGTCCTGCACGGGTCCAGCTAGTAAATAATATGTATAATATTGAAGACTGAAATATGTCATATTTATTTATATGTTATATTTATTTACTCAAAGCTTTGATTTTCCATCGCTAGAGGACGTTACGTACGAAATTTTACATCGCAGTAACCACTGAACCAATCTCTGTAAAACTTGGTGCAGTAATTCTTTCGAGCACGCAAATTAATTCAGTTCAGAAAGTATTTCTAAATTTCTACGAGAGGGGGCGTTAAAGGCACAATTTTATATCTCGGTAACCATTGAACCGATCTATGCAAAACTTCATTAAGTGACTCCTTCGGGACCCCAATTTAACATATCGTCGTTGTAGAACGAAAAGTCACAAACTACATTTTTATGAATAATTTAAATTTCTAGTTTGTTGATTAATACTATAAAAAGTAATTGATGCATTTTTAAATATCAATTGATAGATTTACATTTTCTTATCATTGGTTAAAAAAATTGATATCATCGATTAAAAGTTAACAGAAATGTATATAAAGATTTATTAAAGATGTATATAAAGATTTTTGTAAATGAATATTTGGCATTTTGAAAATGTATTTGGTGACAACGACAACGACGATATGCTAGTGTATAGTTCGAAATTATATCCATAGAGGGCGGTAAGGACAAAACATATCGCGGTAACTGCTGAACCGATATATGAAAAACTTGGTACAATTACTCTTGCGGGCACCAAATTTAACATACTCTAGAGTGTAGTTATAAATTATATCGATAGAGGGTGTTAAGATCAAAATTTTATATCTCGGTTATCACTGAGGTTAACCCTGAGCGTTGGTTAATTTGTAAAAAAAAAAAAAGATCAAAATTTTATATCTCGGTTATCACTTAACTGATCTCGACAATGCTTGGTACAGGAAATCTTTGTGGAAATTTTCAAAGACTAGAAAGTAGTTCAAATTACATCGACAGAAGGTGTTAAGGGCAAAAATTATAACTCGGTAACCGCTGAACCGATCTATGCAAAATAATAATTCTAATGACCATATAAGGACTAAAAAAGAAAAAATAAAAAAACTAATAAAAACAAAACTTTTTAAAAATCAAGCAAAAAAATCTGTACTAAAAAAATTTTTTTATAAAAAACCTTGCATACATTTCGCAAGGTTTTTTATAAAAGAGTGCATACTTGTACAATAGGGCAAATCGATTTTTTTTTCACAAAGTTGTAATTCACCCAAAATTTAGACTAGATTTGAAGAAAATTGATAATGATTAGCTCCATAGATAAATTTTCTTAAATAGATAATTTTATTTAAAATAAATAATAAACATTTTTTTTTTTTTTTGATTGAAAACCATTTCTTCAATTTAAAGAAATTGTTTTCTCGATTTATTTAATGATTTTCTTCAAACTAAAGAAATTTATGTGATTTATAGAAAATATTTGTTTCCGATTTAAAGAAATTTGAATAAGATTTAAATAAAAAAAAAGAATAATTTTACATTTAAAGAAAAAATGGTGCAATATTTAAATTAAAGTTATACATGCAAAGAAAAAATTCCTAGACAAAACAACTTTATTTGTGGATTTATTTTGCGGTTTGTTTGTATCAAATGAGTTTTTCGTTTACTTTTATAATTAAAAAAAGCAAAAAAATATATCATATTTAATTATTTTTTTTTTTATTTATTTATTTATTTATTTATTTATTTATTTATGTATTGTTTTTTACTTAATCAATGTTTTTATTTGCCCTTGGCAAATCAATAATCCACAAAGGGGTGTGACACATCCCATACAACATAAACTTTCAAAACATAACTCGGCACTTACACCAGCTAAGAAGATGAAAAAAAAAAAACTCAAACAAAAAAAAACTACAAAACAAACAAACTCAAAATCAAAAACAACAACAACAAAATCAAAAAAAAGCAAATACACAAGAACAAAAGGAAATCACAAAAATCCAAAAACACAAGAACAAAAGCAAAATCACAAAAACAAAAACACAAACATAAAAGCAGAAGCAATAACACAAGAACAATATCAAAAACACAAATAAATGTAAAAACAAAAAGATCAGAAAGCAAAAACACAAGAACTAAAACCAATTGGGAAGGTTAGATCACAGGGGAAATTTAAAAGTAGGGACAGTTTATAGTAGGTTTTATTATAATAGTTAGGATTATCAAAATTATGGTCGGTCTAAGGCGACTATAAATACCCTACACAAATGTGTGGTTACCAGTTAAAGTTGTATATAGGTCACCAGGGTATACGAATCCTGAAAATAACTACAAATTTTCAATCGCTGAAGAATTTCCATTCATTTGATTCCCATATTTACAAATGGGTAGGTGTACCGAATTTCGATTTTTTTTTTTTTGGGAACCACAAGTCGTTTCGCTGGAGAACATTATTTTTATGTATTTGAGCATGAAGTCAATATATATTTGACCAAAAAAAGTTTACCTGAACACGTATACAGTAAAATTCACCAGTAGATGTGTTTTATATGATAAATTTGAACATAAGTGGGCGGTTCACAGGTCATAATGGACTGATCACACCCATTTTCACTGACAGACAGCGTAAATATATAAGTAATCTAAATTATGAGTTTCATTTATTTAGCTTATACCCTTTCACTCTTAGTGTAGGGTATAAAAAAACTCAAAAACACGAAAAATCAAAAACAAAATCACAAAAATACAGAAATCACAAAATCGAAAAAAAAGAAAAAAAAATAATAAACAAAAAAGTAAAACCACAAGATAAAACAAAAACACAAAGTCAGTCTCAAAAACAAAAACAAACAGAGAACAAAACAAAAAACTCACAAAGCAAAACGAAAGCGGGAAAAAACACAAAAATTTAAAACATAAATAAAATAAAAGAAAAACAAAACAAACAAAGTTTATATAACCAAAAATAAAAATAAAATTAGCAAAAACAGTAACAATAAAATATGAAACAAAAGTAAAATAATAACGAAAGAATAAAAACAATGGAAATAAAACAGAAAAACCCGTTGCATAGCTTGGGTACAAAATACAAATTTGAAAAAAAAAAAAGGTTTCGATCCGCCATATGCAACAGTGCTATTTTTGTATACTAAATAATTTTCGTGATCAAAATTAAATGAAGTTTAAGTTAATATTTTCAATAAATTATGTATCTATACGAAATACATCACTTAAAAAGTACAATAATGGGAGAGAAATAAATACTCAAAATAGGGCATTTTCAGCACAAAAATTAGATACTTTTTTACGCACCCGGATAGATATTTTTAAAATTTGATGTGTGAACTTTTATACATATTTTGGATCTAATAAATTTTGCAATCTAACATCTAACGACTACTAGTAAAATTATGCCCAAAAACAAGATTTTTGGTCTTCTTCGAATATCCTTGAAAACGGCATACCAAAATACATATAAATTATAATTGATTTTCTGGTGGTAAAACAACTTGTTTATGTTTTATATAACGACATTGAATATAAAGGATTATTAAACATATTGTAAATATATGTGTGAAGTATTTTCATTGCAAGGCATAATTAAATTTACAATTTTCGTAGAATGTATAATAAATAATTAGAGAATGTCGATTAACTATGTCAGACAATAATTATAGAACTCTTTTGTTATCCTATATTACATACCTTATGCATATTATTAACCAATCTCTGTGACTACCTATTAATTAGATACAAAAACTAAACAAAAAATAATGAATATGCAATCTAAAATTCTACACCAAAATTCATTGAATTTCAGAAATTTCATTTGAAATTCAAAAGATATCAATTTAAAATCACAAATTCCATTTGAAATTCAAAAGACATCACTTGAAATTCAGATATTCCATTTGAATTTCAAAAGATATCAGAAATTTTCATTTAAAATTCAGAAAATTTAATGTGATATTCGAAAATTTGCATTTGAAATTCAGAAAGTTACATTTTAAATTTCGATTTTAAATTTAAAAATCATTTAATTTATAAATTTGTGAATTTCAAACAATGTCTTCTGAATTTCAATTGATTTTTTCTGAATTACATTTGTAAATAATGTAGAAATCAAAGTATTAACTTCCTTTGATTTCTAAATAGAATGAGTACAGCATTTATAAATTTTTATTTCAAAATGTTTGAATATTTACACAATCAAAATTTGTATAGATACAATAAATTCTACTAAATACAGTTTAATTAAATTAAGTTTGGATTATATTATACAAAATAATAGTAACCTTATTTTTAATGATATTTTCCTGAGCGCAAGTAACTCAAATGTCATATTTCTAACGTCATATTTGCGCCACACATCACATTGTAAATCTTTCAATTCTATTAATATATTACTCACTGTCTGAGTGACTGAGACGTTAATAAAATTGCATTAAAATAAATAAGAAAATAACTAAACCTAATGCAACGCCACGTAACGTAACGCAAGAGAACATAACGTAACGTTATCACGTTCGCAAAGTCATTTTTATAAACGTTAACAAGACTTTGTAGCATCGACACCAGAGAAATAATAGAAAAGGAAGCGTAGTAGAAAACAAGCAAAACTAACGATATAGAGTGCATAAAGTAAACAACAAAAATGATGGCTATGGGGGACAAGTAAAAAAAATGGAATGTGGGAAAAAAGTAGTAGTAAATATTTTGCGTATTTGCAACACTGTCGCTGCATTGTGTTTATCGGTTTTTGTTGTCATTGTGGTTGTATTATCCAGGCGCACCTACACCTACGCAAGTTGGCGTTGCCACCCGTTGACATTTTTCTGTGTTGTTTTTTGCGTGTATTTATAACGGAATTTATTACGCCTGACTATGTAACTGATTTTAGCGAAAACAAATTGCAAAAATGCTCTGATTTTTAAGCTATTTATGTTGTTAGCTTTAAGCTTAATGTGCTTTACGTTGAATCAAGTGTTTAAAACATTTAAATGGGATTTAATCCATTTAATACTTTTTGTAGTTTTACATTTTTTTAAATATTTAAGTATTAATTTTTAAAAGTTTTTATTTATAAAATAACATATACAGGGTTTTTCAATAAGAGCACTACTAAAATTTTTTTCAAGGGTTTATTGCCGCTCTTTTGACATTTCTCTTCAGTAAGGTTTGCCATTTCATGATGGAAAGATATACGAATTCGAATTTCGGTAGTAAATTTTAATAATTTCGACTCGTTGTTGGCCCGCATATCTTTCCATCATGAAATGGCAAACCTTACTGAAGAGAAATGTCAAAAGATCGGTAAGAAATATGGCGTCGTTTGCTGTGCCTGTCGCTCTACTTTTGTAGCGTCCCTATTAAAAAAAAACCCTTTACTTAGATAATTTAAGCCGTTATTAAAAACAATTTGAAAGAAAAAATAAAGACATTTTATTTTACACATTTTTTGACTACAGTTTTAGATTACAGCTGAATTTTTTTACTAGTAATTGAAATTTAAAAATAAAACTACTTAAACTTAAAGTTATGATATTTGTATATGGGTGATTCCACGTCAGTTCAACCAGAGGTTTGGCAGCACCATCTCAGAAATAAATGAAATTTTGTAGGATGATTGTATGACTTAAACTTAATAAAAACGCGAAATTTCACTTTCCTAACTGAAGTAGTTTCAGAGATATGCCTCCTTGAATTATGAAAAACACACAAAAATGCACTAAGTTGCGCTAGCTTAACTTACTGTAACTTAGAAAATAGTTAACTTACCGAAACTATTTCAACGGCCTTGGAAAGGTTATAAAAATGAGCAAACGTAGAAATATTAAAATATTTAATATTAGGGTGACCATAGGTATATATTAGTAGCCGCGGTAAGTCAGTGGTTAGTGCATTGGACTGCGAGCCTAAAGGTCCCCGGTTCAAGCCTGGACTGGGGCTAACAACATCTTTTCATAGAAACATTTTTCTATACCGCGCTACCTCTCGTCAGTAAATGGCAAACCTACGAGAGTAAAACATTGCATATGAAAAAGCTCTCACCCGCCGTTCGGATTCGGCAATAAACTGTAGGTCCCACCACTTTGAGTACAAATATAACACGCATAGCTCAAAAATGGTGAGAGGGCTCGGCAGAAGTTCTATACAGGACTGTAGCACCAAACTATTATTATAGGTATATATTAATCATAATATTATTAAAATAGAATAATCTCAATAATTCCCTTTTTTAAAAAATTAAAAAAAAATATATGTAAAAGAGTATTCTTTTACTAACAAACTGTAAAAATTTCAGAGTGATGTTCAGACTCGTTCCCAAGTTATTAATAAAAATGTTTTATAAAGTAGACATTTTCATCAGAAAGTTTTATTATAAAACTTTGTAATTATTTTCTTTGTAATGTTATTAAACTATAAAAGCCATTAAAATTTATTTTTTAGCTTTTAAAAAGAATAATTAATTTGGAGTGACCATCTTTGTTAGGTGACCAACCGTAAATATAGCTCTTTAGGCTAAAGTTCAGCCTAAAGCCGAAGTGTAATATTTTTTACTAGGTACTGAAATGAAAGGTAATGATTATTATTAATTACTTTCCTAAGCCGCTAACCGTAGTGACCCTGGTACCCTTTTTAGAATTAATAATTTCATTCTCAGGAAATCTTAGTTCACTTTTAGCATTAAAATGTTATATTTGAGTTGACACTTTTTTACACCATTAGATTTACTTAATTGTTGTGGATAAATCGAGCGTAAGGAAAAAGTATGCCGTATTAATTAAATATTAATAGCTCAGGATAACTAACAACGATTTAATTTCAGAATTTTTAGATCTAATTGTTAAAACAATTTGGCATTTTATAAATATTTACTAATAATTTGATAATATTTTCATTAAATATGAAAGTACAATGGTGATTTTTATCATTACGAAAATTTATCATTCAAATGTTAAAAAACAGTTGAACTTTAATTTTATTTGATTTTTACTACTACCGCCAAATACAAATTTCGAAAAGGGCACATCATTCTTTTATTTGACAACTGTCAATTTCCTACAAATCCCCATCCTTAAATGCCGCTTTATTTTTCCATTTAATAAAATTCACGCCGTCAAATCCTGCAATTAAATAAAGCCCAACAAAACGACAGCCCATCAACGGTAACGTTTAAAAAACAATTTTCCAGATAAATTGCACAGAGATAAGCTGTAGGAAAAAGGGTAAATTTACTTTTAATTATTTTATGAACATCAGATATACAAAAAAAAAAAAAACTTCAAGCTCAACAAATAATAAAAACAAACAAAAAGATGAAATACACAGAAAAGTATTAAAAATGACAGAGTCTACTATGGTAGAGTAAAAGGCAAAGTCGATAAAAAAAATTTAAATACCTAAAAAAAAATAACCAACTAGGCTCAAACACGTGAGTATAAAAATGTTTAACTAACAAATAGATTAAATTGACATGGCTGCTGTTTAATTTAACCAAAACAAAAGACTAACTAATAATAATATGCTTAATTAAGTGCGTAAAGTGAGCAAAACTTTACGACAGACAACACAAGTGACAACAGAAATACGACAAGTAAAATTCCAGACTAACACTAAGGTCATAAAAATTAATATGAAAAAATAAATAAAAACAAAACCAAACCAAACCAAAACGAAAGGACACCCAACTCCCATAAAAAATAAAATTTATTGATTTTTCCATGAATGTACCTAAATATTCTACGAAGCTTTTGATGTTCGGTTATAGAAGTTTAAGAGGACATGTGAGTTTTCTGACTAATGCAATTTTAATTATAAATGGAAAATCATTTCTAGAAAAAAAATATATTATATTTTTTTTGTTTTAAATTTTAGTTTGAAAAGAAAAATAAGTCCAAATGCGTCTATTCAACGTCTCAATGCACCCTTAACAAACCTCCACAATATATTTTAGAATAATATTTTACTACATGTGAGTTTATGTGTTTTGTTGCACGTGTTTGTCGCACTTTGAGAATTTCCTTTTTTTGACTAACATCAACCAAAAACCCCCCTATTATACTGGATCCTGCGCAGTATCAACTGACAAAATTATGCTCAAGACTGAAACAGAGTCACAAATGAGAGAAATGTGGAGCACATTTACTGTCAGCTGTCAATGTTCGTTGTTATTTCGCTTGTCTACCGCGGATTCCGATTCCCTCTATGCTGTAGGTTCTTTGGAATGTTAAAGGAATTTGCCTCATTTTGACAGCTCGTTAATGATAGATTAATTTTAATACAAGCTGTCAAATTACCTATTTAATGGAAAAATTAAAATTGTTATTGGCGCAAAGTGATGAGAAATGTCTTTTAAGGTATGCGATGGTACATGTTTCATGGGCGCAATGTTTGAATTTATTTAAAATTTTAAAGAGCTTGTTAATGAATATTTTAATTATTATATTTTTGTTTTGCTCTATTTGCAGGTGCTTCGTGGTAACTTGCATTAAGGTAAATATCACTAATACTTACTAAATATTTTTAAGTATTAATAAAAAATATTAATTTTTAAACATTTTTAGATTTTACATCTATAAAACAGTGTATAAAACAGTTCATACAAAATGTGTGCTTTTTACTTGATTTTTTGCAGAAGTTTGGAATTAATATTTGAATAAGAATTAATTGTCAAATTTTAATTACAGAAATTATTGTGTAAAACATTTTACACAAAATATATTAAAAGAATCTAGATCTAACACGGTCGATAAAAATAACCTTATTCTGTTTTTAGACGTATAACAATATTAAATGATTTTGAATTAAATAGTAATATTTTGTACTGATGAACAAAATTTATGTTTGTTTTACCGAATTATTAATTTATAGATGCCATTTGGAACCAATCTAACATTTTCCCATTATGTGACGACATTTTGTACTGTTACACAGTACAGGATAAGTTGTATTGAATTTTGTATAAATTATCTAGTATTATAATGTAGAATATTTTCACTCGTAGCTTTTTTTTAATAATTTATTTTACTTAATTAATAATCTGGCATTTCCCAAAACTTCTCATTGACTGCTAAACTCCATACAGTTGGAAAAGCACTGTATTAGAGTCTGCAACCACTTTTTGCACAACACCAATTCGCCGGTAAAATGACCAGGGTTACCATTAAGCATGTGCAAACCGTGTTAAAAAAGTCGCACCGTTGGAAAAAGGCATAACTTTTTTTTATTTAATGCTGAGTTATGCAAACGAAGCTCAACGTGACGTAAAGCTTCGTAACGTAATGGATCGTAGTGAGCTAGTATGACAATTAACCAAAACGTAAAGTAACGTAGAATATATCAGCCGTTAGCAAAAATAATGTGTGTTGTTTCAATAAAATATATTCAAATTTATATCGAACATATATCATAATTTTAAAATAGTGACGTTTTTTAACTTTGCTATAGATTTGAGAGCAATTATTTCCTGTGTTTTCACTTGAACAGCTGTTTTGCAAATGTGAATTTTCGTAACGTAGCGTAGAATTCTAATTTCAACAGATTTCTAGTTACGATACGTACTCGCACTGTATGCAAACAGAATAGTACGTGACAGTTGGCTACATTACGCTACGTTACGATACGTTTGTATAACTGAGCCTTTACTTCTATTAATAATTAAACGTAATAAAAATTATTTTTAAAAAGTTCGAAATCTTATTTCGTATCTAACTTTAGATAATTTCAATACTATTATGAGCAAAAATCATGTCATAGGTTGGATCTACTATTTTGAATTATTCAATAATCAATTGAAAGTTTTCGATAAAATTGTTTTATCATCAATATACGATGGATTTTCTAAAAAAAAATTTGCATATTGTTTGATAATATTTTATTAAAAAAATGTTGACATAATCCCGTCTACTAACTTTATATCTACGAATCGTTACTTTGGCTTTCTAGCCTATTTTCAAAAATAATTTTTTATAACAATTATATATTTATGTTTGATTTTTTTTAGCAAATTGTAATAATTGCGAGAATTCGATTTAACACTTCATATGATTCATGATATTATACATAATAATTAAAAACTCGTCACCTAAAAATTTATTTGGCTCAAACGCCATTGACTCGAATTCGAAAAAAAGATAAAGATAATTTGCATTTGCTTTAAAATAGGAGCAAATTTGTGATTTGAAGCATAGTTAATGTTGAGTACCTCCGATTTTATACGAGACATCTAAAAACGGATGATGGAATAAGAAATGGAACATAAAAAAACATTTATAATTCAATTCCTAATTCCATTCATCCAAAAAAGGCGTTTAAACCAAATAAAATCTCAAGTGACGAACTGTTAACAAACCAACTTTATTATTGATAAATTTTCTGAAATACTTTATTTATTCTCTCAATTAAGCATAATAAACTAATGTTGCAAAACACAACATTGCTTAAACATTATTTATTCAACCGATTTACATACGCCCCCTCTGGTGTCTCTCTCTCCAAGTCCTAGCAACTTATGGTCCGAAACGATAAAAATATTTTGGAGTTTCTAATAATATTTTTGAACTACTTTTTTCGGAAATAATATAAATAAATCATAAAAAGTCGTTGCAGAAATTTAAAAGTCGCAAAATAAGGCTATGGTTGAAAAGTCATCTCACAGTGTCATATTCATAAACATTTTAAAGTCGACTTTAATATTAAAAATCAGCTTTTTGACATTGGTTGCATTCAGTGAACTCAGCAGTTTTGTGGCTGTTGAGCAATTTGAGCATGAATGGAATGCTACCCTCAACATGTTTAGTGAGCGGTCGCCATTTTTTCCAGCATGAAATGTTTACGCTACATTTGCGCTGCCTTTGTTATCGATGACATACGATGACATTTTAATTCAAATATTAATAAACAAAAATGGAATTTAAATTGAAAATATGTTTTCAATCAAATAAAGAGTTGTATCTAAATTTAATAAAATATTTATAATGAATTAATTTGTAAATTTACAGCTGAGATAGCGGTGCATTCAATAAAGTATGCGATTAGTTACTGAGCGGTTTCGCGACTGCTGAGGTCACTAAATGCAGCCATTTTTTTTATGTAAAAATTGTCAAAAAAGTGGACTTTAATTTTAAAGTTAATTTTAAATTGTCTATGAATGCCCGTCGAAATACAAAATTCAACTACTTTTATTTGGGATACCTTTTTTACACTATGAAATGCAACACTGAAAATTTTGACTGTTTTTCCATATTCGCCGTAACTTCGCAGTCGCTGCTGCAAATGTCAGTTTTTTTTGTGTGAACGAGTGTCGTGATTTTTGTTGTCGGTCAAAATCGTTGTGAAAATATAAAATTCTCGTATAAAATACAAGAAATAATTAAAAATATTGTGCAATAAATAAAATTTAATACTTTAACTTAATGGAGACAGTGAAAAAGTATAGAAAATAGTGTGAAAAAGTGTTAAAAAAGTAAAAACATATGCGGCTGTCGCAGTCGGCATGTCGCAGTGTTTGTGTATGTGTGTTAAATTTTTCATATTTTCTTGACGTTTGTGTCGCGAATGTGTGGAGGAAACACAAAAAATCGATTTGTTTACAAAAGCTTGAAAAGTAAATGAAACCAAATGTTTGCAAACAGAATTTACAAAAAATGTTAATAAAATTTCCCAATATATATTAATACTAAAAGGTAGCGCTCAAATTGTAGATGCTGTTGGAAAAAAAATAATATACAAATATTTATGGGGATTAAATTAGTAGCAATTGTTAAAATTTCCGAAAAAAAAAAAATAAATTTTAATATAAATAACTTGTGTTTTATAATATAATTACAAATAAAAAAAATAATGAATAGAAAGTGCAAAATATTAAAAATATAATTTGTAAAAATTAAGTTCATAAAATCATCCATAGTTTGTCTAAGCAACGCCTCAATTGTAGCACGTTATACGTTATCGGTCGCGCGTAGGCGTCTCCAGTTGCTAAACCACTCTACGCTTGCAGAGCCAGTTCCTGAAAATACAACAAACATATTTTTGTACTATTCGCATCATCATATTAACCCATCATATTAACCCAAAACGGCATTAAAATATCTGCCAACTCTTTAAACAAAATTTCGTTCGTCTTTTCGTTGGACATTGCGTGATTTTCGTGTTTTTGCGTTGATATTTTCCGTGTGACTATTTATCGTGCGAATCCTCTATATGCTGTTTTCACTTCTGTCGGATTTTGTAAATGTCCAAAAGACTACATAAAATGGGATCATCATAAACATTCACTGTTAATAAATGGTATGCTTTTTTAATTCCGATTATTCTTTATTATTATTTCGACACCTCTTACAAACAGTAACACTGAAAAATTTTTATAAGATTATCTTTATATGATATATGAATATTATATGCGCATTACTTGTTTAAAAAATACTCTGAATAAAATCGAAATGTCAGGAATGAAAATAAATAAATTAACAAAATACAAGATCTGACCTATGTATATTATAAATAATCAAAAATATCAATTCGTCAAAATATTAATTACACAAATTTATTGACATTTTTGTATTAAATAAAAAATCAGAAGTCAAAATTTTAATAATACAAATTTATTTGAAATATTTTTAATAAATAATTCAACTTTGCTAAAATTATTTTATATGGCAGTGTAAATCCGAGTTACTATCCTTTTTTTTATTTCTAATCACCACTTTTTATTTTAGTTTGCTTTCCGTTTATTTTACCAATTCCAATACGAAAAATATTTCTTTATTTTCTTGTATCCTCCTTCAGTTATTCTTTAATCCTTTATATCCTTATAAGATTCGTTATCACATTTATATTTGTTTTTAATACAGTTCATTCAACTTGCATCGCATTATCAGCTGTTGGCATATTTCTCTTCGTATACTTCATCCTTAGTTAGGGTTGCCAGGGTTTTAACTCTTTACAAAATAACATTTATTTAGCGTATTCACAGTTTCATGGTATTTGTACGACATTGTATGAATACAACAGTACGAAAATTAAACTGTGAGCACCACTTTGGTTTCTGCTTGTTCAAATGTTTCGTCAGTTAAATGTGGCTGATCTTATAAATTTAGTATTTTTTAAAATTTATCATAAATATTACTTAATTTGAAAAGAAAAACAAACAAATTAACATTTTATGAGCACTATTTTTCTTCAATTTTACAATTTATTTTAAATTTACAAAATACGACACAAAAAAACATGCCTCAGGGCTACTCTCAAATACAAAACTTGCGGGATATCACTGTTATAGAGAATGCAAAAACAAATTGACGTTTCAGTGTTTTTTTATATCGTATATATACTAGGTACATGGTACGAATACCATAATAAAATGCGACACACTGTGAATACACAAATTGTATCGTTTACGTCGATGTCGTACAACTAAAACTCATCTCTGTATGTTGGTTTGAATATAATCAAATATTTTCGATATTTGGATTTTCTATTAAATTCAACTAGGGCTGTGCGATTAATCAATTAATCAAAATATTGATAAATCAATGTCCCGATTAATTGATTAATCAATTAATCAGAAACCCTGATTAATCAGAACCCTGATTAATTGATTAATCAGAAAATTCTTGGGATTCTTGTCAATGCACATTTCAATCAGTAGAGAATTCATTCGAAATTGTACAAAAACAATCTAAAGTTTTGGTCTGTACTTTGCATGTGTTTTGTTATTTTTGTATTCTACAATTTTTGTTTCCTGTCATATTGATTTTAAAATTTTTTAAATTATAAATTTTCATTTCAATGAATTGTCCAAAAACTAATTCCTTTCAAATTTAATTTAAATTAATAAGTTATTGATGTGCCGTTATAATGATCAAAAGCAGCGTTCTGGCCAAATCCCAAAGGCGAAAATTTTTCCAAAAAAAATGTCCAATGACGCGAAGTGGGTTCTGGCCAAATCATAAAGGAAGAAATTTTTCCAAAAAAAACGTCCAATGACGCAAGTAGGTTCTTGCCAAATCCCGAAGGAACAAATTTTTCCAAAAAATTGTCCAATACTGGCCAAATCCTAAAGGAATAAATTTTTTCAAAAAAAAAAAACCTCCAACGACGCAAGAAGGTTCTGGTTAAATCCCAAAGGCGGAATTTTTCAAAAAAAAAGTCCAATGACGCAAATAGCATTGGTTCTGGCCAAATACGAATAGAACACATTTTTCAAAAAAGTCCAATGATGCAAATGGGCTCTAGCCAAATCGCACCTGCATGTTTTTATATGCCTATTGGAATAGTGTCATTGGAACAGTTACAACAAATAATGTTCAGTGACACACCTGGAAACCATGTCATCATTGAAAAATCAACAAATTTAGTTCTAATACAATATCACCTTCATCATCAACATTGTGTGACTTCTTACCCACAAAATTGTCTATTGGGATATCTGCATCGAAAATACATATATGCTTTTATTCGTGGTGAAATTAAAAATGTGCTTTTGTTCATAGATACAATATAAATCTGTTTCTGTTCGTGCAAAATAAAAAGTTATGCTTCTGTTTGTGGAGAAAATGTGAATGAAGTTCTTTTCGTGGCTAAAACAATTTAATGCTTCTTTTCATGGATAAAATAAATGTATGCTTCTATTAATGATTTTTTTTAAGGGTTTTTTTAATGATTTTTTTGGAGGGTAACATTTGTCTTTCCGTTTTTCGAAAGCAAATTGAAACGTGTGTTACCCACAAAATTGTCTATTGGGATATCTGCATCGAAAATACATATTTGCTTTTATTCGTGGTGAAATTAAAAATGTGCTTTTGTTCATAGATACAATATAAATGTGTTTCTGTTCGTGGGAAATAAAAAGTTATGCTTCTGTTTGTGGAGAAAATGTGAATGAAGTTCGTGGCTAAAACAATTTAATGCTTCTTTTCATGGATAAAATAAATGTATGCTTCTATTAATGATTTTTTTTAAGGGTTTTTTTAATGTTTTTTTTGGAGGGTAACATTTGTCTTTCCGTTTTTCGAAAGCAAATTGAAACGTGTGGGTTTTCGTAAGAGTCGTCGATATCATCTTGTTCTTATTCTTGCAATACCTTTCTTGCTCTTGCTTGCAAGAATCTTGTAAAATTTTACTTTTTAAATGTTAAATAAAAGATGGTAGACAATTATCATTCAAAATCTCATGGCCATTATAAAATGAACATATATGTATATAGTAAATATAAGGAATATTTCCTATAGGCATATTTCTGTTTTCGTCAGAGATCACAATCACTATCTTGGAGGGTAACATTTGTCTTTTCGAACACAAACTCAAACGCTAAAAAGCGTACACTAACAGTAAGAAGTGAATACAACAATAATGAATTACGATGCGTATACACACACTTAAACGACAACTTTTCGTTGCTACCCTGTATCATCGCATGGAAATAAACAGAAAGCAAAAATGGAAGAACAAGAGCAAGATGCAAGAAATTTTTGATCATCACTAGTGTGCTCGTGCATTTATTGAAAAATATCACAAATCCGTGTGGAACAAAAATTGATTCAGCAGTCAACAACATATTATCCAACATAGGTCTCTATGTAGAATCAAATACATTACTAATAACAGATTTTAATATAATACTTTGGGTTAATTTTAGTTCTTCTACTGATTAATGACACTTAAGAATCTTAAACGAAATAGAAGCACTTAAACTAATTCTTTTTTAACTTCGTCTGTCTCAAGAGATAATAGAATGCGTGTCATTCATTTGTAAACGAGTGATGATTCTAAAGTTATTTTAAAACTTATTGATATTACAATTAAAGAAAATCAATTATTACTTAAAAGAACAATAAACCATGGTGATAAAAAATATTTAAAAACTAATTATATGAAATGCATTAGAAATGCGCTTAGAAACTATTAAAGTTTGGTATTTTAGTTTTGTACTGATAAGAAATTTGTGTAATTCAGAAATCGAAATATATCTGAATAGATTACTTTAAAGAAACCATGTTCGAAATGTTTTTTTTTGGTTTATTATTTCAATTATCAAAAATCCAAAAGAAAATTGCATTAAATTGTCTTAAAAATGATTGTTCGAAAATAATAATATGTTTCAAAATTAGAAGATTTAAACAGATTTAATCCGAGTTAAACGAAGTATTCGGAAAATTCTTTTCCTTTTAATACTTAATTTTTTCACATGCATTTCAGTTTTTAATCATTACCACATACGTAAACATGTCAAATAAACCATCTTTCATATCAAATAATCAACATTCTAAAATTTCCCACATAAATTGATCTTCTTACAAATAAAACATCATGACAATCTACAACACATTAGCCAAACCTGTTTACAATTTTCTCTTAATTTTCTATTTAACAGCAGCACCACCAGTTCTATTTTTAACCCTTACTAAAAAATACTTTAAAATCAAAAATGTCTAACATTCTATTAATTGTCTGGAAATCATCTCGTTACAGGAATATTATGGTCTGCTTCATAATAATAGCTTAAAAAAAAACAACCCTTAAATAAATATATAACGTATATTGTAAAACTTCTTTAAATATGTGGTGCTACAAACTAAGTCACAATAAAAGGTACTTTTAACAATTTTTATGGTTTTGCTAGTTAAAATTTTATTAATATTCTGTTGTTTCTATTGATTTCATTAATAGTTATTATTACATATTATTTCATGCAGTTTTTCTTTATAAAAACACCCTTAATTTATCATTTTTCTATAATTGCTTGCAAAAGATCATAAAATATTTGAACGTAACTACTTTCAATTTCAAAAACGAACACCTAAGAAAAAAAGAAAGGTAGTTTTCACAACTATTGCCCCATGTTTCTGAATGATTGTGGCACCCAACAGCGAACACCTTTAATTAATATGTTGTTGGTTTTGTCCTCCTGCTGCCGCTGTTGATTACGGAAATCAATGGCAAGAAATATATTTATATTACTGACATCTGTATAAAATTTAAACTAGTTCAGAAAAGTGTGCCATTGGTGTTTGATAAGAGTTCAAAAAATATCATGCGGCGATTATCAGGTATAATTTCTTATTTAGGGGTGACTCACGTTCGCACGCTACACAGCTGCGCCTTTTGAGCGCCTGTGCACACCATGGTTTTTGTGATTTTTAGGGTTTTCGAATACGAATGGTTTGTGTTTGGACGATTTGTATTTTTTAAGATTTTAATATATCAAACACGTGCCTTTACAATTTCATTTCGCACACACACAGAGAAAAATCGTCTTTGTGTATGACGTTGAAAGAAACATAATGTTAGTTGTAATAAACAATTTTATTTTGTTATAATAAAATTTATACAAATTGGATAATGGAATGCGTTTGACACTTGAAATTATATTAAATTGTGATACAATTGTTCCAAATTAGCTGCATGTAATTCGAAAAATAACTATTATAGTTATTATGGCTATAATAAACAGTTACAGAGAAAGAAATATATGTGTAAATATATCAACAAAAATTATCAATACAATTAATTTTTAATTGTTTTATCGCCGATACGACATTTAATTGTATTTATTAAATATTTAATTATATTAATTAATAAATTAACTGAATAAAAATAAAAAGAAATTAACTCACCCGAAGACATTTCTTCTTATTTATATATATAGCGAAATATAATGAAAGGGAAATGTTAAACACAAATAAGGGAGAAACATACCAAAGTCATGACATACGCAGGATGTACGAAAAAAAGAACCGAATAGGCAAGCACGCGTTGCGATGAGCCAATGTAAAATAAGATCGATACAACAGAACTTGTAATACTGTGTAGTGAATGTAAAACAGAAGGTTGATGTATATGCTATATATGCATATATTTTAGCATATACACCAATCAAAAAATGATTTGATTTATACTACTAAATAATTGGTATATACAATTAATTATTTTAATAGAATTAATTATTGTGTATCAATTAATCTCAGTTGCTACACACAGAAAAAATACTATATAAATAATAGTTTTTTTACTATTAAAAAGAGTCAATAGAATAAATTATTATTTTAATCGTAAAATACCATTAAAAACTAGAAAACACCATGACATTGTCATTGAGTTTATATGAAAAGATTTATTTTTTGTTTACTATTTAATCAATAATTTTTCTATTGACCAATTTTAATGGGATTAGAGGGAATTTTTTTCTGGGTGTATATTTACGTTAAATTTTATTTTCAGTGTAAGATCACCGAATAAATTGGATGGGAAATATGATGGTTGGTGCAATAAATTTCTATACGCAAAGTAACATCTTTTTATGATTCAAATATAAATAGTAGTACTTGTCGTGAATATATGATTGCTGTGAATATATTTGATTATACTAATAATTTCATATTATTCTAAATAATGTTGCCATTAATATTATTATTACTATTACATTTATGGTTATAATATTTAAAAACTGTGACATAAAAAATAGCAAAAATCAAAATCTTTCAATCAAACAATTACTATTATCACAATTATCAATTTGTAACAACCATATTAATGATTATTCAATTAAAATGTAGATAGTGTTTTAAAAGAGGTATGTGTTTTGGTTTATCTTTTACTCCTCGATCTTAGCTTGAATTATTTTCAACGAATTCTACAATCAAAAACATAATACTTGCATTCATGTTTATTCTTTGTTTGAAGGTAAACATATTTATAATTGCTTGAATTTAATGTAGTTAAAAAAATAAGTTTTCAATTGACAAAAATAATTCTTAAATTTTACTTTTCCAATTGTTTTGGTTTCAAAATTGAACATTCCTAAGAGTGACAGTATTAGGTACATTTACGATAAATAAATCTCAATTTAAACATTAAATACTACCGACTTTTTGCGGAAATTTAAAAATGCCATCATTATAAAACAAACCAAAATATAATAAAATGGAAAAGTCGAAAAATATTATGAACCCCCATACAACATACGCAATGTTATAAAATGTTTGAGAATGAGGTGCAGATAATAAATATTTCGCATATGAAAAATGAAAAGCGCACATTTTTACGCACATATTTTATTTTTGATACTTTTTTATTTTTTAATGTTGCGCAAATAGAAGTCGTAAAGAAAATGATTTGAACTTTTTGATAATGAGTAGAGTAGAGGTACAGAGAAATAAAAAAATAGGAATACGTAAAAATAACTGGAATTTTCAAATGAAGTTTTCAGAATTAAAAATTGAAAAAGAAATAAAATCTCGAACTCGTAATAAACATGATATGGAAATTGCAAAAAAAAATTTAAAGGAAAAATTCAAATTGACATTTTGTGGCGTTTGAGGCATTGACAGAACTGGCGGTGATGAAGTGACAACCAGGAGTCATTTATGTCACTACGTTCGAGTAACGGCAATGCAGTAAAAAAGTGCAAAATACAATGTAAAGAGAGGAAATGTAGGAAAAGGTGAAACAATTTTAAAATTTTGAAAAAATAAAAAAGGTCAAGTTAAACATGAAAAGACAAAAATAACAATGTAAAGAGGAAAATGAACAATTTTGAAACTGGAAAAAATAAAAATAAAAAAATAAATAGAAAAAAGAAAATTGAAAAATAAAGGTCTATGAAAAAAATAAGAAATGATTAAATGGGAGAAATGTTACTGCGATCTTGATCGGGACCAAATCATGTTTTCCGTAATAGTTTCAACTCCTACTAAAAATAAAAAGAAAAATGCAATAGGAAAAAAGGTAAAAATAATAAAAGAAAATTAATAAAAAAAGAGAAAAAAAATTAAAATAATATTAAAAAATAAAAATAAAAAAATAATAAATAAAATTAAAAGACAGAAAAAACAATAAAAAATTAAATTAAATTTTTAAAAATATAGGCAAGAAATTAAAAGGCAGAAATAAAAAAAATTAAGGTGAAAAAATATTAAAAGACAGAAAAATGCAAATAAAAAAAGACAAAATAAAAACAAAGAATTTTAAGCACAGAATATAAAAAATTAAACAAGAATATTGTTAAATAAAAATAATTCAAAGCCAGAAAAAATGAATAACAAATCAAATAATTAAAAAGAAAAATTTAAAAGAGACAAAATAAAAAAAATTAAAATAAATAAAAAAAGGGAGAAAATAAAAAAAAAAAAAAAAAGTATAAGACAAAAATAAAATAAAAATTAAAAGACATAAAAAAACAAAAAGTCAGAAAAAATGAATAAAAGACAGAAATAAAAAAAAGACAGAAATAAAAAAAAAAGACAGAAATAAGAAAAAAAAAATAAAAGACAGAAATAGAAAAAACAAAAAAAATATATAAATAATTGAAAGGCAGAATTAAAAAAAATTAAAGAAACATTAAAACAAAAAATAAATAAATAAATAAATAAATAAATAAATAAAAGAAAAAAAAAATAAATAAAAAAAAAAAAAATAAAGAAAAAAAATAAATAAAAGAGAAAAAAATAAATAAAATAAAAAAAATAAATAAAAGAAAAAAAAATAATAAAAAAAAAACAAAAATAATTCAAAGGCAGAAAATATGAATAACAATCAAAAAAATAAAAGACAGTATATAAAATAAGTCGGAAAAAATTTAAAACACAAAAAATAAAAAAAAACACAAAAATAAAATTAAAAGACAGAAAATATAAAATTATAATTAAGATTAAAAATAAAACGACGAAAAAAAGTCAGAAAATAAAATTAAGTGACAGAAAATTTAAGGTAAAAAATTACAAAAAATGTATGAGTAAAGTAAAAGTAACATTTAAACTAAGAAATATCAAAAAGGAACAAAATGTACTGAAAAAAAAAATAGAAAATAGAAATGACATAAAATAAAAAAAAATCTAAAAATGTATGAAAAAAGAAACGTATGCAATGTAGGTGGCGTGGCACATTTGCAGCGACAGCAACAGAAATTCTTGATTCCAGATAACGCAAGAATTTTCTACTTCTGCACCTACGACACTTTACTTTTTGTAGCACCAAACTGCTGCCAATATGAATACCTTCCTTTATTTTATTTCTTTTTGGCTACTTCACTCCCATTGAGTGTCGACCGCCCATTGAACTTTCGCTCATCGTTTTACTGCAAAATGAAATGAAATTCCACTTTGAGGGCAATTGAAAAATGACATAAAAAGAATGTCGTCTGTCTGTCCGTTTGCCAGTGAAGTCTTTTGACGCTCATTGGGAAAATTGACAACGCAGCAACAATGGCAACGACTGACGCGGAAACTGACAACAGCGTCAGCAAACCGCCATAAGTAGACAAGCGGCAGAGTTGCATTTAGAGTTGCCATAGCAAATAAACTATGGTGCGTCCTACGTCCTATGCATGGCGGCCTCCTCCTTCTGCAATTGTATAATGTCAAACTAGAGATCAGACGATATTTTATTGTTTTTTCTTTTTTTGGTTGGTGGAGGGGGGACGCTGTAACAACTGTTGACTTTTTGCTGCCTGTCGCGCTGAAATTAGCGCCTCTTAGTAGCGCGAAATTATTGAATAGTGCTATTTTTCTACTACTTTTTACAATTGTTAAATATTTTGAATAGTCTTCGATTTTTGTATATATATTCTACGTATTTTATTTTATTTTATTTCATTTCATTTTATTTATTTTCTTTTTTTTTATTTTAATTTTTTTTTTTTTGTTTTATCAATTTTCTTCATTTTGTTTTCATTTTAGTTTACGTTTTTTTATTTTTGTTTTATATGACTTCAGCATTTGTCGCGTGCAATTATTGAAGTGGAAATAAATGCGAGAATTCACCGCCATTTTAGAAATGCGCAAAATGCGTGCATTACAAAGCGCCAAGAGAAATAAAATAAAATCAAATCGAAAAAGAAATTAATGAAGTTATGAAGCCATCGGTGGGTGCTCTCATGACTGTTTTGCTCAACACGTTATCTATTTTTCAAATGAAAATTTATTGAATTGGAATGAAATTTAAATTGTTTTCCATTTAAAGAAGTTGAATTTAATTGAGGAAAAATAAACATCTCATTGAAATTGAAGAATACATTTTAAATTTTAAGGTATATAAAGGTAGGAAGCAAACATATTTGTTTTTACTACATTGATTTTTGTATGGAAAACAACTTCAAAAAGTTACAGCATTTCTGCTTAATATTTTACTACATTTGTATTAAAAATAAGTAATTTTTTTATTCTTTTAAATGCTCAGAAACATCTGAATTAATTTTTACTACATTCTGTATTAATTTAGTTTTATTTAAAATGAAAATTTATTGAATTGGAATGGAATTTAAATTGTTTTCCATTTAAAGAAGTTGAATATAATTGAGGAAAAATAAACATCTCATTGAAATTGAAGAATACATTTTAAATTTTAAGGTATATAAAGGTAAGAAGCAAATATATTTGCTTTTACTACATTGATTTTTGTATGGAAAACAACTTCAAAAACTTACAGCATTTCTGCGTAATATTTTACTACATTTGTGATAAAAATAAGTTAATTTTTTATTCTTTTAAATGCACAGAAACATCTGATTGTTTTTACTACATTCTGTATTAATTTAGTTTTATTCAAAATGAAAATTTATTGAATTGGAATGGAATTTAAATTGTTTTCCATTTAAGGAAGTTGAATGTAATTGAGGAAAAATAAACATCTCATTGAAATTGAAGAATGCATTTTAAATTTTATGGTATATAAAGGTAGGAAGCAAATATATTTGTTTTTACTACATTGATTTTTGTATGGAAAACAACTTCAAAAATTTACAGCATTTCTGCTTAATATTTTACTACATTTGTATTAAAAATAAGTAAATTTTTTATTCTTTTAAATGCTCAGAAACATCTGAATTTATTTTTACTACATTCTGTATTAATTTAGTTTTCAAAATTCATTGATTCAAACAAATTAAATAATACCAATAACAAAACATACTACAGATTCTGCAATATGCAGAAATGAATTTCTAATAAATTTTGTAGTCAAATCAAGTTTAATAAATATACATGCACTTCAAAAGTAATTAAAAAAATACAAAAATGTATTAAATTGTACTGCATTAATTTTAAAATTTAGTAAAACTTAAAAATATTTTAAAAAATATCCAACTCAAGTTATTGTCTTTAATTAATTTTATATCAATTCTTCATCGTCACCAGCATAGTGCACAAAATGCCTGTCACACTTTCTTGGTATTTCTTCATTAATTTGTACTCACAGAGAACTTCTCGATGTTAACTACAGTTTTTTTTTGTTCTTGGGTATATTTACTGGGGTTTCAACCTTTTTTTTTGGCCCACTTTGTCATAATTTTTGGCAGCTCTTTAGTCCGTAATTACAAAGTTTTTGTCAGGCACAAAAAAGTTTAAAGAAAAGTTTCAAACTTTCGCTCTTTTGTTTGTCATATTTAAAATATTTAGCACTTGCTGCAAGCGGTTCGCATCGTACAACCGCACACACACTTCATACATTTTTCCTACTAACTACTAAAATTTTATTTTTATTTATTTGCTGCTATTGCCGCTCATGGCGTCTGGCTGATGGCTGCGGGCAGACAAGCATTCAATTTACTGATTATCAACTTATTTGCCAATTAGACGCCCGCAAATAATATTGTGTGAGTTTATCAGCAAAAGTAGTAGTACTAAAAGTAGTAGAAGTAAAAGTAGTCGAAGCAGGATTTCAAAGATGTGCCCTGCACTCTAAGCGGTGGTTTAAATAAGTGGGGGCGCCCGTCATTCAGTTCACCCGCATTGATTGCGTCTTGGACACGCCTGCAGCCAAAGATATAATCGCGGGCGGCAACTTGTTTAGCACCCACCCACGCTCAATTAAACTTTGTTCGAGGCACTTTGAATTTCTATTTAATATATTTTCATTGTTGCTGCAAGTTTGCAATTTGAAGTGTGTTGATGAAGTGTGGAGAAAACCATTTACACTTTTCTGCGCATAAGATTCGCAATTTTTTAAAACAGCAATAAATGGTGACTATTTTTCTAAATGTTGGTAAACGATTTATAAATTTGACATTCCCAATAAATCCACTAAAAATTATTATAAAAAATGGAACAAATAAGATTTATTGATAAAGTTATAATTTAATAGGAAGAAAATATGTGAAAAATGAAAAAATTTCGAAAATGCTGAATTTAAGAAAAATCCTTATTTTTTCTTATCGGAGCTGCGTATTACACACTTTAAATACCTCGCGAATTTAGCAAAGATACAAACCATATCAATTTGAGCATTGATATGTACCATAAAAGTGATTTTTTAAGTGACCGCTTTGACCAAGATTCTGGGGGAGCACGAACCAAATATACACGAAAAAGGTCCTTTAATTATTTATCCAACGATGTTTATCATTTATTGGACAGGGATTTCAGATTATACAAATTTTGACTCTAAGTATCAGAACAGTTTTTTTTAAGTGCAGTCAAATTTAAGTGAAGTTGCACAAATGAATCATATTTCGTTCGAAAGGTCCTTTAATTACCTATCCAAATATTTTAATTACATATACCCGGGTATTTCAGATTATACGAATATGCCTTTTGAAAGTTTTACCTTTAAATTACAATTTTAATTTTCAAATACATACACTCAAAATAAAAAGTCTGTTATTAATAGGAAACTCTGACTGCTAAATTTTAGCACACTTTAATTTGCATTTACAGCATACTTTTATCTGCAATAGCGAACTGTTTGGTAGTGATAAAGCTCGTGTTAGTGTCACTGGTGTGCATATTGCTAGTGTAGCTAACCTGCACTAGATGGCGCCATAGTCACGAGAAGCTGCAGCTAAATGTGTCTATAATTCGTAGACTCTAATTCGACAACGTGTTTTTTTATAATGCCCGATTTACATTGTATCTTCTGTGAGTCTCACTGTATCTTCTAGGGTTGTATTTTTTTAAAATTTTCGTATAAAAATAGTATTTTTTTGAAAAAATGCAACCCTAGAAGATACAGCGAGACTCACAGAAGATACAATGTAAATCGGGCATAAGAGATATTTCTTATACGTAATAATAATGCACGCATGAAAGAGTGAAATAGTGATATAAAGGTAAAATAAAAATATGATATAAATAAAAATAAATATAATAAAAAATAATAATATAAAAATAAATATAATAAAAAATAATAATATAAAAATAAAAATAGCAAATCAAAAGTAAAAAAATATTAAAATACAAAAAAAATATATATATTTTTATTTTCTTTTTTTATGTATTGAAGTTAACAGCAAAAAAAATTGGTAAAATAGCTAAAATTGCCTGCTCTAATAGCATAAAAAAAGTTCCCTGAAACAGGAAACTGTAATTTGCTGTTTCAGCAGAATCCGGCGCTTTCCTCTTTTCGGCCAACATTTTTGCTACATTGGCAACATTTTTTGCAACTGTTACAGACTTTTTATTTTGAGTGTACACCAAGAAAAATTGTTGTATTTTAATCAAATAAAAAAATTATTCAATTGAAAGAAATAATTATTTCGACGTTTCAGGTATTTTTTCTACAATATGAGAAAATGTTATTATGTCAAAAGAAAAATTACTTCATTCGGAGTAACAGAAAAAAAACCACTGTATACAAATAAAGTATATATTTTTATATCATTCTGGTATTTTTTTAATTGAAGAAAAGTTTCCTAAAATTCAGGAATTACTTCCTAAAATTTCAAACAATGTTACTCTCAAACTGTTTTATTCCAACGAAACTTTCAAACTGTTTTATTCACTTTCTAATATTTCAAACAATGTTTCTCTCAAACTGTTTTATTCCAACGAAACTTTCAAACTGTTTTATTCAAACGTTTAAATTTGTTACATTCAATGGAATGTTTGTAATATAATCCACAGGTTGTAATTCAGAAAACAATTTGTATATTAATCTAATAACAATTGGTAGTAATGTTGGTATATCGTGGATGTTTACTAAGTGGATGATTTTCTCAGACAGAGAAAAAACCAAAACTAACCAAAAAAAAAAAATGTATTAATTAAAAAATAATAATAATTAAGAAAATATTATAAATAAATTTAAAATATAAAAGATTTTTTTTGTTACTGAAAAAAATATCACCATATTTTGTATATTATTTAAATAATAATTTTTTCTTTTAAAATTGTACTAACATTTTTTTAAATCGGAGAACATATTTTCTATAAATCATATAAAAACATTCTTTAGTTTGAAGAAATCAGTATATAAAACGAGGAAACAGAAAAACCCACTGTATACAAATAATATATATATTTTTATATCATTCTGGTATTTTTTTTTTAATTGAAAAAAAGTTTCCTAAAATTCAGGAATTACTTCCTAAAATTTCTAACAATGTTACTCTCAAACTGTTTTATTTCAACAAAGCTTTCATACTGTTTTATTCAAACGTTTAAATTTGTTACATTCAATGGAATGTTCGTAATATAATTCACAGATTGTAATTCAGAAAACAATTTGTATATTAGTCTAATAACAATTGATAGTAATGTTGGTATATCGTGGATGTTTACTAAGTGGATGATTTTCTCAGGCAGAGAAAAAAACGAAGACAAACCAAAATCGGTTCCATTTCCAAAAATCGAATTCCGGTTCTTTGAGGTCCTTGATAGAGCCTGAATTATCGGTTCCGTTATGGTTCTAAGATTTTAAAAATAGCGGTTTTGGTTCCGATTCTCGTTCCACACATTTTTTTAAAAACGTGTCCGATTCCAATTCCGATTCTATGCGGTTCCTGATTTCAATATAAAATTGTTTATATATATATTTTTTTTAATTACTAAGATTCATTGAAAATGTTATTTCTGAACCTATACAGAAATTGATGCCAAAAGCAAAATACCCAGGGATTTTAGATTAAACGTATTTTTTAAACAATGTTTGTACTACAAAAGTTTGTCGTCAATATTCTGGTGCACCAAATATAGTTCTTTAGGAAAAGATTTTTCACTATTTCTGAGTATTATTTTTGAATAGTATCAGCATTTTTCTTTTTATTGCAAAATACATTTAATTATTTTTACTTTGAGTTATAAATACTTCTATTTTCCCATTTGCATTTACCACGCATTCGCATCTCCTGTCTGCTACAAAGTACTCTAAACAATATTCTTAATAAATCCCTTAAAACACTATTAAAAATATAAATAACACGTTTTTAATGTTCAAAGAATTCAAAGCTTTGAATAGAACACAACAAAGTACACAGGGAGAACAGAATTCTAGCGAAACAATGTAGCGCACAGAATAAAGAAGACACAATCTGCTTAAGATGACCCACATTTTGCTGCTACTTTGCATTATAGTTTTTGTGGTAAAGGAGATGTTACGACTGACTAGTGGGTGGTAAAGTAGCAGCTGTAAGAGAAGTTGCAACAAATAGTAAAATACGATAAAATTGTAAAGAATAAAATGAAACAAATAAAAAATAAACTATTAAAAACAATTTTGTTTAAGACCAACGTATAAAATCTAAAATCTGCAATTTATACTTTATAAAACTTTTATAAACTTGAATAACAAAAAAATATAAAAAAAAAAACATAAAACTGCTTTCAAAACATTTTGTTTAACAACTGATGCCAGATAATGTGATATAAGAGTGTCTTATTAAATAACAATATAGGTAAATTTAAATGAAAAAAATAAATATTATTGAAACAATTTTTTATTTCTATTAAAAACTGTTTTTTGCAACCTATTCATTAATGATTTAAATAAAAATTGGAAAGGAGCACTCTAAATTTTAAAGGTAACAATTTTTTTTTTAATTCCAAATACTAAAATTTAAAGTTTTTGAATTAAAGACGTTTTATATACATAGAAAAAGTTTTATTAAACAGAAAGAAAAATATCTTTAAGTTAAATTCATATTTATTTGATATATGTTTAAAAGAAAAAGTATTGGTTTTTACTATAATGATGTAGTTGTTTTTCTATGAAGAACAACTAGAAATAATTACTGCATTTCTGTACTTAATTTAACGAAAATTATATTAAAAATAACTACATTATGCAATTATTTAAATGCTCAGAAATATGTAGAACAAATAATACATCTGTATTTATTTTAATACATTAATATAACATTTGAATTTTAGTAAATTGTAAAAAAAACTACATCTGCATTTATTTTTAATGATTTCTGTATTTATTTAAAAGTTATAATTGAAATAAACGCTTGTATAACAAATATATTTCTTTCAGTTGTTATACGTCCGTTCTGTGGGCGTACAGATGAATTTAAAAAAAGCTAGAAAACTAAAACATATCCAATTTCTGCAATATGTAGAAATCGAATTTCTAATACATAGTGTAGTAAAATATAGTAAAATAAATACAAATTAACTTACTTGTAGTTAAAGGTAGTATTACTACAAAATGTATTAAATTTTACTACATTAATTAACTCGGCGTAAAAATTGATTATTTTAAAAGTGTAAAAAATACACCATAGATTCATCTTAAGAACTGGGGCATGCAAAATCAAATAATACCCTAACAAACTTTTGAACTTTTAATTAATAAATAAAAGTATGACTCTCTAAAAGTGAGTCACTCTATAGGTTTCACTCTAATCATAATTTTGAAATTTAATTTTTTTACATAATTATTGTCTCAGTGTAAAATATGTCCACTTATCTGCTGTTGTACCAAACAACTGAGACATGTCTCAGCTTTTCTTTCCTATTATTGCGAGGTTGTCTTGACTTATGACACCCTTGACTAAAGTTGCTCATATATCAAAGTCACAAATTGTGACTTTTTGGGGTTTTCCACATCTTTTGCTTTGTTTTCGTTAGACATAGAGTTTACTGTCATAATATGCATCTTGTTGAGGGGTCAATGAGCGAGAAAACTGTAGTAGGATTTATTAGGAAAATCAAGAAAAAATATATGTATTATAAAGAAGCCCGTCATATTTTTAAAATGTGCAACGTTGTAGAAAATCATTGAATTGTTTTGAAATTGAAGTATAAACTCAAAAGAAATGAAGAATAAATATATTAAATATAGCAGCTGTTATCTTCATGCAGTTCATTTGATTTTAAAGACCTACTCTAAAAAATATTTATTTTCTGAAATATATTTTCCCATTATACTCAACATACCCCTCTTTTCAATAGCTCTCACAAAATTTAAAGCACTTGCAATTTAATTTAAAAGCTCACTACTCTCTTTTCTCTTTTGAACTTACCACACCGACCAATTAAATACCAACTGCTGTCCGTTTGGCCAGCCATCCAGTTGTTAGTCCTGTCGTGTTAATTTAAATGAAAGCTACACATTTTATTTACACTTGCGCTGCATAAAAATAAATTAGCTACAAACTCTCGGCGGCTGTCTTAATTTTCACTTAATTTATGTGAGCGAACATTTCTAAGGATACTGCTGCGGCAGGACTTTAAACTGGACTGGACTAGACCTGAGTTGTGCGGGAGGGAGTGGTACTTCTGCTGGTCTAACGCCGTGCAAGCATTTTTTGTAGTTGTTGTATTATTTTAATTCGGACAGCGAAACAAATTTGTTGACTCCGAGTGCATGACAAAAAAAAAAATAATAATAGTAGCAATGATAGCTGAAAATATAAAAATTAGTAAAACTTGTGTAAAAAAAAATAACAGCAAACATGCTTTTATGCAGTCGCTATCATAAACAGTGCCTGCCCTCAGCAATGTAATAGATGTGACCGGTGTTGATTTACATTTAAAATATTTTCGTATGAAATCGTCGATCCATTCTTAAATACTTAAAAATTATAACATGGATATGCTACTTAAAAAAATGAAGGTTTTAATAAAGTTAAATAACAGGTTAATAAAAATTTTAAAAAGCTTTATAGATCTTTCTAAAACACATAAATTTTCAGTAAAAGCTTTTTGAAAGCTCTCTAAAAGCTTTTTGAAAGCTCTCTAAAAGCTTTTTGAAAGGTCCATAAAACAAGATAAAGCTCTATAAAAGCTTTATAAAAGCTTTTTAAAGTCTTATAAAAGCTTTTTGGAAGGTTTTATGAAATTTCCATCGCTTTTTATAGCTTTTTTGAAAGCTTTTATAGCGCTTTGATATACTTCAAGCTTCAATATATATTTTTTTAAATAGCTTTATAAAAGGTTTTTGAAAACTTAATATAAGCTTTTAAAATCATAAAAAAATCCTTTTGAAAGCTCTATACAATTTTTTTGAATCTTTATAAAAGCTTTTTGAAAGCTCAATAAAAGCTTTTTGAAAGCTCTATAAAAGCTTGTTGAAAGCTCTCTAAAAGCTTTTTGAAAGCACTATCAAAGTTTTTTGAAAGCTTTTGGAAAGCTTTTTAAAAGCTTTTGGAAAGATTTATAAAACTATTTAAAATCTTTTTGAAAGCTCTGTATTGTTATAATAGTATAAAAACATAACAATTTGTATATGATTTTTATAAAAGCAGTTATATAAGCTTTTAAAAGCTTAATTATTTATAATACTAGGAAATAATAAAAATATTTAAAAGTTTATTTTGTCCCTTTTTTTTTAAGTAATACCCCTTAACTTTAAACAAATCGAATTCCACTAATTTTTAATGGCTCGCATCAATTCACATTGAATAACTACGCTGTAATCACTTCAACAGTTTGCCATCATTCAACCGCGTACATTTGCTAAATTATTTCGCCTAACATTTTCTACGAACTCTCTTTGCAATGCTTTCACGCCACAAACGTTGAAAAACAAAAACTAGATTGAAATGAAATAAAAAGCTCGTCGTAACCAGCGACCAGAAAGAGCGAATCAAAGAACTTTTTGGCCACACTTTGAATAATTGAGTGTAGCACAAGTTTTAATAGACTTTTGTGCCTTTGTTTCCATTTGTTTTAACGCCATACCTTAAAATATTTATCAAACACTTCACAGTCGTCTCACTATTCTTCTCATTCAGCACACTGCACGTTTTGCACAACTTGCTTTTAGCACCGATTCATGAATGTAAAATTGAGAAAATGTTGTTGGTGTGAAAAAAAATGACGTATAATGGTATAAACAAAACCTTCACTTAATAGTTTAGCAACGCGAATATTCAAAAAAAAAAAAAAACAGATTTATAATGGCGTCGGATTTTTTGTTCTCTCACTTTGTTCTCGTCCATCTTCACACTTCGTCGCCTCCTGTTGCCATCACACTCATCTTAGTTATAGCGAGGGGCAGTTTCTTCTTCGCGTCTATTATTTCGAAAACAAGCAAAGCCCGTTGAATAGAACAAAACCGAGAACCGAACATTGAAAACCGAACCCACCGACCAGAACAGCACCACTGCACTGTACAACCATCATCCATTAG
Organism: Dryomyza anilis; assembly: GCA_951804985.1. Taxonomy (NCBI): domain Eukaryota; kingdom Metazoa; phylum Arthropoda; class Insecta; order Diptera; family Dryomyzidae; genus Dryomyza; species Dryomyza anilis. The sequence goes on along the minus strand of OX638131.1, from coordinate 92,863,607 downwards.
GGAATAATACAAAGTTTTTTTCAGCTGTCGCATTGTAGTGAATGTCCATTTTAGGCGGGAGTGTTTTGCTTTTTGTTAATTTTCTTTTTTTTTTTATTGTATTTATTCACTGCTTTGTTGAACGACAAATTGAAAGCTCGCATACTTTAATTAATAATACATATTAAAATTTAAATTTTTATTATATTATTTCTTTGCAATAGTTAATTTTAAGAACTAACTAACTAGAACTATTAATTATTGAATTCATCATGTTTCAGTAACTTTCAATTGTCCCGAAACTATGGACCTTTTAAGAAGTAGTGATAAACATATTCAAGAACGGAGCGTTCTTGTTCTTGCATCGCCAATACTTTTTTTTTATCTTGGCATGGACTCTTCTTAAAAAATAGCCATTGGTAAAGGCAAGATTAAGAACAGGGCACACTAGTTATATTTTTGTTTTTCCAGGGTCGTTCTTGTTCTTGCATCGGCAGGTCGATCTTGTTCTTGTTTGGTCAGTCATGTTCTTGCTTTCTTGTCCTGCATTGTTGAGGAGACAAATTCTGTTATACGAAACGTTTTCTTGCATTATTAATCATGTTCTTGCTTCTGTTTCTCCATGGTCGTTCTTGTTCTTGCATCGAAATGTCATTTCTCATTCTTGCATCGGTCGTTCTTGTTCTTGCATCGGCAGGTCGATCTTGTTCTTGTTTGGTCAGTCATGTTCTTGCTTTCTTGTCCTGCATTATTGAGGAGCCAAATTGTGTTATACGAAACGTTTTCTTGCATTATTACTCATGTTTTTGCTTCTGTTTCTCCATGGTCGTTCTTGTTCTTGCATCGAAATGTCATTTCTTTGTTTAAGTCCAAGTAATTCATCATATTCATCATACAATCATCCCATTGCCTTTACACCTTGTTCAAACACTTTTAATCACTTTCAACCACATTCAACTCCTTTAACCACTTTCAAGTAGTTTCAATTTTGTTAAATTTTAACAAAATTCAACAAAAAAAAAATTGATTAGCAGATTTTTTTTTGTGGTTTTTGTATGTGTTTTTTATTCCTAAAAAATATGTAGCTGTATAAAAAAGCATATTTCGGCTTTTTCAGATGAACCATTTAATTTATATTTTCAAATTTTATTTACAATTTATATTTAGTCGAATGAAGTAAGTAACATTCAACGGGTTTTAACTATTTCAGATTTTTATATAATTTTTATAGCCAAGTTCATGGTTGAAAAATACCATGTTCAACTATTTCAACCAGATCCATCTATTTCAACCAGGTCCATCTACTGTTAATCAATTTCTTTTAAATTTAAAAACATATTGTGTTACAAAAAAGTGATAAGATGATTTATTTTTAACTTTCAAACCACTTTCAACCAGGTTCAACTTCTTTCAACAAAGTTCAATCACTTTCAATAAGTTACAATTTTAACAAGATATTGCAAAAAAATTATTCTGATTTATTGATTTTTTTTTAAACCAACTTTAAACCACTTTCAAACATTTTCAACCATGTTCAACCACTTTCAACCAGGTTAAACTATTTTCCATCAATTTCAATTTAAACAAAATATTACAAAAAAGTATAAATCACTTTCAAACATTTTCAACCATGTTCAACCACTTTCAACCAGATTCAACCACTTTCAATGAGTTTCAATTTTAACAAAATATAACAAAAAAATATATTCTGATTTATTCTAATTTTTAAAACCACCTTTAAACCACTTTTAAACATTTTCAACCACTTTCAACCAGGTCAACTATTTTCAATAAGTTTAAACTTTACCAAAATATTTCAAAAAATATATATTCTGATTTCAACAACTTTTAACCAAGTTCAATTACTTTCAATCAGTTTCAATTTAAACAATATATTTCAAAAAAATATAAGCTGATTTCTTTTTATCTATCAAACGAATTTAAACCATTTTCAACCACTTTCAACTATGTTCAACCACTTTCAACCAGGTTCAACTACCTTCAATCAGTTTTAGTTTTAACAATATATTTCAAAAAAATATAAGCTGATTTCTTTTTATTTTTCAATCGAATTTAAACCATTTTCAACCACTTTCAACTATGTTCAACCACTTCCAATTTTGACAATATATTACAAAATGATGTACATGCTGATTTATTTTTATCCTTCAATCATGGTCAACCACTTTCAACCAGTTTCAACTTATTTAAACCAGGTTCAACCACTTCCAATCACTTTCAATTTTAATAAAATATTACAAAAAAGTATATGATTTACTTTTAGCTGTCAAACCATTTTTAACCATGTTCAACCACTTGCAATCAGGTTCAACTACTTTCAATTAGTTTTAATTTTAACAATATATTTCAGAAAAATATAAGCTGATTTCTTTTTATATTTCAAACGAATTTAAACCACTTTCAACCACTTTCAACTATGTTCAACCACTTTCAACCAGGTTCTACCACTTCCAATCACTTTCAATTTTAACAAAATATTACAAAAAAGAATATGATTTATTTTTATCTGTCAAACCACATTCAACCATGTTCAACCACTTTCAACTATGTTCAACCACTTTCAATTTTGACAATATATTACAAAATTATGTACATGCTGATTTATTTTTATCTTTCAAACAAAGTGGTTGACCAACTTTCAACCAGTTTCAACATATTTCAACCAGTTTCAACATATTTCAACCAGGCTCAACTTATTTCAGCCAAGTTCAACCACTTCCAATCACTTTCAATTTTAACAAAATATTACAAAAAAGTATATGATTTACTTTTATCTGTCAAACCACATTCAACCATGTTCAACCACTTTCAACCAGATTCAACAACCTTCAATCAGTTTTAATTTTAATAATATATTTCAAAAAAATATATGCTAATTTGTTTTTATCTTTCAAACCACTTTGAACCATTTCAACCACTTTCAACTATGTTCAACCACTTTCAATTTTGACAATATATTACAAAATGATGTACATGCTGATTTATTTTTATCTTTCAAACATGGTCAACCACTTTCAACCAGTTTCACCCACTTTCAATTTAAACAAAATATTATAAAAAAGTATATGATTTACTTTTATCTGTCAAACCACTTTCAACCATGATCAACCACTTTCAGTCAGGTTCAACTACTTTCAATCAGTTTTAATTTTAACAATATATTTCAGAAAAATATATGCTAATTTATTTTTATCTTTCAAACCACTTTCAACAATTGTCAACCACATTCAACTATGTTCAACTTCTTTTAATTTTGACAAAATATTAAAAAAAGATATATATGCTAATTTATTTTTATCTTTCAAACATGTTCAACCACTTTCAACCAGTTTCAACTACTTTCAATCAGTTTAAATATTAATAACTTATTGTAAAAATGCGCTTTTATTTATTTTTATATATCAAGATCTCCATAAGAAAATATCAAATTTTTTCTATTATTTTTCTACATTTTTTTAATCCAAAAATTTTATTTTGAGCAGCCTTTAAAGTACACTTAAAATACACTTAACATGTCGCAAAATAGCTTGCTTCGACTTTTTTTCGGTTGAACCATTTAGTTGACCATTTTAGCGCTAAATCCACTGCGAAGTCAAAAAGCCAAAATAATTAAATATCTACTAATAAAAAGAGCAAAAGTATTGCATGCACTGTGCGCAAAGCTTTCAACAACAAAACAGCAAAAAGATTATAGATTCAATTCAATTGTATTTCAACTGCTTAGTAAAAACAACGGCTATATAAGCTGCTCAAAGGCGATTTTCGTTTTATTTTTTCTATTTTTTATTTTATTTTTTTTTATATTATTTTTTTTTGTTTCGATTTTTTTTTTGTGTTTTATATATTTTTCATTTTCTTATTTTTATCTTTTTTTATTTTCGCTCATTTTTCTGCAAAATTCCTGACTGTTGTATTGCAAGGATTAGTTCAAAAAGGCAGCAACACAATTGCGTTGCTTGCTGCACACAAAGTAACTAAAGTGTAGTCGCATTTTTCTAACAAAAAATATTTTTGTATTGCTCTCTATGGAGTATAGTGCTGTGTTTTTTTTTTAATACGCAACAATTTATTCGGCAATTGGCTTAACAGAAATGAAAAATGTGAAATAAAGCAGTTTTAAAACAATGTTTTGCCTACTTTGAGGCAGCGTAGTTATTCGTTTTCCACTTGCATTGCCACCATTATTTGTTGCTGGTCGGCGGCAACAATTTATTTTCTGCAATTTCAATAAAAATCATTGGGCTGCATTCAAAGCGCTTTCTTTCTGTCTCACTCTATGGCACTTTATCCCTATTTCTTCCTGATTTTTTATTGCTGCCCTTCTCTAACAATAATGTCACTGTTGGAAATGGCATAAAGTCGTAATGAAATGAGCTTAAAGCATTTTCCTTCGAGTGGCAATTTAAAAGTTTAATCGACACTTGAGTCAGTTACTTGTCTTGTCTGTCTGTCTTACTCCGCCCATAGCCGTTGTCCGTCATCATTTCTAGTTGTCCTTTATGTCCTGCTGCCTTGCCACCTATATACTATAAGCTTTCGTCTTCCTACTCAGTGTCCACTCTTCTGGTCCCTCACTCACTGACTCTCAGTAGTCAGTCAAGTCACTTCTAGTCCCATAGTTCGTTTCATCCATTGACCATGGGCGCTTCGAAAACACCCTGCGCAAATTTAAATGAATTATATACGCTGTTTATTAAAGCGATTTGCAAAGTTTCTCATTTTATGTCAGTTTTTAGTTCAGTTAGTGCTGTTGTTTTTGTTTTGAATTTTATATATAATTTTTTTTTCAATGTTTTTCTCAAATATGTTAAATTGTTGGAAAATCATAAAAAATAAAAACTTTAGTTTTTATTTGCACAACGTTCTGCTGAAAGTTATAGCACGACGATTCAATTGAAACTGTGCTAATAGCAAATTAATTTTAATCACAAAAACTTTACAAAATTAAAAAAAAAATACTTTTTTGTATAAAATATATAAAATAAAAATAATTTAATTTATTAATAATTTTAATTAATATTTTAATTCATATAATTAATTTCTCTTTTTTTTAAGTAAATTAATTAATTTATTATATCACAAATTATTATATTAAAAAAATATTACACCATTTCCAATAAAAAAGCAATGACAAAGTATTCGTTATGACTATTGCATTCTCAATAACATGCGATCATTTAAAATAATTTGTTCATATCATGTTTATATTTCAAGAATAATGGCAAATGTAAAACAATTTTAATAATTTAATTTTTTAAAATTTCAATCAGTTTTAATAACATTCAACTAGTTTCAACTAGTTCAACTAGTTTCAATTACATTCAACTAGTTTCAATTACATTCAACTAGTTTCAATTACGGTTTACTAGTTTCAATTACATTCATCAAGTTTCAATAACCCTAACCTAGTTTTATTAACGTTCAAATAGTTTCCATTACTTTCAGCTAGATTCATTCAGTTCAACGAAAGTACATTCATTTCAACGAAAGTACGTTCAAATAGTATCTATTTGGTTCAACTAGTATCAATTACGTTAACATAATTTCATTTACGTTCAATTAGTTTCAATTACGTTTCACTAGTTTTAATTACGTTTCACTAGTTTCCATTACATTCAACTAATTTCCATTACGCCCAGCTAGTTTACGTTCAACTAGTTTCCATAACATTCAACTAACGTTTATTTAGTTTCATATACGTTCAACTAATTTTAATTACGTTCTACTAGTGTTCATTACGTTCAACTAGTTTTCATAACGTTCAATTCACCTTTTTTTACTTTCAACTAGGTTCAATTACATTCAACTAAAGTAAATTGTTTCATATACATTCAACAAGTTTTACGTTCTACTAGTTTTAATAACGTTCAACTAATTTAAAATAGTTTCAACTACATTTAACTAGAATCAATTATGCTCAACTAGTTTCAATTGCGTTTAAATAGTTACATTTACAATTATCTAGTTTCAATAGCATTCAGGTTCTTTCATTTACATTTACGTTCAACTAGTTTAAACTACGTTCACCTAGTTTCAATTACATTCAACAAGTTCCAATTACGTTAAACTAATTTCCATTGCGCTCAACTGGTTTCCATTACTTTCAAGTAGTTTCAATTACAATCACTTCTGTTAATTACTATCAATTACGTTCAACTAGTTTGAATTATGCTCATCTAGTTTCAATTACATACAACAAGTTTCAGTTATGTTAAACTAATTTCCATTACGTTCAACTGGTTTTCATTACGTTCATCTGTATCAATTACGTTCAACTAGTTTCAATTACAATCAGCTTGTTTTAATTAGTGTCAATTACGTTCAACTAGTTTCAATGTAATTCTTTCAATTTATTTAATTTCATTTTAATTTAATTCTTCAAAGTAATTAAAATGGCTTTCAACCATATTCAATTAATTGTAATCAGTTTCAATGTCTTTCAATAATTTAAAAATTTAAATTAAATAAACTATTAACATTTTTTTTTTAACAATTTTAACACTTTTTGCTATTTTTTGATTAAATTGTACTTTTAAAAGGGCCTTCAAACAAGTTAAAATCATTTTTAAAAATTTCAAACATTTTCAACTCCAATCGACAACTTTGGACCATGTTCACTATTTTATTCAAATTAAATTGACTTTCAATCACTTGCAATTACTAAAAATTTCAATTTAAACAAAATATTACAAAAAAGTATAAATCACTTTCAAACATTTTCAACCATGTTCAACCACTTTCAACCAGGTTCAACCACTTTCAATTAGTTTCAATATAAACAAAATATATCATATCAAATATATTCTGATTTATTCTTATCTTTAACACCACCACTAAACCACTTTTAAACATTTTCAACCACTTTCAACCAAATTCACCTACTTTCAATCAGTTTCAATTTTAACAATATATTTCAAAAAATTATAAGCTGATTTCTTTTTATCTTTCAAACGAATTTAAACCATTTTCAACAACTTTCAACTATGTTCAACCACTTTAAACCAGGTTCAACCACTTTCAATTACTTTAAATTTTAACAAAATATTACAAAAAAGAATATGATTTATTTTTATCTGTCAAACCAATTTCAACCATGTTCAACCACTTTCAATCAGTTTTAATTTTAACAATATTTTTCAGAAAAATATATGCTAATTTATTTTTATCTTTCAAACCACTTTCAGCTATGTTCACCTTCGTTTAATTTTGACAAAATATTAAAAAAAAGATATATATCTTTCAATTTCATTGTTCACTATTTTATTTAAATTAAATTGACTTTCAATCACTTTCAATTACTAAAAACTACTTTTAATTATTGTTATCGACCGTTTCCCCGACTTTAATCCACTTTCAATTTTAATGAAATGATTAATTTTAATTATTTTTTATCATTTATATTCTAATAAGTTTTTAGAACTTTACTGAAATGCTTTCATACAACATACAACGTTTTTCATCACATTCAACCATTTCCAATTAAAAATATTTTCCAAATTTTCCAAATATTTTCTATCCTTTTTAATTTTATGAATCAGTTTTCATTAATTTTAATAAGTAAATTGGCTTTCCATAGATTTCATATACTTTCAATTACTTTAAATTGCTTTCAACTACAATTTAAGAAAAAAAATTAACCTTTTCTTTTCTAATCAGTCTGTAACACTCAATTATATACAACTTTTCCAAATACATTCAAGTAAAATTATTTTCAAACATTTTGAACATTAATTACAATTTTTAATCAGTTTTTACCGCTGTTCATCACTCTTAAAATTAAATATGATTTTCAATAGCTTTATACTAGATAGCTTTATATTACAATTACAATTTACGATTCTATTTAAATTTTGTCCATTTATATTATTATTAATCAGTCTTTCAACTACTGACAACTTTTACAAATATGTTCAACCACTTTCAATTAGATTTTTTTCCACAAATTTGAATTCATTTTTATATTTTTAAACAGGTTTTTTGAGTCTGTTCATCACATTAAAGAAGTGAACAGTATTCATCTATTTTCAACAAATTTTGAATAACATTCAACCACCTTTAACTACAACATACGATAAAACTTAAATTTCGTACTATTTATACTTCATTTTTATTCAGCCTTTAACCACTGTGAACTGCATACAACTTTTTTTAAATACTTTCAATCACTTTTAATTAGAGTTATTTTTCACAATTTTGAATCCTTTTTAATATTTTTAATCAGCTCTTTAAATCTTAAATCTTTAAATAAGACTTTCAACTGCTTTTATCTGCTATCAACCAATTTCAATGACTTTCAACCACTTTCAACTACATTTTGAGACAGAAATTCAAATTTTATATCGTTTATACACATGTTTTATTAGTTTAAAAATACTTTTAACATTTAACCAACACCCTTAAAACACCCTTTCAATTACTTTTAACCATTTTCAACGGTTTTCAATCAATTTTAATTGTAATTTAACAGACATACTTTTTAAAATTAATTTCAACAACCTCTAATTATAACTTTTACTCACTTTTAACTATTTTCAATTAATTTCAACCACTTTTAATTATTTTCAACTACTTTCAACCACTTTTTCAATTATTTTCAACCATTTTCAATTACTTTCAACTACTTTCAACCACTTTCAACTATTTTTAATTACTTTTAACCACTTCCAATTACTTTCAACCACTTTCAATTTGATTCAACGACTTTCAATTACTTTCAACCATTTTCCACTTGAAGCTAATTCAGAAAATTTTGAATAATGAAGTTTTTTTATTTTCGACAGCTTCAGCATCTTAAAATTTCCTCTGATTCGTTAGCCTGGTAACATACGACGCACTTTAGCCTGCAGCTAAAATGCAGTAGCAAAAACAACAACAAAAATACTGAAGAAAAACCCTAAACAAAATCAAATTATTCTGCTACTTCATTTCTGCAATATTTTTTATTTCTTTACATTTTTTTTTTAACAACCGACTTGAAACCAAGCACGCAGCCAACCAGTCATAAGGTTAAAATTGCATTTGCCCGAGAATGAAACAGTACAGCAGCTGTGGAACCCTTTTGTGCTGCACCCAACGCCTTTCCACTCAAATCAGGCCTTCCTTCCGTTCACCCAGCATCTCAACCTTCCAAGGAATAACGTGCATTTTTCTGCTTTCAAGTAATTTTTAAGTTAATCTACGATAAAACAACTTGAAGAAAATACGCTTTGGGAAAATGCTCTTGGCAGACACATAGTTAGTGGGTGGTTGGATCTTTGGTTGGTTGGTAGCTGCCTCGAGTAGGTGGTGTTTGTGGGTACTACTTATGGGTGCTTTACAGAGTACGGCTTTATGGTATAAAATTGAAAAAGAAGTTTATAATAAAAAAAAAAGAAAACAGCATTCACTCGAAGTGGTGGTGGTGGTGGTGGAAGGGGCGCAAATAACATTAATTCGCGTAAAATGAATTTATTTGCAAACGAATTGCAATAAACTGAAAGCAATTCAATTGAACTTGAGTTTTTTACTCTACTCTACGCATACAAAAAATATGTCGATGAAAGGAAAACTAAAAAGTTAAAAAATAGCAAGAAATCGTATAATCGGAAAAATCAAAACAAAATCAAACTAAATAAGTAAAATTCAAAATGAAAGAAATCTAATAAAAGATAGAAAAATCTACTAAAAGAATGAAAAATCTACTAAAAGAATGAAATACTTTCAAGAAATCGACAGTACCAAATCTTTGCAAATGTACCCTATAATGGTCGCCCTTCGTTTTTGTTGTTTTTTGACTTTATAATCCTGTTGCTTCAAGTCGTCCCCAAAGACTGTCTAAATATCCTTTGCAAAACTTTGTTTACTTTACATTCGTTTGTCTGCGGTAATCGAATTAAATTAATTCAATTGTATTTGACGCATAAAAGTAATTTTACTAAATTTCACATTGTAAGGGGTGAACCAGAACTTTATGCTCTTCAAAAAAAAATGCTAATTTGACTTGAGAATTCAATGGCATTTCAATTGTGTGTTGCACTTATTGAAATGTAGTTTTTACTTAAGTTTTTGTAACTTTTAACGATTTGCCAGACCAAACTTTATACTTTTACTTATGTATTTCTTCCTTTTAATAATATTCAAGTGTTGTACGACAAATGTATTAATATACCTCAAAAATTACTGTATAAAAAAAAGTAATCAAAATTTGCATCTAAAAGTAAATTTTGTTTTTTAATACATTAAAGTAGTTCAATTTTTACAGAAAACAACTGCATACATTTACTGTATTTCTGTACATGATTTTACTACATGTTTTTATTAAAAGAGGCTATATTTTGAATTTATTTAAAAATGCAGCAAAATATTTATAAAAATCACATTAGTTTTACACATAAGTTTATTTAGTCCCTTGTAAATGAATTTATATTTACTACATTCTGCATTTGTTTCAATTGCATATATGAAAAGGGTTTTTCAACAGGGACGCTTTAAAAGTAGAGCGGCAGAGACAGCAAACGACGCCATATATCTTGCCGCTCTTTGGACATTTCTCTTCAGTAAGGTTTGCCATGATGGAAAGATATACGAATTGGAATTTCGGTAGAAAATTTTAATAATATCGACTCGTTGTTGGCTCGTATATTTTTCCATCAAGAAATGGCAAACCTTACTGAAGAGAAATGTCAAAAAAGCGGCAAGAAATATGGCGTCGTTTGCTGTCCCTGTCGCTCTACTTTTAAAGCGTCCCTGTTGAAAAACCCTTGAAAAAACTTTTGTAGCGCTCTTATTGAAAAATACTTTATATGTAGAAAAATACATCTTCTGCATATATTTTTTAGTACATTTAGTATTTATTTAAAAATCAAGAACAATAGTTAGTCTTCCAAAATGGATGGCTAAACAAATATATATTTTTCTGCTGATGAAAATATGCAACCTTTGTGCTGACAACACAAATGCATCACATGAATTTAAATATAGCTTTTCATTTGTTTAAAATATGAATAATATGTACAACTTATGTTTGTTTTATGTCTTTGTATTTGCCTTCAAGGCAATTCTTTAAGAACCTTGTGTTTCGTTTGTACCTGTTCTCATGTGCTGTACCTTTACAGAACAAAAAAATTCATCAATAAGATGATTTTATTCATAAATATTATGAATTTTTTCACCAACTACCAGATTCATCATATTGATACTAATTTATGCCTTTCGAGCAAGCATTATATAAAAAATAACATACAAGAACTACTTGAGAACTGAGAAGTACGGCAAAAAATGAACGAAAAATAAATATTCTGATTGAAATTTTGTTTGATGAACAGCATTCGTCAAAATGAAGTAAAATATGTTGTATTTTATGAAACGTATTCTACACATACAATTCATCATATTGAAGAACACTTTTTCGACAGTTACCAAGCGTTCATCATATTTATGATCGCATTCATAACATTGATGTCGTTAGTCATTAATATTATGTATGGTTCCTCAATCCAATGAATCATGGTTTGAAGAACAACATTTTTTTCTGTGTTGCAGTGTGAAAAACAAAAACATATTACAATCTTTGCAAAATTTAGTAAGCGAATTTATTATACCGAATTTATATTAACTGTGTAAACCACTTTCAACTGCTTTCAATCACTGTCAACCATTTTTCAGTTACATTTTTCGTTTGAAACACAATTGAACTGTTCTTTGCAAAATTTCTTTGATATTTCAACTATCTGTTTGCATTTTTAATGTTCAACCAAATTTCAACCAAAAAAATTAAATACATTGAAATGTATTAAACAATGCTTAACTACAAATTTGAAACATTCAATCGATTTCACCTATTTTCAACCGCTTTCAATTGATTCCAATTTAAGCTATACGTTTCCGTTTTTAACTATTTCATTTATTTTAATACTCTACACTAAGGGTGAAAGAGCTCACGGTGGGAAAACCTTCTAATGGGTTTTTCAACAGGGACGCTACAAAAGTAGAGCGACAGGGACAGCAAACGACGCCATATTTCTTGCCGCTCTTTTAACATTTGTCTTCAGTAAGGTTTGCCATTTCATGATGGAAACCCTTGAAAAAAACTTTTGTAGCGCTCTTATTGAAAAACCCTTTAAAATACAGAAGAAATCAATAAATATACGGAGTGATATATAGCTAAACGGAAACATTATTGATTTTAAGAAACAGATCTACTTTGTAATCAAAGAAGTAATTAAGAGCAATAATTCTTGATAATGCAGATGCTAATGTCTTAGGAATTAAATACATTGTTGTTGTTCTTTCCCCAAATTTTTAGAACATGAGTTCGTATAACTATTTGCTTTTAGTTACTTATTTAATACCTAAGAACATTATTTTTACATATCAAGTATAATTGATCTAAGTAACTTTCAACAGTCAGACAGGCACACTAACGAACAGATGGACGGATATCACAAAGGAAATTTACGAGAGATATTACAAACATCTTTTTGAGAAGAAAACAGCAACAATTGTGCGTGTTCTTTTTGATTTTTAATAGTCAGTAAATTAGCTTCTCAAAATCCAGAAGAATAAATCTTGTTTACTTTTTTGATAACTACGTAATTTGCTTTCTTAATATTCAGATGATAAATTCTTGAATTTTAGCAACATTTAATTGACGTTTATTTCCCTCCGTGTACCCAATCGTAGATAAGAGTACTCAAATGGAAGTCGAGATATTTGCATATATTTTCAGGATTCGTAAACCCTGGGAACCTATGGACCCATTCAAAAAGTAACCACACACATTATTACTTTCATAATTCTTACTAACATCAACTATCAAAATAAACCTACCCATATGACCTAAACTTCCTTAATGGTTTAATGTTTCCCTTCATTCAACATGTAGCAAATTAAATTAAAAACCGAAAATAAAATATATTAAAAAAAGATTAAATCAAATTTGAAACATTCAATGAGTTTCAAGCATTTTCAATTACCTTCAACCACTTTCAATGAATGTCAGTTATGAACTATAAAACACTTCTCATGTTGTACTTTGCCAAATTCGTTTCCTGCTTCAACTATTTTTATGCGTTTTTTGATGTTTTTCTGCACACCTGCTGCTGGCACTCAGTTACTCAAAAAATAATATTCTTTCAAATCGTTTATGAACCCAGTTTATGCTTTAATGCACTCGTAATAATTTGAGTTGTGTTCCAACGAAATGCATCTGTTGGCGTTGCCATTAAAAATTAATTTTGTAGTTATTGAAGCGCACAGAATCTAAAAGAGAGAGATAAAGCAAAGGAGTACGAGGTGAAAAAAGAGAAATAGAACGAAACACATAAAGCACAGCTGTACTGCCGACATTTGCAAATCCCCATAAATATGCAAATTTTCACTTGCATACCTTTGGGCGCATTTGAGCAACTTCGTATACGTCTCACTTCTCTTCTCTTCTATACCATTCTACTCTCTCGTTCTCTTTGTTTTAGTATCCTGCCAACATTTTTCACGACTACTGCTGACCCATTTGTTGTTTTAGTATCGCATAAAATAATTCAATTTCCATTCAATTCCAAAATAATGGAAAACAAATGTCTGCACCCAAAATACATGGCATGTGAAATATTAAAGGATCAGTGCACACACAACACTGGTTACTAAAAAGGATAACGAGAACTAACCAGCAGCCGCAAAATGCACAACAAAGCGCATAATTTGCTTTCATTATTTATATATTTTTATTATTTTAATTTTTTATATTTTTCTTTTTACTTTTTGAATGGAAATGTGTTGAGCAAGCACTGGCAAACGACATTGTGCAAAAGAAATACGAGCAATTCGTAACGAACGGCTGCAAAATCCGCACAAAATTGCAGCAAAATTTATCGGAAAACCATTGCAAAATGCCAGGGAATTAAATTCCAATTGCAAGGACATAACGCAAGCGTACTACTACAAGGACACGTTAGCAGCAAAGCAGCAAAAGAACAAAAAATAAATAATAACGCGCGACATGCTGGATTTAAAGTTTAATTAAAAAGCTTAGAAAGACTACGAATAAAAAAAAATAATAAAAAAAATTGCAGAGTATTTGGTCAGAGCAGAAACGAAACGTCACGTTGACTAGAAACACGACGTACGTCCTTTGGCAGGATAATGAATGCCACGGGAAGCAAGCAATGGAGATGGATGGCAGTGATAACGACGATATCGGCGGTGATGCTTTTCGAAATTATCTTTTTTTTTTGTTTTTGTTGTTCTTCTCTAAATTCACTTCAATACTATGCGACTTTTATAAAAACAAAGAGAAAATAACGAAAGCACGATATAACGAGTAATGTACGACGTTGTGTTGGGGCGACCGACGTTCGACCGGAAGTGGGCAGTGATGAGTGTCTGTGGCGTCCATTGTTTAGCGTCGTGCATAAAAAATAATTTCAAGACCAAAAACGGAAGCAACACTGGTTAAATAAATGAAGACAAATATACCGAAAAAAATCTGCATTAAAATAAAAATGTATTTGATTTACTGCAAAATGTATTTACTTTTATTACATAGAGGTACTGGTTTTGGTATGGACAACCACTACACTTTTCATTTTCATACCCAAATGTATTAAATTTCCATTTAAATTGCCTACATTGCATATTTATTCAAATGTTCATTTTTACTACATTATGTATTTATACTACATTGCAAATATATTGCAATTTCAATTATTTTGTACCAATAAGTACAACATTCAAAAACAGAAAAAGGTGTTTAAAATAAATACACATCGTCGTTGTAGATCGAAAAGTCACCAAATACCATTAAAATTACCAAATACCATTAAAATGAACTACATTGCATATTTATTTAAAATTTCATTTTTACTACATTATGTATTTATACTACATTGCAAATGTATTGCAATTTCAATTATTTTGTACCAATAACTATAACATTCAAAAACAGAAAAAGATGTTTAAAATAAATACACATCGTCGTTGTAGAACGAAAAGTCACCAAATACATTTTCAAAATGTCAAATATTCATTTACAAAAATCTTTATAAATCTGTCAATTTTTAATCGATGATTTAATTTTTTTTTACCACATGATAAGAAAATGTAATTCTATTAGTTGATTTTTCAACTTTAAAAATTCATCAATTACTTTTTATAATATTAAACAAGAAACTCGAAAATTAAGTTTTTGATAAAAATGTAACGGGTATTTCAATAAGAGCGCTACAAAAGTTTTTTCGAGGATTTTTCAACAGGGACGCTACAAAAGTAGAGCGACAGGGACAGCAAACGACGCCATATTTCTTGCCGCTCTTTTGACATTTCTCTTCAGTAAGGTTTGCCATTTCATGATGGAAAGATATACGAGCCAACAAAGAGTCGAAATTATTAAAATTTACTACCGAAATTCGAATTCGTATATCTTTCCATCATGAAATGGCAAACCTTACTGAAGAGAAATGTCAAAAGAGCGGCAAGAAATATGGCGTCGTTTGCTGTCCCTGTCGCTCTACTTTTGTAGCGCCCCTGTCGAAAAACCCTTTATTCGGTGACTTTTCGTTATACAACGACGATATATATTTGATTTTCGTTCTAAAGCAATTGTATTTCTTACTACATTTTAGTAGTTTTAGTAGTTTTTTTTATCGAAAATAACTATAATATGTCACTGCATTTTTATACAAAATTTTACAAAATTTGCACTAAAAATTACTACATTTTATATTAATTTTAACATTAAAAATACGTAATAAAATAATAAAAATAGTTTGGCGCAACAGTCCTGTATAGAATTTCGGCCGAGCTCTCTCACCATTTTGAGCTGTGCGTGTTATATTTGTACTGTGGTGGAACCTACAGTTTATTGCCGAATCCGAATGGCGGGTGAGAGCTTTTCATAGGCAATGTTTTACTATCGTAGGTTTGCTATTTATTGCCGAGAGGTAGCGTCGCATAGAAAAATGTTTTCTATGAAAAAGATGTTGGCAGTCGCTGGGAATCGAACCACAGACCTTTCGGCTCGAAGTCCAACGAACCAGCGACTTTTCGCTCGTAGTCTAACGCACTAACCAGACGAGCTACCGACGCTACGTAATAAAATTACTATATATTTATTTATGTTTACTACATTCTGTTTATATTTAACTTCAAGAAAATTTTAATAATTATTATTTTTACTTCATTTTGTATTTTTTAATAAGTAATAAAAATAATACATCTATATTTGTTTTTACTGTATAAAAAAATAGTTATAAATTTTTGTAAAAGTATAAAACGCATTTTTTTCTGATGTTGAAGATGAAAACATAACTAAATATACAACTTTAAAATCGCCACTTCTAACGACACGAACAAATAAAAATAATATGCGCTAATATCACGCTAGCCGAAAATTATTTGTCCTATGTTTTATCCTCAAGGCGTTTCGTTCAGATGTTTCGGTTTCATTTGTCCGTCGTGTGTGAACTAAACAAATACTGAAAACAAATACATGCTACAGTTTGAACAATATGGATATGTCGACTTTTCGCAGTAAAATCATGTCGAATAAATAAAAAATGTAGTAAAATTTGAAAAATGTAGTAAAACTACAAAATGTAGTAAAATTACAAACGTACTAAAACTACAATAGCAGTAAAACCACAAAATGTAGTAAAACTACAAAATGTAGTAATACATTTTATCAGAATACAAAAAGTTAGTTAATTTTACTACATTATTTTTTTCTGTGTACAAAATAGAGGCGCTGGTCGACAGAAAAATTCTACATCCAACAATGCAAAAAAAAAATAAATGAAACGAAAAACAACGCGCAAAAATGATACTGGTTTCAACGGATGTACATTAAGTTGGTCCGTTTGCAAAGCTACTCCAGTACACCAAAATGAAAAACACAAAAAAAAAATGTAATTTAAAAGCCGCGTGCGAAAATTGAGATAAATGAATTTAGATAACATGGTTTAAAATAATGCTGCTGCAACAACATTTGCCAACGAACCAGCCGACCAACAACCATCCGCTTCCGCATGCGTCCAACAGATCACGAGACCGTATATCCGTCCGAGAGCCCGTCAGACTATGCAATCTACTCGTATATTTGCCGCGTACATTTTACTCGTTCGTCCTTCAACTGTATTTATGCTCAGCTATCTGTCTTGCTCCTGCATTCATTCACTCATTCACTCTATGCTATGTGTGTGCTACATGAATTTGTGCTAACGAACGCGCGCAAAACATGGCTTAGTTGAATGTTTAAATGTAGCTTACAAGTCTATTAAATTGAGCGTAAATGAAATTAGGCGAAAAATAGAGCAGCAGAGCAGCAGCCACAGAGAGCAACTAACGGCAGGAAAATAGGTTAGAAATTTTAAATGAAAACATGTGAAGCGAATGAAATACGAAAGATGTTTGTGTTTAAAGTGTGAAGGATACAAGGGAACATAAAAATGATTACAAATGTTTTAAAATTATTGAAATTGATTGAATGTGTTGGAATGTAAAAATTATGAACATTTTGTTAAATTTTGTAGCGATATTGAGGAAAAATAATTTCAATTGAAAGTGGTTGAAATCAGTTGAAAGTGATTGAAATCGATTAAAAGAGATTGAATGTCATTATTAAGGTTTCAAAGTACCACAGAAATTCGGTGTAGTTTGAAAATAATTCAGATGAGTTGATAATACTCGAAATAAAAATAAATAACTGTTGAATATTCGATCGGAATCCATTGATAAATTTAAATTTAATTAATTTCTTAAAAGTTGCGTTCTTTTAAAGTAATTGAAATTATTAACGCATTTAAAATTTAGTGAAGATATTAAAGAAAATCAACAAAATTAATTGAAAGTGACTGAAAGCAGTTGAAAGAGATTGAAACCGATTGAAAGTGGCCAAATGCAAGTGGAGACTGTTTAATTTCCTGCGTAGTGTATAAAGAAAATAACGTAGATGTACCGAATAGGTTGACCTGACCTAAGAATAAAAAACTTCAAAATAAATAAAAGTTTTTCAATATTCAAAATGGTCCATAAATAAATTTATATATCGTCGTTGTAGAACGAAAAATCAGCAAATACATTTTCAAAATGTAAATCTATCAACTGATATTTTGACTTAAAAAATGTATCAATTACTTTTTATTATATTAATCAAAAAACACGAAATTTAAGTTTTTCATAAAAAAGTATTTGGTGACTTTTCGTTCTACAACGACGATATGATTTCTTCATGAACACTTAAGTTCAGTTGCAATTATTAAAAACTATTTAAATTGGGCGAAAAAATACAATTATTAAATCGTTTGAAAATTTTATAAAGATATTAAAGTATAAAATCTAAATTGGAAGTGGATGAAAACAGTTGAAAGACATTGAAACCGATTGAGAATGGGTACAAAACTGAATAAAAAGTTCACAAATTTGTGTATGATTCCTTCATAAAAAATTATGTTCAGTTGCAATTATTTTAAATTAATTGAAAGTGATTGAAATCAATAAATTATTAAAGATTTTTAAAATTTAATGAAGATAGTAAAATACAGAAGCATTATTGAATGAGGTTAAAGCAGAATGGAAAATGGTTACTGGCCATCTGTATGGTTTTGAAAAATAGTTTTAAAATAAATAGTTGTGAATCAAGAACTAAATTTATAATTCCGCGTCAAAATTCCTGGCGTTTTTCAGGAATATTTTCGGTATACTTCCGGAAAATAAACAGTTAAATTAAGTTTGTGGGAAGCCTATCAAAATTTATTTAATTTTAAAGGCAGATTTGCGGCATATTTTGAGAACAGGCAGTAAATCAGCCAACTTTTGATACACAGTTCGCATTTGTCTGCATAAAATTTTTCGTTAAAATGTTTCTAAACTGTCTTGACACTGCTGAACATTTTGCATTGGAATGTTCTAATTTTGTTTCCTTTACATATAGAAAATCCTACTTGGATAAAAATAATTGAAAGCGATTGATATTGAATATGGTTGAAATTTGTTGAAATGAAAGCAGTTAGTTTAAAATATCAAAAAATATGAAATAAAAAATATTTTTTTAATATAAAATGTTTTTAATGTGAACTTTAAGAATCCAATAGATTATATTATCTACCACCTCACATTTCATTTGAAATCATACTAAAAAAATCACCTTAAAAACGTTTTATATTAAAAAATATTTTTTATTTCATATTTTTTATTTTTCTATTTTTTTTGTGTCAGTTAGATTTTCGTCTGACAGATTTGAAAGGCCTAATATTATTAAAATTAAAAATATTCATGTTTCAAAGTGTCTTTGGCGATAGTACCATGATGAACCGGTTGGCAAGAAAACTATAATATTGCATTGTCATCCAGTTCGAGGAAATATTTAAAATATCAAGTCTGTAGCTCAAGGGGAAGGTAGTTTAAAATCAATTACAAAATTTGTACCGAACAGACAGTCAAGAAAGCAATAAAAACATTTTAAAATAAACAAATAGTGTATGGAAAATATAAATTTGACTTCGGATTGGTTTTGAGAACAGTGCTGATAATATTCACGAGTTGAAATAATATAAAAATTAAATAATTAAAAAAAAAAGTTAATATCATTTCAAAGTAGAGGGTTTTTCAATAAGAGCGCTACAAAAGTTTTTTCAAGAGTGTTTCAACAGGGACGCTACAAAAGTACAGTGACAGGGACAGCAAACGACGCCATATATCTTGCCGCTCTTTTGACATTTCTCTTCAGTAAGGTTTGCCATTTCATGATGGAAAGATATACGAGCCAACAACGAGTCGAAATTATTAAAATTTACTACCGAAATTCGAAATTCTTTCCATCATGAAATGGCAAACCTTACTGAAGAGAAATGTCAAAAGAGCGACAAGAAATATGGCGTCGTTTGCTGTCACTGTCTACTTTTGTAGCATCGCTGTTGAAAAACTCTTTATAGGAAAACTATTGAAAGTAAATGAAATCAGTAGAAATATAAATGAAAAACGTTCAAAAGCAAACTAAATATGTAATTAAGGTGATTGTACTTAGTTGTGAATCTATTTGTTATATACTAAAAGTGATTGAAAGTAGTTGAAAGTTATTGAAACCGATTAAAAGTGGTTGAAATTGATTTAAATATGTTAAATAACTAGAAGGTGTAATGAGAAATGTTTAATTGAATTTGGTGTTGTTTACCCAAAAATGTAAATTGGTTGAAATCATTTGAAAATGTTGTGTAAAATAAGTCCGTGAAAATAAGTACGTATTTAATTTAGCAGAGACTCAAACCAAAATTTTTAACAGAGCATTTACAGACCGTTAACAGAGGCGGGTCAATGGGAATAATTCATCAATCGGTGCATCTAAATGGGCACGGTCAAGTCGGGGATGATTGTGTACTAACCGAACCTAATACGTTGGATAGCTAATGGATAGAGCTTTCCAAAAATATATGCCAATAGTTTGGATCGATCTTCCTAACATTTTTAATTATTTTTTGAAAATGGGTCATATTTTGTAGGAAAAGTGGTCATGATGAAGTGGTCCCTGTCCAGGTGGGGATGACTGTGTACTAACCGAACCTAATACGTTTGATAGTTAATGGATTAAGCTTTCCAAAACTATATGCCAATAAACTATTCGTATATATTTTTGGAAAGCTCTATCCATTAGCTATCCAACGTATTAGGTTCGGTTAGTACACAGTCATCCCCACCTGGACAGTGGCCACTTCATCATGACCACTTTTTCTACAAAATATGACCCATTTTCAAAAAATAATTAAAAATGTTAGGAAGATCGACCCAAACTACTGGCATATAGTTTTGGAAAGCTTAATCCATTAGCTATCCAACGTATTAGGTTCGGTTAGTACACAGTCATCCCCACCTGGACAGTGGCCACTTCATCATGACCACTTTTTCTACCAAATATGACCCATTTTCAAAAAATAATTAAAAATGTTAGGAAGATCGATCCAAACTATTGGCATATATTTTTGGAAAGCTCTATCCATTAGCTATCCAACGTATTAGGTTCGGTTAGTACACAATCATCCCCGACTTGACCGTGCCCATTTAGATGCACCGATTGATGAATTATTCCCATTGACCCGCCTCTGTTAACGGTCTGTAAATGCTCTGTTAAAAATTTTGGTTTGAGTCTCTGCTAAATTAAATACGTATTTATCTTCACGGACTTGTGTAAAATGTTATAATTTAAAGTATTATTTTTTATTGCACAAAAATTTATATATGAAATGCTTTGTGGACAATGAGAATTATTGAAAGTAGTTGAAAACATTTGAAATAATATATAATTTTAACAAGATTTGATTAATTTCAAATTAGAAATACGAAAATGAAAAATGTGGAAAGGTTTTGAAAAATCTTACAAATGCTGAAAACTATTTAAAATAATTGTTAATCATTTGAGTTCTTGTCTAAATTTGAAGATTAAACTAAATGGTTGATTTTCAATCTTTTGCTATTTGAAATTTGGTGATTGGCAAGACCGTAATTAGTCTAATTATAATATTGTTACGAACATTCAGTCTACGGAAAACTGTTCTACAAGTTCGTATCTCTGGATTGTGTACAAAATAAAAACACTCTTATGTTTGGTTTAAATTATAACTATTAACTTTATTAATTCACATTAATAAACAACTTTACTAATAACAAATTCTAACAACTGCTGCATGTCCACTATTTAATTGATATTGATTATACACGAGATGCACTCGACCACTTTCCAATCACTACTGAAGTGCTGTTTCTCAGATGCGGAGCCCTTATATAATGCATGCATCAGTTCGACACGTTTCGACAAGCTTCGACATATTTCGGGATCCTTCTACATGTTTCGTGAATGACGCATGCTACTGGCATCTGATTCGCACTCATGTATTTCAATGTGCTGATCTTCCATCTCTTTCTCGCACATTGCTTAGGGCGCTGAATGATCTTCCCACTCTTTCTAACACATTTCTTAGTGCGCTGAATTGTCTTGCGTCTCATTTATTATTGTTGATTGCTGGAGCAAATTACCTCTTTTCGTAACAATATGTTTCTTTGCTGTCATTCAATTTAGTTTAATTTAGATTGCTTAAAAATGTTATAAATTGAATATTAAAAACTACATTACCGACAAATTTAGTTTAGGTTTTCAAATTAATAAAAATTAGTATTTGCCTAAGACTAAACTAAATTAATGGTTTTTAATTTATTCGATATTAGGAATTCGGTAAAATCGATAATCCTGTATTCAATTAACTTAAATTTAAATTGGTCGTAAATGTGCTTAATTGTGTAGTTGACACTGTTTTATCGATAAAGTCGCATTTAGATAGTTTAAAACAGTTTTCTATACAAAAAACATCTGAAATTAAATTTTGTACCAAGAGTAATACATTTTTGATAAAAATTGAATTAAGAGTGTGTTTGTGATTTTGTCTAAATTTGAAAATTAAACTAATTTCTAAGGTTTTTATTCGATTGGTATCCAACAACTCGAATTTGTCTGTTTGCTGTCATTCAATTTAGATTGCTCACTACTTTTCGAAACAAAGGGTGTTTGCGAATTCGGTTAAATTTCTCACTAAACTTTATTGAACCAGTAATTGTCATAGTCTATAATCAAACGATTATTTTGTTCATTTTAGTTCATTTTAGGTTGCTCGAAAATTTACTAAATTGAAAAGTAGAACACTTCATTACCGGCAAAATTTAATTTAGTCAGCAATTCGCACACACCCTAAAAATTGGATACTGCATTACCGACAAATTTAGTTTAGTAAACTTAAATGATTTGAAAAGATTGATTTGTATAAAGTATTTGAAAAATACAAATTAAAATAAATTTGAACAAATGTATCGTTTTAATAAACTGTTTCTGAATTTGGTGACAGTGAACCAAAGCCTAATCCAATTTATTAATCAAGTGTGGCAACACTTAATCAATTTCAATCCGATTGACAAAATCTCATAAGCCGACTGATAATTCGTGTAATTAAATAAAAGCCTGACATGGCAGGTGCTCGTCGTACGTACTCACTACTCATTCATTCACTCATTGGCACTTAAATTGAAGTGCATTGAATGGCATTATTTATTCAATTTGCCAAACCGCATAACAACACTTGCAACCACTTGAACTAAATGCAGAGAAGTCAATGACGGGAACGCAACGGAAGTACGTGAAAAAGGATATGCGAACGTATAGACGGACGGCCATTTGTATAAATAAACGTAATGATAGTCGTCAATATATAAATAAATCATTGCCTGACTCGGCTTAATCTTTACTCGCATTAACATCCTTCGACACATATACAGACGGACAAATATTCATGCAGACGGACATATATTCAGAGCGACAGACAGACAAATATTCAGACAACCACATACAGTTACAGCTATCAGTTGAAAGACAACAGGTTTATTTGTTCCGGAATCAATGAAGCGTTAACTCGGTTTCATTTACATCTCATTTATTCAATAGTTTCACTCAATTAACAATACGATATCTGCGTCGGCAATCATTCGGCTTTTCCGTATTCTGCTTTTCTTGCTACTCTTTCCTACTTTATGTCCATCCACCGAGCCACACCAAACATGCAAATCGTCTCTGTTGTCAGTGGGAATAATCGAAATTGTTGTGGCATTGGTTGGGTCATGTTGCTCTTTTGATGTGGTTTACCTTTGTCTGCGTCATCGATTTACTATATAAATCTATATAATAAGATTATTTGCAAGGCAATCACACCTTTGCCTCAGTGTCTGTTGTAAGTACACCACAAAAGTAGTGCATTTCGTCCTTGGTTGTTCTACATACTTCTTAGCCTTCTGAAACGCTCTCTGCATCTCTTTCCTTCGTGTACTCTATGCTTGACGTAATGCAGCACTCGCATGTTCATGTGCATTCATTGGAGAGCACATTGGAGGCTCATTTAGTTGAAACGTTATAAACAATTCAACAATTATCGATGAACAACTAACTGCAAATGCTCACGGACACTTCTACGAGTGTTTGTATTCCCCAAAAGTGTTGCACGTGTTACCCAGTAGAAAAATGTTTGAATTTTCTTTAACTTTTTTTTAAATATATAAATCGTTTGATTTACAAGTGAATGTTATAAAATTCGTAAGCATTATCAAAACCACTCTCATTTTACAAAACCACATACTTTTTACATTAAAGACAACTTTTCACAAAATACTGTAATACACCTGTACAAACAAATAAGACGTGATAGCTAAACTCAATTTGTCGTTAATGCAGTGTTTGTTATTCAATTTAGCAAATTTTAGAGTAATAGAAATTAAACTAAATTAAAAAAACCGCAAAAAAGGATTATATTTACCGATTAGCGATTGATTCAAAACCGCCAATTTAGTTTTGTCTTTAAATTTAAAGAAACTCGCACACACCCTTAGTTCTCCGTATAAAAGCATTCTTTTTTTTTTTTTGGTAAAACGAATTATATTTCGTTTTGGAATACCATCTCAACTTAAATGATGTTTAAATTTTAAGTATTAACTATATTAAAGTGGTTGGTAATGCAGCGACTAAATTGTTGACTAAACTAAATTGAACTAAACTCATTTGATCTCCATGCGGTCACTGGTGATTGTTCATGTACACAATCGATCAATTATCAAATGTCTGTTTGCTGTCATCCAATTAGTTCAATTTAGTCAGATCGACAATTATCTAAATTGAAAAATCAAACACTGCATTACCGACAAAATTTAGTTTAGTCAGCAATTTAGTCGAATTTGCAAACACCCTAAACTACATTTTGTCGGTAATGTAGTGTAATTGTCGAGCAAACAGATGTATTATAATCGATTGATTACGAACTTTAACAATAACCGGTCACCGAATGGATGTCAAATGAAAACCCGTTTAATATAGTTTTGTCTTCACTGTAAACAAATTCGCACACCCCCTTAATTGAGAAACAGAAAAAAAGGATAATTAATCGACTGCTTATCGTCATTACCGACTTCAGATTGAAAGAAATACCTCAAATTACCCATAAAATACACTAATTTAGTTATATATTAAGGGTGTGTGCGAGTTCGACTAAATTGATGACTAAACTAAATTTTATCAGTAATGCAGCGTTTACTTTTCAATTTAGGGTGTGTGTGAATTCGACTAAATTGCTGACTAAACTAAAATCTGTCGGTAATGCAGCAAATTTAGCAAATTTTCGAGCAGACTATATTGAACTGAATTGGATGACAGAAAACAGGCATATGATAATCATTTGATTATAGACTTTAACAATTACCGATTACAGAATAGAGATCGAATGAAAAGTCGTTCAATTTAGTTTAGTCAGCTATTTAGTCGAATTCGCACACACCCTTAGTAAATTTTCGAGCAAACTAAATTGAACTAAATTGGAAGACAGCAAACAGACATATGATAATCAATTTATTGGGGACTTTAACAATTACCGGTTACCGAATGGCGATCGAATGAAAATCCGTACAATTTAGTTTAGTCAGCAATTTAGTCGAACTCGCACACACCCTAAATATGGATAAACTCGAACAACTCGAATAATTATGAGTATTTCCTAAAACCACTGTTTAAATTAATACTTTTTTTACTTCTCAATGACTTTTTAATTGTTAGAGAATCGACAAGTTTGTATACAATTGTAATCTAAACTAAAAAGTTCGAAGTACTCGGTAATGCAGTTTATTGCATTTTCGACCAATTTGAATGACAAGTAAATAATCGACTGATACCCGACTTTGTTGATTACCGATTGTCAACTGAATCAACTGATTACTGACAATATACAATAAATTATTTTAGTCTATTAAGAAAAACGTACACATTATACATTTGACTTTTTTTTTTTAACCATTGCAGTGATTAATAATATTGT
This sequence comes from Dryomyza anilis, assembly GCA_951804985.1. Classification (NCBI taxonomy): domain Eukaryota; kingdom Metazoa; phylum Arthropoda; class Insecta; order Diptera; family Dryomyzidae; genus Dryomyza; species Dryomyza anilis. The sequence continues at coordinate 92,837,754 of OX638131.1, read as the reverse complement.
ATTTCTAAATGACAGTTTACCTATAAGGCTGTATGTAAAATTTGAAGTCCTTAACTGAATTGTTAAAATATGACGGTTATGCAGTTTCCTATTCATTTTTGAGATAATCAAAGGATGTTTGGTTTATCGATGTCAATAATTCAGGAGATCATTCAAAACTCAAAAAATTAAAAATATGTAAAATAAAACTATGTCATATTTTGCACCCTGATTGAAATACAGGGTGTTTAGTAAATGCATATTAATGACATAACCTAGTCAAGAAAATTGGTTGTAAAATATAATATGTTGATAATTGAATAAACATTTTTAGGTCATCTCTTAAACACCCTGTATCTTAAACAAGGTGCAAAATAGTACATCATTTTAATTTACATTTTCTTATGTTGTTGATTCATAGAATTATCTCCTCAATTATTGACATTATGAACCAAACATCCTGTATATTGTATTATTTTAATATAAATATTGATTTACTAATTTGCGCGATTTTAATATTGTTTTTACTTTTTTTTTAATTTTATTATATTTAAAAACAATTTTTTTGTGTTACTTTTTACACTACTCGATATATTTTAATTTTTTTAAAATTTAAATTTCTAACCCAATACCGTTTTTCTACTGGGTCTGTATACTCTCAAAATGCACTTCCCGCCACACAAACATCCGTTATACTCACACATAGCAATTTATCTACAAACAAATGTGGCTGCTTGCTCTCACCTGTGTTGTTCATCCGAATTCATTGCATCGCATAGCAGTGCATCGCATTGCATTGCATTGGACTCAAGCAGCACCTCAATCATTTGTCAGTCAATATGCGAACGGAAGTGGATTTAACTTCCGCTCATGTGGGAATTACAATTCCGTAATTATTTGCAAATTGCCGCATTGCATAATGGAGTGATTCGCTGGCAAACGTAACGAAAAACAAGCATTTCTGAGGACGAAAGGATTTTGTGTTATTGAGAACTTTCAATAGTTATTGGATGGTTTAAGTTGAGCTGTTAAATAAATATGTAAATAAATTCATCGATACTTGTGTAAAATATAAAAAATGTAAAAGGGATGAACAAAATGTTTGTCCATTTAAAAAAAAATACATTTTGTTTTATTTTCATTTTTATTTAAATAGTTGCTTGAACACTTTAATTATATACTATAAAGATCTAGTAATCCAGAATTATATACTTTTTGCATTAATAAAATTTTTTCTCTTTTTCTATTCTATTTTCAGGTATGTTTTAGATGACAATCTTTATTCAGTACATTCTACCAGAACTCTAAAGCTTCAAGGTAAACCCTTTTCTTATAATTAAAATACATTAATTATAGTCAGCATTATATCATTTACAAAAAAAAAGACTTTTTATATATTTGGTTTTGATTTCTATGTTATTTGTAATTTATCAAAGCCACTTGTCGCAACCCTATTCAAAGTGGTATTAAAACTACTACCATTTTTATTTCTTTTTTGTGTGTTTTTTGTTTCTTTCGCATTACAAAGTCATGACCAAAAACCAACGCATAAACCCATTTCTATTTAGCATCTTCTCTGGCATTCATAGCCGTTTACTTCATCCCTTTAAACAGATTTTTCTGCCCCATCAAATGAAGAAAATAAAAAAAATAACGAAGCAAAAATTATGTGCTAGTAACTTTGAAATTTGCGCAAGTTTCGCCGCAAATATTTGTCTCTAAATAAATGAAAACAATTTTACAAAAATAGAAAAAAAAATACACGAAAACACTTAAAAACTGTGCCACGATAAGTTTGCCAGAGAGACTCAGGCGCATGAAGAAAAACTTGCTAGCTGGCTTTGAATAGTTTTTGGCGCTCTGCAGTTGGCTTTAGTTTTAGTTTTTATTTTTCTTTCATTTATTTTACTATTTTCCGCAAGTTTGTCGCTTGTTTATTGAAAATGTTTTTTCCTTTCGGAAATTATAATTTATGCTGTCAGTAGCATTTGAGTCGCACTTTTAGATTTGTGTGCTGCTGGTTGGCTTTTCATTTCATTTCAATTGAATTCAATTCATTTGATGCAGCATACATTTAGACATTCAAAGTTGTCATCGCATTTTATATATTTCTAGTTTTATTTTACATATTCATAAATTTAAGTGTCTGCAAATTGCGGTATTAAGTATTACAGATAAATTTTTGTGAAATTTCTATGGAAAAACCTAATTTGGTTGTGTGGCATTTTTGTTTTATTTATAAATGGAGATTTTATTTAAAATTAGTGTTTAAAATAAGTTAATTTACATCAAATTTGCTTTCGGAAATTTTAAATGATAGAATATGCGATTTAAAAATATTTTTTACATTTTGTTGCATACTTTAAGCTGCTACTTTAAATGAATTTTTTACATTTGCTACTGTTGAAATAAATATTAAAAATTAATTATATTTTATATTTTATATTTTATATTTTATATTTTATATTTTATATTTTATATTTTATATTTTATATTTTATATTTTATATTTTATATTTTATATTTTATATTTTATATTTTATATTTTATATTTTATATTTTATATTTTATATTTTATATTTTATATTTTATATTTTATATTTTATATTTTATATTTTATATTTTATATTTTATATTTTATATTTTATATTTTATATTTTATATTTTATATTTTATATTTTATATTTTATATTTTATATTTTATATTTTATATTTTATATTTTATATTTTATATTTTATATTTTATATTTTATATTTTATATTTTATATTTTATATTTTATATTTTATATTTTATATTTTATATTTTATATTTTATATTTTATATTTTATATTTTATATTTTATATTTTATATTTTATATTTTATATTTTATATTTTATATTTTATATTTTATATTTTATATTTTATATTTTATATTTTATATTTTATATTTTATATTTTATATTTTATATTTTATATTTTATATTTTATATTTTATATTTTATATTTTATATTTTATATTTTATATTTTATATTTTATATTTTATATTTTATATTTTATATTTTATATTTTATATTTTATATTTTATATTTTATATTTTATATTTTATATTTTATATTTTATATTTTATATTTTATATTTTATATTTTATATTTTATATTTTATATTTTATATTTTATATTTTATATTTTATATTTTATATTTTATATTTTATATTTTATATTTTATATTTTATATTTTATATTTTATATTTTATATTTTATATTTTATATTTTATATTTTATATTTTATATTTTATATTTTATATTTTATATTTTATATTTTATATTTTATATTTTATATTTTATATTTTATATTTTATATTTTATATTTTATATTTTATATTTTATATTTTATATTTTATATTTTATATTTTATATTTTATATTTTATATTTTATATTTTATATTTTATATTTTATATTTTATATTTTATATTTTATATTTTATATTTTATATTTTATATTTTATATTTTATATTTTATATTTTATATTTTATATTTTATATTTTATATTTTATATTTTATATTTTATATTTTATATTTTATATTTTATATTTTATATTTTATATTTTATATTTTATATTTTATATTTTATATTTTATATTTTATATTTTATATTTTATATTTTATATTTTATATTTTATATTTTATATTTTATATTTTATATTTTATATTTTATATTTTATATTTTATATTTTATATTTTATATTTTATATTTTATATTTTATATTTTATATTTTATATTTTATATTTTATATTTTATATTTTATATTTTATATTTTATATTTTATATTTTATATTTTATATTTTATATTTTATATTTTATATTTTATATTTTATATTTTATATTTTATATTTTATATTTTATATTTTATATTTTATATTTTATATTTTATATTTTATATTTTATATTTTATATTTTATATTTTATATTTTATATTTTATATTTTATATTTTATATTTTATATTTTATATTTTATATTTTATATTTTATATTTTATATTTTATATTTTATATTTTATATTTTATATTTTATATTTTATATTTTATATTTTATATTTTATATTTTATATTTTATATTTTATATTTTATATTTTATATTTTATATTTTATATTTTATATTTTATATTTTATATTTTATATTTTATATTTTATATTTTATATTTTATATTTTATATTTTATATTTTATATTTTATATTTTATATTTTATATTTTATATTTTATATTTTATATTTTATATTTTATATTTTATATTTTATATTTTATATTTTATATTTTATATTTTATATTTTATATTTTATATTTTATATTTTATATTTTATATTTTATATTTTATATTTTATATTTTATATTTTATATTTTATATTTTATATTTTATATTTTATATTTTATATTTTATATTTTATATTTTATATTTTATATTTTATATTTTATATTTTATATTTTATATTTTATATTTTATATTTTATATTTTATATTTTATATTTTATATTTTATATTTTATATTTTATATTTTATATTTTATATTTTATATTTTATATTTTATATTTTATATTTTATATTTTATATTTTATATTTTATATTTTATATTTTATATTTTATATTTTATATTTTATATTTTATATTTTATATTTTATATTTTATATTTTATATTTTATATTTTATATTTTATATTTTATATTTTATATTTTATATTTTATATTTTATATTTTATATTTTATATTTTATATTTTATATTTTATATTTTATATTTTATATTTTATATTTTATATTTTATATTTTATATTTTATATTTTATATTTTATATTTTATATTTTATATTTTATATTTTATATTTTATATTTTATATTTTATATTTTATATTTTATATTTTATATTTTATATTTTATATTTTATATTTTATATTTTATATTTTATATTTTATATTTTATATTTTATATTTTATATTTTATATTTTATATTTTATATTTTATATTTTATATTTTATATTTTATATTTTATATTTTATATTTTATATTTTATATTTTATATTTTATATTTTATATTTTATATTTTATATTTTATATTTTATATTTTATATTTTATATTTTATATTTTATATTTTATATTTTATATTTTATATTTTATATTTTATATTTTATATTTTATATTTTATATTTTATATTTTATATTTTATATTTTATATTTTATATTTTATATTTTATATTTTATATTTTATATTTTATATTTTATATTTTATATTTTATATTTTATATTTTATATTTTATATTTTATATTTTATATTTTATATTTTATATTTTATATTTTATATTTTATATTTTATATTTTATATTTTATATTTTATATTTTATATTTTATATTTTATATTTTATATTTTATATTTTATATTTTATATTTTATATTTTATATTTTATATTTTATATTTTATATTTTATATTTTATATTTTATATTTTATATTTTATATTTTATATTTTATATTTTATATTTTATATTTTATATTTTATATTTTATATTTTATATTTTATATTTTATATTTTATATTTTATATTTTATATTTTATATTTTATATTTTATATTTTATATTTTATATTTTATATTTTATATTTTATATTTTATATTTTATATTTTATATTTTATATTTTATATTTTATATTTTATATTTTATATTTTATATTTTATATTTTATATTTTATATTTTATATTTTATATTTTATATTTTATATTTTATATTTTATATTTTATATTTTATATTTTATATTTTATATTTTATATTTTATATTTTATATTTTATATTTTATATTTTATATTTTATATTTTATATTTTATATTTTATATTTTATATTTTATATTTTATATTTTATATTTTATATTTTATATTTTATATTTTATATTTTATATTTTATATTTTATATTTTATATTTTATATTTTATATTTTATATTTTATATTTTATATTTTATATTTTATATTTTATATTTTATATTTTATATTTTATATTTTATATTTTATATTTTATATTTTATATTTTATATTTTATATTTTATATTTTATATTTTATATTTTATATTTTATATTTTATATTTTATATTTTATATTTTATATTTTATATTTTATATTTTATATTTTATATTTTATATTTTATATTTTATATTTTATATTTTATATTTTATATTTTATATTTTATATTTTATATTTTATATTTTATATTTTATATTTTATATTTTATATTTTATATTTTATATTTTATATTTTATATTTTATATTTTATATTTTATATTTTATATTTTATATTTTATATTTTATATTTTATATTTTATATTTTATATTTTATATTTTATATTTTATATTTTATATTTTATATTTTATATTTTATATTTTATATTTTATATTTTATATTTTATATTTTATATTTTATATTTTATATTTTATATTTTATATTTTATATTTTATATTTTATATTTTATATTTTATATTTTATATTTTATATTTTATATTTTATATTTTATATTTTATATTTTATATTTTATATTTTATATTTTATATTTTATATTTTATATTTTATATTTTATATTTTATATTTTATATTTTATATTTTATATTTTATATTTTATATTTTATATTTTATATTTTATATTTTATATTTTATATTTTATATTTTATATTTTATATTTTATATTTTATATTTTATATTTTATATTTTATATTTTATATTTTATATTTTATATTTTATATTTTATATTTTATATTTTATATTTTATATTTTATATTTTATATTTTATATTTTATATTTTATATTTTATATTTTATATTTTATATTTTATATTTTATATTTTATATTTTATATTTTATATTTTATATTTTATATTTTATATTTTATATTTTATATTTTATATTTTATATTTTATATTTTATATTTTATATTTTATATTTTATATTTTATATTTTATATTTTATATTTTATATTTTATATTTTATATTTTATATTTTATATTTTATATTTTATATTTTATATTTTATATTTTATATTTTATATTTTATATTTTATATTTTATATTTTATATTTTATATTTTATATTTTATATTTTATATTTTATATTTTATATTTTATATTTTATATTTTATATTTTATATTTTATATTTTATATTTTATATTTTATATTTTATATTTTATATTTTATATTTTATATTTTATATTTTATATTTTATATTTTATATTTTATATTTTATATTTTATATTTTATATTTTATATTTTATATTTTATATTTTATATTTTATATTTTATATTTTATATTTTATATTTTATATTTTATATTTTATATTTTATATTTTATATTTTATATTTTATATTTTATATTTTATATTTTATATTTTATATTTTATATTTTATATTTTATATTTTATATTTTATATTTTATATTTTATATTTTATATTTTATATTTTATATTTTATATTTTATATTTTATATTTTATATTTTATATTTTATATTTTATATTTTATATTTTATATTTTATATTTTATATTTTATATTTTATATTTTATATTTTATATTTTATATTTTATATTTTATATTTTATATTTTATATTTTATATTTTATATTTTATATTTTATATTTTATATTTTATATTTTATATTTTATATTTTATATTTTATATTTTATATTTTATATTTTATATTTTATATTTTATATTTTATATTTTATATTTTATATTTTATATTTTATATTTTATATTTTATATTTTATATTTTATATTTTATATTTTATATTTTATATTTTATATTTTATATTTTATATTTTATATTTTATATTTTATATTTTATATTTTATATTTTATATTTTATATTTTATATTTTATATTTTATATTTTATATTTTATATTTTATATTTTATATTTTATATTTTATATTTTATATTTTATATTTTATATTTTATATTTTATATTTTATATTTTATATTTTATATTTTATATTTTATATTTTATATTTTATATTTTATATTTTATATTTTATATTTTATATTTTATATTTTATATTTTATATTTTATATTTTATATTTTATATTTTATATTTTATATTTTATATTTTATATTTTATATTTTATATTTTATATTTTATATTTTATATTTTATATTTTATATTTTATATTTTATATTTTATATTTTATATTTTATATTTTATATTTTATATTTTATATTTTATATTTTATATTTTATATTTTATATTTTATATTTTATATTTTATATTTTATATTTTATATTTTATATTTTATATTTTATATTTTATATTTTATATTTTATATTTTATATTTTATATTTTATATTTTATATTTTATATTTTATATTTTATATTTTATATTTTATATTTTATATTTTATATTTTATATTTTATATTTTATATTTTATATTTTATATTTTATATTTTATATTTTATATTTTATATTTTATATTTTATAGATTATGACAGAACTTTCAAAAGATCTCTTAATAATAAATTTAAACATTATATCTAAAATGTACTACTCAAAATATGGTTGTATACTTTTAGAAGCTACCTTAATTCTATGAAGCATACATTTAGGATAAATTCAGCCATAAGGCCTGAAGTATATTTTTTTAATATTTTTAAATTACTAATGACTGCCTACATCGTTAGGCCTATAACTAATTAGCTTTATGCATTTCGAATAGAACTCAATAGGTATTATTCACACACACTAAACTCAAGTACGCTGATTTAAGTCTCACACATTCACACATATTACGCGCTCATTCAAATGCAGCTTTTGCAGAATTCTATTAGTCAAAATCCTTCATTTTGTACTCGCTGACTTGAGCTTCAAATGAAATAAAAAAAACCGCCAAGAAGATTAATATTTGCTACTTTACGTATGCCCTTCGGTTGAATGAATGAATGACTGACTGAATGACTGACTGAATGAATGACTGCCTCCTTATCACACACATACACACTTTAACGTATACAGTCAGCTACCTTGACTCTACCAACACACATTCAAATCCCACGTTGATGATCCCTATAAAATGTTTCTTTTTCTTTTGTTTTTTTTTTCTTAGACTTTTGTAAAATTTCACTCTACTGCATATAAATTATGTGTTGCTTTGCGTTGTTATTAATGTACTATGCGTCTTTCTCAAGTGTAAAAGTTGCCACATTTCATATCAATTGAGATTTTTTTTGCATGTTTTGTTTGTGTGTTTATTGATCTCACAGCTCAAAAGCTATTTAAACATAATGTTGTGGAAGTTCATAAAAATGTGAGTTTATATATATATTTTTTTATATTTTCTGTAGGCCAAAATAATTAATTTTAGAATTTCTAAATTTAAATTGAATATTCGATATTAAATAATTTCAATTTAGTGATATATTTTAATAATAATACGCTATTCAACTTGATTCTTCTTATGGATATAACATACATCAACATATAAAACGTTTTTAAGTTGAAGTTTAAGAATCCTATCATATATACGTCTCTTACGAAAACCCACACGTTTTAATTTGCTTACGAAAAACGTGCTGTTTTTCGTGAAATGAAGACCAAGTTCAGTTTCCCCACATTTTTATTATATCCAAGAAAAGAAGCATATACGTTTTATTGCCACGAAACGAAGTATAACTCTATTTTCGCCACGAAAAGTAACACTTTTACATTTCGCTACGAAAAAAGCTCATCTATCATTTCGCCAAGAATAAAAGCATATATATTTATTCAAGGAAGTTATCCCAGTAGACTATTTGTGCACAAAAGCAATCTTAGGTCATTGAGACTTGGCCAGAACCCACTTGCGTCATTGGACTTTTTTTATACCCTACAGTAAGAGTGAAAGGGTATATTCAGTTTGGTACGCCGTTTGTAACACCCAGAAGAAAGCATCTCCGGTATGGAAAAGTATATATATTCTTGATCAGCATGACCTCCTGAGTCGATTTAGCGATGTCCGTCTGTCCGTCTGTCTGTCCGTCTGTCTGTCTGTCCGTCTGTCTGTCCGTCTGTCTGTCTGTCTGTTGAAATCCCTAAGACTTTTAAAATTGAAGAGCTAGATAAATGAAACTTATAACTTAGATTACTAATATACCTACGCTGTATGTGCGAAAAAATTGGCGAGCTCGGTCCATGGTGACCTATGATCCGACCACTTATGTTCAAATACCACATATAAAATGTACCTATAAAGATCAATTTTTATGTATACGTGCTTAGGTAAACTTTGTTGGTCAAATATATATTGACATCATGCTCAAATACATGATAATAATGTTTTCCGGCGAAAAGACTTGTGGTTCACAAAAAAAAAAATCGAAATTCGGTACACCTACCCATTTGTAAATATGGGTATCAAATGAATGGAAATTCTTCAACGATTGAATGTTTGTAGTTATTTTCAGGATTCGTATACCCTGGTGACCTATATATCACTTTGAATGGTAACCACACATATGTGTAGGGTATTTATAGTCGGCTTAGACCGACTATAATTTTGATAATCCTAACTATCATAATTACACCTACTTTAAAATTTCCCATGTGATCTAACCTTCCCAACTGGTTTTATTTAAAAATTGTTCCATTGGAATGTCCACTGACACACCGGGAAACCACGACATCAATGAAAAAGCAACATATTCGGTCATAAAATACTATCATCCACAAAAATGTATATATTTTTATTCGTGGTGTAATTAAAAATGCACATTTGTTCGTAGATAAAATAATGATAAAGTTATGCTTTTGTTCGTGCAGAAAACGAAAATGAGAATCTTTTCGTGACTAAAATAATTTAATGCGTCTTTTTGTGAATAAAATAAAATTAAGCTTGTTTTAATGAAACATTTTTTTAATGTCGTTTTTCGAAAGCAAATTGAAACGTTTCGTAGAGTGGGATTTCAAAATATCTTTAATATAAAACCATGGTGAGAGAACCATCACGGACATGCAGACAAGAAAACGATAATATTGCATTGGCATTCACTTTAGGCATGTTTATCGGGAAGTTCGTTCAAAATCATTTAAAAAATTTGTACCGAACAAACAGACAAAAAAACAAACTAATAAAAAGGTTTTAAAAACATGAAATTTTTATTAGAGTTTTCTCAAAACTGCTACGTAATAGATAAAAACTTAGTATACTGTAAGACTAGGTATATTTTGAATATGAAGTAATATTATTTTCAAATGCACATTCATTGCAGCAGTCGTTGAATCCAGCCCCCCTTTTTTTTATACAGTTTGTCAGCGTTGGTGTCAGTACTGCATTCAGTACGGAATTGTGTTTGAAAACCGAATCACTGAATAAGTTTCAACTTTGTATATTGGCAACATAACAAATCACGTGACTAGTGAAAAGAAGACTTGTAATTGTTCTCGTTCGGTATGCAGAAAGGAGACAGTTTTATATCATTTTATATGTTCTTTGACCGATAGTATTGGTACCGACAAAGAATAGGATCTTGTAGACTAGTTATGTAATAGGTCTAAAGGTTTGCATTAGGAGACGGATCGTGTCCCTGCTAAGCATGTCGCTAGTGTAAAATGCACTAGGTGGCGTCATAGTCACGAGATTTACATGCTGTAACTACGCGTCTATAATTCGTAGACTGTTTTCGAAAAACAATTGAATTAAATACAGTATGTCTTTCAAGTTATTATAATGCACATAAAATGTGAATGCATGAAGGAAAAGAATAATATAAAAGACATAAAAAAGATTTTTTTTTTGAATTTTAATTAACCTCCATTTTTTTAAAAACTCCTTATGGTTGGGCTTTGGTGCCAGTTCTGTGTCCGGTTAGGGACGCTTTCTATGATCGGTACCATTGATATCGGTTACAGAAAAGGATCTTGAATACCAGTTTTGAGGACTGCGTCGAATAAAATTGTCCGCTACAAAAATGAAAAAATCAAGAAATCGAATTTTTATAGAATAAAATATTTTATTTTGCAAATTATTTTTAGATTTAAAAAAATATATAAAAAACCAGAAATTAATATTTTTTAATAAAAAGTTTTAATTTTTCCTGAATCCCTTCCATTAATGTTGTAATGGTAGTGTCCGACACCCTCACAACTGCTGAAGACCACTTTCTTTTAAAGTCTTGAAGGCTTTGGCCACTTTTTGTGTTGTCTTCATCTCCCTTTTTACTAAAGCCCAGTATATCTCAATCGGCCTGAGTTCTGGACAGTTTGGTGGATTGGCTTCTCTAAGCACCAAAATCACTGCATTTTGTTGGATCCACTCTAAGGCCGTTTTGCTGTAGTGACATGAAGCGAGGTCAGGCCAAAAAAATGTGGACACTTCATGTTGGCGTAAAAATGGAAGCAATCTCTTTTGCAAGCATTCCTTCACATATATTTCGCTATTAATTGTACCCGATGTCACGAATGAGCTGCTCCTTTTTCCACAACTGCAAATTGCCTGCCAAACAAGGAATTTCTTTGGGAATTTTGTCATTTTTTTTTGATTTGAATTTTTCAGCGACATTTCCTCGAGAATCGGCTGTATAAAATTCCTGCCCAGGTAGCTGAGAAAAGTCCGCTAAAACATAAGTTTCGTCGTCCATTATGCAGCAATCGAATTTTTTTAAAAAATCTTGGTTCAGCTTTTTAGCTCGTTGTTTTGCGGTTTCATTCTTGACGGCATTTCTATCCGGAACTTTTTGGACCTTGTACGTCTTCAGACCAGCTTCTTTCTTAGTCCTGCGCACGAAAGATTCTGAGCAATCCGCCTTTCTCGCCAATTTCCTTCCGGATATGCTTGGATCTTTCTTTAAAATATTCTTCGACTTTTCACGATCATGTGGGCCTTTTTTTTTACCAGAACCTTTCTTCCGATCTATACTCAGGTCTTCCTTAAAGCGGTTGATAACGCGAGAAATGGTCTTGGGGTTAGCCCCTACCTCCTTGGCAATTTTTTTCTAAAAGACCAACTAGGTTGTTTTTGAAAAATTTTAATTATATTTTCTCGCACTTCCACTTCGTTTGCCATTTTCGCGTTAAATAAATTTTGTATTGACTATAACTGACACAAATTATTTTCTGCCATTTAATTCAGAGCTACTATGATCAAATTTTTTTAATTTGAATCTTGCAATAGCACATTATGGGAAGATATGTAACGGACAATTTTATTCGACGCAGTCCTTAATAGTCTGCATGAGATTCACCCCTCTTAGGGCAACGCCACATAAAAGTTGCTGGTGGCAGTTTTTTCGTTTCTCTCAATCGCTTAGTCGGTTGTTATAGTCAAAATAAAAATAGTTTTAGTTTGTACTGCAACCAATTTCGAACTGTTTTAGAACAATTTAGTACATATTTAGAACCATTTGGAGTGTGCATAGACTAATATTTCATGTGTATAGGCTTTTGAAACAAAATGTATGCTAAAACTGATAGATTCTTTAGGCAATATAATAATATTTATACATCATTATTATTTACAATCAAAACGAAAATAAATTACATTTCAATTAAATTCTAATTATCCAACATTCCTAATTTAGTATTACCTTTTAATTACATTCAAACATATGCAAATAAATCTGTTCTATTCATATACAAAAAAATAAAATTGTTAGAGTTTAGATCAAAATATCTTACAAACGAATACGCATATTAGCATTTGTTAGTAAAGGGTTTTTCAATAAGAGCGCTACAAAAGTTTTTTTCAAGGGTTTTTCAACAGGGACGCTGCAAAAGTAGAGCGACAGGAACTGCAAACGACGCAATATTTCTTGCCGACCTTTTGACATTTCTATTCAGTAAGGTTTGCCATTTCATGATGGAAAGATATACGAGCCAACAACGAGTCGAAATTATAAAAATTTACTACCGAAATTCGAATTCGTGTATCGTTCCATCATGAAATGGCAAACCTTACTGAAGAGAAATGTCAAAAGAGCGGCAAGAAATATGGAGTCGTTTGCTGTCCCTGTCGCTCTACTTTTGTAGCGTCCCTGTTGAAAACCCTTTATACTAAAATTACTCTTAAAAATTAAAAGAAAAATTTTAAGTTTTTTGGAAAACTATTTTGTAACAGTACCTACTATATTTTTTAAAATTCTAAATAGTATATGAAATTACCATATACATTTTCTTAAAAAAACGTAACGTTAGTGGAAAAACCGAGAATGTAGTCAAAATCAGAACCAGGTAATTATATATAATTGATGTATGGATAAATTCGTATTGTTTAATGTTACTATTTTAGTATACTATTAAATCAATAACTCTTCAATTAACCAATTCTCAAGGGATTAGTTGAATTTTTTAAAATATTTTAATTTTCTTATTTTCAATAATATAATTTGTTTATATATTAAGTATTATTGTTAATAGAAACAATAAAAAATTTAAATTTAAAAAACAATAAAAACCAAACATATAATTAGGCTTCAACTACGACACATTTTAAATTGAAAAATAAAATAAATGTTATAATTAAGATTAAAAATAAAAAAAACAACGAATATTAAAAATAGCTATATTATAAATATGGTATAAATACAAATATGCCTACAAATATGCAACAAAAAAGAACGAAAAAACATGAAAATTAAAATTTAACACAGGTTAATAAATATTTAATTTGTCACTTTAATTGCTGTACATTTAAAAGGCATTAAAAACTATTACACAGATTTGTTGTGTCCTTGTCACATTTTGCATTTATTTATTTTTATTTTTTATTTATTTTTGCATTTATGTGTGCGTAAATGAAGCTATTAAATTCCGAAAATGTAATAAAACCAGCTCATAATTAGTGTCAATTAATGTTTATTATTATTAATGCGATTTGTTTGGGTTTTTAAATGCAGCCATTGTCTTTTGTGGCTGTTATGACAAAAAACCGTGACACAAATAGCCGTGAGAATGTGCTTGGCCTCGGTATTTATGCGCGTAAATATTGGTTTATGGTCAATAAATAACTGTTGCATATTTTTGTGCTGCCATTACTGTCAGTCAGTCAGTCAGTCAGTCTGTGTGTGAGTGGGCGAGTGTGTGCATGTGAAACAGATTGATATAAAATGTGTAAATATTTATATTACACTTTGGTTGAGAGTGTTGTACATTTGTTTGTTTACTTTATTTTGTTCAGTAAAAAAACAATTTATTTTTAATTAAATTTTTGTAATTAATTTTAATTTAATTTTATTCATTTATTTATATTATTAGGCTGCTTGGTAACCACAATACAACTGTATTGCGCTGTCGCTTTTTAGTTTAAATTTTAATTTAGTTTGAAAGTTTTGGAAAATTTGTAATAATATTGAGTTGAAACCTTTAATATGTATAAGGACTGCGTCGAATAAAATTGTCCGTTACATATATTCCTATAATGTGCTATTGCAAGATTCAAATTAAAAAAATTTGATCATAGTAGTTCTGAATTAAATGGCAGAAAATAATATGTGTCAGTTATAGTCAATACAAAATTTATTTAACGCGAAAATGGCAAACGAAGTGGAAGTGCGAGAAAATATAATTAAAATTTTTCAAAAACAACCTAGTTGGTCTTTTAAAAAAATTGCCAAGGAGGTAGGGGCTAACCCTAAGACCATTTCTCGCGTTATCAACCGCTTTAAGGAAGACCTGAGTATTGATCGGAAGAAAGGTTCTGGTAAAAAAAAGGCCCACATGATCGTGAAAAGTCGAAAAAGGTTGTGAATATTTTAAAGAAAGATCCAAGCATATCCGGAAGGAAATTGGCGAGAAAGGCGGATTGCTCAGAATCTTTCGTGCGCAGGACTAAGAAAGAAGCTGGTCTGAAGACGTACAAGGTCCAAAAAGTTCCGGATAGAAATGCCGTCAAGAATGAAACCGCAAAACAACGAGCTAAAAAGCTGAACCAAGATTTTTTTTTTAAAATTCGATTGCTGCATAATGGACGACGAAACTTATGTTTTAGCGGACTTTTCTCAGCTACCTGGGCAGGAATTTTATACAGCCGATTTTCGAGGAAATGTCGCTGAAAAATTCAAATCAAAAAAAATTACAAAATTCCCAAAGAAATTCCTTGTTTTGCAGGCAATTTGCAGTTGTGGAAAAAGAGCAGCTCATTCGTGACATCGGGTACAATTAATAGCGAAATATATGTGAAGGAATGCTTGCAAAAGAGATTGCTTCCATTTTTACGCCAACATGAAGTGTCCACATTTTTTTGGCCTGACCTCGCTTCATGTCACTACAGCAAAACGGCCTTAGAGTAGATCCAACAAAATGCAGTGATTTTGGTGTCTAGAGAAGCCAATCCACCAAACTGTCCAGAACTCAGGCCGATTGAGAGATACTGGGCTTTAGTAAAAAGGGAGATGAAGACAACAAAAAAAGTGGCCAAAGACCTTCAAGACTTTAAAAGAAAGTGGTCTTCAGCAGCTGTGAGGGTGTCGGACACTACCATTACAACATTAATGGAAGGGGTTCCGGAAAAATTAAAACTTTTTATTAAAAAATATTAAATTCTGGTTTTTTATATTTTTTTTTAATCTAAAAATAATTTGCAAAATAAAATATTTTTGCTATAAAAATTCGATTACTAGATTTCTAGATTTTTTCATTTTTGTAGCGGACAATTTTATTCGAGCGGACAATTACTTATATATAAAAGTCATAAATTGATAAATTTATAAGTTCATCAATTCATAAATTCATGTATACATAAATACATTTATTGAATCAAAAATTTTATATATATTCAATAATCAATTATTATAAAAGCTTTGATTTTTAAATTCATAAATGGAAAATTCTTCGGAACTAAATAATTTGATTAATGCACTACTTCGCCAGTGGAAATTTAGTTCAGAATGAACATTTTTCTGATCATGTTTGCCTCATTTCAATAAGGTGATGATCACATTTTCACATCAGTGCCTGATACAAAACGTATACTTAAAATAAATATTTTGCTATTGATAGCAAACTTTTATTGTTAAATTTTATTTGACATGGCGAACCGTATGCTAGAAAAGTAGTGTGTACAAACACCGGTTGTGTCCCTGCTAGGCACATTTTTAGTGTAGCGAAAATTCAGTAGATTAATGCGTCTATAATTCGTAGACTGTTTTTTGAAAATCAATTGATTTAAAATATTTGCTCCACGTAATAATAATGCACGCATGCAAGGGTGCAAGGGTAATGAAATCTGCAAGGGTAATGAAATCTGAGTAGACGAAGGCTTGTCTGACTTCAATAAGGTGATAATCACATTTACACATGATTCAAAACGTATACCCAAAATAAATAGGTTGCAATTAATAGCACATTTTGATTGTTAAATTTTATTTGACATAGCGACCGTTCGCTAGAAAAGTAGTGTGTACAAAAACCGGTCGTGTCCCTGCTAGGCTCATTTTTAGTGGTGCGAAAATTCACTTGATGTACGCTGCAGTTAATGCGTCTATAATTCGTAGACTGATTTTTGAAAATCAATTGATTTAAAATCAATATTTGCTCCGCGTAATAATAATGCAATGGACGAAGGAGAAGGTAAAGTAAAATATAATGTATAACTAAAAAGTAAAATAAAGAAAATAAATAAATAAAGAAATTTAAAAATAATAAAAAAGTAAAAATATAAAAAAATAAATATTTAAATACCAAAAGTTTTTTTATGAATTAAAGTTAACAGCAAAAAATTAATAAAAAACGCTAAAATCGTATAAAATGTTATTCAAAACAACAAACCTTCGTTTGCTGATTCAGCAAAATCCGACGCTTTCTTCTTTTCACCAAACATTTTTGCTATTTTCGCAATCTATTTTTGAGTGTAACGATATTTGAAGTCGGTATCCTGAGAAAGTTTGATCAGGCTTCGTGACTGTAAACTTATTTGATCCGATGTATATTTAAAATCTTCTGAAACTCCTTTCTAATGACACAACTAATTGAGAATTTTAAACTATCTGAACATTTGAATTTGTTTTGAATTTCTTTTACATTGGTGTTACACATTTTTTATAAGAATTCCTTATCTTATTAGAATAATTTTGATATCAAATTATATTGTAAAAGGTTTTTAACTTAGATTGGATTTCATTAATTTTATTATGTTTTTTTTTTTGATAGAGATTGTTTGTAAAAGATGAATCATAAGAAGTATTTAAAATTCTGTTAATTTTTTAAAATTTCTTTTTGATTTGTAGATCACAAGGAAATATTCGAATCATACTAAATATTCAACTAAAAATTGTGCCGCAAAATATTCCTCCTATTAGCAATATCAAATATTCATTGTACTAAAATAAAAACAAGACCCTTTCGTAAACTTAAAAAATACTTTCTATGGTTTCCGTCACAATCTACACAGACACAAATATTTCTTATCTATAAAAATGTGTGCATTTATTTTATCTATATGGAGATTTGTTGCGCCAACCAATTCTTTGCCCAACCAACTTATTCCGTTCTCTCAACCGTTTAGTTGTTGGTTATTGTCAATACTAATATAGTTGTATTTATAGGTTATTGTCCAAAAACTAATTTTGAACATTTTCAGAATAATTTAGTACAGTTTTAGTACAATCGAGAGTGTGTATAGACTAATATTTCAAGCATTAACGTAATATGGGAGACAATATCGAATGAATTTGGGTGTTGCAATCAACTTATTCCGTACTCTCAACCGCTTAGTCGGTGGTTATTGGCAATACTAAAATAGTTGTAGTTTGGACAACAACGAACTTCGAACAGTTTTACAATAATTTAGTACAGTTTTAGTACAATTTCGTTCCTTATACCTCATGCCAAAAGAGTATTTTTTTCATTGAAATTTTTTTTTACTTAAATTATATTATTTTAAATTTGTAAAATTTGTATTCCATATTTTTTACATCCTCGAAATGTTTTCATCTGTTTTCGCCT
The DNA here is from genome assembly GCA_951804985.1 of Dryomyza anilis. Taxonomy (NCBI): domain Eukaryota; kingdom Metazoa; phylum Arthropoda; class Insecta; order Diptera; family Dryomyzidae; genus Dryomyza; species Dryomyza anilis. The sequence continues at coordinate 92,818,875 of OX638131.1, read as the reverse complement.
GATTGTGGGAACTAATGGGGTCATTATAAATAATAATAATTGATTCTCGCTACAGCTCAGAAGAACCTATGCCAAGCTCTCTCACACACACAGAAAAATCCTCTTTTGGCATGAGGTTGGAAGAATAAAAAGTTAGTTGTACCAACTAACTTCATTCGAATGGTTTGCAAATTTGCTGACGAAACTGCGGTATTAGACTTTACACTTGAAATATTAGTCTATATACATCTCCTAATGGTTTTAAATCTGTACTAAAATGTTCTAAAACAGTTAGAAATTGGTTGCAGTACAAACTAGAACTATTTTCATTTTGACAATAACAACCGACTAAGCGGTTGAGAGAACCGAATAAATCTCTATTCTGTGTGCAATTTAAGCTGTGCGTATTTTATTTGTACTCAAAGTGGAGGAACGTACAGTTTAATGCCGAATTTGAACGACGGGTGAGAGCTTTTCATATGCAATGTTTTACTCTTGTAGGTTTGCCATTGACTGCCTTTAGTTTCTTCTCAAACCACTTTGTCACATACGCTCATCCTCCTAATAAAGTTTCAATGAATATTTTTCATAACAGTTTTCTTCATTTCGTCAAAATACGTCGAATAATTCTTAAATATTAAAATTTATTCATAAATAATAAATTAAATTTTATTCTGACTGCTATACATAACGTTGATGCACACATTTGTTTCTGTGTACGCCAACGGATAGCCGCGGTATTTTTCACATTACGTCTGCATTACGTTTTAAGTCCTTTCTAATCCGGTGCTGCCTCGAGGGTGCCATGGCTGAACTACCTGTTATTCTGTCTGAGTCACTTAGGGCGGCATTAGCAGTCCGGCCCCCCGCCATGTTGTGTGTGTGTCTGTTTTTGCGTAACCTTATATTACAATAGTTGGACTTGAAAAATATCCTTTCTCAAAAATAAATAGATAAGCGCGCTTTGTGCTGCTAATCGGCTTATTATTCAACACATCACCAAAAAAACACACACAAAGCTCTTCAAAGACACTCCATCCACACACACACACTCATCCACCATTTTATATGTATGAACATTTTTTATGATTACGCGTTATCTGCGGCTTAGAAAATGAGTTCTGTGTGTGTGCGGTTGTGAAGAAGACTCCACTCTCGTTCGTTTATAGAATTTAAAATTATGCAAATGTGCGTGTGAAGAAATAGTCTATTAAGAGTGTCAACGCCTCTCTGAACGTCTGTCTGTTTGTGTGTCTTTCGGCATATAGTAAATAATATCGTTTTAACTGTGCGGTTTTGTAGGACGTTGATGTAGACTGACTCAACATATGCCATTAATATTCATTAGGCTCTGTTGAAGAGCTCTTAAATTGCCTAATTTTTCAAAATTCTTTAATATTGTAGAATAAAGGTGCTCAAAGCGGTGTAATTTATGAACTTAGGTTATTTGGAGAGAGTCAGTAATTATGGGAAACATTAAAAATTTAAAAAATTAAATTATATTATGGTTGGTTCACTTTTCAATATGAATTTACCAATTTCTAAGACATCAAGTTATAACCCTCAAAAATACGGAATAGAGATTTGTTGCGCCAACCAACTCTTTGCCCAACCAATTTATTCGGTTCTCTCAACCGCTTAGTCTGTTGTTATTGTCAAAACTAAAAGAGTTGTAGTTTTGACAACAACCAATGTCGAACTTAGTAAAGATTGGAACCATTGGTAGTGTGTATAGGCTAATATTTCAAGGCTAATATTTCAACTAACATTTTTGTTATTCCAACCTCTGTTTGAAGTATATTCACATATTTTTCTTTACCATATGGATCTTCACTACTCACTCAATTTTGGAAGTTGCTGTACATTTGTTATAGCATGTACACACAGAAAAATCCTCTTTTGGCATTAGGTTGCCAAAAGAGTTAGTTGTATCAACTAACTTCATTCGGTTAAACCGAATGGTTTACAAATTTGCTGGCGAAACTGATAAATTAGCCTATACACATGAAATATTAGTCTTTACGCACTCCCAATGGTTAAATCTGTTCTAAATTGTTCTAAAAAAGATTAAAATTGGTTGCAGTACAAACTACAACTCTTTTAGTTTTGACAATAACAACCGACTAAGTAGATAAGAGAACCGAATAAGTTGGTTGGGCAATGAGTGGGTTGACGCAACAAATCACTATTCTCTGTTTAGTAAATATGAAAAAAATTTAATATATTAATTAAAATAAAATTTCTAATGTTATCAAACATCTATAAACTCCAAAAACGCGACTTCCAAACACGTTCTAAAAATCTGAAAAAATACAGTAAAAGTTTCGCCACACGAGAAAACCATGTTACAGATTTGAAAAATAAATACTTTCGGTTTTTCCGGGGCACCCTAGTTATGGTCGACCTTTTCAAAATATTGTTATTATTTTTACAGTGTATTTATAATTCTATTTTAGTTTATTAAAAATAATATTATAAATTCTTGTGAAAGTACATACTAAATATATATTTTCTGCTGATGAAGTTTGTCGCATAAATAAATATGCAACCATTGGCATCATCATAATTTTTAACGACTCTAATAGAGGATGATCAAGATTTATAAGTGTTTCTTTTGACTTGAACCAAATATGAATGATATGCGCACCACCAAACGGCAACTAATAACTCTAATTCAAAGCTAATTCGCTATACCACCGCTGTAACCGAATACACACAACAAGCGCTGTAAGCGAATACACACACACAACACCGGTGGGTTGCGGCAACAGCTGTTGTCAGCAAATGCGATTGTTAACATGAAGATGTGTACGCTAATACAATTAATAATTTAGACGGCACAGTTTCAGTAAGAATTTGGTGAACGCTAGACCACTTTAAATAGTTGGCTTGACCGACTATAACTTTCATAATTCTTATTTATGAATTTGTGAATTTACGAATGTATCCTCTTTTGGCATAAGGTTGGAACAACGGATAAGTTAATTATACCAACTATTTTTTTTTTTTTTTGAATATCTACTAAGATCCACAGCACTCAGGCAGACTACATCCATTGTATTGTGAAATCTATTCCCTACAATTTTGTGGTTAATATCACCACGAGCGCCCATGCCCAAGCCGGGATTCGAACCCGAGACCTTCAGAATGCAAGTCCAGCGCACTACCTCTGGACTGCTGAGGCCGGCTATACCCACTAACTTCATTCGATTAAATCTAATTGTCTACAAATTTTATGGTGGAACTGCTATTAGCCTATACACTTGAACTATTAGTCTATACACACTCCCAATGCTTCTAAATCTGTACTTAATTATTTTAAAATAGTTCGAAATTGGTTGCAGTACAAACTACAACTCTTTTAGTTTTGACAATAGCAACCGACTAAGCGGTTTAGAGAACCAAAGTTGGTTGAATAAACAGTTGGTTGGTGTAACAAATCTCTACTATGTGTGTGAATTTATTAATATATGACATTCTCAAATTATAAATTAAATATTATATGAATTTATTCATTGATGTTTTATGAATATTCAAATAATCAATTTATTAATTAAAGATTTAATATATAAGATTGAAATTAAAATATTTATTGTATTTATTATTACTTCTTGAATTTATGATTTTATGTATTTATGATTTTATTTATTTACGATTTTATGAATTTATGTAATTATAACACATAACGCAACACAAAGTTATTTGCATAACGTACTTCCCACATAAACTAATCTTGCTGAAAATTACAGTCAGTCAAGTCATCACCAGCAATATCAGCTTTTCGCCAGCATTAAGCATTAATAAACCTACAACACAAACGAGTCATCAGCAACATTTACCGTGATGTTGCCGCTGCTGCTGGAGCTCCTTTCACTGCCACTCTATATTCTCGTCGCCAGCACGTTTAATGCGCCTTAAGCCATCAAAATGTTTCTCGCTCTAATATCTCTTTGGTTCATCCTATTTGCACGTCGTGGTGCATTCACGACTGTCGTCGTCGTCTTGCTGCCGTGTCTTTCCGTCCCTTTCAGCGCTAGTATCAAAATATGAACTATAATCACATTTGACACCAAAGCATGCAATGAATTTAGACGCATTCGTAGTTCTCTTACTATAACATCTCCGTTCTACATTTTGTACTTCGTTTCATACTCGTTGTCGTCGTTATCCTTGTGCTTGTAGTACTCATATCCTTTTTACCCCTTTTTCTGCACTTTCTGCAAGTTTTTTCATCCATCATCCCGATTTTCGGCATCATTCTCAACGGTGTGTTCAACCTCGTATCCGTTTTACTGTTATCCAAAAACTCACACAAACTCAATATCGTTTCCGCACGGAACCTCTTCGTCCTGCACGACATTTCTTTGCTGCAGTACTCACATGAGTTTGCATGAAACTGATTTGATTTGACTTGGCTTTGCTTTTTTTGGGGAACACATTAAATGTTGACTTTTTATTCTGTTACTTTTTTTGGTTGGTCCTGAATTTTGTAGTCGCTACTATTTCGCTTTGCCGTTAATGCGGCGTTTTAACAATTTGCCGCACGCATAGTTGCACTGTTCTATAATAAAATTTATCGAGATTTGTTTTTATGTTGTTCCAAATAATATGATTAAATCTGTGTTGTGGGTGCTTTTATGTACTTAAATAAAATTACATTATTTAGTTTGAGTTAGTTGTTGTACAAGATTTCCTTATGAAGGAAAAACTTACCTCAATCTGACACTATCTTGATACCAAATAAGGTTTTCCTGAACAAATTTACACTCGGGAATTCATAATCTTGCTGAATTCAAATTATTGATAAATGTTACATATGAATAAAACTTTAATATTATAAATCTTTACATTCATTGGTAGATTGTTTTCTCCAATGGTGATTTGTTCATAAAATTATTTTTTTTTCTGTATATTGTTTTCATACATAATTGTTGAGCAAATTCATATTCTTGATGAACAAATTTGAAGTATTGATGAATGATACATATAAACTATATATCTGATTTTATGAATGCTGACATTGTTTTCACCAATATAACCTTAAAAAAAATCGTAAATATAACCAAAACGTTACACCAATACAATTAAATCTTTGCTGAAACTTTCTGACTAAATTATTAATTGCATTAGCGTACATATCTTCATATTAACAATAGCATTTGCTGACAACAGCTGATGCCGCAACTCGTCGGTGTTGTGTGTATTCGCTTACAACGCTTGGTGTTTAGAATTTACTTTAAATTGAAAATTTTAGTTGGCGCGCATATTATTCATACTTGGTTTATGTCAAAATAAACACTTATAGTGCTTGATCATCCTCTATTGATGTCGTTAAAAATGATGATATTGCATATTAAGTTATGTTCCAACTTTTTCATCATCAGAAAGGTATATTTGTTACGTACTTACACAAGAATTTTTAATATCCTTTTTTAATAAAATAAAAGAGAATTATAAATATGTGAAAATAATAAAAAAAACTTTTAAAACATCGATCATACCAATTTAATAATTTGCTACTTAAGCAAAGCCGTTTACTGCACAAGAAAAATCCTCCTTTGGCATGAGGTTGGAAGAACAAAAAAGTTAGTAGCAACACCTAACTTCATTCGGTAAAAACGATTTGTATACAAATTTGTTGGCGCTATTGCAATACTCGGTTGGTATTTAAAATATTAGCCTATACACACTCCCAATTGTTCTAAAACGGTACTAATTTTTTCTAAAACTGTTCGAATTTGGTTGTAGTCCATACTACAACTTTTTTTTAGTTTTGACAACATTTTTAGCTTTTTTGTTTTGGTTGGGCAAAGAGTTGGGTTACGCAAAAAAACTATATTTTGTGTGTGGTATAAATTTGGACCCAAATAACATTTTTAGCAAATGGTTGTATCAACTAACTTAATTCGACTAAATTAAATAGTTTTCTAATTGATATATTTGGCGGATTGATATATTCGGTTGACGCTTGACATATTAGCCTATACACATTCCCAATGGTTCTAAATATGTACTAAATTGTTCTAAAACAGTTAGAAATTGGTTGTAGTCCAAACTAAAACTCTTTTAGTTTTGACAATAACAAACGCTTAAGCAGTTGGGAGAACCGTAAATGTTGATTGGGCAAAGAGTTGGTTGGCACAACAAATCTCTATAATGTGTGTATGTAATTAATTTTGATTGCTGTATTTACGTCGATTATTTTTTCTGTGTAGATTTGTTCATCAAATTGATGTATATTTTATATTAATTCAAAATTTGTTTATTATTAAATGTCTTAAAGTTGTATTTATCTGTTACATTTTCAGGTTTTTTTTATGACATTTTTTTTTCTATTTGGTTGCTTGCACTCTCACATGTATCATGCTCTGTATGTAATGCTTACCATTAATCCTTTTCAATTAAATTTATATTTAAATTTAATTGCTTCCTTTTTCTACAGCCAACTATCAACCAACCAACAAAGTTGTTGTCTCGCTCTGACATAATGCCGCTTTGATTGCTAGTTGTCCTGTTGTCGTTCTGTCTGTTGCTGTTACTCATCATGGTGTTGAAATTGTCATTTGTCTGCAGAATAATTTTCTATGATTTCTTGCTTGGCAATCTTTTGCTCTTCATCTCTGCCAGATACTATTTTTTGCTGTGTGACACATTGTGTTGTGTTTTGGGTTATAAGATTCTAAATTGTTTTAGTCCTTGCTAAATATACGAGTTGTTGTTGCTGCCTTTCTCGCTCATATTCTATCTGCTGTAACTGTTGCAACTGCCAACATACAACATGTCTTTGTGGTGCCTGCATTTCCTGTTTTATTGTCTTCACTCTTTCAATTATGCTGCTGCTATTTGTTTGTGTTTCATTCTTTAAAATGGCTGACGGAAGTACTGCCACACCGGAAGTCTTTTGGGTGTTGTTGATGTTTTTGGCAAATTGTATGAATTGTCGTTAAAGGATACTAAGGGGTGGCGAAAAACATATATTAAATTTTAGTTTACGCACACAGAATAGAGATTTGCTACGCCAACAAACTCTTTGACCAACTAACTTATTCGATTCTCTCAACCGCTTAGTCGGTTATTATAGAGAAAACTAAAAAAGTTGTAGCTAGGACTAAAACCAATTTAGAACAGTTTAAGAATAATTTTGAACAGTTTTAGAACTATTGGGAGTGTGTAAAGACTAATATTTCAAGTACCTACCGTATATGGCAGTTTCACCAGTAAATTTGTATAAAATTGATTTTAACCGAATGAAATTGGTTGTTACAACTAACTTCATTTGGTTTAAATGAATTGTCTACAAATATAATGGCGAAACTACCATATTCGGTTGGTTAAAGTCCAAACAACAACGCTCTAGATTTGATTACAACAACAAAGAAGCGGTTAATAGAACCGAATAAATTGGATGGGCAAAAAATATCTATTCTGTATGTAGGTTGGAAACTCCAAAATGTTATTTTACGAAAAACCGATTGAATTGGAACATTTCTACAAAATTTGTGGATTTAATGATGATTTTAAATTTAAATGGGAAATGAATTATTATTTTAAGTGGATTTATATAAAAAAAATTGCAAGTGGTGATAGTAATCAAATGATTAACAATAAAAATGCAACTTCATAGTCGAAACATTGAAGTAATGTTAAAATCATGAAACTGAAAAAACCAGCATGAGGTTGGAAGAACGAAAAAATTAGTTGTACCAATTAACTTCATTAAATCGAATTGTCTACAAATTTGTTCGCGTAACTGCCATATTCGGTTGGCGCTTAAAATATTAGCCTATACACACTCCCATTGGTTTTAAATCTGTACAAAGTTCGACATTGTTGTAGTCCAAACTACAACTCTTTTAGTTTTGACAATAATAATTAAATAAGCGGTTGAGAGAACCGAATAAGATGGTTGAACCAAGAGTTGATTGTCGCAACAAATCTCTATTCTGTTGCAAAAATATCCAATTAACATTCCTCTGCTCTATATATTTTTATAACAAATAGAATATTGTATAAAATATAATGTTTATTATTTTTCGTTTATAAGTCTTGATTTTTTTTAATAAATAAATAATTCTTTGCCAAAAAAAATATTTAAATTAGCTGCACAACTGCGTACATCCGGCAATAACAAAACGAAAAAAAACAAGTTAATTAATTCCATTTCCACTACGAATGCCATGTCATTTATACATATCCTGCACTCAGTCTCTCTCGAACTGCTCACATCCTTTTTGATCCTTTAAGTAGTTGCATTTGTAAGCGGTTCACATTGTGCGCTGCTGAAACAGAAGAACAACAATAAAAACATGAACAACAACAAAAGTAAAATCTTTTGCAACGAATTCCTTATTATTGTTGCCATTTCATTGCCAGCGCACGAGCGAGCGGCATGCATGTCCTTTGAACAAATTGCTTCACACATTGTTGCCAACGTTCCACTTCTTAATGTTGCTGCTGCTGCTACTGCATAATACTTGGTATATGTTGCTGCTAATGCTACTACTGTTGCTGTTGCTCGTGCGCCATTTTCTGCATTTAATTTTCAATTTCAATTTAAATTGTTATAATCCTTGTTTGCAAGGTCCATTTTAGTGTTGTTGCACTGCTGCTAGCAGCAACAGTCAGTAGTCATTGTCGTCATCATCGTCGTCACTAACATCGTCATCAACATCACCAACGGCAACAAGAGCGACAGCAGCAGCAACATTGCTGCTAAACCTTGAGTGGCTGCGCCGGACAGCAGCGCGCCATCTAACGTTCCAATTTCGTCTGTTAATCGTGCATCGCCGTTGTGCATTTGCACAAGGACAATAGCGACTAACAGTCGCTAATGCTTTGAGAGTGAGTGACTAACTGTTGTCGTCTTGCCTACCCTCCTGCTCTACCTCCTCTGTTTTGTTTTCTGTCCTTTTGTTGCATTTGCATTGGCAGCAATTTTCGTCTCACTTGTGCAACATGCAAATTTTCCGACAAATTCGTTCACATGAATATTGAATGAGTGTCCTGCGAGTGCGGCGCTAATATCCTGCAATTAGTCGACATGCGATAGCAACAAGTGCGACGTCAAAGACGATCTCTGAATTCTGTAAACTGCACTTTGATTTAATTAAATCTAATAAAATGTTATGAAGTTGTTAAATTAGTTTTGTATTAATTGCATTTCAATTTAATTTTAATGCGTTTAAACATTTACTCTTGAATTCAAGAATGTATTTTAACAAAATTCAAATTTGTTAATTTTATTTAGACATGCCATACAAAATTATTTAGTTATTCTATTATTTTTTCATTATTTTTCCTATTATTATTTGATAAAGTTTTATATTATTAATTTATTTGATATTGGTGTTAAATGTTTTAGTTTATCATATCAATTTAGTAATATTTGTTTTGATTAATACTATTATGTTATATTTATATTATTGGTTTGAAATTTATTATGTTTGCAGTAAAATAGATTCTGTTTTACTACAGTAAATTATGTTTTCAACAATATATTATGTTTTCTGCAAAAAAAAATTTACGTTTACTACCTACAATATATGTTTGAATTAAAAATATTTTGTTCGCTGCAATTATATTGTGTTTGCTACAAACAAAAATTGTTTGATTCAAAGATATTATGTTTGTTGCAAATATATCGTGTTTGTTGCATACATATTGCATAGAAAAACATATCAAATAACATATCCTAAGTTCAAAAATAATTTTAAAATAAAAATTGGCTGCCACAATAATGTTTTAGTTTATCATAATAATATAGTAACATTGGTTTTGATTAATACTATTATGTTATATTTATGTTATTAGTTTCAAAACTATTATGTTTGCTGTAAAATAGATTATGTTGATTACAATAAATTATGTTTTTCTACAATAAATTATGTTTTCTGCAAAAAAAATAATGTTTACTACTTACGATATATGTTTGAAATTAACATATTTTGTCTGCTGCAAATATATTGTGTTAGCTACAAACATTTAGTATTTGCTACAAACCTATTCAGCCTAACCAATATGTTGCAAAAGTTATTTTACATATAATATTTTTGTGTTTTATTAAAAAGTCCTCATACCGTAATAACACTACCCAATAAAACGAGAAATGTTTTTGCCATGGACATCCCATACCCCAATTTTATATAATTTGTGGTTGCTGATTTTGACTGCATACTCCTTTTTATAGATTATATAACGTTTTTAAGAATTTTACTATCGAATTTTGTGTCACTTTTCGTACGATTTTTAGAAAAGAAAAATATAGGCCCTTCCACAACTAGTTTTTCAAAAAACTGTAAACGAAAATGTTCTTTTAATTATCAAGACTAATTACAATATACCTACAAATATTAATAATTCGATAAGTGTTTAAGATATTTGTATTTAAATTCGGAAAATTTTAATTTTTTAAGTGTATTTTGGATGATGTTAAAAACATTTCGGAACTCATAATAAATTAGAAAATGATTTATGGTTGTGCAGAGCATTGTTCAAAGTAACGACTAAAATTACTTACATTTTATTATTGGTTCTCATTTTGAAAATATATAAATGTATTATATAAAATTATCAATAAAAAATCAATATTTTCCGAGTTAACTAACATTCAATTATCTTCAAAACGTATTAGACAATTAGCATTTATTGGAATATTAAAATTGGTCTTACCAATCAAAAGAAATATTGCGTTTAAAGTTTTTTGTACAAATATTTATCAACTGTACTATATTTTTTTATTCAAAGTAGTCGGTGAGAACGACTTCAATTTACGATTGGAGAAAATACGCGAAGCAAAAAAATGGCTCTCCCAAACATAATTTGGAATTTCAGGTAAACATACTATGTAATTGCCTGATAAATCATTTGTAAACAGGGTTGTATTGAGACTTGAACAGTGTTGTAATGAGCTCTGATTTACATTATGATATCACGGAAACATTTTGATGTTGCCCCTTAATATGGTATATGTTCTAATAGAAACATAATAATTACTACATCCAAACAAAATAAATATTTGGAGCGAAACATAAATATGTTTCGAATATAACATGATTTGGAACGACCTGAATATAAATATGTTTCCAGAAAAACATATCAGTTGTTTCAGTTCAAAAAGTAGTATGTTGGCATAAAAAGATATCTAATTATTTTTGGAAAGGAATCCTGAAAATAAAATAAAAAAAAAATATTGCTTTTTTTTATTAATTTTTATTAAAAATCATTAAACATGCACAGTGGGAATCAATAATATTTGAATTCATACACCCAGAAAAAAATACTGTATAAATAATAGTTTTTTACTATTAAAAATAGTCAATAGGCTAAACTATTATTTTTATCGGAAAATACTAGAAAATACCATGACATTGCCATTGAGTTTATATGAAAAGATTTATTTTTTGTATACTATTAAATCAATAATTGCCCTATTGACCAATTTTAATGGGATTTGAGGGAATTTTTATCTGGGTGTATACAAATTTTTAAATGCATAAATAAATAATTGAATTAAAACTGCAAGTACAAGTCTCAGTGCAGCACATAGCGTTGGCAAGGAATTCGCGTAGCGTGTTTTAAAAAACCATGCCGAATTCTCTTTGAAAATAGAAGCACTGATTTTTCAGTTGTGGTTTTTTTTGATGAAATATTCGTGTCGGCTTTTCACAATATTTTTAGAAAAAGATTCAGGAACAATTAAATCTGCACTATTAAATGATATTATTTGTTACTATTTGTACTTTTTGTACCACAATTTGTTTAATTTTAAATTTACAAATGACATCGTATTACCGATACGAATACGTTTTCTCAACAAACATCAAAATACACGTATGCAGAAAATAACAGTCACCGAATGTAAACTTCGTATACAAGAAGAATTTTGCAAAAATTCTTTTGTTAACATCTAATTTCATTTTTTTTTGTTTCTTTTCAAGCATCAGTATGTTTAAAAGGACATATACTTACTTCAAACGATGACAAAAGAGACGTAGATAAAAAATTGTGCTCAACGAGTGCCAACTTCGTATACAAGAAGAATGTTGGGAGAATATATTTATTTAAATTCATTTTCTTTTTTGTTTGTTTTTAAACATCAATATGTTCAAACGATGGCAAAAGATGGCGTAAGTAGAAAATACTGCGCAACGTTGCCAACTTCGTCTGTCGATAACTGATCGAATGAAGACGAGCGTTGCGAACATACGTTATAATTAGTTTTGAATGGCATTTTCGGTTTGTTTTGAAACATAGTTATAACCAAGTAAACTGCCAAGAAATAGTATATTCAAATGCAATTAAAATTTTATGTTTGTATTGTAACATATTTATGTTAAGTTTTACAGATTCTGCTGTGGAATATATAAAATGGTTACGCATAGTAATATGTTATTACCATCTGAACAATAATTTATTTACACTTCATTCGTAATACATGTATGGTGATTTCGTATTTTTTTTTAATTACATTCAAACATATTCAAACAAATCTTTTCTATCCGTGTACCAATGAAAAGTTTTATAAATTACATTTTACTCTAACTACTTCAGAATACAAATTGTATATTTTTTAAATCTCTTATTGCTTCATATTTTTATTAATACTTAAGTCTATCACACATTTTCAAACGAGAGTAAACTGTTTTAAATGAATAATGCACATTTAAAAATAAATTCCTTCTTTTCATATTATTTTCTTTATGATTTACAATATCAGCTTAATTTGTTCACTCAACGGAAATGGCTTGTAAAATATGACTTATTTCAATTTTATTTTCGTGCTTTGTGTTATTTTCGGTCACTTTTAATAATAATAAAATATTGCATGCAAATTGCATGTAAGTCAATTTGCTTTATGTCATGACATATTCTATACAAAGGATTTTTATAAAGAAATCAGTATACTATTTAAATTGAAATAATTTTTATGTATATTTAATGAATAATTATTTTATGAAATTATGAATACTTGAATTTTAATATTTAAAAATTATTAATTTGATTTTAAAAATTATTAATTTGATGCATTCAGAGTTTTACAAAATATTTTCTAAAATTATGAATTTCCAAAAATATGACTATATGATTTTATTAAATATATGAAATTATGAATTTTTAAATTAATCATCAACCATGGTAACATTATTTCTACGAAAATATGAATTTATGAAATAGCAAAATTATTAGTTTAATCATAAATGAAATCATAATGTTGCGATATTAAAAATTTTACAAAATAATTATTACATTAATTATGATATTTACAAATTTATGTATTTATGAAATAAATTTTTACGACTTTGTGAGTTTACGAACGAGTAAATATATGAATTTACGAAATAATATATATATTAAATCATGCATTTATGCATTTACGAATTAATGATTTGGCGAATGTATGAGTTTACTCAAATATGAATTTACGAAATAACGAACAAATGAATTTATGTATTTATGAAATATAAGTATCAGCATTAATGAATATGAAATATATATATTAAATTTACGAAAATATAAATTTAAATAATTAACCAATTATGCATGAATAATGTATAAATGAATGCATAGATTTTTGAATTTATGATTTTGCGATATTTATCAGATTCATGCATTACAAAAATTCGTATTTATACAATTTTTGCGCCTGTTATGATTTTACGATACTGTGTATGAGCTCGTATATCTACAAATTTCTGAATTTATTATAAAGCGAATATGAATTTGTGAAATTACCAAATTATGTATTAATTAAAACTCATTTTGATATATTGTTAATTAACGTAAGTATGAAAATATGATTTAGATATATTATGAAATTATTTTGAGATATTTTACGAACTTATGAATATATAAATATACGAAATTAACAAATTATTTTTGAATAATTTATAAATTAATCTATTTAAATTAATGATTTTATGATATTTATTAGATTGTTGCCTTACTAAAATATTAATTTATGACTTTAATGCAATTGTTATGATTTTACAAAACTGTATATGACTTCGTAAATCTACGAACTTACTAATTGATGATAAAGCTAATATATGAATGTCTGAATTTATGAAGTTGTGAATTTAAAAATTTGTGAATTGATAAATATGTGAAATTTCGAATTCGTGAATTTAAAATTGCATTAATTGGTAAATTGGAAGATTTATAGATCTACGAATTAAATATACAAATTACTAAATTTATTTTAAACTGTTTTTTTGAATTTTCGACGAATCATTAAATAATGATTTATGAATTTATACAATTTAATATTTTACACTAAATTTCAATGCTTCAAAATTTTTCATGTGACCTAATTTATTAAGATTTGATGAATATAAAGTTTATAAAAATTTTTACAAAATTGTCACATTCTGTATCTATTAAATTAAGCCACCATTTAATATTTTCGTTTATTGCTGATTTCAATTTTATGTTTTTCATATATTTCTTTACTAGCTGGACCCGTGCACGACTCGTGCCAAGATTTTCTGAATTCAAAGATATGGAGCGATTTTATTAATATAAAAAACATTTTTATTATTTATATCAGGGGCCCGTGCTTGGCTGTGGAAGTTTTTTATTGGTTTTATAAATGTATTAACCAAATAATAAATCTCCGCCAAAACAACTTTTCTCAAAGACAATTTTTTCTCAGACTGCGCTTCTCCGCAGAATTATTCCCAGTAGAAATCTTCCCCGTAAAATCCACGTAGAACGCTTTCCCGTAGAATTCTCAACGTAGAATTCATCCCGGTAGAATTGTTCCCGGAAGAATTCTTTCTCGTAGAATTCTTTCTCGTAGAATTCTTCCCCGTAGAGTTTTTCCCAGTAGAAGTTTTAGTGTGGTGGGTTTTAATGTAGTAAGTTTCGGTGTGGTGAGTTTAGATGTGGTGAATTTTGGAGTGGTGAGTTTAAGTGTGGTGTTTTTAAGTGTGGTGAATTTTAATGTGGCGTGTTTTACTGTGGCGTGTTTTAGTGTGGCGTGTTTTAGTGTAGCGAGTTTTAGTGTGGTGAATTTTATTGTGGTGAGTTTTAGTGTGATGAATTTTAATGTGATGAATTTTATTGTGGTGAGTTTTAGTGTAATGAATTTTAGGGTGGTGAGTTTTAGTGTGGTTAATTATTGTGTGGTGGGTTTTAGTGTGGTGAATTTTAGTGCGGTGAGTTTTAGTGTGGTCAATTTTAGTGTGTTGAATTTTTGTGTGGTGAGTTTTAGTGTGGTGAGTTTTAGTGTGGTGAGTTTTAGTGTGGTAAGTTTTAGTGTGGTGAGTTTTGGTATGGTGAGTTTAAGTGTGGTGAGTTTTAGTGTGGCGACTTTTGGGTATAGTGAGTTTTAGTGTGATGAGTTTTAATGTGGAGAAATTTTAGTGTGGTGAGTTTTAGTGTGGTGAATTTTAGTGTGGTGAGTTTTAGTGTGGTGAAATTTTAGTGTGGTGGGTTTTATTGTGGTGAATTTTAGTGTGCTGAATTTTTGTGTGGTGAGTTTAAGTGTGGTGAGTTTTAGTGTGGTGAGTTTAAGTGTGGTGAGTTTTTGTGTGGTGAGTTTTAGTATGGTGAGTTTTAGTGTGGTGAGTTTTGGTGTGGTGAATTTTAGTGTGTTGAATTTTTGTGTGGTGAGTTTAAGTGTGGTGAGTTTTAGTGTGGTGAGTTTTAGTGTGGTGAGTTTAAGTGTGGTGAGTTTTTGTGTGGTGAGTTTTAGTGTGGTGAGTTTTAGTGTGGTGAGTTTTTATGTGGTGAATTATAGTGTGATGGGTTTTAGTGTGGTTAATTTAAGGGTGAATTTTAGTGTGGTGAGTTTTAGTTTGGTTAGTTTTAGTGTGTTGAGTTTGTTTTTCTTTTTCTTTCCTTTTTTTGTTTTTCATTTAGTTTGGATTGTGGTTTTATGTGATTGGTTTTGTTTTTGTATTTTTGCTTTTGTTTTGTGTTGTGCTTTTGCTTTTTTGTTTTTAATTTTTTTTTTGTGTTTGAGTTTTTTGTTTCATGTTCGTTGCTGGTGAAAGTGCCGAGTTATATCGTGTTTAGGTTGCATGGGAGGTGCCACGCCTCTTTGCCCAATCCCGACCATATATAGCCTATCATTCCTTCCAGACCATACCGCATCTGTGGTAAAAATTTCAAGACAATCGGTTTAGCCGTTTAGACGGAGAAGCGGAACAAACGTGATTGCTTTTGTTTTTATATTTTTGCTTTTGTTTTGTTTTGTTTTGTTTTGTTTTGTGCTTTTGGTTTTTTGTTTTTAATTTTTTTTTGTGTATTTGAGTTTTTTGTTTCATATTCGTAGCTGATGAAAGTGCCGAGTTATATCGTATTGAAAGTTTAGGTTGTATAGGAGGTGCCACGCCTCTTTGTCCAATCCCGCCCATATATTGCCTATCATTCCTCCAGACCATACCGCATCTGTGGTAAAAATTTCAAGAAAATCGGATCAGCCGTTTAGACGGAGAAGCGGAACAAACGTGATTGCTTTTGTTTTTGTATTTTTGCTTTTGTTTTGTTTTCTGCTTTTGTTTTTTTGTTTTTAATTTTTTTTTTGTATTTGAGTTTTTTGTTTCATGTTCGTAGCTGGTGAAAGTGCCGAGTTATATCGTATTGAAAGTTTAGATTGTATGGGAGGTGCCACGCCTCTTTGTCCAATCCCGCCCATATATAGCCTATCATTCCTTCCAGACCATACCGCATCTGTGGTAAAAATTTCAAGGAAATCGGATCAGCCGTTTAGACGGAGAAGCGGAACAAACGTACAAACGTACAAACGGACAAACGTACAAACGTACAAACGTACAAACGTACAAACGTACAAACGTACAAACGAACAAACAGATTTATTATATTAATAGGATTTTATTTATTTTTATTTTATTTTTACATATTTTATTTTTACTACCTTCATTTGATCGGAAGCGCCCTCAGTTCGTGCAGGTGTTAATATGTTTTAATGACAGCAAGTAATTAAATTACAGCAACAAACAAGAAGCAAATTTACGCGAATAATAAGTCATCCATGGTTCGGTTCTGTTCGCCTGCGGTTCTACTCTTACAATACTCATAAATGACAATTTAATTGAATGTTGATTTTTACATTTTTTTTATGATATTTAATAATAATAATAATTTGTCGCATTCATTTGTAACAAAGTTGTATCTCATTGAGTTTTTCTGTTTTATATTTCAGTTGAAATAAGCTGCACAAAATTAAAAGTGATTTTAATAATTAATGGACAAATATTGATTTACGTCGTATAAGGTATTTATGAAATTATAAATTTATTTTTTACCATTTACTTAACAATTTTTTTTATAAATAATTCTGATAAATATTTTAAACATCTACATTTAAAATAAAAATTAACATTTTAAATTAAATTGAGATTTTTGCATTGAAATAGATAAAAATCTAAATTAAATGGACGAATTTTCAAATAAAATTCTGATTTTTATTTCGAAAATTAGAAAATTTTCCATTGCAATTGAGATGTTTAGTCTAAAATTGAGAATATTCAAATAAAAAATTAATTTTCTCCAATTCAAAATTACAAGGTTCGTAAATAAATTGAAAAATTTGCAATTTCAAATGTTTATTTCTCTCTTAAATTTCTATGCAAAATTTCAATTTCATTTGGAATTTTTGCAATCTAAATTGAAAAATCTCAATATACCCTATACTAAAAGTTAAAGGTTATTTTCAGTTTGATTATCTGTCTGAGTCTTTTAGTTATGTCCGTCTGTCTGTTTAAAATACATGATTTCAGAAAAACCTACAGAACTAGATCGGGTATTAAATGGGCGTGATCGGTCGAATCGCATGAAGTTGGAAGAATGTAAAAGTTTGTTGTATCAACCAACCACATTTAGTTAAAACGAATTGTGTACAAATTTGTAGGTGAAACTGCCATATTCGGTTGGCGCTTGAAATATTAGTCTATACACACTGTCAATTGTTCTAAAACTGTTCGAAATTGGTTGTAGTCCAAACTACATTTCATTTAGTTTGACAATAACAACCGACTAAGCCGTTGAGAGAACCGAATGAGTTGGTTGGGCAAAGAGTTTATTGACGCAACAAATCTCTATTTTCTGTGTACTTTAATATTTTTCATGTGATCTAATCTTTCGCACTGGTTTCTATCTTAATTTCAAAATAAAAATCTCAATTTTATTTATATTTTTCTTAATTTCATACAGAAAATCTCAAATTCATTTGAAATATTCTCAATTTCTTTTGGAAATTATGTACACACAGAAAAATCCTCTTTTGTCATGAGGTTGGAAGAATGAAAAAGTTAGTTGTACCAACTAACTTCATTCGGTAAAATCGAATGGTTTACAAATTTTGCGGGCTGAACTGCCATATTAGCCTATACACATGAAATATTAATCTATACACACTCCAAATTGTTCTAAATCTGTATTAAATTGTTCTAAAACAGCTCGAAATTGGTTGTAGTCCAAACTACATTTCATTTAGTTTGACAATAACAACCGACTAAGCCGTTGAGAGAACCGAAAAAATTGGTTGCGCAAAGAGTTGGTTGGCGCAACAAATCACTATTCTCTGTGTATTTTAATATTTTTCGTATGATCTAACCTTACGCACAGGTTTCTATCTTAATTTCAAAATAAAAATCTCATTTTTATTTAGAATATTCTCAATTTCAAAAAGAGAATCTCAAATCAATTAGAAATATACTCAATTTATTTTGGAAATGATGTAGTTAGTATAAATTTACTATTCTTGTCCATTTAAAAATTCATTAAATTTGGTTTGCAAATATTTCCACGAATTTCCTCATATTTTCTAATTATTTAATAATAGTTTTTATTTTGCCCTTTTTGTTGAGACCTGCTGCTTTTATGACGGGCATTTTATGACGGGCCTTCATTAAGTTTAACAACGTTTAATGGTATTTCTAAGAAACGCGTATTTGCCACGATTACGCACACATTGAAATGCACAGAACATACATTGAACATTGTTGCCAATACTAATATTTATTGAGGTTACAGTGTTGGTGAGAGGCCTGTCAAATTGGTGTACCGCACCAATGTATGTTCCAAAAAACAACACACACACGGACTCACGCAAGCTATTCACCCAGCAAACCGAAATATGATCGAACAATGAAATTAAAAACTTCTGATTTTTTCGATTTAACATTTATAAAACTAAAAAAAAAACTGCAATTTAGAGGTCATTGCAAATGATAATAAATGTTCACAATTTTTTTTAATTTTCACAAAATTTATAAAATTACTCAACACGATTTTTCCTATGGGCATTTCATACATTTATTCTATATTGTTGGTGCTGATACTGACTGCATACTCTGTATTTTTCTGTTACTTTAAGTTTTTAAGATAATTACTATCGAAATTTTAGGATTTACTCTTTTTAAAATAAATACATTTCCAAACTTGTCATGTTTGACTGTAAACGCAATTTTTCTTTTAATTGTCAAGACTAATTATAATATATCAGTAAATGCTAATATTTCGATACATTTTTAAGATATTTGAATCTAAACTCAAAAATTTGAAATTTTTTAGACTATTTTTCAGGATTTTTATAGCATTTCGGATGTACTGATAAATAAGAAAATGATTTATGGTTATACACAGCATATTCAAAACTAACGATCCAAATTACAAACTTTTTTTCATCGGTTCTAATTTTAAAAATATGCCCTATCAACACTGTTTCTATCAAAAAAATATTAGATACAAATTACTGAAAAAGAGCAGGGCTCTCATCACGTAAATTAAAAACGATCGTCGTTGAAACGATAGTCATAAAACGCTAACGTGTTTGCTTTAGTAAGACTATCGTCTAAACGATATCGTTAGATTATCGTTATACGTGATTAGATCTCAGTATTTAACAGAATTGTTCTCAAAAAGAAATGTTCTTATAAACATTATATAATAGAAAAAACTAACTATGCAAGTATGTCAAAATCAGCACCCACGAATTATATAAAATTGATGTATGGGATGTCCATAGGAAGAATCGTGTTGAGATTTGATTAAAGAAAATAAAAAAACAATAAGAAGCACAAAAAGACTCTTATTCAATTTCAGAGAATAACCTTAATTTTTATAATACAAAAAACATTTCCGACGAATCTACTCTTTCTATTGTCCACTGGGTCGACATGGTTCGTGTTTCGAAGTTTTGCAATTCGTTGGCCACATTGTGCTGCATGTGGTGCCACGTCAGCAATTATCGCCACACGCATGCAGTTGCTACATCGTTGCTGTTCCTGTTGCCATTGCTGACAACCAACGAGCAACGAACAACGTCCAGCCAAACCATACCAAATCACGGACGGGACGTCCTGTGCTCTAATAGTAATTAGTAGCTTAAAGCTTAAGTAATTTTCTTGGCATTTATTGTGGGTTTTTTGCGAATAAATTTTAAAGCAAAGTTTTTATTTCATTTTATATGCAGCTGCTATTGCTCGGATTTTCTTGTCTGTCAAGCAACATATGTTGGTGAGCATTTAAAAGGATTTGCTTGTGTGCAGCAAGAATAACAATATTTGTGCGCAGTATAATATGTGTTGTTTGAGTGCCTGGTTTTCATACTTCCTCCGTATTTGTGTCACTGTGATGACACTTCTCTGAATATTTAATATATTTAATTTTCTGCAGGCGATTTTAGGCACGGATCATCTGGCTTTGTTTAAGGATCTCAAATGATTAGAATTAATAATCAGTGTGTGTGCCACCACACACAGCTTACTCGCAAAGCATTCATATACACAGAAAAAAATCATTCTTCAATTTTTTGAATTTGGCATTTTTTTTTATTTCTCAAGCAAATACTAATTTTATGGAATTAGTAAATTAAATTTTTACTATTTTTGACTGTTGAGAAATATGTTTTTCATTAAAACTTAATTGTCAAGACTAATTTTAGTTTATTTATTATTATTTAATGGAAACTGTGTATATTAAACTTCTTAAATTTAAAATCTTTTTTTGATGGAAACTGTGTTGATAGGTCATATTTTAAGAATTAGAACCGATGGAAAAAAGTTAGTTATTTTAATCGTTAATTTGAACTTTGCGCTGCTAAACCCTATATCATTTTTGTATTTTCTTTAGATCTGAAATGCTAAAAAAATCATCCAGAAAATGTCTAAAAAATCAAAAATTTTCGAGTTTAATTTCAAATATCTTAAAAATATATCAGAATATGAGCATTTATTGTTATATTATAATTCGTATTGACAATTCAACGAAAAACTGCGTTCAAAGTTTTTTTGGAAATAAGTTGTGTAGGGTACTTTATTTTTTTAAATTCTAAATAGTGGGTGAAATAGCAATTTTCGATAGCAATTTTCTTAAAAATATTATGAAATAGGAAAAACTGGGTATGCAGTTCAAAACAGAACACACGCATTATATTAGAATTAATGTATGGGATTTTCCATTAGAAAACATTTTACCATTGTGTTTTTATACCCTACACCTATGAGGTACAGGGTATATTAACTTTGTGCATATATTGTAACGCCCCTTAGGAGGCGTGTCCGGTATGGAAAAGTATATATATTCTTGATCAGCATCACAACACGAGTCCGTTTAGCCATGTCCGTCTGTCTGTCTGTCCGTCTTGCTGTCTTGCTGTCTTGCTGTCCGAATACAGAATAACTTGAGAAATACTGATCAGAATGCGATGAAATTTCGTCTCCATATATTTTAGCCAAAAGTAGGATCTGAGTTTAAAAATGAGCCAAATCGGTCAACGGACACGCCCACCTCCCATACAAGTCACTTTTATATAACTCTTTCGGAACTAATAACTCGAAAAGTATTCAAGGTATAGTTATAAAATTTAAAAGATATTGTTAGAATTCACCTATAAATATGTGGTCCAAAAATGGGCGTGATCCGCCCACTTTTTTTTTTCATTATTTCTGGTTGTGCAAACTAATATTGTAACTATTATTATTTTAAATACTCATTAGTTTAATACACCACTAATTCAATATAAATTATATATAAATATGTTTACGAAATAGTGGCAACGAATAATATCAATAAATTCATTCGCTGAGCATTCGTTGGTAAATCCTTCTGTACTCGTTAAGGCTTTTATAGTTAGTTCTTAAAACATTCAGCACATGCAATTCGAATGGTTTACAAATTTGTTGATGACACTGTCATTTTAGCCTATACACTTGAAATACAGGGTTTTTCAAATGGGACGCTACAAAAGTAGAGCGACAGGGACAGCAAACGACGCCATATTTCTTGCCGCTCTTTTGATATTTCTCTTCAGTAAGGTTTGCCATTTCATGATGGAAAGATATTCGAGCCAAGAACGAGTCGAAATTATTAATATTTACTAACCAAATTCGGAGTCAGTGGCCTCAACGTTAAGAGCGCTGCGTCTAATTTATGGTCGTCATAATCGTCCCAGCAGATCAACAATTGAGCGTCTAGTGGAAAAATTTGAATCCACAGGCACAGTACAAAATGTTCCCGTGCCAGTGAGACAAAGAAGTGCCCGTAGTGTCGAGAATATTGCTGCCGCTGAGGCTTCAGTTGAAGAAAACCCAAATGTGTCTCTCACACGTCGTTCTCAAGCGTTGGGCATCTCTGTGACGTCCTTGTGGCGAATTTTGCGAAAAGATCTTGGCCTACATCCTTACAAAATCAAATTGACGCAGGAACTGAAACCGCTTGACCACCAGAAGCGTCGTATGTTCGTGAATTGGGCTGAGCAACAACTTGAAAATGATTCGGATTTTCATCGAAAATTCATCTTCAGCGATGAGGCTCATTTCTGGCTGAATGGCTACGTCAATAAACAAAATATGCGTTATTGGTCAGACAGCAATCCACACGTACTCCATGAGTCATCATTGCGTCCCGAAAAAATTACGGTTTGGTGCGGTTTATGGGCCGGCGGCGTCATTGGGCCGGCGGCGTCATTGGGCCGTACTACTTCCGTGATGATCAAGACCGGCACGTTACGGTGAATGGGAATCGCTACCGTTCAATGATAACCGAATATTTTTGGCCCCAATTGGATAATATGGACGGCGCCACAAGCCACACAGCGAATGCCACAATCAATTTATTGGAAACCAAGTTTGTAGAACGTGTTATCTGACGAAATGGTTCAGTCAATTGGCCGCCTCGGTCGTGCGATTTGACGCCGTTAGACTATTTCCCGTGGGGCTACGTCAAGTCTATGGTCTATGCCAACAACCCAGCGACGATTGATGAACTTCGTACGAATATCGAACGTGAAATTGCAGCAGTATCGGCCGATTTATGCTTGAACACCGTCGAAAATTGGGTTCAACGTCTGGACTTCAGCAAGCGTGCCCGTGAGTTCCATACATAATGGCATCGAACGTACTTTTACATGAATAAAGAATTTCATTGATATCCAAAACAGTTTTTGTTTTATTTTGTAGCGCTCTTATTGAAAAACCCTTTATTAGCCTATACACACTCCTAATGGTTCTAAATCTGTACTAAATTAATCTAAAACAGTTCGAAATTGGTTGCATTACAAACTACAACTCATTTTGACAATAAAAACCGACTAAAAGGTTGTGAGATCTGAATAAGTTAGGTGGTTGGCGCAACAAATCTCTATTATGTGTGTAAAAATATTTAAATTCATTAATACAGCGAATAATTTTCAACATGAGAATTTATTCATAAAAAGTATGAACAATATATTTTTTTTTATGAACACATTTATGCACACTTTTTTTCTGTATTTGTGTGGTACATAATTGAAAATCCTGTCAACACACACACGAAACATATTCAGTTGCGTATGAGTGCGTGTACATTTGTGCATGTAAAGTACGTGCACGTGATTGCAGTTGCAACCACATTCACGCACGCACGTACACACGAGCGAACGAACGCACACTTGCATTCAATTCTTCGAATTTGTCAGTTGTTGTGTCCTGTGCATGTCCTATATTTTCTTGTTGATTTTTGTGCTTTGCTTCACAAACAACATTAATTTTTAACCGTCATCTATTTGTTTTGCGTTGTACGTACGCAATTGTATGCGCCTTGTTGTGCTATGCAAATAAATGTAAATCCTGTATATACATACATATATCCTTTATATCCTTAGAGCATTTGAGTGCCTGTTTGTTTGACTAACTTTATTGCGCTTAAAGAGATTAATATTCAGTGATGCGCTTATTAGGTATATTTACAAAACATGTCAAATATTAATATTGATGATAGCTGTTTGTATCTCCGTGATGATTTTATTATTATTGCGTATATTTTACTGATGTTATTTATCTAACGTTGATATACTTTAAGTGCACACATTTTGTGTTATAGTTAAAAATATTCCACTGGTGTTTCATTTTAAATGTCACAGTTTTCAAATTCAAATTCGACAGAATACAATTTAAGGTTTTGTATTTAACAGAGTTGTCACAAGAAATAATTTACAGTAACGAATTTGGCTATTTATATAAAATACTCTGTAATATTATAATAGTTACTATATAATTGCTATTTATATATAAAAATAACATACTATTTAAATTGTATTAATAAAAAATTCTATTGATGAGATTTTCGATGATAACTGAAACAAAGAGATAAATGTTCTCATAAATCATGTACTATACGCATAATTTTTTCAAAAATTAATCATGATATCAAGCCAAGAATATGTAATCATACACACAGAATAGAGATTTGTTGCGCCAACCAACTCTTTGCCCAACCAACTTATTCGGTTTCCTCAACTGCTTAGTCGGTTGTTATTGTCAAAATGAAAACAGTTGTAGTTTGTACTGCAACCAATTTCGAACAGTTTTAGATCAATATTGTACAGATTTAGAACAATTAGGAGTGTGTATAGACTAATATTTCATGTGTATAGGCTAATATGGCAGTTCCGCCAGCAAATTTGTAAACCATTCGATTGAACCGAATGAAGTTAGTTCTTACAACTAACTTTTTCATTCATCCAACCTCATGCCAAAAGAGGATTTTTCTGTGTGTAATGATTTGGTCTTTATTCATAATATAAGATTTAAGTAAAAATCAATTATTATGATTAATTATTAAATATGCTTATGTTTACTCATATAAAAATGTTTCTATGAAAAGATGTTGTTTTGTTAGCCCCAGTCCAGGCTTGAACCGTGGACCTTTCGGCACGCAGTCCAACACACTAACCACTGAGCTACCGCGGCTACTGTGATTTCGGTGATTTTTATATAAATTTAATGATATATTAGTCGCTAATTTCACTTATAAAACATCACTTGCTATTTTATCACTAGGATATTCTATAATAATAGAATTTTGTATAATATTTTATAATATGATGATAACTGGTATACGATCGCTTAAATTATTTAAATTTTTTTTATGTAGTTTCAGTGATAAATATTGATATATAATGAATTAATATCACTTTCTCCAAATCAATATTAGCACTGGTATCAATGGATTAAAAATGCCTTTAAATTATAAACAATTTTAATATTTACCATGTTTTATATTTTACATTTTTTATAACTTGTGATATTTTATGTTACTAGTGATAATGAGTTTTTATCATTGATAGAACTTAGTTATTAATGTTATTATTGATATTATTTAAATAATGCTTATACATTATTACAACAAATATTTCATTGTAATATTTCAACACTTTCTTATATTATATAACTCTTTATATCACTGTCATTTTTTGAATTACTCATGAGTGATATATTTTCACTACTTTATTTTTATCACGAATGATAAAATTATGATATTTTGAGCACATGTAATTTTTTACAATTCATGAAGAGTGATATATTATCAGTACTTTATACTTTATCACTAATTTAAGGACATTTTGAATAAAAGCGAAATTTTCTAAAATTTGTATCACATAAATTTTATTCTCTATTTTTTCAAACTGCAAAATATATTTACACGAAAGCAATAAATTATAGTAAAATATATAATAAGAATAATATTAGCAAAAAGTTATTTTAAAATAAAATAATTCGTTTAGAGTAGGTCCTAAAAAGAAACAAAATTAAAATCAACAAAAACACCAGACAATATACGTAGCAACTATCCGACAGTTTCAACCGAAGAAAAGCACATAAACAAAATAAATTCGTCCAAAAATAACCCTGTAATAATTTTATTTGAACAGATTGTGAGATAAAACATATCTAACAATGACAGCTTACGAAGTAAAAAGGACTAATGTGTTTTTTATTTTATTTAATTTTTTTATATTATTGTATGTGAGTCTTTGAGTAATGCAAACATTTACATATAAATAAACACAAACATAGTCACAGAAATACTCTACATTCTGCACAAATCTTTGTTGAACAAAAAAGGATATCTGTTTAGGTTTTTGTGCTATTTTCTTGCTTGGCAATTTCAGATCATTTATAAAATAGAATTAAGCTTAGAAGGGTAGAAACTCGGAAAAAGGTCAAACACAGACCGACCCGACTGACAAGCAGACGAGAGTCATTTAAGAAATTCAGTTATTCAAATTATTCAAACTTACATCTATTGAAATATTCATAATATTCGTAATATTCATAATATCTTAATTTATTCTGTATGAAAAACAAACAATAATGTTTTTATGTTATTAATTATATACATTTTATTATTTTTTTATAACAAATAACTAGTGTAATTTACAGAATTTTATTACAGGTGATAGTTATAACACTGCTTATAAATTGAGAAATCTTTAAAATGTGATGATGATAATTTTGTTATAATTTAGTCATAATCTTGTGTTAATCGGGTGATAATCTCGTTATACTTTAGTGATATTGATAATTTTCCGGTAGTGATAATTTAAAAACTGATGACACTTTAATTACTGGTGATTAAATTTTGATTAATAAGAATTATAATTAATACAAATTTTTGCACTGATAATACTACAATTTATAATTCATCACTACGGTAATTTGTTTTATCACTGGTGAGTATTCTACAGTAATTAAATGGTGTTTAACTCCTAGTCTAGTCACAGGCCATAACTGCATCACTAGTGATACAGTCTATCACTAGTGATATAGTCTATCACTAGTGATATAATCCTTCACCAGTGATATAATTTATAATATTGTATTTTATAACTGTATAACAAAAAAACACAATTTAATTACTGGTGATAATTGTAACACTGCTGATAAGTTGAGAACTGTTTAAAATGTGATGATGATAATTTTGTTATAATTTAGTGATAAACGGGTGTTAATCGGGTGATAATCTGATGTTAATCGAGTGATAATCTGGTGTTAATCGGGTGACAATCTCGTGATAATTTAGTGATATTGATTATTTTCCGCTAGTGATAATTCAAAAACTGCTGGTACTTTGATTATTGGTAATTGAGTTTTGAATAATGATGCATTTACAAAAAACACAAATTTTTGCACTGATAATACTACAATTTATAATTTATCACTACGGTAATTTGTTTTATCATTGGTGAGTAATTAAATGGTTTTTAACTCCTAGTCTTCTCACGGGCTATAGCTGCATCACTAAAGGTATCTTAATCATCATATCACTAGTGATATAATATATCACTAGTGTATTTTTATAATTTTATAACAAAAAAAAACACAATTTAATCACTGGTGATAATTGTAACACTGATGATAAGCTGAGAACTGTTTAAAATGTGATGATTATAATTTTGTTATAATTTAGTGATAAACTGGTGTTAATCGGGTGATAATCTGGTCATATTCTTTTGATAATTTTTCAGTAGTGATAATTTTTTAGTAGTGATAATTTTCCACTAGTGATAATTAAAAACACTGGTGATACGTTGATTACTGGTGATTAATTTTTGATTAATAATGCATTTACAAATAATACAAATTTTTGCACTGATAATACCACAATTTTTAATTTATCACTACGGTAATTTGTTTTATCATTGGTGAGTATTCTACAGTAATTAAATGGTGTTTAATTCCTAGTCTAGTCTAGTCACGGGTCATAACTGCATCACTAAAGATATCTTAATCATCATATCACTAGTGATATAATCCATTACAAGTGATATAATTCATCACTAGTGATATAATTTATCAATTGTTTTTTTTATAATTTTATAACAAAAAACACAATTTAATCACTGGTGATAATTGTAACACTGCTGATAAGCCGAGAACTGTTTAAAATGTGATGATGATAATTTTGTTCTAATTTAGTGATAAACTGGTGTTAATCGGGTGATAATCTGGTGATACTCTATTCATAATCTATTTATAATTTTTCATTAGTGATAATTAAAAAAACTGGTGATACTTTGATTACTGGTGATTAATTTTTGATTAATAATGCATTTACAAATAATACAAATTTTTGCACTGATAATATCACAATTTATAATATATCACTACGGTAATTTGTTTTATCATTGGTGAGTATTCTACAGTAATTAAATGGTGTTAACCTCCTAGTCTGGTCATAGGCCATAACTGCATCACTAAAGATATCTTAATATCACGAGTGATATAATCCATCACTAGTAATATAATTTATCACTAGTGATATAATTTATCACTATAATAACTAATATTATTATATATAATTATAACTAATAATTATTTATCACTGCTGATAATACATAACTGATGACAATTTATTACAGATGATTTTTTTTTGTAATTCTTATAAATTAAAACATGCCAAATTACTCAACTGTCTCAAGTGATATAATTTATTATTAGTGAGAAAAATTATAAGTGATATAATTAATCATTAGTGAGTAATTATATCACGAATAATTATATATCGCTGGTAATAATATATTAGTGATGACAATTTATCACTGATGATATTTTTTTTTATTGTAAATCTAAATCTTATAAATTAAAATTTGATTTCTTTACCCAACTTTTAGTGTTGCATTTTAATACACAAAAATTCCCTTGCATGATCATGCATGATGATGGGCTTCATATTATGTACATATGCATTTATTTAATTATATGCCTGTGTGTGCTTAACGTACTTATGAGTATAACCAACCGCATCAATGACGCGCGCCAAAAACACTTGGCCAAAATGTAAATGTTGCCAAGACATGCAAGTGACATGTTGCGCACACCGAAACCATCACACAGTTGAAACATGTTTTTACATTTGGCTGTGTGCATAGCGGAGAAGTTGACGTTATGTCATTTTTTTTAGATTTTTAACTTTCAAATGTACACATTTTTGTGATTTTTTTGTTGCATACTTCTAGGTATATGTTTTATACATTTTACGATAAACTTGAGATTATTAATATAGACTGTTCTTTTTATACATTTTTATATTAATTTTTCTTAATTATTATTCATAATACACATTTTCAACATCAAAATTAAAGATTTTCCAGAAATATTTTTTGGTTGCATACTTTTAGGCATGCTTTTAAAACCAAAAACAACACACACATGATAGGTACTTAACAAAAATACATATTTCTTTGTAGTTTTAATAAAAGTAGTTTATATAATCGTACAAAACAAATAAATTTAAAAGTATTGCATACTTTTAGATGTAGATTTTAAAATTTTGTAGGTATATAAATGGCAGAAACTTATTTTTCTTTATTTATATTCCATTTTTTTTTATAAAAAGTAATTTTCAATTTACTAATTGAAGATTTCATTTATATTTTATTAGTTGCATACTTTTAGGAATGCATTTAATAAAAAATTTATATAAATGCTAAAAACAATTTAATAATATATATTTTTATTTAATATATTAATAAAAAATAGTAAATATTATGACAAGACGAGGAAATTTGAAAAAAATACTTTTTTCAAAAGTGTTGCATACTTTTCGATGTTTATTTTCATATTATGTACATATTTAAGTAGGTATGTTCTAAAATTGTATCTGGAAATAAAATTCTAAAAATGTTCTTTTTCTACTTTACTTAATACAAAGTTCTCTGGTTTTCAATACCATTTTAATTTATTTAAGAATTACCAAAAATTTTGCCTATTTTTAGGCTCTTCAAAAATATTATGCTGCATTTAGCCTTTGCTCCCCTATTCGTGAATTAAGCATCACAAACACATACATGCAGAACTTTTTCGTATGACATTTTGCGGTCTAGCAAAGTTTCACTGACAGCTAGCGTGCTGAGTGAGTGAGGGGCAACAACGGTTTTTGCGTCTCTAACGTAAAATTTCACTGCATGACTGCATGCGTGTGAAATGCGGTTGTGTTTGCGTTCTGCTGGCTCAGTTCTATATGCTCAGTTTGTATGTCTGGCACTGTGGGTGTGTGTGTGCTGGCAAATGTGTTTTTGTTGTAATGGAGTCGGTAAGAATCTTGCCTATGTTGAGCAATATTTAGCACGCAAAACACTTACAATTGACCGACTAATGCAACATGCAATGTAAAGCATTTATGTCATAAATTATATTAAAAACATGTTTTTAAATCGAACATATTTTTCACTTATTTCAATTTTAAATTAAATTAAATTTAAATTTTTATAATTGTTTTTTGACGGAAAAATATGTTGAACAACTAAATTAAGAAAATTAATTAATTCATTAAAATAAGAAAATAATTAAATTCAAATTCAAAAATGAAAACAAATTTGATAAATTCATTCAAATAATAAAATAAATAAATTCAAATTTAAAAATGAAAACAAATTTGATAATACTGCTACAAATATGTCTCAAACTATAAAGAAACACTGCATTAAAAACATACAAATATTTTACATACAAAATTATAAAAACATACATTTTTTTAATTATTTAAAATGAAATTATTAAAAAAATAAAATAAAAAAATTAATGAAAAAAGAATTGAAATCCAAAAGTATTGTTCAAAAGTTCTAGCAGGTCTTTTGAACAATACTTTTTCTTTTTCTTGCCACACCCCGAAGACATTTTTATTCTTCTTGTTCTTGCTTTAAAGTTTATATTTTATATTTATATATTTTAAAAATGACAAATTAAGAAAAACTGCATTAAATTATAAAAAAAAAAACAATATTAAGGACTCCGTCGAATAAAATTGTCCGTTACATATCTTCCCATAATGTGCTATTGCAAGATTCAAATTAAAAAAATTTGATCATAGTAGCTCTGAATTAAATGGCAGAAAATAATTTGTGTCAGTTATAGTCAATACAAAATTTATTTAACGCGAAAATGGCAAACGAAGTGGAAGTGCGAGAAAATATAATTCAAATTTTTCAAAAACAACCTAGTTGGTCTTTTAAAAAAATTGCCAAGGAGGTAGGGGCTAACCCTAAGACCATTTCTCGCGTTATCAACCGCTTTAAGGAAGACCTGAGTATTGATCGGAAGAAAGGTTCTGGTAAAAAAAGGCCCACATGATCGTGAAAAGTCGAAGAATATTTTAAAGAAAGATCCAAGCATATCCGGAAGGAAATTGCCGAGAAAAGCGGATTGCTCAGAATCTTTCGTGCGCAGGACTAAGAAAGAAGCTGGGCTGAAGACGTACAAGGTCCAAAAAGTCCAAAAAGCCGTCAAGAATGAAACCGCAAAACAACGAGCTAAAAAATTCGATTGCTGCATAATGGACGACGAAACTTATGTTTTAGCGGACTTTTCTCAGCTACCTAGGCAGGAATTTTATACAGCCGATTCTCGAAGAAATGTCGCTGAAAAATTCAAATAAAAAAAAATGACAAAATTCCCAAAGAAATTCCTTGTTTGGCAGGCAATTTGCAGTTGTGGGAAAAAGGAGCAGCTCATTCGTGACATCGGGTACAATTAATAGCGAAATATATGTGAAGAAATGCTTGCAAAAGAGATTGCTTCAATTTTTACGCCAACATGAAGTGTCCACATTTCTTTGGCCTGACCTCGCTTCATGTCACTACAGCAAAACGGCCTTAGAGTGGATCCAACAAAATGCAGTGATTTTGGTGCCTAGAGAAGCCAATCCACCAAACTATCCAGAACTCAGGCCGATTGAGAGATACTGGGCTTTAGTAAAAAGGGAGATGAAGACAACAAAAAAATTGGCCAAAGACCTTCAAGACTTTAAAAGAAAGTGGTCTTCAGCAGCTGTGAGGGTCGGACACTACCATTACAACATTAATGGAAGGGGTTCCGGAAAAATTAAAACTTTTTATTAAAAAATATTAATTTCTGGTTTTTTATATATCTTTTTAAATCTAAAAATAAGTTGCAAAACAAAATATTTTATTCTATAAAAATTCGATTACTAGATTTCTAGATTTTTTCATTTTTGTAGCGGACAATTTTATTCGACGCAGTCCTTAAAAACGAAATTGCACAAATTAAAAACTTGGTATTTTTGTCTTGTTTAAAAGTAGCTGGACCCGTGCACGACTCGTACAAAGATTTTGTGAATGTACGGATTTGGAGTGATTTTATTAATATAAAGAACATTATTTTTATTTATATCAGGGACCCATGCATGGACGTTTTTTATTGGTGTTATAAATGTAGTAACCAAAACAAAAATAATTACCCGTAAAACTCTTTCCCGTAGAATTCTTCCCCGTTGTGTTTTTCCAGTAGAAGTTTTAGTGTGGTGATGAATTTGGTGGTGAGTTTTAGTGTGGTGAGTTTCGGTGTGGTGAGTTTAGGTGTGGTGAGTTTCGGTGTGGTCAGTTTATGTGTGGTGAGTTTTGGTGTGGTCAGATTAAATAAGATGAGTTAAAACTAAATTTAAAGTTTAGTTGAAATTGATAACATTAGGGCTGTGATATAGCGTACTGAATTTTAAGCTTCTATGGAAGGTGCCACTCGCTTTTGCCCAATCTGGTTTATTTACGGTTTAGGATACTCCATGGACTTTATAGCATAGTCGTGCAAATTTTCAGAAATACGTTCAGTGGTTTTGCTACGAATTTGTATTATACACCAGAAAAAAAATGGGCGTAACAGTGGGCGTGGCCAACGAAAACTATATAGTGATCTTCTCATTCCTTCTATAATTTTTTATTTTTAATATATATATTAAATTTTATTTATTTTTACTTACACATTATATTTTATTTGACCTTCCTTCCCCATGTAAATTAAAATTTCACTAACGATTGCAGGCCTTGAATGCGTGCATTATAAATACATGGAAGTAATATTGGTTTTTATTCAATAGTTTTCAAAAAACAGTCTACGAATTATAGACGCATTAGCTACAGCGTGCAAAAAAGTCTATGCTTAGCAGGGATACAACTCATTCTTGTACTCATTAGTTTTAGCTCGCAAATAAAAGGGAAAAAACGCAATAAAAAGGATACTGTAATTACTTGTTAAAGCTTGCTAAAATTTAGAATTCGAAATTTTCTACTACATATTTTGAGTGTAGAAATTAAAGACGTTTTATAAATATGTAATAGTTTAACTAATATTGTTTATTTTTTAACTTTTTTTTTAAACTTTTTTAACATTTTTTGTTGTCTGCTTAACTTTTTTAAATTGTAAATACAATTTTTTGCTATTTTTATACCCTACACCTATGAGGTACAGGGTATATTAACTTTGTGCATATATTGTAAAGCCCCTTAGGAGGCGTGTCCGGTATGGAAAAGTATATATATTCTTGATCAGCATCACTACCCGAGTCCGTTTAGCCATGTCCGTCTGTCTGTCTGTCCGTCTTGCTGTCTTGCTGTCTTGCTGTCCGAATACAGAATAACTTGAGAAATACTGATCAGAATGCGATGAAATTTCGTCTCAATATATTTTAGCCAAAAGTAGGAACTAAGTTTGAAAATGAGCAAAATCGGTCAACGGACACGCCCACCTCTCATACAAGTCACTTTTATATAATTCTTTCGAAACTAATATTTCGAAAAGTATTCAAGGTATAGTTATAAAATTTAAAACGAATTGTTAGAATTTACCTAAAAATATGTGGTTCAAAAATGGGCGTGATCCGCCCACTATTTTTTTCATTATTTCCCGGGTTTTCATAGTGGAAATTTGATCCGTAAATTATTAAAATCAAATCTATGAAATATTAGCCTTTCAAAATTTTAAATATAGGCGTGGTCCGCCCTATTATATTTTTCAATTTTATTTTTTAGTTTTCTATACTTTAATATACATTTTTTTAATTTATGGGGATATGAGACGTAAATTTCTGATATGTGAATAATATTCTGAGGGTGGGGAGGTTCAGCATAATTAAAAATTTAAAATTAAGGTATACAATTAAATATTCCTCATTAATATCACCACCAAAGGTGTAGGGTATTCCATAGTCGGGCCCGACCGACTATAAAAATCCGCCCCATGTGACCGAACTTACCCATATGACCTAACTTTCCCAACTCGTTACTACAGAGATTTGTAAAGGGTTTTTCAACAGGGACGCTACAAAAGTAGAGCGACAGGGACAGCAAACGACGCCATATTTCATGCCGCTCTTTTGACATTTCTCTTCAGTAAGGTTTGCCATTTCATGATGGAAAGATATACGAATTCGAATTTCGATAGTAAATTTTAATAATTTCAAACCGTTGTTGGCTCGTATATCTTTCCATCATGAAATGGCAAACCTTACTGAAGAGAAATGTCAAAAAACTTTTGTAGCGCTCTTATTGAAAAACTCTATATATAAAATTCCAGATGAAATATTTATTTAAGCAATCAAGTATTTACAAAAAAAAAAAAAATTAAAAAAAAAAAACAATATACCAAAAATCACATCAATAAAGCACACTATAAACATTTTTTATAAAATGTTACTGCAAAACTAATCCATGACAAAAGCGCCTCCTACTTGCTGGGAACTTTTTTTAATTTTGCACACAAAACGTACAAATTGAAATGTCAATTGGCAGCCCAAGCTGCATGACGGGCAGCAAGTCCCCGGTGTGTGTAAGTGTGTGTGTTTGTGCAGCATGCGTGTGCGATTGACGGTCAGACAGACACACACACAAGGACAGACACACACACAAGGACAGACACACACAAGGGACAAACAAACGAACCGACAAAGCTAACGACTGATGCATTGACAGGGATACAAACTGCAGGCATTTGAAAAATTGCATTAAAATTCAATAAAAATAAAAATCAAAAAAATAAAATATCAAATAAAAAATCAAAAAAATAAAACATCAAATAAAAAATAAACTACAAAAAAAATCAATCAACTATAAACAAAATTGAAAATTTGAGAACATAGACAAAGTGCTGTGATGCAATTTAAAAATAGTAACGTCGTTTATATGCTGACTGATGATTGCTGCTTTAGTTTCATATTAAAGCTTAATAATGCATAGATTTTATATGATTTATACAATAATGTTTTGTATAATAAAATTATAATTAATTATTAAGTAACTCTCAATATTAATATTTCGTTCAATAGATTCAATTTGAAAATATGTTTAAATATATACAATTTTTATGAACAAATTCATCAATATTATGAATATTATTTTTAAAATATAATTCTTCATAACTCCTGTAAATACAATGAATATTTTATAAATACTTCGTAAATATTATGAATATATTATAAATATTCATAAATACCTCATAAATTATAAAAATACTTCATAAATACTTTGAATACCTCACAAATATAAATAATACATCAGATATATTACGAATATTTCATAAACACTATAAATACCTTATGAATAATACATAAATATTAAGATTTTTTCATGAAAACTATAACAATTTCATTAAATGCTATGATTATTTCATAAATACTTCATAAATACTATGAATACTTCATAAATACTATGAATACTTCATAAATACTATGAATACTTTGTAAATACTATGAATACTTTATAAATACTATAAATACTTCATAAGTACTATGAATACTTCATAAATACTATGAAAACTTCATAAATACTATAAATACTTCATAAATAATATGAATACATCATAAATACGATGAATACTTCCTACATATTGGGAATAACTCATAAATATTATGAATACAAAAATTTCATAAATACTATGAACATTTCATGTATATTACGAATACTTCATTAGTACTATGAATACTTCATAAATACTATGAATAATTTGTAAATACTATGAATACTTTGTAAATACTATGAATACTTCATAAATACTATGAATACTTCATAAATACTATGAATACTTCATAAATATTATGAATACTTCATAAATACTATAAATACTTCATTAATAATATGAATACAACATAAACACTATGAATACTTCATACATATTGGGAATACCTCATAAATATTACGAATACAAAAATTTCATAACTACTATGAATAATACATAAATACCATGAATATTTCATATATATTACGAATACTTCATTAGTACTATGAATACTTCAAAAATGCTATGAATGCTTTATAAATATTTCATAAACAGGATGAATACATAATAAATCCTAATAATATTTCATAAATTGGTATAAAGAATTAACTTATTGTAATTCCGTTTTATGTAGAGGCTTCAGCTTACTAAATAACCTAATACTTACCAATTAATAGTTTAAAATTAAAACTTTAAATTGATTTTTTTACCATTCAAAACTGTCACATACAAATTCGAAACTGTAAAGCTCTTAGATATAGATTTTCAATAACAAGTACGAAAAGACATACAAAATGTGAATCTATGACCTCAATCATTTCACATATATTTGTTTTTTTTCTATTGCAAAAATATTGTTTTTGCGGGCTCAAGATCTTGCCAGATACAAAGTGCTATGTCCTGGGGGCTGAAACAAACAACAATTGACAAAAACAAAAAGATGTTGGCTGACCGTTATTTTGAAATAACTGACTACTTCAGATCGTTACCTGTCACAGTTGATTTGACTTTTATGCCGAATTCCAAAAGGCTTAAAATGTCAGAAAGTTGTTTTAAATGTTTTATTCGATTTGATTATTCGAACTTATCTCTTTTTTTATGTAGCCTTTCAAATTGCTATTTGCAAGCCACAAAAACAGGTCAACAACTTTTTGTGTTTATTGCAAATATTGACTAAAATTTGGAACACATTTCACGTTGGTATTTTTCATTAAAAAAATGTTGTACTCAATGGAATTTTAGTTTATTTTAAATAATTTATTATTTTTAACTTTTATTTTATATAGTTGTGACGGCCAAAATTTTACCCAATAAAATTTGGCACACAAAACAAAAGAAGAAAAAGAAAACTTGGAATTTATAATCATAAAATATAAATTCGAAAATATAAAATCGATAACTGCAAGAAAAAAAAAGTAGTAACACTGACCTCGACTGGAACGATCTGACAACATCAGCGAGTAAGAGGGAGTTGGCGATTGTATACCAAAAACTCGGCAACGAAACACAAAGTGACACCGCATCGCCTGGAACTTCGTGTTTTACGAGTCAAACGCGAACGGTTGCCTATAAAAGGCCGAACATCCGAGAATCGGTCTCTTATTCAAAATTAGCAGCGGTTGTGAACGGACGTAGACCGCACAAGAAACAACGTCAACAAATACCGCCAAAATCGATTGTTTGCAGAGGACGCCTGTGGTTCTCTTCAAGCTTCGACAAAGCGCACGCCCGCCAGTTAGACTCGCGGGCAGCCAAAACTGACTATATACAGGGACGTGATCGACAACTACCCTTTGAGGACGTTCGTGGTTCTTAATAGGAGTTGCACGATTGTTGACAAGACGACTGAGGTCAAGACGCAACGAGTAAAAGGAGCGGCAGTAGTTCGCGCTTTCAAACGTCCCGTAAAGTGCACGTAAAGTCCGGCCGTAAAACAAAAAAAAAAAATATCCAAGAGGAGTAGCCATCACCTACAGAAGGTAGCATCCGTGCACTGACGAAGTCCACGGTACCCAGAGGCAAAGGGTGGACTGCCACTAAGGATATCCTGGCCGATAGTTCGTTACATAGTTTAAAAAAATGAAATAAAATATTGTAAATCAACAATGCAATTTGATAATAAGATTTTCTCTTGTTGTAATTAAAATTATAAATTTTTTCAGTTTTAGTTTTTTTTTAAACAAATTTAATATAATGCTATAAAAAGAAAAACAAATATACTATTGAAAAAAAAAGTCGCATACAATATTTACTGAAATCGCAAAAACATTTTAAACCAAGAGTTACCTGCGCGAGGTAGTTACTTTTGCTTCAACTTTTGCTGTCACTGAATGTAGCAAAATAGACAAATCAATTGTTGCACTGCGCGCAAGGACACCTTTGTTGCTACTCTAGAAGTAAGTAGCAAAAAATAAATTAAAAAAATGAAGCAAAAGATTCTTACAAAAATAGAGTGCAAAAAAGGTATGAGTCCTTCAGTGATTGACACAGTATTGGAAAAGTTTATACTTTTAGATTGAATGTCAGAAGTTTGTCTGCTGCGAAAATTACATTTTGTACGTTCAGTTGTTGTATTTCTATTTTAGAATTATATATATTTTTCTTCTTAAAGAGATTTTGCGTAGGAAGAATACAATATGTTTGTTGTATGAAGATATTAGATGAATTTGAAACGTATTTCAGACTTACTAAATTTATACGAACTCAAATTAAAGTAACATAAAATCAAAATATTAAGTGTAATATAATATTTTGAAATTAGTAAACTGAGCTAAAAAATTTAATTGAATATTAAAAAAAATATAATTTAAAGAAATATATATATACAGAAAAATTCTCTTTTGGCATAAGGTTGGAAGAATGAAAAAGTTAGTTGTACCATCTAATTGCATTCGATTCATACGAATGGATTACAAATTTGCTTGCAGAACTGCCATTTTAGCTTATACACTTGAAATATTAGTCTATACACACTCCTAATGGTCTTAAATCTGTACTAAATTGTTCTAAAACAGTTCGAAATTAGTTGCAGTACAAACTAAGGGTTTTTCAATAAGAGCGCTACAAAATAAATTTAAATAAAATAAAAACGTTTTTGGATATCAATGAAATTCTTTATTCCTGTAAAAGTACGTTCGATGCCATTATGTATGGAACTCGATTTGTTTTGCATGGCCACCACGGGCACGCTTGCAGAAGTCCAGACGCTGAACCCAATTTTCGACGGTTTTCAAGCATAAATCGGCCGATACTGCTGCAATTTCACGTTCGATATTCGTACGAAGTTCATCAATCGTCGCTGGCTTGTTGGCATAAACCATAGACTTGACGTAGCCCCACGGGAAATAGTCTAACGGCGTCAAATCGCACGACCGAGGCGGTCAATCGACTGGACCATTTCGTGAGATAACACGTTCTCCAAACTTGGTTTCCAATAAATTGATTGTGACATTCGCTCTGTGGCTCGTGGCGCCGTCCATATCATCCAATTGGGCCCAAAAATATTCGGTTATCATTGAACGGTAGCGATTCCCATTCACAGTAACGTGCCGGTCTTGATCATCACGGAAGGAGTACGGCCCAATGACGCCGCCGGCCCATAAACCGCATAAACCGCAAACAGTAATTTTTTCGAGATGCAATATTGACTCATGGAGTACGTGTGGATTGCTGTCTGACCAATAACGCATATTTTGTTTATTGACGAAGCCATTCAGCCAGAAATGAGCCTCATCGCTGAAGATGAAAATTCGAATCATTTTCAAGTTGTTGCTCAGCCCAA
The DNA here is from genome assembly GCA_951804985.1 of Dryomyza anilis. Lineage (NCBI taxonomy): Eukaryota > Metazoa > Arthropoda > Insecta > Diptera > Dryomyzidae > Dryomyza > Dryomyza anilis. The sequence goes on along the minus strand of OX638131.1, from coordinate 92,779,326 downwards.
TTCACGAACATACGACGCTTCTGGTGCTCAAGCGGCTTCAGTTCTTGCGTCAATTTGATTTTGAAAGGATGTAGGCAAAATTCGCCATAAGGACGTCACAGAGATGCCCAACGCTTGAGAACGACGTGTGAGAGACACATTTGGATTTTCTTCAACTGAAGCCACAGCGGTAGCAATATTCTCGACACTACGGGCACTTCTTTGTCTCACTGGCACGGGAACATTTTATACTGTATCTGTGGATTCAAATTTTTCCACTAGACGCTCAATTGTTGATCTGCTAGGACGATTATGAAGACCATAAATTAGACGTAGCGCTCTTAACGTTGAGGCCACTGACTCCGAATTTCGGTAGTAAATTTTAATAATTTCAACTCGTTGTTGGCTCGTATATCTTCCATCATGAAATGGCAAACCTTACTGAAGAGAAATGTCAAAAGAGCGGCAAGAAATATGGCGTCGTTTGCTGTCCCTGTCGCTCTACTTTTGTAGCGACCCTTGAAAAAAACTTTTGTAGCGCTCTTATTGAAAAACCCTTTAGTTAATTTGTACGATACTTATAGGTAACTCTTAGTTAACGTATTGGCAATTTATAGACAACCTTATTGGCCACCTAATTTTGACACATCTAAATTATTCAATATTTTTGTTTTTTTTTAGACGATACAAGTTGCATCCACAAAAGCAACGTTCCAAATATATTTGCAAACTGGAGCGGTCATCGAGGCGGGTATCCATTTTGTATGGGAATTTTCACCGGGCAGAGGATCTCTAAATTTACCACCGACCGATGCGATATTGCATCTCGATAGGGTAATATATTTTTAATAATAAATTTGTAAAACAATAAAAATAATTATTTTTTTATTAAATTATTATATTTAGAAATAAAATATTTATTAAAAATAAATTTCAACTTTTAAAACTATCATCCTTTAAAGGTTAGTGAATTTGGCGGCAACGACTACACCAAGGCACCTTCGACCGTCGATCGAACGGCCACCAAATAGGCCAACCGACTACTGCAACGAGTGGATGTGGTCTACAACTATTTAAAAGGGCCTACCTGATCTACCTGAGCTGCCAGTGTTGCCAACAACAATGCAATATGGGGCAGTACCCGAGAAGAAGCCACAAGCACAAAAACTAACTGAACAAGAGTCATCTAAACAAAAACCACAACAACCAGTACTAAAACAAAATGTGCTAAAATTAAGAATATTCTAAAGCTCAATACTTTTAAAATAGACAGCAACAATATTACTTAAATAATAATATAAAACTTTAATTTAAATAATAACATAAAACTATAAATTTTTCTCTATGTGCATTTAACATATCAAAAAACAATAAAAACAAAATATTTAAAAAATAAAAAACACAAAAAATGAAATTATTTAATGGCAATTCAAAAAGCTCTATTATTATTTGTAAATAACAAAAAATGGTTGTAGACAAACATGACAAATATATAATTTCTATTTGTTTATTTGATATTACATTATAAATATAAAAGAGCTTTAATTATATCCATCAACCTCTGCAGCTTTTGACTACTATATAAATGTTTTATAAGAAAAAATAGCAAAACAATCCATCTAGTTATCTTTTGTATTATTAATTCTATCAATAATAATTGAAAAAAGAATAGTTTAAGTTTAATTTTATGATAGCTATAATAAAAACCAGTTGGGAAGGTTAGATCACATGGGAAATTTTAAAGTAGGTGTAATTATGATAGTTAGGATTATCAAATTATAGTCGGTCTAAGCCGACTATAAATACCCTACACATATGTGTGGTTACCATTCAAAGTGATATATAGGTCACCAGGGTATACGAATCCTGAAAATAACTACAAACATTCAATCGTTGAAGAATTTCCATTCATTTGATACCCATATTTACAAATGGGTAGGTGTATCGAATTAAGATTTTTGACCCACGCATTTTTTCCATGTATTTGAGCATGATGTCAATATATATTTTACCAAAAAGTTTACCTAAGCACATATACAGTAAAATTGATTTGTAGATGTAAATTTTATATGAGGTATTTGAACATAAGTGGTCGGATCATAGGTCACAATGGACCGATCTCACCAATTTTTTCGCACATACAGCGTAGGTATATTAGTAATCTAAGTTATAAGTTTCATTTATTTAGCTCTTCAATTTTAAAAGTAGTAGGGATTTCAACAGACAGACAGACAGACGGACAGACAGACGGACAGACGGACATCGCTAAATCGACTCAGGAGGTCATGCTGATCAAGAATATATATACTTTTCCATACCGGAGATGCTTCCTTCTGGGTGTTACAAACGGCGTACCAAACTGAATATACCCTTTCACTCTTAGTGTAGGGTATAAAAATAATGGTAATAAGCAGTAATTTTTATGCATAAAAGTAAGAGAAAAAATTAAAAGGAGAAAATTAAAATATATTATAAAATTATAACTAAAATAAAAAAAAGTTAAATATTAATACTGTATTTTATTTATTAATGGAATTTGAAAAAAATGCAGATTTTTAGTCAAAATTAAATGTAATTTTAAAGGCAGATTCCCAGCATATTTTATAAACGGGCGGAAACGAGCTTTTGATACAAAATCCACCCTCTTTTTGCTTACATTCTTTCTAAAATATAATGAGATATAATTTCTGACATTTTTCAGGAATAGTTTGGTTCCATTTCTGACAAACACACTGATAAATATGGGGATGTTTCTAAAATTTTGTATAGAGTACTAGCTGGACCCGTGCCCGACTCGTGCCAAGATTTTGTGAATTAAAAGATATGGAGCGATTTTATTAATATAAAAAACATTTTAATTATTTATATCAAGGGCCCGTGCTTGGCTGTGGAAGTTTTTTATTGGTTTTATAAATGTAGTAACCAAATAATAAATCTACGCCAAAACAACTTTTCTCAAAGACTATTTTTTCTCAGACTGCCCCGTAAAATTCTTCCCCATAGAACGCTTTCCCGGTTGAAATCTTCCCGTAGAACTCGTAAAAATCCCGGTAGAATTCTTCCTGAAAGAAATCTTCCCGTAGAACTCATACCGATAGAATTGTTTCCGGTGCAATTCTTTCCTGTAGAATTCTTCCCCGTAGAGTTTTAATGTGGTGAGTTTCAGTGTAGTGAGTTTAGGTGAGGTGAATTTTGGTGTGGTGAGTTTTAGTGTGGTAAGTTTTAGTGTGGTGAATTTTATTTTGGTGAGTTTCAGTGTAGTGAATTTTATTGTGGTGAGTTTTAGTGTGGTGAATTTTATTGTGGTGAGTTTTAGTGTGGTGAGTTTTAGTGTGCTGAGTTTTAGTGTGGTGAATTTTAGTGTGGTGAGTTTTATTGTGGTGAGTTTTAGTGTGGTGAGTTTTAGTGTGGTGAGTTTTAGTGTGGTGAATTTTAGTGTGGTGAGTTTCATTATGGTGACTTTTAATGTGATGTGGTTGCTTTTGTATATATTTTTTTGTATTTGAGTTTTTTGTTTCATCTTTTTAGCTTGTGTATGTGCTGAGTTATGTCGTTTGGAATGTTTAGGTTGTATGGGAGGTACCACGCCCATTTGTCCAATCGCGCCCATATATAGCCTATGACACCCTACGGACTCCATAGTATCCTGTTACAATATTTCAGTTAAATCGGTTCAGCGGTTTAGACGTGATGCTGGAACAAACAGACAGACCGACAGACGGACCAATAGTTTTATATATAAGATTTTTAGACATTTGACCGAGGAGTGAGTCTAGTTTAAACATAGATAGCGGGCAACAAAATATAAATTTATCCAAAAATATTACAATGTTAAGATGATCACCCGTCCGCCATGTCTCGAAGATTAATCGAATTTTTCTCGAACTAACACATATGAAGAATTTAACAGCCAGATATTGTATCTCGATAATTGACGAAAGTAGTCACGCACGCCCGTGTGACTGACTTTCTGTATTTTGTAAAGCCCAAAACGTCTGACGTCACACGGTAAGCGCCGACGTAACGAAATAATTTGTATTTCATAAAACTCAACCGCACGAATATTGTGTCAAATTAGACGGCAGCATTTTTGGCTCCGTTTTCTAAAATTTTCACAAAAAAAAGCACTAATTGCACCTAAAAAGGATACAGAACAATTTAAAATAATTTTTGAATACACTACACATTTCTTTTCATCCAAAAAATAAGTTTACAAAGCAAATTAGAAAAAAATGCAAAAATGAAGAAAATCACACAAACAAATATTTGACATTTTTCTCAGTACAGCTGTTTTTTGTTTACTGAAAAGCTATGTTTTTCTATTTTCCAAACCCAAATCATAGCAAAAATATGAATGGTTTGCGTATTTGCTAAAATAATATAGATTTTAGTAATGCCAGATTCAAAAATTTGGTAATTTCGACTAAATTTTTATTTATTTTGGATCAAGTTTGATTGTTGGTAACGCTAAATGTTTGGATGTTTACAGCGGTTTCATAGAACGTGAGAGGGAACAAAGTCAACGTAAGAGCCAACGGGCGGAATGTGTGAAGATATGAAATACAACTTTTCAGACGATGTGAGAGTACTCACATGTGAGAGGACTCAGTCACATCGAGATACAATATCTGGCTGTAATTCGAAAGAATACGCCTTTACCAGATTAAACTGTAAACCCGTAAAATATTTACAACCGAATCTTAACCAAATCAGAGATAAAACGATTTTGAGAATATTTTTGAAATGAGAGAAACCCAAATCTTAAATAAAACTTTTTACTAGTGTCGCACAATGATTTGTCTAGTGGACAAAATTAATCATGTCATGGAAATATATAAAACACGTAATCCGCAAAATTTACTATTCAAAAATCTTAATTTTCGAACAGATTCACGTTTACTATCAATGAAGATGTTCTCTCGTTACCATAAGTGTAATATTATTTTCAATAAGGTTCATGTACATTTCCCCGAAGTGGACATTTTGCCGATTGGACATTTTCCCGAAGTGGACATTGATTATAATGTAAAATACTAAATTTTACAGCCTTTCGGTATGTTTTCTGTAAAATATTGTTGCTGTAAAGCATTTATAACAGTTTCAAATCCGAAACTTAGTACACACAAAAAAAAATTGGGTCTGGTAAGATAAGACGAAATTTAAAATATCGAAACTAAACATACCGAAGACAAAAATGTAGAAAATAAAAATGCAGAAACCTGAACATGTCGAAAACAAAAATGTCGAAAACCAAAATGTCGAAAAAACAAATGTTGAAAAATAAAATGTTGAAAAGCAAAATGTCGAAAACTAAAAATGTCGAAATTTAATATGACAAAATCATTTTTTGCCGAAAAAATGATGGAAAATATCGAAAAAACTAGAAGATAAAGATATTAAAAAAGAACGAATTCTGATTTTTAGCTACTCTAGGATTCATGCGGAGATTTTTAAATATGCTGCCTTCAAAATACCATCTTGGAATTTAGCTTCAACACTTATAAAAAATTCACAAAAATTTCGATTTTTTTTTTAAATACTTTTTTTTAAGGAAATGCAATTCGAAGTTCAAGGATAACGACCATTGGTCATATGTTAATGTTAAGAAGGATTTTCCAAAAGATTGTTTTATTAGTTTTAAAACAAAACCTTATCAAAGTTTCTAGCATCAAGGGATATTTCAATAGGAACCACCATACAATAGTTATCATTGACCATTTTTTAACTTTGGACTGTATCTCTGGAAAAAGTGATATCTTTGGAAATAGTGGTCGGAAAAAAAATGGTGAATGCAGATCCCGATACCCTTTATCAGTTGCCAAAATATCATTTAAATCGAAGAGTGTGAGTTGCAAATCCTACGAGATTTGGTGTGGACTTGCTCAGATAGGATTTGAAATTTGTATTTCAACATTTTGATATTTCGGCATTTTAATTTTCGACATTTTTTGATACTTTTTGTATTTATAGTTTAAAAAATTTGTCGACATTTTCTAGCTTTAAAATATTTCTCGACATTTTGTGATTCGGCCAAATATTGTTTCGGCGTTCTAAGGCTTTTATAATTTCTACATTTTAAGGTTTCGATATTTTTTTTTCGATATTTCGTACGGATCCCAAAAAAATTTCACCAACTACCAGTATTCATCATATTGATGATTTCATTCATTGAACTAAAATCGTATTTTTTCAGTGTTTTTAATTTTTAATATTTTTATATCAAGAAATTTCAATTTCGTATATATAATTCTTATAAGATTTTGATGACCAATATTCATCAATATGATGTTCGCGAATAATTAGCAATTATATATTATAAATCATTTAAGAATTATAAATACATAAATGTGTAAATGGAGATAAATTTGTGTTTGAAATTTGATGTTAAAAAAAATATTGAAAATAAAAAACATTTAAAAAATATGATTTTATTTCAATGAATGAATTCATCAATATGATGAATCCTGGTAGTTGGTGAAACTTTTGGTAAAATTTTTTGTGTGTAGGAACACGAGCACTTTACACCTTGTGTAAAACCTATTTATTCATGTCATTTGTGTGTTGTGTCTTTTAAGTATAAATGTGGCATAATATTTTAGTACTCATAGAGTTTGCGTGATTTCGAAGAATTATTCATTCTCTAAAGCATTTTGTTTTCGAATATTTAATTTCGAATTAAATAATTCTATGTGAAAATTGTTGTTAGCAATGTTTACAAATATTCGACACAATTATCCATGGTTCATACTAGAGATGGGCCTGTTTTTGATGTTACGGACACGCACGGGCACGCCAATAGGTGAAACGCACGAACACGAGCCCGACGAGTAAATTTACAGGCACGCACGAGTAGCACGATAAAACACGGTATTTTAAAAGACACGAAGAAACACGGAAAACACGACAAAACGCGAAAAAAACAAGGAAAAACATGAAAAAGCTGGCGAAACGTACCGGATAATAATACCGGAACCGTTTAGATTTTTGGAAACGGAATCGTTGTTAAAAAGGTGTAGAACCGGATCTGAAATCGTAACCCATATATTTTGTTTCTGGTTGGAATGGGATCCGCTATTTTAAATATCTCGGAACCAAAACCGGAGAGGATAGTATAGTACCTGTCAGGGAACGCAAAGAACCGGAATCGGAACCCTTATTAAAAAATGTATAGAACTGGAATCGAAATGCAATTAATTTTTTGTTTGAAACCGGAATTAGAACCGGAACCACAATTTTAAAAATCGGAACTGATATTCCAAAGGGTTTTAGTCCCTGTAATAAATACAGATTTTAAAACAACAGATTTTTAAGAAAAGGTTAAAATACCACGAAATTTTTATTTTCTGAAGCTGGAAGTAAGGGTTTTTTTTTAAATTGAGGTAGAAACTATAAAAAAATGCTTTTGCTCATTATTTGGGGGCATTCTACAGAAAACGTTACCAAGGTGTGATATATTAAAGTTAAATCAATGATTTTTATGATAAAAAAATACATCTAATTTCATATTCTGTGATCAGAATTTACCAAAATACATGGCAAATGTGTTTTTTTCTCAATTAAAATCAAGTATTTTTTTTAAATTTATTCACACAGAAAATCTTCCTTTGGCAAGAGGTTGGAAGAAAAAAGTTAGTTGTACCAACTAACTGAGGGTATTACTTACTTACTTACTTACTTATTTGGCCATTACAACCTATGTTGGGTCTCGGACGCAACAATTATGTCTCGCCAGTCGCTTCTGAATTGCGCGCGCTGGCTCCAGTTTTGCACCCCAAGTGTTGCTAGGTTGTCTTGCACTTGGTCGCTCCACCGGGAGATTCGGACACCCTCTCCTACGTTGACCACAACTGGGTACAGAATAGAGTACCTTTTTTGCTGGAGCGCTTCCATCCATTCATTAAGCGATGAATCTTAATGCGCCTGACTATGTCAATGTCGGCGTAGAGTTCATACAGCTCGTCGTTCCATCTGATTCTGTACTCATCTTTAACGCATATCGGGCCATAGATTTTTCGAAGAATCTTTCTCTCGAACGCTCCTAAAGCTCGCTCATCGGTGTTGGCAAGCGTCCATGCCTCAGCGCCATAGAGGAGGACTGACATGATGAGCGACTTATAGAGCGTAATTTTTGTCCGTCGGGAGAGGGCTCTGCTCCTCAATTGCCTACTGAGCCCAAAGTAACACCTGTTGACAAGAGTTATTCTTCGGATAACCTCCAGGCTGACATTGTTTTCCTTGTTGATGCTGGTTCCTAGGTATACGAAGTCCTTCACAACTTCGAAGTTGTGGTTGTCAATAGTGACGTGTTGTCCAAGACGCCGGGACTCTTTGTTTGTTGACGCTAGGTACTTCGTCTTGTTCTCGTTCATCATTCGACGCGATTCCCTCTCTAAACTGGAGAATGCTGCACTGACTGCTGGTACGCTCTGCCCAATGATGTCGATATCATCAGTGTACCCGAGCAGCATGGAACTCTTGTTGAAGATAGTGCCATTGTGATGGAATTGTGCAGCTCTTACAATCTTCTCAATTATTAGGTTGAAGAAGTCACACGATAGGGAATTGCCTTGTCTGAAACCTCGTTCGGTATTAAACGTATCGGTGAGGTTGTTCCCATTCTCACTGAGCAACGTGTGTCGCTCAGGGTCATCCTGCAAAGCCTTAGAAGTTTCGCAGGTATACCTACCGAACACAGACATGGTGGCGTATAGGCGACTTCTTATCGGACTGTCGAAGGCAGCTTTGTAGTCGACGAAAAGGTGGTGGGTGTCGATCTGCCCCTCTTTGGTCTTTTCCAGGATTTGGTGCAATGTGAAAATAGTTTCTATGGTGGACTTGCCAGGTCTGAAGCCGCACTGAAAAGTTCCAATCAGTCTGTTGACGATGGGCTTCAGCCTTTCACATAATACGCTCGTTAGAACCTTATACGCTATATTGAGGAGACTTATACCACGGAAGTTGGCACGTGTCGTGGGAACCCCCTTCTTAAGGATTGGGCAGAGTATACTGAGATGATTTCTGGACATGATTTCCTCTGACCAGATTCTGCTGATGAGCTGGTGCATGCTCGTTATGAACTCATCGCCTCCGGTCTTAAACAACACAGCAGGCAGACCATCCGATCCTGCGGCTTTGTAGTTTTTCAGCCTGTTTTTGGCTGTGCAGACCTCTTCACGGTCAGGCGGCGGTACGTTAACGCCGTCGTCAGAAACTGGGGTTGTCAAGCTGACTTCTCTATCAGCGGAATAGTTGTCATCATCGCCTGCTAGAAGATCAGAAAAGTGTTCTCTCCATAATCTCAGTGTACCCTGGACATCTGTTTCTAGATTCCAGTCATCGACTTGACAGGAAGAGGGTCCGGTCTTTAAACCTCTTATCTTCGCGTCTTATCTTCTGAAAGAATTTTCGAGCCTCGTTCCTGTCGCCATGCATCTCGATATCTTCACACTCGCGTCTTTCTAATTCTCTTTTCCTGCGCCTGAAAAGATGTTTCTCTTCCCTCCTCTTCTCTCTGTATCGCTCCTTCGGTGCTCGCGTATCTACCGACTGCAGGGTGGCTCTATATACAGCGTCTTTCTCTGCAGTGGCTGCGCGACACTCTTCGTCGTACTACTTAGTCCGTAGTGGGCGTTGGAATCCAAGCACCTCTTCGGCAGCCGTACACATTAAACGGGAGTCGTGTGTCCACTGCGCGCATATATCATCGAAAGCGGGAGTGCATTGGGCAAGCAGGTGTGAGAGTCGAGCGGCATAGGCTTGTTCGGTCTGTTGTGTGTGCAGCTTACTGACGTCTAGCTTTCTTTGTGTGGGTTTCCGTCCATTTTTCTCAGCGCATAAGCGTGTGTGAACCTTGGCTGCTACAAGGAAGTGATCCGAGTCGATGTTGGCATTTCGGATCGAACGTACGCCCTTCATACTAGAAGCGTGCCTTCCGTCAATCACAACATGATAAATTTCGTTGCGCTTGTTCTGATCGGGGGACCACCACAAGGCCGTGTGAATATTGAGATGCTTGAATCTAGTACTACTAATTACCATGTTTCGTGCTACGGCCTTGTGAATATTGAGATGCTTGAATCTAGTACTACTAATTACTGCGGCAAAGTCGATCAGCCTCATTCCATTGTCGGAGGTGTTGTCGTGGAGGCTGAATTGTCCAACTGTCGGACCAAAGATATCCTCATGGCCCACCTTGGCATTAAAGTCGCCAATCACGATTTTGATGTCGAGGCGCTCATAGAAGGTCTCTTTGGTTTTATCGTCCTTCTCATTCGTCGGAGCGTGCGCACAAATAAGACTGATCTAGAAGTATTTAGCCCTGATGCGGATTGTTGCCAGTCGCTCGTTTACGGGTGTGAACATAGAGACAAGGTGGCGGAGTCTCTTGCCGACTACAAATCCACAACCAAGTTCATGCCTCTCCGCATGGCAGCTGTAATATATGTGTAGTATATGTGCCTGTTTAGAGCAGCCCTGTCCTGTCCTATATGAGGGTATTGGTATTGATATTTAAAGACTGTAAAACAAATTTAAGAAAAACTTTTTGATCACGTTCTAAACGATTTGCATGAATAGAATAATACGGATTTCACATAAATGAGCATATTCCCCCTATACACTTGAACTATTAGTCTATACACACTCCTAATGGTTCTAAATCTGTACTAAATTGTTGTAAAACAGATCGAAATTGCTTGCAGTACAAACTACAGCTCTTTTCATTTTGACAATAAGGTTCTCCCACTAAGCGGGTGGGAGAACCGAAAAAGTTGGTTGGGCAAAGAGTTGGTTGGCGTAACAAATCTCTATTATGTGTGTTATAGTACAAAAATGAGGCAATATATGAAACACTGTAGTTTCGTTGTTTTGAATATGTAAGAAAATTAAAACTTAGAAATTGAAAGGTAATTTTTGCCGAAAGTATGCCACACATTGCATAAGTGGTTCAAAGTACTGACAATTAATCAAACAGTTTTAGTCTTTGGAGTTGTAACGCCCGTCACAAAAAATAGTAAAAGTTATTTTGCGAACTACAACTGGGAAACTTTGTAGAAGTAATGATTTGTATGGCATCTATACATTTATTATACATTTTGTTCTCATAGATATTCCAGATATTTATCCAATGTATTGTAACGCCCATCACAAGTCACAAAAAATTAGAATATATATTTTTTAATCTACCCAATAAACATAGTTTCGATTGTATATAAATTCGATAACGTTTTGAATTCATGACGAAATCGTTAAATTTCTATAGAATCTGTATTGAATTATTTGTAAAAAAAAGCTCTTAATGAAACAATTTAATAAATTTTAAAATTGTTAGAAATTTAACAACTGTTAGAAACTTCTAAAATTTAGTACATAAGTATGAAATATTTTTTTGCTGGATCAATAGACTAATTTTTAATCCCAAACTAGGTAAACAATTTTAATGTTGTAGATGCTATAGAATGCTTGGTGCACAGCTCCATGAAAGATAATTTCAAGACAAATTAATTTAAATAGTATCGAAATAGAATAAGCTTTTCGATTTCGTTTCGATGTCGAGATTGAATCAATTTTCGAATTCGTTTCGATATTTAGAATTCATACAATATCGATATCGTTAACAATAGAGCCATTTTTATCGAGAACGCTATCATTCTCGAATCGTTAACGATAGCCGAAAACGATAACAATGTTCGTTCAAACGATATCGTTTCGAATTCGTTTCGATATCGTTTGTTACGCTGGGTACATACATAAAAATCCCCTTTAGGAATGAGGTTGGAATAGGAAAGTTAGTTGTACTAACTTCATTCAGTTAAATCGAATGGTTTACAAATTCAATCAATTGCATTATTATTTAATCATAGATAAAGTATTAAATATTCCGAAATTCCAAACATTACAAAAAATCATAATTTTTGAAATACGAAAAATATTTATATAAGTTACGAAGGAAACTTTTTGCAAATGAGGGAAGTTATTTAAAAGAATGGTAGTGTAATATATATTTTTTTTATTTAAAACGAAATGTTAGGTTTCTACTTCCAGTATATATCGGCGGTGTGCCTTGAAATAATGATTTTCCATTCCCACCACAAAAATGTTCACTTTTTTTTCAAAATTATTTCAATACATACTTTGACCATATTGAAATTTTCACAAAATGTGTAACACCCGCTACAAGTTTTGATACTTTATATGTAAGTGATCAAAGTAACCTTTGCATAATTTTGTTATTGCGAAGAGAACTCCACTTATTAAATAAGTATTTGAGATATACTTACACTCTATAGTTCGATTATTTAAGCTAAAATTTCATACTATGTGGAGTAAACTCAGTTTTATGAAAAAGTACGTGTAACGCCCGTCACAGGATTTGAAATCAAAATTATAGAAAGATATAGGACGTATTGCAAATGATTTTTATACATGTACAGAGAACCATAAGAGCTATCCTCTACATCTTATAAATGTATCAATAGTTTTTATTTTTTTTTTTTTTCAAATGAGAAGGTTATTAATCGAGCGAATGTAACGGCCGTCACAATGGAATGTCCTAGTGGAACAAACATGAATATTACCTTTTTCAGTACAGAAACTTAAATACAAAAATAATATAACATTTTTTTAATATAAACATTTACAAGTTTGTGAATTCGCAGATAAAATTACTGGAATTTTTCTGGAAAATATAGGGTATATTTCCGGTAAACGCACATTGTTTAGACAAATTTTGTCGAAATATTTAAAGCAGACAAAAGCGGAGTTTAAATAAAATGCTACATGTTTCTGACCGTTCACAAAATATTTTGGAAATCTTCCTTTAAATATGCACAAAATTTGATATTAGGATAATTTCAGATAAAATGTATGCCGTTTTTTTGGAATATTCCGGGCATATTTCGAGAAAACACATATAATCCATATGTAGAATCTACATTTTAGATATATTGAAATTCGTGGAAAGTAAAATTTTTGCTTGGGTCGATGCAATTTTTCTGTTCATTTAAAGCGTAGAATATCCAAACTCCGAATACCCAAAATATGCCGGAAATCTGCTTTTGAAAATCCACAGAATTTAATAATATGCTATACACTTCACACAGATCAGCTATATCTGTGTATTGTCCAGATAGAGAAGCGAATTATGTCTGCAAAATGACAAAGATTTTGTGTCGTGACACTAGAAAAAATTTAGGTAAGCAGACTCAAGGCAGTTCAGAAACAAATCATTGGAAATTGACTAACCTGCAATATGTATACAAAAATATTCCATTTACTTGTGTGTTTTTCGGAAATATTCCCTAAATATTAATGAAAAATGTGTGGAAAAAAAATGATAATTATCTATAAATCATAAAAATATTAATATTCCTGCTGCTTCGAGCCAGCCAAAAATTTTGTATAGATTAAACACATTTTAAATATAAATTTAATATATCTGAGCCCAACGTGAATATGCAGGGTGGGGCTAACAAGGTAAAGTGTCTGACTGCCTCCACTTGGAGAGACCAGCGCGATTCTTGTTTAGTATCTCATCAAAAAGACTCACTGTCTCCTGGTGGCGACCATCGGGCAATGGTATATTAGACACCCGTCTATTACTAGCAGATGTGGGCAACGCACCCTACATGGGCTGCTTCGACATATTCGAAGTTAAGGTCTGTAGGGTTTCCTCGGGGCTAGCTGGGGTCACGAGTTAAGAGATAGTGGCGGACGAGACTTTTAATTGGCCAATACCAGACGCTAAAACAGAATGCCTGGAATCTGAGAGATGGCAACCCTGTCACCAGGATAGGGATGATGGGTCGGCGCCCTGTTAATCCCGATTAAAAACCACAGCCAACGAAACATCAACAATGCCTCGAATACGTCTTTTGGCTATCAAAAAAAGACAACGATAGGTTTTTGGAATGCATTGACTCTACTTGATGACGGTATTCAGAGCAATCAGAATGCCAAATTCCTCCAATTTGAGCATGAGTTTCTACGCTACAATATCGATATACTTGGAATAAGCGAGTCACGTTGGCAAGGAAGCGGCACGTACAACTCACTAACTGGTTGGTCAGTATTTATATACTCTGGAAATGATGAAGGTTCGAAACACGAGCGAGGCGTAGGTCTTCTTGTTACACCTGCCTCTTTCCGGAGTTTGATATCGTGGTCCCCAGTCTCCGAACGACTTATGACTGCGCGTTTTCGTAGTAAAGTTCAAAATATCACGAACATACAATGCTATGCCCCCACCGAAAATGCGGAAGCAAATTCAAAGGACGACTTTTATAGCCAGCTGAGCAATGCATATAAGAACACTCCTCGCGGTGACATTATTTTTGTAATGGTTGACCTGAACGCAAAAATTTGAAACAACAACTCGCTGCTTACACATGTCTTCGGTAAGCATGGTCTCGGTGATCGAAAGGTTCCTTCATTTCTGCAATTCAAATCACCTTGTCGTCGGCGGTACCATTTTCGAACATAAAACGTGTCACAAGGTTACCTGGCTATCAGCTAGCTTTAGGGAACAGGTAGATGAGCGAGCAAGCACCACTGCTACGTCGCCGTAAGGAGCCGTTACACGGAATTAGGAAGCGATCAAGTCAATCTTTCGCAACGCTGGTGATGCCGTAGGTCAACCCCTCGTGGCCATCGGCCTTGGATGTCTGATAACACCTGGGAATATATCCAAGAACGTGTCGTTTTAAAAGCGCGCGTTGTCTCAACCAACATAGAGGATCAGAAAAAAGCACTCACTATCCAGTACCGCGAGAAGCAGAGCGAAGTCAAGCGCAACGTAGGGCGAGATAAACGTAACCACATCGATGAGTTGGCTCAAGTTGCGGAAGATGCCGTCAATATGGGCAACATTAGCGGTTTGTATAAAATTACGAAGCAGCTGATGAATAGCTGTCGATCAACTGTCGATCGCCCAATTAAAACAATTGACGGACGTTTGTTGCTAACGGATGAGGAGCAACACACCAGGTGGATAAATCATTTCTCCTCTGTACTCAACTACATGTTAAATGATTTGCTACACATCTCCCCCAACTCAACATAAATAACCGCACAAGAACAGTAGCACCATCCGTGTATGAAATCAGGGATGCCATCATATCACTTCCCAACAACAAAGCAGCTGGAGTCGATGGAATACCGGCGGAGTTTTACAAGTGCTATCCAGAGAAAGCTGCTGAACAACAGTTCTCTTATATCCACCATATGGAATAACGAATGTTTTTCTTGTGAATGGACAGAAGGCATTATCGTGAAGATACCAAAAAAGGGTAATTTGCGAGAATGTGATAATTGGCGAGGCTTATGTGTATTGCCAGCAGTCTCCATGATTATTGCAAAAGTTATCCTAGAGCGCCTAAAACAACCGCTTTATGACACAATAGATGCGGAACAGGCTGGGTTTCGTCCCGACTCATTGATTTTGCGAAGGCGTTTGACAGCGTTAACCGAGAGTGCATCTGGATGGCGCTGCGTCGCAGAGGCGTTCCCGAAAAGATCATCGGTGTTATTAGAGCAAGTTATGAAGATGCAAAATGCCGCGTGCTGCATAAGGGAAAGTTGTCTGACCAGTTCGGAATCAACAGCGCCGTTCACCAAGAATGTGTGCTTTCACCAATACTATTCCTTTTAGTTATTGGTGATGTGTGAAGTGCGGCCTTGTACCCATAGCCAGAATGTGGAGTGAGGTGGAATATGTTTAGCCGAATACAACATCTGGATTACGTAGACGACGTTTGTTTCCTTGCGCATACAACACCAGAACCGGATAAAATGGTACAGTCGCTTGAATTGGAGTCTTTTGCCGGATTAAAAATAAATGTTGCTATAACAAAATTAGTGAGCTTTGCAGAAAATGCCAGTGGGGCCGTGCATATCGGCGAGCAGATAATTGAAATGGTAGAGCGTTTTACTTATCTCGGCAGCGAAGTTGCGGTCAACTGCGGTACAGATTTCGATGTTGAAAGTCGAAAACAGAAGGCCAGAGCAGCGTTTGGTATGTTGTCACAATAATTTTAGCACCAGCGTAAAACTGAGATTGTTTAAATCAAACGTACTATCTGTCCTTCTATATGGATGCTGCATTTGGAAGGTTACCAAAAACATTACCACGCGACTCCAAGTGTTCGTCAATCGTTACCTGCGAAACATAATTCGTATATATTGGCCCTGCATCACAGAAAATAGCGAATTGCTTCGCAGAGCACTCTTGGGTCCAATTGACGATCTTAAAAGGAAACATAAATGGAGATGGATTGGAAATACACTCCGAAAAGACGACAGCTGCATTGCTCGAAAAGCCATGGAGTGGAACTCGATGGAAGGTGGTGTGAGAAATCCCGGGCGACCAGAGAAATCTGGAGAAGATAAGTCGATATAGAGGCTAAAAAACTCAGAAAAAGCTGGAGCGAGTTAAAGACAATTGCCAAAAATCGTACACGATGGCGTGTAAGTGTAGTTGATGCCCTCTGTCCCGCTAGGCATCCAAGGAACTGAAGAAGAATAATATGCACCAATAGAAAGTATAGATAATAAAGTTATACATAATACATTTAAAGCATCGAATTAATAGGTGAAATTTATATGGTGTGAACAATATTTCATATATTTCTTCAGAATTTAGGTAAATAGCATTTATGAATTGATTAAATAAAAAATAATCGGTATAGTCAAAACTTTTATTACAAGTTTTGTACAAACTCAAGGTATAAACCACATAAATAAAAATAAAACAGTTATACCCATACTAAATATTCTGGATATTTCCAATTTCCTTAAACTATCCTCAAACTATTTAGATAAGTTTTAGCTCGATGTAAATCAACTGTCAACTTTTGAGACAGGAGACACTGAACCCATGTGGGAAAGTATTTTCTATTTCTATTAATATCATTGGGAAATGATACGCAATCGACAGAGTTGAAGACACAGACTGACAAAGACGTGAATGGTATATAGAAGTGTAAAAAATAATAAAAATTTAATATTGAAAAACCATATAATGCAAAAAACTAGAAGTTAGTCAAGGATAAATTAAGCTGTGGCACTCGTTGAAAAATACAATGAAATTCGAGATCTCAGCATAGAAGTGTTGGAGACACACATTCACATGAAAAGACACTGACACAGCCACTGGGGACCGACAAGTTAAATAGACAGTTTTATGATATGTAGAAGTGGTTATGAAAAATGGGACAACACTGTAAAAATTTTTTTTAGATTAAAAATGCGATTAACCCATTAAGACTGAAATCAGAATTAGTTCGATTTAGATAAAATATTAAATACAGTAAACTGTACTACAGTAAAACTGTTCTGCAGTAAAACTGTTCTACAGTAAAACTGTTCTACAGTAAAACTGTTCTACAGTAAAACTGTTCTACAGTAAAACTGTTCTACAGTAAAACTGGTCTACAGTAAAACTATTCTACAGTAAAACTATTCTACAGTAAAACTATTGTACAGTAAAACTATTTTATGGTAAAACTGTTCTACAGTTAAACTGTTCTACAGTAAAACTGTTCTACAGTAAAACTGTTCTACAGTAAAACTATTCTACAGTAAAACTGTTTTACAGTAAAACTGTTCTACAGTAAAACTGTTCTACAGTAAATATGTTCCATAGTAAAACTGATCTACAGTAAAACTGTTTTACAGTAAAACAGTTCCATAGTAAAACTGTTCTACAGTAAGACTGTTCTACAGTAAAACATTTCTACAGTAAAACTGTTTTACAGTAAAATTGTTCTACAGTAAAAATGTTCTACAGTAAAACTGTTCTACAGTAAAACTGTTCTACAGTAAAACTGTTCTACAGTAAAACAGTTCCACAGTAAAACTGTTCTACAGTAAGACTGTTCTACAGTAAAACATTTCTACAGTAAAACTGTTCTTCAATAAAACTGTTCTACAGTAGAACAGATTTTTTTATCTTCGTGCATATTGCTATAAAGCTGAGGTCTCTACTCACGCCAGCAACGCTCATCTTTCACGCTTGCAAATGATGGCGAAAAATGTCAAACTGATTTAAAATAAATTGAGACATTGTGTGCGTGCATATATCTATGTGTTATAATGCTGTGTGAAGTTTCATTGTGTGTGTGTGTGAATAATAGCATATGTTACTGTGTGTGTGTGTGTGAGTTTTGCAAAAAGGATATTCCAGGATATATATTGAAAGAATATCAGCTGTTTAAGCATGTGCTTCATACTGACTATGCGACGGATACTGTTGCTGTATTGGTAGTGTGAGTGTGTTACTCAGTGAGTGAGTATTATGTATTATGTGTGTGTGTGAAAATTTATACTATGTATTAAAATAAAAATTACGCGTCTGCTTGTAAATAACTCAAACGCTAAGCAGTGCGCACTGCAAGATGCCGGAAATGACTGCGAAAGTAGGTTAAACGCGTAAAGCTTTAAAGTACAGAAACCACGTGACGTATGCGCAACATTTACTTCAACCGAAGCAGTATCGATGGTGGAGGTGCTAATGATGTTATTAGAGTGTTTCAAGTTATTTATAAACTGATAAAATGTTTCAATTGTTGCATGAGGGAGACTTTTTATAAAAAAACAATGGATTTTTTAGATGGTTTAAGTATTTTGTACTACAAAGCGTGTGTGCATAAATTATAAACTATGGTGTTGGGTAAACTTTGTTAAATTTTAACCTATCGATTGGCATCATTATTTCAAAATATGTAAGAAAAATGTTTAGCAAAATATTTTTAGATAATGATGCCAATCGATAGTTGCTGTAAAAATGAACAATTAGTGTACACCACTATTTTATCTTGCACCAGTAATAGCTAAAAAACGAAAAAATTTTAAAAATTGAAAATCTTGTCATGCCAAAAGGGCAAATCTTTTCGTTTTTTTGCTATATCTATTTATTGGTGAAAGATAAATTAGTTTTATTTAAATAAATTGTTTTATTTGACAGCACCTATCGATTGGCATTGTTATTTAAAAATAATTTGGCAAACATTTTTCTAGCAAATGATAAAAATTCAAAAAAATATTTTAAAATAATGATGCAAATCGGTAGCTGCTTTAAAAATAAACAATTAATGTCTTCACATCACTATTTTATATTGCACCTATAAAAAGTTATGGCAAACGAAAAAGATTCATCTTTTTTGGGCATGACAAGGTATTCAATTTTTCGAATACGCCCTTTTGGATTTGTCTTTTGTGGCTAGAAATATCCAACAAAAGCACACATGATCTTGAGGAAAACCTACATTAAAAAATGTAAAAAAAAACGTAAATGTCAAAAATTACACATTCGGCCCTTTGGCATGATAGTGACGATATGTAATTATTCTAAATAAAATGTTCTTAATTTTTCATATTTGAATATGACACTTGACAAGAAGCATTTCATAAAAATATTAATTTTTACACTGACATATTTTTATGTTAAATAAAATTTTAATCAATTTTTAATAACTTTTGCCTTCATTTTGCTTCGCATATTTATATAACATATATATATATACGTTTGTGACAACAAAATATCAATATATGTAGGTTCGTATGTTTTCTATTTAGCATTGAACATTTGTCCAATAATTGCACAAAATCGAATGGCATATTTGACCCATTTTAGCAATGGCATTTTCACATTTTTGATTTACACATGGCTGCATTTAAAAATCACTTTTCACAAATGCAAACACATATGCAAAATAAAATATAGTTTTATGTTTGTGTATGTGAGTGTGTAAGTAGTAAATTATATGCATGTGTTTGTTGAGTTTGTGTTTGCATTGGTTAAATACCAAGTTTATGTTAATCAGAAATAAGTTTTGTGGTTTAAACCGAACACAAACATCAGCTGATTCACAGCACATAATGCTGGTGACAAACGATAAATAAAAGTTTGCATAGAAATGCGAGTGGGAAGAAATTTAAGTACTATTTGATGGTGAATATTAAAATTTAAGAACATTTTCATTATTAAGAGCATGTTTCAACTAAAAGATATCAAATGTTTAATATAACTTTAAGGCATTTTAAACTCAATTTAATTATAAACTCAAATAAATATAAAACATTTTTCAATATTTTTATTTATTTAATTTCATCATCACTGAGAGACGAACATGTATTTTTAAAAATTTTGGGAAATCAAATTTATAAAAAATTAGTAAAAAATCATTATTTAAAAATAAGTTATTGAATTTTAAATAATGATACCAATCGGTAGGTGAATTAAAAACAAACAACCACTATTCTTGAAGAAAAACTACATTCAAAAATGCAAAAAAAAAAAAACGCAAAAGTCAGAAATAACACATTTGCCCCTTTGGCCGGTTCCGGTTCTGAATCCTGTTCCAACCAAATCAATTATATGTGGTTTGCTATTTTCGTTCTACACATTTTTTATAATAATGATTTCGGTTCCGGTTCTAAAATTCAAAACTGTTTAGGTCTTTGCGGTTCCTGATGTTAATGCACGAAAATAATTTAATTTTTGTGTTTAAAAAATAAATTTAGATAAATAAATAGTCTGTCTGTATGTTTGTTCCAGCATCACGACTAAACCGCTGAACCGATTTAACTGACATTTTGCACCAGGATACTATGGAGTCCGGAGGGTGTCAAAGGTTGGACAAAGGGGCGTGGCACCTCCCATACAACCTAAACTTTCAAAACGACATATCTCAGCACTTACACAAGCTAAGAAGATGAAACAAAAAACTCAAATACAAAAAAAAAATACAAACACAAAAACACAAACACAAAAACAAAAGCAAAAATCAAACTTAAGCAATAACTCAAAAACAACAGAAAAATAAAAAAGGATAGAAAACAAAATCAACCACATTAAAATTCACCACACTAAAATTCACCACACTAAAACTCATCACACTAAAATTCACCACACTAAAACTCACCATACTAAAATTCACCACAATCAAATTCAAAACATTAAAATTCACTACACTCAAATTCACCACATTAAAACTAAACACAATAAAATTCACCACACTCAAATTCACCACACTAAAACTCACCACACTAAAACTCACCACACTAAAACTCACCACATTGACACTCACTACACCAAAATTCATCCCACTAAAATTGACCACACTAAAATTCACCACACCAAAACTCACCATACTAAAATTCACCACAATCAAATTCAAAACATTAAAATTCACTACACTCAAATTCACCACATTAAAACTAAACACAATAAAATTCACCACACTCAAATTCACCACACTAAAACTCATCACACTAAAACTCACCACACTAAAACTAACCACATTGACACTCACTACACCAAAATTCATCCCACTAAAATTCACCACACTAAAATTCACCACACCAAAACTCACCCCACTAAAACTCACCACACTAAAATTCACCACACTAAAACTCACTACAATAAAACTCACCACACTAAAATTCACCACACTCAAATTCAACCACTTAAACTGACCACAGTAAAATTCATCACACTTAAATTGAACACACAACAATAAAATTCACTGCACTTAAACTCACCACACTAAAATTCACCACATTAAAACTCATTACACTAAAACTCACCACACTAAAACTCACCACACTAAAAGTAACCACAATAAAACTTCTACTGGGAAAAACTCTACGGGGAAGAATTCTACGGGAAAGAATTCTACTGGGAAGAATTCTACGGGGAAGCACAGTCTGAGAAAGAATTGTTTATGAGAAAAGTGGTTTTAGTGGAGAATTAGTTTGGTTATAAAACCAATAAAAAATACGTCCACGGGTCTCTGATATAAATAATAAAAATGTTATTTATATTAATAAAATTGCTCCACAACCTTGCATTCACAAAATCTTTGCACGAGTCGTGTACGGGTCCAGCTAGTATTAAATAAATTACAAGTATACTAATTTATTTATCAAATTGAGCACTATTATTGCTCTTTATTGTTGCATTTATTGTCAAACTGATTTGATACTTGAATTATACATAAATTAGAGTTAATTTAATCATATACAAATCTATGAATTCCACTTAAGAACGCGACTATATCTTTCTGATTGCTTGAAATAATAATAAAATTATTAACATTTAAATAAATGAGAGAAAATATTGCTCATACGTCAAGTAGCAAATTTTGGCTATGTTTTACTTGTTTGTTAAATCAATCGTATTTCATTTCAATTTTTAAATACCCTCAAATAAGGGATTAAATATCCGTTTAAAATTGTTAAGTTTTAAAACCTGAAACCGTAAACAAAATCTTTATACGAAAATCAGAAATAAACCGATATCCGACATACGGTTTTAAAAAGGTTTTTAAAAAACTATAAAAACAAACCGTCAAAATGTATTTTCTAAGATACAATATATGTTTAAATGTCGTTTAAATTTGGGGATCATAAAAAAATACTTCTTGTTGAGCATAAACTTGTTGTTTTTAAGAAACAATATTTCCCAAAGCGATTGACTTTGGTATGAACTTCTCGTGTGTTTTGTTAGTGTTGTGTACCATACAAAATCAACATTCAAATTCCACCGGTACAAAAGCCATCCATACAAAATCTACATGTATAAAATCCACATTTAGAAAATCCACCCAACTGGTCTAGGATTTCCTCTGGAGGGAAAAGCTAATCTTTTTAACATTCTTATTTATGTTAAAAGTAGCTGAAATACAACGTTTCATAACAATGTTGTTAGAATCATTCAAAGTGGAATAAACAGACTTTGTATGCAATAAATGGAAAATATTCAGGTTTCGTAACACTGGTTTTTCAAATTAAGTCATAATGAGTTATATACTGAATTGAGAGGAATGTTGCTAATGCAAATAACACGACATAATTCATAGGAAAATTCACAGTACAACTCTGTATTATTCTTACTCATAAGGCAAACATTTGAGGCAGATACTTCTACCTTTGCATATCCACGAATGGTCGGTACCAAAAAAGGTACCGTCAAACATCCAACATATGACTGTGACGATATCTTTAATGCAGATATTGTTTCTGGAATAATAAGTATTTCATTTCCCATTGGAGTTTCGTAGGAAAGAACCAATAGTTCACCATCGATGAAATTCAATGCTTCAGGAATGTCATATTCGCTTAGAGTTTGTGGTTCATCAAACGTAAGGCCAAAAGTTTGACCTAGTAAAAGGTGGATTTTGTACCAAATAAAAGTTGGATATACAAAATTTTATTTTGCTCCGGTGCATTTTGTACAGGTGGATTTTCAGAATATTGTTAAAAAGATGTATTTTGTGTCAATTGGATTTTATGCAGGATATTGATTTGTTATTGATTCCTTCGATTTTTTGTGTAGCGGTAAATCGAATACAACAACAAAACACATGAACCTTTAACGACAGACAAAAAATGCTTCGCTACGACGTTTCTGATGCACGCATCTGCATTGAAATTTTATATATTTCTGTCGAAATAGTTTTGGGTTTAATTTTTATATTTTGGTACGATTCTTATATTTTTTGAAAACTTTTCTTCAGTTAACTTCATTACCAACTGTTGACTTGTATTTGATAAAAAACAACAGTTAAAACTGTGATTTTTAGTAGAAGACTGTTGTGAAATCAGTGTTTAAAAATATTTAACGAAATAAAATATTAAAAAATCAAAGTTTTTTTTTTTTTTTTTTGAATATCTATTATGATCCACAGCACTCAGACAGACTATATCCATTGTATTGTGAAATCTATTCAGTACAATTTTTTGGTTACTATCACCATGAGCGCCCATGCCCAAGATGGGATTCGAACCCGAGACCTTCAGAATGCAAGTCCAGCGCGCTACCTCTGGACTGCTGAGGCCGGCTAAGTTACTTTGCATTTAAAGTTTAAGTTATTTCAAAAACAATTATCAAACAAAAAAAAGCAAAAGCAAGATACAACAAAATAATAAATATTAGTTCGAACGCAAAAACAAAACCTATTGCAGCAACAGCCCCCCAACTGAGGACAGGCTCTGCTGAGAAGGCTGTGGAGAAGCTCAACATAAATGACCTTTAAGGTGTTGGAACCAAAACGCAGCACAATCTTTGAAAAGTGCTGACAATGGTTGGCCTTCTTCATTGAATCAAATTTATCCGCAAATACTTTCCTAAATACTTTGACATTCTATGCGACTGTATCACCAACTCCGATGGTAAACAACGTCATCCATTGCCAATCTGGATCCAGCTTATGTTATAAATGTTTATGTTTTAAATAAAATGTTTAATTGTTTTATTATTAATTTTATTAAAGTGCTTTATTGCATTTAATTAATAAAACAAATAAAATACATTTTTAATAAATAGACATTTTAAATTTTGATTTTTTTGTTTTTGATTTTTGTATGTTTTTGTTTGGTTTCGCATATCTTCTACTTTTTTTGAAAGTGCAACCACAAAAATATGTAATTGCCACAACACAGCATCCAAGCTTGTGATTTAGTTTTTCGCAGAAATATTTGTCTACAACAAACAAAACTAGTGGATGTTATTTTAATAGAAGTCTTTGTTGCCAACAGGATGGCTCTACTGAAAATGCAGTGTGTCATGCGATGAAAACTGAATAATAAGTTTTATTATACTCCACACTAAGAGTGAAAGGGTTTTGTATGCCGTATTTAATATCCAGAAGGAAGATATCCGGTATGGAAAAGTGTGTATATTCTTGATCAACATGACTTGCTGCGTCGATTTAGTGAAGTCTGTATGTTGAATTCACGATTACAGAAAAAGTAGAGGAGCTTGATCTCTTTTTAAAACCGTAACTGCAACCACAATTCTGTGATCGAAACCGCTAATAGTTTAAATTTCCATTTTTGTATTATTGAACATTTAAAATATAATATTTTTGTTGTATTGAATCTCATTTAATGTATATAAAATATACAAATATTCGCACACGTATGCTAAAATGCAAAAAATAAAAAATAAGAAAATAAAAAAAAGGAATGTAAAAACAAAGTTAATATACCCTGTACCTCATAGGTGTAGGGTATAAAAAATACCATCAAACGTTGTTGTGTATGTGTCGTGTGACCAGTAGTTCTGGTCAAGTACTTTATTTTGATAGCGATGGCGATGCGTGTCCCTTGTCGTAAGCCGTCAACGCACACACACACAGAGACACAATACACACAGACATATTCACAAAAAAATGAACACAATATGCACACGATCTACTCCGAACACAATCACTCAGCATAGACCGTGTTTCGCACTGCGTTGCTGTTACCACACACGGGAAACTGAAATACTGAAATAAAATAACAAAAGCAACAACATAATAAGAATAAAAGTTGATTTTGATAAAAATAACAGCAACTGAACTCAAACTGCATATATAAATAAAACGAAAAATATTAGAAAAGTTTTATATATTATTTAAATTTTTATTAATTTTTTATATTTTGAATAAAACAAATTTATAAAATTCAAATGAATAACTAATTATTATTTTTCTAATTGTTCCGATTATGAATCCGATGCACCAAATGTTTTTGCTTAATTCCCAAATATTTTCTGATGTATAAATTTGCTGTTTCGCAGAGCTTTTTATTTTCGAATATTAAAATTAATTGACATAAAAATCCATAATAAAGAAATTAACAACAAAAAAATATCAAAGTAAAAATATCATTTTTCAATAAGCTGTGTGCCTCAACATTCTCCGGCCTTGAGACCCGAATCTTCTCGGGGCTCTACGTATTCTAATGGCAAAATGCATAGTCGTTGAATTGGGCGAGTAATAGTACTACTACCTGTCCACAGTGTCACGTTACGTACATAACCATCCGATCCGAAATGCACCGCTACCACACGTGCTGTTCTCCATAAAGTAGGAGGCGCTGTTTCGTCCTTTATTACCACTAAGTCACCTTCTTTTAAATTTTCTCTTGGTTTACGCCATTTTGGACGCTGTTGAAGTTCGTGTAAATAACTGTTACTCCATAACCTCCAGAACCTCTGAGTGATTTGCTGTCTTTCTTGCCAGAAATTAAGGCGATTTCGTGGAACTCCGACCGATACCTGTTCTCCCAATACTGGAACCAATGGTTCACCAATCAGCAGATGACCTGGCGTAAGGGGTCTTAAATCACGAGGAACAGCACTCTGTGCACACAGTGGTCTTGAATTTAAAATAGCACCAATTTCTGCCAGTAAAGTCTGCATTGCTTCAATTCTAAGCAAACGAGCTCCCATAACCCTACGCAAATGATGTTTTGCTGCCTTTATTGCTGCCTCCCAGAGACCACCTTGATGAGGTGCAGACGGTGTAATGAAATGCCATTGAGTATGTCGTGAAGATAGCTGCTCATAAATATCTGAATTACGCCATGTTTGAAGCATGCGGCACAATTCTCTCTCAGCACCTACAAAATTTGTACCATTGTCACTCCATAGGTGTAAGCAGTGCCCATATCTTGAAGTGAACCGAATGAATGACATAATAAAAGCGTTAGTAGATAAATCCGATACAAACTCCAAATGTACAGCCTTCGATACCATACACACGAATACCGCTGCATAGCCTTTAATAACTGTCTTCGATCTTCCTTGGTTATTCCGCACAAGAATAGGACCAGCATAATCCACCCCAGCATGCAAGAATGGACGAGATGGCCGCACACGGCAAGCAGGTAAGTCCCCCATTATCTGCTCACCCATCTTCATACTCAATCTTTTGCAAACAAGACAGTCCTTAACCAAAGTTCTTGCCAATGCTCGAACGTTTATGATCCAGTAGCGACGTCTTAAAGAGGCAATTAATTGCTGCGCACCACAATGAAGCAATTTAAAATGCATATCTCTTGCTAATAACCAGGATAAACGACCTTTTCCGGGTAGAATAATTGGGTTTCGCTGATCATATGGTAAATCTGCATTCTGCAAGCGCCCACGCATACGTAAAAGACCTTCGCTTATAAACGGAGCCAACTCTGAAATTGCATTTGAGAGACGTTCCGCGCAAACAGAATTTTGCAGATGATTTATATCACTTCTAAAGTAGAAACTCTGTTCCTGCTTGATCCAGAATGTTAGGGACGCCGATACTTCCTCCGTATTCAATGGAATCAGTGTTCTTTCTGACAATGGTAATTTGCAGTTTCTCCCAAACCTATGCACCCATGCTGTCACACGTATCAAACGACTAAGTGAAGAATACCGATATAACAAAGTTTTATCAGCGATACTGATGACATTAATGTAAGACGCCGACGGAGCCTGTGAAGATTTCGTCATTAATTGTACTACTGCTTTACGTGATAAATCTGGGTCAGCAATAGTTTGAATAGTTGGAGCTGCTCGGCAGTATTCTTTCCGAGCTTCGATATCTATAATTGGCGATAAATTATCGGGAAATACAGGCCAAGCTGATTTAGCTTGTTGTAGGAATTCAGGACCGTTCCACCACAGTTTGGATGTAATTAATTTATCCATTGACGTACCTCTAGATATGAGGTCTGCAGGATTTAAAGATGTTGGTACATGTCTCCATTCGCAGTTCGCTGTGTTATTCTTGATTGCTCGTACACGGGTGGCTACGTATTGCTTTAGTGTTCCAATTTCACGCTTCAACCAGCACAAAACAACAACTGAATCCGACCAACACGTTGCTAAGAAATCCTTGATCTTATGCTCTGCTGTAAGTTCACTCATAATACGGTTCATTAGTTCTCCTAATAACTTTGCTGCACAAAGTTCGAGACGTGGTATGGTTTGCGGTTGCAGAGGAGCGACTCTCGATTTAGCTAGCATAATCTTAGACGTAACTGCATTTTCCTCACCGATTACCATGTAGACTACAGCTCCATATGCTATCGAAGATGCATCGGCAAAGCCGTGCAAGGACAAGCATGTATTATGTGAATAACCCAACCATCGAGGGATACGCAGGTTCTCGAATTGTGAAATTTGAGATGAAAGTTTTAGCCACTCAATCCTGAAACAATCTGGTAATGCAGCATCCCACGCGATCTTTTCCTTCCAAATTTTTGCAGCAACACCTTGGCATTGACTATAAAGGGAGCAGCAAAACCATCAGGATCATATAAACGCGCTGTAACACTCATTACAAGGCGCTTAGTCCAACGATGTGCTGGTGAAATATGAAGTGGTTGAACCTTGAAAGTCAGTTCGTCTGTTGACATGATCCATTTGAGACCTAACACTGATGTTTCATTCGTGGTATGAAGAAGTACTCCAGAATTTTCCTGAATCGGATCCAGATGCCGTTG
Source organism: Dryomyza anilis (assembly GCA_951804985.1). Classification (NCBI taxonomy): domain Eukaryota; kingdom Metazoa; phylum Arthropoda; class Insecta; order Diptera; family Dryomyzidae; genus Dryomyza; species Dryomyza anilis. The sequence goes on along the minus strand of OX638131.1, from coordinate 92,751,096 downwards.
CACACTTTTAGAATTACAGCGCCACTTAACAAGCTCAAATCCTCCCGCGGCCAAAATATCCCGCGTTTGTTGACACAATAATAGTAATTCTTCTTCTGTGTCAGCTCCGGCCAAACAATCGTCCATGTAAAAATTGCTTAATACTGTATGCGCACCCAAAGGCCATTTAACAGCGTTGTCATATGCACATTGTCGCATAGCTCTGATTGCACAGAACGGAGCCGATGCCATACCGAAAGTCACACCAGTAAGACAGTATTCTGCTATAGATCCTGATTCATCACGCCAGAATATCCGCTGCAAGTCCCAATGTTTAACAGCAATTTTTACCTGAGGGAACATTTGCTTTACATCCGATGTGACTCCAAAAGCGCGGATACGAAAACCCCACAGCAAATCAATTAACTCACGTTGCTGTTTTGGGCCTATCATCTGCATGTCATTCAGTGACATTCCTGTATCAGTAACACATGAGGCATCAAAAACTACGCGAAATTTTTTAAGAATTGCGTGATGTGGAATATAATAAACAAGGCCCTCGGGATGTTGTGCCGCTGGTCGCAGCCAACCTTTCGAAAGATATTCATTCATGAATGTACAATATTTATCAGATAAATCCGGATCTCGTTGCAGCCGACGTTCCAATTGCAAAAAACGCTGCAGAGCTATTGCTCGGTTTGATCCTAGACCTTTCCCATTTAGCCGTAGTGGAATTTGAAGAACGTATCGGCCCATCTCCTTATCAAATCGATGCGTCTGCAAGAAATGAGCTTCACATTCTTGTTGTTCGGATGTGGCGCTCGATTTATCATATTGATTCTCATCCACCTCAAAGAATCTTTTAAGTAGACTATCTAGTTCGGTATTTGTGGTAATATCTTTTCCCTCTATCGTTGATACTATGGCTGTATGATTTGTTATCTCACCGAAAATTAACCATCCGATTCTTGATTCCTGAGCCAATAACCCAGATTCCAGTTGACGAATACCCTCCTGCATCAGCCTTGCCCATGCAGTGACTCCTAATAGAATATCAACTACTGCTGGTTGATGAAATTTTGGATCTGCTAACTTGGAAGTGATATCGGATGGAAGATCTGTATGAAGCAAAGACATCTGTGGCAACTTAGTATCCCCTAATATTGTGGGTACCACCAAGCAAATGATAGACATTAAAGGAACATCACTATATACTGACAATAAATAACCATTTACTGCTCTCTTACACAAAAATGGAGATGAATCTACCGCAGTGGTAATGTTAGACTTAATTCGTACTGTCGGAATTTGATGAGATACAATAATTTGTTCATTAATTAGATGTACCTGTGCACCAGTGTCGCATATTGCTCGTATCGGACCAATGACCTTGTTATGCACCATAAGGCGAATATTTGCAGTTGCCAAGACACCCAAGCTTATTTTGCACAACTTCTCCTTCTGAGATAGAACTGATGATGCTGTGAATACTCCGAGGCTAGTATTAATATCGCAAACTGATTGCTATTGCGGCTCTTGCATGGAGGTAGATTTTTGGGAAGGATCTTCGTTATAAACAACATTGACCAAAGGAAGTCTTGGACATGTGATGCTATTATGCGCCTGCGAACAGCGCGGACACTGACGCGCCATACATTCTCGTGCAGGATGTCCAAACCGCAAACAATTTTGACATACACCAAGTGTATCAATACGACGAACTCTGTCGTTGCGACTCATGGTTAAAATTTGAGGACAACGAAATAAAGCATGACTTCCTGAACAATTACGGCAACTAGGTGGGTTACGTATGGGCTTTGATTGTAATCCTTGACGTTCATTCATAGCTGGTATCAAACGGGAATTATCTGGTGCGGAATTCGTTCTACCCGTTTGACCTCTTACAAGTAATCCACTTGCACGCCGCTCAAGCCATGCGAAAAAATCACCCTGCAAAGTGGGAACATGATCCGTAGGATGCGCCATTTCCCACGAACTTCGTGAAGCATGATCTAAACGCGATTCAAGGAACGTAAGAATAATTAAATCACGTTGCTCCTCTGCTCTTATCTGTCTAGCCAATAACCGCATACTATTGCGCGTGGTATCAATCATCTTTCGAATCGATGTATAGCTTGCTCTTTGCCAAACTGGAAGCTCCAAAATTGCAGTAATGTGTGCAGTTAGAGATAAAAATTCATTGTCGAAAGCCTCACATAATGTCTTCCATGCATCGGTAAAACTGTCATCTTGCTGTGGCCAAAACCCTAATATTTGTGCAGCATCATCTTTTACACAGCTCTGTAACCGCCTAAGACGCTGAATATTTGTCAGATAAGGATTCCGAACCACCTCCGCAATAAAAGTATCGCGAAATGAAATCCATTCATAATGACTTCCGCGAAAAATTGGGAGTCTATCCTCAAGCGGAAGATCTGCAAACTGCGATCGCAATACAACGGAATTTGAAGCGTGACTCACCAATTGAGAAGATGATTCTGAATTCTGTTCTAAAATATGTATACGGTTACGAAGAGACGCACGAATTTTCACATATAAACTCTCAAATTCCTCCCGTAAAGATACATCAAAACCTTGAAGCATTGAATCAGTTTCTTCGCGCTGAATAAAGTCCATTTTTGAATCAAACTTGTTCCACGCTTTCTCCAAAATATCGAATCGTGCACGAAAGGATTCCAGGTCTGCTATATCAGTATTTGTCTCTAACCAATCTGCCTGCCGTTGGATCTGTTGAGCTGCAATACGTGCGTCGGTTCGAAAAGACGCTGATGTCCTAATGACCATATCGCATGAAGGTATTTCACATTCACGAGATAAATCAACTTCATTTATATTATCATCCATTGGATCCTGATGAAAACGACGACGCTTTTCTTGTCCGGGCGCTGCATGTGATTCGGCATTGTCTGTAGTCTCTTGCATCCCCGACGACCTTGGATGTTCTAAATCGTCAATATTCCTAGAAACTTCATTACTTCTAGCAATTACTCGCCTTGATCTGCGCATGATTTTATATTATATATCCTAGAAATATGAATATTAATAATTTGATCATAGAAACTTAAAATAAATACGCATTAACTAATTCATTTACAAATAAATTCGCTGATATTCCAACATTAGTCGCTCTGACTATTTATACCATATGTCGCACTGACCTTTAATATCGTTAGTCGCACTGACCTTTAATATCGTTAGTCGCACTGACCATTTATTACATTAGTCGCACTGACCATTTATAACATCAGTCGCACTGACCATTTATGACATTAGTCGCACTGACCATTTATAACATTAGTCGCACTGACTATTTACAACATTAGTCGCACTGACCATTTATAAAATTAAATAAAGTTAAATATCCTTAGTCGCACTGACTAATACTTAAATATGCACTTGATTTTGTTAGTCTCACTGACTAATACTTTAGTCGCACTGACCATTTATGACATTAGTCGCACTGACCATTTATAACATTAGTCGCACTGACCATTTACAACATTAGTCGCACTGACCATTATAAAATTAAATAAATTTAAATATCCTTAGTCGCACTGACTAATACTTAAATATGCACTTGATTTTGTTAGTCTCACTGACTAATACTTAATAATACAACTGATTTTTTTACTGAATATCCTCTGATTTGCAGACAATTTATTTAATCCGTATGCTTTATGAATATTACGACATATATTTACAGATAATGATTAGGATACGCTCACCAAATATACGGTTCAAAACAATGACTCGAAGGACCAAATGTTCCGATTATGAATCCGATGCACCAAATGTTTTTGCTTAATTCCCAAATATTTTCTGATGTATAAATTTGCTGTTTCGCAGAGTTTTTTATTTTCGAATATTAAAATTAATTGACATAAAAATCCATAATAAAGAAATTAACAACAAAAAAATATCAAAGTAAAAATATCATTTTTCAATAAGCTGTGTGCCTCAACACTAATAATATATATATATATATAATTAATATAAAAGAGTGATAATATATATTTTACATATTTATGCACGTTTAAATAAATACAAAATGTATTTATTTGACTATATTAAATGTTGTACAGTAATGCAGTAAATTCATGTAATTTATAATAATATTTTGAACTCTCAGAGGTTTGCCATTGTCCGGCGAGAGGTAGCGTGGTATAAAAAAATGTTTTCAATGAAAAGATGTTTGTTTTAGCACCAGACCAGATTTGATCCTGTAAAGGGTTTTTCAACAGGGACGCTACAAAAGTAGAGCGACAGGGACAGCAAACGACGCCATATTTCTTGCCGCTCTTTTGACATTTCTCTTCAGTAAGGTTTGCCATTTCATGATGGAAAGATATACGAATTCGAATTTCGGTAATAAATTTTAATAATTTCGACTCGTTGTTGGCTCGTATATCTTTCCATTATGAAATGGCAAACCTTACTGAAGAGAAATGTCAAAAAATCCGGCAAGAAATATGGCGTCGTTTGCTGTCTCTGTCGCTCTACTTTTGTAGCGTCCCTGTTGAAAAACCCTTGAAAAAAAACTTTTGTAGCGCTCTTATTGAAAAACCCTGTACTACGGTATCTTTCGGCTCGCAGTCTAATGCAGTAACCGCTATCGACGCAACACAATATTTAACAAAAAAAAAAACTAAAAATGCCGATTTATCATATAAATTTTATAAATTATAAAATTATTTTTTTAGTATGTATATACTAACTTTTTTGAACTCTGTGTTTGTGCATTGGTTCTTCGATAGGCGTTTGCAGCGATTGAACTGCTTTCGGTTTCCTTGACGGAATGTGCGACACACAAATGGCGACTGGGGAAATCAGTGAAAATGCGCGCAAAACTTTTTACTTTTATTGCATGTTATTTCGTTGCCTGCTTTTGTTATTAATATGGATGCTGTTGTTATTGTGCAGTGGCTGCTGTTGCAGTTAAATTAAAGCCATCAATGACTATGGCTTCAGAGAGGGCTATGCGATATTATATAATCACAAAAAACTCACATGTATACAAAGAAACACCTCCATTACCAACCATTCATGTACCCTACATTTGAGGCCGCACTTAACCCATCGCTTTAACCGTCACTACAAACGTGGCAGCACATCTCGCATCATTTGCCCAGCTCCATTTGACTTCCTGCCCCAACTCACTCTTGCATCCTGCACTCGTGTCATCGTTGATTTTTATGAAAACCACGCGCATTTCCGCTTCCGTTTGCAGCTGCACTTGAGCGCCCCACGCGGCAACGCAAAGCGCAGTGGAATTCGTCCGCGACTTAATCGGATTATTTAACCGTTAAAATTTGATTTTTATGCACTCCAAATGAACGGAAAGTGAACGAGTTCATTGAGTTTACAAATAAATAACAACAACAACAAAAAAAAACTATTGCTCATAGACTTTTACGTGTAAATGTTGGGGGAATGTTTTAAGGATCTTATTTAAAAGGACCCTTTAAACATTCTCCCAACATTCACACGTAAAAGTTTAAGAGCAATAGATTTTTTTTTATTGCTATTATTTGTTTCTTACTCTTTAATATATTTGACGAAATCCAAATACCGAGGGAAAATAAAGTTCAACCTTACTAACAAACTTTACTCACAAATTACTCAGTGACCGGCAATATAGTTTTCGTAGTACCAGGGTGATGTCGGTATTCTCCAAAATTATTGCATACCTCTGTTGAGACCTCTGCATATTTTAATGGTCTTTGATCGATTGCGACTGAATCATAAAAAAAATAAATTGGTTTTCTATACAACGCTACCTCTCGGCAGACAAAGCCCTCAAGAGTAAAACACCTTCCATGGAAAAGATCTCATAACAGTGTTCGGATTTTCGCCATTTTGAGTACAAATATAACACACACAGGGGCATATTTTGTTCAGAGCTTTAGCCCCAAATTATTATTTATCATTGAATGACTTTAGAAAGAAGGCATATAAAGATTTCCAATACAGCTGGTTTCTCTGTCACTTTTATCAAATAAATTCAAACATTTGTAAAGTGAGAATTACAATTTTGTCAACAGATAAAAATTGAAATATTTTCTGACAAATTTTGGATCAAAATTTATTAAGCGTTGGATTTCGATATTCCTATTTCTAAATATTGTTCAATTTTATAGCTCTAAGAAAAGCTTTATTTTTTTATTAATGCATAGTATTGATCGTAAGAAAGGAATAAAAGTTAGTGGGAAGTAGGACAGAGTGATAAGTGTCGGTGAATGTTTGTTTTGAATAAGTCAATATCAAAAATGTCGCGAAAAACGGACGCTGGGAGATTGTTCCGCAAACGTATCGAACAAATTATATGTGTACTACGTGGTTTGTATTTCCCTCGAACACTTACCGTCGAAATACCTATATAACAAGTTTACATACCCAACGGTCTTTCGGTTCTTAAGAGAGCCAATATATAATTAAATATATTCATCGCACGTAGTTGTATTCAGTCCACGAACTCCAAGGAGTATTTTAAAGCCCATGCCCAATTGTGCGAATTGTATTCCATTTTATGTTGAATATAGTTTGTGTAGTCAGTGCGTAAGTCAGCAGGAGTGAAGTATGTCTAACACCGTTTTCAAAAACCGAGACACTTGGCTGATTCTTACGACCCAAGTGTTATGAATAACTGACTCCGCGATATTTAGAGCGCCCATATTGATGGAAGGTAGGGGTAAATCCAGTCTTTTATAAGAGTCCATTGCATTGACTCAACTGTAAATTCCAGAGATTGTTTTATGGTCATTATAGAGTGGTCATTCATAGTGCGTCTTTTAATCACAATCCCTAAAGATTTTAGCGTTTTGAAGGAATATTAATGACAAATGTTACTGTCATTTGCAAAGGAATGATTTGGGTTCTGGGAAAAAGACTGAAAGATAAAACCAAAACTAGGAACGGGGTAGAAAGGAACCCTGCGGAATTTTAGAATGAATGGAATGTTGTTATCGACGAAAACCGTTTATCGCAACTCGTATTGAACGTCCCTGCAGAAAACTAGAAAGCCTTGAAATTATCTAGAGCAACAAGCTTACTCTCCCCGAAAAGATGAATGCAACTATTTAACTTTTCGGAGATGACCGCCAGCAAGTTATCGAATGATCTGGTCCTTCAGAAACCAAATTTCTGATCGCAAGGTAATTTGTTGTGCTCCTACAGATAGTTCACAAGGTGAGTGTTTATTTTCCATTACCGCAGAACATTCGCACAGATCAGTAATTTGCAGAGTTCGCAGCCTTGTCCTTTTTCGTAACTGGCTCGGTATCGGCAACCTATAGGAGATGTTGAAAAGGTTACGCAACCGAAGAACCGATGTACAAGTTGGTTTTTATTACAACGGAGTGTTCGAGAGAAATACGAACCAGGTCATATTTCAACCAAGTCCTGTATTCTCTCGTTCTACTCGGGCATCGAACCAAGTTCACCACAAAAAATAAAATTCTTCGGTTGTATATTTCGTTATTGATATATTTAGTCTTCCTGCGACAGTTGTTTCTGAAGTTGAAAAATTGAAGACATTCATCTATTGAAACCACTCTATCTTTCCACTTTTCCTTTGATTTTAGTTTTTTTTTTAAGTTTTGAAAGAAATTGCATTTGAAAATTTATATAAAAGCTTTAAAGCTATAAAAATGAGTACAATTTCGGACAAATGCCAAATTTATAAATCGAGTTTTTATTTTTATATTTCAAAAAAATCAGGGACCACAAAGAACCGCAATCGGAACCGGTACAGTTTTGATTTTTGGATCTGGTAGGGGAATCAATACCGTTATTAAAAAAAAATGTGGTAAACCGGAACCCATATAATTTGTTTTGGTTGGAACCGCATCCGGAACCAAAATCGCTATTTTAAAAATCTAGGCACTAGAACCGGAAACAATATTACAAATGGTTGTAATCCCTGTCAGGGACCGCAAAGAATCAAAATCAGAAACGTTTTTGTTTTTTGAAACGGGGTCGTAAATAAAAATGTGTGAAGTCGGAACCCAAATAGTTTTTTGTTTGTTTGGAACCAGAATGGAAACTGGACTTCCATTTTTAAAATCTTGGAGCCGAAAAATTGGAACCGTACATCAAAAAATAATGTATTAAACATAAACAAAACTGTATTTGAAATAAGTACAATTGTATTCGTTTTACGTCCAAAGACATTTACTTTTGTTTTAAATAAATTCATGTATTTGTTTTTGTATGAAAATATAAACAATAAGTACATATTTTAATTGAATTGCAGATCAATTTTTAAATAAATTTTTATTAAAATTTCTGAAATTGCAAGTATTTAGCTGTCCAGAAAATTATAGAAATTAAATACATTTTTGTATTTTTAAAACATAAAATGTATTAAAAAAAAACGTTTTTTTTTTCCTTTTTCCATTCCTTTTCCTTTTCCTTGGTTTTGTTCCTTTTCATTTGTCTTCTTTTATTCCTTATTTATTTACTTCATATAAATTTACCAATTGAATAAAAATAATTTTTATGTGTCAGTTGTCACAAGCTGGCATCGAACTCCTGACTCCGGCGTTAAAGGCCACTGCTATACCCGTTAGGCTACACTTTCATCTCCCTTTTTTGAGATTTTTGCTTTAAAAACAAAATTTGTGAAATTTTTTTAAACAAAAAACAATTTATTTTCATTAGCTGCGTTTTTTTCATAATTTAGATTTGAGCTGGAACAAATTTTGTACGCAAAACAAAAACAATTTGAGCTCGATAAATCTATCTAGCTCAAATTTGTTTTTGTTTTGCGTATAAAATTTGTTCCGGCTCAAATTTAAATTATGAAAAAAACGCAGCTATTCATTGTTGACGGGTCACAAATTTTAGTCATTTGATTTAAGATTGTGAATAAATGATCTATTGCAAATGATGTTAATAGCGTAACGGTGAGAGCTCAGGTCTTGTACCCGGTAGGTTCGGGTTCAAATCCCAGAAGAATTTTGTTTTTTTTTTTTTTTTTTTACTAAATATGTATATCAACATTATATATATTATAAATTAATTAGGTGAATATGATTAAAAAGTTTTAGACAGTTTAATGATATTTTTTATTTATATTATACGCATACTAATTAATAAAAATGCATACGATGTGAGTAAGGTTACCTTATTAAGGGATATCCTTATAAAATATTCTTATAAATAACTGATTAGAAATGCATAAAGTTTTCTTATGTAGAAAAAACTCAACCTGACACTGATACTAAATAGAGTTTTCAGGGATATTTCATATTACAACACGATATTTTTGTTAGTTTCAAATTACAACAGCAATAAAAAGATAATACATATTTCCTCAGCAATTATATATTGTCACATTAATATCACTTTTAGAACAAAACATATAAATGCAATTGGCATATTTTTGCAAAAACAAAAGGCATTTTTTTAAAGTCTTTAGTTTTCATATATGGGCCATTCCACACCAAATCGACCAAAAAAAGTCAAATTTGAGATTTTACCTTTTCGATTTCAATAAAATTTAGGCAACTGATAAAGGGTACCCAGATATGTACTGATCAGTTTTTTTTCGTCAACTACTTCCAGAGATATAGTGGCTCAAAGTTACAAAAAATAGGACAAAAAAGACTTTTGTATGGTGGTTCATATTTAAATATCTCTTAAACTAGAATTGCTAGAAACTCCACTGATGACTTGTTTTAAAGCTAATAGAACGAAATTTTAGAAAAAATAAGTTGTAACTTCTATACGTGGACATGTGGCCCGTGGTCATTTCCTTGCACTTCAAAATAAATGTCCTTAAAAAGGAACCTCTTAAAAATTCTGAAAAAAATCGTGTATTTTGGTTGATTTAATATAAATGCTCATGCTAAATTTCAAGATGGTATTTTGATGGCATCACATTTTAAAAAATAATTTTCTAAATTTTTATTTATTTTTTGTATTAAAAAAAAAACATTTTTTGCGATAGTAAAAGTTGCAATAATTCTTGAATCTATTTCTAACTCTGATTTTAAAATGGCGTCAGTTTTATCATTTTGACTCTAGTTTTTGAGATATTGATTTTGGGATATAGTTTTTACGATTTTCGAAAAATGGTATATATCTCAAAAACTAGAGACAATTTGGTAAAACTGACGCTATTTTCGAATTTAGAGTTACAAATACATTAAAAAATTATTGTAAATTTTACTTTTGAAAAAAAAAAAAAAATTTATCAATACCTAAAATATGTAAAAATTTAGTAAATTAATTTTTAATATACGATGCGATCAAAATACCATCTTTAAATTTGGCATGAACATTTACATTAATACAAACATAATATGTGATTTTTTTCAGATTTTTAAAAAGGGTCCTTTTTAATTTTAAATTGCAAGGATTATTACCACGGGCCACATGTTCAAGTTTAGAAGTTACAACTTAACTGATACAAAAGCTGGTTTTATTAGCTTTAAGAAGAGACATCAACGAATCAGTTGCACAAATTTTATTGAAATCGAAGACGGTGAGTTCCAACCATTGGTCGATTTGGTGTGGAATGGCCCATATTAATTTACTGCACTAAATTATTTATAAATTTTTCCATGTTGTATTACAATAGAAAAAAAAATGCAAAAACAAATACAAATAACAAGCACAAATTACATATTTTGTATTTTGTAGGAAAAAAAGAAAACAAGTACACTTTTCATTAAAAAGTAATGAATACAAATGTAATTGATATGTATTAAAAATACATTTTTTTGAAACAAGTGCAAAAATTGTATTAATGTTAATACGTTATTTTTTTGAGTGTAAGATAATTTTAATATATTAGCAAGAATGGTCTCGCGAAAAATAATCCGGTTTCGAATTTTGTCTGGGAAGAATTATCCGGGGAAAGAATTGTCTTCAAAAAAATTGTCTCGGAAAGTAACATTTCGATAAAAAATTGTACGAATTGTCAGGTTTATATTGAGATATGGTCAATTTATACCGGCCAATTCGTACCCGATACAATGCTTATCGGAATGTTACTTTACGACACAATTCTTATGGAGATAATTCTTCAATATATATTTGTTAAATTTAAAGAACGCCTTTTTTGTTTCACGTTATTTTTTTATTTTAAAAAAGTTAATTTTGAAAAACAAAAATTTTGTAATATTTAAAATACATAATAGAGGTTATTGAGTCAGTTATCTTGAAAATGTACATACATTCAAAATACAAATCATATGTTGCGTTATGCAGTACAATATTTATCCTTGGAAATTTTTGAACAATATTTTTTTCTACATTTTCATTGAACATCATGCGCACATATATGATTCAGCATTGTACTAATGCAAGGATTATAAGAATTCTGTGATTTTAAAATAAAAAAAGCGCAAATAACATGGAAAATAAATATAAAAACAACAAGAACCGTTTTTTTTTCACTTTTCATGCGCTCATCAGCACTGTAATGATTGAATGCGTTTTTTACGCTGCAACTATAAAAAGTACAAAAAAAGAAAGAGGAGAAAAACATAAAATTTGACAGCATGCAAATGCGAGTAAAGTGCATTTTTCCAGCAAGGTGCTGATAATAAAAGTGAAAAATGCAACAGCGCAACAAAAATTTTAAACTCGATGAAAAATGTGAAAATTCTTGAATTTTGTTCTTCTTCTTCTTCTGCTGTGAATTGTTTGCTGCAGGACACGAACATTGGCTGCAGCAACCTTGCAGCAAAATCACCTCTGATTTAAGGATTCAAAAATATTTTTTTTGCATATTTTAACAACAATAAGGACACACAGGGAGAGAAAACGACAAACAAGGACATTGCTGCACACCACCAACACATGAGCACATGAAGCAAATTTCTGCTCTAAAGTCTTGCATGCTATGCGTGTGTTGTTGTTGTTGTCGTCGTCCTTGTCCTTTGTCATCCTTTTGCATGCCTTTCTTGGCATTTTATATGCTTTCTCCTGCAGCTCGATTAAAGGACATCAGTCTAACTGTTCGCAGGACAACGTAGTGCGTAATGCTGTATCCTGTCGTCGTTTATATGTGTGTGTGTGTGTTAAACGAATTGCATTCCGTTGCACTGGCTCGTTGCATGCCGAAGTTTCGTCCTCGCTGTGTGTTTGTGGATTGAACATGATCTGTGCTAAATGGATTAGGTCCTTGTTGAGTGGATTATTAAGGACGACATGTCCAGGCAGTGCGTCATTTGTAGTTGTCGTTGTTTTTATTATTTCTGTACGCAATGCATTCAAGTATTAAGAATTTCACAGTTCATAAATGTCGATGAAGTGACATATTTCTCTTGGCTCAAACTGCACTATGATGTTTAAAACAGAATAAAAAAAAGAGACACTTTTCAGGTTATGTTACAATCGTTTGAGGCTTTTAGGGCATACGATCAGTATGGAATAATTTCAAAATCTGCAAATCATTTTTCCTAAACTGGTAACATAATAAATTTGTCTCAATACTACAAAATTCCAAATTTGAAAAATGTTGAAATTGTTTAAAATTTAGTTACAACATTTTGTTAAATTAATAATAATAAAAGTTTGGCACTACAGTTCTATAAGAACTTAGGCCGAGCTCTCTCACCATTTTGAACTGTGCGTGTTATATTTGTACTCAAAGTGATGGGACCTACAGTTTATTGCCGAATCCGAACGGCGGGTGAGAGCTTTTCATAGGCAATGTTTTTACTCTCGGAGGTTTGCCATTTACTGCCGAGAGGTAGCGCGGTATGGAAAAATGTTTCTATGAAAAGATGTTGATAGCCCCAGTCCAGTCTTGAACTGGGTACCTTTCGGCTCGCAGTCCAACGCAGTAACCACTGAGCTACTGCGGCTACAATAAAATAGAGAAAAATAAAAAGCCCAATCAACACTCAGATAAAAGACTTCTAGAAAAACTATATTGAATGCGAAAAATAAAATCAATCGAAATATCATTGATCTCACAATGCATCAAAGAATTTCATCTTACTATCTTCTGACGCCACTGCATAATTCGGAGTCGCGGATTTCCAATCAGAAATTAGATGGACTTGGAAATTTTCACTTATGAAAGTTCAATGAAGAAATCTTTGTCTGCAACTTTTTTAGTTTAAGATATAAATAGATGAAACTTTGGATTTAAATATTCTATATTTGTATCTTACGATAGTACAGTGTACAGTGATGTGAAATATAATAGGGACGCCAATGCATTTATTTAATAAGTGATATTGTCTACGGGATTATTTAAAAATTTCTTTAATGCAGCATCGAATATATATTTATCTGAGCTTGATTATTCAGAATATTTTTTTAAATTTTCAGTCAAATACAATCTTATTAGTATTTCCTGCGAACATGAATAAGGACAATTGCGAACTTTCTTTTATTTTAACAAAATTATATTTTTATTCAACAAAAAAATATATCCCCGATCTTGGTATGTTTTCTCGATGAACTTCAGGATTCTAATCAAAACATCATACGTATTATTATCAGATTGCATCAAGTTTTTGAGTTATTACGTAATTAAAAATATATGGCAATTCTCGTCTTTTTCTACATAGTTTGGACCTTAACTTCTTACAGATTTTAGGTTTAGATATAATTTCTTTTGTATTCCATTGAGAATACTTCAGGCAATATTTTGAAATAAACCAGGTAATTTAATTTTCTGAAACATGTGTTAAAAATTGATATTAATTTATCAACAGATTATACTTTATAACCAATTTTCTTGACTAGATTATGTCAGTAATATGGATTTCTTAGACATATCTAGGTGAAAATCTAGACATTATTGAAATCTATGAACCAAACACCTTGTATATACTTTTCCGTACCCAATATTCTTCCTTCTGGATGTTAAAAACGGTGTACTAAACTAAATATACCTTCTCATTATTAGTGTAGGGTATTAAAACTACAACGTAAGGGCAAGTCTTAAAGGAAAATTGCACAAATTGTTGGATACTAAAGGGTTTTTCAACAGGGACACTACAAAAGTAGAGCGACAGGGACAGCAAACGACGCCATATTTCTTGCCGCTCTTTTGACATTTCTCTTCAGTAAGGTTTGCCATTTCATGATAGAAAGATATACGAATTCGAATTTTGGTAGTAAATTTTAATAATTTCGACTCGTTGTTGGCTCATATATTTTTTCATCATGAAATGGCAAACCTTACTGAAGAGAAATGTCAAAAGAGCGGAACCCTATATAAGACAATGTAAGAAAATTTGGTTTATTGAGATTAATCAGAAAATCAAAAATTTCATCTGTCACAAAAATATTTATTGTATGTCATGTAAAAATAACATCTGATGGAACTCGAATGTATTGAAAATGGAGTTGAATATTGATATGGGCATATCTACAGTTCGTAAGATGTTGACAAATAAAAATCTGAGGGCAAGAGGTATAATAAAGGGTATAATAAAGCAAACAATTATTATTAAATTGAAGAGTTTATCTTTCTAAAACCTTTTATTTTATTCCTTCTCTATGACTTTTTGCCAAAATATATATTAGATGAAATATATATGAGTGCGACATCACCTTTTAGGTGGTACAAACAGATGTCTAAACTTAATTTGCACTTTCACTCTTAGTGTTGGGTTAAAAAATTAACTATGATGATTTTAAAAAATTTACTTACTATAAATTTAAATTTGATTCATTGTGAAATACAATTTTAATTGCATTATTTGCATTAGCAATTATTTTTCACGATTATTTTAAATTTTGTCTCTATAAATTGTATTTTTGGAACACACACTTTAAATAATATTTAGAAAACACTTTAAAATGCACAACACACGTATTTAGATAATTCAACTATTAAAACATATAACTATGACTTTAAAATTATTCAGAAACCGATCAAAACTAAACGCAGCCCTCCACCACAAAAACTTCTGCAAAACTAATAAGAACAATTAAATAAATGAGCAGCAAATAACGGAATGATTTGCACTCTTTTGTTGCTTTTTCTATGCACAAATCGTTTGCATTAATTGCGCTCAAAGTGACGCGTAATTTAACTGGAATAATTCCAGCAACAACAAAGGCACTCTCAACATAAACAAAGCTGCTTTGTAGCAAGAAATGAAAGAAATGTGGAGAGCATTATTTAGCTCCATTGTTCTTTGTGGTGCTTTTTTTATTCTCACTCTCTGCTTTGATCATGCATTTACAGGTGTTTGTTGTTGTTCAATTCCAGTCTTGCAAATCAGTTGATTGATGGTGCGCGTTGAAATTGGTTTAATAAATAATTCGGTGCGGTTTGTTGTAATATTTAAAGAAAAAAGTTCAATTTTATTTAAAAGTGCTTGTAATTTATTAGTGTTTTGTTTAATATATAACTAATAGTATTAAAATGGTATTTTCGGACTCCTGTTGCATAAAATCTATGCAAAAAATAGTCGGTCATTGGAAACATAGAGAGGAGCACCGAAAGACAATGCTGTATTCTAATAAAAAAAAGGAAGTGTTTGCGTAAATAATCTTTGGGAGAAAATATATCCAGGCAAACACTCTCAAAAGAAGAAAATTGGGAATATTTATTTAGAATCGGCCTGAATAAATTCGTAAATTTTAATAATTAATTCTGAAATTTAATTTATATCCGTTATTATTTAAAATTTTTAAATATTAAATTTTCGAAGACTTTCAAAGGAAGTTTTATCATTGCATTGAAATGTAGTTAAATGATATTTTTTAAATAGTTAAATAATAAAATATTAAAAAATGTATAAATGAATCAAATTTGGTTATATTTTTTAATTTTCTGAAATCATTTATTTTAAATTATGATAATATTTTTATTTTGTCAAAAATTCACATATTTAAATAATGAGTAATTGGAAGAGAATTTAATAATAAAATATAAAAGTGCAAAATTCAAATTTGTGATAACTTGAAATATGTATTATTTCACAAATAAAAAAAAAACTATATATAAAAAGTGCAAAATATCGAAAGACTCTATAACAATAGACTATACAACGATAGTATGCACGAAGGTACTTTATTCAAGGCAACGCGTCATGTTGGAAATATTTGAGAAATGCATTGAAAGTGATACAGCAGAGCAGAAGATATTTTAAAAATTCCAGAAATTCACTCTCAAACATGACAGCAAAACTGGACGGTGACATGCGGAGAAATATTAAATCAGGTAAATTCTATGATATATAATATCGTCGTTGTAGAGATAAAACTCAGCAACTACATTGCAAAATGTTCAAACTGTTTTATCAATTTGAAAATATTCCTATGGTTGGTTGTAATAAGGTTGATAATATAGAATTTTTTATATAATTTTATATATAATTCGAATTTGTTTAAAATTTGAGTAAAAAAGCAGTTACCGGATGCCTCATAAAAATAAAAAACCAGTATAAAAGTTAGTTAACATGGGTAATTCTGTCATTTGATGATTGGTGTTAGTAAAAATTATCCCATGTAGAAATTTAGTTCAAGATGCGATCACATTTGGTAAAAGTTGTTTAAGAAGATGTTAAATATACATCGTATTATATAAGGTTATGATAAGGATAAGATCAGGAAGCGTCACGAGACAACCTTATCATAATTGCTACTTCGAATAGCGTCACGTTTTGAACCAGGCACTGATGTGAATCCCCTATCATTGCCTAATTTGAAATCAAGCTGCCTGATCAGAAAATGATCGCATCCTGAACTAAATTTCCACTCGGGTCACCCGTAGATGTCAGTGTTACATGAGGTAATTGAATATAAATGGTTTGATAACAGGTTGCAATTAATTGTTCACGACAATTTTCTTAAGCAAACATCGTAGATATATAAGTAATCTAAATAATAAGTTTCATTGCTATAGCTCTTTTAGTTTTTTTGTAATCGTGATTTCAAGAGAACTGGACTGGGGCTAACAACATCTTTTCATAGAAACATTTTTCTATACCGCGCTACCTCTCGTCAGTAAATGGCAAACCATTGCCTATGAGAAGCTCTCAACCGCCGTTCGGATTCGGCAATAAACTGTAGGTCCCACCACTTTGAGTACAAATGTACAAAACACGCACAGCTCAAAATGGTAAGAGAGCTCGGCCGAAGTTCTGTACAGGACTGTAGATCCAAACTATTATTATTATTTCCGAAATCAACTCAGGAGATTATGCTAATAAAGAATATATATATATTTTTCATACGGTTATGTTCCTGTCTGTATGTTACAAACTTTGTACCAATCTGAATATACTTTTTCACTCTTAATGTAGGATATAAAAATTGTCTGTGCTTTAAATAAATATATAAATTAAAAAAAAAGTTTTATTAAAGTTTTACGCTCGCCCCTTGAAACCCCCACAAAATTAAAACAAACTTGAGTAATAACTGAGTTCCAAATATATTTCAAAGGTCAAATGTCAAAAATTTAAAATCAGATTGTCACCTTAAGAAGGAATGAGAGCTTCATATGGCACCAAACTAAATTGCACCACACATTCACATTTTGATATTTCGATAATTATATATTTTTGGAAAACAGTCTTTTCTAAAATGTTAGATCTTTTATTTTCAGCGGCGAGGCGAATGATTGTGGTGGGGTGATTCCTTCTTAAGGTGGCAATATCGTTTTTAATTTTTGACATTTCACTTTCGAAATACATTTGATAATCAGTTATTACTCCGGTTGCTCAAGGTGGACATTTTTTATAATTTGACTTTTGAAATACAATTGAAAACCCAGTTTAAAACCCCCCCTCTATTTTTATGATTTTTGGAGATTTGATTGAACTAACATTTTTTTATTTAAAGGAGCCCCAGTTCGAATTTTTGGCAGGATCGAGGTAGTTTAAAAACATTTTTTCGATAAGTTTCAAACAGACAAAAGCTATGTTTGTATCACAAGCTGTATTTTTTATGCTCGTTCCAAAAATATGCCATTAAAATTCTGAAAAATTAGATAACATGCTAAACACATTCGAAAACTTTCCATTTATCTGTGTTTTCCGGAAATATAAACCGAAATATTCCAATCGCAAATTTTGTACGGGGGCATCGTTATTTTTGATTTCGTTAATATGTCAAAAAAATGTTACTAAACTGTTTCGACCTTGCCAAAAACTTTGTCTTTCGCATTTGTCTGTTTGAAGTATGTTGAAAAAAAGCTGCTAAACTGGTTCGACTATGTCAAAAAAATTTGTCACACAGATGAATGAAATACTTCCTAAAATATTCCATTTATCTGTGTGCTTACTGGAAATTTGCCGAAAATATTCCAGACAAGAATCTACAATTTTTACTCGGGTTGACAGAGAAATCAGATTTGTAGTCAAAAATTTAATTGCTTGTGTTTGGCAAGTTGGTACATGAAATTGACACGCGTTTGCCGACTTTTTTACCTACATCTCTTTTATCGTCTTTTGAAGCATGTCTTGGATTTGTTTTAAACATTTGAAATTTATTTAAGTAATTAGAACTAACGAATTGTTATGCTTATAAATTCATCAACTGGATAAATTAAACAACCCAACAAAAAAAAATTATTCGCGATCTAAGTATGATTTTCCGATGGACGTCAATATTCTAATCACGTCAAGATCACAATCAGTTTTTTCAGATTGCCTCAAGTTTTTGAGTTATTTCGAAAAACAAATATATAGCAATTCACGTGTTTTTCTACAGTTTTGAGTCTATAATATTTCACAGATTTGAGGTTTCAATCACATTTCTATTGTATTCCATTGAGAATATTTCAGCTAATATTTTGAAATAAACCACAGGAAATTTGGATTGATCTGACCAAAGTTAAGACCAGTCAACCGCAAAAAATATGAATTTTGAAGTTTACCTACTATTTGTTGCATAACATCTATTATTTTCATAATTAAATAAAAGTACATATCTTATATCAAATTTGATCTATAATTCTACACTTTCTCTTACTTTTTTTTTGCAAATCTTTCATTAAGTCCTCAGTTTAAAGTGAAATTCACAAATTCGATTGAAAAAATGTATCTTTTTTTCGATATGAACAAAAGCAGAAAAATATATTATTTTATTTTAAAAGTATGAACATTTCGTACGTGATCTTCATTTACCTTGATTGTAGGATACCGAGGCAACCCATTAAAAGTAATACATTTATGCAAAGCTGAATTCTACTGGTTTAAGGTTTTGTTGAAATATCTATGAATAATTGATGGACAAAAATTATTGATGAAAATTAAATTAAAAAGGAAATTTAAATCAAAAATCGTGAATTTGTATTTAATCTGAAGACTTAAAGAGTGATTTGCAAAAACAAAGTAAGAGAAATCATAGAGTTATGGATCTTGTTTCACATATAATATTTAATTTTATTGAATTATCAAAAATTAATATGTTATGCAATATATAATAGGTACACCTTAAAATCAATATTTTTTATGTTTGAGTGGTCATAACGTTGGTCAGATTAATCCGAATTTCATGAAATTTTAGAATATTAGCTGTAGTATTCTCAAAGTAATATAAAATAAATTGGATCGATTATTCAAACTTATGTAGAAGTACACAAAAATTGGTACTGATTAGAATCTTGAAATCCATCGGAAAATCATACTAAGAACGTGGATAATTAAAAAAGGTCTATATTTGTTGTTTAGTTGTATTTGCTATGTATACATGAATTTACAATATTTTATGAGGGAATCAAATAATTTTATTTGATTTTTTCTTAATATATAAAATTATATACGCAATATTGACTACAAAAGTATGTTTAATTAATTTAAATAGATATGTATTTATATGTAAACATTTTTTTTAACTGAAACAAAAATACATTTCTCTGAAAACATATTTATATTCAGGTTATATCAAACCATGATTTCATTTAAAAAATGTAAATCTAACGACTGTGTGAACTTATACCATTTTAATGGGAAACATGAGCACTAAAGTGTATACTAAATGTATAAATACAGTATACACCATTTAACAGTGTATACTTTGGTTCAATATCCGGGGTTGCACGTTTCACGTTTACACATAATTCAGAAAAGTGCTTCAGAATCAAATAATATGATCAATATATTAAGTTATTCGCTGAAATTTTAATATTTATATAATATATACAAGAATACACATTTTTGTGCACAAACTACGCTTTGAAAACGAATACAATACCATCAAAAAAGATGGCGCAAGGAAATAAAACTACAATGTGTATGCAGATATACATATGTGACGTGCTTTAAAATATATATTTTATTTATATTTTTAAATATTGTTGCTCTTTAACTATGAGACCTCAATATACCTTTTTGATACGTAGGTACATTTTAACATAATTCGGTACTTATAACCAAACATTGTACAATTGATAAATCAATATTGCAAATTATAAATCGTTCAATGCAAATAATTTTCATGTTAAAAGAGATGTTTTTCTAAACTATAATGGCTAACAGATATAAATATTGCTTTTGAAATATTTTCAACAGCTTTATAGTGATTTTGCTTTCAATCTATAAATATATAAACTATTTGAACACATATAAATATGTTCATACATATACACACCGTCCTTACAAACATAAACAGTTCTAAATTCCTGTAGAAACTATTTTTGTGATTTAAAGTTCCAATTTTATATGAAGAGACTATGTGGTATGACATATAGAAAATGTGCGGAAGTAAATCATGTCATGACTGCTATAGAGTGTATGTGCAGACAGACAAGAATACTAACATATATAGACCACAAGCACAAACACATAAACATTTACACAATGTACTCTTTAGTGCATATTTTTCATGTCCAGTAAAATATTTTCAATAGATATACGTTAGACATACATATGAATCAACACATATACTAACCGACAAAACATACAAAATCAATGCACAAATCGACTAAATTGAAATAGAAAAAAAATCTTCTTTGAGCTAAAAATTCAAACTCAAGATAACTTCCGCCAGAGGACAGCGAACGACTGACAGAAAGGAAATGAAATTTGGCTGGTTTTTGACAAACCTTTTTAACACAAATGGGCGAAAGATGACACAAATAATGAAGAGGTTTTCAGATTTAAATTGTTAAATTATATCAAATAGCGCATGTTCTAGTTTTCGATTAGATTTCGTTTGATTTGCTTTGAAAATATGTCACATATTAGTGAGTATTTTATTTTTATAGTAGAAAAACCATTAACAAAATAGTATTTATAATATTATATTCTATAATATAGATACTATTAAATCAATGGTACTAAATTTTTCAAATAATATTAAAATCATTAGAAAACATTGAATTAATATCAAAAACCAATCAGTACATGAACCATAAAATCAATGGTATTACCATAATATAATTAATGGGACATTTTCTTCTTAGTGTAAAATATTTGAAATCAAAAATGGGAAAAGTCATACAACGAAATTTGTAGGACATTACAAACATCTTCAGAAAAATATTCATATTTAGTATACACAGATTGTTTCTTGTAGCCGCGGTAGCTCAGTGGTTAGTGCGTTGGACTGCGAGCCGAAAGGTCCCGGCTTCAAGCCTGGACTGGGACTAACAACATCTTTTGATAGAAATATTTTTCTATACCGCGCTACCTTTCGGCAGTAAATGGCAAACCTACGAGAGTAAAACATTGTCTATGAAAAGCTCTCACCCGCCGTTCGGATTCGGCAATAAACTGTAGGTCTCTCCACTTTGAGTACAAATATAACACGCACAACTCAAAATGGTGAGAGAGCTCGGCCTAAATTCTTATAGGACTGTAGTGCCAAACTATTATTATATTGTTTCTTGTTTAATAATTGTTTTTGGAGACTTTTTATAATCGTATGTAGCGTCGGTATCTCAAAGTTAGTACGTTGGACCGCGAGCCGAAAGGTCCCAGGTTCAAGCCTGGACTGGGGCTAAGAACATCTTTTCATAGCCCATTTTTCTCTACCGCGCTACCTCCTCACAATAAATGGCACACCTACGAGAGTAAAAGATTGCATATAAAAAGATATCACCCACCGTTCGGATTCGGCAATAAACTGTAGGTCTCACCACTTTGAATACAAATATAACACGCACAGCTCAAAATGGTGAGAGAGCTCGGCCTAAGTACTTATAGGACTGTAGTGCCAAACTATTATTATATTGTTTCTTGTTTAATAATTGTTTTTGGAGACTTTTTATAATCGTATGTAGCGTCGGTATCTCAAAGTTAGTGCGTTGGACCGCGAGCCGAAAGGTCCCAGGTTCAAGCCTGGACTGGGGCTAAGAACATCTTTTCATAGCCCATTTTTCTATACCGCGCTACCTCCTCACAGTAAATGGCACACCTACGAGAGTAAAAGATTGCATATAAAAAGATCTCACCCATCGTTAGGATACGGCTTTGAACTGTAGGTACCACCACTTTGAATACAAATATAACACGCACAGCTCAAAATGGTGTGAGAGCTCGTCCTTTAGTTCTTATAGGACTGTAGCGTCAAACTATTATAATAGACTTTTTATATTATAGACTTTTCTTGTTAACTATTTCTTTGTCTACTTTAAAAGAATATTCATATTTATTAAACACAGATTGTTACTTGTAGAAAAAAATGATTTTAATATTAGTTTTTGAGGTTTTTTTATATTAGCTATTTCCGATATCCTGACATTAACACTGAAGCATTTACTTACCACAAAAATTTAATTATTTTACGTTCACATTTTTAGAAGTTTCTTTTAAAATTACTTTGTACCCCCGGAAAAACTCAGTCATAAATAAAACCAAGGAAATCATTACCATGACTCTCATATGATTTATGTGCGTGTATTTGTCTGGACCAAACAGTAGCTCAATCAACATATACGAAGTAGGGATGTCAATCCCGGACTATTTTTCAATCCCGAAATTTCGGGACTAAAAAATTTGAATCCCGGGATCCCGGGATTAGTCCCGGGATTAGTCCCGGGATTAAAAAAAATAATAGCATAGACATAAAATAACCATATCTGTTTTTAAATAATAAACAATTATAATGCTTAAGTCAAACAAAAGTCATATATTCAAATGCATCTGTTTTCAGGTTGGGTATTCAAGTATACTAAATCCGCGATATATAAACCCCAGTTGATCATCAAACATTTTTTTAATACTTTTTATTTAAAATTTATTTTTTAGTACAAATATAAGAAAATTAAAAATTTTGAATGAACAACAAAATTTGTTATTGGGATATTGGTTTTTTGTGGAAAACAATATTTTATAAAAAAAAATATAATTTAAAAAAAATAAATAGTTTTACAAATTTTGAAATATTTGAACTTTTAATTTCAAAATTATTTAAGTTGTATGTGATTTAACCGGTTATTGCAACCAAATCTCAAACGACGAAGTTGACTTGTTCATGGGCAATAACTATTTTAATTTTTATTCAATGGCTGTCTTTTTATAAAAAAAAGTTTGTTTTTAAATGCAGTGAAAAATGCAAAAATAATAAATTGCATTTTTCTCCAAAACATTACGTATACGGAAAAAACTAAAAACGCAGTTCGAATCAGTACATTAAAATTATATAGGCATGATATGAGAAAATGATTTCCGAACAGTGTTATTAGTCGAAAGTTACGTAATTTTTAAAAAATGTGTGAATTTGTTCAAAGTCAAAAAGCATGTAATTCATTATTATTTACGTCAGTGTTTTAAGATTTTAGTCCATTAAATCCATGGATTGAAACCGTAGCCGAAACCGAAACCGATATCCGTTTAAAACCGATATCTATTTAAAACCGAAACCGTAATCGAAACCGTTATACGAAAATCAGAAATAAACCGTTTCGGTTTTATACCAGTTTAAAACGGTTTTTAAAAAAGCATAAAAAGAAACAGGAAAACATATTTTATTTTATATAGAAGATCTTAAGTACAAGGCATGTTTAATGTCATTTAATAAAAATTTGAATTCCCAAAATAAAATTTTTTTCTTGTACAATTTTCGGCGAGCTAGACTTAGCTTATGCCCCATAGTGCAATGTTAAGTTATTTGAAAAATATGGAATTAAAAGAAATTTTATACAAAAACCGAAATCAAAACCGAAACCGTAACTTGGAACCGGTATACCTAAAACCGAAACCAAAACGCGGAAAAAACCGAAATCGAAACCGTTATTCGTTTAGGTTTCAAACCTTGAATAAATGTTAGATTTACTTTTTCACAAAATGTGTACACAAACATTGAAAGACTTTTGAATAAACTATTAAAAATTGATCTACTAGCGTTTTTTGTAATCCCGAAAATCCCGGGATTTAACGATGATCCCGGGATGAGTTTTTCGGGACTGATTTGACTCAAATCCCGGGATCCCGGGATCCCGGGATCCCGGGATTGACATCCCTAATACGAAGCCAATGAATGAATAAGAAACAAAAAAAAAGAACACTAATCCCAGAGAATCCGATGAAATGAACAGAAGATGTGATGCGTTCGTGTGGAAAGGATTTTCATACAAATTAGTTTCACGCAATCAAATGTACACGCACATGGAGATAAAATTAAGCATACCCTACATAGACATACACTTGAACTATACACATGTCATGCACTCAAAAAAATATAGTATTAAAACAATTAAAATAATCTTTGATTTATTAACATTTGTTGTTTGTTTACTTTCAAAGAAAATTGCTGTTGTTTCAACTCGATTCACACAATTCATTTATATTAAATCAAAAATACTACACAATATTAAATTAAATACATAATGCTTTTATTTTTACTACATTTTGTTTTTATTTTGTAATTCGAAATAGATAAAGCTATGTCCATTGCATCGTATTAAAAGTCAAATATATTATGATGGATTTTCAACTGGTCCACATTCTTGTACATCCATGCCATATGTATTCTGATTTTTGTATTTTAAGTAAAAACAAAGTGAAATAAATACAAATGTATTAAAAATGCAGTAAAACTAAATATTTTTAAAATGATTTAATACATTTTTTTTTATTTTACTACATAATTTTTTGGGTGTAGGTACATACTCAAAACGGACATATGCAGAATAACAGACAGTCCGGCATCCTTCTGACACACATTCTACAGGCAAATGAAGACTTGAAGCGTGCTGCTTGTTGATAAAAGTTGTCGATAGTTTTACCCTAGTTGTTGTTCACGCTGCTCCTTTTTTCTTGTGCTGTACCCAAACCAGAGAGGAAAATAGCAAATTTTCTCAGTTGTATTTTTTTTTGAACAATTGTTCTTTTTCATAATTTTGCTGTTGTTTTGATTAGTTTGTTCTTCGCAATGTTTCTTCCCACAATAAGAAAACTGACCACAGTTTAAGCAAATACTGAAAATATTCCAAGAAGTTGAAATTGAAATTGGGGAATTTAAAAATCCAAAGAAAAAAATATAATAAATATAAAAAATATTACATCAAATAGGTATATTTCATAGGTGGATTTTGCAGATTTAATTTGCCATTTAAATTATTCCAATCGATCAACGCAATCCAAAGGAATTCAAGAATCTTTTTAAATATTTCTTTAAACGTTCATAACTCCTAAACGGAGCGTCCTAGAGGGTTGAAAGTAGGCGCCTTTTATAGACATTGAATGCCTAATAAATTCATAAGTAAATTTCATATAATTCGATCGGTGGGTTCTGGAATAATAAGGTTTTCAAAATCGATTTTCAAAATATTTCTTTAATTGGCCGTAACTCCTAAACTGAGCGTCCTAGATGGTTGAAAGTAGGCGCCTTTTATAGACATTGAAAGCCTAATTTTTCACTGTAAATTTCATATAATTCGATCGGTGGGTTCTGGAATAATAAGGTTTTGAAAATCGAATAATTAAAAATTTCTTTAATTGGTCGTAACTCCTAAACGGAGCGTCCTGGAGGGTTATAAGTAGGCGCCTTTTATAGACATTGAATGTCTAATTTTTCACTGTAAATTTCATATAATTCGATCGGTGGGTTCTGGAATAATAAGGTTTCTTTAATTGGCCGTAACTCCTAAACGGAGCGTCCTATAGGGTTGAAAGTAGGCGCCATTTATAGACATTGAATGCCTTTATAGACATTGAATGTAAATTTCATATAATTCGATCGGTGGGTTCTGGAATAATAAGGTTTTGAAAATCGAATAATTAAAAATTTCTTTAATTAGCCGTAACTCCTAAACGGAGCGTCCTAGAGAGATTTAAAAATTTCTTTAATTGGCCGTAACTCCTAAACGCAGCGTCCTAGAGGGTTGAAAGTAGGCGCCTTTTATAGACATTGAATGCCTAATTTTTCACTGTAAATTTCATATAATTCGATCGGTGGGTTCTGGAATAATAAGGTTTTGAAAATCGAATAATTACAAATTTCTTTAATTGGCCGTAACTCCTAAACGGAGCGTCCTAGAGGGTTGAAAGTAGGCGCCTTTTATAGACATTGAATGCCTAATTTTTCACTGTAAATTTCATATAATTCGATCGGTGGGTTCTGGAATAATAAGGTTTTGAAAATTGAATAATTAAAAATGTCTTTAATTGGCCGTAACTCCTAAACGTAGCGTCCTAGGGGGTTGAAAATAGACATTGAATGCCTAATTTTTCACTTTAAATTTCATATAATTCGATCGGTGGGTTCTGGAATAATAAGGTTTTGAAAATCGAAAACTCCTAAAATTTCTTTAATTGGCCGTAACTCCTAAACGGAGCGTCCTAGAGGGTTGAAAGTAGACGCCTTTTATAGACATTGAATGCCTAATTTTTCACTGAAAATTTCATATAATTCGATCGGTGGGTTCTGGAATAATAAGGTTTTGAAAATCGAATAATTAAAAATGTCTTTAATTGGCCGTAACTCCTAAACGGAGCGTCCTAGAGGGTTGAAAGTAGGCGCCTTTTATAGACATTGAAAGCCTAATTTTTCACTGAAAATTTCATATAATTCGATCGGTGGGTTCTGGAATAATAAGGTTTTGAAAATCGAATAATTAAAAATGTCTTTAATTGGCCGTAACTCCTAAACGGAGCGTCCTAGAGGGTTGAAAGTAGGCGCCTTTTATAGACATTGAAAGCTTAATTTTTCACTGAAAATTTCATATAATTCGATCGGTGGGTTCTGGAATAATAAGGTTTTGAAAATCGAATAATTAAAAATGTCTTTAATTGGCCGTAACTCCTAAACGGAGCGTCCTAGAGGGTTGAAAGTAGGCGCCTTTTATAGACATTGAATGCCTAATTTTTCACTGTAAATTTCATATAATTCGATCGGTGGGTTCTGGAATAATAAGGTTTTGAAAATTGAATAATTAAAAATGTCTTTAATTGGCCGTAACTCCTAAACGGAGCGTCCTAGGGGGTTGAAAATAGACATTGAATGCCTAATTTTTCACTTTAAATTTCATATAATTCGATCGGTGGGTTCTGGAATAATAAGGTTTTGAAAATCGAAAACTCCTAAAATTTCTTTAATTGGCCGTAACTCCTAAACGGAGCGTCCTAGAGGGTTGAAAGTAGGCGCCTTTTATAGACATTGAATGCCTAATTTTTCACTGTAAATTTCATATAATTCGATCGGTGGGTTCTGGAATAATAAGGTTTTGAAAATCGAATA
The DNA here is from genome assembly GCA_951804985.1 of Dryomyza anilis. NCBI lineage: Eukaryota > Metazoa > Arthropoda > Insecta > Diptera > Dryomyzidae > Dryomyza > Dryomyza anilis. The sequence goes on along the minus strand of OX638131.1, from coordinate 92,723,547 downwards.
ATTAAAAATGTCTTTAATTGGCCGTAACTCCTAAACGGAGCGTCCTAGAGGGTTGAAAGTAGGCGCCTTTTATAGACATTGAATGCCTAATTTTTCACTGTAATTGGCCGTAACTCCTAAACGGAGCGTCCTAGAGGGTTGAAAAAAGGCGCCTTTTATAGACATTGAATGCCTAATTTTTCACTGTAAATTTCATATAATTCGATCGATGGGTTCTGGACTAATAAGGTTTTGAAAATGGAATAATTAAAAATTTCTTTAATTGGCTGTAACTCCTAAACGGAGCGTCCTAGAGGGTTGAAAGTAGGCGCCTTTTATAGACATTGAATGCTAATTTTTCACTGTAAATTTCATATAATTCGATCGGTGGGTTCTGGAATAATAAGGTTTTGAAAATCGAATAATTAAAAATGTCTTTAACTGGCCGTAACTCCTAAACGGAGCGTCCTAGAGGGTTGAAAGTAGGCGCCTTTTATAGACATTGAATGCCTAATTTTTCACTGTAAATTTCATATAATTCGATCGGTGGGTTCTGGAATAATAAGGTTTTGAAAATCAAATAATTTGAAATTTCTTTAATTGGCCATAACTCCTAAACGGAGCGTCCTAGAGGGTTGAAAAAAGGCGCCTTTTATAGACATTGAATGCCTAATTTTTCACTGTAAATTTCATATAATTCGATCGATGGGTTCTGGACTAATAAGGTTTTGAAAATAGAATAATTAAAAATTTCTTTAATTGGCTGTAACTCCTAAACGGAGCGTCCTAGAGGGTTGAAAAAAGGCGCCTTTTATAGACATTGAATGCCTAATTTTTCACTGTAAATTTCATATAATTCGATCGGTGGGTTCTGGAATAATTAGGTTTTGAAAATCAAATAATTTAAAATTTCTTTAATTGGCCATAACTCCTAAACGGAGCGTCCTAGAGGGTTGAAAGTAGGCGCCTTTTATAGACATTGAATGCCTAATTTTTCACTGTAAATTTCATATAATTCGATCGGTGGGTTCTGGAATAATAAGATTTTGAAAATCGAATAATTTAAAATTTCTTTAATTGGCCATAACTCCTAAACGGAGCGTCCTAGAGGGTTGAAAAAAGGCGCCTTTTATAGACATTGAATGCCTAATTTTTCACTGTAAATTTCATATAATTCGATCGATGGGTTCTGGACTAATAAGGTTTTGAAAATAGAATAATTAAAAATTTCTTTAATTGGCTGTAACTCCTAAACGGAGCGTCCTAGAGGGTTGAAAGTAGGCGCCTTTTATAGACATTGAATGCCTAATTTTTCACTGTAAATTTCATATAATTCGAGCGGTGGGTTCTGGAATAATAAGATTTTGAAAATCGAATAATTTAAAATTTCTTTAATTGGCCATAACTCCTAAACGGAGCGTCCTAGAGGGTTGAAAAAAGGCGCCTTTTATAGACATTGAATGCCTAATTTTTCACTGTAAATTTCATATAATTCGATCGATGGGTTCTGGACTAATAAGGTTTTGAAAATAGAATAATTAAAAATTTCTTTAATTGGCTGTAACTCCTAAACGGAGCGTCCTAGAGGGTTGAAAGTAGGCGCCTTTTATAGACATTGAATGCTAATTTTTCACTGTAAATTTCATATAATTCGATCGGTGGGTTCTGGAATAATAAGGTTTTGAAAATCGAATAATTAAAAATGTCTTTAACTGGCCGTAACTCCTAAACGGAGCGTCCTAGAGGGTTGAAAGTAGGCGCCTTTTATAGACATTGAATGCCTAATTTTTCACTGTAAATTTCATATAATTCGATCGGTGGGTTCTGGAATAATAAGGTTTTGAAAATCAAATAACTAAAAATTTCTTTAATTGGTCGTAACTCCTAAACGGAGCGTCCTAGAGGGTTGAAAGTAGGCGCCTTTTATAGACATTGAATGTCTAATTTTTCACTGTAAATTTCATATAATTCGATCGGTGGATTCTGGAATAATAAGGTTTTGAAAATAGATTTTTAAAAAATGTCTTTAATTGGCCGTAACTCCTAAACGGAGCGTCCTAGAGGGTTGAAAGTACGCGCCTTTTATAGACATTGAATGCTAATTTTTCACTGTAAATTTCATATAATTCGATCGGTGGGTTCTGGAATAATGAGGTTTTGAAAATCGAGTAATTCAAAATTTCTTTAATTGGCCGAAACTCCTAAACGGAGCGTCCTAGAGGGTTGAAAGTAGGCGCCTTTTATAGACATTGAATGCCTAATTTTTCACTGTAAATTTCATATAATTCGATCGGTGGGTTCTGGAATAATAAGGTTTTGAAAATAGATTTCTAAAATATTTATTTAATTGGCCGTAACTCCTAAACGGAGCGTCCTAGAGGGTTGAAAGTAGGCGCCTTTTATATACATTGAATGCCTAATTTTTCACTGTAAATTTAATATAATTCGAACGGTGGGTTCTGGAATAATAAGGTTTTGAAAATCGAATAATTAAAAATTTCTTTAATTGGCCGTAACTCCTAAACGGAGCGCCCTAGAGGGTTGAAAGTAGGCGCCTTTTATAGACATTGAATGCCTAATTTTTCACTGTAAATTTCATATAATTCGATCGGTGGGTTCTGGAATAATAAGGTTTTGAAAATCGAATAATTCAAAATTTCTTTAATTGGTCGTAGCTCCTAAACGGAGCGTCCTAGAGGGTTGAAAGTAGGCACCTTTTATAGACATTGAATGTCTAATTTTTCACTGTAAATTTCATATAATTCGATCGGTGGATTCTGGAATAATAAGGTTTTGAAAATAGATTTTTAAAAAATGTCTTTAATTGGCCGTAACTCCTAAACGGAGCGTCCTAGAGGGTTGAAAGTAGGCGCCTTTTATAGACATTGAATGTCTAATTTTTCACTGTAAATTTCATATAATTCGATCGGTGGATTCTGGAATAATAAGGTTTTGAAAATAGATTTTTAAAAAATTTCTTTAATTGGCCGAAACTCCTAAACGGAGCGTCCTAGAGGGTTGAATGAAGGCACCTTTTATAGACATTGAATGCCTAATTTTTCACTGTAATTGGCCGTAACGCCTAAACGGTGGAATAATAAGGTTTTGAAAATCGAATAATTAAAAATGTCTTTAACTGGCCGTAACTCCTAAACGGAGCGTCCTAGAGGGTTGAATGAAGGCACCTTTTATAGACATTGAATGCCTAATTTTTCACTGTAATTGGCCGTAACGCCTAAACGGTGGAATAATAAGGTTTTGAAAATCGAATAATTAAAAATGTCTTTAATTGGCCGTAACTCCTAAACGGAGCGTCCTAGAGGGTTGAATGTAGGCGCCTTTTATAGACATTGAATGCCTAATTTTTCACTGTAATTGGCCGTAACTCCTAAACGGAGCGTCCTAGAGGGTTGAAAAAAGGCGCCTTTTATAGACATTGAATGCCTAATTTTTCACTGTAAATTTCATATAATTCGATCGATGGGTTCTGGACTAATAAGGTTTTGAAAATAGAATAATTAAAAATTTCTTTAATTGGCTGTAACTCCTAAACGGAGCGTCCTAGAGGGTTGAAAGTAGGCGCCTTTTATAGACATTGAATGCTAATTTTTCACTGTAAATTTCATATAATTCGATCGGTGGGTTCTGGAATAATAAGGTTTTGAAAATCGAATAATTAAAAATGTCTTTAACTGGCCGTAACTCATAAACGGAGCGTCCTAGAGGGTTGAAAGTAGGCACCTTTTATAGACATTGAATGCCTAATTTTTCACTGTAAATTTCATATAATTCGAACGGTGGGTTCTGGAATAATATGGTTTTGAAAATCGAATAATTAAAAATTTCTTTAATTGGCCGTAACTCCTAAACGGAGCGTCCTAGAGGGTTGAATGTAGGCACCTTTTATAGATATTGAATGCCTAATTTTTCACTGTAAATTTCATATAATTCGATCGGTGGGTTCTGGACTAATAAGGTTTTGAAAATCGAATAATTAGAAATATCTTTAATTGACCGTAACTCCTAAACGGAGCGTCCTAGAGGGTTGAAAGTAGGCGCCTTTTATAGACATTGAATGCCTAATTTTTCACTGTAAATTTCATATTATTCGATCGATGGGTTCTGGACTAATAAGGTTTTGAAAATCGAATAATTAGAAATATCTTTAATTGGCCGTAACTCCTAAACGGAGCGTCCTAGAGGGTTGAAAGTAGGCGCCTTTTATAGACATTGAATGCCTAATTTTTCACTGTAATTGGCCGTAACTCCTAAACGGAGCGTCCTAGAGGGTTGAAAGTAGGCGCCTTTTATAGACATTGAATGCCTAATTTTTCACTGTAATTGGCCGTAACGCCTAAACGGTGCGTCCTAGAGGGTTGAAAAAAGGCGCCTTTTATAGACATTGAATGCCTAATTTTTCACTGTAAATTTCATATAATTCGATCGATGGGTTCTGGACTAATAAGGTTTTGAAAATAGAATAATTAAAAATTTCTTTAATTGGCTGTAACTCCTAAACGGAGCGTCCTAGAGGGTTGAAAGTAGGCGCCTTTTATAGACATTGAATGCTAATTTTTCACTGTAAATTTCATATAATTCGATCGGTGGGTTCTGGAATAATAAGGTTTTGAAAATCGAATAATTAAAAATGTCTTTAACTGGCCGTAACTTCTAAACGGAGCGTCCTAGAGGGTTGAAAGTAGGCGCCTTTTATAGACATTGAATGCCTAATTTTTCACTGTAAATTTCATATAATTCGATCGGTGGGTTCTGGAATAATAAGGTTTTGAAAATCAAATAACTAAAAATTTCTTTAATTGGTCGTAACTCCTAAACGGAGCGTCCTAGAGGGTTGAAAGTAGGCGCCTTTTATAGACATTGAATGTCTAATTTTTCACTGTAAATTTCATATAATTCGATCGGTGGATTCTGGAATAATAAGGTTTTGAAAATAGATTTTTAAAAAATGTCTTTAATTGGCCGTAACTCCTAAACGGAGCGTCCTAGAGGGTTGAAAGTAGGCACCTTTTATAGACATTGAATGTCTAATTTTTCACTGTAAATTTCATATAATTCGATCGGTGGATTCTGGAATAATAAGGTTTTGAAAATAGATTTTTAAAGAATTTCTTTAATTGGCCGTAACTCCTAAACGGAGCGTCCTAGAGGGTTGAATGAAGGCACCTTTTATAGACATTGAATGCCTAATTTTTCACTGTAATTGGCCGTAACGCCTAAACGGTGGAATAATAAGGTTTTGAAAATCGAATAATTAAAAATGTCTTTAACTGGCCGTAACTCCTAAACGGAGCGTCCTAGAGGGTTGAAAGTAGGCGCCTTTTATAGACATTGAATGTCTAATTTTTCACTGTAAATTTCATATAATTCGATCGGTGGATTCTGGAATAATAAGGTTTTGAAAATAGATTTTTAAAAAATTTCTTTAATTGGCCGAAACTCCTAAACGGAGCGTCCTAGAGGGTTGAATGAAGGCACCTTTTATAGACATTGAATGCCTAATTTTTCACTGTAATTGGCCGTAACGCCTAAACGGTGCGTTTTATAGACATTGAATGCTAATTTTTCACTGTAAATTTCATATAATTCGATCGGTGGGTTCTGGAATAATAAGGTTTTGAAAATCGAATAATTAAAAATGTCTTTAACTGGCCGTAACTCCTAAACGGAGCGTCCTAGAGGGTTGAAAGTAGGCGCCTTTTATAGACATTGAATGCCTAATTTTTCACTGTAAATTTCATATAATTCGATCGGTGGGTTCTGGAATAATAAGGTTTTGAAAATCAAATAACTAAAAATTTCTTTAATTGGTCGTAACTCCTAAACGGAGCGTCCTAGAGGGTTGAAAGTAGGCGCCTTTTATAGACATTGAATGCCTAATTTTTCACTGTAAATTTCATATAATTCGATCAGTGGGTTCTGGAATAATAAGGTTTTGAAAATCGAATAATTAAAAATGTCTTTAATTGGCCGTAACTCCTAAACGGAGCGTCCTAGAGGGTTGAATGTAGGCACCTTTTATAGACATTGAATGCCTAATTTTTCACTGTAAATTTCATATAATTCGATCGGTGGGTTCTGGAATAATAAGATTTTGAAAATCGAATAATTTAAAATTTCTTTAATTGGCCATAACTCCTAAACGGAGCGTCCTAGAGGGTTGAAAAAAGGCGCCTTTTATAGACATTGAATGCCTAATTTTTCACTGTAAATTTCATATAATTCGATCGATGGGTTCTGGACTAATAAGGTTTTGAAAATAGAATAATTAAAAATTTCTTTAATTGGCTGTAACTCCTAAACGGAGCGTCCTAGAGGGTTGAAAGTAGGCGCCTTTTATAGACATTGAATGCCTAATTTTTCACTGTAAATTTCATATAATTCGATCGGTGGGTTCTGGAATAATAAGATTTTGAAAATTGAATAATTTAAAATTTCATTAATTGGCCATAACTCCTAAACGGAGCGTCCTAGAGGGTTGAAAAAAGGCGCCTTTTATAAACATTGAATGCCTAATTTTTCACTGTAAATTTCATATAATTCGATCGATGGGTTCTGGACTAATAAGGTTTTGAAAATAGAATAATTAAAAATTTCTTTAATTGGCTGTAACTCCTAAACGGAGCGTCCTAGAGAGTTGAAAGTAGGCGCCTTTTATAGACATTGAATGCTAATTTTTCACTGTAAATTTCATATAATTCAAACGGTGGGTTCTGGAATAATATGGTTTTGAAAATCGAATATAATTCGATCGGTGGGTTCTGGAATAATAAGGTTTTGAAAATCGAATAATTAAAAATGTCTTTAACTGGCCGTAACTCATAAACGGAGCGTCCTAGAGGGTTGAAAGTAGGCACCTTTTATAGACATTGAATGCCTAATTTTTCACTGTAAATTTCATATAATTCGAACGGTGGGTTCTGGAATAATATGGTTTTGAAAATCGAATAATTAAAAATTTCTTTAATTGGCCGTAACTCCTAAACGGAGCGTCCTAGAGGGTTGAAAGTAGGCGCCTTTTATAGACATTGAATGCCTAATTTTTCACTGTAAATTTCATATTATTCGATCGATGGGTTCTGGACTAATAAGGTTTTGAAAATCGAATAATTAGAAATATCTTTAATTGGCCGTAACTCCTAAACGGAGCGTCCTAGAGGGTTGAAAGTAGGCGCCTTTTATAGACATTGAATGCCTAATTTTTCACTGTAATTGGCCGTAACGCCTAAACGGTGCGTCCTAGAGGGTTGAAAAAAGGCGCCTTTTATAGACATTGAATGCCTAATTTTTCACTGTAAATTTCATATAATTCGATCGATGGGTTCTGGACTAATAAGGTTTTGAAAATAGAATAATTAAAAATTTCTTTAATTGGCTGTAACTCCTAAACGGAGCGTCCTAGAGGGTTGAAAGTAGGCGCCTTTTATAGACATTGAATGCTAATTTTTCACTGTAAATTTCATATAATTCGATCGGTGGGTTCTGGAATAATAAGGTTTTGAAAATCGAATAATTAAAAATGTCTTTAACTGGCCGTAACTCCTAAACGGAGCGTCCTAGAGGGTTGAAAGTAGGCGCCTTTTATAGACATTGAATGCCTAATTTTTCACTGTAAATTTCATATAATTCGATCGGTGGGTTCTGGAATAATAAGGTTTTGAAAATCAAATAACTAAAAATTTCTTTAATTGGTCGTAACTCCTAAACGGAGCGTCCTAGAGGGTTGAAAGTAGGCGCCTTTTATAGACATTGAATGTCTAATTTTTCACTGTAAATTTCATATAATTCGATCGGTGGATTCTGGAATAATAAGGTTTTGAAAATAGATTTTTAAAGAATTTCTTTAATTGGCCGTAACTCCTAAACGGAGCGTCCTAGAGGGTTGAAAGTAGGCGCCTTTTATAGACATTGAATGTCTAATTTTTCACTGTAAATTTCATATAATTCGATCGGTGGATTCTGGAATAATAAGGTTTTGAAAATAGATTTTTAAAAAATTTCTTTAATTGGCCGAAACTCCTAAACGGAGCGTCCTAGAGGGTTGAATGAAGGCACCTTTTATAGACATTGAATGCCTAATTTTTCACTGTAATTGGCCGTAACGCCTAAACGGTGCGTTTTATAGACATTGAATGCCTAATTTTTCACTGTAAATTTCATATAATTCGATCGGTGGTTTCTGGAATAATAAGGTTTTGAAAATCGAATAATTAAAAATTTCTTTAATTGGCCGTAACTCCTAAACGGAGCGTCCTAGAGGGTTGAAAGTAGGCGCCTTTTATAGACATTGAATGCCTAATTTTTCACTGTAAATTTCATATAATTCGATCGGTGGGTTCTGGAATAATAAGGTTTTGAAAATCAAATAATTAAAAATTTCTTTAATTGGCCGTAACGCCTAAACGGTGCGTCCTAGAGGGTTGAAAAAAGGCGCCTTTTATAGACATTGAATGCCTAATTTTTCACTGTAAATTTCATATAATTCGATCGATGGGTTCTGGACTAATAAGGTTTTGAAAATAGAATAATTAAAAATTTCTTTAATTGGCTGTAACTCCTAAACGGAGCGTCCTAGAGGGTTGAAAGTAGGCGCCTTTTATAGACATTGAATGCTAATTTTTCACTGTAAATTTCATATAATTCGATCGGTGGGTTCTGGAATAATAAGGTTTTGAAAATCGAATAATTAAAAATGTCTTTAACTGGCCGTAACTCCTAAACGGAGCGTCCTAGAGGGTTGAAAGTAGGCGCCTTTTATAGACATTGAATGCCTAATTTTTCACTGTAAATTTCATATAATTCGATCGGTGGGTTCTGGAATAATAAGGTTTTGAAAATCAAATAACTAAAAATTTCTTTAATTGGTCGTAACTCCTAAACGGAGCGTCCTAGAGGGTTGAAAGTAGGCGCCTTTTATAGACATTGAATGTCTAATTTTTCACTGTAAATTTCATATAATTCGATCGGTGGATTCTGGAATAATAAGGTTTTGAAAATAGATTTTTAAAAAATGTCTTTAATTGGCCGTAACTCCTAAACGGAGCGTCCTAGAGGGTTGAAAGTAGGCGCCTTTTATAGACATTGAATGCCTAATTTTTCACTGTAAATTTAATATAATTCGAACGGTGGGTTCTGGAATAATGAGGTTTTGAAAATCGAGTAATTCAAAATTTCTTTAATTGGCCGAAACTCCTAAACGGAGCGTCCTAGAGGGTTGAAAGTAGGCGCCTTTTATAGACATTGAATGCCTAATTTTTCACTGTAAATTTCATATAATTCGATCGGTGGGTTCTGGAATAATAAGGTTTTGAAAATAGATTTCTAAAATATTTATTTAATTGGCCGTAACTCCTAAACGGAGCGTCCTAGAGGGTTGAAAGTAGGCGCCTTTTATAGACATTGAATGCCTAATTTTTCACTGTAAATTTCATATAATTCGATCGGTGGATTCTGGAATAATAAGGTTTTGAAAATAGATTTTTAAAAAATTTCTTTAATTGGCCGTAACTCCTAAACGGAGCGTCCTAGAGGGTTGAAAGTAGGCGCCTTTTATATACATTGAATGCCTAATTTTTCACTGTAAATTTAATATAATTCGAACGGTGGGTTCTGGAATAATAAGGTTTTGAAAATCGAATAATTAAAAATTTCTTTAATTGGCCGTAACTCCTAAACGGAGCGTCCTAGAGGGTTGAAAGTAGGCGCCTTTTATAGACATTGAATGCCTAATTTTTCACTGTAATTGGCCGTAACTCCTAAACGGAGCGTCCTAGAGGGTTGAAAGTAGGCGCATTTTATAGACATTGAATGAATAATTTTTCACTGTAAATTTCATATAATTCGATCGGTGGGTTCTGGAATAATAAGGTTTTGAAAATGGATTTCTAAAATATTTATTTAATTGGCCGTAACTCCTAAACGGAGCGTCCTAGAGGGTTGAAAGTAGGCGCCTTTATATACATTGAATGCCTAATTTTTCACTGTAATTGGCCGTAACTCCTAAACGGAGCGTCCTAGAGGGTTGAAAGTAGGCGCATTTTATAGACATTGAATGAATAATTTTTCACTGTAAATTTCATATAATTCGATCGGTGGGTTCTGGAATAATAAGGTTTTGAAAATGGATTTCTAAAATATTTATTTAATTGGCCGTAACTCCTAAACGGAGCGTCCTAGAGGGTTGAAAGTAGGCGCCTTTTATAGACATTGAATGCCTAATTTTTCACTGTAAATTTCATATAATTCGATCGGTGGGTTCTGGAATAATAAGGTTTTGAAAATCGAATAATTCAAAATTTCTTTAATTGGTCGTAGCTCCTAAACGGAGCGTCCTAGAGGGTTGAAAGTAGGCACCTTTTATAGACATTGAATGTCTAATTTTTCACTGTAAATTTCATATAATTCGATCGGTGGATTCTGGAATAATAAGGTTTTGAAAATAGATTTTTAAAAAATTTCTTTAATTGGCCGTAACTCCTAAACGGAGCGCCTAGAGGGTTGAAAGTAGGCGCCTTTTATAGACATTGAATGTCTAATTTTTCACTGTAAATTTCATATAATTCGATCGGTGGATTCTGGAATAATAAGGTTTTGAAAATAGATTTTTAAAAAATTTCTTTAATTGGCCGAAACTCCTAAACGGAGCGTCCTAGAGGGTTGAATGAAGGCACCTTTTATAGACATTGAATGCCTAATTTTTCACTGTAATTGGCCGTAACGCCTAAACGGTGCGTTTTATAGACATTGAATGCCTAATTTTTCAATGTAAATTTCATATAATTCGATCGGTGGTTTCTGGAATAATAAGGTTTTGAAAATCGAATAATTAAAAATGTCTTTAATTGGCCGTAACTCCTAAACGGAGCGTCCTAGAGGGTTGAAAGTAGGCGCCTTTTATAGACATTGAATGCTAATTTTTCACTGTAAATTTCATATAATTCGATCGGTGGGTTCTGGAATAATAAGGTTTTGAAAATCGAATAATTAAAAATGTCTTTAACTGGCCGTAACTCCTAAACGGAGCGTCCTAGAGGGTTGAAAGTAGGCGCCTTTTATAGACATTGAATGCCTAATTTTTCACTGTAAATTTCATATAATTCGATCGGTGGGTTCTGGAATAATAAGGTTTTGAAAATCAAATAACTAAAAATTTCTTTAATTGGTCGTAACTCCTAAACGGAGCGTCCTAGAGGGTTGAAAGTAGGCGCCTTTTATAGACATTGAATGCCTAATTTTTCACTGTAAATTTCATATAATTCGATCGATGGGTTCTGGACTAATAAGGTTTTGAAAATAGAATAATTAAAAATTTCTTTATTTGGCTGTAACTCCTAAACGGAGAGTCCTAGAGGGTTGAATGTAGGCACCTTTTATAGACATTGAATGCCTAATTTTTCACTGTAAATTTCATATAATTCGATCGGTGGGTTCTGGAATAATAAGGTTTTGAAAATCGAATAATTAAAAATTTCTTTAATTCGCCGTAACTCCTAAACGGAGCGTCCTAGAGGGTTGAAAGTAGGCGCCTTTTGTAGACATTGAATGCCTAATTTTTCACTGTAAATTTCATATAATTCGATCGATGGGTTCTGGACTAATAAGGTTTTGAAAATCGAATAATTAGAAATTTCTTTAATTGACCGTAACTCCTAAACGGAGCGTCCTAGAGGGTTGAAAGTAGGCGCCTTTTATAGACATTGAATACCTAATTTTTCACTGTAAATTTCATATAATTCGATCAGTGGGTTCTGGAATAATAAGGTTTTGAAAATCGAATAATTAAAAATTTCTTTAATTGGCCGTAACTCCTAAACGGAGCGTCCTAGAGGGTTGAATGTAGGCACCTTTTATAGACATTGAATGCCTAATTTTTCACTGTAAATTTCATATAATTCGATCGGTGGGTTCTGGAATAATAAGGTTTTGAAAATCGAATAATTAAAAATTTCTTTAATTGGCCGTAACTCCTAAACGGAGCGTCCTAGAGGGTTGAATGTAGGTACCTTTTATAGACATTGAATGCCTAATTTTTCACTGTAAATTTCATATAATTCGATCGGTGGGTTCTGGAATAATAAGGTTTTGAAAATCGAATAATTAAAAATTTCTTTAATTGGCCGTAACTCCTAAACGGAGCGTCCTAGAGGGTTGAATGTAGGCACCTTTTATAGACATTGAATGCCTAATTTTTCACTGTAAATTTCATATAATTCGATCGGTGGGTTCTGGAATAATAAGGTTTTGAAAATCGAATAATTAAAAATTTCTTTAATTGGCCGTAACTCCTAAACGGAGCGTCCTAGAGGGTTGAATGTAGGCACCTTTTATAGATATTGAATGCCTAATTTTTCACTGTAAATTTCATATAATTCGATCGGTGGGTTCTGGAATAATAAGGTTTTGAAAATCAAATAATTAAAAATATCTTTAATTGGCCGTAACGCCTAAACGGTGCGTCCTAGAGGGTTGAAAAAAGGCGACTTTTATAGACATTGAATGCCTAATTTTTCACTGTAAATTTCATATAATTCGATCGGTGGGTTCTGGAATAATAAGGTTTTGAAAATCGAGTAATTAAAAATTTCTTTAATTGGCTGTAACTCCTAAACGAAGCGTCCTAGAGGGTTGAAAGTAGGCGCCTTTTATAGACATTGAATGCCTAATTTTTCACTGTAAATTTCATATAATTCGATCGATGGGTTCTGGACTAATAAGGTTTTGAAAATAGAATAATTAAAAATTTCTTTAATTGGCCGTAACTCCTAAACGGAGCGTCCTAGAGGGTTGAAAGTAGGCGCCTTTTATAGACATTGAATGCCTAATTTTTCACTGTAATTGGCCGTAACTCCTAAACGGAGCGTCCTAGAGGGTTGAAAGTAGGCGCCTTTTATAGACATTGAATGCCTAATTTTTCACTGTAATTGGCCGTAACGCCTAAACGGTGCGTCCTAGAGGGTTGAAAGTAGGCGCCTTTTATAGACATTGAATGCCTAATTTTTCACTGTAAATTTCATATAATTCGATCGGTGGGTTCTGGAATAATAAGGTTTTGAAAATCAAATAACTAAAAATTTCTTTAATTGGTCGTAACTCGTAAACGGAGCGTCCTAGAGGGTTGAAAGTAGGCGCCTTTTATAGACATTGAATGCCTAATTTTTCACTGTAAATTTCATATAATTCGATCGGTGGGTTCTGGAATAATAAGGTTTTGAAAATCAAATAACTAAAAATTTCTTTAATTGGTCGTAACTCCTAAACGGAGCGTCCTAGAGGGTTGAAAGTAGGCGCCTTTTATAGACATTGAATGCCTAATTTTTCACTGTAAATTTCATATAATTCGATCGGTGGGTTCTGGAATAATAAGGTTTTGAAAATAGATTTTAAAAAATTTCTTTAATTGGCCGTAACTCCTAAACGGAGCGTCCTAGAGGGTTGAAAGTAGGCGCCTTTTATATACATTGAATGCCTAATTTTTCACTGTAAATTTCATATAATTCGATCGGTGGGTTCTGGAATAATGAGGTTTTGAAAATCGAGTAATTCAAAATTTCTTTAATTGGCCGAAACTCCTAAACGGAGCGTCCTAGAGGGTTGAAAGTAGGCGCCTTTTATAGACATTGAATGCCTAATTTTTCACTGTAAATTTCATATAATTCGATCGGTGGGTTCTGGAATAATAAGGTTTTGAAAATGGATTTCTAAAATATTTATTTAATTGGCCGTAACTCCTAAACGGAGCGTCCTAGAGGGTTGAAAGTAGGCGCCTTTTATATACATTGAATGCCTAATTTTTCACTGTAAATTTCATATAATTCGATCGGTGGGTTCTGGAATAATAAGGTTTTGAAAATCAAATAACTAAAAATTTCTTTCATTGGTCGTAACTCCTAAACGGAGCGTCCTAGAGGGTTGACAGTAGGCGCCTTTTATAGACATTGAATGCTAATTTTTCACTGTAAATTTCATATAATTCGATCGGTGGGTTCTGGAATAATGAGGTTTTGAAAATCGAGTAATTCAAAATTTCTTTAATTGGCCGAAACTCCTAAACGGAGCGTCCTAGAGGGTTGAAAGTAGGCGCCTTTTATAGACATTGAATGCCTAATTTTTCACTGTAAATTTCATATAATTCGATCGGTGGGTTCTGGAATAATAAGGTTTTGAAAATGGATTTCTAAAATATTTATTTAATTGGCCGTAACTCCTAAACGGAGCGTCCTAGAGGGTTGAAAGTAGGCGCCTTTTATATACATTGAATGCCTAATTTTTCACTGTAAATTTCATATAATTCGAACGGTGGGTTCTGGAATAATAAGGTTTTGAAAATCGAATAATTAAAAATTTCTTTAATTGGCCGTAACTCCTAAACGGAGCGTCCTAGAGGGTTGAAAGTAGGCGCCTTTTATATACATTGAATGCCTAATTTTTCACTGTAAATTTAATATAATTCGATCGGTGGGTTCTGGAATAATAAGGTTTTGAAAATCGAATAATTCAAAATTTCTTTAATTGTTCGTAGCTCCTAAACGGAGCGTCCTAGAGGGTTGAAAGTAGGCACCTTTTATAGACATTGAATGTCTAATTTTTCACTGTAAATTTCATATAATTCGATCGGTGGATTCTGGAATAATAAGGTTTTGAAAATAGATTTTTAAAAAATTTCTTTAATTGGCCGTAACTCCTAAACGGAGCGTCCTAGAGGGTTGAAAGTAGGCGCCTTTTATAGACATTGAATGCCTAATTTTTCACTGTAAATTTCATATAATTCGATCGGTGGGTTCTGGAATAATAAGGTTTTGAAAATCGAATAATTCAAAATTTCTTTAATTGGTCGTAGCTCCTAAACGGAGCGTCCTAGAGGGTTGAAAGTAGGCGCATTTTATAGACATTGAATGAATAATTTTTCACTGTAAATTTCATATAATTCGATCGGTGGATTCTGGAATAATAAGGTTTTGAAAATAGATTTTTAAAAAATTTCTTTAATTGGCCGTAACTCCTAAACGGAGCGTCCTAGAGGGTTGAAAGTAGGCGCCTTTTATAGACATTGAATGCCTAATTTTTCAATGTAAATTTCATATAATTCGATCGGTGGTTTCTGGAATAATAAGGTTTTGAAAATCGAATAATTCAAAATTTCTTTAATTGGCCGTAACGCCTAAACGGTGCGTCCTAGAGGGTTGAAAAAAGGCGCCTTTTATAGCCTAATTTTTCACTGTAATTGGCCGTAACTCCTAAACGGAGCGTCCTAGAGGGTTGAAAGTAGGCGCATTTTATAGACATTGAATGAATAATTTTTCACTGTAAATTTCATAGAATTCGATCGGTGGGTTCTGGAATAATAAGGTTTTGAAAATGGATTTCTAAAATATTTATTTAATTGGCCGTAACTCCTAAACGGAGCGTCCTAGAGGGTTGAAAGTAGGCGCCTTTTATAGACATTGAATGCCTAATTTTTCACTGTAAATTTCATATAATTCGATCGGTGGGTTCTGGAATAATAAGGTTTTGAAAATCGAATAATTCAAAATTTCTTTAATTGGTCGTAGCTCCTAAACGGAGCGTCCTAGAGGGTTGAAAGTAGGCACCTTTTATAGACATTGAATGCCTAATTTTTCACTGTAAATTTCATATAATTCGATCGGTGGGTTCTGGATTAATAATAAGGTTTTGAAAATCAAATAACTAAAAATTTCTTTAATTGGTCGTAACTCCTAAACGGAGCGTCCTAGAGGGTTGAAAGTAGGCGCCTTTTATAGACATTGAATGCCTAATTTTTCACTGTAAATTTCATATAATTCGATCGGTGGGTTCTGGAATAATAAGGTTTTGAAAATAGATTTTTAAAAAATTTCTTTAATTGGCCGTAACTCCTAAACGGAGCGTCCTAGAGGGTTGAAAGTAGGCGCCTTTTATAGACATTGAATGCCTAATTTTTCAATGTAAATTTCATATAATTCGATCGGTGGGTTCTGGAATAATAAGGTTTTGAAAATCGAATAATTAAAAAGTTCTTTAATTGGCCGTAACTCCTAAACGGATCGTCCTAGAGGGTTGAAAGTAGGCGCCTTTTATAGACATTGAATGCCTAATTTTTCACTGTAAATTTCATATAATTCGATCGGTGGGTTCTGGAATAATAAGGTTTTAAAATCGAGTAATTAAAAATTTCTTTAATTGGACGTAACTCCTAAACGGAGCGTCCTAGAGGGTTGAAAGTAGGCGCCTTTTATAGACATTGAATGCCTAATTTTTCACTGTAAATTTCATATAATTCGATCGGTGGGTTCTGGAATAATAAGGTTTTGAAAATCGAATAACTAGAAATTTCTTTAATTGACTGTAACTCCTAAACGGAGCGTCCTAGAGGGTTGAAAGTAGGCGCCTTTTATAGACATTGAATGCCTAATTTTTCACTGTAAATTTCATATAATTCGATCGGTGGGTTCTGGAATAATAAGGTTTTAAAAATCGAATAATTAAAAATTTCTTTAATTGGCCGTAACTCCTAAACGAAGCGGCCTAGAGGGTTGAAAGTAGGCGCCTTTTATAGACATTGAATGCCTAATTTTTCACTGTAAATTTCATATAATTCGATCGGTGGGTTCTGGAATAATAAGGTTTTGAAAATCGAATAATTAAAAAGTTCTTTAATTGGCCGTAACTCCTAAACGGAGCGTCCTAGAGGGTTGAAAGTAGGCGCCTTTTATAGACATTGAATGCCTAATTTTTCATTGTAAATTTCATATAATTCGATCGGTGGGTTCTGGAATAATAAGGTTTTGAAAATCGAATAATTAAAAATTTCTTTAATTGGCTGTAACTCCTAAACGGAGCGTCCTAGAGGGTTGAAAGTAGGCGCCTTTTATAGACATTGAATGCCTAATTTTTCACTGTAAATTTCATATAATTCGATCGGTGGGTTCTGGAATAATAAGGTTTTGAAAATAGATTTTTAAAAAAATTCTTTAATTGGCCGTAACTCCTAAACGGAGCGTCCTAGAGGGTTGAAAGTAGGCGCCTTTTATAGACATTGAATGCCTAATTTTTCACTGTAAATTTCATATAATTCGATCGGTGGGTTCTGGAATAATAAGGTTTTGAAAATCGAATAATTAAAAATTTCTTTAATTGGCTGTAACTCCTAAACGGAGCGTCCTAGAGGGTTAAAAGTAGGCGCCTTTTATAGACATTGAATGCCTAATTTTTCACTGTAAATTTCATATAATTCGATCGGTGGGTTCTGGAATAATAAGGTTTTGAAAATAGATTTTTAAAAAATTTCTTTAGTTGGCTGTAACTCCTAAACGGAGCGTCCTAGAGGGTTGAAAGTAGGCGCCTTTTATAGACATTGAATGCCTAATTTTCACTGTAAATTTCATATAATTCGATCGGTGGGTTCTGGAATAATAAGGTTTTAAAATCGAATAATTCAAAATTTCTTAAATTGGCTGTAACTCCTAAACGGAGCGTCCTAGAGGGTTGAAAGTAGGCGCCTTTTATAGACATTGAATGCCTAATTTTCACTGTAAATTTCATATAATTCGATCGGTGGGTTCTGGAATAATAAGGTTTTGAAAATAGATTTTTAAAAAAATTCTTTAATTGGCCGTAACTCCTAAACGGAGCGTCCTAGAGGGTTGAAAGTAGGCGCCTTTTATAGACATTGAATGCCTAATTTTTCACTGTAAATTTCATATAATTCGATCGGTGGGTTCTGGAATAATAAGGTTTTGAAAATCGAATAATTAAAAATTTCTTTAATTGGCTGTAACTCCTAAACGGAGCGTCCTAGAGGGGGTTCTGGAATAATAAGGTTTTAAAATCGAATAATTCAAAATTTCTTAAATTGGCTGTAACTCCTAAACGGAGCGTCCTAGAGGGTTGAAAGTAGGCGCCTTTTATAGACATTGAATGCCTAATTTTTCACTGTAAATTTCATATAATTCGATCGGTGGGTTCTGGAATAATAAGGTTTTAAAATCGAGTAATTAAACATTTCTTTAATTGGCTGTAACTCCTAAACGGAGCGTCCTAGAGGGTTGAAAGTAGGCGCCTTTTATAGACATTGAATGCCTAATTTTTCACTGTAAATTTCATATAATTCGATCGGTGGGTTCTGGAATAATAAGGTTTTGAAAATAGATTTTTAAAAAATTGCTTTAATTGGCCGTAACTCCTAAACGGAGAGTCCTAGAGGGTTGAAAGTAGGCGCCTTTTATAGACATTGAATGCCTAATTTTTCACTGTAAATTTCATATAATTCGATCGGTGAGTTCTGGAATAATAAGGTTTTGAAAATCGAATAATTAAAAATTTCTTTAATTGGCTGTAACTCCTAAACGGAGCGTCTTAGAGGGTTGAAAGTAGGCGCCTTTTATAGACATTGAATGCCTAATTTTTCACTGTAAATTTCATATAATTCGATCGGTGGGTTCTGGAATAATAAGGTTTTGAAAATAGATTTTTAAAAAAATTCTTTAATTGGCCGTAACTCCTAAACGGAGCGTCCTAGAGGGTTGAAAGTAGGCGCCTTTTATAGACATTGAATGCCTAATTTTTCACTGTAAATTTCATATAATTCGATCGGTGGGTTCTGGAATAATAAGGTTTTGAAAATAGATTTTTAAAAAATTTCTTTAATTGGCCGTAACTCCTAAACGGAGCGTCCTAGAGGGGGTTCTGGAATAATTAGGTTTTGAAAATCGAATAATTAAAAATTTCTTTAATTGGCTGTATCTCCTAAACGGAGCGTCCTAGAGGGTTGAAAGTAGGCGCCTTTTATAGACATTGAATGCCTAATTTTTCACTGTAAATTTCATATAATTCGATCGGTGGGTTCTGGAATAATAAGGTTTTAAAATCGAGTAATTAAAAATTTCTTTAATTGGCTGTAACTCCTAAACGGAGCGTCCTAGAGGGTTGAAAGTAGGCGCCTTTTATAGACATTGAATGCCTAATTTTTCACTGTAAATTTCATATAATTCGATCGGTGGGTTCTGGAATAATAAGGTTTTGAAAATCGAATAATTAAAAATTTCTTTAATTGGCTGTAACTCCTAAACGGAGCGTCCTAGAGGGTTGAAAGTAGGCGCCTTTTATAGACATTGAATGCCTAATTTTTCACTGTAAATTTCATATAATTCGATCGGTGGGTTCTGGAATAATAAGGTTTTGAAAATCGAATAATTCAAAATTTCTTTAATTGGGCGTAACTCCTAAACGGAGCGTCCTAGAGGGTTGAAAGTAGGCGCCTTTTATAGACATTGAATGCCTAATTTTTCACTGTAAATTTCATATAATTCGATCGGTGGGTTCTGGAATAATAAGGTATTAAAAATCGAATAATTAAAAATTTCTTTAATTGGCTGTAACTCCTAAACGGAGCGTCCTAGAGGGTTGAAAGTAGGCGCCTTTTATAGACATTGAATGCCTAATTTTTCACTGTAAATTTCATATAATTCGATCGGTGGGTTCTGGAATAATAAGGTTTTGAAAATCGAATAATTAAACATTTCTTTAATTGGCCGTAACTCCTAAACGGAGCGTCCTAGAGGGTTGAAAGTAGGCGCCTTTTATAGACATTGAATGCCTAATTTTTCACTGTAAATTTCATATAATTCGATCGGTGGGTTCTGCAATAATAAGGTTTTCAAAATAGATTTTTAAAAAATGTCTTTAATTGCCCGTAACTCCTAAACGGAGCGTCCTAGAGGGTTGAAAGTAGGCGCCTTTTATAGACATTGAATGCCTAATTTTTCACTGTAAATTTCATATAATTCGATCGGTGGGTTCTGGAATAATAAGGTTTTGAAAAATCGAATAATTTAAAATTTCTTTAATTGGCCGTAACTCCTAAACGGAGCGTCCTAGAGGGTTGAAAGTAGGCGCCTTTTATAGACATTGAATGCCCAATTTTTCACTGTAAATTTCATATAATTCGATCGGTGGGTTCTGCAATAATAAGGTTTTCAAAATAGATTTTTAAAAAATGTCTTTAATTGCCCGTAACTCCTAAACGGAGCGTCCTAGAGGGTTGAAAGTAGGCGCCTTTTATAGACATTGAATGCCTAATTTTTCACTGTAAATTTCATATCATTCGATCGGTGGGTTCTGGAATAATAAGGTTTTGAAAATCGAATATTTAAAAATGTCTTTAATTGGCCGTAACTCCTAAACGGAGCGTCCTAGAGCGTTGAAAGTAGGCGCCTTTTATAGACATTGAATGCCTATTTTTTCACTGTAAATTTCATATAATTCGATCGGTGGGTTCTGGAATAATAAGGTTTTGAAAATAGAATAATTAAAAATTTCTTTAATTGGCCGTAACTCCTAAACGGAGCGTCCTAGAGGGTTGAAAGTAGGCGCCTTTTATAGACATTGAATGCCTAATTTTTCACTGTAAATTTCATATCATTCGATCGGTGGGTTCTGGAATAATAAGGTTTTGAAAATAGAATAATTAAAAATTTCTTTAATTGGCCGTAACTCCTAAACGGAGCGTCCTAGAGGGTTGAAAGTAGGCGCCTTTTATAGACATTGAATGCCTATTTTTTCACTGTAAATTTCATATAATTCGATCGGTGGGTTCTGGAATAATAAGGTTTTGAAAATAGAATAATTAAAAATTTCTTTAATTGGCCGTAACTCCTAAACGGAGCGTCCTAGAGGGTTGAAAGTAGACGCCTTTTATAGACATTGAATGGCTAATTTTTCACTGTAAATTTCATATAATTCGATCGGTGGGTTCTGGAATAATAAGGTTTTCAAAATAGATTTTTAAAAAATGTCTTTAATTGCCCGTAACTCCTAAACGGAGCGTCCTAGAGGGTTGAAAGTAGGCGCCTTTTATAGACATTGAATGCCTATTTTTTCACTGTAAATTTCATATAATTCAATCGGTGGGTTCTGGAATAATAAGGTTTTGAAAATCGAGTAATTAAAAATTTCTTTAATTGACTGTAACTCCTAAACGGAGCGTCCTAGAGGGTTGAAAGTAGGCGCCTTTTATAGACATTGAATGCCTAATTTTTCACTGTAAATTTCATATAATTGGGTTCTGGAATAATAAGGTTTTCAAAATAGATTTTTAAAAAATGTCTTTAATTGCCCGTAACTCCTAAACGGAGCGTCCTAGAGGGTTGAAAGTAGGCGCCTTTTATAGACATTGAATGCCTAATTTTTCACTGTAAATTTCATATAATTCGATCGGTGGGTTCTGGAATAATAAGGTTTTGAAAATCGAGTAATTAAAAATTTCTTTAATTGGCTGTAACTCCTAAACGGAGCGTCCTAGAGGGTTGAAAGTAGGCGCCTTTTATAGACATTGAATGCCCAATTTTTCACTGTAAATTTCATATAATTCGATCGGTGGGTTCTGGAATAATAAGGTTTTGAAAATCGAATAATTAAAAATTTCTTTAATTGGCCATAACTCCTAAACGGAGCGTCCTAGAGGGTTGAAAGTAGGCGCCTTTTATAGACATTGAATGCCTAATTTTTCACTGTAAATTTCATATAATTCGATCGGTGGGTTCTGGAATAATAAGGTTTTGAAAATCGAGTAATTAAAAATTTCTTTAATTGGCTGTAACTCCTAAACGGAGCGTCCTAGAGGGTTGAAAGTAGGCGCCTTTTATAGACATTGAATGCCTAATTTTTCACTGTAAATTTCATATAATTCGATCGGTGGGTTCTGGAATAATAAGGTTTTGAAAATCGAATAATTAAAAATTTCTTTAATTGGCTGTAACTCCTAAACGGAGCGTCCTAGAGGGTTGAAAGTAGGCGCCTTTTATAGACATTGAATGCCTAATTTTTCACTGTAAATTTCATATAATTCGATCGGTGGGTTCTGGAATAATAAGGTTTTGAAAATCGAGTAATTAAAAATTTCTTTAATTGGCTGTAACTCCTAAACGGAGCGTCCTAGAGGGTTGAAAGTAGGCGCCTTTTATAGACATTGAATGCCCAATTTTTCACTGTAAATTTCATATAATTCGATCGGTGGGTTCTGGAATAATAAGGTTTTCAAAATAGATTTTTAAAAAATGTCTTTAATTGCCCGTAACTCCTAAACGGAGCGTCCTAGAGGGTTGAAAGTAGGCGCCTTTTATAGACATTGAATGCCTAATTTTTCACTGTAAATTTCATATAATTCGATCGGAGGGTTCTGGAAAAACAAGGTTTTGAAAATAGATTTTTAAACAATTTCTTAAATTGGCCGTAACTCCTAAACGGAGCGTCCTAGAGGGTTGAAAGTAGGCGCCTTTTATAGACATTGAATGCCTAATTTTTCACTGTAAATTTCATATAATTCGATCGGTGGGATCTGGAATAATAAGGTTTTGAAAATCGAGTAATTAAAAATTTCTTTAATTGGCTGTAACTCCTAAACGAAGCGTCCTAGAGGGTTGAAAGTAGGCGCCTTTTATAGACATTGAATGCCTAATTTTTCACTGTAAATTTCATATAATTCGATCGGTGGGTTCTGGAATAATAAGGTTTTGAAAATCGAATAATAAAACATTTCGTCAATTGGCCGTAACTCCTAAACGGAGCGTCCTAGAGGGTTGAAAGTAGGCGCCTTTTATAGACATTGAATGCCTAATTTTTCACTGTAAATTTCATATAATTCGATCGGTGGGTTCTGGAATAATAAGGTATTGAAAGTCGAATAATTAAAAATTTCTTTAATAGGCCGTAACTCCTAAATGGAGCGGCCTAGAGGGTTGAAAGTAGGCGCCTTTTATAGACATTGAATGCCTAATTTTTCACTGTAAATTTCATATAATTCGATCGGTGGGTTCTGGAATAATAAGGTTTTGAAAGTCGAGTAATTAAAAATTTCTTTAATTGGCCGTAACTCCTAAACGGAGCGTCCTAGAGGGTTGAAAGTAGGCGCCTTTTATAGACATTGAATGCCTAATTTTTCACTGTAAATTTCATATAATTCGATCGGTGGGTTCTGGAATAATAAGGTTTTGAAAATCGAATAATTCAAAATTTCTTCAATTGGTCGTAACTCCTAAACGGAACGTCCTAGAGGGTTGAAAGTAGGCGCCTTTTATAGACATTGAATGCCTAATTTTTCACTGTAAATTTCATATAATTCGATCGGTGGGTTCTGGAATAATAAGGTTTTGAAAATAGATTTTTAAAAAATGTCTTTAATTGGCCGTAACTCCTAAACGGAGCGTCCTAGAGGATTGAAAGTAGGCGCCTTTTATAGACATTGAATGCCTAATTTTTCTCTGTAAATTTCATATAATTCGATTGGTGGGTTCTGGAATAATAAGGTTTTGAAAATAGATTTTTAAAAAAATTCTTTAATTGGCCGTAACTCCTAAACGGAGCGTCCTAGAGGGTTAAAAGTAGGCGCCTTTTATAGACATTGATTGCCTAATTTTTCACTGTAAATTTCATATAATTCGATCGGTGGGTTCTGGAATAATAAGGTTTTGAAAATCGAATAATTAAAAATTTCTTTAATTGGCCGTAACTCCTAAACGGAGCGTCCTAGAGGGTTGAAAGTAGGCGCCTTTTATAGACATTGAATGCCTAATTTTTCACTGTAAATTTCATATAATTCGATCGGTGGGTTCTGGAATAATAAGGTTTTGAAAATAGATTTTTAAAAAATTTCTTTAATTGGCCGTAACTCCTAAACGGAGCGTCCTAGAGGGTTAAAAGTAGGCGCCTTTTATAGACATTGATTGCCTAATTTTTCACTGTAAATTTCATATAATTCGATCGGTGGGTTCTGGAATAATAAGGTTTTGAAAATCGAATAATTAAAAATTTCTTTAATTGGCCGTAATTCCTAAACGGAGCGTCCTAGAGGGTTGAAAGTAGGCGCCTTTTATAGACATTGAATGCCTAATTTTTCACTGTAAATTTCATATAATTCGATCGGTGGGTTCTGGAATAATAAGGTTTTGAAAGTCGAGTAATTAAAAATTTCTTTAATTGGCCGTAACTCCTAAACGGAGCGTCCTAGAGGGTTGAAAGTAGGCGCCTTTTATAGACATTGAATGCCTAATTTTTCACTGTAAATTTCATATAATTCGATCGGTGGGTTCTGGAATAATAAGGTTTTGAAAGTCGAGTAATTAAAAATTTCTTTAATTGGCCGTAACTCCTAAACGGAGCGTCCTAGAGGGTTGAAAGTAGGCGCCTTTTATAGACATTGAATGCCTAATTTTTCACTGTAAATTTCATATAATTCGATCGGTGGGTTCTGGAATAATAAGGTTTTAAAAATCGAATAATTAATTTTTTTTTTATTTGGTCGTATTTCCTAAACGGAGCGTCCTAGAGGGTTGAAAGTAGGCGCCTTTTATTGGCTGTAACTCCTAAACGGAGCGTCCTAGAGGGTTGAAAGTAGGCGCCTTTTATAGACATTGAATGCCTAATTTTTCACTTTAAATTTCATATAATTCGATCGGTGGGTTCTGGAATAATAAGGTTTTCAAAATAGATTTTTAAAAAATGTCTTTAATTGCCCGTAACTCCTAAACGGAGCGTCCTAGAGGGTTGAAAGTAGGCGCCTTTTATAGACATTGAATGCCTAATTTTTCACTGTAAATTTCATATAATTCGATCGGTGGGTTCTGGAATAATAAGGTTTTGAAAATCGAATAATTCAAAATTTCTTTAATTGGGCGTAACTCCTAAACGGAGCGTCCTAGAGGGTTGAAAGTAGGCGCCTTTTATAGACATTGAATGCCTAATTTTTCACTGTAAATTTCATATAATTCGATCGGTGGGTTCTGGAATAATAAGGTTTTGAAAATCGAATAATTCAAAATTTCTTTAATTGGGCGTAACTCCTAAACGGAGCGTCCTAGAGGGTTGAAAGTAGGCGCCTTTTATAGACATTGAATGCCTAATTTTTCACTGTAAATTTCATATAATTCGACCGGTGGGTTCTGGAATAATAAGGTTTTGAAAATAGATTTTTAAAAAATTTCTTTAATTGGCCGTAACTCCTAAACGGAGCGTCCTAGAGGGTTAAAAGTAGGCGCCTTTTATAGACATTGATTGCCTAATTTTTCACTGTAAATTTCATATAATTCGATCGGTGGGTTCTGGAATAATAAGGTTTTGAAAATCGAATAATTAAAAATTTCTTTAATTGGCCGTAACTCCTAAACGGAGCGTCCTAGAGGGTTGAAAGTAGGCGCCTTTTATAGACATTGAATGCCTAATTTTTCACTGTAAATTTCATATGATTCGATCGGTGGGTTCTGGAATAATAAGGTTTTGAAAATAGATTTTTAAAAAATTTCTTTAATTGGCCGTAACTCCTAAACGGAGCGTCCTAGAGGGTTGAAAGTAGGCGCCTTTTATAGACATTGAATGCCTAATTTTTCACTGTAAATTTCATATAATTCGATCGGTGGGTTCTGGAATAATAAGGTTTTGAAAATCGAATAATTAAAAATTTCTTTAATTGGCCGTAACTCCTAAACGGAGCGTCCTAGAGGGTTGAAAGTAGGCGCCTTTTATAGACATTGAATGCCTAATTTTTCACTGTAAATTTCATATAATTCGACCGGTGGGTTCTGGAATAATAAGGTTTTGAAAATAGATTTTTAAAAAATGTCTTTAATTGGCTGTAACTCCTAAACGGAGCGTCCTAGAGGGTTGAAAGTAGGCGCCTTTTATAGACATTGAATGCCTAATTTTTCACTGTAAATTTCATATTATTCGATCGGTGGGTTCTGGAATAATAATATTTTGAAAATAGATTTTTAAAAAATTTCTTTAATTGGCCGTAACTCCTAAACGGAGCGTCCTAGAGGGTTGAAATTTCATATAATTCGATCGGTGGGTTCTGGAATAATAAGGTTTTGAAAATAGATTTTTAAAAAATGTCTTTAATTGGCTGTAACTCCTAAACGGAGCGTCCTAGAGGGTTGAAAGTAGGCGCCTTTTATAGACATTGAATGCCTAATTTTTCACTGTAAATTTCATATAATTCGATCGGTGGGTTCTGGAATAATAAGGTTTTGAAAATAGATTTTTAAAAAATTTCTTTAATTGCCCGTAACTCCTAAACGGAGCGTCCTAGAGGGTTGAAAGTAGGCGCCTTTTATAGACATTGAATGCCTAATTTTTCACTGTAAATTTCATATGATTCGATCGGTGGGTTCTGGAATAATAAGGTTTTGAAAATCGAATAATTAAAAATTTCTTTAATTGGCCGTAACTCCTAAACGGAGCGTCCTAGAGGGTTGAAAGTAGGCGCCTTTTATAGACATTGAATGCCTAATTTTTCACTGTAAATTTCATATAATTCGATCGGTGGGTTCTGGAATAATAAGGTTTTGAAATTCGAATAATTAAAAATTTCTTTAATTGGCCGTAACTCCTAAATGGAGCGTCCTAGAGGGTTGAAAGTAGGCGCCATTTATAGACATTGAATGCCTGTAAATTTCATATAATTCGATCGGTGGGTTCTGGAATAATAAGGTTTTGAAAATAGATTTTTAAAAAAATTCTTTAGTTGGCCGTAACTCCTAAACGGAGCGTTCTAGAGGGTTGAAAGTAGGCGCCTTTTATAGACATTGAATGCCTAATTTTTCACTGTAAATTTCATATAATTCGATCGGTGGGTTCATATAATTTCATATAATTCGATCGGTGGGTTCTGGAATAATAAGGTCTTGAAAATCGAATAATTACAAATTTCTTTAATTGGCCGTAACTCCTAAACGGAGCGTCCTAGAGGGTTGAAAGTAGGCGCCTTTTATAGACATTGAATGCCTAATTTTTCACTGTAAATTTCATATAATTCGATCGGTGGGTTCTGGAATAATAAGGTTTTGAAATTCGAATAATTAAAAATTTCTTTAATTGGCCGTAACTCCTAAATGGAGCGTCCTAGAGGGTTGAAAGTAGGCGCCATTTATAGACATTGAATGCCTGTAAATTTCATATAATTCGATCGGTGGGTTCTGGAATAATAAGGTTTTGAAAATAGATTTTTAAAAAAATTCTTTAGTTGGCCGTAACTCCTAAACGGAGCGTTCTAGAGGGTTGAAAGTAGGCGCCTTTTATAGACATTGAATGCCTAATTTTTCACTGTAAATTTCATATAATTCGATCGGTGGGTTCTGGAATAATAAGGTTTTGAAAATAGATTTTTAAAAATTACTTTAATTGGCCGTAACTCCTAAACGGAGCGTCCTAGAGGGCGCCTTTTATAGACATTGAATGCCTAATTTTTCACTGTAAATTTCATATAATTCGATCGGTGGGTTCTGGAATAATAAGGTTTTGAAAATAGATTTTTAAAAAAATTCTTTAGTTGGCCGTAACTCCTAAACGGAGCGTCCTAGAGGGTTGAAAGTAGGTGCCTTTTATAGACATTGAATGCCTAATTTTTCACTGTAAATTTCATATAATTCGATCGGTGGGTTCTGGAATAATAAGGTTTTGAAAATAGATTTTTAAAAAATTTCTTTAATTGGCCGTAACTCCTAAACGGAGCGTCCTAGAGGGTTGAAAGTAGGCGCCTTTTATAGACATTGAATTCCTAATTTTTCACTGTAAATTTCATATAATTCGATCGGTGGGTTCTGGAATAATAAGGTTTTGAAAATAGATTTTTAAAAAAATTCTTTAGTTGGCCGTAACTCCTAAACGGAGCGTCCTAGAGGGTTGAAAGTAGGCGCCTTTTATAGACATTGAATGCCTAATTTTTCACTGTAAATTTCATATAATTCGATCGGTGGGTTCTGGAATAATAAGGTTTTGAAATTCGAATAATTAAAAATTTCTTTAATTGGCCGTAACTCCTAAATGGAGCGTCCTAGAGGGTTGAAAGTAGGCGCCATTTATAGACATTGAATGCCTGTAAATTTCATATAATTCGATCGGTGGGCTCTGGAATAATAAGGTTTTGAAAATCGAATAATTAAAAATTTCTTTAATTGGCCGTAACTCCTAAACGGAGCGTCCTAGAGGGTTGAAAGTAGGCGCCTTTTATAGACATTGAATGCCTAATTTTTCACTGTAAATTTCATATAATTCGATCGGTGGGTTCTGGAATAATAAGGTTTTGAAAAAAGATTTTTAAAAAATTTCTTTCTTTAATTGGCCGTAACTCCTAAATGGAGCGTCCTAGAGGGTTGAAAGTAGGCGCCATTTATAGACATTGAATACCTAATTTTTCACTGTAAATTTCATATAATTCGATCGGTGGGTTCTGGAATAATAAGGTTTTGAAAATCGAATAATTAAAAATTTCTTTAATTGGCCGTAACTCCTAAACGGAGCGTCCTAGAGGGTTGAAAGTAGGCGCCTTTTATAGACATTGAATGCCTAATTTTTCACTGTAAATTTCATATAATTCGATCGGTGGGTTCTGGAATAATAAGGTTTTGAAAATAGATTTTTAAAAAATTTCTTTAGTTGGCCGTAACTCCTAAACGGAGCGTCCTAGAGGGTTGAAGGTAGGCGCCTTTTATAGACATTGAATGCCTAATTTTTAACTGTAAATTTCATATAATTCGATCGGTGGGTTCTGGAATAATAAGGTTTTGAAAATAGATTTTTAAAAATTTCTTTAATTGGCCGTAACTCCTAAACGGAGCGTCCTAGAGGGTTAAAAGTAGGCGCCTTTTATAGACATTGAATGCCTAATTTTTCACTGTAAATTTCATATAATTCGATCGGTGGGTTCTGGAATAATAAGGTTTTGAAAATCGAATAATTAAAAATTTCTTTAATTGGCCGTAATTGCAAATTTCATATAATTCGATCGGTGGGTTCTGGAATAATAAGGTTTTGAAAATCGAATAATTAAAAATTTCTTTAATTGGCGTAACTCCTAAACGGAGCGTCCCAGAGGGTTGAAAGTAAGCGCCTTTTATAGACATTGAATGCCTAATTTTTCACTGTAAATTTCATATAATTCGATCGGTGGGTTCTGGAATAATAAGGTTTTGAAAATAGATTTTTTAAAAATTTCTTTAATTGGCCGTAACTCCTAAACGGAGCGTCCTAGAGGGTTGAAAGTAGGCGCCTTTTATAGACATTGAATGTCTAATTTTTCACTGTAAATTTCATATAATTCGATCGGTGGGTTCTGGAATAATAAGGTTTTGAAAATAGATTTTTTAAAAATTTCTTTAATTGGCCGTAACTCCTAAACGGAGCGTCCTAGAGGGTTGAAAGTAGGCGCCTTTTATAGATATTGAATGCCTAATTTTTCACTGTATATTTCATATAATTCGATCGGTGGGTTCTGGCCGTAACTCCTAAACAATGCGTCTTAGAGGGTTGAAAGTAGGCGCCTTTTATAGACATTGAATGCCTAATTTTTCACTGTAAATTTCATATAATTCGATCGGTGGGTTCTGGAATAATAAGGTTTTGAAAATCGAATAATTAAAAATTTCTTTAATAGGCCGTAACTCCTAAACGGAGCGTTCTAGAGGGTTGAAAGTAGGCGCCTTCTATAGACATTGAATGCCTCATTTTTCACTGTAAATTTCATATAATTCGATCGGTGGGTTCTGGAATAATAAGGTTTTGAAAATCGAATAATTAAAAATTTCTTTAATAGGCCGTAACTCCTAAACGGAGCGTCCTAGAGGGTTGAAAGTAGGCGCCTTTTATAGACATTGAATGCCTAATTTTTCACTGTAAATTTCATATAATTCGATCGGTGGGTTCTGGAATAATAAGGTTTTGAAAATCGAATAATTAAAAAATTTTTTAATTGTCCGTAACTCCTAAACGGAGCGTCCTAGAGGGTTGAAAGTAGGCGCCTTTTATAGATATTGAATGCCTAATTTTTCACTGTATATTTCATATAATTCGATCGGTGGGTTCTGGAATAATAAGGTTTTGAAAATAGATTTTAAAAAAATTTCTTTAATTGGCCGTAACTCCTAAACGGAGCGTTCTAGAGGGTTGAAAGTAGGCGCCTTTTATAGACATTGAATGCCTAATTTTTCACTGTAAATTTCATATAATTCGATCGGTGGGTTCTGGAATAATAAGGTTTTGAAAATCGAATAATTAAAAATTTCTTTAATAGGCCGTAACTCCTAAATGGAGCGGCCTAGAGGGTTGAAAGTAGGCGCCTTTTATAGACATTGAATGCCTAATTTTTCACTGTAAATTTCATATAATTCGATCGGTGGGTTCTGGAATAATAAGGCTTTGAAAATCGAATAATTAAAAATTTCTTTAATAGGCCGTAACTCCTAAACGGAGCGTCCTAGAGGATTGAAAGTAGGCGCCTTTTATAGACATTGAATG
The DNA here is from genome assembly GCA_951804985.1 of Dryomyza anilis. Classification (NCBI taxonomy): domain Eukaryota; kingdom Metazoa; phylum Arthropoda; class Insecta; order Diptera; family Dryomyzidae; genus Dryomyza; species Dryomyza anilis. The sequence continues at coordinate 92,693,274 of OX638131.1, read as the reverse complement.
CCTAATTTTTCACTGAAAATTTCATATAATTCGATCGGTGGGTTCTGGAATAATAAGGTTTTGAAAATCGAATAATTAAAAATTTCTTTAATAGGCCGTAACTCCTAAACGGAGCGTCCTAGAGGGTTGAAAGTAGGCGCCTTTTATAGACATTGAATGCCTAATTTTTCACTGTAAATTTCATATAATTCGATCGGTGGGTTCTGGAATAATAAGGTTTTGAAAATCGAATAATTAAAAATTTCTTTAATAGGCCGTAACTCCTAAATGGAGCGGCCTAGAGGGTTGAAAGTAGGCGCCTTTTATAGACATTGAATGCCTAATTTTTCACTGTAAATTTCATATAATTCGATCGGTGGGTTCTGGAATAATAAGGTTTTGAAAATCGAATAATTAAAATTTCTTTAATAGGCCGTAACTCCTAAATGGAGCGGCCTAGAGGGTTGAAAGTAGGCGCCTTTTATAGACATTGAATGCCTAATTTTTCACTGTAAATTTCATATAATTCGATCGGTGGGTTCTGGAATAATAAGGCTTTGAAAATCGAATAATTAAAAATTTCTTTAATAGGCCGTAACTCCTAAACGGAGCGTCCTAGACGATTGAAAGTAGGCGCCTTTTATAGACATTGAATGCCTAATTTTTCACTGAAAATTTCATATAATTCGATCGGTGGGTTCTGGAATAATAAGGTTTTGAAAATCGAATAATTAAAAATTTCTTTAATAGGCCGTAACTCCTAAACGGAGCGTCCTAGAGGGTTGAAAGTAGGCGCCTTTTATAGACATTGAATGCCTCATTTTTCACTGTAAATTTCATATAATTCGATCGGTGGGTTCTGGAATAATAAGGTTTTGAAAATCGAATAATTAAAAAATTTTTTAATTGTCCGTAACTCCTAAACGGAGCGTCCTAGAGGGTTGAAAGTAGGCGCCTTTTATAGACATTTAATGCCTCATTTTTCACTGTAAATTTCATATAATTCGATCGGTGGGTTCTGGAATAATAAGGTTTTGAAAATAGATTTTAAAAAAATTTCTTTAATTGGCCGTAACTCCTAAACGGAGCGTTCTAGAGGGTTGAAAGTAGGCGCCTTTTATAGACATTGAATGCCTAATTTTTCACTGTAAATTTCATATAATTCGATCGGTGGGTTCTGGAATAATAAGGTTTTGAAAATCGAATAATTAAAAATTTCTTTAATAGGCCGTAACTCCTAAATGGAGCGGCCTAGAGGGTTGAAAGTAGGCGCCTTTTATAGACATTGAATGCCTAATTTTTCACTGTAAATTTCATATAATTCGATCGGTGGGTTCTGGAATAACAAGGTTTTGAAAATCGAATAATTAAAAATTTATTTAATTGGCCTTTTATAGACATTGAATGCCTAATTTTTCACTGTAAATTTCATATAATTCGATCGGTGGGTTCTGGAATAATAAGGTTTTGAAAATAGATTTTTAAAAATTTCTTTAATTGGCCGTAACTCCTAAACGGAGCGTCCTAGAGGGTTGAAAGTAGGCGCCTTTTATAGACATTGAATGCCTAATTTTTCACTGTAAATTTCATATAATTCGATCGGTGGGTTCTGGAATAATAAGGTTTTGAAAATCGAATAATTAAAAAATTCTTTAATAGGCCGTAACTCCTAAATGGAGCGGCCTAGAGGGTTGAAAGTAGGCGCCTTTTATAGACATTGAATGCCTAATTTTTCACTGTAAATTTCATATAATTCGATCGGTGGGTTCTGGAATAATAAGGTTTTGAAAATCGAATAATTAAAAAATTCTTTAATTGGCCGTAACTCCTAAACGAAGCGTCCTAGAGTGTTGAAAGTAGGCGCCTTTTATAGACATTGAATGCCTGATTTTTCACTGTAAATTTCATATAATTCGATCGGTGGGTTCTGGAATAACAAGGTTTTGAAAATCGAATAATTAAAAATTTATTTAATTGGCCTTTTATAGACATTGAATGCCTAATTTTTCACTGTAAATTTCATATAATTCGATCGGTGGGTTCTGGAATAATAAGGTTTTGAAAATAGATTTTTAAAAATTTCTTTAATTGGCCGTAACTCCTAAACGGAGCGTCCTAGAGGGTTGAAAGTAGGCGCCTTTTATAGACATTGAATGCCTAATTTTTCACTGTAAATTTCATATAATTCGATCGGTGGGTTCTGGAATAATAAGGTTTTGAAAATCGAATAATTAAAAAATTCTTTAATAGGCCGTAACTCCTAAATGGAGCGGCCTAGAGGGTTGAAAGTAGGCGCCTTTTATAGACATTGAATGCCTAATTTTTCACTGTAAATTTCATATAATTCGATCGGTGGGTTCTGGAATAATAAGGCTTTGAAAATCGAATAATTAAAAATTTCTTTAATTGGCCGTAACTCCTAAACGGAGCGTCCTAGAGGGTTGAAAGTAGGCGCCTTTTATATACATTGAATGCCTAATTTTTCACTGTAAACTTCATATAATTCGATCGGTGGGTTCTGGAATTATAAGGTTTTGAAAATAGATTTTAAAAAAATTTCTTTAATTGGCCGTAACTCCTAAACGGAGCGTTCTAGAGGGTTGAAAGTAGGCGCCTTCTATAGACATTGAATGCCTCATTTTTCACTGTAAATTTCATATAATTCGATCGGTGGGTTCTGGAATAATAAGGTTTTGAAAATCGAATAATTAAAAATTTCTTTAGTTGGCCGTAACTCCTAAACGGAGCGTCCTAGAGGGTTGAAAGTAGGCGCCTTTTATAGACATTGAATGCCTAATTTTTCACTGTAAATTTCATATAATTCGATCGGTGGGTTCTGGAATAATAAGGTTTTGAAAATCGAATAATTAAAAATGTCTTTAATTGGGCATAACTCCTAAACGGAGCATCCTAGAGGGTTGAAAGTAGGCGCCTTTTATAGACATTGAATTCTAGAATCTCTAAATCATTTCTTTAAACCCTCATAACTCGAGAACGTAGCGTCGTAGAGGGGTCAAAGTTGGCATATTTTATAGGTGGATTTTGCACTCTCGTGAACCACATTTATGTCTAATTTTAATGCCTTTAAAATTAGGTTATTTAAACAATATTTGAAGTTAGCTTTATGGCGCTCAAAAGCTGCTTATTGCACACGTTTTTGAACGTTTTATATTTAATGTGTTTCATTTTATTTTTATTATTTATTGTTGTCATTATTTACTTTATATTTGTGGCGGATTGTGTTGTTCTCAATACTGTTGGCACGGTTTATTTTTATTTTATTGTTTCCTTTATTATTTTTGTTGTTGTTAATGCTGCATTTCCATTGCCAACACAAATACAAACAATTATAATAGAGGCTGCCGTCAGTGCCATTATCGCTTCCTTGTTTGGCCCAGTTGGCCTGAAGCTTCACGCCAAAATCCCACGTGGCTTAAATTTAATGCCATTATTTTGTTTATTTGTATTTATTGCCTACTTTTTGGCGTTGATAAAATTATAAATATTATTTTGCTTTTATTTGTATATTTTTGGCAATGCATTAAATTTTTAAATCAATTCAATTTTTGGACGTATTTTATAATTTGACTAATAGACATTATTTCGATTTAAGCTTAAAGTTAAATTAAGCACTGTGTCGAAAACTTTATATAAAAAAAAAATATTTGTTTATAAAAGTTTTAAAATGTCTCTTTTTAAAGATTTCTGTTAAGAACCTCATGACGTATGAGTGACATTAATACCATTTAAATTGAATATTCTTTGAAGTCCCTTATATAAATGTATATTTCATTTAATAAAAATACATTCAAAATAAATAATGTGAATTATATTGGGTTTTTGCCTGTATTGCTCTCATGCGCACATTTGTGCAAATTACAAAATAAATTTACATAAATCACCAGTTTATTTAAATAATCAAAATATTTTGTATAAAATGTACGTCATCTCCCCAAAAAAACAAAAATGTAAAAACACTGTCACAAAAACACATTAAAATAATCAAAATTTGCCAACTGTTTCACTTTTTCAATTATTTGTTCAACTTTCGCTCAGAGTAGCACATATAAATTGTCCCGAAATATAGCAGCCCTTTTCACACACATACTGCAGGATAGAGCAGAGCACCACGTACATAGTCAGTAACACGCATTAAGTGCATTAAAGCGAAACTTTACGCAAATCTCGTCAAGTTGTCAACAATGAAAATGAAAAAGTTACACGTTACCTAATTACGTTAGTGTTGCCAGTAGTCGCTGTAGCCACTGGTAAAACAAAAAATAAATTTATATTAAAAATACACTAAAAGAATTTTATTTTTTTATTTCAATTTTCAAAAACAACTGATTAACTTTTTTTAATAGATATTTTTTTTCATTAGCAAAAATACTTTTATATAATAAATAATAAAAAAAAATTTACAATGTAATCTTTATTTATTCAATTTTCTAGAAGAACTACACTCAGCAGAAAATGTCCCATAAAGTGCTTAATGCTATACTCAAAATAAAATCTGCTTAAAATATACGAAATAGTTCGTATATTTTACGAAAAAATTTGTGAAAGCTATACTCGAAATATTTCGTAAAATACACGAAATAACTTTCGTAAATTTATGATAAAATTACGAATATTAATTGTTTATTTTACAAAACTATTCGTAGAATTTATCTACGAAAGCCATTTATACATAATACGAAAAATTCGAAATATATTGAAAATGTGTGTACATTTTTACGAATATATTCGTACATTTTACGAAATTATGCGTACTTTTGAAGATAGCCCTAGTAGAAATTTTGCTAGGACCATGGTCATGAATTAATCATGTCATTATTTGAGGTGATCGGGATATGACGAGGCCCATAATGTCCTTGTAACGCAGTGTCCTGATCATGTATTGACTTCAGGCCATGATCATGTACTTATAGGGCAATTCCCCATTTTAATATTAACCCGACAATTGCCTTGTCTGAGCCCGAGCATAATAGGGTTTCTGTCATTAATCTCGATCATTGTCTGATACTAATTTCGTTATGAGGAACAAATAATGTAGCTATGATAGGGAACATTGACTGTTTAGATAATGTAAACCCTGCTATGGTAAGCATAATAAGGGCATGCAAAGGCAATGATCATATTTTCTCTAATAGGGCTTACCCAACGAAAACCCGATCATTTCCCGATGGCGCATCGGGAAAATTTCTACTAGGGAGCATTCGTACATTTATTCGTAAAAACACGAATGTTTCGTAAAATTCTACAAATAACCACAAAATATACGAAATTTTACAATTTATTTGTAAAATAAAAAGCTCATTCGTAAAATATGTTATTCTTTTATACAAAAAATTGTAATAGAAAATAATATAACGAAAATTTCGTAATTTAAACGAAATATTCGTAATGTCGTTGTTGTTTAAATTTTACGAATATTGTTTCATAATTTATACGAATCGTTCGTAAAAACATACTTTGGAAAAAACTAAAAATTACAAATGTTTTGTGTATTTCATGAATTATACGTGTATTTTACGAAATTAAGAGTAACAAATTTTTTTTTTTTATGTTTAATAGTTTTTTTTATATTAATTTCATAGTTTTCTAATTCATTTGATAGTATGCAAAAAATTCAGTACGATTTATTTAAATATTTCAATATTATTATTTTTATAATAGTATAAATACTATTATTTTAAAGTTTTTTTTTCCTAAATTAATAAACTCTCACTATGTGGCATATAAAAACTTAAACACGAATAGAAACATGTTTGCTTTGTGCTACCTTCTGCACTCAGAAGGAAATGTCCCATTAAGTACTTAATGGTACGACCATTAATATTATGGTTTATGTACTAATAACTTTTTCTTATTATTTCAAATGTTTTCTAATGCAGTATTTGAAAAATTTAGTATCATTAATTTAGCCGCGGTAGCTCAGTGGTTAGTGCGTTGGACTGCGAGCCGAAAGGTCCCCAGTTCAACCCTGTACTGGCGCTAACATCATCTTTTCATAGCAGTGCGAATGATCCCAGCAGTGCCTTTTACCATTCTGTGAAATCCCAGATCGATTGCATGAAGTTTTTTGTCGTTTTATGCAATAAGTACGTTATCTCCATACAAAAAATATTATTTTTTCATATTTTTAATTTTTTTACAGAGTCAGTTTTCAACGGAGTCAATTTAGTTTTGAGCCATTTTGACCGTAATTTAAATCTTTATCTCTTCATATCAATAGTATATCTAGACTATGCTCAAAAATCTTTATTTTTTTCATTTATGTAATGATTATAGCTCTAAAACTCAATACGCCCAAATTTTATTACTCGTTTTATGCAATAAGGGCGTATAAATTATTTATTTTAATTAATTATTTTATATAGTAATAGTAGCTCTAAAACAAATTTGTAAAGTGCATAATAAAGCTAAAAGTTCAAATTTTAATGGAAAATTTGAATCAATAAAATCAGTTTAATCCTTTTTGAGATACGGACATTCAAAAACTGTAATCGCAAATATCTCAAAACTTACTGCACCCAAAGCTTCAATTGATTTTATTTTTTTAAGTGCAAAAACATATCCAAAATTTGCAATTTCTCACATTACTTTATGTCCCACTTTACCACAGGCCAATTCCATTTTTTTTTGGTTTGCGTGATTTTTATATATCTTAACATAAAGTCGATATATATTTGATCAAAAATGTTCACTAAGCTCGTATAAAGTAAAATTCATCTGTAGATGTACATTTTATATGAGATATTTGAACACAAATGATCGGTTCACAGGACCTATCAACCCCATATTTTTGCTCAGACAGCGTAGGGATATAAGTAATCAAAATTATGAATTTCATTGATTAAGCTAGATTTAGTTTTCTGTAATCGTGATTTCGACATACAGACAGATCTTATTCTGGCAATAGGGTCGGGCCTTGAATATTGGCATCGAGCTCGGCCAAAGTAGTTGGCGACTTGTTAGCGTACTCTAAAGGTTTGGCGTAGCCCCAGAAAAATAAATCGTGGTCAATTGATAAACGCTCTCCATGAGATGACTCAGACGCCAAATTTGTTCTTCACGCGTTGCATGAATGACATGTAGCGCCGTCTTGTTGAAACCACGGCTCGAATATATTTCTATTATAGCTATTATAGCTCGATAGCTCTTTTCACTTTTCGAGTCTGAATGCTTCGCGGCTATGTTTTCTTCACATCGCACAAATCTATATCTAGTTGGTAGCTTGAGGTCCAAAACAGTGTACTCACACTTAAACTTTTCCTGAAGCCATGATGACGACCGACCTGACGACAAAATTCAAGATGCATATTTACTAATGAGCCGGAATTTCGATAATATTTATACCCTACACCTATGAGGTACAGGGTATATTAACTTTGTGCATATATTGTAACGTCCCTTAGGAGGCGTGTCCGGTATGGAAAAGTATATATATTCTTAATCAGCATAACTACCCGAGTCCGTTTAGCCATGTCCGTCTGTCTGTCTGTCTGTCTGTCTGTCTGTCTGTCTGTCTGTCTGTCCGTCTTGCTGTCTTGCTGTCTTGCTGCCCGAATACAGAATAACTTGAGAAATACTGCTCAGAATGCGATGAAATTTCGTCTCAATATATTTTAGCCAAAAGTAGGAACTGAGTTTGAAAATGAGCCAAATGGGTCAACGGACACGCCCACCTCCCATACAAGTCACTTTTATATAACTCTTTAGGAACCAATAACTCGAAAAGTATTCAAGATATAGTTATAAAGTTTAAAACGTATTGTTATAATTCACCTAAAAATATGTGGTTCAAAAGTGGGCGTGATCCGCCCACATTTTTTTTTATTATTTCCCGTTTTTTCATAGTGGAAATTTGATCCGTTAATTATTAAAATCAATTCTATGAAATATTAGCCTTACAAAATTTTAAATATAGGCGTGGTCCGCCCAATTACACTTTTCTAATTTATTAGTTTTTATACTTTTATATCAATTTTTAAAATTATGGGGATATAAGTCGTAAATTTCTGATATGTGAATAATATTCTGAGGGTTTAAGGTATGCAATTAAATATCCCACATTAATATTAATAGGTGTAGGGTATTCCATAGTCGGGCCCGACCGACTATAAAAATCCGCCCCATGTGACCAAACTTACCCATGTGATCTAACTTTCCCAACTCGTTTTTTTTAATAAATTCTACACATTCGGCAAGGTGAAACGATACATGATGAATGGCAAATCTTAATGTTTTGACAGCTGAAAGGTAACTTTGACAGCTACTGAACAATATCAATTGATGAAACTATCATTGCTATCTGTTCACCATTTACAGGGTGGTTGGTTCATCGATGTCAATAATTCAGGGAGTCATTCTCTGACAGTGTTGCATTTTGCGGGCAGTATCTGCCCAACCCTATTTCCTGGTCCGTTAGTTGCCCACTGCTTTCTGAATGCCCAATTTGAGGCTCATTTACAACCTTCTTTTCTATCTAAATTGCAATCGTTAGGTCGGCATATTTGAGAAAATGCTTAAATACAACTTTTATGACTTTTTTGAAATATTTACTAATTTTGCACCCAGTTTAAGATACAGGGTGCTAAAGAAATGCATATTACTGACATAACCTAGTCAATAAAATTCTTATAAAGTATAATCAGATGATTTTGTCCCTTTTTTTAAAATGTACTTAAATGTCAAATTTACAAAAATTTAAATACAAATTTTGACTCTGTCATTGATTTTCACAAAATGTCGTTACGTATCATACCATTTTTTCTAATTTATAAAGATAAACCAGTTCATTCCCAATACTTTCTGACCAATTACAATGATATCAAAATGATAAGTTATCATGCACAAGTAATTAAACAGTAGCGGGTGTTGTGAATTGGTGGTTGAAATTAAAAAAAAAAATCGAAATAATCGATAAATTATTTGAAATATGATCACATTTCTTGGCCCAGAGTTCAGTACTACAGGTGCAAGTCTGTGCCAACCTTGGAAAAATATAAAATGCTTAAAGAACTAGACTGACTGGGGGACAATTTATATACAATTGTTGCAAACAAATTAAATGAAGTTGAGTGCAGACAGAGAGCCACGAAACAAGGACCACAGACGCGCAGTAGGACCTTTGAAACTCAAAAGTGTTTCAAGTGTATTACGTGTATTTTGTTGCCACATTTTTTCGCGACGCGAATTTTTATATAAAACAATCGTAAAACATACAATGCATAAAAATAAATGTGGCTTTATATTTTACAATTGCTGCTGTTGTGTTGTCATTGTTACACTAAGCTAAAAATTTACTTTAAAAATAACAGAAAAATGTTTCAATAAAAATTAAAAGAAACGTTTTCAAAATGGAGCTTGAGTTGAACCGAAACTGAAATCGAAACTATTCTTCCCAAATTCCCCTATAAGTATGCAGCATTAATGCGTTCTAATTTTTTTTTACATTCGTTGTCACCCTGTCAGTAACATTCAAACTAATAATTATAATATAATTCCGTTGTACTTTTTCGGATATTGGATTTTGAATAAATAGTAATGCTGTTAGATCATGGTAGTTTCTAAAATAGATAATAATTATCAAAATTACAGTGGTTGAAAAGAGAGCATAGATGGCGTAAAAATTAAATTATTCAAAATTTTAATTAATTTTATAGTTTTTTCATCTCAGTGTATTGTTGTCAGTTTTACAAATTTTTTATGTTGTAGTTGCTGCTACGTTCGTAAATTGTTTTGTTGCACTTATTGTTGTGGCAGTAAATTTGCAACAATTTGTCGAAAATGTTGCAGGAAATTAAATGAATTTTTAAAATATATTTTAAATAATTTTTATTTTATTATTTTAACTATTTTTTAGTTTATATAAATTTTATGCTGACATTGCGGCATGCATAGCATATGTATGCATTATATTGAAATAATAAATTAATTTTATAAAATTTTAATTCACTATAACAACAGCACATTTAAACACGGCGAAATTCCGACCGCCATCGCTGAACAAATAACCCAACCAACAAAAAATACAAAAACTAACAAACAACATGCCAAACATACAAAAATGACCTGTGGCAAATTGTGATGAATGCAAAATTAAATACAAAGTAAAATGGAATGATTTTTCAACAATTTTTAGTTTTTTTGTGTGCGCGCAACTTTTTCTGTTAATTTATTTGTTCATTTTTTTTTTAACAAAATAAGTTTTTAAAATATTTTACAGTTTCAATTATTTCAACCATAAGGTATGCATTGCAAAAAAAGTCAAAATGAAAATGAATGATGTTCTCCTACAAAGAAATGTTAAATAAATTAAAAGCATTCGAATTAAAATTATATAAAAATGTTTCGCGCAAATGTAGTTTTATTTTTTTTATAATAAACATTCTTGATCAGCAATCGAAATACTAAAAAAATAAAATTATAAAATTTTATTAAAAATTATATAATTTTGTTAACAAATATTCTGTTTTCAAAAATCAAAGATCATCTGTATAAAAGATCACTCAAATGCGATTATGAAACTTTGGGAATTTTTCACTTCCCTAAATATGTATACAGCGTGTTTGGTTCATCGATGTCAATCGATGGGATCATTCCAATATTCATAAAAATGAGAAAAATATCTAATTTTGCACCCAGTTTAAGATACAGGGTGTTTAAGAAATGCATATTACTGACATAATCTAGTGAAGAAAATTGGTTATAAAGTATAGTATATTATTACGAAAATTCAGTCTACGGAAAACTGGTCTACGAGTTCGTATCGCTGGATTGTATACAAAATAAAAACACACTTATATTTGGTTTTAACTAGTATTATTTCAACTAGTATTAATTAACTTTATTTATTTAAATAACAACTTAAAGAATAATCACTTATATCAACTGAATTTATACAATTTAGCATAACATCGTTCACCCACGAGACACACTAGTTCACTATCAAATCACAACTGAAGTGCTGTACCTCAGATGCGGCTCCCTTATATACTGCATGCATTAGTTCGACACGTTTCGACAAGCTTCGACATGTTTCGAGAACCTTCTACACGTTTCGCGAATGACGCATGCTATTGGCATCTCATTCGCACTCAAGTGTTTTAATGCGCTGATCTTCCATCTCTTTCTCGCACACTGCCTCAGTGCGCTGAATGATCTTCCGTCTCTTTCCAACACATGCTTTAAAAATTTCCTATTTCAGTTTCAGAATACATCAATGGATGTTCTTAACTTTCCATTTGAAATTCATAAAGTGCAAAAAACTGCCAAAAATATGCAAACATTTTAGATGCATGAAATTTCATAATACCTTTTTTTAATTCATCGGAGTTTTCAGATCTTAAACTTCGAGCGGATTGTTTTATTTGTTGAGATCCGATAACATTTCCAAAATACTTCTAAACCTCAAATATTCCGAATTTAATGAAATTTTGCTCATGAAATATGAAATATTTCTCCATTTTAAATGTCATCACCGACTGTGTGCTGGATTGGAGTACTGGACTTGGAAACTCTCATACAACCTACACCTTTTAAACGCAATAATAAAGGAATTTTAAAAAGAATTTTCGTAAAATATACCATAACTTTAAACGGAGTTACCAAATGTGAACAGGTTTGGACAACATCACCCTAGCAATTAATAATTTTAAGATGCTGTTTGTGGACAGTTATTACAGTGATAGCATTAATATTTCACATATGGGTGTAATGCATCCCAAAATCTTTAAACTAAACACACCAAGAATTACCACTTCAGAAGTCACCACATTTGAAATTACCACACCAAACTCACCACTCCAAAATTCACCACATTAATTTTCAACACAAAAAAATGTACAACTACGGTACAAAAATATGAAATTTTTTTTAAAAACATTCAATGTGCTGTTCGAAGAAAAAAGTAAAATTATCTGCAGGAATAATTATTTCGGAAATAATTGTCTTTGGGAAAATTATCTACGGGAATAATAGTCCGTAGAAAAATAGTCTGGGGAATAAAGTCTGTTGAAGTATAAATAGACTTTGCACCGAAAAAAACAATGTATAAATTATACTATTTGAAAAAAATACAGTTGAAAAAAATGCAATTCCACCACATTTTGTTAGTTTTTTAATATATTTGTGTTTATTTTACTTAATTTTGCTACCATGTATTGTAAATTCGTTTTTTACATATTGCAGGAACAGCATTTTATTTTTATTTTTCTTTGCTTTGATTTTAATTCTTTTAAGTTCGTGTGACTCAATACGAACGAACTGCAAATATTTAAGAGAAATATTTGCTACTAATTGAAATATTTCGATTATTTATCATTGCTTTAATTTCATATTTTGCTTCTTACAATTTTCTATCATAAATAGTAAGGCAGAGATCCAATATCAAAAAAGTTGGCTATTGAATTTTAAAAGTAGTAGCGATTTAAACAGACAGACGAACAGACAGACGGACAGACAGACGGACAGACGGACAGACCGACGGACAGACATACGGACAGACGGACATCTCTAAATGGAGTCAGGAGGTCATGCTGATCAAGAATATATATACTTTTCCATACCGGAGATGCTTCCTTCTGGGTGTTACAAACGGCGTACCAAACTGAATATACCCTTTCACTCTAAGTGTAGGGTATAAAAACACGTGCTCTCTACATTTCTCTCTCATTATTATCTGTTCTGAAAAAATAATACAGTTTGACTTACATTTGAAATACAGTAAAGGATAAATATTTTAAAAATGCTGTCATTTTTTCTGCTTTCTCTCTATCTTTTGTTCGTTCAAATTTGTTGTGCGTCAAAATGACGGAACATAACTAAAAAATATTTTTAAATTTAAAAAAGTCCAATGAATGAAAATTGTGCCAATTATTTTAATGAAGGGGACATTTGTTACGTGTGAAGACAGTTTAACAATGATTTTATAAAAGTGAAGAAATGGAAAAATGCTCTTCATTCTGCAGCCTCAACAAGGCGCTCAACAAGACGCTCGTGGTTAAAATTTTAAATACATTTGATAAAAGTTCCAATAGCTAAATTTGAAGTAAGCTCGGAGCAGAAGTCTACCACGAGCACTTGGTGCAAGTTGTGTTGCAGTCCCGAAGTTGTACGTAATTTTTCCATTTTTAATAAAATTTGATATTCTAAGAATATTTTCTAATACAGTAATGTACTAAAATTTAGTACAAATTATATTAAAATCTGTAATCTATATATATAAAACTCTTGGTCCGTCTGTCAGTCTGTCGGTCTGTCTGTCTGTCTGTTTGTTCCAGCATCACGTCTAAATCGCTGAACCGATTTAACTGAAATTTTGCCACAGGAAACTAAGGATTCCGGAGGGTGTCATAGGATATATATGGGCGGGATTGGACAAAGGGGCGTGGTACCTCCCATACAACCTAAACTTTCAAAACGACATAACTCAGCACATACGCAATCTAAAAAAATGAAACAAAAAACTAAAATTCACTACACTAAAACTCACCACACTAAAACTCACCACAATAAAACTCACCATGCTAAAACTCACCGCACTAAAAATTCACCATACTAAAACTCACCACACTAAAACTCACCACACCAAAATTCACCGCACTAAAACTCACCACACTAAAACTCAACACAATAAAGCTCACCACACTAAAACTCATCACACTAAAACTCACCATACTAAAAACTCACCACACCGAAACTCACCACACTAAAACTCACCACACTAAAACTCACCGCACTAAAAATCACCACAATAAAACTCACCACACTAAAACTCACAACACTAAAAATTCACCACACTAAAACTCACCACACTAAAACTCACCATACCAAAACTCACCACACTAAAACACACCAAACTAAAACTCACCACACTAAAAATTCACTAAACAAAAAATTCAACACACTAAAACTCACCACATTAGAACTAACTACACTAAAACTTCTACTGGGAAAAACTCTACGGGGAAGAATTCTACCGGGAAGAGTTCTACCGGGAAGAATTCTACGGTAAAGCGTTCTATGGCGAAGAATTTTACGGCGAAGATTTCCACTTGGAAGAATTCTACGGCGAAATATTATACTGTCTGCATTGTCTCTGAGAAAAGTTGTTTTGGCGGAGAATTATTATTTGATTACTACATTTATAAAACCAATAAAAACTTCCACAGCGAAGCACGGGCCCCTGATATAAAAAATAATAATAATGTTTTTTTATATTAATAAAATCGCTTTATATCTATGAATTCACAAAATCTTGGCACGAGTCGTGCACGGGTCCAGCTAGTTTGTTTTAAAAGCGAAGTATTACATTATATTCCATAATGTATTAAATAATTTTATTTTTAATATACATTGTATTAAAAGTTTCTCTCTTTCTCACCAGTGAAAATATTCCAAATTGTATTAGAATTAAATACAACTACAGATTACAAATTTGTTTTAATACTTGACATGCATTAAATTTTAATACATTTCTGGTGTGGTCATATATGTGTTTCCAATTGTATTCAAATTTATTCCAAAATTTCTAACCGTGTATTTATTTTGATAACTAGGGAGAAGATTTATATGCAAATGTATATTTTAACGAAGCCTCAAATTTAAGTCGGACAAAAACAGAATTAATTCTCAATTAATTCTCGTTAAAAACTTATTCGAATTATGGCCAATCTGTTTTGCATATTTGCATATTTTGAATATTTTGCATATAATTTGCATATTTTTCATATAATTTGCATATTTTGCATATATTTTGCATATATTTTGCATATTTTGCATATATATTGCATATTTTGTTGCATACTTTTTGCATAAATCATCCAAAAGTCTCGTATGTACGCGCGTTTAATGAATTTATGTAGATTATTACTACAGGAATTTAAAATAAAAAATAAATATTCGGACATTTCATGACAACATGTTTTTGTTGTTATGATGTGTTTTGTCTTATCTTTAAAATAGTAGATCAAGTCCTTTGATACATTTTAGTTGGAGTTACTAATTTTAATATTGGTATGATGTCATTGATAAAAACATTATATCAGACAATTTTCTGCAGATATTTACATTTTTAGTAGACGATATAAGGAACACAATTGAAAATGTTTAAGCGACTCGAAGCCTCCAGATGCCTCCATTTATTTTCGATCCTCATAATTCAGATTTCTCTGCAAAATCTTCATATCGATTTTCGTATCCAATAAAACATTTAGTAGTTGTTATTTGCAATAAAATTCAATAAAAAATGTTTGATACAAAGCCAATGTCAGTCTAATATAATTATATTGATTCTAATTTTTAAAGAATTTCGATCGGAACTTATACACATTTAAAACTGGCAATATCGGGTGAGAACTGACAATATCATTTTCGAAATCTCGTAATATTTTCGTTCCGATATCAAAACTTATGTCATAATTGTTTCCTTGAATCAATTATTTCATTCCTTTAACATCTTATGATGTTGACCGATCGTTTTTTGCACATATATTCCTATGAAGTGATAGATCCCAATGGTTTACAGCGAATATTTAGAAAAGAGATTGATTACACTACACAACAAAATGAGAAAAAATGTATGCGCAGTAAATTCTATTATTTTTGTATTATTAGAAATGACTCGCAGAATTTGATTATATGAATTAAAAGATTTTCTACGGATACGTTTACGAGATTTCGGGCAATATCTTTTGTACTGAGCTTTCAAAAAGGTGGTAACATATATTTGTAAATATCTCGCGTTTAATAAAATCCATAAACTTAATTGTTATATCAAATGAAAGATAATTAAATATTCAATAAATATTTCTTACAATAGTTTGGACTTGGTTTACTGGTTTAAGAAAACTCTATAGAAGAACTCGAAAAATGTAAATTTTGTCGACCAAAATTTCATTAAAAAATGCATTTAAAAAATGACGAAAAATTGAAAACGCAAGATAATGCACAGTTTGTAATATTGCAAAATTAGCTTGTACATTTTTAAAGAAAATTATGTAAAAATAAAAGAAATCTATGGATACGTTTTGAGAACAGAAAAAATCATTTGAAAGCATTACAATTGGGTATTAACTAAAAAAAATCGCATAATATGTTTATACCCTATACCCATGGGTTACAAGTTATAAAATATATGTGAGGATATTTTAGAGCCTCTTAGTAGACGTGACTGGTATGAAAAAGTATATATTTTCTTGGTCAACATCAATTTCCGAGTCGATTTAGATATGACTGTCTGTTTCTCCGCCTATACACGATAACTTTAAAACTGCTATTCCGAATGATATAAAATTTATTTTCAATATATTTTAGTGGAATAGTAATTCGACGTTCGAAAATGAGTCGATTTAGTCAACGTAATCTACTACATCCACTACGAAATATGGGTTTACTTTTTAGGATAACATATCTCGTTAAGTATTAAAGATAAAGTCATAAAATTAAAAATTAATAACAAGCAATCATCTAACAATAGGTGCTCGAAAAATATTCGTGATCCGGTCACATTTTTTATTTTTTATTTTTATGCCTATTTGTATAGCACTCAATTATATTGCTTTCACATAACTTTTTTTTATCCTCAAATGTTACCCATATATTTTTGTCATTTATAGCTTAATTTCTTCGACGGAGTGTGAACTAATTTTGAAAAATTACAATTTGTTTATCATCTTACTTTATCGATTTTTTTCCATTTTTTTAAATTAATTTTTTCTTAAACTTTTGTTGAAAAAAAAAGTTTTTTCAAGTTCTCGTTTCGAGTTCTCTTAAACTAAGGTACAATTTAAAAATGTTCTAAGAAATGTTTATTCGATATTCAATTAACTTTCATTCGATATCACATTTGTGTTATTTAAAACGCGAGATATTTGCAAATATATGTGATCACCTTTATGAAAGCTTGGTCCAAAAGTTATTAGCCAATATTTTGTAAACCTATCCAAAGAAACATATTAAATCATATTTTCGGAATTTTTTACATAATACAAAAATAACCTTGACTGCTGCGCAGAAAGAATGGCTGTTGTGTAGTGTTATGACTGTAAAAATAAATAATTTTTATTTTAATAGGATAATGTTCCTTTTTATTCACAGTTATGAAGAACAAATATATTTTTCCATATTTTTACTCTTGTTTTAATATAAAAAACCTGCATATATTTTGCATATTATTTGCATATAATTTGAATATATTTTGCATTTTTTGCAATATCATTTTACATATAAATCCGCTCTCTAATGACAACACCTTTTTATATTTATAAAAAATTTATTTCAAAACTATTTTTTTTGGAAAAAAAAATTTTTTTTGAAAAAATATTTTTTTTTTCGGTCAAAATTATTTTTTTTGAAAAGCCAATTTCGATTTCATAATATTTCTTTTCGAAAAAAAAATTATCGGACTTTTTTTAAATTTTTTTAAAGAAATACTTTTTAAAGAAAATATTTTTTTTTAATTATTCATAGATATCAGTGTAGGGCATTATTGAATAAATTTTTATTCAAATAAATGATAACAAATACTTTTTTTATTTGTATTTTTTATTTTTTGTTCAAATATCAAATTTTTATCTTTCATCTTTTTATTTGACGAGACAAATAAATTATTTGTTATTTGTTATTTGTTAATTAAAATAAATTTATTTGAAATGTAAAATGAAGCAATAAATAAAAACAAAATTTGAAAATTGTGTTCCAAATGATCGCCATGAGAATCCGTGGCATCATTATTGGAGTTAAATATACCAACAATAATAATTGTAATAGTTCACGCTCGGCTCAGAGCATTTCGTGGGCAGTGTGGTTTGCCATTGTCTGCCGAGAGGTAGAGCGGTATATAAAAATGATTTTTATGAAAAGATGTTAGTCCCAGCCATTATCGCTGCAAATATCCTTAAAAAGTGCGTGGTTTTTAATTCACATTTTAATAAAATCTTTGAAAACAAAATCATTTGTATTTTTATTTGAACTTTTCAAATAACGAATAAAAAGATAACAAATAAATTAAATTTATTTGTTATTTGAAATACAAATAAATCAAAAATTATTTGTCACTTAAAATAACAAATAAATGAAAGTTATTTGATATCTTTTTATTTTTTATTTGAAATAATTTTTGCCCTACACTGATAGATATTATGATTATTTTTTATCAATATGACGGTTCAAATTCATTGTATTGAATATTTTGTTCATATATATAATGAATACATTAATCAATATGTAATTTAATGAACGTTAGTATCAATATGATGAATCTGGTAGTTGGCAAATAAATTTATGAATAAATTCATCATATTGATGATTTTTTTATCTGTGAAGGTATTTTTTAATATTCGATTAATATCTCTGCAATCTTCACCAAAATCTGAAAACATCGTGTCAATATTGATATTTTTATCGTGGAATGACCCATATCTATTTATTTTAAAGATATTTTATTTATTTTTAATACAGTAAAAGAACAAATAGTTTTGAGGTACATATCATCGTGTATAATACAGAAGTATTTAATTACAGATTTAACAAATTTTAATTATTTTTATTATGACACTTATTTCTTAGTGCATGAGCAAAGTTTATTTTTGTTATGTTGTGCAGAATGAATATTAATTTTTAAATAATTTATCACGCATAATAAATTTTTAAAATGCTAATTTACGCTAATCTCTAAATGAGTTTGCCACTAATCAATATGCCGACATTTTTCAATTATAATCAAACCAATATGACTTCCTTTACACAGACAAACAAAAGTAAAAGACACACACTTGCAGCAACACACCTACACGACACACACAAACCCATCAACATGCACTCGGTAGAAATGTGAAAAACGTTTACGGCGCGCAGGCAAACATGACCTATACGCCAAAGTTTTCGCATCAATCAGAGCATCCTTCAGCAAAGAATAAACAGAAATTCGGAAAAAAAATCCATTACAGACAAAAAATAAAAATACAAACAGACGCATACACAGTAACACACACAAACACAGAGAAAAACTGTGACGCGTTGCCAACATAAATTTACTGACACACACAACTGATAAACAAAACAGTTAACGGTAAGGCGTCTTCAGCTGTGTTGGAGGGAACAAAATATACATGAAGAATTAAATAAACATGCGTTGATAAGTTATGAAAAGTAGAACGAAAGAAAGGGAGAGAGAGAGAAAATTCAATAGACAGAGAGATAAAGAACTCTATAATACTCAATCGGACGCGTAGCACACGGCACACAGCCTAAAGATATGCAACAAAAAAAAATCTACTCTAAGGTAAAATTTAAGTGCTCAAAACAACGAAAATACACAACAAACACATGCTTAACCCATATTAAATGTGATGCCACAGCATTAGCAATGAATTTACGTGAAAATTGTAAAATTTCCCTTTTGGGAAATTTTATGGGAAATTTTTTTGAAGCATGACAATTTGTTTATACATGCTTAAGCTAACTCAAAAAGAGAGCGTAAATGTTGTAACATAAATTTCCCTACTTTTAGCACATGCAAAATTTCCCATTATTGCAGCATTTGTGCGCCTTAGATATCCTTTAGGTGGTCGACTATGCTGTCAGTTCTTTGGGGAACCTGCTCTCTCGTGTTTGTTAGCGCAAACAAAGCAGCGCAATATTTGTGTTGAAAGAAAGTGAAAATTTTGTATTTGGAAATAGTTAAAGTTTTCAAATTAAAAAATAAAATAAAAAAGCAATTTAAATTAAATATAAAATAAATGTTTTAAAAAAATAAACAAAATCGAGAATTCTAAATTTGCTTTAAATAAAATAATATGTTAAAAATTAAATAACCATGTTACAAGTGTTTTAACAAAATCTACGACGCGTGTTTTAAATTATTAAAAAGGAAACAAACAAAATATTCCCCTTCGTTAACATTTACTATTTTAACCCTTTATTCAAGGTAGTAAAAATCCATTGTTTTTTTTTGCTGCTTTCGGTTGGTTGGCTCAACCGCCCGCTGTGACGTCGTGTTGTTTTTTGCGTGTGTTACAACCGCACGCGTGCACGCCTGTGGTGTTCTCGTGTCACGGTGCGCCAGAGAGTGTGTGTGTCTGTTTGCGCCCGTAGTATTTTGTGATTTTATCCCATTGTTTTTGGTAGTAATTTGTGGCTTAAATCGCTTTAGCTGTTGCCACAACGCACAGCGCTGTTTATTGTTTTCTGCTAATTATAGCGTGCTCCAAGTGCGCATAAAAAACGGAATTTCGAAAATCCACTAAAATTTCGATAAAAGTATCAAATTAATTGTGACCATGCTGTAGTAAAAGTGTTTTGAATAAAAATAAATTGTGCTGAATATAGAGAAAAATATTTTGCAAAGGTTTTAACTTAAATAAAGTGCGGAAATTGTTTAAAAGTTAACTTAAAAATATTTTGAATATAAATTTAAATATAAAAATTTAATAAATATAATAAATAAATCAAATAAAAAATTTGAAAGTAATCAAAACAAAAAAGATTTAATTAAAATCGTATATTATAATTTGCAGTTTAACACAAAAAAATTGTTCAAAAGTATTTTTTTTTTAAATTACCAACATAATTAAATGTTTAATACTTAATTAAAGTAAATGCTGACCTCCCTTAAAACTACATAAAAAAAATAAGAATTAAAATATATTATCATTTTTAAAATTAAAATACTAATAATTATTGAAAAAGTTTGCAATAATCAAAACCTTAAATCAAAATCTTCAAGTATAATAAAATTATTAATTGTTTGTCATACACTAAAAGCTTTGGAATATTGCATAGAATTAACATATCAAGTATTAGAAATATAAAACAAGCAAAAAAAACATAAAAAATTTATATTTATTTAAATAAAAAATAATTTATAAATAATACCGAAAATATAGGCAAAAATTTACGTAAAATAAGATGTTAAATTTTCAATATTAATACAAATAATTAAAAAATCTATGAGGAAAATACTTCAAAATCATTTAAATTTTTAAAACTGTTTAAAAACAAAGAAAAAAAATACATAAAAATTAATAAAAAACAAGTGATTCATTAAATATAAGACAAATTTGACTTATTTGAATACCACAAAGTATAAGAAATGTAACTAAAGTGTTGCAAAGCAGTTGCAGAATGGTCTTAAAGAGGTTTTTAAAAATAATTGTGAACAAGAAGTGTAAGAAATAAAAATAAAGTACTCCAAAACGTTTGCAAAACAGTTGCAGAACAGTTGCAAAACAGTTGAAAAACAGTTGGAAAACAGTAGCAAAATAGTTGCAAAAAAGCTACAAAACAGTTGCAAATCAGTTGCAAAACAGTTGCAAAACAGTTGCAAAACAGTAGCAAAACAGTTGCAAAAAAGCTACAAAACAGTTGCAAAACAGTAAGCAAAACAGTTGCAAAACAGCTACAAAACAGTTGCAAAACAGTTACACAACAGTTAACAAACGGTCGCAAAACAGCTGCAGAACAATTGCAAAATAGTTGCAAAACAGTTGCAAAACAGTAGCAAAACAGTTGCAAAACAGTTAAAAAACCGTTGAAAAACGTTGCAAAACAGTTGCAAAACAGTTGCAAAAAAGCTACAAAACAGTTGCAAAACAGTAGCAAAAAAGTTGCAAAACAGTTGCAAAACAGTTGCAAAATAGTAGCAAAACAGTAGCAGAACAGTTGCAAAACAGTTAAAAAACAGTTGCAAAACAGTTGTAAAACAGTTGCAAAACAGTAGCAAAACAGTTGCAAAACAGTTACAAAACCGATGAAAAACTGTTACAAAACAGTTGCAAAAAGTTGCAGACGGTTGCAAAAAAAATAATGAAAACAAACCCGTTACCTATTTAAATAAACCTAAAAATGTAAGAAAAAATAAAGCCGTTAAAAATAAAACTAAAACCTATTTTAATACAGCAAAAAGTGTAAGAAATACAAATAAAGTACTGCAAAAAAAAATTGAAAAAACTATTGCAAAACGGTTATAAAAAGGTTACACAAATAAAATCTATTAATAAATAACAATACTCTGACGTATTTGAAAACAGTAAAACAAATAAGGAATAAAAATAAACTGCTCTAAACGGTTGGGAAAATATTGCAAAACTATTGCAAAACAGTTGTAAAACGGTTGCAAAACTGTTACTCAAATAATTAAAAACTAAATTGAAAACAAAACTGTAACCTATGCAAAAAAAATCTAAGAAGTGTAAGAAATACAAATAAAGTAATGCAAAACAATTGAAAAACAATTGAAAAATGGCTATAAAACACTTACACAAATAAAAGCAATAAATTAAAAAGAAAATTGTTACAGTAAAAAGTGTTAAACATTAAAAAAAGAGTATTTCAAAACGATTGCAAAACGATTACATAAATAAAAGCAATAAATATTAACGAAAACTGTGACCTATTTGAAAACAGTTAAAAGTGTTAGAAATGAAAATTAAAGTTTTGCAAAACGATTCCAATAGTGTTGAGAAACGTTTGTAAAACACTTACAAACCTATTACAAAAGAAAAATGTATTGAAATTTAAACTAAAAATCTATTTGAATACATCAAAATGTTTAAAAAATAAAAACAAAATTACTGCAAAACGATTTGAAAACTATTGCAAAACGTTTCACATATAAATATAAAAAAAAACCTAAAGAAACGGGGAGCTATTTTGAACAGCAAAAAAATGTAAGAAATAAAATTAAGTACTGCAAAACTATTGCCAATTTTGTTGAAAAATTGTTGCAAAACGTTTGGAAAACTGTTGCAAAACGTTTGGAAAACTGAAAAATGTATTGAATATTAAACTAAATATATATATAAATAGATATTAGACGAACATATTTTTGAACAAATCAGATAGCTTTATATTATATTTAAAATATAAAAATAAAAATACAAACTTCTACAATAAAAAAACATTAAAAGAAGTTAGCAACAGTTAGCAACAGTTACAAAAGGTTTTCAAAAATAAATACAATAAAAAGAAAATAATTCAAATTAAAAACAAAAATGAAATACAAAGTGAAATGTAAGAAATAAAAATAAAGAACTGCGAAACGATTGGAAAACGATTTGAAAACTATTGCATAAAGTTTGCACAAATAAATATATATATAAAAAATAAAACAAAACTGTGGACTATTTTCAAACAGCAAAAAGTTTAAGAAATGAAAAGAAAGTACTGAACAACTTTTGGAATACGGTTACAGAACGGTTGTAAAACGTTTACAAATCACTTGGAAAAATTTTTTAAAAAATTTTAAAAAATAAAATATATTAAAATTTATACTAAACATATTAATTGTTAATATTCAAATATTTGTTTAACAAATCAAAAAGTTTAAAACGGAAATACATTAAAAAAATCAAAACTACTATTTTAAAGAAATATTTAAAGCTCCAAAAAGTAATAATCAAAATTAAACTTTGACTTAAATTATAAAAATTTAATAAATTAAAAGAAAAACAACTTTAAATTTACAAATTAAAATAAACATTCAATAATAAAAAATAAGTAAAGTAATAATTAAAGTTAAAAATATATTTAAAAATTGAAAATTTCTATAAAAATAAATTATATAAAACTTTCAAACAAAAAGTTAAAAATAAAACTAATGGATAAAAAAGAATATTTCAAATTCTCTAAAATTGATACCAAAAAGCATTATAATATATGTGTTAGAAGTTAATTCGCGTTCATAAAAATCAATATTACTGAATTAATAATAAAAAATAAAACCAATAGTAATAAATACATAAAAGTAGCAGCATTTAATAAATTAAAGTGGAAACATTTACCAAATTAGAAAAAAATTCATTTGACACACAGACAGAAAGACAGAGAGAGAGAGCTCTAACTTAAAAACATTGGCAATAAGGTAAGTTCTTAAAAAAATAAAAAATACAATAAGAAACATTGACTTTATTAGCTTTTGGCACTAAAAACCCTCAAGACACTCAAAACAAAAGTGTAACATTTTATTGCAAAACAAAAAAAAACTTTTTAACTGTCAGAAAAAAACGCCTCAAACTTAGCAGTCCTGTGTAAACTTCGACTGCTAAGTTTGTCTTAAATGTTGTGCATTTTTATTTTTTTTACCACAATTTCCATCAATTTCCAATTCATCGAAATATCGAAGAAAGAGTAGAAAAAAGATTTCAGTGTTTGTAATGGTACCAAATAAGATGCAATAAACTGAAAAAATAAAAAGAAAAGAAAATGCAAAACACAAAGAAAAATACAAAGTCGAAAAAAATGCACATTTTAACTACATTGAGTGAGTGAGTTATTGACGTAAATGAAAATTAATTACTATGAGATAGGCGTTTAAAGCGCACATAGCAGGAGTTATCGTAAAACAAGGCAAAAATAGTAGTAAAATGTTAAAGGAAAAAAGAAAATGAAATACTACATAGACAGTGAAAAATTGCGTTAAATATAGCAGAACAAAAATCGGTGGTACTTAGTTGCAAAGCTGAAAATTGGAGGGAAATATTGTTGTCTATGACCAAGAAGTTCGTCTTTATTTTAACGAAAACTTGAAGAGCTGCAGCTCGTATATCTTCATTATAAGTCGCTAATTGTTCTTTCAAATTAAACTTTTGCAGACAAATATAACTAAAACGTAAATCGCAAAAATTATACTAAAATAAATACTTAAAAACAAAACTGCGAAAGTGTAAAAAAAGAAGATTAAAAAGTGTTTAAAAAATATATTTTTCTGATATATTTAAATTTATCAAAACGCGAGTAAAATAAAATATGGTAATAAGCTCATTTAAAACACTCTCAAAACAGTTAAAAAAAAGGAATTGAAGCGTTAAGGGAAAACTTTCCTTCTAAAAAAGAAATGTTTCTCCTAATAAGTCAAACCTCCCTGTGACAGTAAAAAGTGTTAGAAATAGAAATAAAGTCTTATAAAACGACTCAAATACTGTTGGAAAAAGATTGTAAAATACTTATCAAACACTTACCAAACCTGTTACAAAAGTAAAATATATGAAAAATTAAACTAACCAAGTGATTTTGAGAAAATAAAAATAAATTACTACAAAACGATTAGAAAACTATTGGAAAAATAATTATAATTGAACTTGACCTTGACGCTATTTCAAGAAAATGGTCCATAATTTGATGGAACTTTTCTCCGAGTAAACAAGAGCAAATTCAGAGATCAATTTAAATTTAAATTATTTAAAATTACGATAATGATCGTAAAATTTTGAAATTTTGCACATTGCATTTTTTAATAAAAGAAAATTATAGTAAACAAATTTGAAAAAAATCCGCCCACCTCCCATATTAACCTAAAATTTAAACGATTATTTCTCGGACATTTAAAATGTTATAGTAACCAAAATCAATATTTGGATGTTTTATTTCATGTTATATTAAATATTTATATTAATATTAACGAGTTGGGAAAGTTAGGTCACATGGGGCGGATTTTTATAGTCGGTCGGGCCCGACTATGGAATACCCTACACCTTTGGTGGGGATATTAATGTGGGATATTTAATTGCATACCTTTAATTTAAAGTTTTTAATTATGCTGAACCTCCCCACCCTCAGAATATTATTCATATATCAGAAATTTACGTCTTATATCCCCATAAATTAAAAAATGTATATAAAAGTATAAAAAAAACTAAAAAACTTAAAATTTTGAAAGGCTAATATTTCTTAGATTTGATTTTAATAATTTACGGATCAAATTGCCACTATGAAAACCCGGGAAATAATGAAAAAAAAGTGCGCGTATCACGCCCATTTTTGGACCACATATTCTTAGGTGAATTCTTATAATACGTTTTAAATTTTATACTTATATCTTGAATACTTTTCGAGTTATTAGTTCCGAAATAGTTATATAAAAGTGACTTGTATGGGAGGTGGGCATGTCCGTTAACCGATTTGGCTCATTTTCAAACTCAGTTCCTACTTTTGGCTAAAATATATTGAGACGAAATTTCATCATATTCTGATCAGTATTTCTCAAGTTATTCTGTATTCGGACAGCAAGACAGAAAGACAGCAAGACGGCAAGACAGCTAGACAGCAAGACAGCAAGACGGACAGACAGACAGACGGACATGGCTAAACGGACTCGGGTAGTGATGCTGATCAAGAATATATATACTTTTCCATACCGGACACGCCTCCTAAGAGGCGTTACAATATATGCACAAAGTTAATATACCCTGTACCTCATGGTGTAGGCTAAAAAAATGGGCGAAATTGGACAAGAGGCCCACCTCCCATTGTAACGGACTGTTGCATTTACCATCAGTTAGGAATTTAATGAAAATATCAATGAAAATAAATATTTTAATATTGATTTGAATATAAATAGTAATAAATATAGCAAAAATGAAAGATATTGCACAATAGATACGCCCACAACCCATAGCAATTCTATGTTTTAATATGGGCAAAAAAGCTCTTCAACTTGGCGATTAAAATTATATACATATCCCGAGACAAAAAATTTGCAAGGAAACTAGTATTATAAGGACTGCCTCGATGGGAAGATATGTCCGTTACATATCTTCCCATAATGTGCTATTGCAAGATTCAAATTAAAAAAATTTGATCATAGTAGCTCTGAATTAAATGGCAGAAAATAATTTGTGTCAGTAATAGTCAATACAAAATTTATTTAACGCGAAAATGGCAAACGAAGTGGAAGTACGAGAAAATAAAATTAAAATTTTTCAAAAACAACCTAGATGGTCTTTTAAAAAAATTGCCAAGGAGGTAGGGGCTAATCCTAAGACCATTTCTCGCGTTATCAACCGCTTTAAGGAAGACCTGAGTATTGATCGGAAGAAAGGTTCTGGTAAAAAAAAAGGCCCACATGATCGTGAAAAGTCAAAAATGAAACCGCAAAACAACGAGCTAAAAAGCTGAACCAAGATTTTTTTAAAAAATTCGATTGCTGCATAATGGACGACGAAACTTATGCTTTAGCGGACTTTTCTCAGCTACCTGGGCAGGGATTTTATACAGCCTATTCTCGAGGAAATGTCGCTGAAAAATTCAAATAAAAAAAAATGACAAAATTCCCAAAGAAATTCCTTGTTTGGCAGGCAATTTGCAGTTGTGGAAAAAGGAGCAGCTCATTCGTGACATCTGGTACAAATAATAGCGAAATATATGTGAAGGAATGCTTGCAAAAGAGATTGCTTCCATTTTTACGCCAACATGAAGTGTCCCCATTTTTTTTGGCCTGACCTCGCTTCATGTCACTACAGCAAAACGGCCTTAGAGTGGATCCAACAAAATGCAGTGATTTTGGTGCCTAGAAAAGCCAATCCACCAAACTGTCCAGAACTCAGGCCGATTGAGAGATACTGGGCTTTAGTAAAAAGGGAGATGAAGACAACAAAAAAAGTGGCAAAGACCTTCAAGACTTTAAAAGAAAGTGGTCTTCAGCAGCTGTGAGGGTGTCGGACACTACCATTACAACATTAATGTAAGGGGTTCCGGAAAAATTAAAACTTTTTATTAAAAAATATTAATTTCTGGTTTTTATATTTTTATTTTTTAAATCTAAAGATAATTTGCAAAATAAAATATTTTATACTATAAAAATTCGATTACTAGATTTCTAGATTTTTTCATTTTTGTAGCGGACAATTTTATTCGACGCAGTCCTTAGTAACACTTTTGAGCAAAACGCACAGGAATATGATAGGAAATACACATTGCATAGCAGGCATTTTGAAAAAAGACATTTTTGAAAAAAAGACAGGCTCCCTATAGCAACTTTTACGCAGAAAACTAGTATGTTCAAGTCCACACCTAGCAGGCAAATGGAAGGGAAAGGCTTATTTTCTGCTACGCTGCTGCCAAGCTATGTGCCACGCCGCGCCTTTTTAAGTTTTGTGCCATTTCTTTTCCCTAGGATTGTTGAATTGCAGAAACTTATCAAATCGCCGAAGTTTTTGCTGATATGAAAATCTGCATCAATGGTGTCCAGCATTGCGTCCATTAACAAAACTACTTGTACCAAAACTATCACAAGAACGATCGTTGGTCCGACCGTTGTATTTTACATTTTATTGCTATCTTCACAATGACCAACGCATGTCTTCTGTTAAGATCACTTAAAATATTGGTAAGTGCAAGAACAAACATGTGCGAAGCCATCAACTCCACATCGAAGCTTGTAATCGTTTAAAAAAAAATCGTCGTTGTTTCTGCGCAACAAGAAGTTTAGTTGGGGTCGGTATTGCTGGCCACCCATGATTTATATAATATGTATTTATGCTCCCTGCCCATTGTCTACAATTCCCTACCTTTCGCTGCCTTTTGATTTCACCCGATTGCATACCATGACCTGCCTGTCCCTACCATTTTGCTCCACACGTACTGCCTACCATACCCCACCTTTACCTGATATAACCCTGCCAGTTTTGCTTTCACACTACATGCCTGTAGGCAGGATATAGCAGGTTTTGTCTCAATATCCACCTAAAAGCTACCTAAAAAATGTGATATTCATTTCAAAAAAATGTGTGTTTGCCTGCTAGTTCATTTTCATTTTCCTGCTAAAAATTTTGTCTCGGGATATGATTCTATATATCAATTTTTTATTTTTTATACACTGTTTTTTTAATATTTTTTTTTATAACTTAGGAGATTAGAAGGTATTGTATGTTAAAGTTTTGAATATGTGGGAGGTCTCACGCCCATTTTTGCAATCACACCCACATTATACATGGCGATTAGAATGTTAAGTATGATATTGTTCGATTTTTATAACTACATTTAAAAGTTAGAAGTATTAGCATTTTAAAAGTTATTGGTATATGGCATGTGTCACGCCCTTCTGTTCAATCCCCCAAAATTTGTCAAAAAGATAAACAACCACAATATACACCATTGAGAAAAATTTCATATTACTTTAGTATCTCAGCAGTCCAGAGGTAGCGCGCTGGACTTGCATTCTGAAGGTCTCGGGTTCGAATCCCGGCTTGGGCATGGGCGCTCGAGGTGATATTAACCACAAAATTGTAGGGAATAGATTTGACAGTACAATGGATATAGTCTGTATGAGTGCTGTGGATCTTAGTAGATATTCCAAAAAAAAAAAAAAAATCTTAAATACACAGATATTTTCAGGCGAATTTCAAAGAAATCCGTTCTTAAGTCGGGAGATTAGCACCCTGTCAAAATAAATCTAACGGTCAAATTTTAATATTTTTCTATTTTCCCGATTTTCCTTTGTGTTTTTCCGGGATTTTATTTTTTTCTAAACCACCACAATATTGAGAAGAAGAAAACAAAAAATAATTATTTAAATCGGTCGAGCCGTTCTCGAATTTTTGTGAAACTAACACATTGCAAATTGATTTTCATATTTATAGATATCACGTATTTTCACTGGAGGTACCACTAGAAAATATGATTTTTTATTAAGTTTAGGCAAATTAAGGCAGCAAGACTTTTCGGCATATTTTTGTACATAGTTTTAGCAATATTTGAGGAAACTATTGGAGATATATTTTTTAACATATTTTTTTAAAACGCCACCAAACTTTCATTTGGTTCCAGTTTTAAGTATTGTTTTCAGAGTAACTAAACATATTACATGTTCAAAATATAAACAAAAGAGAAGCACCATCAGATAGAAGAAACTCTATATTTTAATTAAGTGTATAATACTAACATATTTCCAAGTAAGAAATAATAATTACACTCATCGAAATTACAAGTAATAAAATTTGTGAATTACCTTTTTAACGCAATACAAACATTAAGTTTCAAACATTAAGTTTGACTTTGGAGTAACCGTGTGGCTCAAAACAATTTTTTTTAATTCATTTTTTCTGACTTCTAAGGTTTTAAGTATTCTTTAACGAACCTCATCCATTAAACCATTAAAATTAATATTTTTGATTTTTGGCTGCACCCTTGCACTTTGTCGCGTTTTGAAAAACCATTTTTTCAACTTTGATAACTCCTAAACCAAAAGTTTTTCGCTTTGATTATATTATTTAGAAGGCCATAATACATCATTTTAAAAATATAATGAAAAAATCCAAAGACAAGTGCGTTTGGCACCTATAAAAGATGTGTTCCGCGATATTTAATAATATGGCAGACACTTAAAGTCTACAAGGAAAAGGGAAACTTTTTGTATATCTTGAAACTTTAGTTAAAAACTTGAACAATTTAATCACGTATGTAATAAAGCACTATACAATCATATAAGTACCTCAACAAAAAAAAAAGAAAACAAAAAAGTATAAATAAAAGCGAATCATTAGCAAGTACATCCGCGTTAATATCCGGTTGTAGGACGATATGCAACACTGACTTGATAAAGAAGAAATAGAAAGCAGGCAACGAGAAAAACTAAATATTAAAAAGGGGAAAGAGCAAAAGTACCTATGTGTCTGTAAAGGAAATGGGAAACGTTTTAAAAGATAAATACAAAAATATAACAGGAAGAAATAAAAAATATAAGGAAAAATAAAAAAATACAAAAAAAGTAGAAAGTAACATAAAAACGACAAAAGTAAATAATAAAAACAGCAGAAGGAGACTAATGATGCCAGCAAACTGGTCGACGACAACTGCAACATGTTGCTGCTGTCACTTAAGCCGTAAAATGTCAAAGAAATAATAATAAAAAAACATAAAAATAAAGTTTTATCACCGCAAATGCAGGGTTAACAAGGTGCAGCAAAACAAACAAAAAAAAAATTTAAAATTAAATTGAAATAATAGATAAAAAAAATTGAAAAAAAAAATCAAAATGGCTTGCAACGTATTTTCTAAACGTTTTTATGACAACGCAAAAAAAATAGACCATGACGTTTACGACGATGACATTGTCGACAGCATCGTTGTTGTCGTCGCTGATGCCAAAATGGCGGCTGCCAAAGCGACGACACAAACCATTAGTGCTGACAACAATCTCGGCTGATGACAGGCGAACGAAACGAACATGCAGGGCGCAGGGTTGCCAAGTGACATTTGGTGCAGCAAATGCTCAAAATATGATGTGCAGCCAACGTGAAATAAGAAACATGATGTCAAATGACAACAAAAAAAGGCTTTACATAGTGAAAATCAACACTGCAAGAAATCATGCAGTAACAATAAAAACAACCAGCAACATATAAACTCATCATCGTCAACTGCAGCAGCAGCAACAAAAAATAAGTGCAGTGTCATTGCCTTCAATTTGAAGTGGTTGCAGCAGCAACAAATGTTGAAGCAGAAGTTGAAGAGAAATAGCAAAATAGATAGAAGTAAGAATAAGAAGAATAAAACGCAACATCAGCCATAACCTATAAACATAAAAACTACAACAACAAAAATAAAAACGAATAAATGGCAGAACGCAGAAAACAAAAAGAGCCAAAACAAAAATAAAAATAAACAAACATAAAGCATGGCTGCAACTCAAAATGGCTGGAAAAATGCTTTGTAATAACAGCAAAAACAAAAAAATCTTAAACAAAAAGTATTAAACATATAAATGAAAGAAAAAATCTATGGAAACATCCATTAGAATATATGAAATGACAAAATATGAAGAACACAAACAAACCTAAAAAATATTGTTCTCTGAAAGAATCTGTGAGCAACACTTTTCTGTTTGTCGACATTCAAAATGAAATTAAATAATTTATCCGCCAATAAATACAGCCGATTATTTAGTTTTTTTTTTTAAATATAAGAAAAATACCTATTTTTGAAAAGAAAATCAATAAATTAACAGTTTATGCATACAATTTCATCAATTTACCTTCATTTTACAAAATACGAGGCAAAGAAACAAGCAGCAGGGATAATCTCAAATACAATAGTTGTGCACACAGAATAGAGTCTATTTAATCTAACTTAATCTTTGCACCATCAAATTAATCCGTTCTCTTAACTGCTTAGTTGGTTGTTATTGTCAAAGTTAAAGGAATTGTAGTTTGAACTATTTCGAACAGTTTTAGAACAATTTAATACAATTTCCGAACAATTGGGAGTTTGTATGGGCTAATATTGCAAGCGCGAAACGAATATGGTAGTTCCGCCAACAAATTTGTAGAATATTCGTTTTAATCGAATGCAGTTGGTTGTTACAACTAACTTTTTACGATCATTCAAAACGAGGATTTTTCTGTGTGTGATAATTCACATTTATAAGAGATGCAACCACAAATTTAGATTTCTATGTCAAACTGTAGTATGAATACCACTTGTTACAAATCCCAGTATAAAATACTACAAACTGTGAATTCGCTAATCGTTACGTATGAACGTGGATTTTTTCAGATTTTGTGATTCGTTAGTTCTATTAATTATTGAAAAATATTAGACACGTTGGTGATCCCGTTACCGAGTACCAAAGCAGAACAAAAGCAAATTTTTTGAATGTAGTTATTATTTTATGATTTTTAGTTAATTTTGTAGTTATTATCAAAATCCAACTATTTTAGAATCTTTGGAGAATTTTGTTGAACTTCAAAGCGAAAATGTAACTTTTAGTTCCAGATGGAAAGCACTAACATATGCATTTTTTTCTTCAAAAGGCGAAAATGATATTAACCACATGACATTGTCAAGTTTAATACAATATATTTATTTTTCAAATGCATTTTACCACATGGACTCTGTTCCTCAATTGCCTACTTAGCCCAAAGTAACACCTATTGGCAAGAGTTATAATTATTTTTTTTTTTGTTGCTGATTTCTATGTTTTTCAGAGCTTTAATATTGCGGATATCAATAGTGACGTAATGTCCAAGACCCCGTGACCATTATTTTTGACACCAGATACTTCATGTCGTCCTCTTTCACCATAAGACGCAATCCATGCTATTCCTTCTCCAACAAGAGACTGATTGCACTGACAGCTCTTGTACTCTGCCCAATGATGTCGACATTATCAGTATACACAAACAGATAGTGCCATAGTGATAGAGTTCGGATTCTCATATAATCTTCTCCAGTAGCTGGTTAACGAAGTCAAACGATAAGGAGTTGCCTAGTCCGGAAAATCGTTCGATATTACATATCGGAGAGGTTGTGCCTAATACTTATTGTGCAACGTGTCTTCCTCAGAGTCACCTTGCAAAGTCTTTACGTTTCGCCAGTATCCCGAACTAAGACATGATAGTTATCTGTGACTCATATACTAATATGTCGAAGGCAGCTTTTTAGTCAACGAAAAAGTGGTTGGTGTAAATCTTCTTCACTTTGGTATTTTCCAGGATTTAGCGTTATATGATTATTTGGTCTAGACTTTCCGGTATGAAGACGCACAGATAAGGTCCAAACAGTCTGTTGACAATGGACTTCAGTCTTTTACATAATACGATCTATGAACCTTATGCTCGATATTGAGAATTTTTATCCCACGATAGTTTTTGCATCTTGTGGGATCTCCCTTCTTAGGGATTGGGAAGAGTACACTTAGATTCCATTCTTTGGGCATGCTCTTCTGACCATATTCTCCTGATGAGCATGGAATGCTCGTTGTAAGCTCATCGCCACCGGTCTTAAACAACACAACAGACACACCATCCAAGCCTACAGCAATGTTTTTTTTTAGTCTGCATATGGCTTTTTCAGACCTCATCATGACTATGCGGCGGTATGTAAACCCCATTGTCAGCAACTGAGGTTGTCGGGTGGTCTTTTCTATAGACGGAATTGTTGTCGTTGTCTTTGGCTGGTAGTTGCGAGAAGTGTTTCTCAATATATCCTATACATCTGTTACTAGATACCCGTCCTCGTCCCAACAGAAAATCGCTCTAACCCTCAAACATCTGGTCTGGCGTCTTATCTTCTGAAAGAGTTTTCGAGCCACATTTTCGTCATCAGCATTTCAATATCTCTCGCACTCGTGTCTTTCTATTTCTCTCTTCTTGCACCTGAAAAGATATCTCTCTTCCCTCCTCTTCTCTATGTATCACTCCTTCGCGACTCGCGTAAATACCGCATGTAGAATGGATCAATAGAGCGCGCTTTCTCTGGATTGGCTGCGCGAAACTCTAGATAGAACTTCGGCCGAGCTCTCTCACCATTTTGAGCTGTGCGTGTTATACTTGTACTCAAAGTGTTGGGACCTACAGTTTATTGCCGAATCCGAACGGCGGGTGAGAGCTTTTCATAGGCAATGTTTTACTCTCGTAGGTTTGCCATTTACTGCCGAGAGGTAGCTCGGTATAGAAAAATGTTTCTATGAAAAGATGTTGTTAGCCCCAGTCCAGGCTTCAACCGGGGACCTTTCGGCTCGCAGTCCAACGCACTAACCACTGAGCTACCGCGGCTACGAACTCTAGATCATAACACTAATTTCACAAGGTAAAGTGCCATGTCTCGCATACAATCTGAAACTCAGATATGACATATCGTCGAAAGTACTTCCCGAGAAAACATTTTTGGCATTTTTTCAGGAATATTTCTGGCATATTTCGGGAAAACAAACAGATAAATGAAATATTTACGAAAGTGTATGTATAGCACCCCAGACAAATTTTTTGGCAGGGTAGTTTTGAAACAAAATTCCACAAAAATTTACAACCTGCTATACACTTCTAAAAATATTCTATTTATCAGTTCGTTTGCTGGAAGTATGCCCGAAATTTTCCAGAAAAATTAGAATTAAAAAGATATAAATTCATACAAATTCAATTCCTAACTCCTTTCACCCAAAGTTGGCTTATGGAGCAAACTAATTCTCAGGTGACGATAAGATGAACTTAAAGTGAATTTAAGTTCGCTTTATAAATAGTAACCAAAACAAACAAACCTCCTTCTTTGAAACAAACCAAACAAAAAAAAAAAAAAACTGAAAGTGTTTTTGTCTCGAACTTCTTGTTATTTGTTATCTTCATTGTTTTAGCTGCCGTTTTTTTGCAAACTGCAACATATACATTTTCTTCTTAGTTTCTTTTGTTGTTGGCAACCTCCTCTTTGCCATTGTTTGATGTAGTTGTTGTTGTTATGACTTTTTATGATTGTTATTGTTGTTTTGTTGGCTGCCATACTTGTCAAATGTCAGTGACTTTTCTGCATTAGTTGGTGCTGCTGCCGCCGCTGTTGTTGTTGGTATACTAAGAATTGTTGTTGTAGTTGTAAGTGCAGTTATTACTTTTGTTGTTGTCGATGTTGTTGCACTTTGTTTCTGCATCGTCTGGCGCTGCTACTGCCAATATCGATGCTCTTCGCTTTGGCTTCGGTCCACAGGACCCTTAGAGTGTGGACATTTTTCATTGCTCCTTGGGGACAACAACAAACATATTGTACAGAACACACCGTCATTTATGTCTACACACATTCAGTATGTGTAGAAAACGCATATGTACACTAAGAAAAAAGTGTCGTAATAAAATTAAATAAAATCTATTTAAATTTAATTTAAATACTTTTGAAATAAAACCAGTTGGGAAGGTTAGATCACATGGGAAATTTTAAAGTAGGGACTTTTTATAGTAGGTGTTATTATGATAGTTAGGATTACAAAATATAGTCGGTCTAAGCCGACTATAAATACCCTACCCATATGTGTGGTTACCATTCAAAATTGTATATAAGTCACCAGGGTATACGAATCCTGAAAATAACTACAAACTTTCAATCGCGGAAGAATTTCCATTCATTTGATACCCATATTTACAAATGGGTAGGTGTACCGAATTTCGATTTTTTTTTTGGGAACCTCAAGTCGTTTCGCGGGAGAAAATTATTTTCATGTATTTGCGAATGAAGTCAATATATATTTGACCAAAAAAAGTTTACCTAAACACGTATACAGTAAAATTCACCAGTAGATGTGTTTTATGTGATCAATTTGAACATAAGTGGTCAGTTCACAGGTCATAATGGACTGATCATGCCCATTTTCACTGACAGAGAGCGTAGATATATAAGTAATCTAAATTATGAGTTTAATTTATTTTGCTCTTCGATTTTTTCTGTACTCTTGATTTCAACAGACAGACAGACAGACAGACAGACAGCAGGAGATACCGGAGATGCTTCCTTCTGGGTGTTATAAACGGCGTACCAAACTGAATATACCCTTTCACTCTTAGTGTAGGGTATAAAAAGTAATACTCTATACAAAAATATATTACGCGCGTATTTAATTTCAAATTAAATAAAAAGTATTTAATTTTATTACGTATGCAATTAAATTCATTATTTCAAAAAAATTATATTATAGAAATATTTTTAAAATTATTAAAGTTTGTTATGTTGTCATAAAAAAAAAACAAATCAGCAATTTTTCAAAAACCGCTCCTCTCACGTTCGATGTTACGTGCAATTTTTTTTTTTTTTTGGATTTTCAACTCATGAAATAGCTTTTTTTGTTGTTTAAATTATGATGAAGAATTACTTTTTAAAGTTAAAATAATATATAATGGATAAAACACAGTTTAATTTCATTAAATTTAAATAATATCTTAAAAGTTATCTTAAGAAATGGTGATTTTTTGTGCAATTAAGCATAAAATTCACATTTAAAGTGCTCCTGTATTTTTAATCTTAGAGGCACTTTTACGCGACATACCTTAAAATATTTGTTCTTGTATTATCAGTTTATTAAAAAAAATCAAATTAGTGATTTCTTGAGAGACGCACTTGACACAGTCGATAATATGTCAGAAAACCTGGTTCTACCATATGTTGAAATGTTCTTTTCTCAATAATGAATGACTGATCAATAATACTGAAGCGGCATTGTGTTTCTAAATTAACTTGTGGCATAAATTTCCGAACATACCTATGTCCACCCAAATGTAGATGGAATTGTAGAATTGCCTTAGAAAATAGTGCTTTTTTCGGACCAATCAGGTTTTTTTCGAAAGTTCCAACGTGCCCTTTTGTGGTGGTGTTAGGGGCACTTCACAAGTCATATTCTAAAATCTTTATTTTAAGCTCCTTTATAACAAATTAGATACAAAAAGAGTATTCATGACAAGCCGCGCATCACACGTTGAAAAGAAGCCGAAATTTGCATGTTCATTCCGAAGTGGAATCATAACACCACCTCTGTCCAAATTTCATTTGAGATATGGCACACTTATGCGACATATATTTTTGATTGCTTTCAAATTGTAGCGATATCTTGAAAGACGTAGCAATAGGGGCTATTAGAACGATACAAATTAAAAAACCAGTTGGGAGGGGTAGATCACATGGGAAATTTTAAAGTAGGTGTAATTATGATAGTTAGGATTATCAAAATTATATTCGGTCTAAGCCGACTATAAATACCCTACACATATGTGTGGTTACCATTCAAAGTGATATATAGGTCACCAGGGTATACGAATCCTGAAAATAACTACAAACATTCAATCGCTGAAGAATTTCCATTCATTTGATACCCATATTTACAAATGGGTAGGTGTACCGAATTTCGATTTTTTTTTGTGAACCACAAGTCTTTTCGCCGGAAAACATTATTATCATGTATTTGAGCATGATGTCAATATATATTTGACCAAAAAAGTTTACCTAAGCACGTATACATAAAAATTGATCTTTATGTGTACATTTTATATGAGGTATTTGAACATAAGTGGTCGGATCATAGGTCACAATGGACCGATCTCGCCGATCTCTTTCGCACATACAGCGTAGGTATATTAGTAATCTAAGTTATAAGTTTCATTTATCTAGCTCTTCAATTTTAAAAGAAGTAGGGATTTCAACAGACAGACGTACAGACAGACGGACAGACACACGCACAGACAGACGGACAGACGGACATCGCTAAATCGACTCAGGAGGTCATGCTGATCAAGAATAAATATACTTTTCCATACCGGAGATGCTTCCTTCTGGGTGTTACAAACGGCGTACCAAACTGAATATACCCTTTCACTCTTAGTGTAGGGTATAATAAGTAATATTTAGAAATATATGCGAACCTTGTGTAAAGTTGAACATGGAGTCATGTGCGAAATTGCAATTTTTAGATATGCTTTGCACAATAAAAACAATTGTCAAGTGCTTCTTATTATGGCATCAAATTTTTCATCAATTAATACCCTTTTATTGCTTTTCGAGAACAAGTGAAAAAATATGTTTTTTTAAGTTTTTTAGAGTTCTGTAGTTTGCTATCAAAAAGTGTGAATTTTTGTCGTTTCTAATTACGATGTTATGTTTAAAATGATCGGATGTTGTACAGCTTTTAAAATACAAACGGGTTTTACGGATAACAACTTTTTATTTTTTTTATTTTACCATTCTTTTTTTATTCTCTTAAAATTTTTTTAACCTTAATATATTTGATTTTGTGATGAAAAAAACCAAACATGAAAAAGGAAAAACTAAAATAGCATTTTGTTAAAAATTTTGAAATTTCCCACCTTATCCGAACATTTTTCAACCAGTCCGAAATTGAGCTGATTTCAAAAATCGCTCAAAAATCAATTCCAAGGAATATAAATAGTATTTTGATAATGCAAAACGTTACATCATGAATCATACTATGGAATAGACCCTTCAAAAGAATTGAAAAAAAAAATCAAATGTACTTTTTTGGAGGAAAATTAAAGCGTCTCCCAATTTAGCCTCTATATTCTTTTTAATAAAATAAAAAATAATAAAAATTTAATAACAATTGTTTTAAATCTTAATAAATTTTTTTAAAAATTTGTTCTGAAAACAATTTTCTATTTTAATAAATTTAAAAAATTATTTACTCAATTAATACTTACTCAATTAATTGATTTTGTTTTTTTAGGGAATTTCAAGACACAGTTTTTAACATTTTCAAATTTGCGATATGATAAATATACTTTAAAGAATTCAGGTATTCTCCTTTATTCAATTAAACTTCCTTTATATTCGATATACGATTCTCGAATCAAATTTTCTGTTGAGTTTTCCGTTAACCTTTGCCTTTTTTTTCAATCATGACATTGACTTTCAACTAATTCCCGTCCAATAATAGTCTAAAGAAATAAGAGAAAATTCAAACCGTTTATGTACTTTTCACATTTACTTTCTTTCCATAGCAATTTCAAGTTTTTCTTTAATGCAATTATTTGAGTTTTACTCATGTGAAAAAAGTGGATATAATAAAAAAAATAATAAAACCCAAGAAAACAAAGAATTCTAAGAACAGTGCAGAACAAACATAAAATAGAGGAAAAACTTCCAGCAAAACAATCTGTTCAATAAATGCAGATAAAATCGAATACAAACTCAATGTGTTGCAGGCGTCATATGGTCGACTGGTGCACTGAAAAGAACTGAAGTGGGGGGATGAGGCATTTCAGAAGAAGATGCAATACACCCACTTTTTAAGGGGACAAACTATTGTACAACATAACACCCCAACCCCAAGTGGTAGAGCCACACAATCATGCATTCAGCGAATAACTACAATGAAAAGAGGTTCCTATTGTTTGTTTTTTTTTCGGTTCATGTGACTTCATAATAACCGCAATAATTATTATTGAACTGGCAAACATATATACAGACCGAAGCAAAAAGGACACTTAGACTGACAAATAGACAAACACATGAATGCATTCGATACAAAAAAACAGCAAAATAATTCTCCCAAGTTTTTGTTTGCTTTTGTTTGGCATCGAAACTTTCGCAAGATTCTAACTTTTGAGACAAACAATGCCAAGTATTAGCTGCCGGCAAATGTTGAGCAGGACAAAAAAAGTGCTCGATATAGTTCTGTGTCTAGGGGTTTTAATCCAGAGCAGTTTTATAATCAGATGATTTTTGAGTTTTAAACAAAAAAAAACTGTGATATATGGTCATTAATACAGAGATTTATAATCCGATTTTAACCTTCAGTGGACATTTTTAATAGTATTTCTTATAATATCTATTTATTTATTAAGATTTGTAAATGTTATACTCCAGAATATTCCAGTAATAATACAGCTTAAGCCATGCGATTTTTTTAAATGCACATAGCGCCCTTTTACCAATTCCTTCCACATTGAATGTGCTGCGTAAAATAGTCAAAACATGGTGCATTTTAAAAGTTTATCCGGGATGTAACCCGATGCTTGCTACAATCGCAGTCAATATTCAAAGAGGACATTATGATGTTAAATACGATCCCTTGCTTAGTTTTAGTGTTTCAGTAAAAGTTTAAGCTCAGTTTAAACATTTCTATATTTTTAAAAGTCTACAGTCCCCAATCAAATCGACTGAATTTAAATTTTACAGATAGAAAGACAATTAGTTATCAGTTAATATGACATATTCAATATTTATGATAGGTTGACTATAGACAAAATGACATATAGTTTAAAACAAGGATTGAAACCGTAACCGAAACCGATATCCGTTTAAATCCGTTTCATTTTTAAAACCGAAACCGTAACCGAAACCGTTATTTGAAAATCAGGAATAAACCGATATCCAAAACCGATATAAAAGGTTTCGGTATTATACCGGTTTAAAACGGTTTTTAAAAATTATAAAAAGAAACAGAAGAACATATTTTATTTTATATAGAAGATCTTAAGTAAAATGTCATTTAATAAAATTTGGAATTCTCAAAATAAAAATTTTTGGTTGTACAATAATTCACATGTTGTTTTTTGAGAAACGATATTTCCAAAACAACCGTCTTTGGTCTAAAATTTGTTTTTTGTTCCATTAATCGAATTAACAACAAAACACCAGCAACTCAAAACATCAGCAAGGCTATAAAATATAAGCATCTTAAAACTAAGGTCTGTGAAGCACTTTTGCAGCGGTAAAAAGCTTCAAAAGTGCTTCATCTCTTTACTTCGCTACGCAAGTTCGTACATCGATTGTGCATATGCATTGAGCACATTATTATTTTTGTTTTACTTTTATACATAGTTTTTTTGGTAATTGTAAAATCATGAAGTTTTTCACAAGTTAAGTTCTTTGCGCATTATTTCATTTAACTTATAAAAACAAAACAAAAAAATAATAATATATGAACATTTTCACAATGTACTGATTTAGCTAATATTGCTATTTGTTTTTCTTTTCAAAAATCCGCTGATTCGTTTGAAAGTGCAACAACAACAAAAAATGCGAATAAAGCAGCATTCAAGCTTTTGATAGAATTTTTGGCGGGAAAGTTTTTGTACCACGAAGAAAACTCGTGGTTGTTGCCAACTAGATTGCTGTACAGATACATACATGTAGTGTGGTGCCATGCGACTGTCTGTTGTCATGCGTCTGTCCGTTGTCATGCGTCTGTCTGTTGTCATGCGTCTGTTTGTTGCCATGCGATGATACAGGATAGCAACGAAGAGTTGTCGTTGTGAAAGTGTGTATGTATCGTAATTCGTTATTGTTGTATTTTCTCTTTCTGTTAATGTTCGAGTGTGTGTTCGCAAAGAAAAATGTTACCCTGCAAGATATTATTTGTGTTCTCTTGACATACGGTACGTGTAGCATATGGATTTTTTTAATCTCTGACGAAAACAGAAATATTCCTATTAGAAATATTCCTTATATTTATTATGAACGTATATGTTCATTTTATTATGACCTTGAGATTTTGAATTGTCTCGTCAACATCATTTGATTTATACAATTATTTTTTATTAGTTAAATCTTTTTAAAATATAATTCAAATTTTGATGTTATTGGATTTTTTTTTTTTTTGTTAGTAAAATAATTTATTTTTGTTGAAAAAATTGAAACTATGGAAAATAAGTAACTTAAATAAAATTACAAGAACTTAAATAAACGTGCAAGAACAAAATTACCAATTCTTGCCTTGCTCTTGCAAATGATCATCACTAGTTTACTTATATTGCAGTTCACTGAATTCTTAAAATTTAATTTCTTTGGATTTTATGGATGAAAATTGTACAAAATTCTTCTTCTTTGCAATTCAGATCATATCTCAGGTGAAGTCAAAATGTTGCTTTTCATTAGTTTGTGGTCACGAAATTTTAAATTAAATTTTTTCTTGTCGAAATCAATTAAATAATTTATATAACACAATATTTTTACTAAACATTGTTTAAATTACGTTTCCCACATTACCCCAATATCATAATTTGAACATATTTTAGCACCATATAAATAATGTTAAATTATTTGAAAAATATGGAAAAAAATAAAATTTATACAAAAACCGAAATCAAAACGAAACCGTAACATGGAACCGGTATACCGAAACCGTTTCGTTATAAAAACTTAAAACCGAAACCGTAACCAAAACCTAAACGCGGAAAAAACCGAAATCGAAACCGTTATTCGTTTAGGTTTCAATCATTGGTTTAAACTAAGTTTACTTTGAAAATGAAATTGAAATCTGAACATAGATTTTTAGGAGTCCTAATTTTTTAAGTCAGAAGTTTAAATGTTTTGGTTACATGGTCCAGAAAATATTTGTCATTTATATTCATTCAATAAGCGTCCAAACTCTTTCATTATTCCGTTGCACCCCAGTTTGCCATGTCTCGGAGGAATTCGATATCTCGAAGCTTTCTCGAACTAACTTCGCCAATAATGTTTGAACACGTAGCTTCTTCGATTCTAATCAAGTATGCTGTGTCAAAATTGCGTGTCATTTTGTTGGATATTTCTAGCCACAAAAGACAAATCCAAAAAGGAGATTTTGAAAAATTGAAAATCTTGTCATGCCAAATGGGCGAATCTCTTCGTTTTTTCGCCATAACTCTTTAATGGTACAAGATAAAATAGTAATGTAAAGTCAATTATTGTTTGTTTTTAAAGCACCTATCGATAATCATCATTAATTAAAAATATTTTGCCAAACATTAATTTGCTATTTGTTATTTGCTGGAAAAAATGCTTTGCAAAATATTTTTATATAATGATGCCAATCGATAGGTGCTTTAAAAATAAACAATTAATAGTGATTTTATCTTGCAGCAATAAAAAATTAGAGCAAAAAAACGAAGAAATTGGAAAAATTGAAAATCTTGTCATGACAAAAGTGCGAATCTTTTGATGCAGATCGATAGGTGCTTTGAAAACAAACAATAATTGCCTTTACATCACTATTTTATTTTGTACCATTAAAGAGTTATGGCGAAAAACGAAAAGATTCGCCCTTTTGGTATGTCAAGATTTTCAATTTTTCTAATTTCTACTTTTTCTTTTTGCTATAATTTTTTATTGATGCAAGTTAAAATAGTGGTGTAAAGGTATTAATCGTTTGTTTTAAAAGCACCTATCGATTGGCATCATTATTTAAAAATATTTTGCCAAGCATTTCTTCCTGCAGATAACAAATGGCAA
This sequence comes from Dryomyza anilis, assembly GCA_951804985.1. Taxonomy (NCBI): domain Eukaryota; kingdom Metazoa; phylum Arthropoda; class Insecta; order Diptera; family Dryomyzidae; genus Dryomyza; species Dryomyza anilis. Next base: position 92,650,098 of record OX638131.1, on the reverse strand, counting down.
AATAATGTCTGACAAAATATTTATAATTAATGATGCTAGATAGGTGCTTTAAAAGCAAACAATTAATGCCTTTATGTTACTATTTTATCTTGCGCTAATAAAAAGTTATAGCATAACAAACAAAAATATTTGCGTTTTGATCAGGATATAGCCTCACAAAATCCGTATTTATTATTCAGTAGGTTGTACAAATCTAAAGATATTTTTTATTCATTATAATAATTGACGAGTAAACCAAAATAATAGAAATAATTTAAAAAAATATAAATTTTTCTAATTTTTAAAGCATTTCAAACTTTAAAATTTGATTTCCCAACATTTTTAAAAATGCACATTCACCCCTTTGGCATGACAGTGACGATATGTAAACATTTATCACATCCAGACAGATATTATTCAAAGCAATCTCCAACTTTTATTTTTATCTTCGATATCGTTCCGATTTCGAAAAACAAGTTGTAACCAGAAAACTCCGACAGAACGCATCAATGTCCCATGTAGGTCCAATTTGAAGCCTAATATCGTTGTGAGTTCGGGTCCGAAATCGTGTGATTTCTCCATATACTCGCATTGAACTCGTTACGATATCGAAACTAATGGCTTGATGGGACGATTTTTTTGTGGAATATTACTGGTTTTTATTAAAGGTTACATTTATGAACATTTTTAATTAATAACCGCAATAAAATGTATGCCTCATTACTGTTTGATGTCCTTTATTACTTTAGTTAAAAACGATACCGGTATTACTTGGCATTTCCTTTTTACTGAGTAGTTACTTACAGTAATTTAACAAATTTCCAGCGACATTTTCTGACAGCAATTTTGTTGTTCTGTGTGAGTTTGTTTGTGTAAAAACATGCATTAGTATTTACGTTAAACTAACGCATTTATATTTTTCTGATATGACTTGTAAAAAATTCAAAGTACTTATTTTTATGGCACTCTTGCCAACAGCAAAGCAACAAATTCCACAAAAAAAAATCAGAAAATAAATCCAGAGAGTTCATGCGACATACATGAAAATATAAAAGTAACTAATAAGAAACAAAAAAAAAACTCTGAAACTTACGTTTTCTACTGCATTTCCAATTTGCTTTTTACCATTTATTTATATTTTTTTGTATTTTCTGTAGTTCATCCTATCGATCTGATATTTAGTTCGTTTTCTGCGTCTTTGCTCATATTTAGTTTGGTTTCCTTTCGTTGTTTTTGACTTGTTTTGATTGTTCTGTGGTTTGAGTCATATAATACAACTTGGAAATTATACGTTATCGTTGAATGTGACTTCTGTTTGATGACCGAGTAGGAAATCATCCCACAAGTCGACTGCATTTTTTAAAATGTTCGTAACTTTGCATTATTAGGCAACATTTAGAAAGAGACATGAACAATTATTGCACGAATACTTAATTATAAACCATTAGAATTAAAAATTTATGAGTGTGCGCTCACAATGATCCAAATGTGCGTCAGCACAGCAGGTTTAATATGCTCGCACATGTGCGAGAAATTTGTGAGTCGCACATATGCGAGCCGCGGTAGCTCAGTGGTTAGTGCGTTGGACTGCGAGCCGAAAGGTCCCCGGTTCAAGCCTGGACTGGGGCTAACAACATCTTTTCATAGAAACATTTTTCTATACCGCGCTACCTCTCGTCAGTAAATGGCAAACCTACGAGAGTAAAACCATTGCCTATGAAAAAGCTCTCACCCGCCGTTCGGATTCGGCAATAAACTGTAGGTCCCACCACTTTGAGTACAAATATAACACGCACAGCTCAAAATGGTGAGAGAGCTCGGCCGAAGTTCTACACAGGACTGTAGCGCCAAACTATTATTATTATTATTACATATGCGAGCTATATGACGTTTTATTAAAATTTTTCATATTGCGAGTTTTGTGATATTTGTATGCTCGCACACAGCTCTCACTACGCATTCATCTTGTGCGCCCGCACGGTGTGTGTTTATTTTGCTCGCATATAGCACGCGCGATGTAAGCCCGCACGATATGATTTGTTGTGCGACGCACGTTTGCTATCTGGGTTATCACAATGAAAGTTTATCACGTAAAAGTGTCAGAAACCAAAAAAAAAACCAGTTGGGAAGGTTAGATCACATGGAAAATTTTAAAGTAGGTGTAATTATGATAGTTAGGATTATCAAAATTATAGTCGGTCTAAGCCGACTATAAATACCCTACACATATGTGTGGTTACCATTCAAAGTGATATATAGGTCACCAGGGTATACGAATCCTGAAAATAACTACAAACATTCAATCGCTGAAGAATTTCCATTCATTATCAAATACCCATTATCAGATACCCATATTTACAAATGGGTAGGTGTACCGAATTTCGATTTTTTTTTTGTGAACCACAAGTCTTTTCGCCGGAAAACATTATTATCATGTATTTGAGCATGATATCAATATATATTTGACCAAAAAAGTTTACATAAGCACGTATACATAAAAATTGATCTTTATATGTACATTTTATATGAGGTATTTGAACATAAGTGGTCGGATCATAGATCTCAATGAACCGATCTCGCCCGCACATACAGCGTAGGTATATTAGTAATATAAGTTATACGTTTCATTTATCTAGCTCTTCAATTTTAAAAGTAGTAGGGATTTCAGTAGACAGACAGACGGACAGACAGACGGACAGACAGACGGACATCGCTAAATCGACTCGAGGAGGTCATGCTGATCAAGAATATATATACTTTTCCATACCGGAGATGCTTCCTTCTGGGTGTTACAAACGGCGTACCAAACTGAATATACCCTTTCACTCTTAGTGTAGGGTATAAAAAATGTTTGGAGCCCGCCAAATATCAAATATCGTTTTTTCGTCAAAGGTTTCTTATTCGAAGTTAGATCATCCAGTTTTTTATATTGTTTGAAAGGTCTTACATACCTTCGAGGTCACCTTCACCTTTTTTCAGACTTCTACCCTCGTAAATGCAATATTTTGTAATACAATTAGAGGTCTCGAACAAATTTTAAATTTTACCATTGAATGTATTTAATTTGTTTCATAAACAAAAAAGTTACAAAAAACTCGTGTTGAAGTGAAAAATGTATTGAGAAATAATATAAGAATTTATTTTTCTCTATACTGTGCTAAACTAAAAGCTTACATCGAGAAATTTTAGGATAGTTTGAAGGGAAATTGCAATTTATTATCATATTGGATTGAAAAACAGACAATCTCAAGGAAATTAATCACGGCTTTTGTATTTTGCATCATATTTTTTGAAACTGTATTTAAATAACCTAGATTAGTATATTGCTGTTTGGAGGCGTCTTTTGAAATTGTTGATTTGGTTACCAAAACGAGAACTTTGAGGTACTGGCGTGTTCATTTCGCAAATTAAAATTTCGTTGAAAACTCTCCATATCGATCACATACAATAGACCTTTTTAGCGATTGACCTTTTCAATCACTAGATTTATTGCAATGCAAAACGTATATCTTTAGACTACCTTTCGTCACGTTAGAATTAGTTTGCTCCATACACCATATTTAGGAGAATGTGGGTTTATAAGAATTTATAAACACTGCCTTATTTCTATTAAATTCACTATTTTACACAAAAAACTAGCACCAATTAATCAAAATTAAAAATTTTCCCATTTAATAATAATAATAATTTGGCGCTACAGTCCTATAAGAACCTAGGCCGAGCTCTCTCAACATTTTAAGCTGTGCGTATTATATTTGTACTCAAAGTGGTGGGCCCTACAGTTTAATGCCGAATCCGAACGGCGGGTGAGAGCTTTTCAGAGGCAATGTTTTACTCTCGTTGTTTTGTCATTTACTGCCGAGAGATAGCGCGGTATAGAAAAATGTTTCTATGAAATGATGTTGTTAGCCACAGTCCAGGCTTTAACCTGGCACCTTTCGATTCGCAGTCCAACGCACTAACCTTGAGCTACCGACGCCCACTTATAGTCTAATATTAAACGAACCAAAAAATAACTTATGCACTTCCGAAAATAACTTAGGTGTTTTTTTTAGTTTGTATGGGAGGTAGTTCATCAGTCATTATATTTATTGTCATTGTTTGTTAAGTATGTATGGATCAACCCAATTTGGATCAATAATTTGTCAAATTTATAGAAGGTAATAACGAATATATTTTATTTCTACCGATACAAATGACTAATGTGACATTTCATATGACAATTACTTTTCATTTATTTTGTCACAAATCGCAACTGTTCCTGCAGGGTGCCTATCGGTTTTTGAATTTCTGTACATCATGTATTGCATATAAAGTTTTCTCTCTTTCTTTTTTGTGTCATATTTTTTTTGCTTTTTGAGCAAGTAGAAATCAAACATTTGCGTAAAGATTTCTTGTATGCTTTGTGCCAAACTTAGGACTACTTTCTCCATGGAGGATTCGATGGCAATATTTGACGAAAATTAGGTTTCTTTTCGTATATTGCAAACGTTGTATTTTCTCAGATTAATTTCGGCAACTCTGCCAAAAAAATGTACTTTATATCAAATTAATACCAACAAAAAAAACTGTTGCCCAAGGAGTGATTTAACTCTTATACCATTTTTTTTTTTGAATTTAAAGGGTTTTCCAATAAGAGCGCTACAAAAGATATACGAGCCAACAACGAGTCGAAATTATTAAAATTTACTACCGAAATTCTAATTCGTATATCTTTCCATCATAAAATGTCAAACCTTACTGAAGAGAAATGTCAAAAGAGCGGCAAGAAATATACGTCGTTTGCTGTCCCTGTCGCTCTACTTTTGTAGCGTCCCTGTTAAAAAAACCCTTTATTAGTAGCACGTTTTAATGTAGACGCGCCAGACAATAAAAAAAGGCTTAACGGCTGCCCTAACCTCGAATATCTCGAATAGTATCCCAAAACAGCTTCCTAAATACTAAAATATTACAGAGCTTTTATAATTTATAGGTCTTGACCAGGCACGGTCTGCCAGCAAAGTGCAAAGTCCAAACAAAAATAAAAAATCAACAAAATTTAAAAATACCCACGTATACTAAATAAAATGCTGACTCACGTGCAACCTCAAATTCGCATGAAAATTAGTTATTATAATTTAAAAATTCAAAACTATGCACTTTGCAAACTCTTTGCACCACAACTCAATCACCTAACTTTTACACCTACTTTTTTATGTTGGCTCTTTAAGCTCTCTTTTTATACATTTCTAACTATGTAAGTCGCGATGTCCTCTTCGCTTTCTACTCTATTCACCTCACTGAATTTTATCTTTTGTCATTTTACAACCCATTTTATACTCTTTCCTTAATTTAGCTCTCCTTCTATACCAGATTTCTACTTATTTTAGCTTAATTTTTATTTCAATTTCCACACTTCACCCTTTTCAACATTTTTACCCGTTTTCTAGTTGCACCTGCTCTTATCTTTACACACACTTTACATTCTAAACATTACCTTTTAACCCTGCAACCCTTGCAACCCTTACAACTCCAGTTCCCTTGGCTTACCACATTTTCCCCCCATTTCGCACACTTCACTTTGCAAATTTCTACAAATTCCCATCAAGCTTTAACAGCACATGGGTCTTCCGGAAAAAAAGTGCTCTGCGGTTTTCAATAGCACAAAAAAAGACACACAAACATTTAGCAACCCTGCAGCGCGACATGCACCGCATGATCCCACGTACCCGTTGGTACCCTTGATTTGACTATGGAATGAACATAAAGCGACGACGACCTAACAAAGATAAATTACCCAGCAATCTTTTTAGAGGTAGCAGCAACAGAATTTCAACTCGTTTTATTTTTTGGTAACAGCATTTCTAGCAGCCCCCGGCATCAACCGTTGCTAAAATTCACGCAACACTCTGCAAACAAACGTCACTCAACAAACACTGGAACCTACTCACCATCACCCAGTCAGTCAAATGGCAACCCATTTCCTCGCAGAAAAAGGTGAAATCAATGTTGTACAGTGGTTTAAAATTATTCTGTATTCGACGTTAATAGAGGGCACTTATGTTTCGAATTTACGTTAGGGCATCTACCAGAACTGTTCAGCGGAATATGATTTTTAATCGAAATTCAATTTTATTATACAACATTCATACTTTATTGTCTGGCTGTGCTTTCTTATTCTATTTGCGAAAACACATACATGCATACAATGTACATCACTCGGTTTTTTTGATACCAACAGAAAAATAAACATCTGCCTATCAAGAATTATTATTCTTAGGCACTTTTTGATAAATAAGAACATAATTTCTACATATCTAGAACAATTGCTCTTAGTGACTTTTAACATATCAGCATACAGGCACACTAACAAACAGATGTCGAAGACAGACGGACACCGCAAAACAAATCATACGTGCGTATATTATAGCCAAAGCAAGATCTATGAAAACAAAAACAGATGCATGAATACTAGACTGACAATTGCTTTGTATAAACAAATGATTACGGAATTTTATTGAAAAGGTTAACCTCCTTAAAATGCTCTATTGAATGAGAAAATCGATGTGGAGGTTTTTCAGTGAAATCCAAATATGGAAAATGAAGCCGGGAAATTGAAGTTCGCGTTTTGGCACCTAAATCGAAAAATTCCAAATTTCAAAAAAAAAAATTGGATGTGTCATCTCTTATAAAATTTATTTACTTTTCCAACAAACCACCAAGAAGCAAAATCGGATAAAAAATACATAAACAGTGATTAATATTACAGTTACTCTACATATTTATATACCAAAACGCGAACTTTGAGGTACCGGCGGGTCCATTTCTCATATTTGGATTTCGCAGGAAATTCTCCACATCTATTTTTTCTCATCAATAGAGCATTTTTAGGGGTTGACCTTTACTCAATTTTAAATCTTAAAATCCATTGTCAGTCTAATAATCACATGTTCTTTTTGCGAAGAATACAGAAACAACTCTAAATATGTCTTAGAGAAATAATTTTCTTTCATTTGACTACCCAAATGTACTAATGGCCCCGAGTACCGAATTTTTGTGTTTTTTTTTTCAGGTACCACAAATTATTTTTATATATTTGACCATCAGGTTAAAGGTGTTGTTTAAAGAAACTTAGGTCGTTAAAGTCAAATGCACTCGTAGATTTTGCTATATAATGTATATTTACCAAAAGGAGGCGGATCAATTTTTAATACTCAACAGGTTATGTACTACAAGTAATCTAACTTATGAGCTCCATAAATATACCTTTTCTGATTATCCTGTAATCACGATTTATACAGACAGACAGACAGGCATACAGACATACAGACAGACAGTTATACAGACAGAAGAACATAGATAAATCGACTCGGGAGGTGAAGAATTTTCCATTCCATAACTCCGTATGGGTATGGCTTATGGGAACAAACGGATGTTAAAATTCAATATATACCTTTTTCATTTTGAGTATAGTATATAAAAAGTAGCGTTGGTAGCACCAGGTTCTAGTCTGGACTGGGGCTAACAAAATCTTTTCATAGAAACATTTTTCTATACCGCTTTACCTCTCGGCCATAAATTGCAAACCTACGAGAGTAAACCATTACCTATGAAAAGCTCTCACCCGCCGTTCGGATTCGGCAATAAACTGTAGGTCCCCCCCCCAACTTTGAGTACAAATATAACACGCACAGCTAAAATTGGCGAGAGAGCTCGGCCTAAGTTCTTATAGTACTGTAGCGCCAAACATTTAATATAAAAAAGTAGAAGTTTGATTTATAAAATTGTTAAGCCATTCTATAATCCCATGAAATAAATTTTGTCCTCAACGGTCAACATTTCTCGGATATAAAATAAATTTTGTAGTAAAACAATTAATATAATCTTCAATAATATAGTTGGTGACTATTTCTTCTACAACGACAATATATATGTTATACATAAATTAAAATTTAATGGTTTAATATTTGAATATTATTAAATTTCGATTTTCATTTCTACTGAATGAAATTTTTAAGAAATTTCTGTTTCTGGTACTGTATCTAAAATGAAAAGTTTAAGTTTTATCTGAACGTATTATGTTTATATCTTATAGCAGACTACATGGATATGACTACCCTCCCTATTATAAATAATTTTGATCGGGAGCTGATAATTGTATTTACAATATCTGGCTTCTCTACTAGGGTAAACATGTACACTCAGAAAAAAGTTTCCTTATATTTAGGAAAATTTACTTGAAATAGCGTCAAGTTCAATTTTACTTATTTAAAGGAATGTTTTTCCTTAATAGTAGTAAAATTTCCTTATTATAAAGAACATTTTCCTTGATATAAGGAAATTTTCCTAAAAATTAGGAAGTTTTTTCCTTAACGCTATTTCAAGTACATTTTCCTTATTATGAGGAAAGTTTTTTCTGAGTGTACTAAGAATACAAGAGTAGAAATTTACCCTATTGTACATGGATTCTACTCTTGAATTCCACTTTGGTTACAGAATAACCAACGCTCAGGGTACCACTTATTTATGAAAATCTAGTGTTAAAGTAAACGGTGTAGAGTTATAGGGAGGGAGGAAAGAAGGAGTAAAGTCGGTGTTTGTTTATCCTGAATTTGGCAGCAGGAAGAATGTTCCACAAACGTTACGTGCGACTGAAGAACGAATTGTCTCTTTAATGCGATGTTCTATTGAAAGCCGAGTGAACTACGAAGGGTTGGGCTTTCTTACTACTCGATGCCCGAGTAGTAAGAAAGAATACATGACCTGCTACCTTGCTACCGTGTCGACTTTTGGAACAGGAACCGGTTTCAGCCGGAACCGGAAAGAGGCGTATAGATTGCATAAAGGGTTTTTCAAATGAAACGCTACAAAAGTAGAGTGACAGGGACAGCAAACGACACCATATTTCTTGCCGATCTTTTGACATTTCTCTTCAGTAAAGTTTGCCATTTCATGATGGAAAGATATACGAATTCGAATTTCGGTAGTAAATTTTAATAATTTCGACTCGTTGCTGCCTCGTATGTCTTTTCATCATGAAATGGCAAACCTTACTGAAGAGAAATGTCAAAAAACGGCAAGAAATATGGCGTCGTTTGCTGTTCCTGTCGCTCTACTTTTGTAGCGTCCCTTAAAAAAACTTTTGTAGCGCTCTTATTGAAAAGCCCTTCATAAGTAGGCAATACAGGTGGCAGTAAAAACGGCAGGATAAGATAGGTTATTACCTGAAAATAAAATGGTAGGGATAGGAAAGCAGCATAAACATATCTTTGTTGTAGAACGAAAGGTCACCAAATACGTTTTTATGAAAAACTTAAATTTCGAGTTTGTTGATTAATATTATAAAAAGTAATTGATGCATTTTTAAAGTTAAAATATCGAGTGATAGATTTACGTTTTCTTATCATGTGGTAAAAATCAATCATCGATTAAAAATTTACAGATATATAATGATTTTTGTAAATGAATATTTGGCATTATGAAAATGTATTTTGTAACTTTTCGTTCTACAACGACAATTTAATCTAGATAATGTGTGCCCCTTCATCTTGTCTTCACCAGAAACTTTTTGTTGTACAACAACACATATAAAATTCGTTTGTTGTATTTCCGCGAAAAATCGATCGCTTCGATGCTGTGTTGTTGGATTCGCATATGTTTGCTGTTTCATTTATAAAAGGAACAAAGTGAACTCAGCATTGTTGTTGTGTTCGATATACCGCTACATTAGTGTTCGAAGAAAGCAATTACAAAACAAGAAAGAAGCAATTCGAATTACAGTTTTATCCAACAGGATATTTTTGTTGTGTGCGAAAAATACGGAAAGAAGCATTACTATAAGTATGCGGAGATATGGACAATTATTACATTTTAGTATTAACAATTTGCCTGCTACAATGCAACACAGGCTACATTTTTCCAGTTTCTTGTTGTAAAGATGCTTTTCAAAATTTCTAAAATTAAACTTGGTTTTGTCTGCTAAGATCTGTCAATTCTAATATACGAAGTCTGCTTTTTAGTAGTCTGAACTACTGTACAATAACAAGTCTGCCTTTTAGTAGTCTGAAGCACATTTTCTATCAGGTTAAGCCTTCTCTGTACAGCGTTAACTAATACGATAAAATCAAGAAGATAATCTGTGTTTTTCAATTTCATACCATTTGTATTTCGTTATACTTCTCGGAGTATTAAAATAGTCCTTCGTTCGAAACCTAGTCTTTACCACTGTACATTAGCAGTAGGTCGGGCATGCAAATTGTTGCTGAATGTGGTGTTGGAAGAGTTCTGCAGTATTGATGAGGTGAATTACGATGATGGGAAGGTAACAGTATTAGTCAGGTGAAAAATGTTGCCGGGATGGTTTAGGATTTTTACGTATGTGCTTTTGTTTTTGTTACAGTATATAAATAGTTGGATAAAATGTTAACGTAATGGCAATCACTTGTGCTTGTTTCTTGTTGCCCATTGAATCGTGTGACCACAAACAATGCTGAACACCTGAAGCAATCCACAAACACCAAAAAAAAAAACACACATAAACCAAGTAAAGGAAAACTCCAAAACGGCAAAAACACCATGTATTTGTTTAGTAGCCAATGTAAAGGGTTGCAAAAAGCGAAATTCAGAGGTTACCATAACATTGGATGGTTGTTTTTTTAATTGTAAAGTGCCTTCACAGGTAATCGTTGGCAACCCTACGACAACCTCGAGCTTCAAAGTGTAACCTAAGGATAGACTTTCCAAAACACCATCCACCACCATCATTTGCGTCCCAGTCACTAATAGCTTTAAACTAATTGCAGCTCATTAAGTTGTCTTAACAATATCAACATCAAACTCGTAAAGCGCCAAAAAGTATGCAAACATTCATGGAGCTTTAAGCTTTGTCTAGATTTATTGGCACGATTTATTAAATGGGGTTTTTTACGTATTCTTTTGGTAGAGATTGGGTTCTACAGTTGAAGCATGATTTCATTATGTTGCGAGGAGTGTTTGAAACATTGGAAGGCGTTTCGAGGATTGATGTTTTCTTATTATTGAATGAAAAAGGGTTTTCAATTTGGATTTACTTGCTAATGATTGTATAAGATTAACATTTTGGCAGCAATTTATGCGAAAAGAAATAAAATTTGCTAAGATATTGAAGAGGATGTTTAAAACGTGATAATTCGGTTATTTTTGTGTTTGTAAAAATTGTTTCATCTTTAATTTTTAAATAACTCAATTTATTTGTGTAAGAATCATATGTCTTATATTCTTGAGATCTCAGAATATTACAATTTCTTGAATTTATATAGTTTACCACAAGCCTGTATCGTATATAGAAAATACTTAATGTAAATATTAGCAAACCCAGACTGTCCTGTCTTGTAGACCTCGAATTTTTCTCGAAAAACTTCGATAAAAAAGTTCAATATCGTTGACTTTTTACTTTTTACAATATAAGATATATAAACATTTAACGCATTGATATCGTTATATTTCTCAAAGCAATTTCGAACATTGATCATATCGTTCCGATTTCATAAAATTTCTCGTACCAAGATAAATCCGACAGAACTCATCGATATCTACCTATCGTGTAGGTCCAATTTGACGCTCGATTTCGATACTGGTAAGTGCCTTATATCATGTGAATTCTCCTTCTTCTCGCATTGATATCGTAACGATAACGAAATAAATGGCCTACTGGGAACATTCAAAAAGGATATCAGCTTTAAGAATTTGATATTGATATTTCATAAATTCTTCAAATATGAGACGAAATACTTGAGATCACCTACTTACTCAGATGATCCCTGTAATCGGGTGTCGGTCTTGGCCGCTGAAATAAAGCCAAGCTTTGCCAGGTTGACGCCAATTTGGTATTTTCTACACAGATTTGGATGTCTTCTTCTACAACGTCCACCTTCGAATCTGGTTTCGTTCGAAATGATCAAGCACCGTCATCTTGATTAACGAGGTACTGTGATTGCCGGGATGGAATTGCTGTCATTATCACCGATTAGAAATTTAGAGAAATGAACCCTCCATACTTTCAGTGTGCTCTGTCACTAGATCTACGTTCTCATCTTTATAGGAAGAGGATCCGGTCTTTGACCACCTACTGGGCATCTTATCTTCTCGAAGAATTTACGAGCGTCAGATTTCCATGTTCTCTTCTACGCTGTCCACCTTCGAGTCTGGTTTCATTCGAAATGACCTTGCCAGCGATGCTGATGGCTCTTGACCCATTCGTACACCATCAGCACCTGCGACTTTGTTTTTTTTCCAGCCAGACTGTTACTGGTTACGACCTCGTCAAGGTCGGGTAGCGGAATCGCAACGTCGTCATCAAGTGGTGGAGTATACCTATCGATGGAATTGCTGTCATTATCACTGAACAGCAATTTAGAGAAGTGATCCCTCCATACTTTCAGTGTGCTCTGGAAATCAGTCAATAGATCCTCGTTATCATTTTTACAGGTAGAGAATCCGGTCTTTAACCATCTGTTAGGCGTCTTATCTTCTCGAAGAATTTGTAAGCCTAATATATGTCCCTGTAGGGACATATATATATACATACTTTACACTTATGTATACTTGTTAATTTTCAATGATTGTTTATAAAATATGTTTTTTGATTGTATGTTATAAAAATTTAATTTTTGAAAACTCAGAAAAATATAATTGTTGATCAGTCATGATCATTTCAAATATTTTAATACAAAATAAATTAAATATTTTTTAAAAACTAAATTGGCGATCTTGCGATCCTGCAATTATTAACAATCAATTCTCACATGTGCATATGAAGATGAAAAATATCGTCGATCAAATATATTGAATAAATACCATCGATCATCACATCGTACAAATCATCGATCATTACATCATACAAATCATTCCTGCACATTGCAATAAATATATCGTTGCTGTTCCACATCTTTATTTAAAACTCAAGCAGTTGGATAAATGAATTATGTCAATATTTAACTACAATCAAATTTTCAATTATCTCACACATATTCAATGAAAACAACTACTGAATGCAAACCTTATCCTCAATGATCACATACCATCTCTAATTTGCTGCCTTATATTCTACGATTCTGATCTGGATACTTGGATATAAGATAAGATTATATTAAGAAACACTCACACTCACATAACATTTTAAACTTAACTTATTTCTTTATCCGTACATCTATTTGTTAATCCTTTTCCAGTGAATTTTTTTTAAAATAATATTTCTCAAGAATTATTATGCCACCTATTTTACGTCGACCATCTATTGTTAAACGTAAAAACATGGATATTCCCCGACGTTCTTTTACTCTTCATTCTCCACAAAATTCACCTATTAACGAAAATTCATCACATAACTCACATTTTACGCAGAACACTCCTCAAAACTCACCACATGTTACTACTCAAATTTCTTCACACAATTTTATCAAATTACCTCAATTTTGGACCGAAAGTCCTGAAGCGTGGTTTGCACATGCGGAAGTACAATTCTCTTTACATAATGTGTTTAATGATTCTATTAAATATCAATATATTTTAGTAGCACTTCCTCAAGAAGTTGTAACTAAAGTTCTTGATGTCATACAATTTTCATCAGTACTTAACAAATATGAAAAGATTAAAAAAACACTTTGTGAAAGATTTTCACTTAGTGAGGAATGTCGTTTTGATCAGTTATTTTCTACGTCTCAATTGGGTGATCGTAAACCTTCTGAACTTTTCCGCGATTTAAGAATATTATCAGGCTCAGACAACATAATTAGTCAAGAATTAATTTTTAAATTATGGCTTCGAAAGTTGCCACAACAGTTACAAATTTATTTGACGTCATGTAGTTCTCAAAGTGTTGACGATAAAATTGTGTTAGCAGATAAAATGTATGAAATAAGTAACAAAACTCAAATCTCAGCAATCAATTCTAATGGCCAGTGTGATTCAATCGAACATTCTGTGCAAAATCTTGCTAAATTAACTACAACTCTTTGCGAAAATTTGAATCAACTTACTCTGGATGTTTCGGAACTCAAGACAAGATCAAGATCACATGACAGATATGCTTCAAACCTAAGAAAATTTCCTCAAAGACCATCAATTTCCAAACATTCTGATTTTTGCTGGTACCATAATAAATTTGGAATTCATGCTTATAAATGTATAGAACCGTGTAACTTTAGTAATAAAAATCAAAAACTAAATTCTCGTTTAAACTAAATTCTTCCATCATGCCGGTGACTCATGATGGAACATCTTCTAGACCAGCACGTCGCCTTTTTATTTTCGACAAAACTAATAAAATTAATTTTCTCATAGATACAGGCGCAGTTGTTTCTGTTGTTCCTGCTACAACTTTTAAAAATTTTAAAAGAAATTCTGATGTTGTTTTGGCAGCAGCAAATGGTTCAACCATTCAAACTTTTGGATCAAAACTATTTAATATTGATCTAGGTTTAAGACGCGATTTTCATTTTCCGTTCATTTTAGCTGACGTTAAGACCCCAATTATTGGAGCAAATTTCCTAGAACACTTTGAAATTTTAGTTGATATTAAGAAAAGACAAATTATTGACAGTAAAACTAATTTAAAAGCAAGTGGTTCTTCTGGATATTGTGGATTATCTGCACTTAAAATTTTTGTTGTAGAAAATAAATTTACTAATTTACTTAAAGAATTTCCAAATATCACAAAAGAACCTGATTATAATAAAACAGTTAAACACAGAACTGTTCATAGAATAGAAACATGTGGCGTTTTACCGTTCACTAAACCACGCAGACTCGATCCATCAAAATTTAAAGTTGCCAAATCAGAATTTGAATATTTAGTTAAAATCGGTGTTTGTCGCCCCTCCTCTTCACATGCAGCTTCTGCACTACATCTAGTCCCAAAGAAAGATCCAAACGATTGGAGACCTTGTGGAGACTACAGAAGACTTAACAATGTTACTGTTCCAGATCGATATCCTTTACCGCATATTCATGACTTAAATATCGATCTGAGAAACAAAACAATTTTCTCAAAAATAGATTTAGTAAGAGCATACCATCAAATCCCAATGGCAGAAGAAGACATACATAAGACAGCCATAACAACCCCTTTCGGAATGTATGAGTTTATACGAATGCCTTTCGGTTTAAGGAATAGTGCACAAACATTCCAACGCTTCGTAAATGAAGTATTTTTCGGGATTGATTTTGTTTTTACCTACGTTGATGATATTTTAATAGCGAGTGAAAACGAGGAACAACATATTGAACACTTACGCACAGTTTTTGCACGTCTTGATGAATTTGGTCTAAACATCAAACCATCCAAATGCATCTTTGGTACATCCAGCATTGATTTCCTCAGTTACAAAATATCTTCTGCAGGAATTCAACCTACCGAAGAACGAATCAATGTAATAACATCTTTTGAAAAACCTAACTCGATTACTAAATTACAAAAGTTTTTAGGAATGATCAATTATTATCACAGATACATTCCTTTGCTTGCTAAATTATTAAGTTCACTATATGACATTTTAAATAAAGCCATTAAAAATAAAGAAAAGAAATTAATTTGGACTGACGAAGCAAATAACGCTTTCATAAATGTCCGCGATAAATTTGCCCAGAAAACATTATTAACACATTTTAATAAGGAAGCATATTTATCTTTGGCTGTCGATGCATCTAATGTTGCTGTAGGCTCAGTATTACAACAATCCAATGGAAGTATTCTAGAACCTTTAGCATACTTTTCAAAAAAACTAACAAGTGCTGAAAGCAAATACTCTACTTTTGATAGAGAACTTCTAGCAATTTACAGCAGCATTAAACACTTTCAGCATTTTTTAGAAGGTCGAAATTTTACTATTTACACAGATCATAAACCACTTACTTTTGTTTTAAATTCGAAAACGGAAAGATCTCCTAGACAAACTCGACATCTTGAATATATTTCACAATTTACTAGTGATATTAAATATATTACAGGCAAAACAAATGTCGTGGCTGATACGTTATCACGAATACCAGAAATTGATGAAATATATCCAAAAGACATTAATTTAGATACATTGTACTTAGAACAAAAATCAGACGATTCCCTAAAAATACTAATTTCCACACCGAATTCTAAATTTAACTTAAAAGAAATTGTTCTTCCTATTTTAAAGTTTAAAATTTGGTGCGACGTGTCATTTTCTGTTCCTCGTCCTTACGTTCCGCCAACTATGAGAAAAACTATTTTTACCAAATTACATTCGCTCTCACATCCAGGAGTACGGGGAACCAGAAAATTGATTCAGTCAAAATATTTCTGGCCTGGAATGCGAAAAGATGTAAATGAATGGTCTACTAACTGTATTGAATGTCAAAAGTCAAAAATTCAAAGATATACAAAATCACCAGTTGAAGTAATACCAATTCCAACTGAAAGATTTGAACATATACACATTGATTTGGTAGGTCCTTTACCTGTGTCTAACGGTTATCGATATATACTAACAATCATCGATAGACATACTCGTTGGCCTGAAGCATATCCCTTACGTAATATTACAGCTGAAACAGTTGCCAAAACATTTGTTCAAAATTATGTTTCACGTTTTGGAGTTCCACTTAAAATCACTGCTGACCAAGGAACGCAATTCACGTCATCTCTTTTCGGTGAATTAACCAAAATTCTTGGATCTCACAAAATTCATACATCCGCGTATCATCCTCAGGCAAATGGCATGGTTGAACGTTTTCACCGACAACTAAAGACATCAATTAAAACATCATGTAACTCTACTCATTGGTCTGAACTTTTGCCACTTATTCTTCTCGGCTTGCGTACTTCAGTCAAAGAAGATTTAAAATGTTCTTCAGCAGAGATGGTTTACGGTCAAACTCTTAGAGTACCCGGAGAATTGATTGTCCCGTACACAAATGTAAATACAACAAACGACACTCTTAAAAAACTAAGAAATCATTTTTCACAAGTACGATCAAAAGTTATACATCACAATGGTGATAATAGTTTTGTTCCGAAGTCATTATCAACATGTGAATTTGTTTTTGTAAAATTAAACCACGTTTCAGGACTCCAAACCCCGTATGAAGGCCCTTTTCGCGTTATTTCTAAAAATAATAAAACGTTCAAAATCCAAAAAGGAAATTTGATTAAAACGGTTTCAATTGATCTCCTTAAACCAGCACACATCGCAAAAAACGCATCAGAACATTCTCAAACACTTATACCTAAACATATACCTAAAAAAGTTACGTTTAACATTAATTAAATTCTTTATTTCAATAATCTTTAATTAAAAATGTGTTTGTTCTTTCACTGGAGGGGGAGTATATGTAGGGACATATATATATACATACTTTACACTTATGTATACTTGTTAATTTTCAATGATTGTTTATAAAATATGTTTTTTGATTGTATGTTATAAAAATTTAATTTTTGAAAACTCAGAAAAATATAATTGTTGATCAGTCATGATCATTTCAAATATTTTAATACAAAATAAATTAAATATTTTTTAAAAACTAAAGTCCCTATGCATCTCAAACTCCTCACACTCACGTCTTTCTGCCTCTCTATCGTTTTCATTCGTTCTCTTTTCTTTTTTAACCAACGCATCCCCTATTCATCCAATGCATAGTATTGATCGGGGAAATGATTATAGGTTATTGAAACGGAGGGAGGAAAGATGGAGTAGTGTCGTTTGTTTTGAAGTTTCCAATATCAAAACTGTCGGGATAAACAGACGCAGGGAGATTGTTCCACAAACGTATCTTGCGACTGAAGAATGTATTGTCTCTGTATGATTTCATGGTTCTGTTGAAACCCGAGTGATCTACGAAGGGGTGGGCTTTGTTCGATGCCCGCGTATAATGAGACCTGGTCGAATCAGGCCATATATTTTCCACGAATACTTACCACTGTAATAGCTATAAAACAGGCTCGCAAATCCGATAGTCCTTTGGTGCTCAAGAGATAAATAGAGCATGAAATATTTTCAAACCTCTATTAAATATATCGCACTTTGTTGTACTTCGTACGCATTAAGCAAGAGATATGGTTTCACTTCTCGCATATACAATCGAGAGGAGGAGTACTTTCGCTAAGAAGGTGTCAGAGTCGAGTGGAAAATGTTTGCGTTGTGTGCTGTGATTACAGCTAACCAAAGAATAGCTTGCTTTGCGTTTGGTTTGGTACTTTCTTCGCACCTCTCAAGCATGTGCGGACCTTCGCTGCTACAAAGTAATGATCCGAGCCCATATGAGTACCTCGGATTTTGTTTTGAATATCTACTAAGATCCACAGTACTCAGACAGACTATATCCATTGAACTATGAAATTTATTAATATAACTACGAGATCCTATGCCCAAGCCGGGATTCGAACCCGAGATCTTTAGAATGTAACTCCCGCGCGCATACCTCTGTACTGCTGTAGCCGGCCACACTCTGGTGCGTACATCCACCATGCTCGAAGAGTGCCTTCCGTCAATCACAACGCGATCAATTTGGTTTCACGTTTTTTTGATCAGATCATAATCATGTGACCTTGAGAATAACGAGATGTTGGAATCTAATGCTACTAACTACTATGATGCGTGCTCCGGTGAAGTCGATTAGCCTCGTTCCATTAACGGAAGTGTTAGCGTGTGGAAAATAGATTCCTTCTCTGTATTTCTTTTGTCACATCGTCTTTGTCGTCTCGTCATCTATCTCGTTCGTCGGTGAATACACGCAATTAGGCTCATATGAAGATGCGAATTATTGTAGCTAAATGGATATCGGGATTTTCGAATCAAGTGCTAATACCATGTATGTTGCTGCGGCAAAGTTACTTAGCCCCGTTCCGTTATCGGAAATGTTGAAGGGTTAAAGTTTCCAATCGTTGGCCAATATATGCCTTCAGGTAGATGTGCAAACATTATCCTTGATACGGATTGTTACCAGCATTTCTTCCACAGGCGTAAACCTAGAAACAAGGTGGCAGAGTCTCTTTCCGACTACAAATTCACATCCAAATTCGTGCCTCTGCTTGTTTCGAACAGATCTGTGCCATCCCGTATTTATCGAAGACATATACCAGCTGGATAGTGGCACCTTCTGTATAAAGGGTCCGAAAAAACAAGGTGCAAATCAGTAAATCGTGGTCTTTAAAACGTCCCTGTGGGTGTGATAGTGGATATCGGTCATTATCTGTAGTTTTTCTTGTATCATTCATTGGAGTTATGGATTTTTCCGGTTGTGGGCACCACCCCCACCAAAAGAATTCTCTCTCTGAGTGGAATGTTCGCCAGTCACTTGAGCCGACGTCTACACTAGGTGATGCAGAGCGCCATTTCCAAGGACTTCCGCTCGAAGGACTTCCCCAGAAATAAAAGCGCCACAATTTGACAACTTCTGAGTTGACATGAGACGACACAATCTATGACAATTTTTTATCTTCTCGAAGACTACTAGTTTTTGATTATTTTATAGTAGTCGTGAAAATAATCAAAAAATGTACTAAGCATCAAATTACTTTTTTATTATTTCTAGTCGTAATCAAAATTTTTATTACGACTACTAAGAATCGTAATCAAAATTTTTTATTACGATTCTTTAGTAATCAAAAGTAATCGTAATCCAACCTTTACAGGTCTGATATCAGCAATTGGGATAGAAAATTCAATGAAATTTTGGTCAGCGTTATATTTATCCAGTCTAAATCGTCTCGCCAAATGTGGGTGGGATTGGACAACTGGGTGTGGCGCCCCCCATTAAACATCGTGCTCTTTCTCTTGATGCGTGCTCTTTTAATGAAAATTTGGTCAGAGTTTTATATATCCAGTCTAAATCGTCTCGCCAAGTGTGGGTGGGATTGGACAACTGGGTGTGGCACCCCCCATAAAAGGTGAATTATCAAGACAGTGTATGTCGGCAGTTATTACAGTGATATCAGAATATTTCACACTAACCAACCAACATTTTGTAAATTCACCACACTGATATTTATCACATCGAAATCCACCACACCTAAACTCACCACACTGAAACCTACCATACTGAAACTCACCACACCGAAACTCACCACACTGAAACTCACCACACCGAAACTCATCACACTAAAACTCATCACTCTAAAATTCACCACACTAAAACTGCAACTGTGAAAAGCTCTACGGAGAAAAGCTCTACGGAGAAAAGCTCTACGGAGAAAAGCTTTACGGAGAAAAGCTCTACGGAGAAAAGCTCTACGGAGAAAAGCTCTACGGGGAAGAATGCTACCTGGAAGAATTCTACGGGAAAGTATTCTACGGGAAGAATTTCACGGAGAAGAATTCTACTGGGAATAATTCTACGGGGAAATATTCTACGAGGAAGTATTATCTTTCAAAGTATTTGTTTTAGCATAGAATTATTTTTGATTTGGTTACTACATTTATAACACCAATAAAAAAACATCCACAGCGAAGCACGGGCCCAAGCTACAAATAACAAAAATGCTTTTTAAATTAATAAAATCTCTCCATATCTTTGCATTTACAAAATCTTTGCACGAGTCGTGACAGGTCCAGTCAATAAAACTATATAATTTAATAAATTTGCTACATTTACTATCTTTAATCAACATCAATAAAGTGTTCACTTTAATATATTCACTCGCTCTCAATAGCTGACAACCTTGAATCGTAAAATGCTAATATTATCACAGCAATTATCACAACGACAATAACACGCGTTGAAACAGCAACAAAGACAACAACAACAACTAAAAATATATAATACCAGCAACAACAATGATAACACCTACAACATTCCCATTAGTACTTCCTCCGGCGGCGACAAGTACAAGAACAACAGCAACATCGACATTTTAGCGCCATTTTGCGTGTTTCGCACAGCAACAAATCAGCAACCTCCGCCGCACCCAACTCCGCAACCACTCTCCCACATTGACTCAAAATGTCATCATGTGTAGCCGCTAAAATCCAGTGTAGTCAACATGTTGCTATTGCTGTCGTTGCAGTCTGTTCATTGCACGCAACTTCCTAACGAGCAACACGATGCCATGCGCAACATGGCGGCGCAACACGAGCCGAACACTAATCAGTCTCCAAATACATTCCGGCTTTCGGTCGTCTCTACCGTTAGCACCATGGGTGATAGATAGAGATAAAGAGAGAAGTGTGGAGGATGTTGGTAGTTGGCGCTTGCATTGTAACCACAAAGCACTGCACAATGTTGTAATCGAAATCCTATTCGACATCATCGTGCAACCATACATGAAAGCTGATCAACGCTGTAGGCTATTCAGATACACTATAGAAAATAAATGGTACACAGAAATTTCAAATTAAAACAAGACCTTTAAACACAAAGAAGATCTAACAGTAAAGAGTGATGAGAAAATCAATATTTTTCTTCAATCCCCCCAATACATAGAAACGCCCAAAACGTTTCTTTTCGGACATCCGTACATCGATTCTATACAATTCGTTGATTTTCATTTAATACTCAGTTTCTTTCGTATTATGTAATGTTTTGAATAATATTGAAATCATAATGTTAAGTCAATTTCATCCACTACTTTAACTTTAAATAAAAAATACAGTATGGTTGAAAAATATTTTTTCAAATAACTTTGAACTAATTTTTTTTTAAGTTGTCAATACTATTTTAATACACTAATGAATGTTAATATTCCGATAACTATACCCTACACCTATGAGGTACAGGGTATATTAACTTTGTGCGTATATTGTAACGCCCCTTAGGAGGCGTGTCCGGTATGGAAAAGTATATATATTCTTGATCAGAATCACTAGCCGAGCCCGTTTAGCCATGTCCGTCTGTCTGTCTGTCTGTCCGTATTGCTGTCTTGCTGTCCGAATACAGAATAACTTAAGAAATACTAATCAGAATGCGATGAAATTTCGTTTCAATATATTTTAGCCAAAAGTAGGAACTGAGTTTGAAAATGAGCCAAATCGGTCAACGGACACGCCCACCTCCCATACAAGTCACTTTTATATAACTCTTTCGGAACTAATAACTCGAAAAGTATTCAAGGTATAGTTATAAAGTTTAAAACGTATTGTAAGAATTCACCTTAAATTATGTGGTCCAAAAAAGGGCGTGATCCGCCCACTTTTTTTTCATTATTTCCCGGGTTTTCATAGTGGAAATTTGATCCATAAATTATTAAAATCAAATCTATGAAATATTATACTTTCAAAATTTTAATAAATATGGGCGTGGTCCGCCCAATTATGTTTTTCAAATTTTTTTTTTTTAGTTTTTTATACTTTTATATAATTTTTTTAATTTATGGTTATGGAAGACGTAAATTTCTGATATATAAATAATATTCTGAGGGTGGGGAGGTTCAGCATAATTAAAAACTTTAAAATTAAGGTATTCAATTAAATATCCCGCATTAATATCCCCACCAAAGGTGTAGGGTATTCCATAATCGGGCCCGACCGACTATAAAAATCCGCCCCATGTGACCGAACTTTCCCAAATCGTTTTTTAATATATTTGATTTTAAATTCATAATGCAATTTTAGACCATTTTTAAATTATTTTTTTAATGTTTAAGATCTAATGATAAACATGAAAATAATGTTATCTAGAGCATAATCCAAATTATTTAACAAAATTACTAAAGTTTTTTTTAAACAATTGTAACGGGCTGTATTATTTATACTAAAAAGTTTGACCACCTTTTTGTATGTGTCACAACATTTGTGTATTTGTATTGAAAACATTTTTTTCTTCTACAGTTTTCTAGTTTGACTTGATTTTATTTTGTAAAAAATATGTTCTTCTACAGTATTCTTGCTTTGACTTGATTTTACTACTCAATGTATTAGAAATTTGTTTTCTACATATTGCAGAAACTTTAGTATCTTTTAGTACATTTCACTTTTTAATTATTTGATGATCGTGCATACACTGATGCCTGAAACAGTCAGACAGATTTGACTATATTGTTACAAAAAGAGGTAATTTGCTCCACTGTGCAAGCAATCAACAATAATAAATGAGACGCAAGACAATTCAGCGCACTAAGCAATGTGTTAGAAAGAGACGGAAGATCAATCAGCGCACTATGCAATGTGCGAGAAAGAGATAGAAGATCAGCACATTAAAACACATGAGTGCGAAGGAGAGCCAATAGCATGCGTCATTCACGAAACTAGTAGAAGGTTCTCGAAACAAGTTGAAGCTTGTCGAAACGTGTCGAACTGATGCCTGCAGTATATAAGGCCGCGCATCTGAGGCACTGTACTTCAGTTGTGATTTAATAGTGAACTAGTGCGTCTCGTGAGTGAACATTGTAAAGATAAATTGTAGTAATTCATCAGTTGATATAAGTGATTATTCTTTAAGTTGTTATTTAAATTAATAAAGTTAATTAATACTAGTTGAAATAATACTAGTTATAACCAAATATAAGTGCGTTTTTATTTTGTACACAATCCAGCGATACGAACTCGTAGAACAGTTTTCCGTAGACTGAATTTTCGTAACAATATTTTTAAAGAGATGATTCGGTATAATTACATCTTTGGTTTGATTAAAGTGTTGCAATTTTTTTAATAAAAATACAGTTAATTCAGTTATTGTTGAAATTAACAAAGTATTTATTATAAAGGATATTAAGCGAGCGCAAAAAAGTATAGCGAACGAATCAAAAAATGCTTGGCAAGTGAGTATAATAAAAAGTAAGTCGAAACGTCAAACTGAGAAAAGAGTTGCCAACTTTAATTAAATATATTATTTTTAACACAAATCGTAGTAATTACTAATAAGAAATGTATTAATGAGCTCAATGTAATTCTTAATACAATGTGATTCTTAATAGAAAATAATGCTATAATTATCAAAATCCGACGCTGGTATACTTTAGGTTATAAATGTATAAGAGATTAAATATATCTGACATTTTTCAAAACAGTTTTTACGTATTAAATTCATTAAAGAGTATTTTTTTTATTTAATTGGTTTACACAGTTTTTTTTATTTGTATATGCTGAAAATAGTACTAACCCAAACAACATTAGCTGGAAACAATTATTTTTTTGACATATGCGCAAACGCATTTGGTAGCCACATCAAACATTCATTTTAATTTAAAACATTTACATGACTTGAAAGAAATGTGTTGCTCCTAACAGCAAAGCACAAGTACTGTCAAAACAAAACACAAACCAGACGTAGTTGTAGTGAAGAGGTTATAATGATGTGCAATAAATATTCAAATACTAAAATGAACTGCTTATGATTCGGTTTTGTTTTTCAAAACATAGAATGTTTAAAAAAAATGTCTTGACACTACCTGATGCCAATGAAACAAATACTGCAGTGGAGTGTAATTGCTGGAGATACTTTACTAAAATACTGTCGACTGTCATTGAAAAATGCACTAAATACTGTTGAGTGCAGTAGTGCATATTTTGCAGAGGAAACTTCAAATACATTTTTGCAGATGTCTAGATTTATTAGGAAAGCTAAAAATAAATATTGTTTGAATTATATGTGACCATATCATATATATGTATTTAAATATAAAATATATAAACACAAAATGCACGTAAGCAAATCATATATTCTTTCAATGTAAATAAAACATATTTACAAACACTTCTTACCCAAAACCCAAATGTTTCACTGCTAATGAGATATTTTTACGTGGTAGATTGCATTCCCGAAATAAAATTATGTTTAGATGCAATTAAAAAATATTTGCAAATTTGTTTCCCTGCAAATAATATAGACTTACGTGACAATAAAATTCATTTATTAAATAAGATATTGTATGGATGCAAACATAATATTTACAAGCACTTTTTTTTCCAAACAACAAATATTTCCTTGCAAACAAAATATACGTAAGTGATATAATGTAATAAATAACTCCAGTCTGTTCTGTCTCGAAGTCCATTCATACGTCGAAATTTTCTCGATCTAACTTCGATTAAAATATGTTCTATTTCGATTTTGTACAGACTGAACGAAATTATGAGATCACATTGTAAACAAGTTAATCTAAACTGTCTAATATATTTTGTTTTGGTACACATAATATTTTATAATTTTTTTTTTACAAATTTTCTTTCTTAATAAAAAATATTTTTTTGAAAAATAATTTTATTTCGAAAAAACAATTTTACAATTTAAAAACACATTATTTCTATTTAAAGAAAAAAAACACAATTAGTTTATTTGGAAAAAAATATAAACAAATGGTATACACAAACAGTATTTAACAAAAAAATTACATACAGAAAAAAATGTACATCATATTGATGAATTCCGTTCTTCAAACCATGATTCATTGTATTGAAGGCCATGTTAATGTTACTGACTAACGCCATCAATGTTATAAATGCTATAATAAATATGATGTACTCTTGGTAACTGTCGAAAAAGTGTTCTTCAATATGATGAACTGTATGTGAACAAAACGTTCATCATAT
Source organism: Dryomyza anilis (assembly GCA_951804985.1). NCBI lineage: Eukaryota > Metazoa > Arthropoda > Insecta > Diptera > Dryomyzidae > Dryomyza > Dryomyza anilis. Next base: position 92,624,668 of record OX638131.1, on the reverse strand, counting down.
TAATGAATAAAAACATAAATTAAAAATACAAACTCAAAATCAAACACAAAAACAAAAGTAAAAGCAGAAAACTTAAGCAATAACTCAAAAACAACAGAAAAATAAAAAAAAGGATAGAAAACAAAATCAACAGCACTAAACTTCAACACACAAAGGGGCCTATTATGATTGGCGAAGCGAATGTACTTGGCGAAGCGAACGCTTTGGCGAAGCGAACGCAATTTGGCGAATGAACCGGCGAATGTACTAATTTTTATGGTTTTAAAAGTGAGCAACACTTCCAACATTGACGGATAAATTACCATTTCAGAGTTGAAAAAAATAGTATCATGTTGCGTGCTTTTAGTACAGCCTTTTTTTTAGAACAGATACTATTTTATCTTAATATCTAATTTTTGTTGTTATAAAATCCTTTTTATATTATATTATTATATTTTATATTATTTATAGTTTAAAAAACGGTAACTCCACTCAGACCTATAATATTTTTTCGGTTTTTTTGCTATTTTTTTGTCTAAAAGATCAAAAATTTTAAAAATAAACTTCGCAACAATTCACATTATTTAAAATTTATAGTTAAATATGTTTTTAAATGTAAATAATTGTATTATTTTTACATCAAAATAAATACTTTTAATTAAAAAAAATTGTTTTTTATATTTGAAGCAATACTTTTTTATTTTGGTTTAAAGAAACCCTTAGGTTTCCAAACAGCTGTGAAAAAATCTAAATTTGTCAACTGCAGTACTTTGAGTTGTTTTTGCCGTGCAACCCGGGATCGGATCGACAACTCATTAAAAAAGAGGAAACAATGACCGTGCTGCGATAACTGGATGGTGGTGTGCTAAGCATTCTTCAAGCAGGAACGCAAACGGCTAGGAAAAATCAAAAAAAAATAAATTGCAAGACAGAGTGGACGAAGATGCTCGCGGCGCCCTATTACATATCCTCCATCGAGAAATGTGGCCTGTTTGAAGAGGCCGAGTGTTGGCAGCATCTCCGATGCTGCAGACGATGTTTTAGTGTTTGGCTTAGAATTGATAGAGCTGGGCGCCAACTGTTATTAAATCTATAATAAAATGTGTTGAAAAACAAATGCATTAACTTCATTTCTTAGTTGGGACACAAAAACCTCAAAATCTGAGATAAAACGACAGAAAAGGTGGAGGATAAGAAAAATTAAAAATCAGGAGAATCCCAATAAACAAGAACGCAGGAGAAAAAAAAATAAAAAAACAAAAGAAAAACCTTAAAAATGATAGATTAAGATACGTTCGCCGATTCGTCACATGATCTGTTGATTCGCTTGATTTTGACACTTGAAGCGAATGAAATTTAGTTGAGTGTTTCACCTTTTTTTACGTTCGCTTCATTTTACCCGTTTTTGGCGAATGAAGTCTGGCGAATGTAAGCCGTAATAGCTTTTTGGACGTTCGCTTCGCCAAAACCATTCGCTTCGCTAATCATAATAGGGCCCTAAAACTCAGCACACTCAAAAACACCACACTTAAGATCACCACACTAAATCTCACCACACTAAAATTCAGCACACTAAAACTCAACACACTAAAACACACCACAATAAAATTCACCACACTAAAACTCACCACACCAAAATTCACCACACCTAAACTCACCACACCGAATCTCACCACACTAAAACTAACCACACTAAACCTTCTACTGGAAAAAAACTCTACGGGGAAGCACAGTCTAAGAAAAGTGTTTTTAGCGGAGAATTAGTTTGGTTACTACATTTATAAAACCAATAAAAAAAGTCCACAGCGAAGCACGGGTCCCTGATATAAATTATAAAAATGTTCTTTATATGAATAAAATTGCTTTATATCCTTGTCTTTGCATCTTTGCACAAGTCGCGTACGGGTCCAGCTAGTTTCTTATATAATGCTTGCTCGACATAAACAAATTAGTCAAATGTTTTTTAATAAATGCAACTTTTTATTTATAAAAAGTTATATTCATATTTAAGATTTGTATGTGTAAATAAATTAAAGTTTTTAACTTTTATTTTTTTATTTTGCAAAATATAGAGTTTTTCATTGTCAAAATATTTTCGAAAGTCACAATTTTTAATTAATTACTAGAAATGTTCTTTTTGTACAGTGTACAGACGCACTTTACACAATAAAGACATAAATATTCATCGCCATAAAGTCCATAAATTAGTGCGAAATACAAAAATCCATGCATTGCAAACGGCTGTGGCTCATGTTTCGACAAAACAACGCATTCGTTAATTTTCGAAATACTTTGTCGCTTTTACACGCATCCTGTGTGATCCTAGTGCAGCGCAGCGCAGCGTACAACCGATGCAGTTGCTGATTAAATATGTTGTCTGTTGATTGGCTCCAATTGCATTTTAACGCGACACGCGTGGCAACGCATCGAACGTCAAATTGACCAGCAACCCATATTAACGGGCTCACGCACTGGCCAACAGTTGAATTTATGGCTATAAATTTGTTGTATTTTGTTAATTATTTGTTGTTGTTGCTGCTACTGTTGGCTGTGCCTGCGAGCAATATTTAAATTTACCTTCAACACCTTTTAATTTTTACTATGTAAACGCACTATAGATCATTTTTATTTATGCCACAAACCACATGAAAAATAATGCTTGTGGTTGCGCGTCCACGGCTGCTCTTTGCGATGGGTTTGTGTCTGAAATATGGTTGCGATTCAGTTTTATTATAAAATATATTTGCGGTCAAGCACAACATGCGATTTAATCAGGGTCCTGTAATTTAATTATTTTGAAACTACTTGCAAAATATTTGCGGAATGTATTCCCAACAACATCAAAAGGGAAAATTTTCTCAGTAGGTTAATCAGTACTTTTTATATATAAAGTTTTTAAATTAAATTAATTATTTTTTATATTTATATTTAGATCGACCTACGATACATATTTGTTTCACTTGTTCAACGTCGATATATTTTATATACATTTTTTAATGATTAAAAATTTTTTTGTGGCAATTTAATGCTAATCGATTAATCCTAAAAATATACAATTTTTTTTTTATTAATTAATGTTACCTTTTTAAAAAAGTTACTCTTTATTTTGGTAATATTATCCAATTTCATGCCATACATTATTAATACTATCATCATAATATTCGGTCATAATTTTTTGTCTTCAATGTTTTTGGCCATTTTTTGCGTGTCATTAAATATTTAATTTAATTAATTATTTTTCTAAAAAAAAAATATAGAACAATTTTTTAGATATAATTTTGAGGACTAAATTGAAATTCGTTCACGCACAGCTGCGTCTTCCTCTGCTGACAGCGGTACGAACAACATTGTTCATTTCAATTAACGCGATGGTGCAGATGGATATGGCGCACCAGGCATTGTAGCCAAAAACACTGTCTGTATACTGTCTGTTAGGCAGGCAGCATTCAGTTATGCTGTCTATATTCACCCATCTCACGAGTAATATTTCGCACCAACTGATGCCTTTGTCACCCAAACTATGCAGGCAATGATAACTCATCCACCAGAGTTTTTCATCGGAAAGCCATACATTAATCAAGATTGTTTTTATACTCAGACCAAATAATCGGGAAATATCTAGTTTACAAAAAAAAACGCTATTCAGTAATATATGCAAAATATATAAAATAGTACTTGTACACATAGTGCTATTTGAGACAATTTTGGGACATTTATTTAATTTACATATATATCTGATACCAACTAAAAGTTTTTTCAATAGGAGCGCTACAAAAACGCAAAATAAAACAAAAACGGTTTTGGATATCACGAAATTCTTTATTCCTGTAAAAGTACATTCGATGCCATTATGTATGGAACTCGATTTCTTCGACTTCGACTGGACCATTTCGTGAGATAACACGTTCTCCAAACTTGGTTTCCAATAAATTGATTGTGGCATTCGATGTGTGGCTTGTGGCGCCGTTCTGTTGGAACCACATGTCCTCCAAGTCCATATCATCTAATTGGGGCCAAAAATATTCGGTTATCATTGAACGGTAGCGATTCCCATTCACAGTAACGTGACGGTCTAGATCATCACGGAAGAAGTACGGCCCAATGACGCCGCCGGCCAATAAACCGCACCAAACCGTAATTTTTTCGGGATGCAATGCTGACTCATGGAGTGTGGATTGCTGTCTGACCAATAACGCATATTTTGTTTATTGACGAAGCCATTCATCCAGAAATGAGCCTCATCGCTGAAAATGATTTTTCGATGAAAATCCGAATCATTTTCAAGTTGTTGCTCAGCCCAATTCACGAACATAGGACGCTTTTGGTGGTCAAGCGGCTTCAGTTCTTGCGTCAATTTGATTTTGTAAGGATGTAGGCCAAGATCTTTTCGCAAAATTCGCCACAAGGACGTCACAGAGATGCCCAACTCTTGAGAACGACGTGTGAGAGACACATTTGGGCTTTCTTCAACTGAAGCCCCAGCGGCAGCAATATTCTCGATACTACGGGCACTTCTTTGTTTCACTGGCACGGGAACACTTTGTACTGTGCCTGTAGATTCAAATTTTTCCACTAGACGCTCAATTGTTGATCTGCTAGGACGATTATGACGATCATAAATTGGACGTAGCGCTCTTAACGTTGAGGCCACTGACTCCGAATGTCGGTAGTAAATTTTATTAATTTCGACTCGTTGTTGGCTCGTATATCTTCCCATTATGAAATGGCAAACCTTACTGAAGAGAAATGTCAAAAGAGCGGCAAAAAATATGGCGTCGTTTGCTGTCCCTGTCGCTCTACTTTTGTAGCGTCCCTGTTGAAAAACCCTTTATTGTATAATATTAAGAAATGTAATCATAAATAGAATTGTGGTGAGATTGGTCGACCGAGCGTGGGACCTTTAATACAAGCTACATCTTTAAAACGCAATAATGATGTTAGGGGTTTTGATAAAATATATCTCAATTTTTAACGGAGATGGAAATGTGAAAGACCTTTGATATGCTGTTCATATAAAAACGTAAAAATTGCCTCGAAGAATAATTCTACGGGGAAGAATTCGTGTCAAATCTTTGAGAATTGTGTCTGTAAAAATTATATCTGGAAAAGAATTATCAATAAAAAAATATTTAGTAGAATTTACCAAGTAGAATTTACCAGGGTTGAATTGATTTTGGTAACAACTATTTTTGAAGTGATTTTTTTGGTTACTACATTTATAACTCGAATAAAAACTGAACCCCACCGGAACATCTAGAATAAACTAAACTTAAAAATAAAAGGAAATCAATACAGATTTTTTTTTACAAAAATGGGTATATCGAAAAAAAAAATGTGAACGATCTAATCTAGACTAAGAAAAACATGAACATGTACTATGTTGGATTCATTTAAGACACATTCAATATTTCGAAAGTGGATAAAACTCAAAAATTGAAGTAATTGATAATAGAAATTATCAAAAATGTGAAAAATATTTAAAATGATCAAAAATATGCGGATTTTCGGGATCTTAAAACCGTGTCCACTACCCAAGTTACACACCTTTTGGGTCTCTTTTTGGTACTCAAATATGACTGTTTTAGGGGTAATAAATATGAGTGTTTTTGGGCTCATAATATTGTGGCCCCTACCCATGGGTCGGGTGAGGGTTTGAGGGTAACACTCATATATATGACACATTTGGGAGTCTTAAAAGACTCAAAATGTTTGATGGATAACTCAAACCAAACGTAGATTTGTCTGTGTATACTAAGGCAATTTGAACGACTTGTCCAATAAGCATTTCTTGCATTTTCATTATTATTCGAAAGTTCTTGTTAGGGTATCGTAAGAATAAGATTATTCTCTATTTATACCATAAAAGAGATTTCTTAATAATAAAAATAATAATTGAGTAGTACTGATTTCGGCCGCATACTCGGATAACACATTTATTTTCACAACAAAACTGTTCTACAAGTTCGAATCTCTGAATTGTGTACAAAATAAAAACACTCTTATGTTTGGTTATAACTAAATTTTTTCAAGCATTTATGCTTTGAAAGTGCAAGCTAGCTGTATTAGCTAAAACTCGATTATTATAACAATTAACTTTATTAATTCACTTTAATAAACAACTTTACTAATAACAAATTATAACAACTGCTACATGTCCACTATTTAACTTGACATTTTTCTCACACGAGACGCACTCGACGACTTTCTAATCACTACTGAAGTACTGTGCCTCAGATGCGGCGCCTTTATATACTGCATGAATCAGTCCGATACGTTTCGACATGCTTCGAGAACCTTCTACTCGTTTCGTGAATGACGCATGCTATTGCCCTCATCCGCACTTATGTGTTTCTAATGCGCTGATCTCCTATCTCTTTCTCGCATATTGCATCAGTACGCTGAATGATCCTTCCGTCTCTTTCTAACACATTGCTTGGTGCGCTAAATTATCTTGCGTCTCATTTACTCTTGCACAGTGAAGCAAATTACCTCTTTTCGTAGCAATATTAATCTTCTATTTCGGGAAAAATGTAATGATTCATACTTTTAGCATATTCGAAATTATTAACAAAGCATTTACCTATTGATTTTAAATTTAGTTTTCTTAAACTATCCGTGTAGTGATGATATTTTATGTTATGCTGGGCCAAACCAGACAGCATTAGCGTCTGAATTTGTCTTCAGCGACTAGCCACGAGAGCCCCGAAGGTCTTCAAGTGTCTTAGTTTAATTATTTATAAAAAAAAAGAAACAAGACAAGCGGTCTAATTTTTGATGACTTAATTCGCCGAGATCTGCATGCGGAGAGAACATTGCTCGGTCTTTTAAATTATAGAAGAGTCACATTTATAAAACTGCAATAATATTACAATTACAATACGTTTGTGTGAAGTTAGTTTTAGTTAAACAATCGATAACAAGTAACAAGATAGTTTGTAAACAGTAGTGGCAAACAAATTATAATATAAATTAAATTTAATAGTTTGAATAATTGCGAAAATAAAATATATAAGAAATGATTAAAAACAGCATCCGCTACATCCGTAAAAACTACACACGGTTATGACACAGTATTTTTTATATATATTTATTAACCAAAGGTCATTGGGTGTCCCCTATTTATGCAATATACAGTCATGATAATATGGAAGGATGATAGGTTAAAAGGAAGGAGGAAAGATGGAGTAATGTCGGTGGATGTTTGTTTTAAACTTGGCAATATCAAAACTGTCGGGAAAAACAGACGCAGAGAGATTGTTCCACAAACGTATCATGCGACTGAAAAACGAATTATCTCTGTAATGCGTGGTTCTGTTGAAAACCGAGTAAACAATGAAGGTTCGATGGTCTTGGTTCGATGCCCAAATAAAATAGGAGAACACCCGACCTGGTGGAATCAGCCATGTATTACCATCGAACACATACCGTTGTAATAAAAGGCCAACAACGAGTCGAAATTATTAAAATTTACTACCGAAATTCGAATTCGTATATCTTTCCATCATGAAATGGCAAACCTTACTGAAGAGAAATGTCAAAAAAGCAGCAAGAAATATGGCATCGTTTGCTGTCCTTGTCGCTCTACTTTTGTAACGTCCCTGTTGAATAAACCGTTACCTATAGAACAGGCTTACACACCAAACGATCCTTCAGTGCTCAAGAGACCAAACCAATAGAGGATGAAATATGTTTATACCCTATTAAATGTATTGCACTGCCAATAAAGATTTTGAAGCCCCTGCCCAAATGTGCGAGTTGTATTCCATCATAGGCCGATTATAAGCAGTGTAGACAATGCGCAAGTCAGTAGGAGTGAAGTATGTCTTACGCCGAAATGCCTTAAACAGGAAACGGAGGCACTTGGTCGCTTCTATTGACACATCAAATATGGGATTAAAAATGAATATAAATACCTTAATGAACGCAATTCAAAACAATTATGAACGCGTTTATTATAACAATTTCGCTCAAATTGTGCGATTCGTATATACGAAGAATAGTTCATAAATAGAATGATTATTTCCATATACATATATTATGAACGGTGACTCCATTAATGGCGTTCATTCCATTTATGAACAACATTGTTTCTGTGTGATTACGCAATATGCATAGCGCATATTTTGAGAGAATGGAGGTATGAAGCCATTCTTTTGTGAGAAAACATGCACTAAACTGAACTCTTTTTGAAAGACCCCACACATAGATTGATTAAAGATCATTATTGAGTGTGTGTCATTCATAGTGCGTCTTTTAATCTCAGTCACTAAAGAGGTTGGGCGCTTATTGAACCAATATGAATGACAAATGTTATGCCATCTGCAAAGGAATGAATTGGTTTCGGGGTAAATGACAGAAGGTCATTGCTAAATACCAGAAATAGGGTCGGAGATAGGATGGAACGCTCCACAATTGATGGAATGTTGTGCCGAGAGAACACCATCCCACGCAACTCGTATTGAACGACCCTGGAGAAAGATGCAATTAGTTTTGATACGAGGGCTTCATGCCACACTCGATCAAAAGCCTTGGAAATATCCAGAGCAACATCCTTACTATTCCCGAAAAAGTAAATACAATTATTCCAATTTTCGACGAGGACCGCCATATCTTGTTAGATCGCTAATTCTGAAAGGCTTCCTGTTTCGATCTGAATGCAACTCTTGCAAGTTTCAAAAAATCCAAAATCGCGTGTAAAAATATGGTAAACATGTGTTTGTTTTGCATATTGTTTAATTCTATTAAATTTTATATATAATATATGTTTCCTAGTGTTTCTAGCTTTCACTTAAAGATGCTTTAACGCAGACCCAATTCCACTCACTGTACCACAAACTAATGCCCCCCCTAGCCATCTATAAAACAAAAAGCACCATATATTCGGGCACAAAAATTATTTTTGTTTTATGAAGTGTTTATTTTGCTTTTATATTTCTATCAACGTCAACGGTTATTGTTGTTGTTCTTGTTGGATTTTTGTATTGTTTGGCTGTCTTTTATTTTATTATGAAGCGCGCGTTGCTGTTGTTAATATTGTTGGGGTTTTGGCGCTCTATATGTTGTAGCCACAAATACAACAGGAGCAACAACAACTACGAAACCAACAACACACTGAAAGCGTGCGCGTTTGTGCGCCCTGAATTATGCTGCAATTCAAATAAATTGCATGACAAAGAAGATTTATGAGTGTGCGCACGCTTGCTTTATTATTTCACACATATGTGTTGTTTATGCATGTGTATTTGATAGTGTGTGTGAGTGTTCGTCTGTCCATGTGTGTTGGGGGCGATTGCCAAATATTTCGCCAACATAAAATTTCGGGAAATTTTGCACAAAAACTCAGCACAAAACCCACAAAATGTCCCCTTAAAAATAACGCCTAACCCACTAAAAACATGCATAAAACCAGCAACGTTTGTCGTTTATCCGCTTGTTTGTCGTGCATTTTTGTTGACAATTTTTAGCCGCCAACAACAATGGCAGCAACAACATCATCTACAAAAAAAAGAGGCATAAAAAATCAAATTTCAAAAATCGTTGCATACTCGCAGGCGGCACAAAGCGCAAATGTAGTTTTCAGACACAGAGACATGCGCCCTCTAGCGTTCAATAATAAAATCAACACCATAACGTTTGCCGCAAAATAATCAGCAAAAGCTGCCTGTCGGAAATAACCAAAACGTAAATAATAAAAAAAAAACAAAAAAAAAACACACTGCGAATGCCTAAAAGAAGGCAATGATTTTTCGCAACGTTAAGCTGTGGGCGCCTCATGTGGCCAGATTTTCCGTTGCTTTGTGTTGCATAGTTTTATGCGCTGCATTGATTCGTTTTTTTTTTATTTAGTTTTATTTTTAATTTTCAAATATTTATTTTTTGTTTGCAAATAATTTTCAACGCAATAAAACTCAGTGGCTGGAAATGCGCCGCGAATTATGCAATTAATTTTTCATTTCATTTGCTGTCGATGCTGCTTGCTGCTGCTGTTGTCGGCGGCGGCAATTGTTTTCTATGTAGTTTATTAAATTTAATTAAAGTTGGGCGCACCCAGCACAGCAGGCTTATAACATATTATAATTTTATTAATAATTTAGCATTGTGTCGTACATTATTATTGGCAGACTGATGAAGGCATACAATTAGGGCTTAATGTATGCATTTTGTGTATTTTGTATGGCATACTTTTGGCGCTAATTACTTTGTACAGCTCTGCAGGCAATTGTGAGGCTGTAAACCTAATTTTATATTGAATGATTTATGTGGAAATGTTTAAAATCATCTATATAATATTTCAAAGCAGCTACAAATTAAACTTTTTAAAGTTTAAATGTCTTTAGGTTTAATTTTTGTTAACGCGTTACTATATATAAACTTTAAATTAGTTTAATTTAATCTTTAGTTATTTTACTATTGTTTTCCTGAATAAACTTTAAAAAAAATGTAATTAATACTTAACACGATTTTTCTATAGACATCACGACCCACAAAAAATAATCGACGTTAATACCGCAATCTAAATTAATTGCATATCATTCATTTGTATATCAAAGAAATGTATGCCATATTATTGTATTTAAAAATAGCGGAAGATCAAGCTCTATAACAGTTTTTGACATGATCCAATTGTGAATGATATGTGCTCCAACTAAAAATTCTAATTCAATGCTAATTCGCTAAACCAGCGCTGTAAGCGCGTTTACATTTTTTTGGAAAACTAGTTGTGAAAGGGACTGTATTTTTTTCTTCTTAAAGGTGCCCTGAAAGGGGTCAAAAATTTCGATATCAATTTTTTTTAATGCGTTTAAAATCACTAACCATGAATTATATAGAATTGATATATGGCATGTAGGGATAATTTTTTTTTGATTTGTTAAATAGTAGTTTTTTTTTAGATTGTTAGAAGAGGTATAAATGATATAGTTCAGGAAGATATTATTATCATAAAGGCTTGACGGACTTAAGTTATTGTAAACCACATCAGTGCAAATTTCGTATTTATGAATTTCGTATTTCTAGCCTTTTCAAACTTCAAATGGTTTTCTGAGTACAATATGTTGTTTCAGTGATAATTCATAACTTTTGTAATTTCAAAATTATTCCAAAAATTTAAAAATTTGTATTTTTGAACCTATTATTATTTATCAGATATAGAAATCTTATTAGAATAATTTTCTTTTTATATAAAGTATTAAATAACATCCGAATAAATACAATTAATACAATTTTTAATTACATTAAATACACATTCCGGTTACATTAATACATAAATAAAAATGTTTTTAAATAAATAAATAATAAATATGTCTTTGATTTACGCCCCAAAGCAAATGTATTTGTTTTTACTGCATTGTGAAAGTCGTTTTAGTATGGAAAATAACAAAATTGTAAAAGAAAAAAAATAATAAAAAAAATGTTGAAAAATCAATATGGGCGGATCACGCCCACTTTAAACACATATCTCACATATGTCTATATATAAATTGAATTTTTAATACAATGTGTTAGTAAATTATTTCAAATAAATACAAATGTATTTAAAAACGATAAAATTGTATTAGAACTACATTTTTCAAAACAAAGTCATAAATGTATTATAATTTACTACAGTAATTTTTTCAGTGTAGGCTTTAGAACACGTATCTCTGTAAAGGATCGATCAGGTTGCCTTATTTGAAAATAGGTTTATCCCAGCAATTGATATGTCAATTGATATGGACGTAAAATAAGGGTAAACTTAACCAATTTTCATTCCGGTAGTTTGGTATGCTGTGTAGTTTCGTGACTTTTTGACATTCCTCAGACTATATAAAAAAATGTATCTGTTATTCTTGTCTTTCTAAAAAGTAAAATAACAATGCATTCAATCATTTTGTAAATTAAAATAATAAAAAAGACTTCAAAATTAAAACTAAATCAAATTTCCTTAAACTCTACCTTCAATATTTCGCTTAGTAAATAATTGCAAAAGTAAATTCACGCACAACCTTCTCCAACATTTCATTAAAATGTCCCCATTGTTGTACACAGTTCTCTATCTTTTTGCCGTTTACTTGTATTCATTCTTGTATTACCTACTTGTATTCATTCTTGAGAACCTTCAAATATTTCTCAACCTTTTGAGTTTACCCTTTTACTTGTATTTTCCCGTAAAACTTTAAAAACAATTCAATCTTTTTAAACGTCAATTGCAATTCATTTCGAAATATGCAAATTTCAACAATTTGCATATTTAATTTATAATTTTATTCACTGCGCACCGCAAACTATTGGTCCAAAGGTTCCACTTGCAATTGAAACATTTTAAATTTTCGTCTGAATCAAAAAGTTTCATCAGCCACAAATAACCAAAATACAAAAAAAAACTACTATTCTAATGGCAGCAATTTTTTATTCATCTTTTTGCGTATCTCGTTTCGTATTTTTCACTTTTCTTGATTTGCAGCAATAAATTTTAATGTTTTTTCCTTTCTTTTGTTCCTGCCACAGTGCTTCGTCGTCTTCGTCATAGTCAGCATGTTTGGCAATCATTATTGAATTTCAATTCCGTAAAACCCCGAGGCGAGTTAACGCATTGTTTGACAGAGACGACTCATCGTCGTGTTGTGTGTTGCCCCAAAATAAGGGTTGTCATAACATTTTGAATAGGTGTTAGTAGTTTAGTATTTTATTTGTTACCCTTTCAGATGGAGTTATCACTATACTCTACTGATATCGAGATAAATTGGCGTTTTCAGTTGTAAATATTTACAAATTCTGTAATTCATCATAATCAATAAGTTTCAGAAAATGTAACCTTAACCAAAACCGTAACCATAACACAAACATCATAAATGACAGATATCCAAACCAAACAAAAATAAGTCGGTTCTATAACAGCTTTGAATATTAAGAAGAACAAAGTGTACTAATTAAATAAAGAAAAGACATTTTAAATATTTATCAACCGAAACTGAAATCGCAATCATTATATGTTTCGGTTTCAATTTGAATTCTGAAAACTTTCGGACATTTTTGTCCAACTCAAGGTTCTCTTCTTACGATCCTCCTCCGTTTTTAATCTTTTGGCTGACTGCCTACAGATGCAGATCATCGAACCCTCAGATATTTTTCTTTCCAAACCCTTATCTACATTGTTTGTCATTTTTACTTAAAAAGCATTCCTCCCTCTTCTCGTACTCCTCACCCTTCAGAGTTTTTAGATGTTCGCCTTTTTAGAGTTGGTTTTTCCCATGGTGGAAGCTTTATTCAGTTCTCACCATTCGTAGCTTCTCTTACTCTACGTGCGTTTTGTATGACGCTAAGTCTCGAGGTTAGCCTTAGCGCTAAATTTCTTGTGAATAAAATATTCCTTGCATCATCGGCTGACCGTGATGGTTGGCCATCGTGTCGTTGTCATTGGAATCACCTAGCAATTTTTTTTCCGTGTCCGGGTAAACAGTGACTTGTTTGGGAGACTTTGACCTCTCGTATACACTCTCTATGTTCTGGATTTCGTAGAATATAAGGTCTTGTCGCTGTTTCCGGTGTCAGCTAGCTCATCTTCCATGTCCGGACCTGTGAATTGTGTGAGCATTATCAATGTACAGACTTTCGAAAAACAGAAGGACTGAAGCATGACACCAGTTATCAGGGGTGTACCGACTTCATTGTTTTCAAGTGGAGCAATACAAGTTTGCTTGAGTAGGTCCAAACTTTAATAATATTTTCTTGCGGTTTTGTTTTTGTTAGTTGGTTTGTTATTGTTTATTGTTAGGTCTCACGAGTAACGGAGAGTTACGTTCCGCTAAATAATGGTAGGGTTAGCTAAGAGGTTTCCAGGTATCCAATATTTTTGCTTGCCACAGTGCTAGTATTTTAAAGTTACCTCATTGGCTAGTTGGATTCTCGGCACGGATACCTTAAGCTCAGGTAAGAGGGGAGAAGGTGGGAGAAGAAATTAGGTTGATGGAAATGTAGGAAGAAGAGGACCTCAGACTGATGGTAAGTGAGCATTAGAACATGGAACCATTGATGGACAACACATTATAGTCAATCAACCTGACCATGTCGAAATCCATCGTAGGATTAGAACATTGGAGAGTTTTTTTTGGAATATCTACTTAGATCCACAGAACTCAGGTAGGCTTATCCATTGTACTCTTGAATCTATTCCCTACGTTTTGTGGTTATTATCACCAGGAGCGCACATGTCCAACCGGGATTCGAACCCAAGACCTTTGCAAGTCCAGCGAGAAAACCTCTGGACTGCTGAAGCTAAATTAAGAAGTTTCCAGGTATCCAATACTTTATCATGTCACAGAGCTAGTATTTTAAACTGTCACCACTGGCTAGTTAGAATTTCGGCACGGATACCTAAAGCTCAGCAAATAGAGGAGCAGATGGGAGAAGAAGTTGAACCATTGATGTGCATCACATTATAGTCAATCTACCTGACCTTGTCGAAATCCATCGTAGGATTAGGACATCGAGGAGAAATATCTATTAAGATCCACAGCACTCAGACAGGCTATAACCATTGTACTCTGGAATCTATTCCCTACGTTTTGTTGTTAATATCACCATGAGCGCCCTTGTCCAAGTCGGGATTCTAACCCAAGACCTTTAGAATGCAAGTACAACGCGCCATGGACTGCTGAGGCTAAATTCGGAGATTTGCAGGTATCCAATACTTTCTCATGCCACAGAGCTAGTATTTTAAACTCTCCTCACTGGCTAGTTAGAATCTCTGCACGGATACTTAAAGCTGGAAATGTAGGAAGGAAAGGATCGCAGACGGAAGATCAGATAGCATGAGAACGTGGAAGTTGAACTATGGATGGGCATCACATTATGGTCATCTACCTTACCTTGTCAAACTCCATCGTAGGAATCAGGGAGTTATTTTTTTGGAATATCTACTAAGATCCAAAGCACTCAGATAGGCTAATGTATAGGCATTGTACTCTGGAATTGTGGTTAATATCACCACGAGCGCCCATGTTCAAGCCGGGATTCGAACCCAAGACCTTTTGAATGCAAGTCCAGTATAGAATACTCTCATGCCACAGAGCTAGTATTTTATACTGTCCTCACTGGCTAGCTAGAATCTCGGCATGGATACCTAAAGCTCAATGAATAGAGGAGGAGGTGGGAGAACAAGTGGAACCATTGGTGGGCATCACATTATATCATCCTTCTGGATAAACTCTATCGTAGGAATAGAACATTGGGGAGTTTTTTTTTGGAATATCTAGAATGAAAGACCAACGCGCATAGCGTTTGAATGCTAAGGCCGAGTTTACTTCCTAGTGGAATGAGGATTTGTATCAACCCAAATTATTCGTACATTTTCAAACCTCATTTTATAAAATTCTTTTCCCTTATTCAAATTGTACAACTAAAATACTTCTAAAGCTACAACTCTTCGACATTTCACTTAATTCTATACCATATTCTTCTCTTGCCGAAATGTTTGAACCGGCCGCATTAATCCATCAAAGCCCACCATGACCTCCAGAAAAACCTAAGCATGCGGACGACACATAGCCCACTGAATCGGTGGCATTGGTCGCGCTGCGAATGCGATTGGGTTCGAATAAAATATTTAAGCGCGCCAAAAACCAAAGACTTGATTACATTTGTCTGCAAAAGTGGGGCGAAGAGTGGTTCGAAGAGAGGAACGACGAAAAGTCGAATGGAGTGATGAAGTTGCGCACCATAGATATGTTGCTGCTGTTGGTGCTACTGCTGTTGTTGGTCTGAAACTGCTGGTGGTGTTGCTGGTGGGAATGGTGCTTAGTGATTGCGTGCTGTTGGCCGACACAATTTTTGTCAGTAGCAACACACGAAAAAAAATACACAAAACGTCAAAAAATAACCACCCAACCCCGCTGACAGCGTTGCCAGATGAAGTTGTGTCGTATTCGTTTGAGTGGAATTAAGCTTTATTGGATTCTTTTTACACGATTAATTTCAACACCCACCCAGGGGACGAACAGACGGCTACGCAGACAGTTTAACGAATAAAATACAGAGAGAGAAAGAGAAACAGTGATAGATGCAATACAAAAGAGGGAGCGAAATATAGTAAAAGACAAGGAAATTTAAACGATGGAGATGCAAACAGGCAAACAGACAGACATACGGACAGTTGGGTAAACAGACAGCTGAGACTGATGAACCGCATCAGACAACATTTTTAGCCCTTTTGATCAATCGTTTATTTGTTTAGTATTGTGTGAGTTTTCAGATGTTTAAATATGAGTGCGGAGTTTTGTGGAGAGCGCATATATTTAATGGAGATATTTTTTGGACATTATGCGAAAAATTGTTGATGATATATTTTCTATTAATTTTAATGGTAGATATTTAGAGTAACTGCTGAAGGGGTTCAAATTTAATTAATTTTAAAAGAATTTAAATATACCCAGCATACCAAACAATATCGAAACGAATTCGAAACGATATCGTTTGAACGAACATTGTTATCGTTTTCGACTATCGTTAACGAAATGAGAATGATAGCGTTCTCGAAAAAAATGGCTCTATCGTTAACGATATCGATTTTTTATGAATTCTCGATACCGAAACGAATTCGAAAATTGATTTAATTTCGATATCTAGACGAATTCGAAAAAATATTTAATTTCGAAATCGAAACGAATTCGAAAAGCTTATGCAATTTCGATACTATTTAAATTAATTTGCCTTGAAATTATCTTTCATAGAGCTGTGCACCAAGCATTCTATAGCATCAACAACGTTAAAATTGTTTACCTAGTTTGGGATTAAAAATTAATTTATTGATCCAGCAACAAAATATTGCATACTTACTAAATTTTAAAAGTTTCTAACAGTTGCGAAATGTCTTCCAATTTTAAGATTTATTAAATTTTTTCATTGAACAGTTTTTTTTTGACAAATAATTCAATACAGATTCTATAGAAATTTAACGATATTGTTACGAATTCGAAACGTTATCGAAATTTTATACAATCGAAACTATGTTTATTGGGTATTTTTTAAAATTGCAAACACCGTTTTTTATTTAGTGTTTTATTTGTAATAATTTCAATCAAGTACATTTTATTTTGTTATACTTAGTAAAAATTTTGTTAAGTCATTGAAGAGGTTTTCCTAACTTAAAGCTCTTCCATCTTAACTTGTCAAATATTTTGACACTTTGACAAAATCTCAGTAAGAAATGTACCCTAAATATGAACTGCAAATGTCAAAATCTTATAAAGTCCTACAATTTCTTTTACATTATACAAACGCTTTGAGTTGAAAAGGGTTGACAAGCATTGGAAAAGTTTAATTAATGGTACAGCATACTTGAATGATTACAAATAAATTTATATTTGTGTTTATTTCATTTTTGTCATTTCATACTTTTTAATATTTTAGGCATTAGGTCATAAAGTATAGAAATTAGTTGCATGAACCAAAATACTGACCAAACCACTTATTCTATTCTCACAAATGTCAAGTTCTTCACCGCAAAATTTTTCCTTGGACAATTCATCGTCGTACTATTCATGCTTAAACAGTTCTTCCCAGGACAAATCTTTCTCGGGACACTTCTTCACCAGACAATTCATCTCAAACAATTTTTTCCAGGGTTTTTCTTTCCCGGGACAATTCTTGTTATTTTAGAACATTCCATATAAAAAAATATATATGATTATTGTATTTCAACATTTTTCAATTAAATTATATAACTAGAAAACAAATCGTAGATTTCGTAGATTTTCTTTTTACTAAATAAAAAAATTATCAAAGAATAGTTATGCATTACAAAATGTCTTCTACTGATTCATAAAAAATTGTAGATATATTTAAATTTCGAGAATTTTTTGGAGTGAATGAAGGATATCGCTTGTAGACCTTTAAATAAAAGGCACAAATGTATCTATATATATAAAAATGAAATGTCCTGTGTGTGCCAGAGCATCACGGGAGACCGAACCGACGGATTTGCCTGATTCTTTTTGTATTTTGTTCGTGTCAATGCAAGAGAGGTTTAGGAAAAAAGAAAAGTCGGAAAAACCCAAAGGAAAAACCGGAAAATCGAAAAAATCTAAATTTGATCCTAGGAAATTGAAATTTGGACAGGATGTTGATTTCCCGACGTGAGAGCGCACTACGAAGGGATTTTTTGAAATTTTCTTCATAAGGTACAAAAATGAGCGTGGCAAATCTGAACTTTTAATTAAAAATATCTGTATAAGATAGCCACAGTAATGAAATTGGGCTCAGTGATGTATTTTGTTGTTGTTTATATTTTTTCTAAATGTGGGCCGAATTTGATAAAGGGGCGTGTCACTTTCTATATAACCATAACTTTAAAAATGCTATAACTCCTGACATACTAAGGGAAGAGTTATAAAAATCAAATCTTTACCTACTAAGAGCTAAGAAAAAAAAATCGAAACAAAAGATTATATTAAACATTGTAATGGACACGTAGAATCAAGGCTGGAAAAAAATCCGTTTTCTTCTATATACTGAATTACTCTTATGGACGAGAAAATGAAACGGCCTAAGTGCCTGATCAAATCTATTTTGATTGTCCTCTTTATAACACGACAACTCTTCAGGACCTATTAGATTCAATAAATATTTACGGCTTTAAATATTGGCATAGAATTGACTTGAATTAAATCCACGGTTTCGGCGACTACATCATTAAATTATTTGGATCTACATAAAGGCTAAAAATGGGCAATTTGTATGTTGGCTAATATAATATATGAATTTGGACAATGGGGCGTGACACCTCCCATATAACAGAAACTTTTAAAATGCTAAAACTCCTGACTTTCTAAGAGCAGAGTTGTACAAATCGAAACAAAGGATAATTTTTAAAAATTTTAATAGCAACGTGTAATGTGATCGAGATTGGAAAAAGGGGCATGGTACTATGATCAATGTGGGCGGCAAAAAGCGACGTAGGCATGCACTAAAAAGGGAAAAAGGGGCGTAAATGTATCTTTATAAACGATATAGTTTTACAATTACTAAAACTTAGCACGGGCGAAGCTGTGAACGGGTCCAGCTAGTAAAATGATAAAAATTTTAATTTTTGCAATGTAATATATACTAATCCGGCAAAGATATCGGGATGTTATATTTTTTATTTACTACCACATTGTTTGTGATTCGAAAAAAGTTAGTATAAATAAAGAATATTGCTTGTGGTTCTTGGAATAAATTTGCAACGAAATACACAAATGATTGAAATTAGAATAAAACTGGTAATTTTTGCCATGTAATTTCTGCTAATCCGGGAAAGATATTGGGATGATATATTTTTTATTTTCTACCACATTGATTGTGATTAGAAAAAACTTAATATGAATGAATGATATCGCTTGCAGTTCTTGGAATAAATTAAAAAAGACAAATGTTTGAAATTGGAATAAATCTGGTAATTTTTACCACGTAATTTCTGCTACTCCGGAAAAGAAATTGGGATGATATTATTTATATTTTACCACATTGATTGTAAAATATAAACAAATTGGAAATCAAACATATATCTATGTTAAATTGATATAAAATGTTTAACTTGACATAATATTACTCAAATTGATATTTTTGACGTGACATTTTACGAAATATGGATGTATTAATGGGTTTTTTGTATTTTTTTATATATTTTTACATACTATGGATATAAATTTGTGTAAATATAAATTTTATTGTTCGAATGTGTTGAGTTATAATATGAAACACTTAAAATCAAATAAATAAATAAATTTCTAACGAAAATGGTAGTATTTCGCTACCATTTTCATGTAAATCGAAGCAAACCGGAAGCTACTTTTTCTTTTCTACTTTTTGTAGAAGCCTAAATACCATTTTAAGGATTTGAGAAGGAATGCAAGTATATTTTAGTTATGCTCCAATATGTATTCTCATATATTATGTATGGAATGCAATTGTTTTCCTAACTTTTTTCCTAACATTGAAGGCTCTGGAACCATTAAACAGATATCAATTCCAATACAACGAATCGTTTTAGTTTTTGTACTTATGAAAATTTGAAAAATATACATTTAGTGCTTAATATAATTGAAACCATAACACGCATGGCTTTGACTTCTATGACAATTTTTACTGTTTTGATGTGCTTAATATTTTCCCAAAGACATCATTATGTCATTTATTAATTCTTCATATAAATTTGGCCAATTAACTGTAGAGATTTTTTGAAAATCCTTAATATTGATGGTTTAAGAACGAGATAGAAAATTATAATGTACATTTTACAACAGAAAAGATTCTTAGGTGTTTGGTGTTCAGTCAAGAAATCCATATCTAATATCGTTTTCCAGAAATGTTACTATGACAATTAAGGATTTACCAGATATTTGGGGGTCAATACCTCGAAATCCTGACGTGATAGAGCATAATTTTATAGTATGATACAATTTTGGACACATTCAGGATATTAAAAATAAAGTCAAATAAAGTCATTCGATTTTAACCTACGAAAAAATTTAGTATTTTGCAGTTTTATATAAAAAAAAATACTTTGCAGTGCTCATTGTTAGAGAAACTATAGCTCGTACGGCTTTGACATATTTGGCCACTTTTTTTAGTTTTCTTATGCTGAATATTTTTTCCATGGACAATATCATTTACAACTCCTTAATAAGAAATTAGTCGATTATGTAGCTAAATCCTTTGAGAATCATTAATATTGGTATTAAAAGGACAAGATAGAAAATTAATATGTACAACAGATATACATTTGGTTCTCAGACAACAAATGCATAACTACTACAGTTTTCTCAATAAATCAACGGTAATATTGCGGTCACTTTAGGACCTTTATGGTCATATATCTCGTAATCCTAAGGTGATAGGGCATAAGTTTGTTAGGTGAAATTTCTTCAGGTTTCTCAAGGAATCTAAAAAAAAAATGTCAAATATCTAGCACCAGATTAATAATTATTAATCTAATTATTCCCCGTATCGATTTCAGAATTAAATAAATGGGGTTTTGACCCCCTTTTGGTGGTCAATGATCTTTTAATCGATGGCTGTATGACTCCTTTTTGACGGTGATGGACCACTCCAAGGTGTACCAGTAGGCTTGTAATGATATCTGCTATCGAATTCCAAAATACAAATTTTTGGGTCATAAATGCGGTTTTGATCCCCCTTCTGGGGGTCATGGCATCTAATGATGTCCGCTTTCAATTTCCGTTAAAAAAAAATTGGACAAAAAATGGTTTATTACCACTTTTTGGAGTACCATAAAGCATCTAATGTGTCCGCCTTCGATTTCCGCAAAAAAAAAATTTAACACTTTTTGGAGGACCGCTCCAAATGGTACCATTCATTTTCCAACGATATCTGCTATCGATTTCTGCAATAGCATTTTTCGGTCTTTTTATCACTTTCATCTCACTTTTGCGCACCCACATTTCAGGAAAATTTTCATTTCGGAAAAACGTTTATTTCGGAGTAATATCCATTTCGGGGACATTGTCATTTCGAAGAAGTGTTCATTTCAGGGAAGTGTCCGTTTCGGGGAAGTGTCGATTTCGGGGCAGTGTCCGTTTCGGGGAAATGTCTATTTGGGGAAGTGTCGATTTTGGGGAAGTGTCCATATCGAGAAAAAGTCCATTCTGGAAAATGCCTTTCGGGGAACTGGCTTCAGTGAAATGTCTTTCGGGGTAATGACTTCCGGCGTAATGGTTTTCGGGGAAGTGTCCTGCTACGTTTGTTAGATATGATTTGGGAAGAATTGTTTTCTGATATAATTATCCGGTGAAGAATTATTTGGGGAAGAAATGTCTCTGGATAATTGTCACAAAAATAATTATCTAGTGTAACGAGCCGGTTTCCGGGTTCAGAACTGGGATAGCTTAGCGAGCTCCAGTGCTCCGTACGCTACAAAATTTATAGTTGACAGGGGACCCCTCAAGACCCCTTTACAAATAAATACGCCGTACACAGAGATTTAATAAGCGATAATAATTCTTTATTATAAATAATTCTGTTAGCTTAAATTATAATTATAGGCTGCCTCTGCAGCTTAATTCATGCGTTTTGAATATGGCCGCATGTGTCACTTTCTCGTAGATTTCAGTATTCTGCTGGCCGCAAATGGCCGTTTCCTTCGGGGATTTCGATTTTGCGGTGGCCGCATGTGGCACTCTCTCGTAGATTCCAATTCTGCTGGCCGCATGTGGCCGTTTTCTTCGGGGGTTTCAATTATGCGGTGGCCGCATGTGGCTACTTTTGGTAATTAAGTAGGATGTCTTTTAACCAAACTTACTCCTTCATGGTGTTGTATTCCCGGTATTGTGCTAATCCTTCATGGTGTTGTATTTCCGGTATTGTGCTAACTGTCTGTACCCATAACCAGGGAAACTGGGTCAGTCGTTAGTGATTTTTCGTGTGGTCCCGTAGAATCCGGGGCCACATGCTAGTCCACAGTATATCCTGTAGAAGCCGAGGATACACTGCCACTAGTCACTGTCGTCCAGGTCTGCTGCAAGCGAAGAGCTATAGAAGAGAGAGCGACTTTCACTTGTACATCGCCTTTTATAGGCGAGCACTTGGTGAAGCGTTGGTGCATTGTAGCACGACGTTGGTGCTTTGTTGCCCAACTATTTTGTAGCTTTGGCCACCACTGCGCATGTGTTGGCGATCTTCATGTCGCTTCGCTCACTAGCGCGTGTAGTGATGAGGCACACAGTGGTGATTTCTCTCGTTCGCTCACCACCGTGAGTGTGTGTAAACGACATAGGTTGTAGCTTTGTTGGTGAGCTTTTGCTCCTCTGCGCCTTGTTGTTTCGGACGGCGTTGCTAGCGCCGTCGAATAGTGTCGTTCTCGCCGATATTGAGCACCGATATTGTGCGGTTACATTTGCCGCTAAATGTGATAGTCACACTAGGGGAAGAGTTCTCTCGGGGAAGAATTGTCTCGGAAAGAATTGTCCATTGATGAATTATCCGTAACTAGTTGTTTATATCCAGAAATATAATGCTATAGCTAAAATGTATATACAACTAATAATTTGGAAGCATTTTGATTTTTTAGCAATTCCAACAGATTTTTCTATTTGTCAGAGAGAACTTTTTCTTTCCTTCAACACCATTCCTAAATAGAACCTTTATTGCACAGTGTTTTGTTGGCACTAGTACTAGTCCATATTCTCAGTACTGGAAACTATAGGAATATCTATCTAATGATTTCAGTTTTCAAAATTGAATTTAGTAGAAGTTATAAATATGAAATAAAAATATTCTGTTCAATTTGTTTTATTATTCATGTTCTGTTAAATAAAAATATGTATGTCCTACCAGTACCTTTTCATCAAGCGAATTTTTGAGTTCAAAGGAGATATTTTTCTGCGTCTACTCTGAAAATGTTTCACTGTTTCTTGCAAGATATATAGATTTTAGTTTTAATACAAAAAGGTGGATTCAAATGTAACAACTAAGAAAATATGCCCTCGATTCTTGCATCAAATATAAAGAAAAAAATTCTATAGTTCTGTTAGAAAAAAATCGAGGAGATATTATTTTTAATCAATTTATAAATTGTTCCCCAAGTTCTTTTCAGCCCAATTAAATGTAATAAAACATAAAATAACTATCAATAAAAAAAATAAAAGAAAACTTTCAACAGTTAAAAACTGTATTGGAAAGTTAGCACCATCTGCAAATGAGGGTTTTAAAAATAGATAAGCAATTAATAAAAAACTATTACTAATGGAAACATAAAAAGTTTACTTTTTTTATTAATGGTCTACGCAATAGCGGGCGTCCTTTGCGGTGTAAAAAATGTGTTTTATTCATGACTAAAATGAAAAATGATAACATAGACATAACATAAAAGGGTAAAGGCTACAAAGTACTAACTATGCCAAAGGCACTCTAATCATCAACAGCACCCAGAGCCAGAGGGTTGTCATTTTCTCAGCCTATCAATACATCAAACCTTTAAATTAATTTTCGTTGTCGAATTTGTTGCGTTCCGTTGCGTGTCAGTCACGGTCTGAATGTCATTGTAATTTTCAATGATACGGTCGTCTATTCTAAATGTATGTATATATTTTTGAATAAAAAATGACGTCTTTGAAATGAAAATTTCCAAAGAGAAGTCTCTTCAATGCAGTACAACACAGGCCAATAACAATGAGTTAGTTGATGAGATACACCATAGTTGTGGGTTCTTGTAAAGGGTAAAATAGAAGAAGAAAAAAAGGAAACACTTGACAGTTATCACGTCGCTAGACATCACCCACCATCATTCTATGATATGGATATCACATTGATGTCGTTGTTACCCCCAAGAAAGTCAAAACGTCTTACTCTCGCCCTAGTATGGCTTCACAAATGATTTATGACAGAGAAATGTGTTCAAATTAAAAGTCTTTAGAAATTCCTGTCTGCTTTTCTTTAACATATTGTACGTACAACATTCATCGTCACACTTTTCTTCACTTCTACAAAACTATCATTAGTCAGTACTTACTCAATTTACTTACAAAATTTATTCGTCAAAAATTCCGTAAATGAATACTAAAGGGAAAGTATTATGAAAAATGTTTAGTTAAAAATTGTAACTACAGAAGTCATATTTATTAAGATTGTGGTTAATTGTTGACTAATAAAATTTTCAATATATTTCAGTTTAATATCATATAATTAAGTATATAACGAAAAAAATATTTTGAAGAAATTGTGATTTTTGAAACATTTAAGGCGAAATTTGAATTTTAAGTGCTACTGTATTTTTGATACTAGGGGCACATTCAAGTGACATACCTTAAAATCATTGCTAATATAATATGTTGCAATAAAAAAAATCAAACCACAATTTCTTAAAAGCCGCTCTTTACACGTTCGATAATAGGTGTAAAATTATAATTTTTTGGAATTTCAGCGCACATACCGTGGAATAGATTCTGTTATATTATAAATTATGATGAGCAATTATTTTTGGAAAATTAAATATAACATAATGTATCAAAAACAGTTTAATCCGACCAAATTGAAATGTATCTTAAAAGTTATTTTGAGGAAATGGTGATTTTTTGTACACTTAAGCCTAAAATTCACTTTTAAAGTGCTTCTGTATTTTTAATCATAGGGACATCTTCACGCGACATACCTCAAAATATTTTTTCTTGTATTATCAGTTCATAAAAAATTTCCAATTAATGTTTTCTTTAAAGTCGCGCTTCACACAGTCGATAATATGTCAGAAAGCATGGTTCTACCATATGTTGAAATTTTGTCTAGTCAATAAAAAACGATTGATCAATAATACTGAAGCGGCATTGAATTTTTAAATTAACTCGTGGCATAAATTTCCGATCACACACCGAGAAAAAAATACTATATAAATTATTAGTTTTTTACTATTAAAAATAGTTAAAAGAATAAACTATTATTTTAATCGGAAAATACCATTAAATACTAGAAAATACTATGACATTGCCATTGAGTTTATATGAAAAGATTTATTTTTGTATACTATTAAATCAATAATTGTCCTATTGACCAATTTTAATGGGATTTGAGGGAATATTTTTCTGGGTGCACCTATGTTCAGCCAAATTTAGATGTAATTGTAGATATGCCTTAGGGCCAATAACGTTTTTTTCGAAAGTTCTAGCGTGACCTCTTATGTTGGTGTTAAGGACACATTCACAAGTTATATCTTAAAATCTTTATATTTACCTCCTCTATTAAAAATTAGATACAGAAAGAAGCAGCGGCTCACTCGTTGAAAAGAAGTCGAAATTTTCGTGTTTATTCCAAAAGTGGTATCATACCTCTGTCCAAATTTCGTTTCGAATATGATACATTTATGCGACATATATTTTCGTTTGTATTTGGGTATTAACTAGCGATTGTATTAAAATTGTAGCGTATCTTGCAAGCCGCAGCAATAGTGATGATTAGAACCACACAAAACGTGTGCGTATCATCGATATTTTTCATGTTTTTCTCACTTTTAAATTTAAATTTAACAGACAAATAAGTTGAAGTGTATTCTTCCATTTTTTTCTTTTAATGTTCGATTCCTTCCTAGTGTTACTTTTCCATTGACTTATGAATATAATTTTCAAATACGAAATTTTTCACTTTATTCTGCATAATTAGTATTTGTTTTAGCATTTGCAGACTACGCCTATTTGGCACAATGTATGAATTTTTAAGCTTCAATTATGAATAATAAATCATAAAGTGTGTTCCAGAATCTAATCCAATTACTTATTACATGACTTATGAATATCTTATACGTTTGACATGAGTAAACACACTCATCATATTATTCAATTAATCATAATAATTGATATTTACATTAATCATATATTATACTTACTAGTTAAATTAGAGATATCTATATATATATATATAAAACTCTTGGTCCGTCTGTCGGTCTGTCTGTCTCTCTGTTTGTTCCAGCATCACGTCTAAACCGCTGTAATAGGATACTATGGAGTCCGGAGGGTGTCATAGGCTATATATGGACAAAGGGGCGTGGTACCTCCTATACAACCTAAACATTCCAAACGACATAACTCAGCACAAACACAAGCTAAAAAGATGAAACAAAAAACTCAAATACAAAAAAATATACAAAAGCAACCACACCACATTAAAACTCACCACGATGAAACTCACCACACTAAAATTCACCACACTAAAATTCACCACACTAAAATTCACCACACTAAAATTCACCACACAAAACTCACCACACTAAAACTTACCACACTAAAACTCACCACATTGAAACTCACCACAATAAAATCACCACCATAAAACTCACCACACTATAACTCACCACACTAAAATTTACCACACTAAAACTCACCACACCAAAATTCACCTCACCTAAACTCACCACACTGAAACTCAGCACATTAAAACTCACCACACTAAAATTTCTACTGTGAGAAAGTCTACGGAAAAGAATTCTACGGGAAAGAAATCTACCGGGAACTTCGGAATTCTACAGGGATGAGTTCTACGGGAAGATTTCTTTCGGGAAGAATTCTACGGGAAAGCGTTCTATGGGGAAGAATTTTACGGGGAAGATTTCTACTCGGAATAATTCTACGGGGAAGCGCAGTCTGAGAAAGAATTGTCTTTGAGAAAATTTGTTTTGGCGGAGAATTATTATTTGGCTATTACATTTATAAAACCAATAAAAAACTTTCACAGCCAAGCACGGGCCCCTGATATAAATAATAAAAATGTTTTTTATATTAAAAAATCGATCCATATCTTTTAATTCACAAAATCTTGGCACGAGTCGTTCACGGGTCCAGCTAGTTTATCTATAAAGTTTAAACTCAACAATGTTGCTGCAACATTGCAATTACAACTAAGTCACTTGTATGCACTGCATTTTTGTTACTCCTTTTTTTTTTTTTTTTTTTTAATGTGGGATAAAAAATAGAGCCACAGCACTCAGACAGGGTTATATCCATTGTGCTGTGACCCAGTTCCCTGGTTTTTAATGAAACTTCTTAGATTCATTATTGAATCTAAGAAGGCTATTGTGTGATAGAGAGTGAAGCTGATCCTCTCTCATCAAGTCTGTGCCAAAGATCTGCCTTCTTATTCTAGAAAATGCTGGACAGTCACAGAGATAGTGCTCTGTGGTGCCAGTTTCTTCGTAGCAGGCAGAACATAAGGCGCTTTCGGCCAGGCCGATTGCGTTCATGTGTTTTTCACATGCGTTGTGTCCCGTTAGAAGTCCCGTCAGTTTTCTGCACTCCTTTCTACTTAAGGAAAGTAGAAACGAGGCCGATCTTTTGGTTATCGTCGGTGTCATGAGCTTGGAGAATCTGCATTTCGTCTCATTCAGCCATCTGCTCTTGTGTGCGGAGGCGACCCAAGAGCTGATGACGAATTTCCCCGTAGATGCAGGTAGTCCAAGCACAGGTTCTGGTCCAAATGGATTATCCTCAGATCCAGCACGTGCTAGTTCGTCAGATGTTTCATTTCCCGAAACTCCTTTATGGCCCGGCACCCAAATCAGTTTCAGTGTATTGTATTTACCAACACAATTGAGACGTGATCTGCATTGATGTACAATTTTGGATGTGATGACCTGGTTGTTCAAAGCCATAAGAGCAGCCTGACTATCGCTGCAAACTGATATAGCCCTGTTCTGCCATCTATTATCCGCAATGTAGTCCATAGCCATAAGTATAGCATAGACTTCGGCTTGAAATACCGAGGCATTGTCGCCTAAGGCGAAGTGAAGTCTGCGGTCATCCGGTTCCACAAACACTCCAGCACCAGATCCCTGATCGGTTCTGGAGCCGTCTGTGAAAATGCGGTGTGACCCTCTACCTGGCTCACAGTCAGGCGTTAGCCAGTCTTGAATGTCAGGTTGGCAGACCTCAAAATTTCGTCTTGGTAATATTTCTGTTATCATTGCATCAGAGGGCATCTCCAGTAGACAGGTGTCTAATGGAGTGTCAAGTGCAATATCAGAGATATTCCAGGGAACATTAAACCAGAAACCACCTCGTTTTAGTCTCCAGCAGCCTTTCATGGCTTCGCCTCTGATGAAGATGTCAAGTGGTGGTAGGTTTAAGATTGCATTCAGTGCTGGACCAGGTGTAGTGGGAAAGGCACCCGTAACACCCAGACACACAGTTCTCTGAATCTTGGCAAGACTAGTTGTCACGCATTTTCGCGACAGCTTGTTCCACCAGACTACCGATGCATATGATATCATCGGTCTTATCATTGCCGTGTAAATCCATAAGGTTTTGCTCGGAGATAGTCCCCATGTCTTCCCAAAAATTCCTCTGCATTGCCAGAAGGCATTCAATGCTCGCGAAATTTTATTTTCAACATGTTTTGTCCAAAGTAGTTTACTATCTAGAGTTAAGCCCAGATATTTTACTTCGTTAGACAGAGGAATAGTGACACCCTTAAGTACTGGTAGAGATAATCCTGTCATTATTCTTTTCCTAGTGAAGAGAACAATCCCTGTTTTGTGAGGGTTGACGGAAAGTCCGTTTGCAGTACACCAGCTGTCAATTCGGTTCAACGAGTTTTGTGTTTTAACACAGACCTCATTGAGGGAAAAGCCTGTGGCAAGAATGGCAACATCATCTGCATAGGCCTGGGAATAGACACCTGGTCCATCGAGATCGTTGACTAGAGAGTCAACCAGCATACACCAGAGCAGGGGGGAGAGAACGCCTCCTTGAGGACAACCTCTATTCACCCCTGCCATAATATACTGACCGCACTCCGCCTCCGAAGTGATGGTCCTAAACATTAGCATTGACCTTAGCCATTTGACCAATGTTTCATCTATTCCATGCCTTCTAGCTGCGTCACACATTCCATCAAAAGTCGCATTATCAAAAGCACCCTCGATGTCAACAAATATGCCCATCACGTACATCTTTCTCTGAAAAGCATGCTCGTTTCGGCCAACCAGATGTTGCAATGCTGTTTCACAGGATTTTCCACGTTGGTAGGCATGTTGTCTTGATGATAGTGGGTACCTTGACAGCGATGTTTTTCTGATGTGCAGCTCAACTAGTCTTTCTAGACACTTTAGTATGAAGGACATCATACTAATGGGTCTGAAGCTCTTGGCTATGGAATAGTCTACTCTTCCAACTTTAGGAATGAAGGCTACTTTAACTAAACGCCAGGATGTCGGAATGAATGCCCATGCGAGACTTGCTCTAAAGATCTTCTTTAGGCATGGTAGCAATTGGGTTATACCTTCCTGTAGCATGACTGGGTAGATGCCATCCGGTCCAGGTGACTTGAAGCCATCAAAAGAGGCCACTGCATATTGGATAGCTTCATCGTATACAACCAATCTGGCAACCTGCCAGTCATGTTTTGTCACATTAGAGTTGTTATTGCAGTCCCCAGTGCTGGGATTACAAAGTGGCCCTATGTGGATTTGATTTCCCGGAAAGTGAGTCTCAACTAGGACACTGAGTGCCTCTGTCTTAGACTCAGTATACGAGCCATCAGGTCTCCGCAGTGAGTCCAGTCGAGCAGTTCGGTCTCTTTTAAGAAACTTGACCAATCTGCTAGTCTCACTGCAGGATTCGATGCTACTGCAGAAGTCTTTATAGGAAACACTTTTCGATTTACGAATTCGTTTCTTATACTCTTTCTGCTTAGCTCGATAAAGAAACCAGTCAGAGTCTAAGTTGCTCCTTAGGGCCCTATTTAGAAGCTTTCTGGAATCCTTGCGCAAGGTTTCAAGACAAGCGTTCCACCAAGGAACGGGAGGTCTAGATAACGTTTTTCGTACCGGACATGTTCGTACAAAACTAGAATTTATGACATCGTTCATAACTTGAACGGACGTCTCAATACTTTCTTTGGTACGAATTCTGACAGGAATATTGAGGGAATTCTCAAGTTCATGTCTGAAGCGTGCCCAGTTCGTTTTTCTGGGGTTTCTTACCGTCATAGAGGGCAGCACCTCTCGGTCAGTATGAAACTCGATATACCTGTGGTCCGATAAAGAATCTTCTTTAAGAACCTTCCAGTTAAAGATTGACTCTCTCAGTCTACAGTTAGACAAAGTAAGGTCAATCACTTCCTGTCTTCTAGCAGTCACAAAAGTGGGTTTATTACCAGTGTTGTGAATGTTCAGATTGGAGGTCATGATGAAGTCAAGGAGTCTGGTACCTCGCGCGTTGCATTTACTGCTGCCCCACACAGTGTGTTGAGCATTAGCGTCACAGCAAAGAATAAGGCCGGTCTCCTTAAGATCACAGTACTCTATGAGCTCAACAATTGCCTTTGGCGGAGGAGGCAGTAGTGAGTCATAGGGGAAGTAGCCTGAGGCGACAATCAGATGTTTCCATCCAATATCGCTTTCATAGCTCACTTTTGCTGCCACCAGGTCTTGCCCACAGAATTGGGTTAACTTAGTGACAGCAAAGTGTTTCGATACTATAAGACAGCTTCTAGGCCTTGCGGCTTGCTCATCGTATAGTATGGTTTCACCACGTAGTTCACTAAGACCACAGATGCGTTTGTTATACACCCATGGTTCTTGAATAGCTGTGATGTGAGGTAATGTATGCAACATGGAGAGCCGCTTACCTAGTAAAGCGGTAGCAGCTTTAGAATGTTGCAGATTTATCTGAGTAAATATCATGACAGGATAATTAACTCGTTTTTCATCATATGCCTATTCATTTGGAATTGATTCGGAATTTGATCCGTCCAAAGAATAAGTTTAGATGGTTGTCGTACTTAGATAGCATGACATCTAACGACTTCTGGTCTAAGCCAACAACCAGGGTTGAGCCCTCCTTGTCCTCCGGACCTCGCTCTGGTTTATGGCTATAGATTTTCCATCCGTTCGTTTCGATGCCCTGGTTCTGAGCACGTAGGCAGGCAAACACTTCCGCTGTTTTCCTGATAGGACCAGGTATCCAGCATATTGCTCGCCTGCGTTTGGGTTCGTCTCCGCTGAAAACAGCGAAGCGCGATTTGCCCAAGGAGGGGATTTTAGCAACGGCTGTGGCAATCCAATCGAAATTGGCTTGAGACGAGCATAGCACCTTCATGATGCCATCACTCGTCTCATAGCCTTTTGCGTTTGCACTGACACCGCCGGTGCTGACTAGCCGCCAAAGATGATCGGTGCAGTGTTTTACTTCTGCATCATTCATCTTTTGCTCCTTCCCCAATTTGCCAATAATCGCAACCGGAAGAGCTTTGCGAGCAGCATCACGATATGATACTGCTAGCCTACCTCTGCCAGTGGATGTTGAAGGCAGTTCATCCGCAGCCGATCCGGAACATGAAGCACCAGTGCTCTTGCTTGTTGAAGCAATATCACTGGAAACTGTCGAGTTCTGGGAGTTACGGGGTTTCGCAGTAGCAGTGAAGGTTTTAAACTTCTTGCCATTGCGCTTCTCAGGTGCATTGGCAGCCACAACAGCAGCAGCGGATGGTCCGGCTTCAGTCGGAGTAACCTCCACCGATCTATCGCGTTTTGCTGTGGTAGCTGGGGAAGAGAAAGCTCCAGCGTCGCCTTTAGCCTTTTCAGCCTCTTTGCGATCTTTCGCTTTATTCTTCCTTCTCCTACTCACCTGGGCATCGGACAACCTGACCTCCGTATTCAGAGATCCGGGTCCGGTCTCCAATGGAAGTTTAGCTTCCAGTTGGGTGTCGGTCTCTCTAGGATTAGATGCTGGTAAGACACCACTTTCCTTTGATCGACCCATGTTTCCAAATACGTGACAGAAAGGAGCCCTGAGAGGTTCATCGTACCAGGGTTGGTTGCGTGGATTGAGGCCTCCAGAATCCTTGCCTCAGCCGCCGAAGCGGGTGGATTGCCACTTTTGTGGGTACCACCTGGAGTAGTTAAATCTTTATGTTGACCCATCGCGGTGGTATAGGGGTTTCTTTAGAGTCTGCCACCCCACCAATAAAAAAGACTATGGTAGTATTTAGTTCATTACTCATCACAAGCCTGTCTGACAAGGGTGACCCTACCAGAAACTTAAAAAAAAAAAAGTTTCCGTCAGCTTAGCCTTATTGAGTCATTGTAACTTAAGCCCCCACACCACGTCAAGGTAACCACCACGTGGGGGTTTACGTGCAATACGTCAATATTTAATACTATTTTCACATGCGTATAATTCCATCGGTGCTAATATTTGCTGCAAATTTCATCTGTGGCTCTGTGGCCTGCAGTGTGCATGTTTTAATTCATGTGGGTTCGATGTCGATGTGTTGCAACTGTGGTACTTGAGGGACGTTTGCTCTTCGACACGATCAACAAAATATTTGAAGAGTGGTACACGTAGTACGTTATTTATAATTTAGAGAGCACATTATAAAAATACAATGTTTACAATGATTTACACGGAAACATATTGTGACACTACTATTTAACTCTTTTGATGTTTTATAGAATTTCAAAACTATTAAGTAATTCGTTTTCGATCTATACAATGTCTGGTTTAAAAATGTAATTAGGGACTAAGAACAAATTTATAATTCCGACCAGATTTTATACAACTATAATAATCAAATGATTTTTGAAATTCTGTAAAGGTTGTAGTTATATTTTGGACATTTTACATTATTTCTTATGTGCACCGAAGAAAAAAAAAAATTCTAAAATCCAGAAGAAATCAAGAAATATACGAAGTGATTTACAGCTAAATGAAAAATTCTGGATTTTAAGAAACATTTCCACTTAGTTATGAAAAAAGTAACTAAGTGCAATTATTCTTGATAATGCAGAGGTTAATGTATTAGCTACCAAAAATGTTTTTGCTGTTTTATTCGCAAAATTGAAAGCATACGTGTTCGTATAACTGTTCTATTTTCATTATCTTTTTCATTGTCTGTTATATTCTTCGGTTAATATGTTGAAAGAGCAATTATGATTGATGTAGAGAGATTATATTCATAGGTATCAAAAAAGTTACTAAGAGCAATTATATAATGTTTCTGGTTTTAATACCAAATCTTTCTTTCTATACCGAAATTCAAATAGGTCTTGGTTTTTAATGTAAGCTTATTTTTTTCTTAGTGGAACAACATAAACTTGCAACAAATGCACGTACAAATCTGGCAACATTGCAATTGTCCGCTGACTAATATGTTGTTGACGCACAGCCCGGCAACATAGACTGACAAACAACTGATTTCATAAAATTACAGGCACACAAACCACGCATTTTCCGTAATCCTTACAACACATCGGGGCAAAACCTCAGCATGTGCCATGGCAACAATTCACACCGTGGCAACGCCACGTAACCAGTTATGCCTCGTAGTGCGGCGCGGCGCGACGCATGCATGTCGTCATGTGGCATTCGGAGTGTACTTCTAATCCTGATTATGTTGTTGCGAAATGTATAGAATTTGGAAAAATGTTAAGAGGTTCTGTACAATTTGCGAAGCTTTCGAATTTAGTTTACAACTCAAGCTAATGTCAAGAGTTCACAGAGTTTTATAAATATTTTGGAAATAACTTGTGAAATGTGTATTTCACTTATCACTTTATAACTATACTACATTTTAAACTAGGTACTTTAAAGCCTAAATAACTAAGTTTTATTAGCACATCATCATTAACATTGCAACATAATTACATTGATGGAAATTTACTTTTAATTAAAAGGTAGGTAAGGCTTTCCTATAGAGTCTAAACGTTAATAAAGGATTAAATAAAATAAAAACGATATATCATATCAATGAAATTCTTTATTCCTGTAAAAGTACGTTCGATGCCATTATGTATGGAACTCGATTTCTTTCGCATGGCCACCACGGGCACGCTTGCAGAAGTCCAGACGCTGAACCCAATTTTCGACGGTTTTCAGGCATAAATCGGTCGATACTGCTGCAATTTCACGTTCGATATTCGTACGAAGTTCATTAATCGCTGGCTTGTTGGCATAGACCATTGACGTAGCCCCACAGGAAATAGTCTAACGGCGTCAAATCGCACGACCGAGGCGGCCAATCGACTGGACCATTTCGTGAGATAACACGTTCTCCAAATTTGGTTTCCAATAAATTGATTGTGGCGTTCGCTGTGTGGCTTGTGGTGCCGTCCTGTTGGAACCACATGTCCTCCAAGTCCATATTATCCAATTGGGGCCAAAAATATTCGGTTATCATTGAACGGTAGCGATTCCCATTCACAGTAACGTGCCGGTCTTGATCATCACAGAAGAAGTACGGCCCAATGACGCCGCCGGCCCATAAACCGCAACAAATCGTAATTTTTTCGGGATGCAATGATGACTCATGGAGTACGTGTGGATTGCTGTCTGACCAATAACGCATATTTTGTTTATTGACGAAGCCATTCACCCAGAAATGAGCCTCATCGCTGAAGATGATTTTTCGATGAAAATCCGAATCATTTTCGAGTTGTTTCTCAGCCCAATTCACGAACAAACGACGCTTCTGGTGGTTAAGCGGCTTCAGTTCTTGCGTCAATTTGATTTTGTAAGGATGTAGGCAAAATTCGCCACAAGGACGTCACAGAGATGCCCAACGCTTGAGAACGACGTGTGAGAGACACATTTGGGCTATCCTCAACTGAAGCCTCAGCGGTAGCAATATTCTCGACACTACGGGCACTTCTTTGTCTCACTGGCACGGCAACATTTTGTACTGTGTCTGTGAATTCTAATTTTTCCATTAGACGCTCAATTGTTGATCTGCTAGGACGATTATGACGACCATAAATTGGACGTAGCGCTCTTAACGTTGAGGCCACTGACTCCGAATTTCGGTAGTAAATTTTAATAATTTCGACTCGTTGTTGGCTCGTATATCTTTCCATCATGAAATGTCAAACCTTACTAAAGAGAAATGTCAAAAGAGCGGCAAGAAATTTATATATTTTAGATGTTATAATAAACATTTGAATACACCTTTTTATACCCTACCCTAAGAGAGAAAGGTTATATTCAGTTTGATAATCCAATTGTAACATCGAATAGGAGGTAGATATGCTTGATCAGTGCAACCGCCGTATTCGATTGAGCGACGTCCATTCCTTTGTCTGTTCAAATCACGATTACAGGAAAACTAGCAGCTCTATTTTAATGAAACTCCGAATTTAGATTAATTATACATCTGCGCTGTGTGGTATTAAAAGTTTACATGATCGGTCGATTAGGATCTGTCACCCGGCCACTTATATTCAAATAGCTCAACAAAAATCTATCGGTGAAATTTTAATTATACCGGCCGAAGTAAACTTTTTGGTTAAAAACCCTACTACTTTTTTTTCACAAATCGACTAGTGATGCTTTGTTAAACCAAATATGCGCGGTGGTGTTTTGATCGATACGCTTTTGCCATTTTTCTGGTAAAAATCACTATAGAAATTCTGGGATTTATGTGCGAAAAACTGAAACAAGTGATTTTCACAGGTTTCTTTTAAAGTCTGGTCTAACCATTAATAGAATTCCTCACAGAACAGAACAAATGGTAGTTGGACTGGACAAGGTCCGGACTATACTGTGGATAAATAAAAACATCCCAGGCGATCCCAGGCTCTCTCCCAGGCGAGCTCTCATGTCATTAAAGATGCGTGTGTTTGTGATGGAAGACATCGCCTTTCCTATTGACCATTTCTGGCCGCTTAACGTCAATTGAACGTTTTAATCGCATTACTTGCAAATAGTGGAGAGTAGAAACAATAGTCTGGATTAGTTATAGCAGCTCATGGTGCATGATTCCTTTCCAATCCTACCAAACATTACCTTATGTGGCGATAATCCAGACATTATCACCATTTGTGCTGCTTCATCCTTCTTGGATGATGATCTTTTTTTGAAAATTATTGTCGTATGTATCCACCTTGCATCGCCTGTTATTAATCTGTTGTAAATTGGCTTCATTTCCTTTCGTTTCAGCAGAGAAACGAAAGGGTCAATAAATATATCAGTGATAATTCTTGTGTTAACCAAATATCGATCATACTTTTGTATCTAGCCTTATGTAAATGGTCCGAAATTATTTTTTGGTTGATGTTTAGTATTAGAGCAATTTTATTAGATGGAATGTGCTCGTCTTCCTTTATTTTTTTAAATACATTTTCAATGATTGTTCAACCAGAGCGCAACACGTTCTTTACACCGAATTTTCCAGAATGTAAACGAGCAAATAATTTTCGTGTTGCTGATTTCGATAGAGCAACCTCACCATAAACGGTACACATTTTTTCACATTCTTGCGAAGTGTTATGGTCTCGTTCGAAGTGATATTTTAAAATAAAACGATTTTTTTAGAAGTTTGGCTCATTTTAAAACGCAATAGATTTCGACTAAATAAACAAAAGTTACTCTGTTTTTTTAATGAATTATGGACTATCACCTTTCGAACGAGCATAATATGAATTAATTTGAATAAGTGTTACCAAAATTATGCGATTCTAAGTACAATTGTTTACTCAAAGTAAAATCTGTTTAAAATACACGAAATCGTTTGTGTATTTTACGATAAAATTCGTGAAATTTCGTAAAATACACGTAATAACTTTCGTAAATTTGTGATGAAATTACGAATATAAATTGTGTATTTCACGAAACTATTCGTAGATTTTATCTACGAAAGCCATTCGTACATAATACGAAAGATTCGTAGTTTATTGAATATTTGTGTACTTGTTCCGAATATATTCGTACATTTTACGAAAGTATTCGTACTTTTGACGAGAGCATTCGTACATTTACGAAATATAGGAAACATTTTACGAATCTCTCGTAAAATACACGAATACTTTGTTTAAAAAAATATGATGAAAATGAGGATTCAAAAAAATGAAAATTATAACACGTGATAATAATGAATTTTGACACAAACAGAACTAACACAGAACACATTTTAAACATTTTTGTATTTATAACTATCTTCTTGCGCCCGCGATACCAATTAAATAAAATATTTTGTTTAAAAAACTCTCGATAAAAATATGAAACCTATGTACTGACTTGATACTTTTTCACTTTTAGCACAAACAGAACTCACACAGAACGAACGCATTTCAAAACTGTTTGTATTTTATAACGACCGTGCTACCAATTAAAATAAAATTCAGCTCCAAGTTGCTATTTCACGCACCTGATTTCTGTTTTTACTAATGAATCGTAAAAACACGAATGTTTTGTAAAATTGTACATATAGCCTCACAATTAACGAAAGTTTAGTAATTTATTTGTAAAATATAAAGCTCATTCGTAAAATATGTAATTCTTTCGTAAAAAAATTGTAATAGAAAATAATATAACGAAAGTTTCGTAATTTAAAAGAAATATTTGTAATTTTATTGTTGTTTTAATTTTACGAATATTTATTCGTAATATAAACGAATCGTTCGTAAACAATTATTTGGGATAAAATTAGAAATTACGAATGTTTCGTGAATTTTACGAATTATTCGTGTATTTTACGAAAATAAAAATTACGAAAAATATTTCGTAAAATGTCCTAGAAGTTATTTTGAATATTTGAAAAAACGCCACGAACTTTTTACTGTCCGGGTAAAAATAATTTTTTAGAGAAATTTTCTGGGAAGATTTGGCTCGTGTTAAAACTTCTCGGATGAATTGACTCACAGAAAATTTTATGTGAAAGGGTTTTTTGAAACCCCTTCAAAGATGTCGCTAAATAAAAAGTCGTTCAAAAAATATGAAGGGAAGAACTTGTTTCGGAAAGAAGTATCGGTAAAGAATTGTCATAGTTTAAATATTCCTTATTAGGGTAGATATGATCTTAACTAATCGGAAAATTGTAATGCTGACATTTTTCGGGGAAGCATTGTCAGTACAAAAATAATTGGTTGTAGAATTTTACTGGGAAGAATTCACTCGGATAGAGTTGTCGGGGAAGAATTGTCTGGCGAAGAATAGACTTGGGAATAATGATTTGATATTCCCTATTTTTTTCTCTCGTCCAATATATTTTAATATATATTAAAAACTAAAAAAAAAGACTTTAAAAACACTACATTTTTAAAACATACTTTGGATGGATTTTTAAAAATATTTATTCCACTGTGCGTAGACAAAGCGAAATATAGCGAAAGGAACAACACAAACTAACAATGAGATTTTCGTAACCAACAACTGCGGAAGCAGCAACAGCAACAATAGCAGCAACCACAGTAAAAGTAGCAACAACAGAAGTAGCAACAGCAACATCAGCAGCAGCAACAAATGTCGACGATGTTGCGCGCGCTCTGTAATTTGCTGTTAGTTTTGGTGGCTATTTGTTTAGTTTCCTGAAATTAAATTATATGGGCGGCAAATGGAGGCGGATGCGTTGCGGCCGCACCTCTATTATCTGTGGGGCAGAAGATGGCGTTGGGTAGACAGAGGTGTAGGGTAGACGGACGTGATGCGGGAACGTGAGATGGCGCGCAGCAAATAAAATACGAAACAGGAAACTTTAAAAGTGCCGCAAGACGCAAAACAAAATAACCACAGAGAAGACAACATGATGAAGATGATGGTGATGATGATGGAAAGAGGATAGTGATGCTGATGGAAGGAGGCAGGACAAAGGGTTTTTTTCCGCAGAGATTTGATTAAATGTACAGTGAATTTAATGCTATATAAAGCAAGAGCTGCTGAGAAATGTGAGGAACGACACAAAGAAAGTTCTACAGAAGGTTTATAGAAGGTGTAAAGAAGGTATATAGATGGTATATGAAAAGTGTGTTTGAAGCTGTACTGGAATGTATATAGTAAGGTATTTTTAAATGTAAAGTTCAAGATAATTTTTGTGGTATATGAAGATTATGGCGCAATAGATGTTTGAAGTATAAAATAAGATTGTGGTATAAAAGAAGATTTCGGTGACGACGTAAAAGAATTATTAGGATAAGAAGAAGAGATTGCAGTGTAAAAGAAAATAGCGATTTTGGAACTTCGCATTAAAATTAGCAAAAATAGATTATGTGCTTTTACAGCAACTCAATAAAAACCTGAATATTTCACAAGCATTTCTTTATAATGCACAAAAGAAGATTTGTTTTCCCTTTGTTGTATGCGGTGGCCTAAGAACCTAAATTTTTGGAATGAATTTTCGTAGCAGGTGCAAATTTCGAGGGTTTCTAGTGCGCGAAAGTTTGTCACGTGGCGAAACAAAAGTTCAAGTAAAGCTCTATATTTGATTAGAAGATTTAAGAAAATTGAAAATTCCTGTTTAAGGAGACAAATTGCAATATTAAAAAAGACATACAGTAATAAAAATAAATAAAAACAAGCAATATGAAAATTTTAATAAGCAATAAAAAAAGAAGATAAATAAATCAATAAAATTTTAAATAAAGATTTTGAGCATACACATTGCGCACTCAATATTATTCTATTTTGTAGCCTTTTTGAGAAAAATGTTGGTAAAAAATGCTATTTTTAAAAAATTTAAAATATTGTTTTGACGGAATAAAATGGTTTCCGTTACATATTTTCAAAATTAGAACTGATGCAAAGAAGTTAGTAATTTTTGACGTTTGTTTGGACTTTAATTGATGTTTACGATTGATTTCTTTTGTACATATTTCATTGAGAATACTTCAACTAATATTTTGTAATAAACCTAACGAATTTCGGATGAATCTGACCAAAGCTATGACCAGTCAATCCGATTTTGTTTCACATATAATATATCTACTATATATTTGTGAATCTTTGTATATGTGTCTGTCTGTATGTATGTTCCGAATAGACGTCAAAACGACTGGGCGTGGCACCCCACATAGATGGTGCATTTTCAAGATTTTGTATGTCAATAGATATTACAGTGATATCAATATATTCCTCCACGGAATATACCACCCACAATTCTTTATACACACCATACCAAAACTCACTCCACGGAAATTCACCACACCTAAATTCACCACACCGAAACTCATCACACCGAAACTCACCACACCGAATCTCACCACACCGAAAATCACCACACCGAAACTCACCATACTAAAACTCACCACACAAAAACTCATCATACAAAACTACTACTAAAAAAAAACTCTACGGGGAAGAATTCAACCGAAAGTAAGTATATTCAATGGAATACAAAAGAAATTAGATCGAAAACTCAAATCTGTAAAAAGCTAAAGTCCAAAATTACGTAAAAACTCAAAAACTTTAGGCAATCTAAAAAAACTAAGTATGACGTTGTGATTATAATCTTGAAGTCCAGCGGAAAATCACACTAAGATCGTGAGTAAATAAAGAAGGCATCCCATACATCAATTCTATATAACTCGCTGATGCCGAGTTTTTTTTATTACATAACGTTTTTGAGAAAATTGCAAAAATCTTTTTAAGCCGATTTGACCCACTACTTAGAATAAACCAGTTGGGAAGGTTATATCACATGGGAAATTTTAAAGTAGGTGTTATTATGATAGTTGGGATTATCAAAATTATAGTCGGTCTAAGCCGACTATAAATACCCTACACATATGTGTAGTTACCATTCAAAGTGATATATAGGTCACCAGGGTATACGAATCCTTAAAATAACTACAAACATTCAATCGCTGAAGAATTTCCATTCATTTGATACCCATATTTACAAATGGGTAGGTGTACCGAATTTCGATTTTTTTTTTGTGAACCACAAGTCTTTTCGCCGGAAAACATTACTATCATGTATTTGAGCATGATATCAATATATATTTGACCAAAAAAGTTTACCTAAGCACGTATACATAAAAATTGATCTGTATATGTAAATTTTATATGAGGTATTTGAACATAAGTGGTCGGATCATAGGTCACAATGGACCGATCTCGCCAATTTTTGCGCACATACAGCGTAGGTATATTAGTAATCTAAGTTATAAGTTTCATTTATCTAGCTCTTCAATTTTAAAAGTAGTAGGGATTTCAACAGACAGACGGACAGACAGACAGACAGACAGACAGACAGACAGACGGACAGACAGACGGACAGACGGACAGACAGACGGACATCGCTAAATTGACTCAGGAGGTCATGCTGATCAAGAATATATATACTTTTCCATACCGGAGATGCTTCCTTCTGGGTGTTACAAACGGCGTACCAAACTGAATATACCCTTTCACTCTTAGTGTAGGGTATAAAAATATATGTAGTTCTGTGGAAAAGTAGTTTAACAAAAAAAATTCTAATGAATGCTACTCTTCCAATAAGTTTTGAAGATAATTGGATCTATACTCTGAAAAATTAGCTTTTTTTATAATTTTTTTCTTTTAGGATTTAATAATAAAGAAAATAATGATTTAAAGTTATCTAGAGCATAGTCCAAACTAACTATTAAAATTGCTATATTTTTTCTAATTGATCCACTTTTTAAATATGCCCTGAGAACTTAATTTTGAAACTGATTAGTTTTCAAAAAAACAAATTACTAATGCCCGTAATCTGAAAATACTACTACGTAATACTTAAATGCTGCTTATTCTTATTGCATACTCAAATTCATCCTATTATTAATTTGGGTAAATACGGCCATTTTTGAGTAATTTGTATTTTTACGAAAATTTAGTCTACGGAAAACTATCCTACCAGTTCGTATCTCTGGATTGTGTACAAAATAAAAACACTCTTATTATAACAAATAATTAAATTAATTCAATTTATTAAACTACTTTACTAATAATAAATTCTAACAACTGCTGCATGTCCACTATTTGACTTGACATTTATCACACGAGACGCACTCGTCTACTTTCCAATTACTACTGAAGTGCTGTGCCTCAGATGCAGCGCACTTATATATTGCATGCATCAGTTCGACGAGATTCGACGAGTTTCGACATGTTTCGAGGACCTTCTACTCGTTTGTTGAATGCGCATGCTATTGGCATCTCATTCTCACTCATGTGTTTTAATGTGCTGATCTTCCATCTCTTTCTCGCACTTTGCATAGTGCGCTGAATGAACTTCCGTGTCTTTCTAACACATTGCTTGCTTAGTGCGCTGAGTTGTCTTGCGTCTCATTTATTATTGTTGATTGCTTGCACTATGGAGCAAATTACATCTTTTCGTTACAGTATGTAAAATATACAACCATTTTAAAATTAAACAGTTTGTACCGGAAACTATGTTGGTAGAGCGTATTTTAAAAAAGAGAACCGAAACAAAAAAGTTAGTAATTTTCGTCATTAATCTGAACTATGATTCGCATAATTATATATCAATTTTTTTTTATCATTAGATGGAAAATGCTAGAAAAAATCGTCCAGAAATAGACTAATAAAAGCAATATTTTTCGAGTTTAGATTCAAATATCTTAACACAAATTGCGTTCACAGTTTTTTAGAAATCTAGTTAAATCTAAAAGGTGGCTGAAAAGCTTAAAATATCGATAGCATCTTTCCTTAACACGTTACGTAACAAAAAAAAAGAGTATGCACAAATTAAAAATACTGAAAATAAAATATACAAAATCGTTCGTGTATTTTACGAAAAAAATCGTGAAATTTATTCACGAAATATTTTGTAAAATACACGAAAGAACTTTCGTAAATTTATGATAAAATTATGAATAATTATTGTTTATTTTACGAAACTATTCGTAGATTTTATCTACGAAAACCATTCGTACATAATACGAAAGTTTCGTAATTTATTAAATATTTGTGTACATTTTTACGAATATATTTGTACCTTTTACGAAAGTATTCGTACTTTTGACGATAGCATTCGTACATTTATGAAACATATGGAACATTTTACGAATCTTTCGTAAAATACACGAATACTTTGTTAAAAAAAACGATTAAATAACGATTCATAAAAATATGAAATATTTTGCACTGATTTGATACTTTTGCACATTTAGCACAAACAGAACTCACAAAGAGTTCTGACGACCG
Source organism: Dryomyza anilis (assembly GCA_951804985.1). NCBI lineage: Eukaryota > Metazoa > Arthropoda > Insecta > Diptera > Dryomyzidae > Dryomyza > Dryomyza anilis. The sequence goes on along the minus strand of OX638131.1, from coordinate 92,581,346 downwards.
TGATACCAATTAAAATCAAACGCAACTCGAAGTTGCTATTTGACACAACTCATTTCTGTTTTTACTAATGATTCGTAAAAAACACCAATGTTTCGTAATATACTATATATAGCCTCAAAATTTACGAAAGTTTAGTAATTTATTCGTAAAATGTAAAGCTCATTCGTAAAATATGTTATACTTTCGTAAAAAAATTGTAATAAAAAATAATAAAACGAAAGTTTCGTAATTTAAACGAACTATTCGTAATGCTGTTGTTGTTTTAATTTTACGAATATTTATTCGTAATATATACGAATTGGCAACTGCGAATTATATCGAGTTTATGTATGGGTAGTCCATGGCAATTTTTTTTTTCGTTTCGTTGAGTATTGGTTTTCTAACTGGTTTTCTAAAATACTTCATTTTATTTTGTAATTTTCTTAAAAACGTTACGTAATAGGTAAGAGTATGCAGTTAAAATCAGCACCCTCAAAATTATATATGGAATGTCTTTAGAAAAATAGTATACACAATTGCAAAATACTTAAATAAATTGTCTATATTTTTGACTATAATGCATATTTAAGAAGTCATTAAAAATTCAAAAGCCAAATTTCAAAGCACACACACATCGACTTTAAGTTCAGGTCAAAAATAAAGTGCAGTCATTGCTCTAATTTTGCACCCTATGGCGTAATGTCGTACATAACGCACTAAAGTAGTAGCGTCTGAGAAACACTCGAGTTAGCTTCCAGGATGAACAAGTTTGGTGCATGTTCCGGCAGCAAGAGACAATTTTTAAGTGTTGCCCCTTTCGTACACAAACTACGAACCCAAAAAAGAAAATCAAAGAGTTACAACTTTACTGATAACAACACTTTCGGCAAACCCCAGCCATTCCAAGTACTTCCTTCATTCATCTCATCCTTTCTACAGCGCCCCTTACGTTAACTATGTGGCAAACAAGGACTCGCTCGGTTTAGTGTCAGTGATGTGTCAGCTCAACAAAGTAAAGAAGAAAAAAAACAGAAAAAATTTGAAAAAAGAGGCAGAAAACTACTGCAATAACTAGCAGAAGCATAAAGAGCCTAACAAGTGGAAAAGGTATAAGTAGAAAAGGCAGAAAACGAAAAGTAGGCAACTGCAGGATTACGAACTTTTACAGATGACAGCGTCAACAACAAAAAAACTGAAACTACTGAAAGGAAAAAGAAAGGCAAACATAAAAATACAGTTTAAAAAAATGCTACAAATTGTCAAAAATTGGGTACGGACAAAAGGAACGAAATTCTACTACACTATACTAAATTTCACGAGTGTCACTATCTTAAATGCATAGATATTTCGAGTTAAAAGTCCAATTTTACCACGCCAATTTTTGTACCTATCTTTAAGGAAGAATTTCAAAAAATTCCCTTTTTAGTTCGTACTAACGTTCTGTACATCTAAGAGTTGGGGCTGGGCGTTAATAAGTCAGTCAGTAAATCGAAACTTGTCTTTTTATATAAACAGATTTTAATTTTAATCTTCAGTACAATTTTTGTGTCCCTTTTATATTAAATAATAATTATTAATATTGTCAGATATAAAATTATTTTTAGCAAAAAATCGTAGTGTAAAATTTGATACAGAACATCCGAAATTATTCTGTGATTTATTACGAAAAAAACTATAAACTTTAGAAAGACAGTGTACATATACAAAATTAAAGTAAATTTTCTCAACTATCTTCCCAAATTATCAAAAAAAAAATTATTCAAAAAGTATTTTTAGAAAAGTAAAGAAATTTTTGTCCCGTCCGGAATGTTCCGTGCGAACTTTTTCTGTGATTTATTATGAAAAAACTATAAACTTTGGAAACAATTTGTAAATATACAGATAAAGCACATGAGTTCTGTTATTTTTAAAATAATTCAAAAAAAAATTAGTACGCCAAATTCGCTGAATTTTGGAATATCCATATGAACCATAAAATGCACTTTCATTTTTGTCCTGTTTGGAACGACGACTATTTAATTTATATTTTATGATCTACCGTATAGAATTCTCTTTGTATATGTTTAGTCCTATTTAAATACTACTTTAAAGTAAATTCAATAATTTTCCTTCGATTTTTAAGCGTACAAATGTCCCGTCCGGAACCCCAGGAAATGCCCATATATAGTTGAATACGGAACGATATCGAAGAAAAAACAATCCAAGTGTGAGACTGCTGCTATTGCGATATCGATGTGATAAAGGTTTTAATCGTATCTTGTTAATAATTTGGAATATTATTTTAGAAATTAATATCGATGAAAGAACGAGATCGAACTTTTATTCGAACTTTTATTCCAGACATCAAAGGTCTCCGAGACATGGCGGATTGGGTAGAATTAATTATTGCTATACATTCATCTCAGTTGCTATATTAATGTTGAATATTTTTTCTGTGTAGAGAAGAAACTTTTAAAAATTTTAGAGAATAGTATAAATTAATTTAACTCTTTGTAGACAAAGAACTTGTTTTTATTTTAATTATTGTTTAATATTGCGAACGCTTGTTTTATTAACTAACCGCATTAATGGATGTAAGGTAGAATAATACTCCATAAGAGCGAGGTGATAGATATCGTGAATTGTTTTTTTGGGACAGGTACCCGAGTGGACATTTTGTTCTGGGTGAGATCATTGTCTGATCAGTATTGACTGATTTCAAAAAAGATTATGATCAGGATTCTACATCAGTGACTGATTCTACTTGAAGTTTTTATCTTGATTAGGTTGCCTGTTCAGGCTTCCTGATCTCCCTCTTATCCTAACCATATTTCATTGATGCACAAACAGAAAAAAAATTACATTATATTGATGAATTCTTTTCTTCAAACTATGATTCATGGTATTGAAAAATCAATCATAATATTAATGACTAAAGCCATCAATGTTATGAATGCTATCATATATATGATGAACGCTTATCTTTCGTATCTGTCAAAAAAGTGTTCATCAATATGATGAATTGTATGAGTAAAATACGTTTCATCATATTAATGAAGCAAAATATAAAATACAACATATATGTTCTTCATATTGAAGAACGCTGTTCATTAAACCAAATTTCAATCAAAATATTTTTTTCGTTAATTTTTGCCGTACTTTTCAGTTCTCAAGTAGTTCTTGTATGTTATTTCTTATATAATGCTTTCTTGACATGCGTAAATTAGTACAACTTAGTACACATTTTTCTAATAAAAAGTTATAAAAAATGTATTAAAAAAAAAGGAAATTTTAATTTTTTTTTTTAATTTTTTTTTTAACAAATTAATTTAATACATTCTTTTTCCAAACATTTTTTCGCAATTTTTTTATATTTTTTTCTGTTATTTTTTAAATAAAATTTTTTCAATTCTTATTTCTAAAATGTTTGTTGATAAAAATATTAGTTCAACAATATTCATCATATTGAATATTATATTCATAAATATTATGAACAAATTCAATAATATGACGATTCAAATTCATTGAATTGGAATGAATAAGTTCATATATATAATGCATTCATCAATATATCATTTATTGAACGGTGGTATCAATATGATGAATCTGGTAGTTGATGAAAAAATTCGTAATATTTATGAATACATTCATCAATTAATACATTTTTTTCTGTGTATATACATTCTTTTAAAACTTCAATTACCGATTTTTTGAGCCCTTTTTAACTAAAATTCACACAATGTTGTTTTAAATACAATATTTGAATTTTTCTTTAGTGTTTGACATTTAATTATTAGAAAATCTTATCTTTTAGAATTATTTTGTTACCCATTTTTATTATAAACATATCACTTTATTATGTGGTTTGAAAAAGCTTTTAATAACATCTCGATCAGATTATAATAATACGATTTTCAATCTGGTTATTTCATAAGTGTCAGATCAGGTTCAGTTCAGTAGGTTTTAGATCAGGATTATTCGTAAAGAATGAATCAGATTGCATTACGTGGATTGAAACTTATCAGAATCATTGCAGGTAGCTTTGGTAGGGATGCCTTTTCGTATTATGAACAGGGACGGATGGTCTCGGGTAGAGAAATTTCTACATAAATATAATTTTTCGAGAGGTAGTTAGCGAGCCAAAAGTAAGCAATTTGGCTATGGAGTATTACCGATGTGGAAAGTTGGAAATTCCTCTTGATTTCAAATAACGTCAGTTATCTTCTGTATATTAAAAAATATTTATCTATGTGCGACGATTAACCTGTTCTACAGGTATTTAAATATACACTTTGCTTTAAAAGGGTTCCACAACACATGCAATATGGATTTTTTTTTGATGTGTAGGAAATCATAAAATGTAAAGAATACCAGATTCTCCAAACAATTTCTCTGTGCTTCTTTACAGTAATTGAAAAACATAAAATTTAAAAATACTATATAAAAATTTGTAAAGTGTAAAATAAAATAGGCACACAAAAAAATATACCGCAATCACGTCCAAAGTTCCTCTCATTCGTAGCAAAGAAAAGTTTCTTTTTTTTAAGACTATTTTTTCCACGTTTTTGTTAGTTTTTATGCATTTCTTGACTGTATTCTGAAGTAATTTTCTCTCTCTTTGTATGAGTGTCTACATAAATGAGTGTGTGAATGTTTATGCGTCACACGTTTTTATTTCTGTCTGTTTGACAAGCACGAATTTGTGTGTGTGAGTGTTCCTTTGTTTGTTTGTGTCTGAGTCACACGTACATTAGTGTATTTGTTGTTTGTTTGTTTGAAGTTGTTTTTGGTGTATTTAGTATTGTTTTTGTCGTTGTTGTTGCTGCTGCATTTGTTGTTAATACACATATGTGACAACGTACAACATGCCTGTCTCTGCCTCTATATCTCTCTCTCTCTTTGCCACGTTGAGAACCAAACAACTTTCATGGCGTCACGTGTGCATTGTTTGCAGCGACATCTGCTGCGTTGCTCCATTTCGCAGTACGTTTTCTACTACGTTTTCCGCTTTTTGCTGCAGTTTTATTTGTATTTTACGGAGTAGTTTTTACGATGTTCATAGATGTTATTTGCTTCACAGTGATTTCGAGTTTTTATTTTTTGCATTTTACTTAAATGCATTTTGCACTTTAATGAATTTTTGTTAAATTTTATATGGATTTCATTCTTTATGTGTATCATAAATTATAATTATTAATTAACAAATTATAAATAATTTAATATTGTTAAATTATTTTTTATGCACATAAACAATAAATATCAATTTAATAAAATACAATAAAATGCAAGAAAATACAATAATAATACAAAAGAATAAAATAAAATAAAGGGGCCCATTGGTATCGGGTAAATTCTATGTAATACGGAATACTGTGGATGCATTATGGAATGCCACTAATTCCAGAAAAACAAAATAAATTTTGATTCGAAATTTTAGTTTTGATAAAAGAATTATATTTGTCGTTAAAGTTTTAATTTCTTTAATATTTTTTATGTATTAATAAAAATTCAAATGTTATCCGATTTTAATTTTTTTTTTGTTTATGAAAAGCTTACATGAATCCTATTAAAATTGGTCAATATGACAGTTATTGATTCAATAGTATATAAAATATAAATATTTTCATATAAGGGCCATTCCACACCAAATCGACCAGCGGTTGGAACTCACCTTCTTCGATTTCAATGAAATTTGGGCAACTGATAAAGGATATCGAGATATGCACTAAACTTTAACATGAGGCCCGTGGTCATTATCATTGCACTTCAAAATTTATGTCCTTAAAACAGACTGGTTGATTTAATATAAATGTTCATGCCAAAATTCAAGATGCTACTCTGATTCATTTTCTAAATTTTTACAAATTTATAGTATTGAAAAAAACATATTTAAGGACATCAACTTTGAAGTGCTAGGATAATGACGACGGGCCACATTTTCAAATTTAGAAGTTACAACTTAATTTTTCTAAAAGCCTATTAGCTTTAAAACGACCATCAATAGAGTTTCCAGCAGTTATACTTTAAGAGATTTTGAAATATGAACTATAGACTGACAATGGAAAATCATGATTTCGAATCGAGAGGAGGTCACTCCCTAGGAATGCTCTATTGGATGCGAAATCGTTTTGAAGAATTTTCAGCGAAATCCGAATATGGGAAATGGACCCGCCGGGACCTCAAAGTAGGCGTTTCGTACCTAAATCGATAATTTAAAAATTTTATTGAAAATTGTGTCTCTCAAACGCATTAAATTTAAAAAGTGGGTATGTCATCTGTTCGAAAATTTAGCTTTTCAAGAAACTATAAATGAAAAAAATCGAATAAAAAATACAGAATCAGTGATTATTTATACAGGCATCCTTCGTTTTATATTTTCATCAGTCGCGACTAGCCTGAAACACTTTAAACTCAAAAGTTCGATTCCCATTTAAAATTTATTTTGAATATGTTTTTGACATTCCTTGTCATTTCTTTAAGATGAAATAAAAAAAAAATTGTAGAGTTTTTAAAACACATTAATGCATTTTTTGATGCAGTTTTTTTTTATATATTTTTTTAAATTAATAATTTAATAATCTAGGGGTGAACTTCAAAATCAAACTCGATGATTTTTTTTTATTCAAAGTCATTGTCAGTCTAATGAACAACCATACAAAAGTGATTTTTTTGTAAATTTGAAGCACTGTATCTCTGAAAGTAGTGGTCGTAAGAAATATAAAAAAAAATGGTCAAAGCATATCTATATATGCTATATGGTAAAAACTCAAAATTTACTTTTTTTGGTCGATTTGGTGTGAAATGGGCCATAAACAAAAAACAATTTAATAGTATTTTGTAGTATTTAATAGGATTCAACTATTAAAATAATAATTTATCCTTTTGACTAATTTTAAAAACTATTTATTTTATAGTATTTTATTCTGAGTGCATGAACACAATTTTTCATTTTTTACTCCACTTATTTATACATTTTATAATGAAACCAAGCCGCAGTAGCTCAGTGATTAGTGCGTTGGACTGCGAGCCGAAAGGTCCCAGGTTCAAGCCTGGACTGGGGCTAACAACATCTTTTCATAGAAACATTTTTCTATACCGCGCTACCTCTCGGCAGTAAATGGCAAACCTACGAGAGTAAAACATTGCCTATGAAAAGCTCTCACCCGGCGTTCGGATTCGGCAATAAACTGTAGGTCCCACCACTTTGACTACAAATATAACACGCACAGCTCAAAATGGTGAGAGAGCTCGGCCTAAGTTCTTATAGGACTGTAGTGCCAAAATATTATTATTGTTATAATGAAACCAAAACACCCGAGTGAAAATTGGTTAAGGTTAGCCTTATTTCGCATCCGTCCTTTTTCAGAATACGATAAGGCATGTCTACCAAAGCCCAGTCCGCCATGTCTCGGAGACCTTCGATGCTTCGAAGCTTTCTCGAATAACTTCGATCTAGTTGCATTCTCGATTCTAATTTTTAAAAAATTCGTACATTTAAATACTTTGACAAGATACGATAACTAAACAATAGATATCGCAATATTGTTCGCAGCAATCTCGAATTTTGATCATTTTTCTTCGATATCGTTCCATTTCGAAAATTTTCTCGTATCGAGAAAACTCCGACAGAACGCTTCGATATCTACCTACCATCTGGGTCCAATTTGACGCTCGATAACGTTACGAGAAGGGATCCGATATCGTGTGATTTCTACATCTACTCGCATTGATCTCGTAACGATATCGATACGAATGGCATACTGGGAGGCCGCCTGAAATGATAATGATCAGGGTCGACTAGGATAATCCAAATTTGAAATCCACATATCTAAAGATCAAAAGTCTATTTAATGAAACCTGATGTGTCAATTATGAAAAAAAAAACTGATTAGATATCGTATTAATATAATATGATCGAGCTGTTTTAAAAAACACTTTATAATAAAATTGAATAGCAAAATTATTCTAATAAAATAATATATTTTAATAAATAAATGTTAAACTCAAATACAGAAGAAATACAAATTCTCAACATTTATAAAAAATTGAAATATCTCATTTAGACCCAAAACGTTGACTTTGTGTCCTTGCAAAAGTTATTGCGGTAACTTTGCTCACAAAACTATTTTTAGTTTGAAACGTCTAAAATTTAATAAAAGTAGTTTAAGAAGAAATTAAATATACAATGAATTGTATAAGATTAAGATAAGGGTAAGATCAGAAAGCCTGATCAAGCAACCTGATCACGACAGCAACTTCGAATAACATAATGTTTTGAATCAGGCACTGATGAAAACCCCTGATCATTGCCAGATTTGAAACAAGGCTGCCTGAGCTCATGACAATGAGCTCATCCTGAACTAAATTTCCCGATTTTAGTAAACAATTAACACATTAATCATAAACATAACACAATTTTTAAATAAGCCGGATGGTTTACAACATATACATTTAAAAAGTGTAAAAATTTGTTTATTTCCCAAATTTTTTGTTTGCTTTGGAACATCGGACTTATACTCAAACTTCCGTAATCATTTTTGTTCTTCAGTAACTTGGACTTGTTTTATATATTTTTTGATACATTACATTACTGCATATTTTTATATTTTAAAAGATTAAAATATTCCGAAATATATTTAACTACTAGCAACACTGGTCAAAGTTAAAGCATTTTGATTTTTTTTTGTTACCACCCTTAGAAAAGTTTTCAAAGTCCAAAGTAAAAATGCAATTTTATGTATATTTTCCGCTGGGCACTGTTATGCTGTTCGACAACAAATGAATGACTTTTTCCTATCCAACATCATTTTACGATATTCCCATGGAGTTTAAGATTCAAATCGAGACCTCGTACTCAGTTTTTGGATATTTTCTCTAGCTTTCGTGAGTTGTGCAAAACAAATAAAAGGCAATTTTTGAGTTTTTGTACTTTCTACCGATTTCAGGTTTATGTCTGATTTCTTAAGAATTTTAAAATATTAAGAATTGAATATGAAGTCTTGATTAGAAACTACATCGGACAGTACAGAAAGTACATCGGAATATCATACTAAGATCGCGGATAAATTGTTGTTATTAAAATATTTTTTTTCTCAATATTAATATTTTTGACTTTTTAAATTTCTTTTTTTTTATATTTAATTTTTATTTCTTTTATTAAATTTTTAATAAAGCATTCCACAATAATACCTTCAAATTTCTCGATAATTAAAAAAAAAAACTAAAATTCAATTTCGTCAATTACCATGGTAATTGTTGTGACGTTAATTAGCATAAGAAGTCACATAATAAGCTTGTTAACACGTTTGCCTTAAATTATTTAATAAAAGTTGTCTCCAACATCATTTTTCATAAATTGAATTGAAATTGTCGCGCGATGAACATAAATGTTTCAAATTAGTACGCAATACGACGAACGCGAACTCAGTCTGAAACAGCACCCTCCAAACATTCATTCCACCCTCGGCTGTGTCCAACCATTTCCTACTCTCAGCAGCATCATCTCAGTCATTCAGTTCTCAATGCCAAGAAAAACTTGTCACCAGCTGTTAGCGACTGCAGCACGTCGCTTTCCTTGTTTTATAACCTTCCTCGCAAAGAACCGCTTACGAGCCACAGAAACCTGCCTGGCACTACATTCACCTATTTTTACCCAGTCTTAGTCTGTCATTTATATGCTAAAACATACAACAACAACAATAAAAAATACATAGCAACAAAATGCAAACATTTTCGGAGGATTTATTATTTTGTATTTCTGTTAGAATTTTCTATGCTGGGTTGTGAGTATTTTTTAAAACACATACCTGCGGAAAAATATTTGTATACTTGCATTTCAAACAATAAACTATAATTGAAAATATCGGATACCCGAGTGGAAATTGGTTAAAGTTCTTTCACATTCGTCCCTGATCAGAATATAACAAGGCATCCCTACCAAAAGCCTCATGAAATTATGCTGATCAGGGTCGACTAGGGTTTCCTAATTGTATATCCACATAAAGCAATAATTTTGGTAAGGATTGTCTGAAATGGCTAAAATTTCGTATTTTCAAATATACATTGAATGACATAAGATTAGGATAATGGTAAGATCAGGAATCCTGTTCAGACAATCTGCTCAGAGTAGCCACTTTGAATAGCATCACGTTTTGAATCAGTCACTGGAGTGAAAATCTGAATATTGCCCTATTTGAAATCAGGCAAGTATGATTAGACAATGATAGCATCCTGAACTAAATCTCCATTCGGGTGGTTGGAAATTGGTATAAATTATGTTATTTTATTAAAATAATTTATAATATTGTTACGAAAAGATGTAATTTGCCTCATAGTGCAAGCAATCAATAATAATTAATGAGACGCAAGACAATTCAGCGCACTAAGCATGTGTTAGAAAGAGACGGAAGATCATTCAGCGCACTGAGACAGTGTGTGAGAAAGAGATGGAAGATCACCGCATTAAAACACATGAGTGCAAATGAGATGCCAAAAGCATGCGTCATTCACGAAACGAGTAGAAGGTTCTCGAAACAAGTCGAAGCTTGTCGAAACGTGTCGAACTGATGCATGCAGTATATAAGGGAGCCGCATCTGAGGTACAGCATTTCAGTTGTGATTTAATAGTGAACTAGTGCGTCTCGTGAGTGAACATTGCTAAGCTAAACTGTATAAATTCAACAGTTGATACAAGTGATTATTCTTTAAGTTGTTATTTAAATAAATAAAGTTAATTAATACTAGTTGAAATAATTCTAGTTAAAACCAAATATTAGTGTGTTTTTATTTTGTACACAATCCAGCGATACGAACTCGTAGAACAGTTTTCCGTAGACTGAATTTTCGTAACAATATTTATAGCGTAATATAATCTCCAATGGAAAACGGTAACACAAGTGGAAATTTGTTGTAGTTAGTCTTATTTCACAACCGCCCCAGGTCAGAATACGATTTGAGATCCCTACAAAAGACCATCTGACCAAATCCTTTTCAGGGTCGACTAGTGCAAGTCTAATTTTAAATCCACGTAAGGAAATCTGAAACATTTTTTACGAAGCCACCTGAACTAAAGGCTACTGAAGTCTACCTGATAATGAAACCTGCAAAATTGTTTACGAAGGCACCTAATCTACAGCCTACTGAAAATATAAGGTATCCAAAAATATAAGAACAAAAATCAGATAGGTAAATTACCGAGATTTGTGCATAAATGAATTGCAGCGAATATATTTTCCATATAAAAGATCCTCCATGTTTTCATTAAATAAAATTTTAGATGTATAATTACCAAAAACAGCTGTATTCAAATAAATATTCGTTTTCACTAATATTGTTACGAGAAATGTAATTTTCGCCATTGCGCAAGCAGTGATACTAAGTAAAAAAGAGTAAATGAGACGCTTGGTAATGTAATATATTGAATATATTAGAAAGAGATGGAAGAGACAACATTTATTATAACACATTTGTTTAAAATATATGGTTATGTCTTACGTGCAATACGAATTATAGTGAGAAGTAGAAGTTTGTGGAAACCTCTAGAAACCGGATGTACATGCTCATTTGGGGCGATGTGAGACATTGGAGAGTAGAATAGTGCAAATCGTGAGTGTCTTTCTAATAGTACATATATGCATCAGTAGGTTAGATTTTATATTCTTAAACTAATATTGTTGATTACAATAAATAAACAGAAACGAACTTCTAGAATAAATTTATGAAGACTTAATTTTCGTAACAATATATTTCCTATGTAATAACGATTATTCAACTAATAATTTTCCATTTGTGTGCAAAGAAAAATGTCAGCCACAGCGTTGCCAACTCTGCCAAATGAGCACACAGGAAAACGGAAACGAAATTTCAAAATTTATTTATTGTTTGCGCGTGATTAGCAAAACAATTGTGTACCAGCAGTAGCAATTGCTGTTAGTGTGACATTTTGTTGTGCCATTGTTGCAGCAATTTTTCAAAAACTTATTGCTAAGTTTTAATAATTTAATTTTTATTTTAAAAATAGCAACATCATAAAATATACAAAATATAATACAAAAAATATGAAAAATAAAAACATAAAAATTCAGCAAATGTTGTAGTTAAAGAAAAGTTGACAAATTTTATGTTGACAACATTGTCGCACAAACCAGCAAAACAGTATTGTATGGTTAGACAGAAATGTAGAAATAGAAACTTAAAATGACATGGATAAATTTGAAATATAAATTTAAAAATTCGTCATAAAAAATGGTAGAATATTTTACACATTTTAAGATAATTATTATTTTTTCCACCGAAAACTTAAACGAGCTTAATAGATAATTCTGAGACATTTATTAAGAGGAAACACAGAAAAACAATACTATTTATACTATAAGAAAATAATAGGTGAGCCTGGGGTAAAATGGGACAGGTTTTGATTTTCAATTTTGATTTGCATTAACACAATACCATTTATATGCCTTTTAATTCATTTTTAAGCAATTTCAAAAAACAGCTTAATTTCGAACTTACTGAAGAATGTTAGGGTAAAATAGGAAACTTCAAAATGTTTACCAAAAAGCTATTTAATTCTTTCTTTTTCATGTTTTGTTATTTTCATAATAAACTCAAATATATTAAGAATAAAAAACATAACTATTAGAAAAAGAATGATAATGCAAGAACAAATAAGAAGACAAAAAGTTCAAATTCATAAAAATCTCATTAAGAAAATATGAAAAAAATTGGTGCATTTGTTCCTAGTCAGAATATTCTGAGTGACAATAGACACAGCTGCTATTGCTGGTCGTCGAGTTCTCAAATTCCAAGTATACAGGCCATTTGCAGATATGGCAATTCACTGAATTGTTAAATTATTGAATTGGCTAAACCAATTAAATAATTCATATAACACAATATTTTTACTAAAATTCCAAAAAACATTGCTTACATTACGTTTCCCACTTTACCCAATAATGCGTTTCCCACTTTACACAAATATCGCAATTTGATCATAACTTAGCACCATTTAAGCAATATTAAATTATTTGCAAAACCCGTTGTATTTCAAAAGATATACAACATCCGGTATACAACTTCCTAATTAAAAACATTCCTAATTAAAAATTCACACTTTTTAAAAGCAAGCAACAGCACTCTAAAAAGCTTTAAAAAACATTTTTTCTCAACATCAATGCAGTTTGTGCAATATGTAGAAAACGAATTTTCAATACATGTTGTAGTAAAAATAAGATAAATAAAGACATATTTATTTGAAAACCAACAAAATGTAGTAAAACTAATTTTTTTCAAACCCAAGCTATAAAATGTATATAATTTAATACAGTATTTTTTTCGGTGTAGGAGATGAGTGCGTTTTTTTGATTTTTTAAAGTGTGGGGCGTATACGTAACAGTGATTTGAAATATATGTTTAACTTTTTCTAGGTTAAATGTTTTTTATTTTTAAATTGTTATTTTTATATGAATGCGTGATCAAAAAGCTTATAAAAACCATAATTATCTAATATAGTACTTTGATGTTTTAATGTTCATAACTTTGTTGTTGTCCAGAATTGTATTTAGCAAACACATTCGCAAAAAATGTGATTTACTTCCAAAAATATACCAATTAAGGACTTCGCATAAATAGCAAACTATTTAATTGGTATGGTCGACGTTTTAAAAGAATTTTTATTATCTTCTCAGTCTTTATAATGCTCATTCAGTTAATTAAAAAAGAATGTTATAAATACTTGTGAAAGTACATAACATATACTTTTCTAATGATGAAGTTGGAAGCATTATTAAATATGCAACCCAGTGATGATAAGTTCGATATAATTGTACTGTTTTCAGTACATTTGCATCTCAAAAGTACGTTTCTACTACGGAGACATTTTTGGTACAATTTACCTAGCAAAGAAAGTTTGATTTTATGTACGACAATGACCTAGAGCAACTCCTAAAATATTATTAATTTTTTTCGGATTTTGATAGAGATTATGAAAACTGCAGTCGTAAACCTATGAGAAAATATTATGAATCGGTTCTAGTTCTGCTGCTTCTTTATATGAAACCAACCGGCAGCTTTAGACATTTCACTGAACTGATTTTCAACGTCATGCAGACCTCTAGACCTATCACTGAACTGGTCTTCAATTGAAGATTTTGATTCCGTTTAAAATTCTCCAATTGAAGACCGGTTTGTGATAGGTCTAAAGATCTGCATGAGGTCCTCATTTACGTCTCGCTATGACAAGTCCATGTTTTAGCTTAATTATGATCATCAAAATTCAGATGGGTCTGTGGTCAGTATCCAGCATTATTGCATTTTTATTTGAAAGCTTGACAAAATCTCTACAAATATTCAATTTATTATATTTTCTACCATAACTACAAAACTAATGAAAATTCATTGAAAAACTGATATTAATGATATTTTGAAAACGTATGTCGTAGGAAGGACAAGACATAATCAGAAAAAATCCATAAAATCCCATTAAAATATGTGAAAATATCATAATCTCGAAATACAAAAAAATCAGTACATATTATTCCAATTTCTTACTATTTTTTCATTAATTCAGTATTAATTATAAAAACATAAATACATACACTGATGCAACCATTGCCATCATCACCATTTTTAATGATCAAGCTCTATAAGTGTATATCTTGGCATATACCAAACGGGAATAATATGTGCGCAATCAAACGCGCAAACAAAAATTCCATCGTTTGCTTGTTTGACGGCGTTCATTCGCTGCAAGCTCTGAACGCCGCGCTTCGTCGTGTGCTCAGCAACGGCGATTTTTAATGCAATTAATTCAGTAGTCGTTTCAGCAAATAATTTAATTGTATTGATGTAACTTTTTTTTTATTTTCTGTTAATTTATTAATTAATGTAATTAAATATTTAATCTATTCAATTAAATGTCATATCGGCGATGAATCAATTAAAAATTAATTGTACTGATCAAATTTTTTACATATATATTTTTTTCTGTGTATCTATTCACAAAATGTCATCAAAACTGGAAGACACCTTGCCACAATGCGCATTTACATCACGTAAATGCGAAATAAAAGACTTTATCACTTAGTTTACAATCCTTGAAAGACAGAAGAACTTATTTTTCATTAATGTTTGTTTACAATGTTATGTCTGAAAAAGTAAATTGTTCTGAGCTTTTAAATATGTTTAATTTGTACGTTCCACCTAGAGATTTAAGAAGAAATCGTTTGTTTGTTGAATTATTTTATAGATCAAATTATGCTATCAATGAGCCAATATTAAGATGTATTAAATTATGTAATAGCTTTTCACCACTTCTTAATTTTAATGTTAATGAATATAGATTTAAATTAATTTTATTTATACACGGATAGAAAAGATTTGTTTGAATATGCTTGAATGTAATTATAACGTAATTCAAAATCACCATATACATATTGGGAGTAATATCTAATTACATTATAATTGAATTGTAGTATTATTTTGTTCAGATTCAAATATTATTATACAATATGTAAACATAAATTTCTTTAATCGCGGATTTACATGAATTTACTATATTACTGTTTCTGTAGAAATATATATTTTTCATCAGATATTATGTATGTTTGATATTTCCGCTATTTAACACACCCAACGTCATTAAGAGGTTCTTTGAATTATATGTATTTGGTTATTCGTGATTGTTACTGGGTGACAACGAATTTAAAAATAATAGTATTATTTTGATTATATGTATGTTTGGCATTACGATATCACAATTAAATAACAGCGCTGCCTACTTTTAGCTCTCAGTAACACTCACATTAATACTTTTCATATAGTTCAAAAGTTCTTTTTGGTGGAAGAATTTGTTTAAGTACCGCCAATTACTGTTAATAACAGATAGTGATTGTTTGTGAAATTTCCAATTTATCCGTAAAGTACTGAACTCAAAATAGGAACAATAGATGGAAATAAAATTATTAGGTATAAATAAAATATGTGTAATAAAAATAAAAGTTTAAGTTTATAATTATAAAATATATATAAAAAAATGTAATTTAAAAATAGCGAAAAAAACGAATATTGTGTAAAGAAGATATTAGCACTAAATTTACTATTTTTACATTAAAATTAAATGTAATCATAAATATGTTTACATGTAAATAAAATGTTTTTCACATTCAAACATATATATGTTTGCAAGAACACCGAAAATTATTCATGCTGAACATAAATATGTTTGAACGATAACAAAAATATGTTTAGCTGTTATTATAATAATGTTTGGCAATGAAATAATACTTTTGTTTGCATAAAGCTCCAAAGATATATGTAATGCCGGCAAAATTATGTTCGGGAGAGCCCTTTTTTGCAGCGTGTACTATTTAATTAATTGATAATTTATTATTTAAAAATGTAACTAGTCTGTAAGATACAAATCCGTAGACTGAATAAATGAAATGAAATGAAATTGATATTTTTGACGTAGAATGACCCAATTATATTAAAATAATACAATTAATAGTACTGATTTTTTAAATTCTATCAAATTTAATGAAAAACTTTTAAAAAAATATAAAAAAATATTATTACTTCTAATAAAAAACAATATGTTGTATCTGTAATTACTAAATTGCACATTTACTACTGAGTATAATAATCATTTTATATCTCTTCTTACACCCAGAAAAAAATACTATATAAATAATAGTTTTTTACTATTAAAAATAGTCAATAGGATAAATTATTATTTTAATCGAAAAATACCATTAAATACCAGAAAATACCATGACATTGCCATTGAGTTTATATGAGAAGATTTATTTTTTGTATACTATTAAATCAATAATTGTCCTATTGACCAATATTAATGAAATTTGAGGCAATTTTTTTCTGAGTGTATGAGTGTCGTAAATTCATCTATTTGTTGATGTTTATGATACGTATAATTATGATGCTGAATGAATTGACGGTTGGTTGTGGCTAGTTTTGATGTTGCACGCTGTTAGTTTGTTTCCCGTAAATATTTTATTTAGAATTTCTGCGGTTGGACGAATTTGTAGCTCGTCGCTACGGGCTATGTGCAAACGGAAAATATACGAAATTATTTTGCAATTTAAATGCAGTTGTAAATGGTTTGTAAAACGGTTGCGAAACAATTTTACGAGTGCATTTATTTATTAATTGGGTTTTGCATAGAGTGGTTGGTGGTTGATGCAAAATATTTTGTGCCATTGGCAGCACTTTTTGGCGACAACAAGTTTGAAGCAAGTCATTAATATTGTGCGCATTTATATATTTGAAGTAAAGAATATAGTAATAGTGAATGTAAATGATATCAAAGTGAAAAACAACAAAAATTAAAAAAAAAAACAGTTGGGAAGGTTAGATCACATGGGAAATTTAAAGTAGGTGTAATTATGATAGTTAGGATTATCAAAATTATAGTCGGTCTAAGCCGACTATAAATACCCTACACATATGTGTGGTTACCATTCAAAGTGATATATAGGTCACCAGGGTATACGAATCCTGAAAATAACTACAAACATTCAATCGCTGAAGAATTTCCATTCATTTGATACCCATATTTACAAATGGGTGGTGTACCGAATTTCGATTTTTTTTTAATGAACCAAAGGTCTTTTCGACGGAAAACATTATTATCACGTACTTGAGCATGATGTCAATATATATTTGACCAAAAAAGTTTACCTAAGCACGTATACATAAAAATTGATCTTTATATGAACATTTTATATGAGGTATTTGAACATAAGTGGTCGGATCATAGGTCACAATGAACCGATCTCGCCAATTTTTTCGCACATACAGCGTAGGTATATTAGTAATCAAAGTTATAAGTTTCATTTATCTAGCTCTTCAATTTTAAAAGTAGTAGGGATTTCAACAGACAGACAGACAGACAGACAGACAGACGGACAGACAGACAGACAGACGGACAGACAGACGGACAGACGGACATCGCTAAATCGACTCAGGAGGTCATGCTGATCAAGAATATATATACTTTTCCATACCGGAGATGCTTCCTTCTGGGTGTTACAAACGGCGTACCAAACTGAATATACCCTTTCACTCTTAGTGTAGGGTATAATTAAAAACTCATTGCATATTTTGAGGCACGCAAACCTCTCCGTGGGCGGTATCTTCCTAACTTCCTTCAAGCAACAACAACATTTGTCTGACAGCAGACGACGACGCACACCGTGCAACAAACTTTTTTGTGTTTTTGCTGTTGCTGTTTGGCAGCAACTGCTGTTGCCGTTGTCGTTGCTGGCACTGTTATTGCTGTTGACTAAAGTTTTCTGCGCTTTGTTATTTTTGCATTCGCAATTTAATGTTGATATTATGTACGTGCCGTGATTGTTGCTCCTGCTACTACTACTGTTGCTACTGCTGTTGCTGGCAGCCATGTTGTCAAGGCCGTAACAACTGAAACAAGAATCCAACACAAAAATTCACACACACTCACATCATTATAATTCAGTTATGTCTGTGACATACAAATGAAAACAAACAACATCGTATTATTTATTACAACCGCAAAATGTTAGTACACTTAAAAAATTTAATACTGCAATACCGTCTATCTACACTTTCGAATAACGCTTACTTACGAAATGAATTTTACATTAGAATGAATTGTTTTGAGTCACAAATCTGCATTTTTTTCAACTAAAATTAAGTATGTCATAACTTACAATGGCATTTATTCAATTTATCCGATCAACATATCATTTAAAACCGGATTATAAGACAAAATAAGGTGTAATTTTATATGTAGTAATGCGGTTTTATCGTCAGTATCGTCGACGATATTAATGTTTATCATTTGTAATTATTCAAAACATAATTATGTTTAAAAACTGGTATTTAAATTATAGCGTAGTTTAAAAAAATAAAACTTACCAAATGGGGAGAAAATCGGCAATTGATCTTTAAAACTTGATAGTTCAGAAACTATAGGAGACTCCATCGAAATTATTTTTTTATTCGACGGGGAAAACTCCAGGGTTTCAAAACAAAATTGTTATTGATTTATAAAATGGTGTGGCATAACAGTGATTTCAAAAATATTTTTAACTTTTTCTAAGTTAAATAATTTTTAAATTGTTATTTTTATTTGAATGCGTGATCATAAAGCTTATATAAACTATTAGTTTCATTAAAATATGTTAATTAGTTACAGATATAGAAATAATTATTTAATATACTACTTTGATGTTTCGATTCACTTAACTCTGTTGGAGTTGAGAAATCAAAAAAACTAAGTACACATCCACAAAATTTCATCAAAATCGCAAGACATCGTGCCAAGATCGATATTTCTGACGTGAAATGACCCAAATGGTATTGATTAATATTTTAAAAATCATTTTATAAATTAAAAAATGTTGAAAGTTATTCGAAAGTTGAACTTGTTATCGTTATTTAGTACAAATATTAGATTGCTAGATAAGTTCATAAATACACATTACACTATTCAACAAAACGAGGCAAAATCAATTCTATATAACGATTGCTGATTTTGACTACATACTGAGTTTTTCTTAATTACGTAAAGTTTTTAAGAAAATTGCTATAGACATTTTAGGCCCTTTTCGAGGTAGGGAAATTGTGATAGTTGGTGTAATGAATTTAGTAAGAATTATGAAAATTATAGTCGATATAAGCCGACTATAAATACTCTACTCATGTGTGATAATGTGAGCGGTTACCATTTAAAGTGGTTCATAGGTCACCAGGGTATATTACTCCAGAAAATAACTACATTTGTTGTACAAATGAGTAGGTGTACCGAATTTCGATTTTTTTTTGAAAATACAAGTCGGTTCACGGGAAAACATTATTTTCATATATTTGAACATAAATTCAATATATATTGCACCAAAATCTACACTCAAACATGAATTCAAGTCGAAACAAATCTGACATTATCTGCTCTGTAGTACGAATAATGATTGAATAGTCCTTTCACTTTAAGGTTATTCAAAACGTTAAGGTTATTTGGAAACGGGCAGAAAATAGACAGCTTTTGATACAAACGTCACCTTTAAATTAATAATATTTTAGCGCTACAGTCCTGAAGAATTTATGCCGAGCTCTCGCACGATTCGAGTTGTGCGTGTTATATTTGTACTCAATGTGGTGGGACCTACTTTTAATAGGCGGTGTTTACTCTCGGAGGTTGCCTCCATTGTCAGCCGATAGGTAATGCGGTATAGAAAATTGTTTTCTAATAAAATATGTTGTTAGCCCCAGTCCTCTAAGCTACCACCGCTACATCACCTTTCGAAAAATATATTTTTAAACCGCCTGTATCTGCCACATACTTTGTTGATAACTTCGCTGGACAAAATTTCTGATATTATTCAGGAATATTTCCTTCACACACACACAGATAAATGGAAGTTTGTGGGAAGTGTATGACAAATTCCGTCGTTGTCTGTTTGAAATATGTCGAAAAAAAAAATTAAACTACCTCAACCATTCCAAAAATGTTGCCATAAGCTTCCAAAAATCTTACTGTGTGATTGCGAAAAAATACCACCAATATTCTTATAAATATGCCGACATTTTGTCTCGGGTAGTTACAAATTTTATTATACATGCGGTTATTTTTAATAAATATTTTTAATATTTTGTTTTGTGTGTTGTGTCCTATTCTTGGCTATTATTTATGCTAGTGTCCTGCAGCGTCCTCGCATGTTGTCGAGTATAAAATGAAGAAACAGCAAATCTGGCAAAAAAACAAAAACACAGGCTCATATTTTTTCTTGTGGATGCTGAGGATAACGAAGGTTCTCCGACAGAAAAACTCCCAACGTCCAATATAATTTGATATAATTTTTTGAGCGGATGGAGTTCTAGTTGTCGTCACAAAAGGAAATTCCAGCTAATTTTCAAACAAAATATATTTTGTTTATAAAAAATTTTGAAGTTTATTTTCTGTAAATTTTTGTCGGCAACATTCAACAATTTTCGCCGTATTCATTTTAGTCAGTACACATTTTCAATAAGTTGAGCCAGAAAGTTACACCAGAAATTTATCTGGTTCAAATGTTGTTTTTGTTTGCATATAAAATTTGTTCCAGTTCAAATTTAATATATGAAAAAAACGCAGCTAATAAAAAAAACGAAATTCGTTCGTCATAAATTCCCGTGACACAGTAGTTGTTCATTTCGCCGTCGTTTTTAATTTATTTAATTTAATTTAATTGGGTCATTGGAAATTTTGTAAATATGGGTATCAAATGAATGGAAATTCTTCAGCGATTGAATGTTTGTAGTTATTTTCAGGATTCGTTTACCCTGGTGACCTATATATCACTTTGAATGGTAACCACACATATGTGTAGGGTATTTATAGTCGGCTTAGACCGACTATAATTTTGATAATCCTAACTATCATAATAACACCTACTTTAAAATTTCCCATGTGATCTAACCTTCCCAACTGGTTTGACTATACGTTTCGTTTTACGTTACGAGTGAATTAGAGTTATTTGTGAGAACCATTACAAAGTTGTTGGAATGAATGAACAAAATTATGAACGGTTTAGATTTAAGGAATAAAACCTGAATCAAAAACTTTTTTTTTTATGTTAGCCACAATTTAAAATTTGATTACGAAATAATTCGGTATACCTAAGGCTACCAACTTTTCCTTCTATTCACTAGGTAAGTTCAGAATTCTAAAGGAAATCATTTCGAAATTGTGTATTCCGCTGACTGACATAATTTTCAATTTTATACGTTACAATCCTGTTTTCCGTGACTTTCTTTTTACATTTGCTTCTTTTTTTAAATGATTGAACCATTTGTTGCGTTTTGTTAAATTATGACAAACTATCTTTGTCCCTATGGAAATAAATTGCTGAGAGTCAAACATAAATCTGAGCTTTTACGTGTATTTCTGTTCTTTCCCAATCTACTATTCGAGTCTATATCGCTTCGAGACTATTTCCAGATTTAGGCGAATTCATTCGTCTTGGTTACGATACATGTATCTATATTAGTCATCTGCACAAATGTATTTAAAGTTCTCTCTGCAAAATATGCACTACTGTGCTCCACAGTATTAAGTGCATTTTTCAATGGCAGTCTACAGTATTATAGTGAAGCCTCTACAGCGACAGTGTCATATGCAGTTTAGTATTTGAATTTTGATTGCACATCATTATAGGCATCTTCACTATAACTACGTCTTGTTTTTTGTTTTGCTTTGACACTACTTGTGCTTTTTTTTCGAGCATAGAGTCGGCGACAGTACATGTCATGAAATAAAATGAATGTCTTGAAGTGGATTTCAAATGCATTTGTGCAGATGTCTAATCTATATCATACCACAATTCGTTCTAAGGTGAACGCAGATGTCGTAACGAGATAAAGAAGTTTTCTCGTTATGAGAATGATTTCTAAATCGGACGAATAGAAAACCTCTATAAGTATAAAACTACAAGAACAAATCGAATATATACAACGAGAATTGTACGATAAAACACGCTATATCGTTCAGAAATCACCGGATATTTCAGGACAAATTTAAGTTTACGAGATATGGAGACTTGAAATTGAAAATTTTACAAACAAAATTAATTTAATAAATCTTAAAAAGTCTTGATTTTTTTTTTTGCTTTGACACTACTTGCGCTTTTTTTTCAAGCATAGAGTCGGCGACAGTACATGTCATGAAATAAAATGAATGTCTTGAAGTGGATTTCAAATGCATTTGTGCAGATGTCTAATCTATATCATACCACAATTCGTTCTAAGATGAACACAGATGTCGTAACGAGATAAAGAAGTTTTCTCGTTATGAGAATTATTTCCAAATCGAATAGAAACCCTCAATAAGTATTAAACTCCAAGAACAAATCGAATCTATACAACGAGAATGGTACGATAAAACACGCTATATCAGTTTCAGTTTCAATTTATTCAGTCTATGGAAAAACAATCCTTACAGACTAGCGTATTACAGTACATCTTAAAAATAATAATAAACACTTAAATCTAACAATTAACACTTAAAAATAAATATGATTTAAACATTCCTTAAATGAATTCTTTGACAACGAAAAATCAATGACATTAAAATTTGAAATTTTATTAAATTCAGTAAGAGCTCTATTTATTGGCTCATTTGTAGCATAATTAGATCTATGACACGGTACAAAAAACATGTTAAAATGACGAAGATGCCTTCTTGGGGCATAAAAATTTATTAAATTTAAGAGATAAGGACAATCAATATTTCCACAAATAATATCATATACAAACATTAAGGACAGTGTAATACGTCTACTGACAAGTGGCATTAAATGTATAAATAAACAACGAGCATTATAAGACGGAAACGGTTCAACAAAGTTAAGAGAACGTAAAGCAAATTTTAAGAAAATTTTTTGGATTCTCTCTAAACGATTTATATGCGTTTGATAATAGGAATTCCAAATAAAAGAAGCATATTCCAATCTAGATCTAACCAATGATGTAAACAATAATTCATGCGTATATGGATCATTAAATTCCTTACTATTTCGTCTAACGAAAGCCCAAAGAGAATAAGCTTTAGGTATTATGTAGTTCAGATGACCTAAAAAACTAAATTCCGAATCAAACATAACACCCAAATCGAGTGTTTCAGTAACAGCCTTCAGTTCAGATTTACAAAGAAAATATGATGAAGAAAGTCTCGAATTTGATTTCGAAAAAGTAATCTTAAAACATTTATTTAAATTTAGCAGTAAACGATTTCGAGAACACCAAGTCGATACATTATTTAAATATTTTTGGAAATTATAAGCGTCAAATGAATTGCGAATTGTATGGTATATTTCCAAATCATCAGCATATAATACAAAATTTGAAAATGAAAAGCAACTTCCAATATCATTAATAAATAAATTGAGAAGCAGTGGTCCCAAAATACTTCCTTGTGGAACCCCCGAAGAGGCAACATAAGGACGAGAAAATATATTTTCAATATTAACATAGCAAAGTCTGTTATTAAGATAAGACTTAATCCAACTTAAACCAGTTGGGAAGGTTAGATCACACAGGAAATTTTAAAGTAGGTGTAATTATGATAGTTAGGATTATCAAAATTATAGTCGGTCTAAGCCGACTATAAATACCCTACACATATGTGTGGTTACCATTCAAAATGATATATAGGTCACCAGGGTATACGAATCCTGAAAATAACTACAAACATTCAATCGCTGAAAAATTTCCATTCATTTGATACCCATATTTACAAATGGGTAGGTGTACCGAATTTTAATGAACCACAAGTCTTTTCGCCGGTAAACATTATTATTATGTATTTGAGCATGATGTCAATATATATTTGACCAAAAAAGTTTACCTAAGCACGTATACATAAAAATTGATCTTTATATGTACATTTTATAAGAGGTATTTGAACATAAGTGGTCGGATCATAGGTCACAATGAACCGATCTCGCCAATTTTTTCGCACATACAGCGTAGATATATTAGTAATCTAAGTTATAAGTTTCATAATATGATACCCAATCGATACTCTTAAAGATGTTTGTTGAACTGAACAACGCGTTTGTTCTTAGGATAATCTCAACGAGATTATTTTTTTCGGCAATTTTGAACAATAAAAGAAAAAGTCGAAATATTGGATCAGATGTCTGTTTTCTAGACTCAGTATTTTATTTCGTAGATCTTACCCTGTGGAAGGTTGTTACAAAAAAAGAAAGATTCTTAAACATTTTGCCAGGAAGTGGCCTTTTCAGATAAACAAACGATAACAGATAATGTCTGTTGAATTCATAATGCGAGAAGCGCCATCTGATGCTAACATTAAATGTAATAGATTATCACGTAGACAATGTTATTTAAATTATCAAAATTACACAAGTTATAATTAAATTTGTAATTATATGGCGTTGATATTTTTAAAAATTCATAAAATTCAATATTAAGAATCAAAGCTGTATGATGCATATCAGACGGACAAAATGGAAAAGCACATTCTGTTAAATCAAACTTGATATGATCACTTAAAAATATTAGATCTAGAATTCTATTAAGCGTATTTGAAAAATTATTAATTTGACCGTTCAGAAATCACCGAATATTTCGTGACAAATTTAGGTTTACCAGATATGGAGAATTGAAATTAATAATTTTACAAACAAAATTGATTTAATAAATCTTAAAAAGAAAAATTAATTACAAATGTTGGCTAAAAACGTATCAAAAAAGTCATAATTTTTTTACTTGTAAAATTTAAATTTGCAGATTATAAAATTTTAAATTATAAACATGTTGCCTTAATTTGATAAAAATTCGAAATGGCAACAAAATCTATTAGAATCTCCTTTATTCGAGAAACAAAAAAAACGTGAACCGATATAAGAACGATATTAGAGGCATCGAACAGTTTCGAGACATGGCAGACTGGGTTTAGCCAAAAATGAAAGCTTCTTTCCTTTTATTCATTTTACTCATTTATGGAAGACCAATTTATATGGTCTTTTTTTCTGAGTGCACAGATTTTTTTCGAGCACCATGTGTTGTTCCTAATTTTATTCCATTTTTTTTTCTATTGTTGTTGCCGCATTGTTTTGCTGCGTGTCTTATTGGCATCTCGGCCGCAATGTGACCAATTTAATGAAATGCGTATAAAATGTTTGATTGAAGGACATTTATTTCGGTGTTTGGTGCCTACGTGAAGGTCGGGGCCATAACCTGGATTGTACAGAGTGAAATTATGCAAACTTTAGGCACCAATAGAGTTCAATGTGGTTTTTGGCGTGCGGTATAAGAGAGTGGCAAAAAAGTGTTGGATGGGTGCATGAGGTTTAAGTGTTTTTGAAACATTGAATCGTTGGGTGGTTGGTGAATATTAAGTTGAGTTCAAGGATCAAATGATTGACGCAAGTCACGCAGTCACGTCAACAAATTGCTACACGATTCGCTTAATCTGCACGATGTGGTTGTTGTTATTATTATAGTTTTTGTTGTTGTTATGATAAACGTGGTTTGCGGTTAAGTTTCTGTTGTTTGTGATAGTTTTGGGTTTGTTCTACGCCGCAGTTTCGTTTGACTTTTGATTTATTTTCCAAATAGCATTTTGGTGGTGACAACCGCTAAGCCAATCCGATTTGTAAACAATTTTTTTTTAATTAAGAAAAAAAACTTTAAACTTTATAAATTACACTCAAAGTTATTGATATGCAAAGTTAATGCAAAGATTACAATTTATTGAGCTTATTAATTCATATTTGGGGAAATTCGAATTTTTGAAAAATTTGAATTTATAATATAAATATGAATTTTAGAGTAACTATATTTTAGATTTATAATGAAGGTTTTAATTTTTAGAGGAAATAAAAAATAATTTGTAAAATATAAACCACCCAAGAAGTTTTTTTTCTCAAGGACATCCATACATCAATTATATATAAATCTCTAGTTTTGACTTCATACTCATATTTTTTCCTATTACTTAATGTTTTTGTGAGATAATTGCAATCGTAATTTTAAGTCGTTCTCACCCACTACTGAAATAACTCTTTATTTTATTAAATTTTCGGTCTATGAGAAATCTTTATTTTAAAAAAATTTGGTTTTCGGTTTGACAGAAACCTTTATATTTTCAGTGGCGGTTGAACAGCGAGAGTTGTAAAGATTAACAAAATATCTTATTAGTAATTTTGGAGAAGCTGATAACATTTTTTTAATCGAAAAAAATGTTTAGTCGACCAAAACAACAATGTTCGAAAACAACATATTCTAATGTAGGGATGCCCAACTCAGCCCGCACGGGCACGACGTCAGCACGTAAGGTGCTAGACGAGGGGAAGATCGGTGAAGCGAAAATGGTGAGAGGATTTTTTAAGTTAGAGCGAGTGCAGCGAATATAAGTGCGTGTGACCTGCGAAAGCTATCAGTCGATCGTGCGACTTCATGCGAGATGGTCCGCGCTGCTTTGTTCTTCAGTCACCTCAGTATAAATTGTTAAATGTATCACAATTAATACAAAATATTTAATGCAAAATAGAATTTTGACTAACTGTTTTTTTTTATCTGAAACTTATTTTGACTCAAAATAAGTTATTGTTAATAATTTTAATATTGTTAATAATTTTATAGGAATAGGCGGGGCTTACCCCTCTGGGTGGCTACATCCATTTCTCGACCTCCTCTATCGAATTCCGCGATAAAAAAAAGTTGGCATAAAAAGGCGATTTCCGCCCACTTTGAGTGGGCGTGGCCTACCCCTCTGGGTGGCTACATCCATTTCTCGACCTTCTCTATCGATTTCAGCGATAAAAAAAAAGTTGGTACAAAAAGCGATTTCCGCCCACTTTAAGAGGGCGTGGCCTAATCCACTTCTATCACTTGGTGGAGGCGCTACAAAACCTCTGGTACTGGTAAAAAATTTTAAAATAACACAAAAAAAACTCTAAAAAAACACTAAAAAAACACTAAAAGAACACTAAAAAAACACTAAATTAACGCTAAAAATACACAAACACTTACTTCGAGATAGAGTTTGTGTTCCTGGTACACTAAACAATGTTGTATACTGTTCTGTTTCCGTTACGTTATATTCGTAGTGTATTAGTTAGTGTTCGCAAACACAAACGCTAAGAAGGAAGGTAGCGTTAGTGTTTTTTATGTTAGGTTTGTGTTTTCGTAGTGTTCGTATCAAAGAACAGTACAGTACAGTACAGTAAGGTACAGTACGTTAGTGTTTTTTTTTCGATCTCTGATTTTGAGGCATTTAAATTTATTTTAGATAGAATAAAAGGAAATTTTGAGATCTTTTGACAATTGCAACAAATCTTTTAAAAATATATCAAGTACTGTTCAAAAAATAATGTTTATGTGTTTTTTTTGTTATACACATACATACACACATACATACATTCTTTAAGAGTGTTTCAATTAAAAATAACTAAATAAAGTACATTTAAGAATTGGTCGACAATTTCTAGTTTCTATTGGGGTTCAATGCGTAGAGTTGAAGTCGACTGCGCACAGTAGAACATCACAGTAGAACATATCATTTAGTTAATGATTTAAATATTTATATTTTCATTTAATATTGTATACTTTGTTTATAAACGATTAATGTATATTATAAAAAATCTTATTAATTAAAAAACAAATATTAATAACTCACTTGACTCTTTTGCAATAACATTTTTTGTCAACTTGTCCAGTTTTATAACATATAAAATTGTTTTTAACAAAAAAAAAAACATGTTTTTCACAAAATACGGTATTTTTGGATAATTCTATGTAAATTTCTTTACAAAACAACGAATTATATTTTTTTTTTTTGTTTTCCTTTGTTACACCGTACTCTCATAGCACTCTCTTCTTTCAGTGTTGCATCATTTCTTAAGTAAAATAGGGCAGAAATGTGAAACAAATAATTATTGTAGAATTTAGTTAAGTTTGAGATTTTAATCACTTTAGACACACATTCTATATCCCAAAACCTTTTACAGAACAATAACAAATAATATTTTTTTTTGCAAGCGAAAATTACATAAATGTTATGAAAAAAATGTATAATTATTTAAAATGATAAAATTTATATATTTTAGTAATTCAAAATAATAAGCAATATAAATGGGTCCGTCAAAACCAAACTAAAATAATCAAACTCTTAAAAAGACATTTAAATTTCCCGGAATTTCTAAAAATGCAACACTAAAAGCCCCGCTCATTTCTGCGTTGCAATCCCCGTTCACTTCTGCCCGTAGATACCCCTCGCCAAGCACTCAATTGCCCGTGCAGTTAGCCGCGGGCAGGCGAGTTGGGCATCCTATTCTAATGTATTCCACAAAAACAGCAATGTACGAAAAATTTGAAAAAAATTAGGAGATAAAACAAATAACGATTTCAAAAATAGAAAATTAAAAATAAACAATGTTCGAAAAAATTCGAAAAGAAAAATGTTGTAAAAAAAATGGACGACAAAAACGATGTTCGAAAATTTTCGAAAAAAAATTTAATGACAAAATAAACTGAATGTCCGAAATCACCGTTTTCCAAAAAAAAAAAAATAGACAAAAATAACAAAATTTCGAAAAAAAAACAAAATGGACGTAATCATCATTTGCTATAATAAAATGTTATGTTTCTCCAAGCAACAAAAAAATATGTCCATATAAATGAGACCAATTGAATTTTCTGTCAACTAACAACCATTAGTGACCTTTAAAATAAATATAACTCTCTACCACAGACCTTTATATTTTGAGAAAAATCAAAAAAATTGTAATTTTTCATTTTTTAAATTTAAAATATATTAATTGAAAAATATCTTAATAATGGTACAAAACACCCAATTTGTACCGACTGGACCTTGAGCACGTTAAGACAATATCTTAAAATAATCAAAAGAGGTCGTAAAACAAAAACAATTTTTTAAGTTTTCCGAATAAGTAAAATAACACTACACAACAAATTGATAAAAAAATGTGTATTATTGGCAATGACCCGCAGAATTCGAATATATTAATTGAAAAATAACTTTTTAACCGAGCTTTCAAAATTTGCAAATATTTTGCTTTTTAAATAACGGGTTTGATCAAATTTAATACTAAATAATAGATAATTTAAAATCCAAGAAACATTTCCCACAACATGTTAAAATTGGTTTAGTGGTTTGAGAGAAATCGATAGAAGAACTCGAAAAATTTAATTTTTTTCGACAAAAATTTTAATCAAAGATACATTTATAAAATTGGGAAATATCTAAAAATCGAGATGATTCACAGTCTGTGATATTTTTTTTCCTGTACCTTTTTAAAGAAAGCGACGTAAAAATAAATTAAATCTGTGGATACATTTTGAGGTCAGAAAAAATTCTTATAAAGCATTAGAATGGATGTAAACTAAAAATTTTGTGTTTTTATACACTACACCCTTGTGTTACAGATTAAACTATGTATATGATGATATTTTAGAGCCTCTAAGAAGGCGTGACCGGTATGAAAAGTATATATTTTATTGATAAGCATTACTTTTCGAGTTGATTTAGACATGGCCGTCTGTCTGTCCGCCTATACAGGATAACTTAATAAACACTATTCCGAATGCGATGAAATTTAATTTAAATATATTTTAGTAGAAAAGTAATTTGAAGTTCAAATTAGTCAACGTACTCAACTACATCCCATACAAGATAGGGGGTTTATATTTTAGAATCCATATCTCGTAAAGTATTCAAGATAAAGTTATAAAAATTAAAATTAGTTACAAACAATCATCTATTTTTAATTGCTATGCCTATTTATATAGCAAGTAATTAAGGACTGCGTCGAATAAAATTGTCCGCTACAAAAATGAAAAAATCTAGAAATCTAGTAATCGAATTTTTATAAAATAAAATATTTTATTTTGCAAATTATTTTTAGATTAAAAAAAAAATACAAAAAACCAGAAATTAATATTTTTTAATAAAAAGTGTTAATTTTTCCGGAACCCCTTCCATTAATGTTGTAATGGTAGTGTCCGACACCCTCACAGCTGCTGAAGACCACTTTCTTTTAAAGTCTTGAAGGTCTTTGTCCACTTTTTTTGTTGTCTTCATCTCCCTTTTTACTAAAGCCCAGCATCTCTCAATCGGCCTGAGTTCTGGACAGTTTGGTGGATTGGCTTCTCTAGGCACCAAAATCACTGCATTTTGTTGGATCCACTCCAAGGCCGTTTTGCTGTAGTGACATGAAGCGAGGTCAGGCCAAAAAAATGTGGACACTTCATGTTGGCGTAAAAATGGAAGCAATCTCTTTTGCAAGCATTCCTTCACATATATTTCGCTATTAATTGTACCCGATGTCACGAATGAGCTGCTCCTTTTTCCACAACTGCAAATTGCCTGCCAAACAAGGAATTTCTTTGGGAATTTTGTCATTTTTTTTTATTTGAATTTTTCAGCGACATTTCCTCGAGAACCGGTTGTATAAAATTCCTGCCCAGGTAGCTGAGAAAAGTCCGCTAAAACATAAGTTTCGCTCGCCGTCCATTATGCAGCAATCGAATTTAAAAAAAAAAATCTTGGTTCAGCTTTTTAGCTCGTTGTTTTGCGGTTTCATTCTTGACGCCATTTCTATCCAGAACTTTTTGGACCTTGTACGTCTTCAACCCAGCTTCTTTCTTAGTCCTGCGCACGAAAGATTCTGAGCAATCTGCCTTTCTCGCCAATTTCCTTTCGGATATGCTTGGATCTTTCTTTAAAATATTCACAACCTTCTTCGACTTTTCACGATCATGTGGGCCTTTTTTTTACCAGAACCTTTCTTCCGATAAATACTCAGGTCTTCCTTAAAGCGGTTGATAACGCGAAAAATGGTCTTAGGGTTAGCCCCTACCTCCTTGGCAATTTTTTTAAAAGACCAACTAGGTTGTTTTTGAAAAATTTTAATTATATTTTCTCGCACTTCCACTTCGTTTGCCATTTTCGCGTTAAATAAATTTTGTATTGACTATAACTGACACAAATTATTTTCTGCCATTTAATTCAGAGCTACTATGATCAAATTTTTTTAATTTGAATTTTGCAATAGCACATTATGGGAAGATATGTAACGGACAATTTTATACGACGCAGTCCTTATTATTGGGATATTTTAAAATTTTTGGATGATTTTTAAATACCCAGTCTGCCATTCGATTTGAAATCGCTTTGAGACTGTTTCGAGATTTCGAGGAAATCAATTGATTACGATTTCGTATATATGTACATTTAACTACAATTCGTTTCAAGAAAATTAAAAAAATAGTAATGATAAAGCAACGAGATCGAACTTCGATCGTTGAAGAGCTCCGAGATATGACGGATTGGGTAATTAAATGATTGTTGATTTTATTTTTTTAGTAAAAATTAATTTCTTAAGTGAACATTAAATTGAATAAGAATGAAAAAATAATAAATATTTAAATTTTAAAATAACATTTATATTATTTTTTTCACTTTAAACTTTTAATGAAATTAAAAAATTAATTAAATAAATTAAATTTCTACTAAAAATTTACATTTTTAAATATTTATTTCTAAATAAAATATACCACTGTAAAACAATATGTATTGTTTTAATAAAATATATCAAAAACATGTTGCTTTAAAAAACCTGCAATATATCAATGTTGCCACTTTGAAAATACATTTGAAAACATCTCTCTATTAAATTTACAATAATTTTATGTGATCATTGTGATTTTCCTCAATCTGGCAACACGTTGCAATTTAATTGCTGCGCTTAAAATGTTGCAATGTAACAGCAACATTTACTTAAAATGTTGCAGCGGCAACTGAAATTGCTATTTAAATAGCGCAGCAGGCCAAGCGAAGAGCTTTTCATATTAATCCTTTATATGTTTTTTTGTGTCATTGCTGAGGCTGAACATGCTCCCACTTTTTACAAGTATCATCCACAACTTTGTCGGCACCGTTTCCCCATCTGTGCCCGGGATCTCCCATCGAGTTCTTCCGGAACAAACACACATTAAACCCTGTGCTTAATATTTGGCGCTGGCTCTGGCAACGCAATTAAGTATCTCGAGCACGTTTTATGGTTCGCCAACAAAACTGGGTTCGAAAAAAAAAGAAAAAAAAACAAATATTTTATAAAAAAAAATCAAATTGGTAATGGCCACGTTATCCCTAGTGTCAGCCACTCGCACCTATTCAATCCTACCCTACTGGCATATGTCATTCAACCCTTCACCCTACATTTTAAAATATTTTTCTCGATTACCTCTTCTTTCTTGTTACCCATACATATGTCCGTCGGTCCATCCATCTGTCAGTCAGACTCGACTTTGCGGCAGTTTTTCTTCTTCTCGTCTTCTCGGGCCTGACAACATTTTTCACACCTTCACGTTGTAATAATGACCCCTAGCATGGCGGGTGGAATAAGGGAAACACGTACGCAATGACCCAGTGCGAAATATAACAGTAATCATAATAGTACGGGTCAACAGCTCTGAAGATGTCAGTTCGAACTCACCCTCGCCCTCGCTATGTATGTTTTGTACTTAAATGGTGAGACCTACAACTAGAAGAAAATACTATATAAATAATAGTTTTTACTATTAAAAATAGTCATTAGGATAAATTATTATTTTATTCGGAAAATACCATTAAATACTAGAAAATACCATAACATTGCCATTGAGTTTATATGAAAAGATTTATTTATTGTATACTATCAAATCAATAATTGTCCTATTGACCCATTTTAATTTGATTTGAGGGAATTTTTTTCTGGGTGTACAGTTTAATGCAAAATCCGAATGCGAGAGATTTTGTTTCAAGGAAATTCAAAAAATTGTAAAAATTACATATAAATTGGGCGTAAAAATAAATCATATCCACATTTACCAAATTGATTTTTAGAGTTTTAAACTTTGCTTTACATAAAAATATAGCTACATTCAAAATTACATTCTAAATATGAACAAACACATGTGCAAATTCGACTATAGTGCTGACTAAACTAAATTTTGTCGGTAATGCAGTCTTCGACTTTTCAATTTAGGAAATTTTCGAGCAAACTATATTGAACTAAATTGGAAGACAGCAAACAGACATATGATAATCGATTTATTAGGGACTTTAACAATTACCGGTTACCGAATGGCGATCGAATGAAAACCCGTACAATTTAGTTTAGTCAGCAATTTAGTCGAATTCGCATACACCCTAAATATCTGCAAAAAAATAGAGAATTCAATACGGCAGATCAAAAGATATGATTTAAATAATTGTCGTTCCGGACGGGTCAAAAATGGATGTTAAGTCGAGGTTTATATGGAAATTCCAAAAAGTCAACATGCAAATTATTTTTTTTATTATTTTAGAAAATAGCTAAACTCATGTGCTTTATTTTTATATTTACACATTGTTTCCAAAGTTTATAGTTTTTTCATTATAAATCACACAAGAATTCCAGACGGGACAAAAAGTTTCGTATAAATTACCATTATTATTATTTTCCTAAAAATACTTTTGGGGTAAAATATATTTTATTAAAACGTTTTTATAAGGTTGCTATCTTGTCTGTCTCTTCGGTACACATTTTGTAATTAATTTTAAACTACCTTCGCTGAGATTTTAAATATTGCCTCGAACTGGATGACAATGCAATATTATCGTTTTCTTGCCATCAGGTCATCACGGTTCTATCGCCATGGTTCCATATTAAAGACACTTTGAAACATGAATATTTTAATTTTTAATAATATTAGGCCTTTCGAATTCTGTCAGACGAAAATCTAACTGACAGAAAAAAAGAGAAATAAAAAATATGAAATATGAAATAAAAAATATTTTTTTATATAAAACGTTTTTAAAGTGAAACGTGGGGCTGTAGATAAATTAAAGTTCACGTTATATATAAAAAATAATTTTTATTTCATATATTTTTTTAATTATCTCAGAACATAGCATGAAATAATTTACTTTATTTTTGTTAATGTACACTTTGTTCCTTATACGTTTTGTTTTATATACGTTATCGTTAATCTAGATTCACATATTTAAGATTACGTTATTTTAAAGATTTGAGCATTTTGAATTTTTCGGTCATGGTTGATGATTTCATGGAAATTTAATATGATAATCGATAAATTATGGATTTTAAAAATTACCGATTACCGAATGGAGATCGGATGAAAAGCCGTTCAATTTAGTTTTTTTTTTTATTTAAGTCGAATTCGCACACACCCTTATTACAAAAACCGACATCGAAACCGAAATTTACATTCATTATTCCAAAAACGCGTTATTATAATAATAGAAACCAAAACTGTCACCGAAACGAGATATTATTCCGCTTACTTTTGTATTATTTAGCAATGATTTTGTTGCATCAATTAATCTTTCCTCCTCAGTGGATAATGTATCTCAGGTCAGGTACATCAACAATCGATAACATTTTCGCCACAGCAACATTGACATATGATTGACGATGTAAATCATTCCGTTCATAGATCGATTCATAGAAAATGTATAACATTATTATGTGACATATAGCTCTTGAATATCGGCCATTACACGTCAAAATGGGCACTTTTCGAAAAAAATGACTTTATGAGCAACAATATTTTTAAAATTTTACAGATATGTTCTGTGCCAAAAAATATTTGACACGATTTTTTTATACCCTACACTAAGAGTGAAAGGGTATATATTGAATTTGGTACGCCGTTTGTAACACCCGGAAGGAAGCATCTCTGGTATGGAAAAGTATATATATTCTTGATCAGCATGACCTCCTGAGTCGATTTAGCGATGTCCGTCTGTCCGTCTGTCCGTCTGTCTATCTGTCTGTCCGTCTGTCTGTTGAAATCCCTACTTCCTTTTAAATTGAAGAGCTAGATAAATGAAACTTATAACTTAGATTACTAATATACCTACGCTGTATGTGCGGTCCATTGTGACCTATGATCCGACCACTTATGTTGAAATACCTCATATAAAATGTACATATAAAGACCAATTTTTATGTATACGTGCTTAGGTAAACTTTTTTGGTCAAATATATATTGACTTCATGCTCAAATACATGGAAATAATGTTTTCCCGCGAAACGATTGTGGTTCCCAAAAAAAAAATCGAAATTCGGTACACCTATCCATTTGTAAATATGGGTATCAAATGAATGGAAATTCTTCAGCGATTGAAAGTTTGTAGTTATTTTCAGGATTTGTATACCCTGGTGACCTATATTCCACTTTGAATAGTAACCACACATGTGTAGGGTATTTAAAGTCGGCTTAGATCGACTATAATGACTATAAATTTGATAATCCTAACTATCATAATTACACCTACTTTAAAATTTCCCATGTGATCTAACCTTCCCAACTGGTTTTATATTAAAACAATGTTTTTTCTGGCAGTACCACCCCTTAATAAATTTAAAAATTTCTTCGATATTCAACAATTTAGTTAAACTACTGTAGCACTTGAACAATATTGAACAATTTGGTCTCATTTTTAAGAGAATGTATTGCTGTTTCTAATAATTTACTCGTTTTTAAAACATCTAATAAAAACATAATAGGAAATGATGGTCCAAAAGTTTTAAAACCGATTTTGGTGGTCCTTAAACTAAATGCAAATTGTTGAATTTCTACGATTTTTTTTTTATTAAGTAGGAATAGAACTACAAAAATGTGTATATAAAATATGTCGTCTAAAATATTTTTGGACATAGAACATGAGTGGAAAGTTTCAACTAAATCAAAAATAATAAATCTCGAAAGTGCTCACTTGTACGTGGAATGTCCGATATGTAGATGTCCACTTTTTTTGAACAATGCGTCAATTTCAGAATTGTTTTGCGTCATCTTCATGTAAAAAAAAAGTATTATTTAAATTATTTTGTATTAGTATGTTTATGAGCTGGTGTGATTTTAAAGTCCTTAGCCAATACATTCCATTGCTTTAAACGAGAACCAATTATTTCTGCCGTTTTTTTAACATTTTTGAATCACGACCCAAGTCATTGATATCCGCATGCATTACAAAATGCAAAGTATTCCAGCATAGTTCAATATATGACGGTAAAAATTCAGACGAAGATGGTTCTCCTGTATATATTGTATTCCATGGCCATTCTTCAGATGATTGCTCAGTTTGTAGCAACCATATTGTGGGACGGACGTATTTTATGTTGTGCCTTTTCGATTTAATTTTTCATCCCCATAGTCCACGATTAATTTTCGCAAACTCCTGCAAATAAATTCTCATGTGACAATGTATTAATAAGTTTTTAGTCTTTCATTAATGAAATATGTCTGATAGATTTAATAATAATAATAGTTTGGCACTACAGTCCTATAAGAACTTAGGCCGAGCTCTCTCACCATTTTGAGCTGTGCGTGTTATATTTGTACTCAAAGTGGTGGGACCTACAGTTTATTGCCGAATCCGAACGGCGGGTGAGAGCTTTTTATAGGCAATTAGGCAATTTACTGCCGAGAGGTAGCGCGGTATAGAAAAATGTTTCTATGGAAAGATGTTGTTAGCCCCAGTCCAGGCTTGAACCGAGGACCTTTCGGCTCGCAGTCCAACGCACTAACCACTGAGCTACCGCGGCTACTAATTATTTAAACTAATTATAAAAACACATTTTATAACTTTAACTTAATAAACACCGCAGCTCTGATCATTTTCGTCAAAGAAAAGTAAATTAATACATCATATGGGTCGTTTGAGTCGTATGAGTGATATAAGTGAAATTTTAAAATACGTTATAAAATATTAAACGAATGGATCAAGAATAACTGGGATACACGTGAATTTTATTTTTTTTGCGTACTTCATGAATATATAGGACTTCCTCATGTGTGTAGCCAAAGTTTAATTTTGTGGTAGGGTGTTTAAATATACCAACTTATTCGGTTATCTAAACTTTTATTTCTTATTTAACGGTTGTAGTTTGGACTTCAACCTATTTAAAATCGAATTATAACAATTTAGTTTTGAATATGATACAAACAATTAAACACTTTAGTATTAGTTGTTATAACTAATTTGTCTTTTCCAACCTCATACCAAAAATAAAAGTATTTTCTGTGTGTAAGTTTCAATTTTAAAATAGTTACTTACTAATAAATAAATAGTTCGAAAATAAACCACTGAAAAAGAAAATTAATTTCAAATATATTTTTTCTTTGAAATACGATTTCCCACTGGGTTGGCCTACAATCAGAATATTTCCCACATATTGGCTTCAACTTTACTTATTGTTGTTGTTGTCATTGCGGTTGTTGTTGTTGTAATTTTAGTGTGAGGCTACGTGTTGTTGTTTTTATTTTATTTTTATTGTTTGTAAATTTAATGTTGGCAACATTTATTATTGCCAACATGTGACATGTGTGGTGGTATTGCAGCTGCGATGACTTGTAAGTGCGACCGACAAAAAAAACCTGGTGGCAACTCTACGACTAGGTGACGGCAGGGTAGACAAGGCTGTTGCTTGAGAGTTGTGGGTGCAGCGCGTATTTCGTTGTTGTTGTTGTTTTATAAACACATATATAACTCCAACAACAGTAACAGTTACAACAAATACAATTGACAGTAAAACTTAAGTGACAACCACGCGGTGGCGAGGACATGAATTATTTGCGGATCATTTCCAAAATGGTCGGCCATTAAAACGCAATATTTAAGCAACATTAAGTTTTGTGGATGGGCGGTAGGCGGAGTGACACTTAAATCTACACAGATTAGATATATAAGTAAAAGATTTTACTGTAATAAAGTAAAATTCTGAAGAACTAGTTTTTAATAAATAGAATAAAAAAATATAAGTTTTTCAATACGTTTTAATAGATTTATTTTTAAAGCTATCGAAATATATCTAAACTAGCTGGACTCGTGTACGACTCGTGCAAAGATTTTGTGAATGAAAGATAATAAAAAAATATATATTATTTATATCTGGGACGTTTTTTTATTGGTGTTATAAATGTAGTAATTAAAAACAAAAATAATTCTCCGCCAAAACAACTTTTCTCAAAGACAATTCTCAGACTGTGCTTTCCGTAGAATATTTCGTCATAGAATTCTTCCCAGTAGAAATCTTCCCCGTAACATCCATACCCATAAAACGCTTTCCCGTAGAATTCTTCCCGGTAGACTTCCCCATAGAGTTTTTCCTAATAGAAGTTTTAGTGTGATGAGTTTTAGAGTGGTGAGTTTTAGTGTGGTGAGTTTTAGTGTGGTAAGTTTTATTGTGGTGAGTTTTAGTGTGGTGAGTTTTAGTGTGGTGAATTTCATTGTTGTGAGTTTTAGTGAGGTTAGCTTTATTGTGGTGAATTTTAGTTTGGTGAATTTTATTGTGGTGAGTTTGAGTGTGGTGAGTTTGAGTGTGGTGAGTTTTAGTGTGGTGAGTTTGAGTGTGGTGAATTTGAGTGTGGTGAATTTTTTGTGGTGAGTTATTGTGTGGTGTGTTTTAGTGTTTTGAATTTTAGTGTGGTGAGTTTCGGTGTGTTAAGTTTAAAAAATTTTGGGTGGTTGGTACCCTGGTGTGAAATATCTTGATATCAGTATAATAACCTTTGACATAAGTACATCATCTGAAAAATGTAGCTTATATGGGGGGTACCACCAAAAAACATATGATTATTCGACTGATTACCAACTTTACCAATTATCGAATCGACTGAAAATCGACAATTTAGTTAAATCTTAAAATTTAAACTAACTCGCACACACCCATAGTACGCCAACTCATAACCCACTCTTAGAGTGTATGCGAATAGAACTAAATTGCTGATTTTTTACTAAGGGTGTGTGCGAATACGACTAAATTGCTGACTAAACTAAATTTTATCGGCAATACAGTGTTCACTTTTCAATTTATCAAGTGTTCGAGCAAAGTAAATTAAACTAAATTGGATAACAGCAATCAGACATATGATAATCGATTAATTACGAACTTTAACAATTACCGTATTACCGAATTATGATCGTATGAAAATTCATTCAATTTAGTTTAGTCAGCAATTTAGGGTGTGTGCGAATTCGACTAAATTGCTGACTAAACTAAATTGACCGACCTTTTATTTAATGTCCATTCTGTAACCGGTAATTGTTAAAGTCCATAATCAATCGATTATCTTATATCTTTTTGTTATCATCCAATTGAGCTCAATTGAAATGTCTAACACTGCATTACCAACAAAATTTAGTTTAGTCAGCAATTTAATCGAATTCGCACACATCCTTAGTCGAATTCGTACACACTCTAAATTGTAGGAAGTGACCGATAAGGCAGCGTTTAACATTACCCTACAATTAACACAGCGCCTTGTTGCAGTGCACAAAATGTTCATTGGAAATTTAAGTCATTTCAATTAGTTGAATTCATAGACCTACTCATTTATTTATGACCATATGATGCATGGTAACTGTTACTATTATGAGCCTTCCTCAAATCAAAACTGCAGCAAGTATCAACGTTGTTTTACTGTTAAAATTGAGTAAAATTAAGTAGAGTCTTTAACTAATTGACTAAAACATTACTACTATCGATAAAACAGTACGCCTTGAATTGTGATTTTGCGTTATATTTTACACTGTTTTATCGATATTATTAAACATTTCGTTAAACAGTTTGATTTCGCACAAATTTCATTTCATTTGTTTAACTAATTAAACTAATTTAACTATTTATCAAAAAAGTGCTTTTAATATACTACTTAGGTCTAGTTTTCAGTTAGGTTTTCAAATTTAACGTAGTTTAAACAAGATGTAATTTCGTCTACAGTCAGCAAATTGCAAATATTTAAAATGCTATATTAACTGATGATTAATTGTTTAAATATCTGTAAAATTTAAAAACATGTGGCCGCTTTGAATAGCAATTATTATAACTTTGTTAAAAATGTAGTAAAGTTTAAACTAAGTTTAATCTTGCACTGAAAACCCGGACCTATATTGGAAGACTAAACTAAATGGTGAGAGATTTCATT
Source organism: Dryomyza anilis (assembly GCA_951804985.1). Classification (NCBI taxonomy): domain Eukaryota; kingdom Metazoa; phylum Arthropoda; class Insecta; order Diptera; family Dryomyzidae; genus Dryomyza; species Dryomyza anilis. The sequence goes on along the minus strand of OX638131.1, from coordinate 92,540,891 downwards.
CTTTCACTATTCACTAGTATTCGATAAAGTTGGTAATCAATCGTTTAATCATTGAAAGTTGCTAAATTGAACAGTTAACACTGCTTTACCGACAAATTTATTTTAAACCTTAAATTAAATCTTAAATTAAATTATTTAGTTTAGTCTACACATTTAAATATTTTCAATGCTTTTAATGAAACGCATAAATTAAAATTAAAAAAAAATAATAATACATATTTGATAACTTTTAAACAACTAATTCAAAAACTTTAATATGTTGTCGCTGCTGTTGAAATATGTCGGCAACACTGACAGTTGCACAAACCGCACAGTCAATTGTTTCGTTTGAAATCGAATTCAATGCAAATTCAACCGCAAAACAAAAACTTTAAATAAATACAACAACAAAGACCACATGTTTTATGCAACAAAGTTAAACAGAGAGTAGAGAGAATAAAATATGATAAAGTAGAAAAAAAGCAGCAAACAAAAGTAAAACCAAAACCGAACGCAGTAAAGCACAGAACAGAACAAAGCAAAGCAATATCTTTGATCCTTGTGCCATGTTGCTTTAAATATTTATAATGCGGTTAGTTTGCGAAAAGTGGCAACAACGCCGGCAGTAGCAGCAACAGCAACAACTGTCGCATTTTTGGTCACATAAGTAGCTGATATTGTAGTTCTTGTTATTGTGCTGCTACTTCTCGATTCTCGACAACATCTTTAAGACATTGTTGCTGTTGTTGTTGCTGCTGCTGCTACTTTCCATCGAAACTCGTGATTGAAATGCGTTGACGACAACACGAAGGACACGAATGCAATGCGAAAGTAGACTTAAAGTTCGAGGCTAAAACTTTATTTCATGGCTCACACATTTGATATGCACTGCAAAGTAGATAAATGTGTCGTTTTTGATCTTAGCTTAATTATATTTCTTCTTTAATTTGTTTTGTTATTTTTTTATAATAGAATAGTTATTTTTTTGTATTAAATTTATAATATTTATTTTACTTAACATTAAATTTTTTATATTTATTGTAATTCAAATTAAATTTAAAACATCTTTTTTAATAATTTAAAAATTAAATTTAATAAATTTTCTGTATTTTTTATAATAAATTCATTTCAATCATTAAGTACAGTTTTTTTTTAATGAAGTTGTTGTATAATAATGTGTTAGACTGTAATATTATCGACTTTTAAATAGACGCACTGCTTTACCGATTCTTTTCACATTCTCCGAAAAGTATGCAAGGTTTTTTTTTTATAAAAGAGTGCATACTTGTACAGTAGGGCGAATCGATTTTTCACAAAGTTGTAATTCACCCAAAATTTAGACTAGATTTGAAGAAAGTTGATAATGATTAGCTCCATAGAAAATTTTTCTTAAATAGATAATTTTATTTAAAATATATAATAAACTTTTTTTTTTTGATTGAAAACCATTTCATCAAATCAAAGAAATTGTTTCCTCGATTTATTTAATGATTTTCTTCAAACTAAAGAAATTTATGTGGTTTACAGAAAATATTTGTTTCCGATTTAAAGAAATTTGAATATTTGAATTAATAAAAAAAAAATATAATTTTATATTTTAAATAAAAGTTATACATGCAAAGAAAAAATTCCTAGACAAGAGAACTTTATTTGTGGATTTATTTTGCGGATAAATTCCCATTGTTTGTATCAAATGAGTTTTTCGTTTACTTTTCCAATTAAAAAAAGCAAAAAAATATAACATATTTAATTATATTTAATTATTTTTATTTATTTATTTATTTATTTATGTATTTCTTTTTTACTTAATCAATGTTTTTGTTTGCCCTCTGCTTGGGATCCTCCTTTTATGAAGCTGACCATTCAATAATCCACAAAGGGGCGTGAGACTTCCCATACAACATAAACTTTCAAAACTTTCAACTCGGCACTTACACCAGCTAAGAAGATGAAACAAAAAAACTCAAACAAAAAAACAAACTCAAAATCAAAAACACAAAAACAACAACAAAATTAAACAAAAAGCAAATACACAAGAACAAAAGCAAAAACACAAATTTAAAATACACAAAAACAAAAGGAAATAACAAAAATCCAGAAACACAAGAGCAAAATCACAAAAACAAAAACACAAACATAAAAGCAGAAGCAATAACACAAGAACAAAATCAAAAACTCAAAACAAATGCAAAAATAAAAAAATCAGAAAGCAAAAACACAAAAACTAAATCAAAAGTAAAAACACAAAAGCAAAAAAAAGAAAAAACACCAAAAAAAAAATAAAAAAAAACTCAAAAACACGAAAAGTCATAAACAAAATCGTAAAAATTCAAAAACAAAAAGCAAAAATCACAAATCGAAAATAAAAATGAAAAAAAAATAATAAACAAAAAAGTAAAACCACAAGATAAAACAAAAACACAAAGTCTGTCTCAAAAACCAAGAAACGTAAATAAAAGAAAAACAAAACCAGTAGGGAAGGTTAGATCACTTGTGAAATTTTAAATTTGGTGTTATTATGATAGTAAGGATTATCAAAATTATAGTTGGTCTTAGCCGACTATAAATACCCCACACATATGTGTGGTTACCATTCAAAGTGGTATATAGGTCACCAGGGTATACAAATCCTGTAAATAACTACAAACTTTCCATCCCTGAAGAATTTTCTTTCATTTGATACCCTTATTTACAAATGGGTAGGTGTACCGAATTATGATTTTTTTTTTTTTGGGTACCACAAGTCGTTTCGTGGGAAAACATTATTTTCATGTATTTAAGCATAATGTCAATATATATTTGACCAAAAAAGTTTACCTAAGACGTATACAGTAAAATTGAACTGCAGAGGTAAATTTTATATAGATAGAGTTATTTGAATATAAATTGTCAGATCACAGGTCACAATAAACCGATCTCGCCAATTTTTTCGCACATACAGCGTAGATATATAAGTAATCTAAATTATGAGTTTCATTTATCTAAATCTTCAATTGTTTAAGTAGTAGTGATTTCAACAAACAGACAGACAGACAGACGGACATCGCTAAATCGACTCAGGTGGTCATGCTGATCAAGAATATATATACTTTTCCATACCGGAAATGCTTCCTTCTTGGTGTCACAAACGGCGTACCAAATTGAATATACCCTTTCACTCTTAGTGTAGGGTATAAAAACGTCAGTATAACCAAAAATAAAAACAAAACCAGTTGGGAAGGTTAGATCACATGGGAAATTTTAAAGTAGGTGTAATTATGATAGTTAGGATTATCAAAATTAAAGTCGGTCTAAGCCGACTATAAATACCCTACACATATGTGTGGTTACCATTCAAAGTGATATATAGGTCACCAGGGTATACGAATCCTGAAAATAACTACAAACATTCAATCGCTGAAGAATGTCCATTCATTTGATATCCATATTTACAAATGGGTAGGTGTACCGAATTTCGATTTTTTTTTTGTGAACCACAAAATTTATTATCATGTATTTGAGCATGATGTCAATATATATTTGACCAAAAAAGTTTACCTAAGCACGTATACATAAAAATTGATCTTTATATGTACATTTTTTATGAGGTATTTGAACATAAGTGGTCGGATCATAGGTCACAATGGACCGATCTCGCCAATTTTTTCGCACATACAGCGTAGGTATATTAGTAATCTAAGTTATAAGTTTCATTTATCTAGCTCTTCAATTTTAAAAGTAGTAGGGATTTCAACAGACAGACGGACATCGCAAAATCGACTCAGGAGGTCATGCTGATCAAGAATATATATACTTTTCCATACCGGAGATGCTTCCTTCTGGGTGTTACAAACGGCGTACCAAACTGAATATACCCTTTCACTCTTAGTGTAGGGTATAATAAGCAAAAACACTAACAAAAAAATATGAAACAAAAGTAAAATAAAAACGAAAGAATAAAAACAATGGAAATAAAACACAAAAACCCGTTGTGCAACTTGGGTACAAAATACTAGTATGGTTTCGATCCGCCCGATGCAACAGTGCACCCGGATAGATATTTTTAAAATTTGATATGTGAACTTTTATACATATTTTGGATATAATGAATTTTGCGATCTTACATCTAACGACTACTAGTAATATTATGCCTAAAAACACGATTTTTGGTCTTCTTCGAATATCCTTGAAATGGCATACCAAAATACAAATAAATTATAATTGATTTTCTGGTGGTAAGAACATATGTGTATATTAAACGGCATTTGGTTTATGTTTTATATAACGACATTGAATATAAAGGATTATTAAACATATTGTAAATATGTGTGAAGTACTTTCATTGCAAGTCATAATTAAATTTACAATTTTCGTAGAATAAATAATTAGAGAATGTCGATTAACTATGTCTGACAATAATTATAGAACTATTTAGTATCCTACATTACATACCTTATGAATATTATTAACCTATCTATGTGACTACCTATTAATTAGATACAAAAACTAAACAAAAAACGAGTTGGGAAAGTTAGGTCACATGGGTAAGTTCGGTCACATGTGGCGGATTTTTACAGTCGGTCGGGCCCGACTATGGAATACCCTACACCTTTGGTGGGGATATTAATGTGGGATATTTAATTGCATACCCTAATTTTAAAGATTTTTATTATGTTGAACCTCCCCACACCCTCAGAATATTATTCACATATCAGAAATTTACGTCTTATATCCCCATAAATTAAAAAATGTATATAAAAGTATAAAAAACTAATAAAAAAAATAGAAACATATAATTGGGCGGACAACGTCTATATTTAAAATTTTGAAAGGATAATATTTCATAGATTTGATTTTAATAATTTACGGATCAAAATTTCACTATGAAAACCCGGGAAATAATGAAAAAAAAAGTGGGCGGATCACGCCCATTTTTGGACCACATATTTTTAGGTGAATTATAATAATACGATTTAAATTTTAAACCTATATCTTGAATACTTTTCGAGTTATTAGTTCCTAAAAAGTTATATAAAAGTGACTTGTATGGGAGGTGGGCGTGTCCGTTGACCGATTTGGCTCATTTTCAAACGGACTCGGGTAGTGATGCTGATCAAGAATATATATACTTGTCCATACCGGACACGCCTCCTAAGGGGCGTTACAATATATGCACAAAGTTAATATACCCTGTACCTCATAGGTGTAGGGTATAATAATGAATATGCAATCTAAAATTCTACACCAAAATTCATTGAATTTCAGAAATTTCATTTGAAATTCAAAAGACATTAATTTAAATTCACAAATTCCATTTGAAATTCAAAAGACATCACTTGAAATTCAGATATTCCATTTGAAATTCAAAAGACATCAAATGAAATTGAGAAATTCCATTTGAAATTCAAAAGACTTCCTTGAAATTCAAAAAATATCAGAAATTTTCATTTTCAATTCAGAAAATTTAATGTGATATTCGAAAATTTGCATTTGAAATTCAGAAATTTACATTTTAAATTTCGATTTTAAATTTAAAAATCATTTAATTTGTAAATTTCCGAATTTCAAACCATGTCTTCTGAATGTCAATTGATCTTTTCTTGTATAGATACAATAAATTCTACTAAATACAGTTTAATTAAATTAAGTTTGAAATATATTATATTTACTATTATTTACCTATCTATGTGACTACCTATTAATTAGATACAAAAACTAAACAAAAAATAATGAATATGCAATCTAAAATTATACACCAAAATTCATTGAATTTCAGAAATTTCATTTGAAATTCAAAAGACATCAATTTAAATTCACAAATTCCATTTGAAATTCAAAAGACACCACTTGAAATTCACATATTCCATTTGAATTTCAAAAGATATCAAATGAAATTGAGAAATTCCATTTGAAATTCAAAAGACTACACTTAAAATTCAAAAGTTATAAGAATTTTTTTTTTTAAATTCAGAAAATTTAATGTGATATTCGAAAATTTGCATTTGAAATTCAAAAATTTCCATTTTAAATTCCAAAATTTCGATTTTAAATTTAAAAATCATTTAATTTGTAAATTTCTGAATTTCAAACCATGTCTTCTGAATTTCAATTGATCTTTTCTGAATTACATTTGTAAATGATGTAGAAATCAAAGGATTAAATTCCTTTGATTTCTAAATAGAATGAGTACAGCATTTATAAATTTTTATCTTTAAAAGTTTGAATATTTACACAATCAAAATTTGTATAGATACAATAAATTCTACTAAATACAGTTTAATTAAATTAAGTTTGAAATATATTATACAAAATAATAGTAACCTTATTTTTAATGAAATTTTCCTCAGCGTAAGTAACTCGAATGTCATATTTCTAACGTCATATTTGCGCCACACATCACATTGTAAATCTTTCAATTCTATTAATATATTACTCACTGTCTAAGTGACTGAGACGTTAATAAAATTGCATAAATATAAATAAGAAACTAACTAAACCTAATGCAACGCCACGTAACGTAACGCAAGAGAACATAACGTAACGTTATCACGTTCGCAAAGTCATTTTTATAAACGTTAACAAGACTTTGTAGCAACGACACCAGAAATAATAGAAAAGGAAGCGTAGTAGAAAACAAGCAAATCTATCGATATAGAGTGCATAAAGTAGACAACGAAAATGGGGGCTATGGGGACAAGTAAAAAAAATGGAATGTGGGAAAAAAGTAGTAGTAAATATTTTGCGTATTTGCAACACTGTCGCTGCATTAATGCATTGTATTTATCTGTTTTTGTTGTCATTGTGGTTGTATTATCCAGGCGCACCTACACCTACGCAAGTTGGCGTTGCCACCCGTTGACATTTTTCTGTGTTGTTTTTTGCGTGTATTTATAACGGAATTTATTACGCCTGAATGTGTAACTGATTTTAGCGAAAACAAATTGCAATGATTTTAAAGCTATTTATGTTGTTAGCTTTAAGCTTAATGTGCCCTACGTCGAATCAAGTGTTTAAAACATTTAAATGGAATTTAATCCATTTAATACTTTTTGTAGTTTTACATTTTTTTTAAATATTTAAGTATTAATTTTTAAAAGTACATATACAGGGTATTTTAATAAGAGCGCTACAAAAGTTTTTTCAAGGGTTTTTCAAAAGGGACACTACAAAAGTAGAGCAACAGGGACAGCAAACGACGCCATATTTCTTGCCGCTCTTTTGACATTTCTCTTCAGTAAGGTTTGCCATTTCATGATGGAAAGATATACGAGCCAACAATAAGTCGAAATTATTAAAATTTACTATCGAAATTCAAATTCGTATATCTTTCCATCATGAAATGGCAAACCTTACTGAAGAGAAATGTCAAAAGAGCGGCAAGAAATATGGCGTCGTTTGTTTCACACATTTTTTGACTACAGTTTTAGATTACAGCTAATTTTTTTTACTAGTAATTGAAATTAAAAAAAACTACTTAAACTAAAAGTTATGATTTTTGTATATGAGGGATTCCACGTCAGATCAGGCAGAGGTTTGGCAGCACCATCTCAGAAATTAATGAAATTTTGTAGAATGGTTGTATGACTTAAACTTAATAAAAACGCGATATTTCACTTTTCTAACTGAAGTAGTTTCAGAGATATGAGTCCTTGAATTATGAAAAAATCACAAAAATGCACTAAGTTGCGGTAGCTTAACTTACTGTAACTTCGAAAATAGTTAACTTACCGAAACTATTTAAACGGCCTTGGAAAGGTTATAAAAATGAGGAAACGTGGAAATATTAAAATGTTTAATATTAGGGTGACCATAGGTATATATTAATCATAATATTATTAAAATAGAATAATCTCAAAAACTCCCTTTTTTAAAAAATAAAAAAAATATATGTAAAAGAGTATCCTTTTTCTAACAAACTGTAAAAATTTCAGAATGGTGTTCAGGCTCTCTCCCAAGTTATTAATAAAAATGTTTTATAAAGTAGACATTTTCATAAGAAATTTTTCTTATAAAACTTTGTAATTATTTTCTTTGTAATGTTATTAAACTATAAAAACCATTAAAATTTATTTTTTAGCTTTTAAAAAGAATAATTATTTTGGAATGAACATCTTTGTTAGGTGACCAACCGTAAATATAGTTCTTTCGGCTAAAGTTCAGCTTTAAGTCGAAGTGAAATATTTTTTACTAAGTACTCACGATTGTGAATATGTAATTATTTTCCTAACCCGCTAACCGTAGTGACCCCGGTACCCTTTTTAGAATTAATAATTTCATTCCCAGGAAATCTTATGTACACTTTTACCATTAAAATGTTATATTTGAGTTGACCCTTTTTTACACCATTAGATTTACTAAATTATTGTGGATTAATCGAGCGTAAGGAAAAAGTACGCCTTTTTAATTACATTTTAATAGGTCAGGATAACTAACAACGATTTATTCTACCAAAGTTTGAGAATTTTCAGATCTAATTGTTAAAACAAATTTGCATTTTATAAATATTTACTAATAATTTGATAATATTTACATTATATATGAAAGTACAAGGGTGATTTCTATCATTACCAAAATTTATTATTCAAATGTTATAAAACTGTTGAACTTTAATTTTATTTGATTTTTACTACTGCCGCCAAATACAAATTTCGAAAACGGAACGTTATTCTTTTATTTGACAACTGTCAATTTCCTACAAATCCCCATCCTTAAATGCCGCTTTATTTTTCCATTTAATAAAATTCACGCCGTCAAATCCTGCAATTAAATAAAGCCCAACAAAACGACAGCCCATCAACGGTAACGTTTAAAAAACAATTTGCCAGATAAATTGCACAGAGATAAGCTGTAGGAAAAAGGGTAAATTTACTTTTAATTATTTTATGAACATCAGATATACAAAAAAAAAAAAAAAAAATCAAGCTCAACAAATAATAAAAACAAACAAAAAGATGAAATACACAGAAAAGTATTAAAAATGACAGTGTCTACTATGGTAGAGTAAAAGGCAAAGTCAATATAATGGCGCTAAAAAAATTTAAATACCTAAATAAAAAAAATAAAAAAATATCCAACTAGGCTCAAACACGTGAGTATAAAAATGTTTAATTAACAAATAGATTAAAAATGACATGGCTGCTGTTTATTTTAACCAAAACAAAAGACTAACTAATAATAATATGCTTAATTAAGTGCGTAAAATGTGCAAAACTTTACGACAGACAACACAAGTGACAACAGAAATACGACAAGTAAAATCCCAGACTTACACTAAGGTCATAAAAATTAATATGAAAAAATAAATAAAAACAAACCCAAAACGAAAGGACACACACTCCCATGAAAAATAAAATTTATTGATTTTTCCATGAATGTACCTAAACATTCTACGAAGCTTTTGATTTTCGGGTATAGAAATTTAAGACGACATCTGAGTTTTCTGACTAATGCGATTTTAATTATAAATGGAAAATCATTTTTAGAAAAAAAATTTATTATATTTTTTTTTCAATTTTAGTTTAAGAAGAAAAATAAGTCCAAATGCGTTTATTCAACGTCTCAATGCACCCTTAACAAACCTCCACAGTATATTTTAAAATAATATTTTACTACATGTGAGTTTATGTGTTTTGTTGCACGTGTTTGTCGGGCTTTGAGAATTTCCTTTTTTTGACTAACATCAACCAAAAACCCCTCTATTATACTGAATCCTGCGCTGTATCCATTGACTAAATTATGCTCAAGACTGAAACAGAGTCACAAATGAGAGAAATGTGGAGCGCATTTGCTGTCAGCTGTCAATGTTCGTTGTTGTTTCGCTTGTCTACCGCGGATTCTGATTCCCTCTATGTTGTAGGTTCTTTGGAATGTTAAAGGAATTTGCCTCATTTTGACAGCCCGTTAATGATAGATTAATTTTAATATAAGCTGTCAAATTACCTATTTAATGGAAAAATTAAAATTGTTATTGGCGCAAAGTGATGAGAAATGTCTTCTAAGGTATGCGCTGGTACATATTTCATAGGCGCAATGTTTGAATTTATTTTAAATTTTAATGAGCTTGTTAATGAGTATTTTAATGATTATATTTTTGTTTTGATCTATTTGCAGGTGCTTCGTGGTAACTTGCATTAAGGTAATTATCACTTTTACTTATTTGTATGTATTTATAAAATACATTAATTTTTAAACATTTTTAGATTTTACATTTTTATACAATCACAGTCTATAAAACAGTTACTGGAAAATTTGTGCTTTCTACACAATTTTTTTTTAATATGCTTTTGTTTGGAATTAATTGGAATTTATATTTGAATATGAATTTATTGTCAAATTTTAATTTCATAAATTATTGTGAAAAACATTTAACACAAAATATATTAAAAGAATCCAGAAATAACACGGTCGATAAAAAAAAACCTTATTCTGCTTTTAGACGTATAAAAATATAATAATTTAAATGATTTTGAATTAAATAGTGGTATTTTTTAATGATGAACACAATTTATGTTTGTTTTACCGAATTATTAATTTTTACAAACCATTTGGAACCAATCTAACATTTTCCCATTATGTGACGATATTTTGTACTGTGTGAACAGAATAAGTTATATTGAATTTTGTATAAATTATCTAGTATTATAATGTAAAATATTTGCACTCGTAGCATTTTTTAATAATTTATTTTGTTTAAATAATAATCTGGCATTTCCCAAAACTTCTCATCGACTGCTAAACTCCATACAGTTGAAAAAGCACTGTATTAGTGTCTGCAACCACTTTTTGCAGAACACCAATTCGCCGGTAATATGACCAGGGTTACCATTAAACATGTGCAAAAAGTGTAAAAAAAAGTCGCACCGTTGGAAAAAGGCATAACTTTTTTTATTTAAGGCTCAGTTATGCAAACGTAGCTCAAAGTGGCGTAAAGCTTCGTAACGTAATGGATCGTAGTGAGCTAGCATGGCAATTAACCAAAACGTAAATTAACGTAGAATATATCAGCTGTTAGCAAAAATAATATGTGTTGTTTCAATAAAATATATTCAAATTTATATCGAACATATATCATAATTTTAAAATAGTGACGTTTTTTCACTTTGCTATAGATTTGAGAGCAATTATTTTCTGTGTTTTCACGTGAACAGCTGTTTTGCAAATGTGAATTTTGCGTAACGTAACGTAGAATTCTATTTTCAAGAGATTTCTACGTTACGATACGTTACGCTACGATTTGGACAAACATTTACACGCACTGTATGTATAACAGAATAGTACGTGACAGTTGGCTACATTACACTACGTTACGATACGTTTGCATAACTGAGATTTTACTTCTATTAATAATAAAACGTAATAAAAATTATTGTCAAAAAGTCCGAAGTCTTATTTCGTATCTAACTTCAGATAATTTCAATACTGTTATGAGCAAAAATCATGTAATAGGTTGGATCTAATATTTTGAATTATTCAATAAGCAATTGAAAGTTTTCGATAAAATTGATTTATCATCAATGGATTTTCTAAAAAAATGTTGCCTTTTGTTTGATAAAATTTTATTAAAAAAATGTTGACATAATCCCGTCTACTAACTTTATTTCTACGAAACGTTACTTGAGCTTTCTAGCCTATTTTCAAAAATAATTTTTATATAGCAATTATATATTTATGTTTGATTTTTTTTTTTAGCAAATTGTAATAATTGCGAGAATTCGCTTTAATACTTCATATGATTCATGATATTAAACATAATAATTACAAACTCGTCATCTAAGCATTTATTTGGCTCAAACACCATTGACTCGAATTCCAAAAAAAGATAAAGAAAATATGCATTTGCTTTAAAATAGGAGAATATTTCTGATTTGGAGCATAGTTGATGTTGAATACCTCCGATTTTATACGAGACATTTAAAAACGGAAAACGGAATTAGAAATGAAACATAAAATACATGTATAATTCAATTCCTAACTCCATTCATTCAAAAAAGGTCGTTTAAACTAAATAAATTCTCAGGTGACGAACTGTAAACAAACCAAATTTATCGTTAATAAATTTTCTAAAATACTTTCTATATTCTCTCAATTTTTGGCGGAATTATCGTCAAACTAAGCACAATAAAATAATGTTGTAAAACAGACCATTGCTTAAAAATTATTTATGGAACCGATTTAAATAACGCCCCCTCTTGTGTCTTTCTCTAAGTTCTTGCAACTTATGGTCCGAAACGATAAAAATATTTTGGAGTTTCTTATAATATTTTTAAACTACTTTTTTCTGGAATAATATAAATAAATCATAAAAAGTCGTTGCACAATTTTAAAAGACGCAATATAACGTAGTAGTTGAAAATTTGTCTCACTGTGTCCAGGCATAAATAATTTGAATACAACTTTAATATTAAAAATCAGCTTGAAGACATTTTTTCTATGTATAAATTTTCAAAAAACGGACTTTAATTTTAAAAATAATTTTAAATGGTCTGTGTATTCCCGGCTTTGGCTGTAGGCCTTTAAACTCTAAATAAAACATCGAAATACAAAATTAAACTACTTTTATTTGGGATACCTTTTTTACACCATGAAATGCAACACTGAACATTTTGACTGTTTTTCCATATTCGCCGTAATCGCCGTAACTTCGCAGTCGCTGCTGCAAATGTCAGTTTTTTGTGTGAACGAGTGTGTCGTGATTTTTGTTGTCGGTCAAAATCGTTGTGAAAATATAAAATTCTCGTATAAAATACAACAAATAATTAAAAATATTGTGCAATAAATAAAATTTAATACTTTAACTTAACAAAGACAGTGAAAATGTGTAGAAAATAGTGTGAAAAAGTCTTAAAAAAGTAAAAACAAATACGGCTGTCGCAGTCGGCATGTCGCAGTGTTTGTGTATGTGTGTTAAATTTTTCATATTTTCTTGACGTTTGTGTCGCGAATGTGTGGAGGAAACACAAAAAATCGATTTGTTTACAAAAGCTTGAAAAGTAAATGAAATCAAATGTTTGCAAACAGAATTTACAAAAAATGTTAATAAAATTTCCCAGTAGCGTTCAAATTGTATCTGCCGTTGGAAAAATAAAATATGCAAAAATGTATGGAGATTAAATTAGAAAAATCAGTTTTTAATACAGTCTGACAAATGGGAGTAGCAATTGTTAAAATTTCCGAAAAAAATTTTTAATATAAATAACTTGTGTTTTATAATATAATTACAAATAAAAAAAATAATAATGAATAGAAAATGCAAAATATTAAAAATATAATTTGTAAAAATTTAAGTTCATAAAATCATCCATATTTTGTCTAAGCAACGCCTCATTTGTAGCACGTTAAACGTTATCGGTCGCGCGTAGGCGTCTCCAGTTGCTAAACCACTCTACGCTTGCAGAGCCAGTTCCTGAAAATACAACAAACATATTTTTGTACTATTCGCATCATCATATTAACCCAAAACGGCATTAAAAAATCTACCAACTTTTAAAAAAAAAATTTCGTTCGTGTTTTCGTTGAACATTGCGTGATTTTCGTGTTTTCGCGTTGATATTTTCCGTGTGACTATCGTGCGAATCCTCTATATGCTGTTTTCACTTCTGTCGGGTTTTGTAAATGTCCAAAAGACTACATAAAATGGGATCATCATAAACATTTACTGTTTAATAAATGGTATGCTAATTAATTTCCGATTTTTCTTTATTATTATTTCGACACCTCTTACAAACAGTAACAATGAAAAATTTTTATAAGATTATTTTTATATGATATATGAATATTATATACGCATTACTTGTTTAAAAAATACCCTGAATAAAATCGTAATGTCAGGAATGAAAATAAATAAATTAACTTTAAAAATACAAGATCTGATCTATGTATATTATAAATAATCAAAAATATCAATTCGTCAAAATATTAATTACACAAATTTATTTGAAATTTTTGTATCAAAATTTTAAACATACAAATTTATTTAAAATCTTTTTATTAAATAAAATCAACTTTGCTAAAATTATTTAATCTGGAAGTGTATCCTTTTTTTTATTACAAATCACCACTTTTTATTTTAGTTTGATTTCCGTTTATTTTACAAATTCCAATTCGAAATTTTTTTTTTTATTTTCTTGTAAGTTCTTTTAGTCATTATATCCTTATAAGATTCATTCTCTCTTTTTTATTTGTTTTTTTTAAGACTGTTCATTCAATTGCATCGCATTATCAGCTGTTGGCATCAGGGTTGCCAGAAATAATTCAGAAAAAGTAGCGCAAATATTTGTAAATGTAGCGGATTGTCCAAAATAGTAGCCCAAATAAAAAACTTGGACTTGATGTTTTTACTGTTTGCACCGACAACGAAAACAAAATGAAATCATTGAGACAATACAAGAATTTCCAAATATTCTTGCATATGGTTGCTGTGCTCATTATCTAAACATATTGGAATCTGTTGTTGCACCAAAAATAGTCATAAAGCATATAGTCGAAGTGCACAAATATGTCAGAAACCATCATCAACCGCGTGGTTGGTTAGTTGAAAAAAAGGATTTATGGCGCAAATATCGGCTGAACTATACTTTATAGGGCTGGTCGAAATTCACTAAAAATAAATATCACGACCTTTTAAATGGGAAGAGAGTGACGAAAAAAATTTGTTGTTGCCGCTCGAACCCCTGGAACCGACTAAAAATCGAAAACCGACCGAGGTCATAAGTGGTTTTTGAATTATAACGATCTGGGCGGGGCAAACAAAAATAAAAAAAATTGTCACACGATGCAGAAACTATACCTTAAAAATAAAAAATAAAAAAAGTGATCTGAAGGCCATTAAAAATAAAAAAACTGTTTTTTTTTCAAACTCAAATTCTTGGAAAAGGGGAGTGGCCAAATGCAAATAATAAAATATTGAAAATTCTTTACATTCAGATAAATAATGCCATGGAAATTTATATGCCAAAAAAATAAATTATAGAAACAGAAAAAAAATTAGCTAAAAATATTTTTTTTTTTTCGAAAAAATCGCGCGATTAATTCAAAAACCACATGACCTCGGTCGCATTTCGATTTATGAAC
Organism: Dryomyza anilis; assembly: GCA_951804985.1. NCBI lineage: Eukaryota > Metazoa > Arthropoda > Insecta > Diptera > Dryomyzidae > Dryomyza > Dryomyza anilis. The sequence continues at coordinate 92,525,864 of OX638131.1, read as the reverse complement.
GGTTTCAAGGGGCGGGCACCAAAAAATACGTTGTTTTTCGACATTCTCCGCCCCTTTTAGAAGGAGAGTGTGTTCGTACTAGACATCTGCACAAGTCCATTTTAAACCCACTTCAAGACATTCACTTCGTTTCAAAACATTTACTGTCGTCAACTCTATGCTTGAAAATAAAATGAATGTCTTGCTCACAACAACAAAGAACCAAGTACTGTCAAAACAAAACATAAGCAAAACAAAACTGAAGTGAAGTGAAGTCGCTCAAAGAGACTTCACTATAATACTGCCGATTGTCATTTGTGAAATGAATTCAAAACTGTAGAGTGCAGTAGTGCATTTTTTGCAGAGGAAACTTCAAAACCATTTGTGTAGATGTCTAGTTCGTACATTTATTGAAAATTATCACAAATACAATGAAATCCGTGTGGAACAAAAAACAGCATATTATCCAACATAGGTCTCTATGTAGAATCAAATACATTACTAATAACAGTTTTTAATATAATACTTTGGGTAAATTTTAGTTCTTCTACTGATTAATGCCACTTAAGAATCTTAAACTAAATAGAAGCACTTAAATTAAGTTATTTTTAACTACGTTTGTCTGAAGAGATAATAGAATGTATGTCATTCGTTTGTAAACGAAAGATGATTCTAAAGTTATGTTTAAACTGATTGATATTACAATTAAAGATAAACAATTATTACTTAAAAGAACAATAACCCATGGTGATAACAAAAAGTGATTATATGAATTGCATTATAAATGCTCTTATAAACTATTTTAATTTTGTATTTGTACTAGTACAAAACTGTAGCTCGTTTCTGTATTTGTTTTCGATCGCAGTTGTCGACTACTATTGTCGATTTGACGTCATATTGACGTCATTTTCATTTTTAATGTTTCTGTAAAATATTGAACGTTTGAATCGTTTCATTTTGACATGTTCAAATTTCACTTTAGTAGGAATTTACTCACATCATTGTTTCTACAAATAAATCGAATCGTTTTGAAACGATTGTATTTCTCACTAGCTTTTGACTTGGTGAGAAGCCTCTCGACTTTAAAAATGATTGATATTTTGTTGGAAAATACATTATTTTTTGAATTTTCATAAACTAAAGCACAGAGATATGGCTTAAAAAGCTGATGCAGCACACACAGACGTGTGGGCAAGGGACAATTCACGTCCAAATATACTAGAAAAGAACACTGTGTTGTTTGGGAGACAGTTGCAAGTGAATTGTATGCCATAGGAGGTGCAACTTACACTCGTTTCCATAAATGACGAGACTTTTACAATAGGTAATTTGCGAATCGGAAATAAGAAATGGGCCCGCCGAATCCCTTAACCGGCGCCTCTTATAACGCAACATATTGAATACGAATTCAATTGCTTATTGTTTTATACATAATTTTTATAAAATTTGCTTTAAATATTTTGTAAATAAATGAAAAAACAGATGTCAAGCAATCTTTATGGTTTTGCTAGTTAACATTTCATTAATTTTCTATAGTTTCTATTCATTTCACTCATAGGTATTCATCACATATTATTTCATGCAGTTTTTCTTTATAAAACACCCTTAATTTATCAGTTTTCTATAATTGCTTGCACAAGATCTTAAAATATTTGAAAGGAACTACTTTCAATTTCAAAAACGGACACCTAAGAAACAAAGAGAGGTAGTTTTCACAACTATTGCCTCAAGTTTCTGAATGATTCTGGCACCCAACAGCGTACACCTTTAACTAATATGTTGTTGGTTTTGTCCTCCTGCTGCTGTTGATTTCATGCCTTGCCCGAAAATCAATGGCAAGAAATATATTTATATTACTGACATCTGTATAAAATTTAAACTAGTTCAGAAAAGTGTGCCATTGGTGTTTGATAAGAGTTCAGAAAATATCATGCGGCGATTTTCAGGTATAATTTCTTATTTAGGGGTGACTCACGTTCGCACGCTACACAGCTGCCTTTTTGAGCGCTTGTGCACACCATGGTTTTTGTGTTTTTTAGGGTTTTCGAATACGAATGGTTTGTGTTTGGACGATTTGTATTTTTTAAGATTTTAATATATCAAACACGTGCCTTTACAATTTCATTTCGCACACACACAGAGAAAAATCGCCTTTGTGTATGACGTTGAAAGAAACATAAAGTTAGTTGTAACAAACAATTTTATTTTGTTATAATAAAATTTATACAAATTGGTCAATGGAATGCGTTCGACACTTGAAATTATATTAAATTGTTATACAACTGTCCCAAATTAGCTGTATGTCTTTTAGTATGACGTTCAAAGAAACATAAAGTTAGTTGTAACAAACAATTTTATTTTGTTATAATAAAATTTATACAAACTGAATAATGGAATGCGTTTGACACTTGAAATTATATTAAATTGTGGTACAACTGTTCCAAATTAGCTGTATGTCTTTTAGTATGACGTTGAAAGAAACATAAAGTTAGTTGTAACAAACAATTTTATTTTGTTATAATAAAATTTATACTAATTGAATAATGAAATGCGTTTGACACTTGAAATTATATTAAATTGTAATACAACTGTTCCAAATTAGCTGCATGTAATTCGAAAAACACTATTATAGTTATTATGGTTATAATAAACAGTTACAGAGAAAGAAATATATGTGTAAATATATCAACAAAAATTATCAAAACAATTAATTTTTAATTGTTTTATCGCCGATACGACATTTAATTGTATTGATTAAATGTTTAATTATATTAATTAATAAATTAACTGAATAAAAATAAAAAGAAATTAACTCACCCGATGACATTTTTTACTTCTTATTTATATATATAGCGATATATAATGAAAGGGAAATGTTAAATACAAATAAGAGAGAAACATACCAAAATCATGACATACGCAGAATGTACGAAAAAAAGAACCGAATAGGCAAGCACGCGTTGCGATGCACCAATCTAAAATAAGATCGGTACAACAGAACCTGTAATACTGTGTAGTGAATGTAAAACTGAAGGTTGATGTATATGCTATATATGTATGTATTTTAGCATATAAACCAACCAAAAAAGGATTTGATTTATACTACTAAATAATTAATTATATTAATAGAATTAATTATTGTGTATCAATTAATCTCAGTTGCTACACACAGAAAAAATACTACATAAATAATAGTTTGTGACTATTAAAAGGAGTCAATAGAATAAATTATTATTTTAATCGGAAAGTACCATTAAAAACTAGAAAATATCATGACATTGCCATTGAGTTTATATTTATTTTTTACTATTTACTATTTTATTTACTATTTACTATTTAATCAATAATTGTTCTATTGTCCATTTTTAATGGGATTAGAGGCAATTTTTTTCTGGGTGTATATTTACGTTAAATTTTATTTTCAGTGTAAGAGCTCCAAATAAATTGGATGGGAAATATGATGGCTGGTGCAATAAATTTCTATACGCAAAGAAACATCTTTTTATGATTCAAATATAAATAGTAGTACTTGTCGTGAATATATGTTTGCTGTGAATATATTTGATTATACTAATAATTCCATATTATTCAATATAATGTTGCCATTAATACTATTATAACTATAACATTTATGGCTATAATATTTAAAAACTGTGACATAAAAAAATAGCAAAAATCAAAATCCTTCAATCAAACAATTACTATTATCACAATTATCAATTAACCATATTAATGATTATTCAATTAAAATGTAGAGTGTGATTTAATAGAGGTGTGATTTAGTTTATATTTGTATCCTCGATCTTAGCTTGAATTATTTTCAACGAATTCTACAATCAAAAACATAAGTAATACTTGCAATCCTGTTTATTCTTTGTTTGAAGGTAAACATATTTATAATTGCTTGAATTTAATGTAGTTAAAAAATACGTTTCCAATTGACAAAAATAATTCTTAAATTTTACTTTTCCAATTGTTTTGGTTTCAAAATTGAACTTTCCTAAGAGTGACAGTATTAGGTACATTTACGATAAATAAATCTCAATTTAAACATTTAAAATAAACATTAAATACTACAGACTTTTTGCGGAAATTTAAAAATGCCATCATTATTAAACAAACCAAAATATAATAAAATGGAAAAGTCGAAAAATATTATGAACCCCCATACAACATACGCAATGTCATAAAATGTTTGATAATGAGGTGCAGATAATAAATATTTCGCATATGAAAAATGAAAAGCGCACATTTTTACGCACATATTTTACGACGCACGTCTTTTTATTTCGGATACTTTTTTCTTTTTTTATGTTGCGCAAATAGAAGTCGTAATGAAAATGATTTGAACTTTTTGATAATGAGTAGAGTAGAGGTACAGAGAAATAAAAAAAAAAATAGGAACTCGTAAAAATAACTGGAATTTTCAAATGAAGTTCTCAATGAAAAACTGAAAAAGAAATAAAATCTCGAACTCGAAATAAACATGATATGGTATGATTTGGCAAAAAATTCAAATTGACATTTTGTGGCGTTTGAGGCATTGACAGAACAGGCGGTGAAGTGACAACCAGGAAGTCATTAATGTCACTACGTTCGAGTAACGGCAATGCAGTAAAAAAGTGCAAAATACAATGTAAAGAGAGGAAATGTAGGAAAAGGTGAAACAGTAAAAGGACAATTTGGATATTTTGAAAAAAAAAAAAATCAAGTAAAACATGAATAAACAAAAATAAAAATTTCAACAAGAAAATGGAGAAAATAGACAATTTTGAAACTGGAAAAAATAAAAATAAAAAAATAAATAGAAAAAAGAAAATTGAAAAATAAAGGTCTATGAAAAAATAAGAAATGATTAAATGGGAGAAATGTTACTGCGATCTTGATCGGGACCAAATCATGTTTTCCGTAATAGTTTCAACTCCTACTAAAAATAAAAAGAAAAATGAAATAGGAAAAAAGAAAATAATAAAAGAAAATTAATAAAAAAAAAAAAATTAAAATTATATTAAAAACTAAAAATAATAAAAAATTAAAAGACAAAAAAAACAAAAAAAAATAAAATAAATTTTAAAAAATATAGGCAAGAAATTAAAAGGCAGAAATAAAAAAAAATAAGGTGAAAAATATTAAAAGACAGAAAAATGCAAATAAAAAAAAAACAGAAGTAAAAAAAGACAAAATAAAAACAAAGAATTTTAAGCACAGAATATAAAAAAATAAAGAAGAATAATGTTAAATAAAAATTATTCAAAGCCAGAAAAAATGAATAACAAACAAAATAATTCTAAAAGAAAAATTTAAAAGAGACAAAATAAAAAAAGGGAGAAAAAACAAAAAAAAATAAATAAAAAAGTATAAGACAAAAATAAAATAAAAATTAAAAGACGTAAAAAAAAAATAAAAATTAAAGGACATAAATAAAAAGTAAGATAAAATGAATAAAAGACAGAAATAAAAAATAAAAAAATAAAAGACAGAAATAAGAAAAAAAATTAAAATACATAAATAAGAAAAAAATAAAAGACAGAAATAGAAAAAACAAAAAAATATATATAAATAATTCACAGGCAGAATTAAAAAAAATTAACATTAAAACAAAAAATAAATAAATAAATAAATAAATAAATAAATAAATAAATAAATAAATGAATAAATAAATAAATAAAAGAAAAAAAAATAAATAAAAGAAAAAAAAAAATAAATAAAAAATAAAAAAAAATAAAAAAAAAACAAAATAATTCAAAGGCAGAAAATATGAATAACAATCAAAAAAATAAAAATAAAAGACAGTATATAAAATAAGTCGAAAAAAATTTAAAACACAAAAAACAAAAAAAAAAAAACTCACGAAAATAAAATTAAAAGAAAGAAAATATAAAATTATAATTAAAAGACTGAAAGAAATCAAGATTAAAAATAAAACGACGAAAAAAAGTCAGAAAATAAAATTAAATGAATGAAAATTTAAGGTAAAAAATTACAAAAAATGTATGAGTAAAGTAAAAGTAACATTTAAACTATGAAATAGAAAAAAGTAATAAAATGTACTTAAAGTTAAAAAAAAAATAGTAAATATAAATGACAAAAAACATAAAATAAAAAATCTAAAAATGTATGAAAAAAGAAACGTATGCAATGTAGGTGGCACAAGTGCAGCGACAGCAACAGAAATTCTTGATTCCAGATAACGCAAGAAATTTCTACTTCTGCACCTACGACACTTTACTTTTTGTAGCACCAAACTGCTGCCAATATGTTTACCTTCCTTCCTTTATTTTTTTTGCTACTTCACTCCCATTGAGTGTCGACCGCCCATTGAACTTTCGCTCATCGTTTTACTGCAAAATGAAATGAAATTCCACTTTGAGGGCAATTGAAAAATGACATAAAAAGAATGTCGTCTGTCTGTCCGTTTGCCAGTGAAGTCTTTTGACGCTCATTGGGAAAATTGACAACGCAGCAACAATGGCAACGACTGACGCGGCAACTGACAACAGCGTCAGCAAACCGCCAAAAGTAGACAAGCGGCAGGGTTGCATTTAGAGTTGCCATAGAAAATAAACGATGGTGCGTCCTACGTCCTATGCATGGCGGCCTCCTCCTTCTGCAATTGTATAATGTCAAACTAGAGATCAGACGACATTTCATTGTTTTTTATTTTTTGGTTGGTGGAGGGAGGACGCTGTATCAACGGTTGACTTTTTGCTGCCTGTCGCGCTGAAAGTAGCGCCTCTTAGTAGCGCGAAATTATTGAATAGTGCTATTTTTCTACTACTTTTTACAATTCTTAAATTTTTTATATAGTGTTCGATTTTTTTTATATATATTCTACGTATTATATTTCTTTTCTTTTTTTTTTAATTTTGTCCTTTTTATTTTATCAGTTTTCTACATTTTGTTTTCATTTTTTGTTTCCGTTTTTTTTCAATTTTTGTTTTATATGACTTCAGCATTTGTCGCGTGCAATTATTGAAGTGGAAATAAATGCGAAAATTCACCGCCATCTTACAAATGCGCAAAATGCGTGCATTACAAAGCGCCAAGAGAAATAAAATAAAATCAAATCGAAAAAGAAATTAAAGAAGTTATGAAGCCATCGGTGGGTGCTCTCATGACTGTTTTGCTCAACACGTTATCTATTGATTTTTAAAATGAAAATTTATTGAATTGGAAAGGAATTTAAATTGTTTTTCATTTAAAAAAAGTTAAATGTAATTGAGAAAAAACAAACATCTCATTGAAATTGAGGAATACATTTGAAATTTTAAGGTATATAAAGGTAGGAAGCAAATATATTTGTTTTTACTACATTGATTTTCGTATGAAAAACAACTTCAAAAAGTTACAGCATTTCTGCTTAATATTTTACTACATTTGTATTAAAAATCTTTGTGCATCTTGGTCTTCTTTAGCAATAGTTACTTGGTGAAACATTTCCTTTAGATCACCACAAACCGCTACAGCTGCTTGTCTGAATTTAAACAAAGTTGATATCAAAGGTTGATTGATATCAGGGCCTGAGACATGCAATATGTCGCTGAACAAAGCACTTTTATCAGGCCCTGATATCAATCAACCTTTGATATCAACTTTGTTTAAATTCAGACAAGCAGCTGTAGCGGTTTGTGGTGATCTAAAGGAAATGTTTCACCAAGTAACTATTGCTAAAGAAGACCAAGATGCACAAAGATTTTTGTGGAGAAACGGGGATCAAAGTAAATCAGTCGACACATACGTCATGGAAAGGATGATCTTTGGTGCAACATGTTCGCCAACTATAGCGCAATTTGTTAAAAACATAAATGCGCAGGTTTTTACAACATCTTATCCCCGTGCAGTGAAAGGTATAGTTGAAAAACATTATGTTGATGACTATGTGGATTGTTTTCATACAGAAGACGAAGCTATTCGTGTGCTACAGGACGTCATCAAGATTCACAAAGCTGCTGGATTTGAAATGCATAACATATTATCAAATTCGGAAAAACTTTTAAGAACAGTATCCAAGACTGCAACCGAAGACACTGTTAGTGTAGAGTGTGATAAAGTAGACAGAATACTCGGGATGTATTGGCGGTCTAAATCAGACGATTTTGTTTTCGTATTGAAATTTCACAAAGTACCTTCAGAAATTTTAAGTTTTGTACGAAAACCAACAAAGCGTGAATTACTGAGTATTACAATGTCAATTTTCGATCCATTTGGTCTTTTATCAAATTTTACTATATGCGCTAAAATGTTAATGCAAGCCACTTGGAAATCTGGTATTGGATGGGACGAAGAGTTGCCGGACGCTCTGTACAAAAAGTTGAAATATTGGTTAGAAGAGTTACCTAACGTAGAAAAATTCAAAATATCAAGATGCTATTTTCCAAATTTTGATTACGATAACGTAGAATTACATATATTTTGCGACGCCAGTGAAGAAGCTCTAGCTACTGTAGCTTACTGGAGAATAGTTAGTTATGATAATGTCAAGTTAGCATTTGTTGCTGGAAAGACAGCATGTGCCCCAACAAGATTCCACACCATTCCGAAGCTTGAACTACAAGCGGCAGTAATTGCGGCTCGTTTGAAAAGTACAATTTTAAAGTGTCGACCACCGTACCTATAAACAATACGTGGCAAACAGAGTTGCAGAAATTCTGGAGATTTCTAAAATTGATGACTGGAGGTGGTGTCCTGGAGAATTAAACCCAGCCGATGATGCTACAAGAGCAAAATTTCCAGTACATTATAGTGCAGAGAGCAGGTGGAAATATGGGCCCAGTTTTTTATTGCGAGGGGAGAGTGAGTGGCCTAATGAGATGCATATGACTTCGAAAAAGGATATGAGTGCAGATGAGCTTAAGGTAAAACACTTTGTGTGTTTTACGCAGAAGGTAAGTGTGGTAGTGCCAAATGTTACGCGTTTTTCTAATTATAGAAGAATGAGGCGCTGTATGGCATGGGTGTTCCGATATATAAATAATTTAAAACATAGGTTAGGTAAAGTTGAGAGATATGTTGGTGAACTAAAGGCAGATGAGGAGGAAAATGCTGAAATGTATTTATGTCGCATCGTGCAGCAAGAAGCCTTTATGTCTGAGTACTTATCCTTATCGAAGAAGGAAAATATTTCTAAGAGTAGTAGTTTAAGAAAGCTAAATCCATACTTAGATAATCATGGTATTATTCGTCTATGTGGCAGATTAGACAATGCTACTATTATGTCGAATTCTTCCCGGAGGCCAATTATTCTACCGAAAAATCATCAGATAACGCATCTCATTGTCACCTTTTATCATTGGAAATTATATCACATGAACACGTCCACAATCATAAATGAGATAAGACAACGTTTTTGGATTCCATCGATTCGTGCGTTATTGCGAAATATTGAAGCGCACTGCAATTTTTGTAAAATTTTAAAATCAAAAGCTGTGCAGCCACAAATGGGTCAATTGCCAATAGATAGAGTTACACCATTTGTCCGACCATTCACCTATACTGGGTTAGATTTCTTTGGTCCGTTCAATGTGGCAGTAAATCGTCATCGAGAAAAACGCTGGGTAGCATTATTTACATGTTTGACAGTTCGAGCCGTTCATCTCGAAATAGCTACTGATCTTACCAGCGATGCATGTTTAATGTGCATTCGAAATTTCGTTAATCGAAGGGGAGTTCCAATGCAAATACGCAGCGATAATGGCAGAAATTTCGTCGGAATTCCAAAAGAGTTGAGTGATGTAAAAGATTTTTTGGATCACGATAAAATCACAACCGGATTGGCAGCTCTAGGAATAAGATGGAAATTTAATACTCCGTCGAATCCGAGTGCTGGTGGTGCATGGGAGCGTTTAGTAAAATCTGTTAAGAGAGCTTTATCCATTATTCTCAAAGAACATAGTCCTCGCCTTGACACATTTAGTAGCATATTGATAGAAGCTGAAAGCATAGTCAATTCAAGGCCATTGACACATTTGCCTGTTACACTTGATGAACCAGAACCACTCACGCCTAACCATTTTTTGCTTGGATGTGTCAATTCAACGCAGACGCCTGCACCTTATGAATCGAAGCCTCAGTATTTACGAAAGCAGTGGCGAATATTGCAAAATATGAAAAATGGTTTCTGGATGCAATGGATTAGAGACTATCTACCTGATCTTACCCGGAGGACTAAATGGTGCTTGCCTGCTGAACCGATCCATGTAGGAGGTTTGGTTTTGATAGTTGACGAAAAATCTCCAAGGTCGCAGTGGAAACGGGGTCGAGTTGTTAAACTGACTCTTGGCAGTGATGGTGTAGCGAGATCTTGTGAAGTCAAGACAAATGACGGCATCATCAAAAGACCTGTTTGCAAGCTAGCAATAATTGATGTCGAATAATCTGTGATTAGCGATGGTGGTAGTGAATCTTCCCTCCGTGGTCATTTCACGGTGGTGGGGATGTAATATTTTTACTTGTTATTTTATTTAATTTATTTTAAATTTGTTCTTAAATCATGACTGTTTAACTTTTAATGTCAATTATAATTTACTTGAATTTGTTTGCGCTTGTGCCGTAGGAGGCAAAAACAATTTGTAAGTTTTTCTAAAATATTTTTGGAAATTTTTGTCAAATTTTACATTTTTAATTTTTAGTGAATAAACACCGCCAAACAATTTAAATAATTGTTTTCGTTTATCAAAATCGCCTTAGAGCGCAACAATACCAATAATAAAACATAAGGTAGAAAGCAAATATATATGTTTTTACTACATTGATTTTTGTATGGAAAACAACTTCAAAAAGTTACAGCATTTCTGCTTAATATTTTACTATATTTGTATTAAAAATAAGTAAATTTTTTATTATTTTAAAAGCTCAGAAACATCTGAATTTATTTTTACTACATTCTGTATTAATTTAGTTTTATTCAAAATTCATTTATTCAAACAAATTAAATAATACAAATAACAAAACATACTACAGATTATGCAATATGCAGAAACGAATTTCTAATACATTGTGTAGTAAAATCAAATCGAATAAATATAAATGCGCTTTAAAAGTAAATAAAAAATATAAAAAAATGTATTAAATTTTACTGCAATTATTATAAAATTTAGTAAAACTTAAAAATATTTTAAAAAATATCCAACTCAAATTATTGTAATTAGTTAATTTTATATCAATTCTTCATCGTCACCAGCATAGTGCACAAAATGCCTGTCACACTTTCTTGGTATTTCTTCATTAATTTGTACTCACAGAGAACTTCTCGATGTTAACTACAGTTTTTTTTTGTTCTTGGGTATATTTACTGGGGTTTCAGCCTTTTTTTTTGGCCCACTTTGTCATAATTTTTGGCAGCTCTTTAGTCCGTAATTACAAAGTTTTTGTCAGGCACAAGAAAGTTTAAAGAAAAGTTTCAAACTTTCGCTCTTTTGTTTGTCATATTTAAAATATTTAGCACTTGCTGCAAGCGGTTCGCATCGTACAACCGCACACACACTTCATACATTTTTCCTACTAACTACTAAAATTTTATTTTTATTTATTTGCTGCTATTGCCGCTCATGGCGGCTGGCTGATGGCTGCGGGCAAACAAGCATTCAATTTACTGATTCTCAACTTATTTACCAATTAGACGCCCGCAATTAATATTGTGTGAGTTTATCAGTAGTAAAAGTAGTAGTACTAAATGTAGTAGTAGTAAAAGTAGTCGGAGCAGCATTTCAAAGATGTGCCCTGCAGTCTAAGCGGTGGTTTAAATAAGTGCCCGTCGCGCCCGTCATTCAGTTCACCCGCATTGATTGCGTCTTGGACACGCCTGCAGCCAAAGATATAGTCGCGGGCGGCAACTTGTTTAGCACCCATCCACGCTCAATTAAACTTTGTTCGAGGCACTTTGAATTTCTATTTAATATATTTTCATTGTTGCTGCAAGTTTGCAATTTGAAGTGTGTTGATGAAGTGTGGAGAAAACCATTTACACTTTTCTGCGCATAAGATTTGCAATTTTTTAAATCAGCAATAAATGGTAACTATTTTTCTAAATGTTGGTAAACGATTTGTAAATTTGACACACCCAATAAATCCACTAAAAATTATTATAAAAAAAATGGAACTAATAAAGCATATATTTAAACTTTGTAGATTTATTAAGAAAGTTATAATTTAATAGGAAGAAAATATGTGATAAATGAAAAATTTCGAAAATGCTGAAAAATCCTTATTTTTTCTTATCGGAGCTGCGTATTTCACACTTTAAATGCCTCGCGAATTTAGCAAGGACACAAACCATATCAATTTGAGCATAGATATGTACCATAAAAGTGATTTTTTAAGTGACCACTGTGACCAAGATTCTGGGGGAGCACGAACCAAACATACACGAAAAAGGTCCTTTAATTATTTATCCAACGATGTTTATCATTTAATGGACAGAGATTTCAGATTATACAAATTTTGACTCTAAAGTGTATACAAAAGAAGTATCACAACAATTTTTTTTAAAGTGAAGTCAAATTTAAGTGAAGTTGCACAATTGAATCATATTTCGTTCGAAAGGTCCTTTAATTACCTATCCAAATATTTTAATTACATATACCCGGGTATTCCAGATTATACGAATATGCGTTTTGAAAGTTTTACCTTTAAATTACAATTTTAATTTTCAAATACGTACACTCAAAATGAAAAGTCTGTTTTAATAGCAAACTCTGACTGCTAAATTTTAACACACTTTAATTTGCATTTACAGCATACTTTTATCTGCAATAGCGAACTGTTTGCTGGGAATCTTAGTTCTGCTAGTGATCAAGCTCGTGCTAGTGTCACTGGTGTGCATATTGCTAGTGTAGCTAACCTGCACTAGATGGCGCCATAGTCACGACAAGCTGCATCTAAATGTGTCTATAATTCGTAGACTCTTATTCGACAACATGTTTTTTTATAAGAGATATTTCTTATACGTAATAAAGGGTTTTTTAACAGGGACACTACAAAAGTAGAGCGACAGGGACAGCAAGCGACGCCATATTTCTCGCCGCTCTTTTGACATTTCTCTTCAGTAAGGTTTGCCATTTCACGATGGAAAGATATACGAATTCGAATTTCGGTAGTAAATTTTAATAATTTCGACTCCTTGTTGGCTCGTATATCTTTCCATCATGAAATCGCAAACCTTACTGAAAAGAAATGTCAAACATTTGTAGCGCTCTTATTGAAAAACCCTATAATAATGCACGCATGAAAGAGTGAAATAGTGATATAAAGGTAAAATAAATATATGAGATAAATAAAAATAAATATAATAAAAAATAATAATATAAAATTAAAAAAAGTATATCAAAAATAAAAAAAATATTAAAATACAAAAAATATATATTTTTTATTTTCTTTTTTTATGAATTGGAGTTAACAGCAAAAAAATTGTTAAAATAGCTAAAATTGTCTGCTCTAATAGCATAAAAAAAGTTCCCTGAAACAGCAAACTGTCATTTGCTGTTTCAGCAGAATCCGGCGCTTTCCTCTTTTCAGCAAACATTTTTGCTATATTGGCAACATTTTTTGCTACTGTTACATACTTTTTATTTTGAGTGTACACCAAGAAAAATTGTTGTATTTTAATCAAATAAAAAATTATTCAATTGAAAGAAATAATTATTTCGACGTTTCAGGTATTTTTTCTACAATATGAGAAAATTTTATTATGTCCAAAGAAAAATTACTTCATTCGGAGTAACAGCATAAACCACTGTATACAAATAAAATATATATTTTTATATCATTCTGGTATTTTTTTTTTAATTGAAAAAAGTTTCCTAAAATTCAGGAATTACTTCTTAAAATTTCAAACAATGTTACACTCAAACTTTTTTATTCCAACGAAACTTTCAAACTGTTTTATTCACTTCCTAATATTTCAACCAATGTTACTCTCAAACTGTTTTATTTCAACAAAGCTTTCATATTGTTTTATTCAAACGTTTAAATTTGTTACATTCAATGGAATGTTCATAATATAATCCACAGGTTGTAATTCAGAAAAAAATGTGTGTATTAGTGTAATAACAATTGATAGTAATGTTGGTATATCGTGGATGTTAACTAAGTGGATGATTTGATGAGAGAAAAAACCAAAAAAAAAAAAAACAAAAAAAAATAAAAATGTATTAATTAAAAAAAAATAATAATAATTAAGAAAATATTATAAATAAATTTAAAATATAAAAGATTTTTGTTGTTACTTAAAAAATATCACCATATTTTGTATATTATTTAAATAATAATTTTTTCTTTTAAAATTGTACTAACTTTTTTTTAAATCGGAGAACATATTTTCTATAAATCATATAAAAACATTCTTTAGTTTGAAGAAATCATTATATAAAATGAGGAAAGAGAAAAAACCACTGTATACAAATAAACTATATATATTTTTATATCATTCTGGTATTTTTTTAATTGAAGAAAAGTTTTCTAAAATTCAGAAATTACTTTTTAAAATTTCAACCAATGTTACTCTCAAACTGTTTTATTTCAACAAAGCTTTCATACTGTTTTATTCAAACGTTTAAATTTGTTAGATTCAATGGAATGTTCGTAATATAATCCACAGGTTCTAATTCAAAAAACAATTTGTATATTAGTCTAATAACAATTGATAGTAATGTTGATATATCGTGGATGTTTACTAAGTGGATGATTTTCTCAGACAGAGAAAAAACGAAGACAAACCAAAACGAATTCCGGTTCTTTGAAGTCCTTGACAGAACCTAAATTATCGGTTCCGTTATGGTTCTAAGATTGTTAAAATAGCGGTTTTGGTTCCGATTCCAGTTCCACACAATTTTTTAAAAACGTGTCCGATTCCATTTTCGATTCTATACGGTTCCTGATTTTAATATTAAAATGTTTATATATATTTTTTTTAAATTACTAAGATTCATTGAAAATGTAATTTCTGGAACTATACAGAAATTGATGCCAAAAGCGAAATACCCAGGCATTTTAGATTAAACGTATTTTTTAAACAATGTTTGTACTACAAAAGGTGTGGTCATTATTCTGGTGCATCAAATATAGTTCCTTGGGAAACTTTCTGAGTATTATTTTTGAATAGTATCAGCATTTTTCTTGTTATTGCAAAATACATTTAATTATTTTTACTTTGAGTTATAAATACTTCTATTTTTCCATTTGCATTTACCACGCATTCGCATCTCCTATCTGCTACAAAGTACTTTAAACAATAGTCATAATAAATCCCTTAAAACACTATAAAAAATATAAATAACTCGTTTTAAATGTTCAAAGAATTCAAAGCTTTGAATAGAACACAACAAAGTACACAGGGAGAACAGAATTCTAGCGAAACAATGTAGCGCACAGAATCAAGTAGACACAATCTGCTTAAGATGACCCACATTTTACTGCTACTTTGCATTATAGTTCTTGTGGTAAAGGAGATGTTACGACTGACTAGTGGGTGGTAAAGTAGCAGCTGTAAGAGAAGTTGCAACAAATAGTAAAATACGATAAAATTGTAAAGAATAAAATGAAATAAATAAAAAATAAACTATTAAAAACAATTTTGTTTAAGACCAACGTATAAAATCTAAAATCTGCAATTTATACTTTATACAACTTTTATAAACTTTAATAACAAAAAATATAAAAAAAACAACATAAAACTACTTTCAAAACACTTTGTTTAACAATTGATGCCAGATAATGTGATATAAGAGTGTTATATTAAATAACAATATAGTTAAATTTAAATGAAAAAAATAAATGTTATTGAAACAAATTTTTATTTCTATTAAAAACTGTTTTTTGCAACCTATTCATTAATGATTTAAATAAAAATTTGAAAAGAGCACTCTAAATTTTAAAGGTAACACTATTTTTTTTAAATTCCAAATACTAAAATTTAAAGTTTTTGAATTAAAGACTTTTTATATACATAAAAAAAGTTTTATTAAAAAGAAAAAAAATATATTTAAGTTAAATTCATTTATATTTGATTTATTTTCAAAGGCAAAAGTATTGGTTTTTACTATATTGATGTAGTTGTTTTTATATGAATAACAACTAGAAATAATTACTGCATTTCTGTACTTAATTTTACGACAATTATATTAAAAGTAACTACATTATGTATTTATTTAAATGCTCAGAAATATAGATAATACATCTGTATATATTTTAATACATTAATATTTCATTTGAATTTCAGTAAATTGTAAAAAAAACTACATCTGCATTTATTTTTAATGATTTCTGTATTTATTTCAAAGTTATTTCAAATAATTGTACTAAACGCGTGTATAACAAATATATTTCTTTCAGTTGTTATACGTCCGTTGTGTGGGCGTACAGATGAATTTAAAAAGCGCCAGAAAACTAAAACTTATCAAGTTTCTGCAATATGTAGAAAACGAATTTCTAATACATAGTGTAGTAAAATATAGTAAAATAAATACAAATTAACTTACATTGTAGTTAAATGTAGTATTACTACAAAATGTATTAAATTTTACTACATTAATTAACTCGGCGTAAAAATTGATTATTTTAAAAGTGTAAAATATACACCAAAGATTCATCTTAAGAACTGGGGCATGCAAAATCAAATAATACCCTAACAAACTTTTGAACTTTTAATTAATAAATAAAAGTATGACTCTCTAAAAGTGAGTCACTCTATAGGTTTCACTTTAATCATAATTTTGAAATTTAAATTTTTGCATAATTATTGTCTCAGTGTAAAATATGTCCACTTATCTGCTGTTGTACCAAACAACTGAGACATGTCCCAGCTTTTCTTCCCTATTGTAAGGTTGTCTCGACTTATTACACACTTGACTAAAGTTGGTCATATATCAAAGTCACAAATTGTGACTTTTTGGGGTTTTCCACATCTTTTGCTTTGTTTTCGTTAGACATAGAATTTACTGTCATAATATGCATATTGTTGAGGGGTCAGTGAGCGAGAAAACTGTAGCAGGATTTATTAGGAAAATCGAAAAAAAAATATATATTTATTAAAGAGAAGCCCATTTTCAAATTGTGCAACATTAAAGAAAATCATTGAATTGTATGAAAATTGAACTATAAACTCAAAAGAAATGAAGAATAAATATATTAAATATAGTAGCTGCTATCTTCATGCAGTTCATTTGATTTTAAAGACCTACTCTAAAAAATATTTATTTTCTGAAATATATTTTCCCATTATACTCAACATACCAGTCTTTTCCATCGCTCTCACAAAATTTAAAGCATTTGCAATTTAATTTAAAAGCTCACTCCTCCCTTTTCTCTTTTAAACTTACCACACCGACCAATTAAATACCAACTGCTGTCCGTTTGGCCAGCCATCCAGTTGTTAGTCCTGTCGTGTTAATTTAAATGAAAGCTACAAATTTTATTTACACTTGCGCTGCATAAAAATAAATTAGCTACAAACTCTCGGCGGCTGTCTTAATTTTCACCTAATTTATGTGAGCGAAATCTTCTAAGGATACTGCTGCGGCAGGACTTTAAACTGGACTGGACTAGACCTGAGTTGTGCGGGAGGGAGTGGTACTTTTGCTGGTCTAACGCCGTGCTAGCATTTTTTGTAGTTGTTGTATTATTTTAATTCGGACAACGAAACAAATTTGTTGACTCCGAGTGCATGACAAAAAAAAAAAATAATAATAGTAGCAATAATGAAATGAGTAGCTGAAAATATAAAAATTAGTAAAACCTGTGTAAAAAAAATAACAGCAAACATGCTTTTATGCAGTCGCTATCATAAACAGTGCCTGCCCTCAGCAATGTAATAGATGTGACCGGTGTTGATTTACATTTAAAATATTTTCGTTTGGAATCGTCGATCCATTCTTAAATAGTTAAAAATTATAACATGGATAAAATAAAAGTTTTAATAAAGTTAAATAAAAGGTTAATTAAAAAGGTTTTAAAAAGCTTTATAGATCTTTCTAAAACACTTATAAATTTTCAGTAAAATCATTTTGAAAGCTCTCTAAAAGCTTTTTTAAAGCTCTCTAAAAGCTTTTTGAAAGCTCTTTAAAAGCTTTTTGAAAGGTCCATAAAACAAATTAAAACTCTATAAAAGCTTTATAAAAGCTTTTTGAAAGTCTTATAAAAGCTTTTTGGAAGGTTTTATGAAATTTCCATCGCTTTTTATAGCTTTTTTGAAAGCTTTTGTAAAGCTTTGATATACTTCAAGCTTCAATATTTATTTTTTAAATAGCTTTATAAAAGGTTTTTGAAAACTTAATATAAGCTTTTAAAATCATAAAAAAATCCTTTTGATAGCTCTATACAATGTTTCTGAATATTTGTAAAAGCTTTTTGAAAGCTCTATAAAAGCTTTTTGAAAGCTCTATAAAAGCTTTTTGAAAGCCATATAAAAGCTTTTGAAAGCTCTATAAAAGCTTTTTGAAAGCTCTATAAAAGCTTTTTGAAAGCTCTATACAAGCTTTTGAAAGCTCTATAAAAGCTTTTTGAAAGCTCTCTAAAAGCTATTTGAAAGAACTATCAAAGCTTTTTGAAAGCTTTTTAAAAGCTTTTAGAAAGATTTATGTAACTATTTAAATGCTTTTTGAAAGCTCTATATTGTTATAATAGTATAAAAACAACAACTTGTATATGCTTTTTATAAAAGCAGTTATATAAGCTTTTAAAAGCTTAATTATTTATAATATTAGGAAATCATAAAAATGTTTTAAAGTTTATTTTGTCCTTTTTTAAGTAATACCCCTTAACTTTAAACAAAACGCCAGTCACAATTACTTTTTACTACTTGCACTATTCCACCAATATAAATTGAATTCCACTAATTTTTAATGGCTCGCATCAATTCACATTGAATAACTAATCACTTCAACAGTTTGCCATCATTCAACCGCGTCCATTTGCTAAATTATTTGGGCCAACATTTTCTACGAACTCTCTGTACCATACTTTTACGCCACAAACGTTGAATAACAAAAACTAGATTGAAATGAAATAAAAAGCTCGTTGTAACCAGCGACCAGAGAGAGAGAATCAAAGAACTTTTTGGCCACACTTTGAATAATTGAGTGTAGCACAAGTTTTAATAAACTTTTGTGCCTTTGTTTCCATTTGTTTTAACGCCATACCTTAAAATATTTATCAAACACTTCACAGTCGTCTCACTTTTCTTCTCATTCAGCACACTGCACGTTTTGCTCAACTTCCTTTTAGCACCGATTCATGAATGTAAAATTGAGAAAATGTTGTTGGTGTGGAAAAAAATGACGTATAATGGCATAAACAAAACCTTCACTTAATAGTTTAGCAACGCGAATATTCAAAAAAAAAAAAAAAAAAAGATTTATAATGGCGTCGGATTTTTTGTTCTCTCACTTTGTTCTCGTCCATCTTCACACTTCGTCGTCTCCTGATGCCATTACATTCATCTTAGTTATAGCGAGGGGCAGTTTCTTCTTCGCGTCTATTATTTCGAAAACAAGCAAAGCCCGTTGAATAGAACAAAACCGAGAACCGAACATTGAAAACCGAACCGACCGACCAGAACAGCACCACTGCACTGTACAACCATCATCCATTAGGGAATAATACAAAGTTTTTTTTCAGCTGCCGCATTGTAGTGAATGCCCATTTTAGGCGGGAGTGTTTTGCTTTTTGTTAATTTTCTTTATTTTTTATTGTATTTATTCACTGCTTTGTTGAACGACAAATTGAAAGCTCGCATTCTTTAATTAATACATTTTAAAATTTTAATGTTTATTATATTATTTCTTTGCAATAGGTAATTTTAGAACTAATTACTAGAACTATTTTTGAATTCTATATTATTGAATTCATCATGTTTCAGTAACTTTCAATTGTCCCGAAACTATGGACCTTTTAAGAAGTAGTGATAAACATATGCAAGAACGGAGCGTTCTTGTTCTTGCATCGCCAATACTTTTTTTATCTTGGCAGGACTCTTTTTAAAAAGTAGCAATTGGTAAATGCAAGATTAAGAACGGGGTACACTAGTTATATTTTTGTCCTTCCAGGGTCGTTCTTGTTCTTCCAGGGTCGTTCTTGTTCTTGCATCGGCAGGTCGATCTTGTTATTGTTTGTTCAGTCATGTTCTTGCTTTCTCGTCCTGCATTTTTGAGGAGCCAAATTCGGTTATACGAAACGTTTTCTTGTTCTTGCTTCTGTTTCTCCATGGTCGTTCTTGTTCTTGCATCGAAATGTCATTTCTTTGTTTAAGTCCAAGTAATTCATCATATTGAACCACTTACAATCATCCCAATGCCTTTCCACCTTGTTCAACCACTTTCAACCACATTCAACTCCTTTAACCACTTTCAAGTAGTTTTAATTTTTTTTAATTTTAACAAAATTCAACCAAACAAAAAAATTGATTTGCAGAATTTTTTGTGGTTTTTGTATGTGGTTTTTATTCCTAAAATATATTTAGCTGTATAAAAAAGCATATTTCGGCTTTTCCAGATGAACCATTTAATTTATATTTTCAAAATTTATTTACAATTTATATTTAGTCGAATGCAGTAAGTAACATTCAACGGGTGTTAACTATTTCAGATTTTTATATAATTTTTATAGCCAACTTTATCTTTTTCAACCATGTTCAACTATTTCAACCAGATCCATCTATTTCAACCAGGTCCATCTACTGATAATCAATTTTTTTAAATTTAAAAACATATTGTATTACAAAAAAGTGATATGATGATTTATTTTTAACTTTCAAAACACTTTCAACCAGGTTCAACTTCTTTCAACAAAGTTCCACCACTTTCAATAAGTTACAATTTTAATAAGATATTGAAAAAAAATTATTCTGATTTATTGTTTTTTTTTTTAAACCATCTTTAAACCACCTTTAAACCACTTTAAATATTTTCAATCATGTTCAACCACTTTCAACCACTTTCAACCAGGTTCAACTATTTTCCATCAATTTCAATTTAAACAAAATATTACAAAAAAAGTATAAATCACTTTCAAACATTTTCAACCATGTTCAACCATTATCAACCAGGTTCAACCACTTTCAATGAGTTTCAATTTAAACAAAATATAACAAAAAATAAATTCTGATCTATTCTTATCTTTAAAACCACCTTTAAACCAATTTTAAACATTTTCAACCACTTTCAACCAGGTCAACTACTTTCAATAAGTTTCAACTTTAGCAAAATATTTCAAAAAATATATATTCTGATTTCAACCACTTGCAACCACTTTCAACCACTTTCAACCAAGTTCAACTACTTTCAATAAGTTTCAATTTTAACAATATATTTCAAAAAAATATAAGCTGATTTCTTTTTATCTTTCAAACGAATTTAAACCATTTTCAACCACTTTCAACTATGTTCAACCACTTTCAACTAGGTTCATCCACTTCCAATCATTTTCAATTTTAACAAAATATTACAAAAATTTATTTTTATCTGTCAAACCACTCTCAACAATGTTCAACCACTTTCAACCAGATTCAACTACCTTCAATAAGTTTTAATTTTAACAATATATTTCAAAAAAATATATGCTGATTTGTTTTTATCTTTCAAACCATTTTGAACCATTTCAACCACTTTCAACTATGTTCAACCAGGTTCAACCACTTCCAATCACTTTAAATTTTAAAAAAGTATTACAAAAAAGAATATGATTTATTTTTATCAGTCAAACCACCTTCAACCATGTTCAACCACTTTCAATCAGATTCAACTACTTTCAATCAGTTTTAATTTTAACAATATTTTTCAGAAAAATATATGCTAATTTATTTTTATCTTTCAAACCACTTTCAACAATTGTCAACCACTTTCAACTATGTTCAACTTCTTTTAATTTTGACAAATTATTAAAAAAAAGATATATATGCTGATTTATTTTTATCTTTCAAACATGTTCAACCAGTTTCAACTACTTTCAATCAGTTTAAATTATATTGTTAAGTTAAACATATTGTAAAAAAGTGCTAATTTATTTTTATATATCAAGATCTCCATAAGAAAATATCAAATTGGTGCTATTATTTTTATATATGTTTGATAATCCAAAAATTTTATTTTTAGCTGCCTTTAAAGTACACTTAAAATACACTTAACATGGCGCAAAATAGCTTGCTTCGACTTTTTTTCGGTTGAACCATTTAGTTGACCATTTTAGCGCTAAATCCACTGCGAAGTCAAAAAGCCAAAATAAATAAATATCTACTAATAAAAAGAGCAAAAGTATGGCATGCACTGTGCGCAAAGCTTTCAACAACAAAACAGCAAAAATATTATAGATTCAATTCAATTGTATTTCAACTGCTTAGTAAAAACAACGGCAATATAAGCTGCTCAAAGGCGATTTTCGTTTTATTTTTTTCTATTTTTTATTTTATTTTATTGTTTTTATTTTTTTTATTTTATTTTTTTTGTGTTTTATATATTTTTCATTTTCATTTTCTTATTTTTATCTTTTTTATTTTCGCTAATTTTTCTGCAAAATTCCTGCTTGTTGTATTGCAAGGATTAGTTCAAAAAGGCAGCTACACAATTGCGCTGCTTGCTGCACACAAAGTAACTAAAGTGTAGTCGTATTTTTCTAAAAAAATATTTTTGTATTGCTTTCTATGGAGTATAGTGCTGTGTTTTTTTTTTTAATACGCAACAATTTATTCGGCAATTGGCTTAACAGAAATGAAAAATGTGAAATAAAGAAGTTTTAAAACAATGTTTTGCCTACTTTGAGGCTGCAGTTACTCGTTTTCCACTTGGTCTTGCCACCATTATTTGTTGCTGGTCGTCAGCAACAATTTATTTTCTGCAATTTCAATAAAAATCATTGGGCTGCATTCAAACTGCTTTCTTTCTGCGTCACTCTATGGCACTTTATCCCTATTTCTTCCTGATTTTTTTTTGCTGCCCTTCTCTAAGAATAATGTTGGAAATAGCATAAAGTCGTAATGAAATGAGCTTAAAGCATTTTCCTTCGAGTTAAAAGTTTAATCGACACTTGAGTCAGTTACTTGTCTTGTCTCTCTGTCTGACTCTGTCTATAGTCGCTGTCCGTCATCATTTCTAGTTGTCCTTTATGTCCTGCTGCGTTGCCTCCCATATACTATAAGCTTTCGTTCCCCTACTTAGTGTCCACTCTTCTGGCCCCTCACTCACTGACTCTCAGTAGTCAGTCAAATCACTTCTAGTCCCATAGTTCGTCTCATCCATCGACCATGGGCGCTTCGAAAACACCCTGCGCAAATTTAAATGAATTATAAACGCTGTTCATTAAAGTGATTTGCAAAGTTTCTCATTTTATGTCAGTTTTTAGTTCAGCTGTTGTTTTTGTTGTTTTTTTTTTAATTTTATATATATTTTTTTCAATGTTTTTCTCAAATATGTTAAATTGCTGGAATATCATAAAAAATAAAAACTTAATTTTTATTTGCACAACGTTCTGTTGAAAGTTATAGCATGACGATTCAATTAAAACTGTGCTAATAGCAAATTAATTTTACTCACAAAAACTTTACAAAATTAAAAAAAAATACTTTTTTTGTATAAAATAAAAATAATTTAATTTATTAATAATTTTAATTAATAATTTAATTCATATAATTAATTTCTCTTTTTTTCAAGTAAATTAATTAATTATATCACAAATTATTATATTAAAAAAATATTACACCATTTCTAATAAAAAAGCAATGACAAAGTATTCGCTCTGACTATAGCATTCTCGATAACATGCGATCATTTAAAATAATTTGTTCATATCATGTTTATATTTCAAGAATAATTTAAAACAAAATTTAAATTTAAAACAATTTTAATAATTTAATTTTTGAAAATTTCAATCAGTTTTAATAACATTCAACTAGTTTCAAGTACGTTCAACTAGTTTCAATTACGGTTTACTAGTTTCAATTACATTCATCAAGTTTCAATAACCCTAACCTAGTTTTATTAACGTTCAAATAGTTTCCATTACTTTCAGCTAGCTTCATTAAGTTCAACGAAATTACGTTCAACTAGTATTAATTCCGTTCAATTAGTTTCAATTACGTTTGACTAGTTTTCATTACATTCAGTTTGTTTCAAAAACGTTCAACTAGTTTCAATTACGTTTCCCTAGTTTCCATTACATTCAACTAATTTCCATTACGCCCAGCTATTTTACGTTCAACTAGTTTCCATAACACGTTTATTTAGTTTCATGTACGTTCAACTAATTTTAATTTCGTTCCACTAGTGTTAATTACGTTCAACTAGTTTTCATTACGTTCAATTCACCTTTTTTACTTTCAACTAGGTTCAATTACATTGAACTAAAGTAAATTGTTTCATATACATTCAACCAGTGTTACGTTCTACTAGTTTTAATAACGTTCAACTATTTTAAAATAGTTTCAACTACATTCAACTAGTATCAATTATGCTCAACTAGTCAATTTTGTTTAACTAGTTACATTCATTTACGTTTAACTAGTATCAATTACGTTCAATTAGTTCAAATTGTTTATCTAGTTTCAATTACATTCAACAAGTTTCAATTCCGTTCAACTAGTTTCAATTACGTTAACATAGATTCATTTACGTTCAATTAGTTTCAATTACGTTTGACTAGTTTTCATTACATTCAGTTTGTTTCAATAACGTTCAACTAGTTTCAATTACGTTTCACTAGTTTCCATTACATTCAACTAGTTTTCATTACGTTCAATTCACCTTTTTTACGTTCAACTAGGTTCAATTACATTCAACTAAAGTAAATTGTTTCATATGCATTCATTAAGTTTTACGTTCTACTAGTTCTAATAACGTTCAACTAATTTAAAATAGTTTCAAGTACATTCAACTACTATCAGTTATGCTCAACTAGTTTCAATTGCGTTTAAATAGTTACATTTACAATTATCTAGTTCCAATAGCATTTCGGTTCTTTCATTTACTTTTAACTAGTATCAGTTACGTTCAACTAGTTTAAACTACGTTCATCTAGTTTTAATTACATTCAACAAGTTTCAATTAAGTTAAACTAATTTCCATTGCGTTCAACTGGTTTCCATTACTTTCAAGTAGTTTCAATTACAATCACTTTTTTTTTAATTAGTATCAATTACGTTAAACTAGTTTGAATTATGTTCATCTAGTTTCAATTACATACAAAAGTTTCAATTATGTTAAACTAATTTCCATTACGTTCAACTGGTTTCCATTACGTTCAGCTGTATCAATTACGTTCAACTAGTTTCAATTAGAATCGGCTTGTTTTAATTAGTTTCAAATACGTTCAACTAGTTTCAATGTAATTCTTTTAATTTATTTAATTTTATTTTAATTTAATTCTTCAAAGTAATTAAAATGGCTTTCAACCATATTCAATTAATTGTAATCAGTTTCAATGCCTTTCAATAATTTAAAAATTTAAACTATTAAATTTTTTTTTTTTAACAATTTTAACACTTTTTGCTATTTTTGATTAAATTGTACTTTTAAAAGGGGCCTTCAAACAATTTCAAATCCTTTTTAAAAATTTCAAGCATTTTCAACTCCAATCGACAACTTTGGACCATGTTCACTATTTTATTCAAATTAAATTGACTTTCAATCACTTGCAATTACTAAAAATTTCAATTTAAACAAAATATTAAAAAAAAGTATAAATCACTTTCAAACATTTTCAACCATGTTCAACCACTTTCAACCAGGTTCAACCACTTTCAATGAGTTTCAATTTAAACAAAATAAATAAAAAAATGTATTCTGATTTATTCTTATCTTTAACATCACCTTTAAACCACTTTTAAACATTTTCAACCACTTTCAACCAAGTCAACTACTTTCAATAAGTTTCAACTTTAGCAAAATATTTCAAAAAATATATATTCTGATTTAACCACTTTCAACCAAGTTCAACTACTTTCAATCAGTTTCAATTTTAACAATATATTTCAAAAAAATATATGCTGATTTCTTTTTATCTTTCAAACGAATTTAAACCATTTTCAACCACTTTCAACTATGTTCAACCAGTTTCAACCAGGTTCAACCACTTCCAATCACTTTCAATTTTAACAAAATATTACAAAAAAGAATATGATTTATTTTTATCTGTCAAAGCACTTTCAACCATGTTCAACCACTTTCAATCAGGTTCAACTACTTTCAATCAGTTTTAATTTTAACAATATTTTTCAGAAAAATATCTGCTTATTTATTTTTATCTTTCAAACCACTTTCAACAATTGTCAACCACTTTCAACTATGTTCAACTTCTTTTAATTTTGTCAAAATATTAAAAAAAAGATATATATCTTTCAATTTCATTGTTCACTATTTTATTCAAATTAAATTGACTTTCAATCACTTGCAATTACTAAAAACTACTTTTAATTATTGTTATTGACTTTCGCCGACTTTATCCACTTTCAATTTTAATGAAATGATTAATTTTAATTATTTCATTTATTTTATATTTCATAGTTTTTAGAACTTTACTGAAATGCTTTCATACAACATACAACGTTTTTCATCACATTCAACCATTTCCAATTAAAAATATTTTCCAAATTTTTCTATCCTTTTTAATATTATGCATCAGTTTTCATTAATTTTAATAAGTAAATTGGCTTTCCATAGATTTCATATACTTTCAAATACTTTAAATTGCTTTCAACTACAATTTAAGAAAATTTAACCTTTTACACTCTTTTCTAATCAGTCTGTAACACTCAATTATATACAACTTTTCCATATACTTTTAATTACCTTCAAGTAAAATTATTTTCAAACATTAATTACAATTTTTAATCAGTTTTTACCGCTGTTCATCACTCTTAAAATTAAATATGATTTATACTAAATAGCTTTATACTACAATTACAATTTACGATTCTATTTAAATTTTGTACCATTTATATTATTTTTTAATCAGCCTTTCAACTACATACAACTTTTACAAATATGTTCAACCGCTTTCAATTACATTTTTTTCCACAAATTTTAATTAATTTTTATATTTTTAAACAGGTTTTGAGTCTGTTTATCACATTAAAGATGTGAACAGTATTCATCTATTTTCAACAAATTTCAATAACATTCAACCACTTTTAACTACAACATACGATAAAACTTAAATTTCGTACTATTTATACTTCATTTCTATACAGCCTTTAATCACTGTGAACTGCATACAACTTTTTTCAAATACTTTCAACCACTTTTAATTAGAGTTATTTTTCACAATTTTGAATCCTTTTTAATATTTTTAATCAGCTCTTCTTCACTTTATATCTTTAAATATGACTTTCAATAGCTTTTATCTGCTATCAACCAATTTCAATGACTTTCAACTACATTTTGAGACAGAAGTTCAAATTTTATATCGTTTATACACATTTTTATTAGTTTAAAAATACTTTTAATATTTAACCAACACCCTTAAGACACCCTTTCAATTACTTTTAACCATTTTCAACGGTTTTCAATCAATTTTCATTGTAATTTAACAGACATACTGTTTAAAATTAATTTCAACAACCTCTAATTATAACATTTACTCACTTTTAACTATTTTCAACCACTTTTAATTATTTTCAACTACTTTCAACCACTTTTTCAATTATTTTCAACCATTTTCAATTACTTTCAACTACTTTCAACCACTTTCAACTATTTTCAATTACTTTTAACCACTTCCAATAACTTTCAACCACTTTCAATTTGATTCAACGACTTTCAATTACTTTCAACCATTTTCAATTACTTTCAACTACTTTCAACCACTTTCAACTATTTTCAATTACTTTTAACCACTTCCAATTACTTTCAACCACTTTCAATTTGATTCAACGACTTTCAATTACTTTCAACCATTTTCCACTTGAAGCTAATTCAGAAAACTTTGAATAGTGAAGTTTTTTTATTTTCGACAGCTTCAGCATCTTAAAATTTCCTCCGACTCGTTAGCCTGGTAACATACGACGTACTTTAGCCTGAGGCTAAAATGCAGTGGCAAAAACAACAACAAAAATACTGAAGAAAAACCCTAAACAAAATCAAATTATTCTGTTACTTCATTTCTGCAATATTTTTTATTTCTTTACAATTTTTTTTATTTCTTTTTTATTTTTTAACAACCGACTTGAAATCAAGCACCCAGCGAACCAGTCATAAGGTTTAAATTGCATTTGCCCGAGGGTGAAACAGTACAGCAGCTGCGGAACACATTTTTGTGCTGCAACCAACGCCTTTCCACTCAAATCAGGCCTTCCTTCCGTTCACCCAGCATCTCAACCTTCCAAGGAATAACGTGCATTTTTCTGCTTTCAAGTAATTTTTAAGTTAATCTACGATAAAACAACTTGAAGAAAATACGCTTTGGGAAAATGCACTTGGCAGACACAGAGTTAGTGGGTGGTTGGATCTTTGGTTGGCTGGTAGCTGCCTCGAGTAGACGGTGTTTGTGGGTACTACTTATGGGTGCTTTACAGAGTACGGCTTTATGGTATAAAATTGAAAAAGAAGTTCATAATAAAAAAAAAGAAAAGTGGTGGTGGTGGTGGTGGTGGTGGAAGGGGCGCAAATAACATTAATTCGCGTAAAATGAATTTATTTGCAAACGAATTGCAATAAACTGAAAGTAATTCAATTGAACTTCAGTTTTTTACTCTACTCTACGCATACAAACAATATGTCGATGAAAGGAAAACTAAAAAGTTAAAAATAGCAAGAAATTGAATAATCAGAAAAATAAAAACCAAATCAAACTGAATAAGTAAAATTCAAAATGGAAGAAATCTAATGAAATATAGAAAAATCTACTAAAAGATAGAAAAATTTACAAAAAGAATGAAATACTTTCAAGAAATCGACTAGTAGCAACTCTTTGCAAATGTACCCTATCATTTCACCCTTCGTTTTTGTTGTTTTTGCCTTTATAATCCTGTTGCTTCAGGTCTTCCCCAAAGACTGTCTAAAGATCCTTTGCAAAACTTTGTTTACTTTACATTCGTTTGTCTGCGGTAATCGAATTAAATTAATTCAATTGTATTTGACGCATAAAAGTAATTTTACTAAATTTCACATTGTAAGGCGTGAACCAGAACTTAATGCTCTTCAAATAAATGCTAATTTGACTTGAGAATTCAATAGCATTCCAAATGTGTGTTGCACTTATTGAAATGTAGTTTTTACTTAAGTTTTTGTAACTTTTAACGATTTGCCAGAACAAACTTTATACTTTTACTTATGTATTTCTTCTTTTTAATAACATTCAAGTATTGTACGACAAATGTATTAATATACCTCAAAAATTACTATATAAAAAAAAAATAATCAAAATTTGCATCTAAAAGTAAATTTTGTTTTTTAATACATTAAAGTAGTTTGTACAGAACACAACTGCATACATTTACTGTATTTCTGTACATGATTTTACTACATGTTTTTATTAAAAGAGGCTATATTTTGAATTTATTTAAAAATGCAGAAAAATATTTATAAAAATAACATTAGTTTTACACATAAGTTTATTTAGTCCCATGTAAATGAATTTATATTTACTACATTCTACATTTGTTTCAATTGCATATATGTAAATCGTTTTTTT
This sequence comes from Dryomyza anilis, assembly GCA_951804985.1. Taxonomy (NCBI): domain Eukaryota; kingdom Metazoa; phylum Arthropoda; class Insecta; order Diptera; family Dryomyzidae; genus Dryomyza; species Dryomyza anilis. The sequence continues at coordinate 92,496,281 of OX638131.1, read as the reverse complement.
TAACAGGGACGCTACAAAAGTAGAGCGACAGGGACAGCAAATGACGTCATATTTCTTGCCGCTCTTTTGACATTTCTCTTCAGTAAGGTTTGCCATGACGGAAAGATATACGAATTCGAATTTCGGTAGTAAATTTTAATAATTTCGACTCGTTGTTGGCTCGTATATCTTTCCATCATAAAATGGCAAACCTTACTGAAGAGCAATGTCAAAAGAGCGGCAAGAAATATGGCGTCGTTTGCTGTCCCTGTCGCTCTACTTTTGTAGCGTCCCTGTTGAAAAACCCTTGAAAAAAACTTTTCTAGCGCTCTTATTGAAAAACCCTTTATATGTTGAAAAATACTTCTGCATATATTTTTAGTACATTTAGAATTTATTTAAAAATCAAGAACAATAGTTAGTCTTCCAAAAATGATGGCTAAACAAATATATATTTTTCTGCTAATGAAAATATGCAACCTTTGGTATCATCAGTTCTGACAACACAAATGCATCACAAGAATTTAAATATAGTTTTTCACTTGTTTAAAATATGAATAATATGTACAACTTATGTTTGTTTTATGTCTTTGTATTTGCCTTCAATGCAAGGTTCTTAAAGACCTTGGGTTTCGTTTGTACCTGTTCTCATGTGCTGTACGTTTACAGAAGAAAAAAATTCATCAATAAGATGATTTTATTCATAAATATTATGAATTTTTTCACCAACTACCAGATTCATCATATTGATACTAATTTATGCATTTCGAGCAAGCATTATATAAGAAATAACATACAATAACTACTTGAGAACTGAGAAGTACGGCAAAAAATGAACGAAAAATAAATATTCTGATTGAATTTTTATTTGATGAACAGCATTCTTCAAAATGAAGTAAAATATGTTGTATTTTATGTTCTTGTTCATTAATTTGATGAAATGTATTCTACACATACCATTCATCATAATGAAGAACACTTTTTCGACAGTTACCAAGCGTTCATCATATTTATGATCGCATTCATAACATTGACGTCGTTAGCCATTAAAATTATGAATGGTTCCTCAATCCAATGAATCATGATTTGAAGAACGGAATTCATCAATATGATATACATTTTTTTCTGTGTTGCAGTGTGAAAAACAAAAACATATTACAATCTTTGCAAAATTTAGTAAGCGAATTTATTATACCGAATTTATAATAACAGTATAAACCACTTTCAACTGCTTTCAATCACTGTCAACCATTTTTCAGTTACATTTTTCGTTTGAAACACAATTGAACTGTTCTTTGCAAAATTTCTTTGATATTTCAACTATCTGTTTGCATTTTTAATGTTCAACCAAATTTCAACCAAAAAAATTAAATACATTGAAATGTATTAAACAATGCTTAACTACAAATTTGAAACATTCAATCGATTTCACCTATTTTCAACCGCTTTCAATTGATTCCAATTTGAGCTATACGTTTCCGTTTTTAACTATTTCACTTATTTCAATATTCTACACTAAGGGTGAAAGAGCTCACGGTGGGCAAACCTTCTAAAGGGTTTTTCAACAGGGACGCTACAAAAGTAGAGCGACAGGGACAGCAAACGACGCCATATTTCTTGCCGCTCTTTTGACATTTCTCTTCAGTAAGGTTTGCCATTTCATGATGGAAATCCTTGAAAAAAACTTTTGTAGCGCTCTTATTGAAAAACCCTTTAAAATACAGAATGAATCAAGAAATATACGGAGTGATATATAGCTAAACGGAAACATTCTTGATCTTAAGAAACAGATCTACTTAGTAACCAAAAAAGTAATTAAGAGCAATAATTCTTGATAATGCAGATGTTAATGTCTTAGGCATTGAATACATTGTTGTTGTTAAAATACAGAAGGAATCAAGAAATATACGGATTGATATATAGTTAAACGTAAATTTTCTTGATTTTAAGAAACTGATCTACTTAGTAATTAAAAAAGTAATTAAGAGCAATAAATCTTGATAATGCAGATGCTAATGTCTAAGGAATTAAATGCATTGTTGTTGTTTTGTTTCTAAAATTTATAGAACATGAGTTCGTAAAACTATTTGCTTTTAGTTACTTATTTAATACCTAAGAACATTATTTTTACATATCAAGTATAATTGCTCTTGGTATCTTTCAACAGTCAGACAGGCACACTAACGAACAGATGAACGGATATCACAAAGCAAATTTACGAACGATATTACAAACAAAAGCAACAACAGTTACGTGAACACCTGTTCTTTTTGAGAAGAATACAGCAACAATTGTGCGTGTTCTTTTTGATTTTTAATAGTCAATAAATTAGCTCCTCAAAATCCAGAAGAATAAATCTTGTTTACTTTTTTGATAACTACGTAATTTGCTTTCTTAATATTCAGATGATAAATTCTTGAATTTTAGTAACATTTAATTGAAGTTTATTTCCCTCCGTGTACCCATTCGTAGATATGAGTACTCAAATGGAAGGCGAGATATTTGCATATATTTTCAGGATTCGTAAACCATGGGAATCTATGGACCCATTCAAAAAGTAACCACACACATTATTACTTTCATAATTCTTACTAAAATCAACTATCAAAATTTACCTACCCATGTGACCTAACCTTCCTTAATGGTTTAATGTTTCCCTTCATTCAACATGTAGCATATTAAATTAAAAACACAAAATAAAAAATATTAAATATAGATTTAGTACAAATTTGGAACTTTCAAACAGTTTCAACCATTTTCAATTACATTCAACCACTTTCAATGAATGTCAGTTATGAACTATAAAACACTTCTCATGTTGTACTTTGCCAAATTCGTTTCCTGTTTCAACTATTTTTATGCGTTTTTTGATGTTTTTCTGCACACCTGCTGCTGGCACTCAGTTACTCAAAAAATAATATTCTTGCAAATCGTTTATGAACCCAGTTTATGCTTTAATGCACTCGTAATAAACGAAAGGCATCTGTTGGCGTTGCCATTAAAAATTAATTTTGTAGTTATTGAAGCGCACAGAATCTAAAAGAGAGAGAGATAGAGCAAGAGAGTACGAGGCGAAAAAGAGAGAAATAGAATGAAACACATAAAGCACAGCTGTACTGCCGACATTTGCAAATCCATAAATATGCAAATTTTCACTTGCATACCTTTGGGCGCATTTGAGCAACTTCGTATACGTCTCACTTCTCTTCCCTTCTATACCATTCTACCAAAGACTCTATATTATAAAGACATTCAACTTTTACTCCGCAAGGTTTTTGGCTCTTAGCAAAATTGTCAAAGATGCGGTGTTAATTTCCCTGTTGAGTAAAGGGAAATTTCCTCGAGCTGCTTCGAGCGGCTTCGAGCTGCTTCGAGCTGCTCGAGCTGCGGAGCAATGCTTTAATAAATTATTATTGCGTTTAATTGTAAAATATAATTTATATTAAATTGTTATAATGTGTAGAATCAAAAACTATAAATTTGAATATTTTTAGATATATATTTACATTAAAATTCATTGAAAACAAAATAAAATAAGATTTTTTACTTTTTTAGTAATAGATTTTATATTCAGTTTTCATATAGAAAAGTAAAACAATATAGGAAAAGTATCTATTTGTTTCACTCCAACATTTCAATCGTCCCCTGCACTTGCAGACAGACGGCTGCCAGCTACTGCTGCGCACATCAACAATGTAATTTTTATATTGTTTCGATTTTATTAGAAGCAATAAAAGTATTATTATTTTATATGAAAATATAGAAATGTGCAGAATTTGAATTCTGAATTTTCTACATTTTACAAAAAATTATTCATACGAACGTTCTTTCATATAAATTCATTTAAAATTTGTCATATTCGTACATTTCCGTCGTTCGTTCGTTCGTCCGTTCGTTCGTGCATTTGCTTTGTTGTTGCCTTTGTTTGCTGCTGTCATTAATAGAGCTAAAAATATAGAAATGCATAAAATTTATAATTATACAAAATAAAGCATTATTATTTTATTTTAAAATATATAAATATGCTGAATTTTTATTCAGACTTTTATATATTTTATTCAAATATATTTAAAAAAATCCATTTATATTTTCACTCCGTCCGTTCGTTTATAGTTTTGTTGTTTTCCGTTCGTCCGTCCGTCCGTCCGTCCCTTCGTTCGGCCGTTTTTTTTTGTTGCTATAAACGCATACATTTAATGTTTTGTGTAAAAATCACAAACACATTCATGAGAACTGCCTATTTTTTTGCACATATATCAAATTGCTCAACACATTGAAAGATTTGCATACATTCAAACTTTGAATTTAAGCAAAAGATCTGAAATCTGTTTTGTTGATCTTCAGCTAAATTCATATTTTTGGCATTCACTAATTCTTAAGCCATGATGACTTAAATATTTTTGAATAATGAAAAATAGTTTTACATTAAAAAAAAACTTAAATTACTATTTGTACATTCAAAATTTTAGTATTTCTTTAAATTAACCACAAAATATCCAAAATATTATAATGATTATTTTGAAATATAATAATATAAACAAATATAAACTTTTATTTTAAAAATTAGAAATTAAATCAAAATTAAAAATTTATTTTCATAAAAATTAAAAATTTTTTAAATTATAAAATTTAATTTCAGCTTATGATATTTATTGTCAAAAACATTTATAATCAAAGTTAAAATTTGATTTTTCAAAAAATTTCAATTATTTTTTTTATCGATGAGTAAATGATAAAAAAATAAAAATGCAATTAACAAATAATAATATTATGAAATAGTTGAATGATGAGAAAACTTTTGCTTGTATATGCTTATTTTGGTTATGCTTTTAAAAAAAATTCATAAGAAAAAAAGTACAACAAAAATTTATTACATTTAATTTATTTATTTTTTTTTATTTATGGTTATCAAGACCATAGTCCAAACTTCAATAAAAATATTTTAAAAAATATTAACATGATCGCTCATATATTTTTATGCCAACACTTTATATAATGAGTAACATAAAAACTACTTAATAATATTGCAATCAAGCAATGAAGAAAATTATACTTTTTTTTAACAAAAATAAATCATAATATAAAAAAATCTATTTTCATTTCGAATAACAAAAAAATTGAAAAAAAAACTAAATTTTTCTAATTTTTAAAGCACTTCAAACTTCGAAATCCATTTCCATTTCGAATAACAAAAAAATTGAAAAAAAAACTAAATTTTTCTAATTTTTAAAGCACTTCAAACTTTAAAATTTTATTTCCCAACATTTTTAAAAATGCATATTCGTCCCTTTGGCATGACAGTGACGATATTACTTTTTTCAATAGATTTTAACATATTTTATAAATTATGTTATAAAAATAAATTATATTATAAATTTATAATTCATGCATAAAACCCTCTTAATTATTTCATTTCACCAACATTTTTGTTGTGGGTTTTACATACTTACTTGTATACTTGTATACGAGTCGGCCTGATTTTTTAACCATTCCAAAAATGTTAGTAACATAAAATAAAAATGGAATGGTTCTGCATGGTTAAAGGAAACAGATCGAAATTCATTATAAAATATGTTAAAATCTATTGAAAAACAAGGTACATATGAATGAAATTACCAATATTATTAGTAAAATAAATAAAAATTATTTGGATTTTTTTATATTCTGATTTATTTTTGTTAAAAAAAAGTATAATTTTCTTCATTGCTTGATTGAAATATTATTAAGTAGTTTTTATGTTACTCATTATATAAAGTGTTGTCATAAAAATATATGAGCGATCATGTTAATATTTTTTTCATTTTTTTAAATATTTTTATTGAAGTTTGGACTATATAACCATGGTCTTGATAACCATAAATCATAAATAAATAAATTAAATTTGATAAATTTTTGTTGTAATTTTTTTTTTTCTTATGAATGTTTTCTAAAAGCATAACCAAAATAAGCATATACAAGCAAAAGTTTTCTCATCATTCAACTGTTTCGTAATATTATTATTTGTTAATTGCATTTTTATTTTTTTATCATTTACCCATCGATAAAAAAATATAATTGAAATTTTTTGAAAAATCAAATTTTAACATTGATTATAAATGTTTTTGACAATAAATATCATAAGATTAAATTAAATTTTATAATTTTAAAAAAATTGAATTTTTTTGAAAATAAATTGTTAATTTTGATTTAATTTCTAATTTTTAAAATAAATGTTTATATTTGTTTATATTACTATATTTCAAAATAATCATTATAATGTTTTGGATATTTTGTTTTTAATTTAAAGAAATATTAAAATTTTGAATGTACAAATTGTAATTGAAGTTTTTTTTTTAATGTAAAACTATTTTTCATTATTCAAAAATATTTAAGTTATCATGGCATAAGAATTAGTTAAAAATCAAGTGAATGCCAAAAATATGAATTTTGCTGAAGATCAACAAAACAGATTTCAGATCTTTTGCTAAAAACCAATGTTTGGATGTATGCAAATCTTTCAATGTGTTGAACAATTTGATATATGTGCAAAAACATAGGCAGTTCTCATGAATGTGTTTGTGAGTTTTACACAAAACATTAAATGTATGCGTTTATTACAACAACAAAAAAAACGACCGAACGAAGGGACGGACGAACGGAAAACAACAAAGCTATAAACGAACGGACGGAGGGAAAATATGAATATGTTTTTTTAAAATATATAAAAGTCTGAATAAAAATTCAGCATATTTATATATTTTAAAATAAAATAATTATGTTTTATTTTGTATAATTATAAATTTTATGCATTTCTATATTTTTAGCTCTATTAATGACAGCAGCGAACAAAGGCAACAACAAGGCAAATGCACGAACGAACGAACGAACGACGGAACAAACGAACGGACGGACGAAATGTACGAATATGACAAATTTTAAATGAATTTATATGAAAGAACGTTCGTATGAATAATTTTTTGTAAAATGTAGAAAATTCAGAATTCAAATTCTGCACATTTCTATATTTTCATATAAAATAATAATACTTTTATTGCTTCTAATAAAATCGAAACAATATAAAAATTACATTGTTGATGTGCGCAGCAGTAGCTGGCAGCCGTCTGTCTGCAAGTGCAGGGGACGATTGAAATGTTGGAGTGAAACAAATAGATACTTTTTCTATATTGTTTTACTTTTCTATATGAAAACTGAATATAAAATCTATTACTAAAAAAGTAAAAAATCTTATTTTATTTTGTTTTCAATGAATTTTAATGTAAATATATATCTAAAAATATTCAAATTTATAGTTTTTGATTCTACACATTATAACAATTTAATATAAATTATATTTTACAATTAAACGCAATAATAATTTATTAAAGCATTGCTCCGCAGCTCGAGCAGCTCGAAGCAGCTCGAAGCCGCTCGAAGCAGCTCGAGGAAATTTCCCTTTACTCAACAGGGAAATTAACACCGCATCTTTGACAATTTTGCTAAGAGCCAAAAACCTTGCGGAGTAAAAGTTGAATGTCTTTATAATATAGAGTCTTTGATTCTACTCTCTCGTTCTCTTTGTTTTAGTATCCTGCCAACATTTTTCATGACTACTGCTGACCCATTTGTTGTTTTAGTATCGCATAAAATAATTCAATTTCCATTCAATTCCAAAATAATGGAAAACAAATGTCTGCACCCAAAATACATGGCATGCGAAATATTAAAGGATCAGTGCACACACAACACTGGTTACTATAAAGGATAACGAGAACTAACCAGCAGCCGCAAAATGCACAACAAAGCGCATAATTTGCTTTCATTATTTATATATTTTTATTATTTTAATTTTTTATATTTTTCTTTTTACTTTTTGAATGGTAATGTGTTGAGCAAGCACTGGCAAACGACATTGTGCAAAAGAAATACGAGCAATTCGTAACGAACGGCTGCAAAATCCGCACAAAATTGCAGCTAAATTTATCGGAAAACCATTGCAAAATGCCAGGGAATTAAATTCCAATTGCAAGGACATTACGCAAGCGTACTACTACAAGGACACGTTAGCAGCAAAGCAGCAAAAGAAATAATAACGCGCGACATGCTGGATTTAAAGTTTAATTAAAAAGCTTAGAAAGACTACGAACAAAAAAAATAATAAAAAAAAGTGCAGAGTATTTGGTCCGAGAAGAATGAAACGAAACGTCAAGTTGACTAGAAACACGACGTACGTCCTTTGGCAGGATATGAATGCCACAGGAAGCAAGCAATGGAGATGGATGGCAGTGGTAACGACGATATCGGCGGTGATGCTTTTCGAAATTATCTTTCTTTTTTCTTCTCTAAATTCACTTCAATACTATGCGACTTTTATAAAAACAAAGCGAAAATAACGAAAGCACGATATAACGAGTAACGTACTACGTCGTGTTGGGGCTACCGACGTTCGTCCGGAAGTGGGCAGTGATGAGTGTCTGTGGCGTCCATTGTTTAGCGTCGTGCATACAAAATAATTTCAAGACCAAAAACGGAAGCAACACTGGTTAAATAAATGAATACAAATATACCGAAAAAAATCTGCATTAAAATAAAAATGTATTTGATTTACTGCAAAATGTATTTACTTTTATTACATTGAGGTATTGGTTTTGGTATGGACAACCACTACACTTTTCATTTTCATACCCAAATGTATTAAATTTCAATTAAAATTGCCTACATTGCATATTTATTTAAATTTTCATTTTTACTACATTATGTATTAATACTACTTTGCAAATATATTGCAATTTCAATTATTTTGTACCAATAAGTACAACATTCAAAAACAGACATCGTTTTTGTAGAACGAAAAGTCTTCAAATACATGTTCAAAATGTCAAATATTCATTTATAAAAATCTTTATAAATCTGTCAATTTTTAATCGATGATTTCAATTTTTTTTTACCACATGATAAGAAAATGTAAATTTATTAGTTGATTTTTTAACTTTAAAAATTCATCAATTACTTTGCATAATATTAATCAACAAACTCGAAAATTAAGTTTGTGATAAAAATGTAACGTGTTTTTCAATAAGAGCGCTACAAAAGTTTTTTCAAGGGTTTTTCAACAGGGACGCTACAAAAGTAAAGCGACTGGGACAGCAAACGACGCCATATTTCTTGCCACTCTTTTGACATTTCTCTTCAGTAAGGTTTGCCATTTCATGATGGAAAGATATACGAGCCAACAACGAGTCGAAATTATTAAAATTTACTACCGAAATTCGAATTCGTATATCTTTCCATCATGGCAAACCTTACTGAAGAGAAATGTCAAAAGAGCGGCAAGAAATATGGCGTCGTTTGGTGTCCCTGTCGCTCTACTTTTGTAGCGTCCCTCTTGAAAAACCCTTTATTTGGTGACTTTTCGTTATACAACGACGATATATATTTGATTTTCGTTCTAAGCAATTGCAGTTCTAAATACATTTTAGTAGTTTTTTTTATCGAAAATAACTATAATATGTCACTGCATTTTTATACAAAATTTTACAAAATTTGCACTAAAAATAATTACATTTTATATTAATTTTAACATTAAAAATACGTAATAAAATAATAATAATAATAGTTTGGCGCTACAGTCGTGTATAGAATTTCGGCCAAGCTCTCTCACCATTTCAGCTGTGCGTGTTATATTTGTACTCAAATTAGTGGGACCTACAGTTTATTGTCGAATCCGAATGTCGGGTGAGAGCTTTTCATAGGCAATGTTTTACTCTCGTAGGTTTGCCATTTACTGACGAGAGGTAGCGTCGCATAGAAAAATGTTTTCTATGAAAAAGATGTTGGCAGTCGTTAAGGATCGAACCGCAGACCTTTCGGTTCGAAGTCCAACGAACCAGCGATTTTGCACTCGTAGTCTAACGCACTAACCAGACGAGCTACCGACGCTACGTAATAAAATTACTATATATTTATGTATACTACATTCTGTTTATATTTAACTTCAAGAAAATTTTAATAATTATTATTCTTACTTCATTTTCTGTTTTTAATATGTAATAAAAATAATACACCTGTATTTGTTTTTACTGTATAAAAAAACTAGTTATAAATTTTTGTAAAAGTATAAAACGCATTTTTTCTGAAGTTGAAGATGAAAACATAACTAAATATACAACCTTAAAATCGCCACTTCTAACGACACGAACAAATATAAATAATATGCGCTAATATCACGCTAGCCGAAAATTATCTATCCTATGTTTTATCTGCAAGGCGTTTCGTTTAGATGTTTCGGTTTCATTTTTCCGTCGTGTGTGAACTAAACAAATACTGAAAACAAATACATGCTACAGTTTGAACAATATGGATATGTCGAATTTGCGCAGTAAAATCATGTCGAATAAATAAAAAATGTAGTAAAATTTGAAAAATGTAGTAAAACTACAAAATTTAGTAAAATTACAAACGTAGTAAAACTACAATAGTAGTAAAACCACAAAATGTAGTAATACTACAAAATGTAGTAAAACATTTTATCAGAATACAAAAAGTTAGTTAATTTCACTACAATATTTTTTTCTGTGTATAAAATAGAGGCGCTGGTCGACAGAAAAATTCTACATCCAACAATGCAACAAAAAAAAAAACAACGCGCAAAAATGATACTGGTTACAACGGATGTACATTAAGTTGGTTCGTTTGCAAAGCTACTACAGTACACCAAAATAAAAACACAAAAAAATAGTGTAATTTAAAAGCCGCGTGCGAAAATTGAGATAAATGAATTTAGATAACATGGTTTAAAATAATGCTGCTGCAACAACATTTGCCAACGAACCAGCCGACCGACAACCATCCGCTTCCGCATGCGTCCAACAGATCACGAGACCGTATATCCGTCCGAGAGCCCGTCAGACAATGCAATCTACTCGTATATTTGCCGCGTACATTTCACTCGTTCGTCCTTGCACAGTATTTATGCTCCGCTATCTGTCTTGCTCCTGCATTCATTCACTCATTCACTCTATGCTATGTGTGTGCAACATGAATTTGTGCTAACGAACGCGCGCAAAACATGGCTTAGTTGAATGTTTAAATGTAGCTTACAAGTCTATTAAATTGAGCGTAAATGAAATTAGGCGAAAAATAGAGCAGCAGAGCAGCAGCCACAGAGAGCAACTAACTGCAGGAAAATAGGTTAGAAATTTTAAATGAAAACATGCGAAGCGAATGAAATACGAAAGATGTTTGTGTTTTTAGTGTGAAGGATACAATGGATAACAAATGGTGTAAAATTATTGAAATTGATTGAATGTGTTGGAATGTAAAAATTATGAACATTTTGTTAAATTTTGTAGCGATATTGAGGAAAAATAATTTTAATTGAAAGTCGTTGAAATCAGTTGAAAGTGATTGAAATTGATTGAAAGAGTTGAATGTGATTATTAAGTTTACAAAGTACCATAGAAATTCGGTGTAGTTTGAAAATAATTCAGATGAGTTGAATTAGTTGCTAAAACTCGAAATAAAAATAAATAACTGTTGAATATTCGATCGGAATCCATTCATAAATTTAAATTTAATTAATTCCTTTAAAGTTGCGCTCTTTTAAAGTAATTGAAATCACAAAATTATTGACGCATTTAAAATTTAGTGAAGATATTAAAGAAAAACAACAAAATTAATTGAAAGTGTCTGAAAGCAGTTGAAAGAGATTGAAACCGTTTGAAAGTGGCCAAATGCAAGTGGAGACTGTTTAATTTTCTGCTCAATGTATAATGAATATTACGTAGATGTACCGAATAGGTTGACCTAAGAATAAAAAGCTTCAAAATAAATAAAAGTTGTTCAATATTCAAAATAGTCCACAAATAAATTTATATATCGTCGTTGTAGAACGAAAAATCAGCAAATACATTTTCAAAATGTAAATCTATCAACTGATATTTTAACTTTAAAAATGTATCAATTACTTTTTATAATATTAATCAAAAAAACACGAAATTTAAGTTTTACATAAAAAAGTATTTGGTGACTTTTTGTTCTACAACGACGATACGATTTCTTCATGAAAACTTATGTTCAGTTGCAATCATTAAAAACGATTAAAATTGGGCGAAAAAAATACAATTATTACATCGTTTGAAAATTTTATAAAGATATTAATGTATAAAATCTAAATTGAAAGTGGATGAAAACAGTTGAAAGACATTAAAACCGATTGAGAATGGGTTCAAAAGTGAATAAAAAGTTCACAAATTTGTGTATGATTCCTTCATACAGAATTATGTTCAGTTGCAATTATTTTAAATTAATTGAAAGTGGTTGAAATCAATAAACTATTAAAGATTTTTAAAATTTAAAGAAGATAGTAAAATATAGAAGCACTATTGAATGAGGTTAAAGCAGAATGGAAAATGGTTACTGGCCATCTGTATAGTTTTGAGAAATAGTTTTAAAATAAATAGTTGTGAATCAAGAACTAAATTTATAATACCGCGTCAAAATTCCTGGCGTTTTTCAGGAATATTTTCGGTATACTTCCGGAAAATAAACAGTTAAATTAAGTTTGTGGGAAGCGTAATCAAATTTATCGTTTTAAAGGCAGATTTTGGGAACATGCAGTAAATCAGCCAACTTTTGATACACACTTCGCATTTGTCTGCATAAAATCTTTCGTTAAAATGTCTTTAAACTGTCCTGACACTGCTGAAAATTTTGCATTAGATTGTTCAAATTTTGTTTCCTTTACATATAGAAAATCCTACTTGGATAAAAAAATTGAAAGAGATTGATGTTGAATATGGTTGAAAGTTGTTGAAATGAAAGCAGTTAATTAGTTTAAAATATAAAAAATTATGAAATAAAAAATATTTTTTAAATATAAAATGTTTTTAATGTGAACTTTAAGAATCCAATAGATTATATTATCTACCACCTCACATTTCATTTTAAATCATACTAAAAAATCACCTTAAAAACGATTTATATTAAAAAATAATTTTTATTTCATATTTTTTATTTTTCTATTTTTTTTTGTGTCAGTTAGATTTTCGTCTGACAGTTTTGAAAGGCCTAATATTATTAAAATTAAAAATATTCATGTTTCAAAGTGTCTTTGGCGATAGTACCATGATGAACCGGATGGCAAGAAAACTATAATATTGCATTGTCATCCAGTTCGAGGAAATATTTAAAATATCAAATCTGTAGCTCAAGGCGAAGGTAGTTTAAAATCAATTACAAAATTTGTACCGAACAGACAGTCAAGAAAGCAATAAAAACATTTTAAAATAAACAAATAGTGTATGGAAAATATAAATTTGACTTCGGATTGGAGAACAGTGCTGATAATATTCACGAGTTGAAATAATTAAAAAATAAAATAATTAAAAAATAAAATAATTAAAAAAAAAAAATTAAGATCATTTCAAAGTAAAGGGTTTTTCAATAAGAGCGCTACAAAAGTTTTTTCAAGAGTCTTTCAACAGGGACGCTACAAAAGTAGAACGACAGGTACAGCAAACGACGCCATATTTCTTGCCGCTCTTTTGACATTTCTCTTCAGTAAGGTTTGCCATTTCATGATGGAAAGATATATGAGCCAACAACGAGTCGAAATTATTAAAATTTACTACCGAAATTCGAATTCGTATATCTTTCCATCATGAAATGGCAAACCTTACTGAAGAGAAATGTCAAAAGAGCGGCAAGAAATATGGCGTCGATTGCTGTCTCTGTCGCTCTACTTTTGGAGCATCCCTGTTGAAAAACCCTTTATAGGAAAACTATTGAAAATAAATGAAATCAGTAGAAATATAAATGAAAAACGTTCAAAAGCATACTAAATATGTAATTAAAGTGATTGTACTTAGTTGTAAATCTAATTGTTGTATAATAAAAGTGATTGAAAGTAGTTGAAAGTAGTTGAAAGTTATTGAAACCGATTGAAAGTGGTTGAAATTAATTTAAATATGTTAAATAACTAGAAGGTGTAATGAAAAATGTTTCATTGAATTTGGTGTAGTTTACACAAAAATGAAATTGGTTGAAATCAGTAAAATGTTATAATTTAAAGTATTATTTTTTATTGCACAAAAATTTATATATGAAATGCTTTGCGGACAATGAGAATTATTGAAAGCAGTTGAAAACATTTATAATAATATATAATTTTAACAAGATTTGATTAATTTCAAATAAGAAATACGAAAATGAAAAATGTTGAAAGGTTTTGAAAAATCTTACAAATGCTGAAAACTATTTAAAATAATTGTTAATCATTTGAGTTCTTGTCTAAATTTGAAGATTAAACTAAATGGTTGATTTTCAAGCTTTTGCTATTTGGAATTTGGTGATTGGCAATACCGTAATTAGTCTAATTATAATATTGTTACGAACATTCAGTCTACGGAAAACTGTTCTACAAGTTCGTATCTCTGGATTGTGTACAAAATAAAAACACTCTTATGTTTGGTTTAAATTATAACAATTAACTTTATTAATTTACTTTAATAAACAACTTTACTAATAACAAAATCTAACAACTGCTGCATGTCCACTATTAAATTGATATTGATCATAAACGAGATGCACTCGATCACTTACCAATCACTACTGAAGTGCTGTGCCTCAGATGCAGCGCCCTTATATACTGCATGCATCAGTTCGACACGTTTCGACAAGCTTCGACATATTTCGAGAACCTTCTACTTGTTTCGTGAATGACGTATGCTACTGGCATCTGATTCGCACTCATGTATTTCAATGTGCTGATCTTCCATCTCATTCTCGCACATTGCTTAGTGCGCTGAATGATCTTCCGACTCTTTCTAACACATTTCTTAGTGCGCTGAATTGTCTTGCGTCTCATTATTATTGTTGATTGCTGGAGCAAATTACCTCTTTTCGTAACAATATGTTTCTTTGCTGTCATTCAATTTAGTTTAATTTAGATTACTTAAAAATGTTATAAATTTAATACTAAAATCTGCATTACCGACAAATTTAGTTTTGTTTTCAAATTTAGAAAAATTTGAATTTGCCTAAGACTAAACTAAATAAAAGGTTTTTAATTTATTCGATATTCGGAATTCGGTAAAATCGATAGTCCTGTATTCAATTAACTTAAATTTAAATTGATCGTAAATGTGCTTAATTGTGTAGTTGACACTGCTTTATCGACAAAGTCGCATTTAGATAGTTTAAAACAGTTTTCTATAAAAAAAACATCTGAAATTTAATTTTGTACCAAGAGTAATACATTTTTGATAAACATTGATTTAAGGTGTGTTTGTGATTTTGTCTAAATTTGAAAATTAAACTAATTTCTAAGGTTTTTATTCGATTGGTATCCAACAACTCGAATTTGTCTATTTGCAGTCATTCAGTTTAGATTGCTCACTAAGTTTCGAAACAAAGGGTGTGTGCGAATTCGTTTAAATTTCTCACTAAACTTTATTGAACCAGTAATTGTCGAAGTCTATAATCAAACGATTATTTAGTTCATTTTAGTTCATTTTAGGTTGCTCGAAAATTTACTAAATTGAAAAGTAGAACACTTCATTACCGGCAAAATTTAATTTAGTCAGCAATTTAGTATAATTCGCACACACCCTAAACAGTAGATACTGCATTACCGTCAAATTTACTTTAGTAAACTTAAATGATTTCAAAAGATTTATTTGTATAACGTATTTGAACAATACAAATTAAAATAAATTTGAACAAATGTATCGTTTTAATAAACTGTTTCAGAATTTGATGACAGTGAACCAAAGCCTAATCCAATTTATTAATCAAGTGTGGCAACACTTAATCAATTTCAATCCGATTGACAAAATCTCATAAGCCGACTGATAATTCGTGTAATTAAATAAAAGCCTGACATGGCAGGTGCTCGTCGTACGTACTCACTACTCATTCATTCACTCATTGGCACTTAAATTGAAGTGCATTGAATGGCATTATTTATTCAATTTGCCAAACCGCATAACAACACTTGCAACCACTTGAACTAAATGCAGAGAAGTCAATGACGGGAACGCAACGGAAGTACGTGATAATGGATATGAGAACGTATAGACGGACGGCCATTTGTATAAATAAACGTAATGATAGTCATCAATATATAAATAAATCATTGCCTGACTCGGCTTAATTCTTAGTCGCATTAACATCCTTCGACACATATACAGACGGACATATATTCATGCTGACGGACATATATTCAGTGTGTCAGACCGACATATATTCAGACAACCACATACATTTACAGCTATCAGTTGAAAGACAACAGGTTTATTTGTTCCGGAATCAATGAAGCGTTAACTCGGTTTCATTTACATCTCATTTATTCAACAGTTTCACTCAATTAACAATACGATATCTGCGTCGGCAATCATTGCCTGACTACGTATTCTGCTTTTCTTACTACTCTTTCCTACTTTTTGTCCATCCACCGTGCCACACCAAACACGCAAATCGTCTCTGTTGTCAGTGCGAATAATCGAAATTGTAGTGGCATTGGTTGGGTACTGTTGCTTTTTTGATGTGGTTTACCTTTGTCTGCGGCATCGATTTACTATATCAATCTATATAATAAGATTATTTGTAAGGAAATCACACCTTTGCCTCAGTGTCTGTCGTAAGTACACCACAAAAGTAGTGCATTTCGTTCTTGGGTGTTCTACATACTTCTTAGCCTTCTGAAACGCTCTCTGCATCTCTTTCCATTCCAACGTAAGTCGACCACAAAAGTAGTGCATTTCGTCCTTGGGTGTTCTACTTACTTCTTAGCCTTCTAAAACGCTCTCTGCATCTCTTTTCTTCGTGTACTCTATGTTTGACGTAATGCAGCGCTCGCATGTTCATGTGCATTCATTGGAGAGCACATTGGAGGCTCATTTAGTTGAAACGTTATAAACAATTCAACAATTATCGATGAACAACTAACTGCAAATGCTCACGGACACGACGTACACAAACTTCTACGAGTGTTTGTATTCCCCAAAAGTGTTGCACGTGTTACCCAGTGGAAAAATATTTGAATTTTCTTTAACTTTTTTAAATATATAAATCGTTTGATTTACAAGTGAATGATATAAAATTCGTAAGCATTATCAAAACCACTCTCATTTTACAAAACCACATACTTTTTACATTGAAGACAACTGTTCACAAAATACTGTAATATTGAAAAGTAAACGCTGCATTACCGACAAAATTTAGTTTAGTCATCAATTTAGTCGAATTCGCACACACCCTAAACTACATTTTGTCGGTAATGTAGTGTAATTGTCGTAATTGTCGAGCAAACAGACGTACTGTAATCGATTGATTACGAACTTTAACAATAACCGGTCACCGAATGGATGTCAATTGAAAACCCGTTTAATATAGTTTAGTATTCACTCTAAACAAATTCGCAAACCCCCTTAATTGAGAAACAGAAAAACAGGATAATTAATCGACTGCTTATCGTCATTACCGACTTCAGATTGAAAGAAATACGTCAAATTACCGACAAAATACACTAATTTAGTTATATATTAAGGGTGTGTGCGAGTTCGACTAAATTGATGACTAAACTAAATTTTGTCGGTAATGCAGCGTTTACTTTTCAATTTAGGGTGTGTGCAAATTCGACTAAATTGCTGGCTATGGCGCCATATTTTAACTACACAAACGATATGCACACCAATGGAACTTTCACAATCTGGATCGCTAGCAAAACTAAGACTCTAACAGTTCGCTATTGCAAATAAAAGTATGCTGTAATTGCAATTTAAAGTTTCAAAAACGTAGCATTCCGAGTTTGCTATTAATTTGAATTTTTCATTTTCATTTCATTTTTAATTATTTTCATTTACTGGGATATATCCCTTACAGATTAAATTTAATTAATTACAAAAATTACAAAAATATGTCTTCCTTAATAGCAGACTTTTTATTTTGAGTGTAGTTTTCCGATCGACTGAAAACCCAATAAGTTAGATGTAATTTGCTCAACTGTGCAAGGGTAAATGAGACGCAAGACAATTCAGCGCACTAAGCAATGTGTTAGAAAGAGACAGAAGATCATTCAGAGCACTGAAGGCAATGTGCGAGAAAGTGATAGAATATCAGCGCAATCGAAACACATAAGTGCGAATAGATGGTTCTCGAAACATGTCGAAGCTTGTCGAAACGTATCGAACTGATGCATGCAGTATGTAATATAGCTAAATTTCATAGACGTTCTTTGGAATCATTGTATAAACTAATATTTTGGATAACTTGGTCTGCGTCAACTCCTGAGGCAATTTAACAATGTTCATCAGTATGTCCATATCTGTCTGTTGAAATCACGATTACAGGAAAACAAGAAGAGCTAGATAGATGAAACTGAGAATATGTCTACTGCATATATTATTAAAAATGGGCGTTATCGGTTGGAAAACTGGATAAATTTTTTTTTTATAAAACCGAAAAACCTTATTTTTCCAACAAAAAAAATTATACATTTAAAGTTTATTTTTTGAAAAATGAGCCTCTATTCGTCAATGGGTTGACGCAGACATGCATTAAATGTGATCTTCGATACCCCCACATAAATAGAAAGTTTTTTATTTTATGGTGGTTTGGTTTCTGTTATTTTATTTTTTTACCTTAGACTTTTAAAATGTACTTGAAATGCCTGTTTTTACCAACATTCTTTTCGGGAGCGGGGCAACGTTGTAATTAAATAATATATATATTTTTTTTAAATGAAAAGAGTGTAGACATTTTTTTTTTACTTCTGTCGTCATATTTTTGTTTGTTATATAATTTTTTGTAATACTACATTTTGTATTATATATTGTATTACTAGCTGGACCCGTGCACGACTCGTGCCAAGATTTTCTGAATTCAAAGATATGGAGCGATTTTATTAATATAAAAAACATTTTATTATTTATATGAGGGGCCCGTGCTTAGCTGTTGAAGTTTTTTTTTATTGGTTTTATAATTCGTGGTGAGTTTTAGTGTGGCGACATTTGAGTGTAGTGAGTTCTGGTGTGGTGAATTTTAGTGTGGTGAATTTTAGTGTGGTGAGTTTTAATGTGGTGAATTTTAGTGTGGTGAGTTTTAGTGTGGTGAGTTTGTTTTTCTTTTTCTTTCCTTTTTTTTTGTTTTTCATTAGTTTGGATTGTGGTTTCATGTGATTGGTTTTGTTTTTGTATTTTTGCTTTAGTTTTGTTTTGTGCTTATTTGCATATTTGCTTTTAATTTTTTTTTTGTATTTGAGTTTTTTGTTTCATGTTCGTAGCTGGTGAAAGTGCCGAGTTATATCGTATTGAAAGTTTAGGTTGTATGGGTGGTGCCACGCTTCTTTGTCGAATCCCGCCCATATATAGCCTATCATTCCTTCCAGACCATACCGCATCTGTGGTCAAAATTATAAGAAAATCGGATCAGCCGTTTAGACGGAGAAGCGGAACAAACGTGATTGCTTTTGTTTTTGTATTTTTGCTTTTGTTTTGTTTTGTGCTTTTGCTTTTGCTTTTTTGTTTTTGTTTTTAATTTTTTTTTTTGTATTTTAAATTTTTGTTTCATGTTTGTATCTGGTATAAGTGCCAAGTTATGTCGTTTTGAAAGTTTCGGTTCTATGGAAGGTACCACGCCCCATTGTCCAATCTCGCCCATATATAGCCTATCATTCCTTCCAGACCATACCGCATCTGTGGTAAAAATTTTATGAAAATCGGATGAGCCGTTTAGAAGGAGATGTGGAACAAACAAATAAACAAACCAACCAACCAACATTCAGATTTATTATATTAATAAGATTTTAATATAATTATTGATTTATTAATTTATGTAATTTTTTTATTGTTTTTCATTTTTTAATATTTAAAAACAACTTGATATTTATTAATTTTTTTTAAAATTTAAATTTTAAACCAATACCATTTTTCTACTGGGTCTGTGTACTCTTAAAATCCACTTCCCGCCACACACACATCCGTTATACTCACACATAGCAATTTATCTACAAACAATTGTGGCTGCTTGCTCTCACCTGTGTGTGTTCATCCGAATTCATTGCATCGCATAGCAGTGCATCGCATTGCATTACATTGGACTCAAGCAGCACCTCAATCATTTGTCAGTCAATATGCGAACGGAAGTGGATTTAACTTCCGCTCATGTGGGAATTACAATTCCGTAATTATTTGCAAATTGCCGCATTGCATAATGGAGTGATTCGCTGGCAAACGTAACGAAAAACAAGCATTTCTGAGGCCGAAATGATTTTGTGTTATTGAGAACTTTCAATAGTTATTGGAAAGGTTTAAGTTGAGCTGCTAAATAAATATGTAAATGAATTAATTCATCGATACTTTTGTAAAATATAAAAAATGTAAAAGGGATGAACAAAATGTTTGTCCATTTTAAAAGATATACATTTTGTTTTATTTTCTTTTTTTTATTTAAATAGTTCCTTGAACACTTTAATTATATACTATAAAGATCTAGTAGTACAGAATTATATACTTTTTGCATTAATAAAATCTTTTCTCTTTTTCTATTCTATTTTCAGGTATGTTTTAGATGACAATCTTTATTCAGTATATTCTACCAGAACTCTAAAGCTTCAAGGTAAACCCTTTTCTTATAATTAAAATACATTAATTATAGTCAGCATTATATCATTTACAAAAAAAAACGACTTTTTATATATTTGGTTTTGATTTCTATGTTATTTGTAATTTATCAAAGCCACTTGTCGTAACCCTATTCAAAGTGGTATTAAAACTACTACAATTTTTATTTGTTTTTTGTGTGTTTTTTGTTTCTTTCGCATTAAAATGTCATGACCAAAAACCATCGCATAAACCCATCTCTATTTAGCATCTTCTCTGGTATTCATAGCCGTTTACTTCATCCCTTTAAACAGATTTTTCAGCCCCATCAAATGAAGAAAATAAAAAAATAACGAAACAAAAATTATGTGCTAGTAACTTTGAAAGTTTGCGCAAGTTTTGCCGCAAATATTTGTCTCTAAATAAATGAAAACAATTTTACAAAAATAAAAAATAAAAAAATACACGAAAACACTTAAAAACTGTGCCACGATACGTTTGCCAGAAAGACTCAGGCGCACGAAGAAAAACTTGCTAGCTGGCTTTGAATAGTTTTTGGCGCTCTGCAGTTGGCTTTAGTTTTAGTTTTTATTTTTCTTTCATTTATTTTACTATTTTCCGCAAGTTTGTCGCTTGTTTATTGAACATGTTTTTTCCATTCGTAAATTATAATTTATGCTGTCAGTAGCATTGAGTCGTACTTTTAGATTTGTGTGGCTTTTCATTTCAATTGAATTCAATTCATTTGATGTAGCATACATTTAGGCATTCAAAGTTGTCATCGCATTTTATATATTTCTGGTTTTATTTTACATATTCATAAATTTAAGTGTCTGCAAACTGCGGTATTAAGTATTACAGAGACATTTTTGTGAAATTTCTATGGAAAAACATAATTTGGTTGTGTGGCATTGCATACTTTTAGGCTTTATTTTTGAAACAATTTTTGTTTTATTTATAAATGGAGGTTTTATTTAAAACTAGTGTTTAATATAAGTTAATTTACATCAAATTTGATTAATGAAATTTTAAATTATTGAATATGCGATTTTAAAATATTTATAACATTTTGTTGCATACTTTAGGCTGCTACTTCAAGTGAATTTTTTCCATTTGTAAATGTTGAAATAAATATTAAACATTAAAATATATTAAAAATTTTTAATTTTGATATTTTATATTTTATATTTTATATTTTATATTTTATATTTTATATTTTATATTTTATATTTTATATTTTATATTTTATATTTTATATTTTATATTTTATATTTTATATTTTATATTTTATATTTTATATTTTATATTTTATATTTTATATTTTATATTTTATATTTTATATTTTATATTTTATATTTTATATTTTATATTTTATATTTTATATTTTATATTTTATATTTTATATTTTATATTTTATATTTTATATTTTATATTTTATATTTTATATTTTATATTTTATATTTTATATTTTATATTTTATATTTTATATTTTATATTTTATATTTTATATTTTATATTTTATATTTTATATTTTATATTTTATATTTTATATTTTATATTTTATATTTTATATTTTATATTTTATATTTTATATTTTATATTTTATATTTTATATTTTATATTTTATATTTTATATTTTATATTTTATATTTTATATTTTATATTTTATATTTTATATTTTATATTTTATATTTTATATTTTATATTTTATATTTTATATTTTATATTTTATATTTTATATTTTATATTTTATATTTTATATTTTATATTTTATATTTTATATTTTATATTTTATATTTTATATTTTATATTTTATATTTTATATTTTATATTTTATATTTTATATTTTATATTTTATATTTTATATTTTATATTTTATATTTTATATTTTATATTTTATATTTTATATTTTATATTTTATATTTTATATTTTATATTTTATATTTTATATTTTATATTTTATATTTTATATTTTATATTTTATATTTTATATTTTATATTTTATATTTTATATTTTATATTTTATATTTTATATTTTATATTTTATATTTTATATTTTATATTTTATATTTTATATTTTATATTTTATATTTTATATTTTATATTTTATATTTTATATTTTATATTTTATATTTTATATTTTATATTTTATATTTTATATTTTATATTTTATATTTTATATTTTATATTTTATATTTTATATTTTATATTTTATATTTTATATTTTATATTTTATATTTTATATTTTATATTTTATATTTTATATTTTATATTTTATATTTTATATTTTATATTTTATATTTTATATTTTATATTTTATATTTTATATTTTATATTTTATATTTTATATTTTATATTTTATATTTTATATTTTATATTTTATATTTTATATTTTATATTTTATATTTTATATTTTATATTTTATATTTTATATTTTATATTTTATATTTTATATTTTATATTTTATATTTTATATTTTATATTTTATATTTTATATTTTATATTTTATATTTTATATTTTATATTTTATATTTTATATTTTATATTTTATATTTTATATTTTATATTTTATATTTTATATTTTATATTTTATATTTTATATTTTATATTTTATATTTTATATTTTATATTTTATATTTTATATTTTATATTTTATATTTTATATTTTATATTTTATATTTTATATTTTATATTTTATATTTTATATTTTATATTTTATATTTTATATTTTATATTTTATATTTTATATTTTATATTTTATATTTTATATTTTATATTTTATATTTTATATTTTATATTTTATATTTTATATTTTATATTTTATATTTTATATTTTATATTTTATATTTTATATTTTATATTTTATATTTTATATTTTATATTTTATATTTTATATTTTATATTTTATATTTTATATTTTATATTTTATATTTTATATTTTATATTTTATATTTTATATTTTATATTTTATATTTTATATTTTATATTTTATATTTTATATTTTATATTTTATATTTTATATTTTATATTTTATATTTTATATTTTATATTTTATATTTTATATTTTATATTTTATATTTTATATTTTATATTTTATATTTTATGAAGCATACATTTAGGATAAATTCAGCCATAAAGCCTCCTTGAAATACAAAACAATTTTTTTTAATATTTTCGAATTACTAATGACTGCCTGCATCGTTAGGCCTATAACTAATTAGCTTTATGCATTTCGAATAGAACTTAATAGGTTTTATTCACTCACATACACTAAACTCAAGTACGCTGACTTAAGTCTCACACATTCACACATATTACGCGCTCATTCAAAATGCAGCTTTCGCAGAATTCTATTAGTCAAAATCCTTCATTTTGTACTCGCTGACTTGAGCTTCAAATGAAATAAAAAAACCTGCCAAGAAGATTAATATTTGCTACTGCTGTGAGGCATACTTTACGTATGCCCTTCGGTTGAATGAATGACTGACTGAATGACTGCCTCCTTATCACACACATACACACTTTAACGTATTCATTCAGCTACCTTGACTCTACCAACACATATTCAAATACCACGTTGATGATCCTATAAAATTTTTCTTTTTCTTTTGAATTTTAGTTTTTTTTTTAGACTTTTGTAAAATTTCACTCTACTGCATATAAATTATGTGTTGCTTTGCGTTCTTATTAATGTACTATGCGTCTTTCTCAAGTGTAAAAGTTGACACATTTTATATCAATTGAGTTTTTTTTTTGTTTGTTTTGTTTGTGTGTTTATTGTATCTCACAGCTCAAAAGCTATTTAAACATAATCATAAAAATGTGAGTTTATATATATTTTTTTGTTTTTTTTTGTAGGCCAAAATAATGAATTTTAGAATTTCTAAATTTAAATTAAATATTCGATATTAAAGAGTTTCAATTTAGAGATATATTTTAATAATAATACACTATTCAACTTGATTTTTCTTATGGATATAACATACATCAAATTTATATAAAGCTGGGTGCTGATATGTTTTATGAAAATTTCTATCGACATTTTTGACTCATTGAAAACAAAATTCCGCACACAATTAGTTTTCCAAGAAACTGTATACTTATTTTATTAATTGTCCAGACTAATTATAATATACCTATAAAGTTTTAAAGGTATTTTAATCTTAAGTCGAAAAATTTTAATTTTTATAGACTATTTTTTGTTGATTTAATTTTGTTGATCCAATGATGTAGCCGCGGTAGCTCAGTGGTTAGTGCGTTGGACTGCGTGCCGAAAGGTCCTCGGTTCAAGTCTGGACTGGGGCTAACAACATCTTCTCATAGAAACATTTTTCTATACCGCGCTACCTCTCGTCAGTAAATGGCAAACCTACGAGAGTAAAACCATTGCCTATGAAAAGCTCTCACCCGCCGTTCGGATTCGGCAATAAACTGTAGGTCCCACCACATTGAGTACAAAGTTCTCGGCCGAAGTTCTATACAGGACTGTAGTGCCAAACTATTATTATTATTATTTATTAATGATAAATAAGAAAATTATGTATGGCTATGTAGAGCATAATCCAAACTAATAATCAAAATTATTACTTTTTCCACAGTTTCTTATTTTTAAAATAAGCCCTATCAACAAAGTTTTCGTCAAAGTGATAAAAATTAAAAAATTTAATGACAAAAAAGATATTTGAATTTTTTTTTAATATAAAACATTTTTAAGGTGAAAGAAATTTGAATTTTTATTTTAATATAAAACGTTTTTAAGTTGAAGTTTAAGTATCCTATTATATATACGTCTCTTACGAAAACCCACACGTTTCAATTTGCTTACGAAAGACGTGCTGTTTTTCGTGAAATGAAGACCAAGTTCAGTTTCCACACATTTTTATTATACCCAAGAAAAGAAGCATATACGTTTTATTGCCACGAAACGAAGTATAACTCTATTTTCGCCACGAAAAGTAACACTTTTACATTTCGTTACGAAAAAAGCTCATCTATCATTTCGCCAAGAATAAAAGCATATATATTTATTCAAGGAAGTTATCCCAGTAGACTATTTGTGCACATAAGCAATCTTAGGTCATTGGGATTTGGCCAGAACCCACTTGCGTCATTGGACTTTTTTTTTATTTAAAAATTGTTCCATTGGAATGTCCACTGACACACCTGGAAACCACGACATCAATGAAAAAGCAACAATTTCGGTCATAAAATACCTTCATCCACAAAAATTTATATTTTTTTATTCGTGGTGTAACTAAAAATGTGCTTTTGTTCGAAACGAAAAAGTTTTGCTTTTGTTCGTGCAGAAAACGAGAATGGGAATCTTTTCGTGACTAAAATAATTTAATGCGTATTTTTGTGGATAAAATAAAATTAAACTTGTTTTAATGAAACATTTTTTTAATGTCGTTTTTCGAAAGCAAATTGAAACGATTCGTAGAATGGGATTTCAAAATATCTTTAATATAAAACCATGGTGAGAGAACCATCACAGACATGAAGACAAGAAAACGATAATATTGCATTGGCATTCACTTTAGGCAATGTTTATCTTATCGGGAAGTTAGATCAAAATCATTTAAAAAATTTGTACCGAACACACAGAAAAAAAAACAAACTAATAAAAAGGTTTTAAAAACATGAAATTTTTACTAGAGTTTTCTCAAAACTGCTACGTAATAGATAAAAACTTAGTATACTATAAGACTAGGTATATTTTAAATATGAAGTAATATTATTTTCAAATGCACATTCATTGCAGCAGTCGTTGAATCCAGCCCCCCTTTTTTTAATTGTGTTTGAAAACCGAAGCACTGAATAAGTTTCAACTTCGTATATTGGATACATAAAGAATCACGTGACTGGTGAAAAGAGGACTTGGCATTGTTCTCGTTCAAAGGTATGCAGAAAGGAGACAGTTTTAAATCATTTTATATGTTCTTTGACCGATAGTATTGGTACCGACAAAGTATAGGATCTTGTAGACTAGTTCTGTAATAGGTCTAAAGGTTTGCATGACGAGACGGATCGTGTCCCTGATAAGCATGTCGTTAGTGTAAAAGGCACTAGGTGGCGTCATAGTCACGAGACTTACATACTGCAACTACGCATCTATAATTCGTAGACTGTTTTCGAAAAACAATTGAATTAAATACAGTATGTCTTTCAAGTTATTATAATGCACATAAAATGTGAATGCATGAAGGAAAAGGATAATATAAAATATTTAAATATAAAAGATTTTTTTTTTTTGAATTTTAATTAACCTCAATTTTTTTTAAAAACTCCTTAAATGGTTGTGTATCTGGGTTGTGTATCTCGGCAAAAAAGAAAAAATCAAGAAATCTAGTAATCGAATTTTTATAGAATAAAATATTTTATTTTGCAAATTATTTTTAGATTTAAAAAAAATATAAAAAACCAGAAATTAATATTTTTTAATAAAAAGTTTTAATTTTTCCGGAATCCCTTCCATTAATGTTGTAATGGTAGTGTCCGACACCCTCACAGCTGCTGAAGACCACTTTCTTTTAAAGTCTTGAAGGTCTTTCGCCACTTTTTTTGTTGTCTTCATCTCCCTTTTTACTAAAGCCCAGTATCTCTCAATCGGCCTGAGTTCTGGTCATTTTTTTTATTTGAATTTTTCAGCGACATTTCCTCGAGAATCGGCTGTATAAAATTCCTGCACAGGTAGCTGAGAAAAGTCCGCTAAAACATAAGTTTCGTCGTCCATTATGCAGCAATCGAATTTTTTAAATAAATCTTGGTTCAGCTTTTTAGCTCGTTGTTTTGCGGTTTCATTCTTGACGGCATTTCTATCCGGAACTTTTTGGACCTTGTACGACTTCAGCCCAGCTTCTTTCTTAGTCCTGCGCACGAAAGATTCTGAGCAATACGCTTTCTCGCCAATTTCCTTCCGGATATGCTTGGATCTTTCTTTAAAATATTCACAACCTTCTTCGACTTTTCACGATCATGTGGGCCTTTTTTTTTACCAGAACCGTTCTTCCGATCTATACTCAGGTCTTCCTTAAAGCGGTTGATAACGCGAGAAATGGTCTTGGGGGTTAGCCTCCTTGGCAATTTTTTTAAAAGACCAACCAGGTTGTTTTTGAAAAATTTTAATTATATTTTCTCGCACTTCCACTTCGTTTGCCACTTTCGCGTTAAATAAATTTTGTATTGACTATAACTGACACAAATTATTTTCTGCCATTTAATTCAGAGCTACTATGATCAAATTTTTTTAATTTGAATCTTGCAATAGCACATTATGGGAAGATATGTAACGGACAATTTTATTCGACGCAGTCCTTAATAGTCTGCATGAGATTCACCCCTCTTAGGGCAACGCCACATAAAAGTTGCTGGTGGCAGTTTTTTCGTTTCTCTCAATCGCTTAGTCGGTTGTTATAGTCAAAAAAAAAAATAGTTTTAGTTTGTACTGCAACCAATTTCGAACTGTTTTAGAACAATTTAGTACAGATTTAGAACCATTTGGAGTGTGCATAGACTAATATTTCATGTGTATAGGCTAATATGGTAGTTCCAAAATAGATCAAAATATCATACAAACGAATACGCATATTAGCATTTATTAGTAGAATTAAAATTACTCTTAAAAATTAAAAGAAAAATTTTAAGTTTTTATTGGAAAACTTGTCCCTACTATATTTTTTAAAATTCTAAATAGTAGATGAAAAGCGCCATTTGAATTTTCTTAAAAAACGTAACGTTATTGGAAAAAAAAGAATGTAGTCAAAATCAACCGGTGGATGGATAAATTCGAATTGTTTAATGTTACTATTTTAGTTGGCAAATATTTATAGTATACTATTAAATCAATAACTCTTCAATTAACCAATTCTCAAGGGATTAGTTGAATTTTTTAAAATATTTTAATTTTCTTATTTTCACTAATATAATTTATTTATATATTAAGTATTAATTTTAAATTGAAAAATAAAATAAATGTATTATAAAAAAGTTTAAAAATAAAAAAAACAACGAATATTAAAAATAGCTATATTATAAATATGGTATAAATACGGTTTAATAGAATTATAAAATAAAGCATCATAAAAAAAATTTAAAATGCGTCATAACAATATAATCAACGCCTTAAGCTATGCTTTAACCTTTGCACTGCACAGCATACATTAAGTCTTAACTATATTGCTGAAATGAACACCATTTATTTGCATTGGTTGCACACAATAATATTTATTTGTTGCGCCACAACAGTAGCAAACATATTATATATTTAAACAAAAAATTTAAAAAATCAAAGCCTATAAATATGCAACAAAAAATAACGAAAAAACTTGAAAATTAAAATTTAACACAGGTTAATAAATATTTAATTTGTCACTTTAATTGCTGTACATTTAAAAGGCATTAAAAACTATTACACAGATTTGTTGTGTCCTTGCCACATTTTGCATTTATTTATTTTATTTTTTATTTATTTTTGCATTTATGTGTGTGTAAATGAAGCAATTAAATTCCGCAAATGTAATAAAACCTGCTCATAATTAGTGTCAATTAATGTTTATTATTATTAATGCGATTTGTTTGGGTTTTTAAATGCAGCCACTGTCATTGTCTTTTGTGGCTGTTGTGACAAAAAACCGTGACACAAATAGCCGTGAGAATGTGCTTGGCCTCGGTATTTGTGCGCGTAAATATTGGTTTATGGTCAATAAATAACTGTTGCATATTTTTGTGCTGCCATTACTGTCAGTCAGTCAGTCAGTGTGTGAGTGGCCGAGTGTGTGTATGTGAAACAGATTGATATAAACTGTGTAAATATTTATATTACACTTTGGTTGAGAGTGTTGTACATTTGTTTGTTTATTTTATTTTGTTCAGTAAAAAAACAATTTATTTTTAATTAAATTTTTGTAATTAATTTTAATTTAATTTTATTCATTTATTTATATTATTAGGCTGCTTGGTAACCACAATACAACTGTATTGCGCAGTCGCTTTTTAGTTTAAATTTTAATTTAGTTTGGAAGTTTGGGTAATTTATAATAATATTGAGTTGAAACCTTTAATATGTATACTTTTATATAAAAGTCATAAATTGATAAATTTATAAGTTCATCAATTCATTAATTCATGCATACATAAATACATTTATTGCATCAAACATTTTATATATATTCAATAATCAATTATTATAAAAGCTTTGATTTTTAAATTCATAAATGTAAAATTCTTCGGAACTAAATAATTTGATTAATGCACTACTTCCCCAGTGGAAATTTAGTTCAGAATGACAAATTTTCTGATCATGTTTGCCTGATTTCAATAAGGTGATGATCACATTTTCACATCAGTGCCTGATAGGCACATTTTTAGTGTAGCAAAAATTCAGTAGATTATTGCGTCTATAATTCGTAGACTGTTTTTTGAAAATCAATTGATTTAAAATATTTGCTCCACGTAATAATAATCCAATGGACGAATGAGAAGGTAAAGTAAAATATAATGTATAACTAAAAAGTAAAATAAAGAAAATTAAAAATAATACAAAAGTAAAAATATAAAAAAATATATATTTAAATACCAAAAGTTTTTTTTTTATGAATTGAAGTTAACAGCAAAAAATTAATAAAACCGCTAAAATCGCATAAAAAAGTTATTCAAAACAACAAACATTCGTTTGCTGATTCAGCAAAATCCGATGCTTTCTTCTTTTCAACAAAAATTTTTGCTATTTTCGCAATCTAAGGACTGCGTCGAATAAAATTGTCCGCTACAAAAATGAAAAAATCTAGAAATCTAGTAATCGAATTTTTATAGAATAAAATATTTTATTTTGCAAATTATTTTTAGATTTACAAAAAAAATATAAAAAACCAGAAATTAATATTTTTTAATAAAAAGTTTTAATTTTTCCGGAACCCCTTCCATTAATGTTGTAATGGTAGTGTCCGACACCCTCACAGCTGCTGAAGACCACTTTCTTTTAAAGTCTTGAAGGTCTTTGCCACTTTTTTTGTTGTCTTCATCTCCCTTTTTACTAAAGCCCAGTATCTCTCAATCGGCCTGAGTTCTGGACAGTTTGGTGGATTGGCTTCTCTAGGCACCAAAATCACTGCATTTTGTTGGATCTACTCTAAAGCCGTTTTGCTGTAGTGACATGAAGCGAGGACAGGCCAAAAAAATGTGGACACTTCATGTTGGCGTAAAAATGGAAGCAATATATTTTGCAAGCATTCCTTCACATATATTTCGCTATTAATTGTACCCGATGTCAAGAATGAGCTGCTCATTTTTCCACAACTGCAAATTGCCTGCCAAACAAGGAATTTCTTTGGGAATTTTGTCATTTTTTTTATATGATTTTTTCAGCGGAATTTCCTCGAGAATCGGCTGTATAAAATTCCTGCCCAGGTAGCTGAGAAAAGTCCGCTAAAACATAAGTTTCGTCGTCCATTATGTAGCAATCGAATTTTTTAAAAAAATCTTGGTTCAGCTTTTTAGCTCGTTGTTTTGCGGTTTCATTCTTGACGGCATTTCTATCCGGAACTTTTTGGACCTTGTACGTCTTCAGCCCAGCTTCTTTCTTATTCCTGCGCACGAAAGATTCTGAGCAATTCGCCTTTCTCGCCAATTTCCTTCCGGATATGCTTGGATCTTTCTTTAAAATATTCACAACTTCTTTGACTTTTCACTATCATGTGGGCCTTTTTTTTTTACCAGAACCTTTCTTCCGATCAATACTCAGGTCTTCCTTAAAGCGGTTGATAACGCGAGAAATGGTCTTAGGGTTAGCCCCTACCTCCTTGGACATTTTTTTAAAAGACCAACTAGGTAGTTTTTGTAAAATTTTAATTATATTTTCTCGCACTTCCACTTCGTTTGCCACTTTCGCGTTAAATAAATTTTGTATTGACTATAACTGTCACAAATTATTTTCTGCCATTTAATTCAGAGCTGCTATGATCAATTCTTTTTAATTTTAATCTTGCAATAGCACATTATGGGAAGATATGTAACGGACAATTTTATTCGACGCAGTCCTTAGTTGCCCAACCAACTTATTCCGTTCTCTCAACCGCTTAGACGGTGGTTATTCTCAATACTAAAATAGTTGTAGTTTGGACAACAATCAACTTCGAACAGTTTTAGAAAAATTTAGTACAGTTTTAGTACAATTTCGTTCCTTATTCCTCATGCCAAAAGAGTATTTTTTTGCATTGAAAAATGTTTTTACTTAAATTATATATTATTTTAAATTTGTAAAATTTGTATTACATATTTTTTACATCCTTGAAATGTTTTTCATCTGTTTTCGCCTGTTTGTAGGAACTAATGGAGTCATTATAAATAATAAAAATTGATTCTCGCTACAGCTCAGAAGAACCTATGCCAAGCTCTCTCACACATACACAGAAAAATCCTCTTTTGGCATGAGGTTGGAAGAATAAAAAGTTAGTTGTACCAACTAACTTCATTCGAATGGTTTGCAAATTTGCTGACGCAACTGCCGTATTAGACTATACACTTGAAATATTAGTCTATACACATCTCCTGTATAGATGGTTTTAAATCTATACTAAAATGTTCGAAAACAGTTAGAAATTGGTTGCAGTACAAACTAGAACTATTTTCATTTTGACAATAACAACCGACTAAGCGGTTGAGAGAACCGAATAAATCTCTATTGTGTGTGCAATTTAAGCTGTGCGTATTTTATTTGTACTCAAAGTGGAGGAACGTACAGTTTAATGCCGAATCCGAACGATGGGTGAGAGCTTTTCATATGCAATGTTTTACTCTCGTAGGTTTGCCATTGACTGCCTTTAGTTTCTTCTCACACCACTTGAGCACATAAGCACACCCTCTTAAAAAAAAAGTTACAATGAATATATTTCATAACAGTTTTCTTCATTTCGTTAAAATACCCAGTATGCCATTCGTATCGATATCGTTACGAGATCATTGCGAGTAGATGGAGAATTCACACGATTTCGGACCAATTCTCGTAACGATATCGAATGTCAAATTGGACCTAGATGGTAGGTAGATATCGGAACTTTATGTCGGAGTTTTATCGATACGAGAAATTTATCGAAATCGGAATGACATCGAAGAAAAAATGATCAATGATCGAGATTGCTTCGAAAAATATTACGATATCGATTTGATAAATTTTTAAATATCGTATCTTGTCAAAGAATTTCAATGTACGAAAATGTTTTAAAATTAGAATTGAGAAAGCAACGAGTTCGAACTTTTTTATCGAAGTTATTCGAGAAAACTTCGAGGTATCGAAGGTCTCCGAGACATGGCATACTGGGTATTTAGAATCTTAAAAAGTCGAATAATTCTTAAATATTAGAATTTATTCATAAATAATATATTAGATTTTTCTGTTATACATAACGTTGATGCACACATTTGTTTCTGTGTACGCCAACGTATAGCCGCGGTATTTTTCATTACGTCTGCATTAAGTTTTAAGTCCTTTCTAATCCGGTGCTGCCTCGAGCCGGTGCTGCCCTTAGCCATTGCTAAACTACCTGTTATTCTGTCTAAATCACAGAGGGCGGCATTAGCAGTCCGCCCCCCCGCCATGTTGTGTGTGTGTGTTTTTGCGTAACCTTATATTACAATAGTTGGACTTGAAAAATATCCTTTCTCAAAAATAAATAGATAAGCGCGCTTTGTGCTGTTAATCGGCTTATTACTAAACACATACACATCACCAAAAAACACACACAAAGCCTTTCAAAGACACTCCATCCACACACACACACACACTCATCCACTATTTTATATGTATGAAAATTTTTTATGATTACGCGTTATCTGCGGCTTAGAAAATGAGTTCTGTGTGTGTGTGCTGTTGTGAAAAAGACTCCACTGTCGTTCGTTTATAGAATTTAAAATTATGCAAATGTGCGTGTGAAGAAATTTCAAAAGTCGTACATCTTTTGTGTGTGCTCCGCCTAAAAGCAGTCTAGATTATTTTATTTTTTAAGCGTTAGTCTATTAAGAGTGTCAACGCCTCTCTGAACGTCTGTCTGTTTGTGTGTCTTTCGGCATGTAGTAAATAATATCGTTTTAACTATGCGGTTTTGTAGTACGTTGCTATAGACTGACTCAACATATACCATTAATATTCATTAGGCTCTGTTGAAGAGCTCTGAAATTGCCTAATTTTTCAAAATTCTTTAATCTTGTAGAATAAAGGTGCTCAAAGCGGCGTAATTTATGAACTTAGGTTATTTGGAGAGAGTCAGTATTTATGAGGAACATTAAAAATATGAAAAATTAAATTATAGAATAAATTATAGATCTTTTATACTTAGCACTTTTTATGCCCAAAAAGTTGCGTAATAAAAAAACAGCCCAACAAAGTTAATATTTGAACGGTTTTTATATATTTTTGTGTTAGTGGGCATTTGTTACCAACATACTATCTTTTAAGATATTTCATTATTTTAGAATTTAAAATCACTCAAAAAAAGTAATCACAAAATTTTGACTTTGATGGTCCACAAAATATCCTTAACATTTTTCAATTATCCTTTAATATTTTTCACATTAATATTCCACTGTTATAATTGATGTAAACACGGAAGATTTTCTTTTTGCATGAGGTTGGAAGAATGGCAAAGTTAGCCATTCTATCGATTTAACTACCGCTAAATCGATAGTACACACAGAAAGATCTTCTTTTTGCATGAGTTTGGAAGAATGACAAAGTTAGCTGTACCATCTAACTACCGCTAAATCGATTTGTCTACAGAAACTGCCATATTAGCCTATATACTTGAAATATTGGTCTATACACACTCCTAATGGTTCTAAATCTGTACTAAATTGTTCTAAAATAGTTCGAAATTGGTTGCAGTACAAACTACAACTCTTTATGTTTTGACAATAACAACCGACTAAGCAGTTGAGAGAACCGAATAAGTTGGTTGGGCAAAGAGTGGGTTGGCGCAACAAATCTCTATTCTCTGTGTAGTAAATATGAAAAAATTTACTATATTAATTAAAATAAAATTTCTAATGTTATCAAACATCTATAAACTTGAAAAACGTGACTGCCAAACACGTTCTAAAAATCTGAAAAAATACAGAAAAAGTTTCGCCACACGAGGAAACCATGCTACGGATTTGAAAATTAAATACTTTCGGTTTTTCGGGGCACCCTAGTTATGGTCGACCTTTTCAAAATATTGTTATTATTTTTACAGTATATTTTTAAATCTATTTTAATTTATTAAAAATCTATATATATAAAACTCTTGGTCCGTCTGTCGGTCTGTTTGTTCCAGCATCACGTCTAAACCGCTGAACCGATTTAACTGAGATTTTGTAACCGGATACTATGGAGTCCGAAGGGTGTCATAGGCTATATATGGGCGCGATTGGACAAAGGGGCGTGGTACCTCCCATACAAACTAAACATTCCAAACGACATAACTCAGCACAAACACAAGCTAAAAAGATGAAACAAAAAACTCAAATACAAAAAAAATATACAAAAGCAACCACACCACATTAAAACTCATCACAATGAAACTCACCACACTAAAATGCACCTCACTAAAATTCACCGCACTAAAACTCACCACAGTAAAATTCACCTCACCTAAACTCACCACACTGAAACTCACCACAGTAAAATTCACCTCACCTAAACTCACCACACTGAAACTCACCACATTAAAACTCACCACACTAAAATTTCTACTGTGAAAAACTCTACGGGGAA
Organism: Dryomyza anilis; assembly: GCA_951804985.1. Classification (NCBI taxonomy): domain Eukaryota; kingdom Metazoa; phylum Arthropoda; class Insecta; order Diptera; family Dryomyzidae; genus Dryomyza; species Dryomyza anilis. Next base: position 92,460,983 of record OX638131.1, on the reverse strand, counting down.
GAATTCTACGGGAAAGAAATCTACCGGGAATAATTCTACCGGGATGAGTTCTACGGGAAGATTTCTTCCGGGAAGAATTCTACCGGGATGAGTTCTACGGGAAGATTTCTACCGGGAAGAATTCTACAGGAAAGCGTTCTATGGGGAAGATTTATACGGGGCAGTCTGAGAAAAAATTATCTTTGAGAAAAGTTGTTTTGGCGGAGAATTATTATTTGGCTACTACATTTATAAAACCAATAAAAAAACTTTCACAGCCAAGCACGGGCCCCTGATATAAATAATAAAAATGTTTTTTATATTAATAAAATCGCTCCATATCTTTTAATTCACAAAATCTTGGCACGAGTCGTGCACGGGTGCAGCTAGTTATATTATAAATCCTTGTGAAAGTACATACCAAATATATATTTTCGGCTGATGAAGTTTGTCGCATAAATAAATATAGAACCATTGGCATCATCATAATTTTTAACGACACTAATAAAGGATCATCATGCTCTATAAGTTTTCCTATTGACATGAACCAAATATGAATGATAAGCGCACCACCAAACGCCAACTAATAACTCTAATTCAAAGCATATTCGCTATACCATCGCTGTAACCGAATACACACACCAAGCGCTGTAAGCGAATACACACACAACAGCTGTTGTCAGCAAATGCGATTGTTAACATGAAGATGTGTACGCTAATACAATTAATAATTTAGACGGCACAGTTTCAGTAAGAATTTGGTGACCGCTAGATCACTTTAAATAGTTCGCTTGACCGACTATAACTTTCATAATTCTTATTTATGAATTTGTGAATTTACTCACTATACATTACTGTATTTATGAATTTATCAATGTATTTATGAATTTATCAAATGTATGTACACAGAAAAATCCTCTTTTGGCATAAGGTTGGAAGAACGGAAAAGTTAATTATACCAACTAACTTCATTCGATTAAATCTAATTGTCTACAAATTTTATGGTGGAACTGCTATTAGCCTATACACTTGAACTATTGTCTATACACACTCCCAATGCTTCTAAATCTGTACTTAATTATTTTAAAATAGTTCGAAATTGGTTGCAGTACAAACTACAACTCTTTTAGTTTTGACAATAGCAACCGACTAAGCGGTTCAGAGAACCGAAGTTTGGTTGGCACAACAAATCTCTACTATGTGTGTGAATTTATTAATATATGACATTCTCAAATTATAAATTAAATATTATATGAATTTATTCATTGATGTTTTATGAATATGCGAATAATCAATTTATTAATTAAAGATTTAATATATAAGATATTGAAATTAAAATATTTATTGTATTTATTATTACTTCTTGAATTTATGATTTTATATATTTATGAATTTATGAAATTATGTATCATAAAGCAACACAAAATTATCTTCATAACGTATTTGCCACATTAGACTCAGTGCTGATAGGCGCCCCCTGTATACGTCCCATAAACTAATCTAGCTGAAAATTACAGTCAGTCAAGTCATCACCAGCAATATCAGCTTTTCGCCAGTATTATGCATTAATAAACCTACAACACAAACGAGTCATCAGCAACATTTACCGTGATGTTGCAGCTGAATCTGGAGCTCCTTTCACTGCCACTCTATATTCTCTTCGCCAGCACGTTTAATGCGCCTTAAGCCATCAAAGTGTTTCCCGCTCTAATATCTCTTTGGTTCATCCTATTTGCACGTCGTGGTGCATTCACGACTGTCGTCTAGTCGCGCTGCTGTCTTTTTCCGTCTCTTTCAGCGCTAGTATCAAAATATGAACTTTAATCATATTTGACACCAAAGCATGCAATGCATTTAGTCGCATTCGTAGTTCTCATACTATAACATCTCCGTTCTACATTTTGTACTTCGTTTCATACTCGTTGTCGTCGTTATCCTTGTGCTTATAGTACTCATATCCTTTTTAACCCTTTTTCTGCAAGTTCTTTCATCCATCAGCCCGATTTTCGGCATTCTCAATGGTGTGTTCAACCTCGTTTCCGTTTTACTCTTATCCAAAAACTCACACAAACTCCATATTGTTTCCGCACGGAACCTCTTCGTCCTGCACGACATTTCTTTGCTGCATTACTAGCTACATTTACGTCACATGCAATTTTTGCTCACATGAGTTTGCATGAAACTGATTTGATTTGACTTGGCTTTGCTTTTTTTGGGGAACACATTAAATGTTGACTTTTTATTCTGTTAATTTTTTTGGTTGGTCCTGAATTTTGTCGTCGCTACTATTTCGGTTTGCCGTTAATGCGGCGTTTTGACAATTTGCCGCACGCATAGTTGCACTGTTCTATAATAAATTTTCTCGAGATTTGTTTTTATGTTGTACCAAATAATGTGATTAAATCTGTGTTATGTACTTAAATAAAAATACATTATTTAGTTTGAGTTAGGTGTTGTATAAGGTTTCCTTATGTAGGAAAAACTTACCTCAATCTGACACTATCTTGATACCAAATAAGGTTTTCTTGAACAAATTTACACTCGGCAATTCATAATCTTGCTGAATTAAAATTATTGATAAATGTAACATATGAATAAAACTTTAATATTATAAATCTTTATATTCATCTCCAATGGTGATTTGTTTATAAAATTAATGCATATTCTGTATATTGTTTTCATACATAATTGTTGAGCAAATTCATATTCTTGATGAGCAAATTCATATTCTTGATGAACAATTTTGAAGAATTGATGAATGATACATATAAACTATATATTTGATATTATGAATGCTGACATTGTTTTCACCAATATAACCTTAAAAAAATTCGTAAATATAACCAAAACGTTACACCAATACAATGAAATATTTGCTGAAACTTCGCTGACTAAATTATTAATGGCATTAGCGTACACATCTTCATATTAGCAATCGCATTTGCTGAACACAGCTGATGCCGCAACTCGTCGGTGTTGTGTGTATTCGCTTACAGCGCTTGGTGTTTAGAATTTACTTTAAATTCGAAATTTTAGTTGGCGCGCATATCATTCATACTTGGTTTATGTCAAAATAAACACTTATAGTGCTTGATCATCCTCTATTGATGTCGTTAAAAATGATGATATTGCATATTAAGTTATGTTCCAACTGTTTCATCATCAGAAAGGTATATTTTTTACGTACTTTCACAAGAATTTTTAATATCCTTTTTTAATAAAATAAAAGAGAATTATAAATATGAAAAAATAATAAAAAAAAAACTTTTAAAACATCGATCATACCAATTAAATAATTTGCTACTTAAGCAAAGCCGTTTACTGTACAAAGAAAAATCCTCCTTTGGCATGAGGTTGGAAGAACGAAAAAGTTAGTTGCAAGTTGCAACACCCAACTTCATACGGTAAAAACGAATTGCCTACAAATTTGTTGGCGGTACTGCAATATTCGTTTGGTGTGTGAAATATTAGCCTATACACTCTCCCAATTGATCTAAAACGGTACTATTTTTTTCTAAAACTGTTCGAATTTGGTTGTAGTACATACTACAACTTTTTTAGTTTTGAAAACTTTTTTTAGTTTTTTTTTTTGATATTCTGTGTGTGGTATATATTTGGACCCAAATAACTTTTTTAGCAAATGAGTTTTTAACAAATGCGTTTGTTAATTATATGAAAATGTCAAACATCTTATTGCTAGACCAAAGAATGGTATGTATTTAATTTTGATTGCCTTACGATTATTTAATCTGTGTACATACAGAAAAGTCCTCTTTTGGCATGAGGTTGGAAGAACGAAAAAGTTAGTTGTACCAACTAACTTAATTCGGTTAAATCAAATTGTCTAAAAATTTGTTTGGCCGATTTATATATTTGGTTGACGCTTGACATATTGGCCTATACACATTCCCAATGGTTCTAAATATGTACTAAATTGTTCTAAAACAGTTAGAAATTGGTTGTAGTTCAAATTAAAACTCTTTTAGTTTTAACAATAAGAAACGATTAAGTAGTTGAGAGAACTGTAAATGTTGATTGGGCAAAGAGTTGGTTGGCACAACAAATCTCTATAATGTGTGTATGTAATTAATTTTGATTGCTGTATTTACGTCGATTATTTTTTCTGTGTAGATTTGTTCATCAAATTGATGTATATTTTATATTAACTCAAAATTTGTTTTTTTATTTTAACATTTTCAATGACAACTATTTCTTCAAAAAAAAAAAAATTCTTAAAGTTGTATTTATCTGTTACATTTTAAGGTTTTTTTTATCACATTTTTATTTCTATTAGGTTACTTGCACTCTCACATGTGTATTGCTCTGTATGCAATGCTTTCCATTAATCCTTTTCAATTAAATTTATATTTAAATTTAATTGTTTCCTTTTTCTACAGCCAACTATCAACCAACCAACAAAGTTGTTGCCGCTTTGCTTGCTAGTTATCCTGCTGTCGTTCTGTCTGTTGCTGTTACTCATCATGGTGTTGAAATTGTCATTTGTCTGCAGAATAATTTTCTATGATTTCTTGCTTGGCAATCTTTTGCTCTTCATCTCTGCCAGATACAATTTTGTGCTGTGTGACACATTGTGTTGTGTTTTGGGTTATAAGATTCTAAATTGTTTTAGTTCTTGCTAAATATACGAGTTGTTGTTGCTGCCTTTCTCGCTCATATTCTATCTGCTGTAACTGTTGCAACTGCCAACATACAACATGTCTTTGTGGTGCCTGCATTTCCTGTTTTATTGTCTTCACTCTTTCAATTATGCTGCTGCTATTTGTTTGTGTTTCATTCTTTAAAATGGCTGACGGAAGTACTGCCACACCGGAAGTCTTTTGGGTGTTGTTGATGTTTTTGGCAAATTGTATGAATTGTCGTTAAAGGATACTAAGGGGTGGCGAAAAACATATATTAAATTTTAGTTTAGGCACACAGAATAGAGATTTGCTACGCCAACAAACTCTTTCACCAACTAACTTATTCGATTCTCTCAACCGCTTAGTCGGTTATTATATAAAACTAAAAAAGTTGTAGCTAGGACTACAACCAATTTAGAACAGTTTAAGAATAATTTTTAACAGTTTTAGAACTATTGGGAGTGTGTAAAGACTAATATTTTAAGCACCTACCGTATATGGCAGTTCCAGCAGTAAATTTGTATAAAATTGATTTTAACCGAATGAAATTGGTTGTTACAACTAACTTCATTTGGTTTAAATGAATTGTCTACAAATTTAATGGCGAAACTGCCATACAACAAGCTGTTGATAGAACCGAAGAAATTGGATGGGCAAAAAGTTGGTTGGCGCAACAAATATCTATTCTGTGTGGAGATTGGACACTCCAAAATGTTATGTTACGAAAAACCGATTGAATTGGAACATTTTTACAAATTTTGTGGATATAATGATGATTTTAGATTTAAATGAGAAATTAACATATTTTTTTTAAGTGGATTTATATAAAAAATTACAAATAGTGGTAGTAACAAATTGATTAAAAATAAAAATGTATCTTCACAGTCGAAACATTGAAAAAATGTTAAATTCATGGGGGGATTGTTAAACTTGCACAAACAGAAAAAACCTCTTTTCGCATGAGGTTGGAAAAACGAAAAAGACTGTTGTACAACTAAATTTATTCGGTTAAATCGAAGTACAAATTTGTTCGGTTGGCGCTTGAAATATTAGCCTATACACACTACCAATGGTTCAAATCTGTACTAAGTTCGACATTGGTTGTTGTCAAAACTACAACTCTTTTAGTTTTGTCAATAACAACCGACTAAGCGGTTGAGAGAACTGAATAAGTAAGTGGAACAAAGAGTTAGTTGGCGCAACAAATTTCTATTCTGCGTGCAAACATATACAATAAACATTCATCTGCTCAATATATTTATATAACAAATATAATTTTGTATAAAATAATCTTTTTCATTTATTATACATCTTGTTTTTTTTTAATAAATAAATAATTCTTTGCCAAAAAAAATATTTAAATTAGCTGCACAACTGCGTACATCCGGCAATAACAAAACGAAAAAAAATACAAGTTAATTAATTCCATTTCCACGACCAGTACCATGTCATATATACATATCCTGCACTCAGTCACTCTCGAACTGCTCACATCCTTTTTGATCCTTTAAGTAGTTGCATTTGTAAGCGGCTCACATTGTGCGCTGCTGAAACAGAAGAACAACAATATAAACATGAACAACAACAAAAGTAAAATCTTTTGCAACAAATTCCTTATTATTGTTGCCATTTCATTGCCAGCGCACGAGCGAGCGGCATGCATGTCATTTGAACAAATTGCTTCACACATTGTTGCCAACGTTCCACTTCTCAATGTTGCTGCTACTGCATAATACTTGGTATATGTTGCTGCTAATGCTACTACTGTTGCTCGTGCGCCATTTTCTGCATTTAATTTTCAATTTCAATTTAAATTGTTATAATCCTTGTTTGCAAGGTCCTTTTTAGTGTTGTTGCATTGCTGCTAGCAGCAACAGTCAGTAATCATTGTCGTCATCATCGTCACTAACATCGTCATCAACATCACCAACAGCAATAGCAGCAGCAACATTGCTGCTAAACCTTGAGTGGCTGCGCCGGACAGCAGCGCGCCATCTAACGTTCCAATTTCGTCTGTTAATCCTGCATCGCCGTTGTGCATTTGCACAAGGACAATAGCGACTAACAGTCGCTAATGCTTTGAGAGTGAGTGACTAACTGTTGTCGTCTTGCCTACCCTCCTGCTCTACCCCTTCTACTCTGTTCTGTTTTCTGTCCTTTTGTTGCATTTTCATTGGCAGCAATTTTCGTCTCACTTGTGCAACATGCAAATTTTCCTACAAATTCGTTCACATGAATATTGAATGAGTGTCCTGCGAGTGCGGCGCTAATATCCTGCAATTAGTCGACATGCGATAGCAACAAGTGCGACATCAAAGACCTTCTCTGAATTCTGTAAACTGCACTTTTATTTAATTAAATCTAATAAAATGTTATTAAGTTGTTAAATTATTTTAATGCGTTTAAACATTTACTTTTGAATTCAAGAATGTATTTTAACAAAATTCAAATTCGTTATTTCTATTTATTTTTTCATTATATTTCCTATTATTATTTGAAAAGTTTTATATTATTAATTTATTTGATTTTGGTGTTAAATATTGAGTATTGGTTTTTTATTATACCCTGCGAAAAACATATCAACGAACATATCCTAATTTCAAAAATAATTTTAATAACAAAACTGGCTGCCACAAAATAATTTTTTAGTTTATCATATCAATTTAGTAATATTTGTTTTGATTAATACTATTATGTTATATTTATGTTATTGGTTTGAAATTTATTATGTTTGCAGTAAAATCGATTATGTTTTACTACAGTAAATTATGTTTTCAACAATAAATTATGTTTTCTGCAAAAAAATTTTACGTTTACTACCTACAATATATGTTTGAATTAAAAATATTTTGTACGCTGCAATTATATTGTGTTTGCTACAAACAAAAATTGTTTGATTCAAAAATATTATTCTTGCTGCAAATATATTGTGTTTGTTGCATACATATTGCAAGGAAAAACATATCAAATAACATATCCTAAGTTCAAAAATAATTTTAAAATAAAAACTGGCTGCCACAATAATGTTTTAGTTTATCATAATAATTTAGTAACATTGGTTTTGATTAATACTATTATGTTATAGTTATGTTATTAGTTTCAAAACTATTATGTTTGCTGTAAAATAGATTATGTTGATTACAATAAATTATGTTTTTCTACAATAAATTATGATTTCAGCAAAAAAATAATGTTTACTACTTACGATATATGTTTGAATTAAACATATTTTGTTTGCTGCAAATATATTGTGTTTGCTACAAACATTTAGGATTTGCTACAAACCTATTCAGCCTAACTAATAAACGAAATAATGTCGACTTTAAAGAAAGTATCAGCTTTTTGACAAATAAATATTAGAGAAATTGTCGGAAAAGCTGATACTATCTTTAGAGTCGACTTTATTTCGTTTATTGGTTAGGCTGATTGTGTTTGTAGCAAACATATTGATATATAAAAGAAAATAATATTATTTTTAATGCCAAACATATGTTGCAAAAGTTATTTTACATATAATATTTTTGTGTTTTATTAAAAAGTCCTCATACCATACAATAAAACGAGAAATGTTTTTGCCATTGACATTCCATACCTCAATTTTATATAATTTGTGGTTGCTGATTTTGACTGCATACTCCTTTTTACAGATTATATAATGTTTTTAAGAATTTTGCTATCGAAATTTGAGTCACTTTTCATAAGCTTTTTAGAATAGAAAAATATAGGTCCTTCCACAACTAGTTTTTCAAAAAACTGTAAACAAAAATGTTCTTTTAATTATCAATACTAATTACAATATACCTACAAATACTAATATTTCGATAAGTGTTTAAGATATTTGTATTTAAATTCGGAAAATTTTGATTTTTTAAGTGTATTTTGGATGATGTTGAAAACATTTCGGATCTTATGATAAATTAGAAAATAATTTATGGTTGTGCAGAGCATAGTTCAAAGTAACGACTAAAATTATTTACATTTTATTATCGGTTCTCATTTTGAAAATATATAAATATATTATATAAAATTTTCAATAAAAATTCAATATTTTCCGAGTTAACATTCAATTATCTTCAAAACGTATTGGACGATTAGCATTTATTGGAATATTAAAATTGGTCTTACCAATAAAAAGAAATATTGCGTTTAAAGTTTTTTGTACAACTATTTATCAACTGTACCATATTTTTTTATTCAAAGTAGTCGGTGAGAACCACTTCAAATTACGATTGGAATAAATACGCGCTGCAAAAAAATGGCTCTCCCAAACATAATTTGGAATTTTAGGTAAACATAATATGTACTTGCCTGATAAATCATTTTAAAACAGGGTTGTATTGAGACTTGAACAGTGTTGTAATGAGCTCTGATTTACATTATGATTTCACGGAAACATTTTGATGTTGCCCCTTAATATGGTGTATGTTCTAATAGAAACATAATAATACTACATCCAAACAAAATAAATATTTGAACCGAAACATAAATATGTTTAGAATATATCATGATTTGGAACGACCTGAATATAAATATGTTTCCAGAAAAACATATCAGTTGTTTCAGTTCAAAAAGTAGTATGTTGGCATAAAAACATATCTAAATATTTTTGGAAAGGAATCCTGAAAATAAAATAAAAATAAAATATTGTTTTTTTTATTTTTAAATTTTTGTTAAAAATCATTAAACATGCACAGTGAGAATTAATAATATTTGAATTCATATACAAATTTTTAAATGCATAAATAAATAATTGAATTAAAACTGCAAGTACAAGTCTCATAGCGTTGACAATGAATTCGCGTAGTCTGTTGTAAAAAACAATGCTGAATTCTCTTTGAAAATAGAAGCACTGATTTTTCATTTGTGGTTTTTTTTTTTGATGAAATATGCGTGTCGGCTTTTTACAATATTTTTAGAAAAAGTTTCAGGAACAATTAAATCTGCACTATTAAATGATATTATTTGTTACTATTTGTACCACAATTTGTTTAATTTTAAATTTACAAATGACATCGTATTACCGATAAGAATCAACAAATCTCAACAAACATCAAAATACACGTCTGAAGAAAATGGCAGTCACCGAATGTAAACTTCGTATACAAAAAGAATATTGCAAGAATTCTTTTATTTACATCTAATTTCATTTTTTGTTTCTTTTCAAACATCAGTATGTTTAAAAGGACCAATACATACTTCAAACGATGACAAAAGAGACGTAGATAGAAAATTGTGATCAACGAGTGCCAACTACGTATGCAAGAAGAATATTGCAAGAATTCTTTTATTTACATCTAATTTAATTTTTTTGTTTCTTTTCAAACATCAGTTTGTTTTAAAGGACCAATACATACTTCAAACGATGACAAAAGAGACGTAGATAGAAAATTGTGCTCAACGAGTGCCAACTTCGTATACAAGAAGAATGTTGGGAGAATATATTTATTTAAATCCAATTTCTTTTTTGTTTGTTTTTAAACATCAATATGTTCAAACGATGGCAAAAGATGGCGTAAGTAGAAAATACTGCGCAACGTTGCCAACTTCGTCTGTCGATAACTAATCGAATGAAGACGAGCGTTGCGAACATGCGTTATAATTAGATTTGAATAGCATTTTCGGTTTGTTTTGAAACATAGTAATAACCAACTAAACTGCCAAGAAATAGTATATTCAAATGCAATTAAAATTTTATGTTTGTATTGTAACATATTTATGTTAAATTTTACAGATTCAGCTGGGGAATATATAAAATGGTTACGCATAGTAATATGTTATTACCATCTGAACAATAATTTAATTACACTTCATTCGTAATACATGTATGCTGATTTCGTATTATTTTTTAATTACATTCAAACATATTCAAACAAATCTTTTCTATCCGTGTACCAATGAAAAGTTTTATAAATTACATTTTACTCTAACTACTTCAGAATACAAATTGTATATTTTTTAAATCTCTTATTGCTTCATATTTTTATTAATACTTAAGTCTATCACACATTTTCAAACGAAAGTAAACTATTTTAATTGAATAATGCACATTGAAAAATAAATTCCTTCTTTTCATATTATTTTCTTTATGATTTACAATATCAGCTTAATTTTTTCACTCAACGGAAATGGCTTGTAAAATATGACTTATTTCAATTTTATTTTCATGCTTAGTATTATTTTCGGTCACTTTTTAATAATAATAAAATATTGCATTCAAATTGCATGTAAGTCAATTTGCTTAATTATTTATACAAAGGATTTTTTAAATTGAAATAATTTTTATGTATATTTAATGTATATTTATTTTATGAATACTTGAATTTTAATATTTAAAAATTATTAATTTGATTTTAAAAATTATTAATTTGATGCATTCAGAGTTTTACAAAATATTTTCTAAAATTATGAATTTCCAAAAATATGAATATATGAATTTATTAAATATATGAAATTATGAATTTTTAAATTAATCATCAACCATGGTAACATTATGTCTACGAAAATATGAATTTATGAAATAGCAAAATTATTAGTTTAATCATAAATGAAATCATAATGTTGCGAAATTAAAAATGTTACAAAATAATTATTACATTAATTATGATATTTACAAATTTATGTATTTATGAAATAAATTTTTGCGACTTTATGAGTTTACGAAAGATTAAATATATGAATTTACGAAATAATATATATATTAAATCATGCATTTATGCATTTACGAATTAATGATTTGGCGAATGTATGAGTTTACTCAAATATGAATTTACAAAATAACGAACAAATGAATTTATGTATTTATGAATTATAAGTATCAGCATTAATGAATATGAAATTTATATATTAAATTTACGAAAATATAAATTTAAATAATTAACCAATTATGCATGAATAATGTATAAATGAATGCATAGATTTTTGAATTTATGATTTCGCGATATTTATCAGATTTATGCATTATAAAAATTCTTATTTATACAATTTTTGCGCCTGTTATGATTTTACGATACTGTGTATGAGCTCGTATATCTACGAATTTCTGAATTTATTATAAAGCGCATATAAATTTGTGAAATTACCAAATTATGTATTAAATAAATTGCCAAATTTTGACAGTCATTTTGTTAAATTGTTAAGTTATGAAAAAATTATTTAGTTAAATCATGATAATATTTTGAGATATTTTACAAACTTATGAATATATAAATATACGAAAATAACAAATTATTTTTGTATAATTTATAAATTAATCTATTTAAATTAATGATTTTATGATATTTATCAGATTGATGCCTTACTAAAATATTAATTTATGACTTTAATGCAATTGTTATGATTTTACAAAACTGTATATGACTTCGTAAATCTACGAACTTACTAATTGATGATAAAGCTAATAAGGAGTGCGTCGAATAAAATTGTCCGCTACAAAAATGAAAAAATCTAGAAATCTAGTAATCGAATTTTTATAGAATAAAATATTTTATTTTGCAAATTATTTTTAGATTTAAAAAAAAATATAAAAAACCAGAAATTAATATTTTTTAATAAAAAGTTTTAATTTTTCCGGAACCCCTTCCATTAATGTTGTAATGGTAGTGTCCGACACCCTCACAGCTGCTGAAGACCACTTTCTTTTAAAGTCTTGAAGGTCTTTGGACACTTTTTTTGTTGTCTTCATCTCCATTTTTACTAAAGCCCAGTATCTCTCAATAGGCCTGAGTTCTGGACAGTTTGGTGGATTGGCTTCTCTAGGCACCAAAATCACTGCATTTTGTTGGATCCACTCTAAGGCCGTTTTGCTGTAGTGACATGAAGCGAGGTCAGGCCAAAGAAATGTGGACACTTCATGTTGGCGTAAAAATGGAAGCAATCTCTTTTGCAAGCATTCCTTCACATATATTTCGCTATTAATTGTACCCGATGTCACGAATGAGCTGCTCCTTTTTCCACAACTGCAAATTGCCTGCCAAACAAGGAATTTCTTTGGGAATTTTGTCATTTTTTTTGATTTGAATTTTTCAGCGACATTTCCTCGAGAATCGGCTGTAAAATTCCTGCCCAGGTAGCTGAGAAAAGTACGCTAAAACATAAGTTTCGTCGTCCATTATGCAGCAATTGAATTTTTTAAAAAAAAATCTTGGTTCAGCTTTTTAGCTCGTTGTTTTGCGGTTTCATTCTTGACGGCATTTCTATCCGGAACTTTTGGACCTTGTACGTCTTCAGCTCAGCTTCTTTCTTAGTCCTGCGCACGAAAGATTCTGAGCAATACGCTTTCTCGCCAATTTCCTTCCGGATATGCTTGGATCTTTCTTTAAAATATTCACAACCTTCTTCGACTTTTCACGATCATGTGGGCCTTTTTTTTACCAGAACCTTTCTTCCGATCAATACTCAGTTCTTTTTTAAAGCGGTGGATAACGCGAGAAATGGTCTTAGGGTTAGCCCCTACCTCCTTGGCAATTTTTTTAAAAGACCAACTAGGTTGTTTTTGAAAAATTTTAATTATATTTTCTCGCACTTCCACTTCGTTTCCCATTTTCGCGTTAAATAAATTTTGTATTGACTATAACTGACACAAATTATTTTCTGCCATTTAATTCAGAGCTACTATGATCAAATTTTTTTAATTTGAATCTTGCAATAGCACATTATGGGAAGATATGTAACGGACAATTTTATTCGACGCAGTCCTTATATGAATGTGTGAATTTATGAAGTTGTGAATTTAAAAATTTGTGAAATGTTAAATATGTAAAATTTCGAATTCGTGAATTTAAAATTGCATTAATTGGTAAATTGGAAGATTTATAGATCTACGAATTAAATATACAAATTACTAAATATAATATTTTTTTGAACTTTCGACGAATAATTAAATATTGATTTATGAATTTATACAATTTAATATTTTACACTAAATTTCAATGCTTCAAAATTTTTCATGTGACCTAATTCATTAAGATTTGATGAATATAAAGTTTATAAAAATTTGTACAAAATTGTCACATTCTGTACCGATTAAATTAAGCCACCATTTAATATTTTCGTTTATTGCTGATTTCAATTTAATGTTTTATATATTTTTTTATTTTATTTTATTTTATTTTTAAATATTTTATTTTTACTACCTTCATTTGATCGGAAGCGCCCTCAGTTCGTGCAGGTGTTAATATGTTTTAATGACAGTAAGTTATTAAATTACAGCACCAAACAAGAAGCAAATTTACGCGAATAATAAGTCATCCATGGTTCGATTCTGTTCGCCTGCGGTTCTACTATTACAATACTCATAAATGACAAATTAATTGAATGTTGATTTTTACATTTTTTTATGATATTTAATAATAATAATTTATTGTCGCATTCATTTGTAACGAAGTTGTATCTCATTGAGTTTTTCTGTTTTATATTTCAGTTGAAATAAGCTGCACGAAATTAAAGGTGATTTTAATAATTAATGGACAAATATTGATTTACGTCGTATAAGGTAATTATGAAATTATAAATTTATTTTTTACCATTTACTTAACAATTTTTTATAAATAATTCTGATAAATATTTTAAACATCTACATTTTAATTAAAAATTAACATTTTAAATTAAATTGAGATTTTTGCATTTGAAATAGATAAAAATCAAAAATTAAATTGACGAAGTTTCAAATAAAATTCTGATTTTTATTTCGAAATTAGAAAATTTTCCATTACAATTGAGATGTTTAGTCTAAAATTGAGAATATTCAAATAAAAAATTGATTTTCTCCAAGTTAAAATTACAAGGATCGTAAATAAATTGAAAATTTGCCATTTCAAATGTTTATTTCTCTCTTAAATTTCTATGCAAAATTTCAATTTCATTTGAAATTTTTGCAATCTAAATTGATAAATCTCAATATACCCTATAGTATAGGGTATATACCCTTTAACTTTTAGTATAGGGCCTATACTAAAAGTTAAAGGGTATTTTCAGTTTGATTATCTGTCTGAGTCTTTTAGTTATGTCCGTCTGTCTGTTGAAAATACATGATTTCAGAAAAACCTACAGAACTAGATCGGGTATTAAATGGGCGTGATCGGTCGAATCACAGAAACACAGAAAATCCTCTTTTGGTATGAAGTTGGAAGAATGTAAAAGTTTGTTGTATCAACCAACCACATTTAGTTAAAACGAATTGTGTACAAATTCGTTTGGCGCTTGAAATATTAGTCTATACACACTGCCAATTGTTCTAAAACTGTTCGAAATTGGTTGTAGTCCAAACTACATTTCATTTAGTTTGACAATAACAACCGACTAAACCGTTGAGAGAACCGAAGAAGTTGGTTGGGCAAAGAGTTGGTTGGCGCAACAAATATCTATTTTCTGTGTACTTTAATATTTTCCATGTGATCTAATCTTTCGCACTGGTTTCTATCTTTATTTCAAAATAAAAATCTCAATTTTATTCATATTTTTCTTAATTTCATGTAGAAAGTCTCAAATTCATTTAAAATATTCTCGATTTCTTTTGGAAATTATGTACACACAGAAAAATCCTCTGTACCAACTAACTTCATTTGGTAAAATCGAATGGTATACAAATTTGCTGGCGGAACTGCCATATTAGCCTATACACATGAAATATTAGTCTATACACACTCCTAATTGTTCTAAATCTGTACTAAATTGTTCTAAAACAGCTCGAAATTGATTGTAGAACAAACTACAACTCTTTTTATTTTGACAATAACAACCGACTAAGCGGTTGATGGAACCGAATAAGTTGGTTGGGAAAAGAGTTGGTTGGCGCAATAAATCTCTATTCTGTGTGTAGTTAGTTAATATTTATTATTTTTGCCCATTTACAATTTCATTAAATTTGGTTTGGAAATATTTCCACGAATTTCCGCATATTTTCTAATTATTTAATAATAGTTTTTACTTTGCCCTTTTTGTTGAGAACTGCTGCTTTTATGACGGGCCTTCATTAAGTTTAACAACGTTTAATGGTATTTCTAAGAAACGCGTATTTGCCACGATTACGCACACATTGAAATACACCGAACATACATTGAACATTGTTGCCAATACTAATATTTATTGAGGTTACAGTGTTGGTGAGAGGCCTGTCAAATTGGTGTACCGCACCAATGTATATTCGAAAAAACAACACACACACACGGACTCACGCAAGCTATTCACCCAGCAAACCGGAATATGATCGAACAATTAAATTAAAAAAACATCTGATTTTTTCAATTTAACATTTATAAAACTAAAAAAAAAACTGCAATTTAGAGGTCATTGCAAATGATAAAAAATGTTCACATAATTTTCATATTTTCACACAATTTATCAAATTACTCAACACGATTTTCCTATGGGAATTTCATACATTTATTCTATATTGTTGGTGCTGATACTGACTGCATATTCTGTATTAGTCTGTTACGTAAAGTTTTTAAGATAATTACTATCGAAATTTTAGGATTTACTCTTTTTAAAATAAATACATTTCCAAACTAGTCATGTTTGACAAAAAACTATAAACGCAATTTTTCATTTAATTGTCAAGACTAATTATAATATATCAGTAAATGCTAATATTTCGATACATTTTTAAGATATATAAATCTAAACTTAAAAATTTGAAATTTTTTAGATTATTTTTCTAGGATTTTTTTAGCATTTCGGATGTAATGATAAATAAGAAAATGATTTATGGTTATACACAGCATATTCAAAACTAACGATACAAATTACAAACTTTTTTTCATCGGTTCTAATTTTAAAAATATGCCCTATCAACACTGTTTCTATCAAAAAATATTAAATAGAAATTACTGAAAAAGAGCAGGGCTCTCATCACGTAACTTAAAAACGATCGTCGTTTAAACGATAGTCATAATACGCTAACGTGTTTGCTTTAGTAAGACTATCGTCTAAACGATATCGTTAGATTATTGTCATACGTGATTAGATCTCAGTATTTAACAGAATTGTTCTCAAAAAGAAATGTTCTTATAAACATTATGTAATAGAAAAAACTAACTATGCAAGTATGTCAAAATCAGCACCCACGAATTATATAAAATATATGTATGGGATGTCCATAGGAAAAATCGTGTTGAGATTTGATTAAAGAAAAAAAAGAAAATACAAAAACAATAAGAAGCACAAAAAGATTCTTATTCAATTTCAGAGAATAACCTTAATTTTTATAATACAAAAAACATTTCCGACGAATCTACTCTTTCTATTGTCCACTGGGTTGACATGGTTCGTGGTTCGAAGGTTTGCAATTCGTTGGCCACATTGTGCTGCATGTGGTGCCACGTCAGCAATTATCGCCACACGCATGCAGTTGCTACATCGTTGCTGTTCCTCTTTCGGTTGCCATTGCTGACAACCAACGAACAACGTCCAGTCAAACCATACCAAATCACGGACGGGACGTCCAGTGCTCTAATAGTAATTAGTAGCTTAAAGCTTAAGTAATTTTCTTGGCATTTATTGTGGTTTTTTTTGCGAATA